>OW203993.1:23162693-24549318 GCA_934047225.1 Ypsolopha sequella
TAAATACCATTTTCTTGACTTTCCTCAAAACTGTGACGAAATACGGAACAATATTTTCCCTATATAAAATTGTAACTTCACCTACAGTTTTTCAATAGAAGTTCCTCTTACATATTTATGTGCAGTTATCAAATGAACACCTTGAATATTTTAGATTACTAAGCCAAAGTCGTTCAAATGATTCATCGCCAGAACACAAAAACAAATGACCTATTGTAACCACACTACAGATTGTCTATAAAGGTACAGTCAAGATCACATCTAGCTGTATATGTTGCCGACGGCAGTAAAAGGCAGGTTTTTAAGTTTAAAACAGATAAAAATATATTCAATTCCGAAAAATATTGTGTTTAAAAGGAATGCCAAACGATGAGAGAAGTAATTTGAAATTTCCTTATGTCTAGAATACAACCATCCATCCATCAGCCCATATTCGTCCATTGCTGGACATAGGCCTCCCCAATATTACGCCACTCTTGGCGGTCCTCAGTCATCCTCATCCAGCCGCCACCCGCAACGTCCTTCAGATCGTCAGTCTAGCGGGCACGAGGACGGCCCCAACGGTTATCACGTCAGCGACAAATATGGCCAGTCCACTGCCACTTCAACTTACTGATTCAGCAGGCTATGGCGGTCACCTTCGATCTCTGACGGATATCTTCGTTACGGATTTTATCCATCAAAGATAAAATACAACCATAAATATGTATATACAAAACATAATGGCTAGCATCGCCGATTGTACTTTGTACCTATCTTATATCCTTTAGGAATAGGAGCTAAAGTAGTACTGCAAGTGTACAGCTTGACGTGTACCACCTGTACTGTGTCTCCAGAACGTATCAGTTCTTATCTAGGCTACATAAAGGTTATAATCATACAAAACATTTGTTAGGCTGATTGACCGTTTGGACACAGTTATAGCAGCCGGTTTAATAACTGGAAAAACGACCACGCGCAGTCAATGTCAGGGTCACGGGTTCCGAAATATTCCTTCCGTTCATAACGCTGCACTGCTCTCCAATTACTTGCTTGGCCAATGAACTGTCAAAATGACAGATCTCTCGGGCGCTGTAAGCTGCGGTGCTGTTGAACACGCGATTGGGAGCAAGTTATAAACATCGTTTCAATTCAACGGGTTCAGCTATCAGGGTAACTTTTTCACTTTAATAATGTTTAAAGATCAAGAATATAGTATTTAGAAATTTATATATGAAGCTAGGATGAATAGAAAGTTGCAATTAAAATATACTTAGGCTAAAGTATCATTATCATCCGTAGCAATACTATTTCTCAGATATAAGGGTCTATCCTGTGATCGTCTGGGATTGAGCTAGGTAAACAAACCATTTGGCATGAAAATTACTGATCTAATACAAACCTCTTACCAACTACTTACATATACATCGATTCTAGACATTTTAACCCGTAAGCTACGGACGATTTTTTTTCCGCCAATTTTTCCCGCTAGTTTTGTTTTTGGCTGTATCTCCTAAAGTAGTTGCTAGAATCTAATGCGGTTTTTTTTCTTAAACTAGATTAAATTCTTTATAAGTAAAAAAAAAAGAGAAAGTTATTTTTTGGTTATATAAATATACAACGTGTAACAGAAAAGTGTAACCATACTTGAAGAGCTTATTCAGTCAATGGTATAGAACAACTTTTACTATGGAGCCAACCCTGAAATCTCAAAACATAAAATCTGCCCTTCCATACATTTTGGCCGAGCGGCATAGCATTTTTCTATGAAACAGTTAAAAATTTTTTTCGAGATACAGTATTTGTTCCATAGTAAAAGTTGTTCTATACCATTGACTAAATAAGCTCTTCAAATATGGTTACACCTTTCTATTGTATATTTATATGTATATATATTTCTATTTAAATATTATAATGTTATAAAACATACTTCAAAATTCATACTTGAGCCTTGGTAAGTGATCAGCATCATGAACCAATTATAAGAATTTCACAAAAATTGTTATCGATTTATGATGCTGATCATTTACCAAGCCTCTAGTATGGATTTGGACGATGATCAAAAAGTCACCTTAAATATGTATAACTATAAACCAAAAAAAATTAAGGGGTGCGTAAAATTAAGGTCAAAACCAACTACCCACAATTTTTTTTTATTAGCGTAGTATTTTTTTTTGCTCATACTGAACGTTTGCTATGACCTTCACTGACCTGTGCCGATCGCCACAATTATGAGCTTACGGGTTAACCTTAATGTAACCTTCATATACTTCTGTTCACGAGGTAAAACGAAACATACGGACAGACAAAAATTATAAAACTTTTAGTTTTGGCCTCAGTACACATTTCGTTTAAAACTTCGTAAAAATATTATATGTACAGATACAACTTTTTTACTTATTACAGTATGTATATATATTCTTATGTGATAGATAACTAGAACTTGAACAATTTTCATATCCTTACCCAGCTTTACAGCATTTTCCGTAATCCTCGCTCCCCTTCTTATCTTTGTGAACGATTTGAACTTTTGTTGTCTTCTAGGGACAAGCCGGCTCGTGCACGTACTGTCTCTCTTCTTAAAACTCCTGTGCACGAATCGTGTGCATTCGGCCAGTCCTTCACCAGAGAATATAAAGTATTACTACGTAAAGAATCGACGACGCTCACACGCTTGCTGCCAGCCCTAGACTAGCTCACGCACACATACAAGCGTGTGCGGACAAGCCAGTGCGCGAGTGGGAGTGTAGGTAAATAACTTGAGCACTCAGTATGAAGTGTCGGGGGTGTGCCTTCACCGTAGTGGCCATAAGATTATGGAATTTGCTTTCTCACAACATCAGACACTGTCCTACACTCGGTATTTTTAAAAACAGAGAAAAAGAGAAAAAAATACCTTTCAATTCCATGAGTATCTGCAGATAGCACAATACTTATTTTAACTATTGTTATGTATTTTTATCTTATTTATTGTAAATATTATGTATATAAGTAAATACGTTTATTGTTTTGATAGTTACTGCCAACGACATTCCATACCATTAGTATGGAATGTCGTTGGTTACTTCATTATTATTTATGTAGGTAAATATATTGTAGTTATTTATAATCATAGGGTGTAAGTATATTAACATATTTTAGTGAACACGTATGTATGTCTACTTTTTATTATGACTTCTCTTTATCAATCCGGGTTTGCTGGAAGAAATCTCTTTTCAGAGATAAGCTCGCCTATGTACATGATATATCTAAGTACAATGTGAAAATAATGTTTCTTTTTGTGTAAAATAAAGAATATGAACATGAATATGAACAACATGTAATTCATACAGAAAATAAAACTCTATAAAGTCTGTATTTGCGTGGTTAATGACTTCGAAACATTGCGTGTCGTTCAATTACAATAAAAATGCCAGTATACACACATTGCACACGCATTGATGGGTCCTGTAATTCGACACCAAAAATGAGGTTTCCAAATTTAATAAAACGTGTAAGTTATCTGAAATTTTTACACAGCGAATCTATTTTACGGAATTTTGTTTTTAAAGCGGCGGTAGCTTAGGGGTAGAACGCTGGCCTCTCAATTTTGTGATCCAGGTTCGATCCCCGGTCGGGCAATGAGTTTTTCGGAATTAATGTGCATAGTAATTGTTCTAACTTACCACTTACTGAACGGTGAAGAAAAACATCGTAAGGAAACCTGCATGCCCTAAAAAGCGTGTATTGTGCCCGAAGAACGACGATAAGGCTCACCACCTATCACGTTAGGACGTAATAATCGCCAGTAAAACGCGGGTGTACCGAGTGTGGACTGTGACTTGCATTTCAGAGTTCACACTCGGAACACCTCTGACACCCCCTCGGGGATTCATGTCGTGACAATGTTTGTATATTTATTTATTTATACGAATAAATAATATTTTAAAGCCCTTTTTTGGCCTTTTACTATTTTAAATAAATAAAAACCGGCCAAATGCGAGTCGGACTCGCGCACGAAGGGTTCCGTACCATTATCTATAAAAACGGCAAAAACACATAACTGTTGTATGGGAGCCCCCTTAAATAATTATTTTATTCTTTTTTTAGTATTTGTTGTTATAGCGGCAACAGAAATACGTCATCTGTGAAAATTTCAACTGTCTAACTCTCACGGTTCATAAGATACAGCCTGGTGACAGACGGACAGCGGAGTCTTAGTAATAGGGTCCCGTTGGTTACCCTTTGGGTACGAAACCCTAATTAAAAAGTATTAGATTCGACTGAAGACGACCACAAGTTAGTCGAAATACATTTTGAACCTAGTTAACACTTTTTTATTTATAAATTATAATCTATTTATTTATATTTATTTGTCAGTAAATGTTCATGCATGTTGTTTGAAATTTAAAACCTAACTTAAAAGACATCGAGTCAGAAATGGTCAAGAATTCTAAGTAGATGTATTCCGTGCCAGCCCAGCTGCGTCGGCGAACAGATCATCCAACCAATTAATTCTAGGTCGATGTATTCCGTGCCAGCCCAGCTGGGTCGGCGAACAGATCATCCAACCAATTAATTCTAAGTCGATGTATTCCGTGCCAGCCCAGCTGGGTCGGCGAACAGATCATCCAACCAATTAATTCTAAGTCGATGTATTCCGTGCTAGCCCAGCTGGGTCGGCGAACAGATCATCCAACCAATTAATTCTAAGTCGATGTATTCCGTGCCAGCCCAGCTGGGTCGGCGAACAGATCATCCAACCAATTAATTCTAAGTCGATGTATTCCGTGCTAGCCCAGCTGGGTCGGCGAACAGATCATCCAACCAATTAATTCTAAGTCGATGTATTCCGTGCCAGCCCAGCTGGGTCGGCGAACAGATCATCCAACCAATTAATTCTAAGTCGATGTATTCCGTGCCAGCCCAGCTGGGTCGGCGAACAGATCATCCAACCAATTAATTCTAAGTCGATGTATTCCGTGCTAGCCCAGCTGGGTCGGCGAACAGATCATCCAACCAATTAATTCTAAGTCGATGTATTCCGTGCCAGCCCAGCTGGGTCGGCGAACAGATCATCCAACCAATTAATTCTAAGTCGATGTATTCCGTGCCAGCCCAGCTGGGTCGGCGAACAGATCATCCAACCAATTAATTCTAAGTCGATGTATTCCGTGCTAGCCCAGCTGGGTCGGCGAACAGATCATCCAACCAATTAATTCTAAGTCGATGTATTCCGTGCCAGCCCAGCTGGGTCGGCGAACAGATCATCCAACCAATTAATTCTAAGTCGATGTATTCCGTGCTAGCCCAGCTGGGTCGGCGAACAGATCATCCAACCAATTAATTCTAAGTCGATGTATTCCGTGCTAGCCCAGCTGGGTCGGCGAACAGATCATCCAACCAATTAATTCTAAGTCGATGTATTCCGTGCCAGCCCAGCTGGGTCGGCGAACAGATCATCCAACCAATTAATTCTAAGTCGATGTATTCCGTGCTAGCCCAGCTGGGTCGGCGAACAGATCATCCAACCAATTAATTCTAAGTCGATGTATTCCGTGCCAGCCCAGCTGGGTCGGCGAACAGATCATCCAACCAATTAATTCTAAGTCGATGTATTCCGTGCCAGCCCAGCTGGGTCGGCGAACAGATCATCCAACCAATTAATTCTAAGTCGATGTATTCCGTGCTAGCCCAGCTGGGTCGGCGAACAGATCATCCAACCAATTAATTCTAAGTCGATGTATTCCGTGCCAGCCCAGCTGGGTCGGCGAACAGATCATCCAACCAATTAATTCTAAGTCGATGTATTCCGTGCTAGCCCAGCTGGGTCGGCGAACAGATCATCCAACCAATTAATTCTAAGTCGATGTATTCCGTGCCAGCCCAGCTGGGTCGGCGAACAGATCATCCAACCAATTAATTCTAAGTCGATGTATTCCGTGCCAGCCCAGCTGGGTCGGCGAACAGATCATCCAACCAATTAATTCTAAGTCGATGTATTCCGTGCCAGCCCAGCTGGGTCGGCGAACAGATCATCCAACCAATTAATTCTAAGTCGATGTATTCCGTGCCAGCCCAGCTGGGTCGGCGAACAGATCATCCAACCAATTAATTCTAAGTCGATGTATTCCGTGCTAGCCCAGCTGGGTCGGCGAACAGATCATCCAACCAATTAATTCTAAGTCGATGTATTCCGTGCCAGCCCAGCTGGGTCGGCGAACAGATCATCCAACCAATTAATTCTAAGTCGATGTATTCCGTGCCAGCCCAGCTGGGTCGGCGAACAGATCATCCAACCAATTAATTCTAAGTCGATGTATTCCGTGCTAGCCCAGCTGGGTCGGCGAACAGATCATCCAACCAATTAATTCTAAGTCGATGTATTCCGTGCTAGCCCAGCTGGGTCGGCGAACAGATCATCCAACCAATTAATTCTAAGTCGATGTATTCCGTGCCAGCCCAGCTGGGTCGGCGAACAGATCATCCAACCAATTAATTCTAAGTCGATGTATTCCGTGCTAGCCCAGCTGGGTCGGCGAACAGCTCATCCAACCAATTAATTCTAAGTCGATGTATTCCGTGCCAGCCCAGCTGGGTCGGCGAACAGATCATCCAACCAATTAATTCTAAGTCGATGTATTCCGTGCCAGCCCAGCTGGGTCGGCGAACAGATCATCCAACCAATTAATTCTAAGTCGATGTATTCCGTGCTAGCCCAGCTGGGTCGGCGAACAGATCATCCAACCAATTAATTCTAAGTCGATGTATTCCGTGCTAGCCCAGCTGGGTCGGCGAACAGATCATCCAACCAATTAATTCTAAGTCGATGTATTCCGTGCCAGCCCAGCTGGGTCGGCGAACAGATCATCCAACCAATTAATTCTAAGTCGATGTATTCCGTGCCAGCCCAGCTGGGTCGGCGAACAGATCATCCAACCAATTAATTCTAAGTCGATGTATTCCGTGCTAGCCCAGCTGGGTCGGCGAACAGCTCATCCAACCAATTAATTCTAAGTCGATGTATTCCGTGCCAGCCCAGCTGGGTCGGCGAACAGATCATCCAACCAATTAATTCTAAGTCGATGTATTCCGTGCTAGCCCAGCTGGGTCGGCGAACAGATCATCCAACCAATTAATTCTAAGTCGATGTATTCCGTGCCAGCCCAGCTGGGTCGGCGAACAGATCATCCAACCAATTAATTCTAAGTCGATGTATTCCGTGCCAGCCCAGCTGGGTCGGCGAACAGATCATCCAACCAATTAATTCTAAGTCGATGTATTCCGTGCTAGCCCAGCTGGGTCGGCGAACAGATCATCCAACCAATTAATTCTAAGTCGATGTATTCCGTGCCAGCCCAGCTGGGTCGGCGAACAGATCATCCAACCAATTAATTCTAAGTCGATGTATTCCGTGCCAGCCCAGCTGGGTCGGCGAACAGATCATCCAACCAATTAATTCTAAGTCGATGTATTCCGTGCCAGACCAGCTGGGTCTGCGAACAGATCATCCAACCAATTAATTCTAAGTCGATGTATTCCGTGCTAGCCCAGCTGGGTCGGCGAACAGATCATCCAACCAATTAATTCTAAGTCGATGTATTCCGTGCCAGCCCAGCTGGGTCGGCGAACAGATCATCCAACCAATTAATTCTAAGTCGATGTATTCCGTGCCAGCCCAGCTGGGTCGGCGAACAGATCATCCAACCAATTAATTCTAAGTCGATGTATTCCGTGCCAGACCAGCTGGGTCTGCGAACGGATCATCCAACCAATTAATTGTAAACGCACTACGTTTCTGCGTGGTACTAAACTTTCTACATCCCTTGGGAGCATTTTACTGGGATAAAAGTGTGCTATGTATTAATAATTTAGTATAGAGCTAAATCGGAGAGCAAAATTTCAGCGAAATCGATTCAGTAGTTTCAGAGATTAGCCCTAGCAAACTAACAAACAAACAACGTTTTCTCTTTATTAGATATATAATTTTATGCATATATATTTTATGCTATGCTATTAATGCGTTTAATATAATAAAAATAATAAAATCAAATAAATATAGCGCAGGTAGATGAACGTTTCTTCCACTGAACCCTAAAAATCAGTTTCACTTTTACCGAGGCGCGTAAATGTAGTGTCATCATGACGTCACGCAACAGTTTATACTTCTATTGCGCAATCTACTATCACTGTACTTTGAGCATCTTTTATTATATTCTTTTCAGAGTTTCTTGCTCAGGCGAATCACACTCGCGCACGAAGGGTTCCGTACCATTATCTATAAAAACGGCAAAAAAAACATGTCTGTTGTGCGAGAGCCCCCTTAAATATTTATTGTATTCTGTTTTTAGTATTTGTTGTTATAGCGGCAACAGAAATACATCATCTGTGAAAATTTCAACTGTCTAACTATCACGGTTTATGAGATACATCCTGGTCACGGACGGACAGACGGACAGACAGACGGACAGCGGAGTCTCAGTAATAGGGTCCCGTTGGTTACCCTTTGGGTACGGAATCCTAAAAAACATTATAATGAGAGTACGTGGTGCGTTACAGACCGTATCTCACAGCCTCATTACATTTTAGTTTCGTGATTTTTTTTCGTGAATTTCTATACTGCTTCATTTTTTCTGTAATATTTACGTAAACACATATTACCATGATTTTTTCATGTTTGTCGGTCCATCAGTTTCGGAGGAAAGAGGGGGAGGATACACATTTTTTGTGGTTTTTCAAAGATTTCTTGAAACCAGTGCAAGTAAATATAGTAAAGATATATATTTTTACAATCAACTTTTTGATATCTACAATTTGATACCGATATTGTATTTTGAGGATAATATTTTTTATTTTTCTCTCTTTTGTTTTGGAAATATTTCGGCCAATTTCAAATTATACCAATTTTTTTTACACCTTGTTATGTGGGCAAATTAATCTCATGCCAAATTTAATGACTTTATCTTTAACGGTGCTAAAGTTATGAGGCTGTGACATACGGACGAGCGGAAAACGGAGACTCACCATAAAGGTTCCTTTTGTACCTTTTATCAAATCAAATCAAACCAAATTTATTTAATTCAGATCAAAGATCCACATAAAACATGTTAGTAATAAAACAACTTATGCTATTGTTAGTAACTTATGTTACTATACTATATGTTACTTATGTTATGTTATGGTACTACGGAACCCTATAAGTTCCTAAAATTCATTTCACGAAAAACTCCCCTGTTAAAGTAATTTTATTGTAAAGCACTAAACACGAAAGTGCCTTGATCTATGGAATTCTTTCGTGAAGTCGATCACGGAAGTGACGTACATGTTCTGAATAGGCCCCGCTACACGAGATGCGAAAAACCTGAAAGTTAACTAAAATCACGGAAAACGTCATTTGACTTTGTAAATGAGCGGTTTACAGGCTTCGGAAAGCACGTTAAGGCGCTACAGAAAAAAAATCTACACTTTTAGAACTTGCATATCTACTTCAGTAAATAAGGTATTATTTTGATAAAATAGTATATTATTTTTGAAATCTTTTTCTAGGGACATGTTAAAACAGAAACGCGATTGGAGCAGTTCGGCTTGATACAAATATTTATTGAAATGAGGTCTTTTTCGACACCAATTCTCCTGGTTTGACAATTTGGAATGACATATGGACTCAATATTTTATTAGATGGGTTTAAACAGTATCTAGGACCTGGTAAAACGAAATTTTGATAGCTACTTTAGTACATTTTATATTTATAAAAAAACGAGTTTTTGCTACTTTTCCTCGAATCCGTCCCTCTCGCACTGAGGGTTTTTTCGCATATGGAGTAACAGAGACGCTAAAACTTTTACATATCGCCTTAAGCTGTTCGTCCATGTTTGTGCCCGAAGGCCGACCGTAGGGCTCATCCTTTATCACGCTGGGACGTAATAAACTCTGTAATTAACACCTCTGACACCCCTCTACGTATAAATGTCGTAACGATGCGTATTTATTTTTAAGAGGATGGCCTACCCTTGCAACTTTTTTATTAACCGTTCAGCACAATAAGTCCAATGACAAAAACCTTAATCGCTTTTGATAGGGGCGACTATAATTTGGCTCATTGGCCTCTTTTTCTTGGACATGTGATACTAATGATCACGCAGCAAAACAAAAAATTCGTGTGTTTTCAGCTAAAACTGAAATATTTTGTAGGGAAATAAATATTGGACTCTCTACATATATCTATTAACTATTTTACGAAAAAAAAAAAAACATATTCTTGAAACGAACGTTTGAAAAACAAAAAAAAGGAGGCTGGAAAACATATTTTTTTTTGACAAAAGTATAAATCTCAATACATTGTTTATAATTAGAATCCTTAGATAAAAGATCAATAAATCAAATATATATTTTTTTTTTAATACAAGGAATGTCCGAATTTCTTTAAATTAATCCTCGAAAGTCTAGCGTTGTTCAAGCTCTAGGCTCAGGTACAGTCTTAATCCTAATCATTACAGAGTTCACCTTCGTACTGAGACATGAGACACCGAGTGAAATGGCCGCTACAGCTGACTGCCCGGTCCTTGGCGAGCACGCCGCAATGCTACCAAGCGGCTGACGGAGCGAGGGAGATAGGTAAGTTCACTGAGATGTGAGGCACCGACCGTTATAAAGAAAAGAATGGTGCCCGCTAGTATGCTATCTCGCTCACAATCTATCGCTGTCTATACTCACACAGTGAAGGACGCGCTGCAAAAAAATAATGATAATAATTGGTCAGGATTTGCTATCCACGCTACCACGAACCACTAATGGGTTCAGATGACCAGCCCCCCTATTCTGTATCTTTAATTGCCAACTGGGCTAGGTGCCTATCATCAAAAACATAGCTAAAAACGGAACTTTCAAAATTGCTATTAGTGGTTATTGAACTATTTACGAACTGTGTCGTCACTTCAAGTGCGAACATATCCTTAGACAATCGGAATTCGATAGTATATGTATGTTTTTGATGATAGGCACCCAGTTCAAACGGCAACTAAAGATACGTAATAGGCCTTCTGGACGCTGGACGAAGCGGTTTATAAAACCATTTCTCCCCTGCTAAAAAATTCATAAATTTTGTCATTATTATTAGTATCTTTAATTAATTATAATAAAAAAGAATAATTAATAACAAAAAAGTCAGTAGAAAAAATTAAAATCGATTTTTGACAACTTGTTTTGCCAACCGTAGTTATTACCGCCGCCATTGTCAAATCTTTTCTTTATTTGCGCGGGTTATACTCGTACTTACTAATTTGAATGAGCAAGTCCAAATGATTATTATTTTGACTTGCACATGATTTTTCTTCGGTAAAGTTGTCCAATATGATCATAAAGTTATGTGATTACATTCGTTACCTTCGCATTTTGTTTATACACTTCAAATTCTTCCAGCATCGAAACCTATCGCCCCTCGGCCACTGATTTGCCCCGCGCACTCCACACAACGAGCTCGTTCCACCCACACTGTGCTGGAGCCAGCTGTCGGAGCCTTCGAGAGTATGCCCTCAGGAGTCAAGCCTTGGGAGGAAGTGCCTGGACCTAAACCGCTCCCGTTGCTTGGAAATACGTGGCGATTTGCTCCTTATATCGGTGAGTGAGTTACAGTCCTACAGGGTATACCCTCAGGAGTCAAACTTGGGAAAATATGCACGGAACCAATGTACTGCCGGAAAGTGGTCGGGAAATACGTGGCGATTTGCTCCTTGTGAATAACTGGAAGATAGCTGAAGGTGCTAAATGATTTTAGTATCGATGATTTTGAGAGCATACCTTTAAGGCGACTAGCACTGTGAAATTGGCGGGAAATTATAAAATGCACTAAATCACTAAAATCAGTGTTTTTATTGCAACTATTTTGTTTCTACATCTCTCCGTGACCGTGATTCGTAACACTCAAAGCTCCTAACTATTATAAAATCCAATTACCATTTTGAAGTGTGTACTTATACTAATCTGTACAGAGAGTTTTGAGGCTTAAATCGGTCTCGTGTAATATGCAAATCTCAGGTTTTAAAGAGCAGTTATTGACATTTTTTTTCTGCTGTATACCATTGACTGAATAAGCTCTTCATATATGGTTACACCATTCTGTTACACGTTGTATACCGCTGGTCATATCCCTGATCGACTTCACGAAAGAATTCCGTAGATCAAGGCATTTTTGTATTTAATGCTTTACAATAAAATTACATTGACAGGGTAGTTTTATCGTGAAAAGAATTTTGGTAAAGCTTATTGACTTGATTTGGGCGTCAGTCGCTTTCGTAACTTAACTTTGTATTTCTTGTTTATTAGTTAGAAATTTAAAAAAAATTTGGCATGTGGCAGTTAACTCCAATAGTTCAGTATTAGTGAGGTTTATAAAGCATGAGTTTGAAATTAAATGCACAATTAGTCATGCATGATCTGGTCCAAACAAAGTTAAAACAGCATTTTAATCTAATCTACTAATCGTGGATACAATTTCAAAGTATTATTTTACAAATCTTATTAACTATTGTTGTAAAATGGCACAGGTAAAAATGATTTTCAATATTAAATTTCTAAACAAGAAAAAACAAAGTTAAGTTATGCACTTTGTGCTAAGCTACTGACGTATAACCTTAAAGGAAGGGT
Organism: Ypsolopha sequella; assembly: GCA_934047225.1. NCBI lineage: Eukaryota > Metazoa > Arthropoda > Insecta > Lepidoptera > Ypsolophidae > Ypsolopha > Ypsolopha sequella. The sequence continues at coordinate 23,175,295 of OW203993.1, forward strand.
AATTTGATTTCTTATCACAGATTTTTAGGTTTTTTAATCGTTTATTATGTCTTATCAGTTACTATTCAAGATAAGTTATTGCTTATTTGATCGCAATAATAAAACAATTGAAATTACCGCATGCGCTGTCATCATTATAATGATATTTATGGTTGCGATTAATTACTTCCGCCTTTTGTGAGCAAAGAGGCGTCTATTTGATTGGGTAAAGAGGCGACTTGAGAAGTATCCACTTAAATAACTTACGGTTGTATTTCTGACACAAGCTGCTGTTTTTTTCTGAAACATGTCTCAAATCTGAAAGTTGTACGATGTTGTTCACCTTCTTAGCTAATCAGTAATCAAATCAGACAAGTTTTATTAAATTTAAGTAAACATAACCTTTATTGTGTTTTGTTTCTTTCCTAATATTATTATTTATCATACAACGTGTAACAGAAGGGTGTTACCATATTGGAAGAGCTTGTTCAATCAATCAATTGAAAAAAAAAAAAATTTACTGTTTCATAGAAAAATACAATGCCGCTCGGCCGATATGTATGGAAGTATAGATATTTTTTTTGAGATTTCGGGGTTGGCTCCATAGTGAAAGTTGTTCTATATCATTGACTGAATAAGCTCTTCAAATATGGTTACACCTTTTCGTTACACGTTGTATAAAACTATTAGACAGATTATTTACTTAAATTACATTGAAACCGACTTGTAATAAGCGTATCTGGTAGACCTACATTACATAAATAAATATTTTTCATTTCATATCATTTCATTGTGTAAAAAAACGGGCCAAGTGCGAATCGGACTCACGCAGGAAGGGTTCCGTACCATTATCTATAAAAACTTCAAAAAAAACATGTCTGTTATATGGGAGCCCCCTTAAATATTTATTTTATTCTGTTTTTTAGTATTTGTTGTTATAGCGGCAACAGATATACATCATCTGTGAATGATGTATATCAACTGTCTATATCACGGTTCATAAAATACAGCCTGGTGACAGACGGACAAGACGGACAAACAGACGGACAGCGGAGTCTTACTAATAGGGTCCCGTTGGTTACCGTTTGGGTACGGAACCCTAAAAAGCGACTTTAATAACGGTATATAATTTACGGTTGTATATCTCAGACACAACCTGCTGCTTTTTCTTTCCATATGTAACCCTAGAAACCTTTCAAAGTACAATAACCCTGATGAACACAACTCAACTCATTAATAAGAACCATTAAATAAACATAGGTGTGACCAATGCCATCTCCAAATTGTACACTGTTTCATCACTCGTCGTCTTGATGGACAATTGAGGCATACAAATATTTTTATATTGCGTCTGTGTCTTTGTGACGAAAAAAAAATAATAAGGACAAGGACGCCATTTTGATTTTTGTCACGCACGTTCTATTGTTGTAACGTCTGTAATTATAATTTAGTTTTTTTATTGCATCCTAAAATAAATGTGTATTTTAATATTTTGTCCATGACGAATTACTTATTTTATTTGAAGATGAGTACTTGCTTTGTTTTTAGTTTATTTTATTTATAATTTGTAGGCATAGAACAGTAATATCTTCTTTTTAAGAGACGAAAATATATGTTAAAAATCAAATACATTTAATTGTTTATATTATACAGGATGTTAAGGGTCGGCGCTTGGGCTCGCGGACAATCACTGGGTTCATCGTTCTCACTTTTTTTGTGGTAGTAAATGTTACAATTTCTAAACAAAATAAATAGGTCGGGGAAAAAGTCTTTTCGTATTTTGTATGTATAAACTTGTAACAAAATATCTTTGGCTGTACTTACTATTTGTATCTGGCTGGCTTTGATGACATTAAAAAGGATACATTTAAAAAAAAAAACAAAATAGAGAAATGTTGTTTCCAGCTATTTTTCATTTGTTTTTCTTTCTGTCAAAATGAGTGAATCTAATGAAGAAATTTGATACATTTTAAAATTTTATCACAAAAAAGGAAAAAATGCAACGCAAGTAGCGAAAAAAATTTGTGACGTTTATGGACCTAATGCAATGTCAGTAAGAGTAGCACAAAATCCGGGAGTTTTGATGTCAAAGATGTACCTCGCTCTGGTCGCCCGGTTACGGATAAAATGGTGAGAACAAGTGAGAACGCCGAACCCTGTTTTTGCCCGCGAGCCCAAGCGCCGACCCTTTACACTCTGTATAATATTAAGGTGGCTCCATCGGAATAATGAGTAACTCGATTCGTGGTGGTTGATATTTCGAACAAAACCATATTAAAATAAAGTCCAAATCAGCTCGCACTGCAATATGGCTGTTACGTCAATCGCTGCGGCTGACAAGTGCGAAAATAGTGTGTTTTAATTTATTTTATCTAAAATAAAATTAATTTCCAAGAACTGAGAAAACCAAATCATTTTATATTATTTTGTCTAGAAGTTTATATATTTTCATACTGTTTCGATACAAATTGCAGCAATTATGTTGTTACAAGTGAACAAAAAATCGAGAAATAATGGTAAACTTAGAATTTTCTTGCTTCACTTCTGTATGTTATAATGAAATTCAGGAAAAACCACATCACTATTTGTATCATGCAGATTACTATGTATTTTTTTTCTGTTGAAAAGTGCTATAGTTACCGTATAAAATGGTTACAAAGTTACTTAGTTCAAGGTCGTTGGCGTTGGTAGAAACCTTAACACGATTATGATTATGTAGATCGTTACTTATGTTCTGACCTAGAAAGTAAATAGAGTATGGTAAGTTGCCATATGTTACACTGACATGAAAGGAAAATTCCGGAAAAACAGAATGGTGATCTTTAAAATTATTGAAAAGTCCACGTACAAACGAGCCAATTTAACAAAACTTTGATATTATTATAAAGTAATAGGAAACCAATCAGAAGAAAAGGCAAAAAATATAATTGTCTTCAAGTGGGTCTCGAACCCATGTCTTCTTATATATGATATGTGAACGTCTCGTAAAAATAATTGAAAGTTGATGAATATCACATTTTGAAAATATCTCTAAAGGCAATAAAATGAATGAAACCTCTTTAAGGTGCTACGGAAAAAAAATCGATACTTTAAGGACTTGCATATCTACTTCAGCAAATTGTATTATTTTGATAAAATAGTATATTATTTTTGGATTCTTTTTCTAGGGATTTGTTAAAACAGAAACGCGATTGGAGAAATTCGGCTCGATAGAAATATTTATTGAAATTAGGTCCTTTTCGACACCAATTCTCCTGGTTTGACAATTTAGAATGACAAATAGACTGCAACTATATTTTATTATAGGGGTTTTAACGTTATTTAGAACCTGATTAAACGAAATTTTGATAGCAACTTTAGTACATTTTATATTAATAAAAAACCGACTTTTTGCTACTTTTCCACGAATCCGTCCCTCTCGCACTGTGGATTTTTTCACATATGGAGTAAAAGGGACGCTAAAACTTTTACATATCGCCTTAATTGTATTCGACAACTACACAGGTTCAGAACGTGTGTAATATAATGTAAAACGTATAAAGACGAGTTATTTCATCACAACCGTGGCGCGTGAGCACGCATCGTTTCCTTCTACGGAAACTCGCTGTTAGTTCATAGTTGCAAGTGAAAAATTGCATTAGTAGGGTGAAAATACTTTGAGATATTTTAGTATTGTGGCATGAATTGAAAGTGTTATATACAAGTCAGAACTAAGTCATGCAAAGAATCACAAACAAAACCTTAAAAAATAGATATAAACTAAAACTATCACTTAAAAACGTAAGAAAAAACAATTAAAGAATTAAACTATACAAACTAAAAGATTTTGGCCAAATTGCCGTCATCTTGAAAAAAAATATTATGAAGGAATGCTTCGGTAGTTTGGACATGTAGAAAGGATGAATGAAAGTAGAGTGACGAAATAAATTTATGGCGCAAGTGGAAGGTACAGCTCGACCAGGGGCTCTACCGCGTAATTCTCATTTGTATCAACTTCAAGCAAATGCATGCGAAATTCAACGCGTGCAAAAGAGATGGCATGTTAGGCGGGCGTCGTCGCACGCACGTCAAATTTCAATCTCAAGTTGATGTTAATGTAAATGATAATCACGCGGTAGACCCACTGGCCACCCTAGAAGAACGCATGCTGACCAAATTAGCGACATACGGCGAAGAACGGCACTGTCAAAATTACCCGGAATAGAAGATATATAATATATATATTGTATAACTAGATTGATGGATGTGGAAGAGGTGAAAGAGGTGTAAGTATCTGAATCGTGGAGGATAAAGCTGTGAAAACTTGTAAATTGCTTATTGAATACCCATAACCTACATTATGATATAAATAATTAACTGAAAATGAAAATGAAGAATATTTTATTTCACATAAACAGTTTTACAATTGAAGCAGCATTCAGTGGCTCCCAGACTAGACCATGGAGAGTCTGTACCATGGGTGCCGGTAAACAGATTACAATATAAATGATATACCTACACGGAGAGAAAAATCTGGCTGTATGTACGAGAAAATCGGCTATCATAACAAGATATTCTTATTGTTAACGACACAGCAAGAACAATGAGTCTATTTTACTAACAACGTTTAGTAACTATTTTTTACTATGGTTTTATTAAGACCAACTGATTGTTAAGTATACCATACGATATGATAAGTATTTCCTACTAGTCAGTGTTTAGTGTTCGATATTATTCTACCCTGTTCTTTTAGTAATCATTACGAGAATGTCTATTAGACGCAACAATATATTAACTCCATGTATAGTGGTGGTGACACGATGTTTATTTGCAGTAACAATAGTTATAGTACTAGCTAGTTCAGTTTCTTGTAAACACAACTACGTCATCTTGTCGGTACGACACGGTGCATATTACAGGTAACATAATTATTGTACTGAGCTTTTACTAACCAGATTGTTGCGTCTACTAAACATATCAGTAATGTGTACTAGGGTGTTCTGGTTAATGTATACTGGGTGTAGAAATGACCTGCTCAGAAAATTAAACCACATGCTCTACTGATTATACTGAACCACTTCCACGGAAAAACTTTTGCAACAACGCGAAAAAAAATTCACTTTCCCATAGATTTTTTTCATAGCTACTAGTCATTTTCTATGGGAAAGTGAATTTTTTTTCGCGTTGTTGCAAAAGCTTTTCTGTGGAAGTGGTTCAATATAATCAGTAGAGCAGGTGGTTTAATTTTCTGAGCAGGTCATTATTGCACCCGGTATAATAAATAAAATAAAAAATATTCGTATACTGTTCCATAAATCTATATAGTTTTTTTTTAGGTGTACGACCGGTTTCTTCGTTTTAATGACATCTCCAGGCACTAAAACCATTAATATATACAAAAGAGAAACAGTTGTTTTTCAGAAAATGTAATGTGAAATATATAAATAATAAGTACCTGAAAATATAATTAAAATGATAATAAAAAAGTATATTATATAGATTTTTAGAACAGTGTACTAAGTATTTTTTTTATTTTATTTACATTCATGATGCCGGTCCATTAATAAGTGACAGATAACAGCTATTAGAAAGGTTAAATAAAATGAAATAATATTTAAAATCACGTACTATTATTTATTTTTCAAAACTCTTATTAAACTTGGGAGTGTAGATAGGTATACTAAACTAGGGCGAACATTTGATCATTATAACGGCAGTAACATGCATCATGATCATAATTTTAACAAACTTAGAGGTAGTATCCGTGCCAATACAAAAGAGTTTTATAAATGGCGGCCGAAGTATGCATTTCTGTCAGAATTCTATACTTCAGCCGCCGCGCGCCGTTTATAAAACTCCAGTTACATTTTTCGCGGCCGGATTGTGAAATACCCGTCTTTTCTAATTAATCGAAACAGAACACTTAAATTCAAAATTCACTTAATAGTTATTCATCAAAACCATATTACCCATATATTGTGTATGTTGCCATCGCAAAGATTCCATTGTATTCTGTAAATTAGAATTTAAAAATTTTTAAAATTGGGTTCTGTAAATTAGAATTTCAAAATTTTTGAATTATAATTTACAGAAACCAAGGGAAACTTTGCGATGACAGCATACACAATACATAGGTTTTGTTATATAATAGTTGAGTGAATTTTGAATTTAAGTGTTCTATTGCGATTTATTAGAAAAAGGCGGGTATTTCACAATCCGGCTGCGATAGCGCTCTTAACGTCATCAACACTTGAAGTTAAATTATTTGGCACATAACTGCTAGATAATTTGCTTCAAAAAACAAGTTTCATTGCTCTCATTATACTAAACTTAAAAACAATAATACCTTTCATTAAAACATAAACTGTCAAATAAACTCCACCCGAAAATAAAAATTATATTTGATTGAACCAAACTTTGGCAGCATTGTTTCTTCCAAATTAAATCATGCAATTGTTTATTTTTAACAACAGTAACATTAGTCAAAATTACAAAAAAACTTAGTCCGGCGGCAACTACAAGCAACCCTATCTCAAAATAATATTTGAAAGTTTGTAGGTAAGCTAGGTTACCTTTAAAAATACTTATATACTTGTTCGGCCCTGGCACCACATGTCAAATTTTGCTTTGTAACAATTCAAACTTTATTCCATACTATATTTATAGGAATTATATTTTGCGTTATAATTAATTAACAACATAAAAATAATACTATAATTCCCATACATTTAGTACGAACTAAAGTTTCAATTGTTATTATGCTGCGCCCCCTGTCACTGTCATCTACGCTCCATCAGATCCTTGTAGCACTGAAATGAAATACAATTGAGATCTCAATGAGGGCTAGTAAAAATAGTAAGCGATTGGCATAAAGAAATTAAAAAAAGACAAAAAAAATTCAAAGTGAATAATCGTTAGTGAAATGTGGGTGTAGCACAACATGAATTTTGTTGTGCAGATTGAGGCTTGCACTTCATAAATTTACATTCTGAAACACTTCTGACATCATAAAATTTATGTGGTGACAAATGTTTTAAAATTTTTATTAATATGTCGTCAAATCCTTTATGGATCCAAGTTGTCCGAAATAAAAGTTTTTTTTTTTTGTATACTTTGTGAATATGCTCCATTTTAGTAAAGATGATATTCGAATTAACTAGGATTTTAATAGCGGGACCCACAATGAAATACATGGTGATGACCTCCATGGTGTAGTCAGTAATATATCTCTCGTCTGCTCTGGGAGTCCTAAATTCAGTTCCTAGTTATTCATTTATTTTAATTAATAAATAAATATAAAAAGAATAGGAAAAATATTTATGAGAAAAAAAATCGCTTACCGGCGTTGAAGAGGCAGCTTTCAAATCATCACTATTATTTGTTATTTGTTTCCAGTTCTCCAATCCTCCGATAGGTACAATTAACTCGCTGACCAATACATTATTTAGCATTGACAGAACATCAAGCGATATATTATTGGCTGAAAAAGATTAGATGTATTTTAAGAAATGGTAAACTTATTTTTTAAATGCAATTCTGGCCATTTATACGGGTTATAAGGGCTTCCAGCCAAATAATCTCATATATTCGATTGATTCAACTGATGGTTCAGGCCAATAAATTTTTAATTTTAGGTTGCATTCCTAAGCGCCTGGGTCAATGTAAAATTTTACTGTCATAGTGAATTTTACATTTCTGACAAGGTTTATTGAAAGACTTCGAGCTTTTCGTTTCCACTCGAGTGGTTGTGGAACGGGTGGCAGTTAATTTTTACCTTTACCCCCGGCGTTTAGGAGCGCTACCTTAGTAGTGAAACATACTGGTTGATAAGATGGTGTTGCGGAAGCCGGAAACTGGCTATAGTAATTGTCTATGCAAATTACTTTTAATATGGAGCCAACATATAACTCTTAAAGTGAAATTTGCCGACAGATGTGTGGTGGTAACTAACCTAACCTATAATTAGGTACTTGGTTATTGCCATCAAAAAGGTATCGCTACCAAGATTGTGTGAGGCACGGTTCGGGACTTGAAAAAGTGTCCTCCATCTAGCTAGAACCTTGTACAACAACAAATGACACATAAATAAAACAAATGGGCTGGCCGACTAACAAACCTGGTTTTGTTTCTTACCTACCTTTAAACGTTGCGATATAATTTGGGAGTCCCCATTGTATAAGAAGACTCCGAAGATCCTCGTCCATGGCGAAAAACACTTGTTGCTTCTAACACATTTACTTATTTTATTACATTTTTCCGAAAATCTCGAGCAACACCGTGGCAAGAAAGGCAAACATGAAATAAAATGAACGACACACGACAGATGACAGAAAAGGAAACATAACATTTTGTTTTTGGAACGCTTGCTATAGTAAGTGTTACGAATTCAGGAAAAAATTCGGTCATAACAACACGTTTGTATCCTAATGCCGACTAAATAGGTTTTTAGTTCACATAACCTGCAACATAGATTATACCCATAAATAGACTCCTGGTTCTAATAACATCTTGATTAATTCAGTTTACTAAAATCCTTTTTGTTAAGTTTATTGTTACGTTAATGGCAATACCAACTAATTATTCTTATTATGTTTTAGTCCTTCATACTAGAAATCTAGTGTCTTCTTCAAGCTACATAGCAAGCAAAACTAGAATATCTAGTTCCTTTTATTATATAGTTAAAAGGTTAAAAGTACTGATTTAAAATTGTACTCTTTACTCGAAGGTACTAGTAATATGAGTAGCAGTTACTTCATAAATCTGGTATATTCTAAATTCTCGTATTTTGTACAATGTGCCTTGCAATAACAATAGAAACAGTTTTGTTGTGGCTAAAAATAAGATTCTTGTTTAATTATGTAGAGTAGACTTCAATATTTGAATGGTTAAATAAACAATACGTTTGTTAGGAATATAAGAATATGATTGCAATAACAATTGAAATGTCCTATGCACCGAAACTCTTGTAATTTTTTTTTACAAGACTGTTCTAGTATTCCTATCGGTCCTCGATTTCTGAGCGTGTACAGTGTTCGTACAGCTGGCTAACAAAGTGACAATAAGATATAGTTAAAATAAAAGATCATAGGAAAAGTTGACTTATTAAAACCTAATATTATAAGACTAAAATTAAAACTAAAGCTAAGGTTACAATCAAAGATTGGTAAAACTATAATATATAACTTAGCTGTTAGTTTTCCGGAAAAATAAGGTAAGTTAAAAATAAAAAGCTTCAGTGTTTATGTCATCCCATAGCCTAATTCTAAAAACTACTGGGTTTATTTAACTTAAATTTTACGTTGCAGAAAAAAAATACATTTTTAAAGGAACCCGTACAAATTTGGTGTATTGTATATTTGAAAATATTGATAAGTAACCCAGTTTCAGACGAACTATCCCAAAATGTATCGGAAAAGCCATACAAAATAACTTTAAACAGGGACGCATGGTCACCGCAGCCGCAGGCGCACAGAACCGTTGCGCGTTGTAATACCAAGTTTCCCTTTCACTTCACAAAAATTTCGCATTTCCGCTACGGGCTGGGTTTGTTACGTCTAATCCTTATAATTCTTTATTTTTATAATCTTCTATTCTAATCCTTTTAACTCTTTATTTTTATAATCCTATATTATAATCCTTATAATTCTTTATGTTTACAATCTTATAATTTCTCATCCTTACAATTCTATATTCTCATAATCTTATATTATAATCCTTGACTAAACAGTTGAGCAGTTAAGGTTAAGGGAATAGTTATTTTTTACGAACGCAGCCAATGCGTTAATAATAATAAAGCAAAAAACGGAAAGTTTCAAGTCCGTTTGTTTGTTTATCCAAATATTTACGATTTAGGTGTTTGGGAATCCGGCAAAATCCTCGATAACGTCTTTTATTTTTTAATTATGGAAATTTGTGGTGTGTGTCCAATGATATTACATAATACGGTATTATTACTTAATTAAGTGTATTATTTTTATATTTCCTTATAGTGTATTTCTTTTGTAGTGTTTCGTACCCAAAGCGCAATACAAAGCCCTATTAATGTCACTCTGCTGTCCATCTGTCCTCTAGCTCTAGACGGTATGAGTTACACACCACGAATTTTGATATTTTGTGTAGATTTTGGCCCAAAACCGAATATTGAATTGAAAATTAAATTAAATTATTTTTCATGAAGAGCAGTCGCCTTTTTAGCTTGTTTACTTTTCTTTTAAAGAAATCTGAGTAAATGTCAGGGAGTTTTTTAGTGGTGTCGAAATTGCGTGTACTTGGAATATTATATGTATATTCAGGTGCTTAAATACCTTTATAAATCAGCGACAATGACGGTAGTGATCCAAAGTTCTACGACGAGTGTTGCAATCAAATGAGGTGTACGCCAAGGGGATGTCATTTCTCCGAAACTCTTTATGTAATTTGCTTCGACTCATATCATGAAGAATGCACTTATCTTGGAACAATGACTAAATCAAGTCAATCTGCTATTGTTTCAGTGCGAGGAGGAATGTATCGTTACGTATGAAATGTTACTTACTCGTTTACAAGAATGGAGAAATAAATTGTGAATGGTGAGGTATTAACGTTCCGACAATAAATGATTTTGTTCGTCCGTCTGTTTTCCACATGGCATGGTTTGGTCTAGGACAAACTAGTTTTTCGGAAGTCCTGCAGAGCAAAAGAGAGCCGGTAGGTTAGATTAGAAGGTTATATATGGCTAGTCACGCCACGTTCTTCCTTCATGTACGCCTTCGTGGTTATTTTTTATTTCAACCTAAAACTAGTTTGGCCTATGCCTAGACCAAACTAGCTTATCCTAAAATCGGGTTTGGCTGGTAACATACGTTTATATACTAGCTTTAGACACGAAGGATCCTAGAAGATTAATACATTTCTTGAATGAGGATTTCGAAATAATGATAAATTAAATATAATAAATATATAAAATATAGAGACTAAATTGAAGACGCCTCTTTCAAGGCCACTTGTGAAAAAAAAATAAAACTATCAAGTGCGAATCAGACTCGCGTACCTAGGGTTCCGTAACGTGGATGAAAAATTTAATTTTGTCTTTTATTTTTCGCGAATTTCTCAACTGCTATCTATTGTTTTCATATTTTTCAGTGCACCAGTTTTGGAGATAAGGGGCGGGACGCGGGAAATACATATTTTCGTAGTTTTTCGAGGATTTCTTGAAATAGATGTAAGAAAATATAGCAAAGCTGTATATTTTTACAATCAACTCTTTAACACCTATAATTTAATACCCTTATTGTATTTTTATAAATTTTTTATTATTATAATTTTTTTTGTATTTCTCATCTTGGTTGAACTTTTTTTAAATTGCTATTATTTTCCGTAATTGGCCAGTGCTGATCGACATTTTTTCCTATTTTTCGGTGCATCAGTTTCGGAGATAAGAGGGGGACATCCATTTTTTCTAGTTTTTGAAAGATTTCTCGAAACCAGTGCCAGTAAATATAGTAAAAGTATATATTTTTACAATCAGCTCTTTAATATCCATATAGTATTTTTAGGGTAATATTTTTTATTTTTCTCTGTTTTCTTTTGGAAATATTTGGAACAATTTCAATTTTTTTTTACACCGTGTTATGTAAGCAAATTAATGCAATTTTTGTGCCAAATTTTAAGTCTGTATCTTTAACGGTGCTAAAATTATGAGGCTGTGACATATGGACGGACGGACGGACAACGGAGTCTTACCATAAATGTTCCTTTTTTACCTTTTAGGTACTACGAAACCCTAAAAAGTGATAATTTTTCTCGTACTTAAGGGTGTATGGAAGGAGCCACCTGAGTGGCATAAACAGAGAAATATTTACTTATAACTCCAATTATGCGAGGCGAATCCTGGGAAGTTAGATCAAGACCCAAATAACTGTCAAATCTTTTAATTTCAATTGGTGGCTTTGATCTTGGCTTGGCACCATCCTCACGAGAAAACCATGTCGCTCGTCGTGTCCCGGCACAACATGATGAAAAGCTGTTCCTGTTAGTTGCGTAGTATCAGTTATTCATCCATTACCGACTTCCGGAGATTTTGCGAAAGCTTCTGAGACTGTTTACACCTCTCTTCTTTCAGTCTTCCCTCTTTTTGGTGAGCTATAGGTTTCATCGACGCTTTCCATCAGGCGCTGTAATGACTAAAGACCATTGTGAATTTAAAAAAAAACCGGCCAAGCGCGAGTCGGACTCGCGCACAAAGGGTTCCGTACCATTATCTATAAAAATGGCAAAAAAAACATGTCTGTTGTATGAGAGCCCCGCTTAAATATTTGTTTTATTTTAATTTAATTATTTATTTTAAAAGGGAATATATAACTTATTATTCTGCAAATATTTCAAGCGTCTACCTGTTGCCGTTATTAATATCGAGCAAAATAATCACGTTTGTTGTATGGGAGCCCCATTAAATATTTATTTTATTCTGTTTTTAATATTTGTTGTTATAGCAGCAACAGAAATACATCATCTGTGAAAATTTTAACTGTCTAACTATCACCATTCATGAGATACGGCCTAGTGACAGACGGACAGACAGACGGACAGGGGAGTCTTAGTAATAGGGTCCCGTTGGTAACCCTTTGTGTACGGAACCCAAAAACAAAACTCATTCCAGTAAATATCTCTTGGTTGCCATGCGTCTTCCTATTATGGTATAATACAAGTACAGGGGGGCTATTCCGGAGGAACAGTCAAAATTCAAAAATTGAAATTCAAAATTGAAAAAGTTTATTTTGCAAAGTAGGGTTTCACAAGTCAAATTTTAATCTTATAAAAATATATGTAATAAAATAATAAATGTACATGAACTACTTAGATTAAATGTTTTTTTAATTTATGTAGCAATATATATACAATTAAAATTATAGGTAAAATATTATTATACAAGGTGAAATCCAATCAACCGCCCGAACCCATACCGGAGATCCGGCCAGGGACCAGGAACAAGGTTCAATGATAACCAACCGAGCCCCCAGCACGAATCCAGGCGGCCGACCAAATCCCATCATATATACTACATAGTAATAGGTTACGTATATAAATACATGCCTACCTCCGCCCATTCGATTAGTCTTGCTAAGAAGAACGGGCAAGAAACTTGGCAAGATCATGTTTTTTTTTTAACATAAACTTAAACTATACATTGAATTACTTATATCTACTTTAACCAAGGGATAAGAAAATACAAGACAGTCCAAGCGAGACTTCTAAAACTCAAACTAAAAATGTATGGAGTTCGACAGATAAACAGGTATTTACGGTGGAGAAGACTAATTTGACATACTGGGAATTGCCCCCCAGGTAGGTACTAATGGTTAGTCACGTACAAATGATACTGATGCACGTCCCACAATTGAACATGCCGCCATCAGAGGAAACGAGGAAAGTTATGAAAACTAGACAACCACAAGCAAATACTCGTAGTAGACAGCGTTGGTGTTTGTTACCGTGAAAGTCGGTTTATTTATTTGAAGAGGCTATGCGAATTTTATTTTTGTCAATGTCACTCCAAGCCAAAACACGCTCAGTGCGAGAGGGTCAGATTCAGGGCAAAAGGGAAAAAAGTTAGTTTTATATTTTTATTAAAAAAACTAAAATAGCTAGCAAAATTTAAAATATTAAATTTCTAGATAATTTTGAAACACACCTAATAAAATATGTTTGAGTTCTGTATATGGTTCCTATTCGTCAAACGAGGAGAAAAAGTGTGTTTGAAGACCTCATTTCAACAATTATTTCTATCGAGGAAAATTTATCCAAACATGTTTTCCAATTTCAAAACCCTAGAATATATAGTCAAAATGCATATACCAGAAATGTATTAAAATTTTCCGTGTATTTCACGAAATACACAGAAAAGAATCACCCGTATTTTTTTCTCATATCGCCTTAAACAGTCATTTTATTGCTTTTATGTATTGACTAACTTCTAATTACTCGTGAATGTCTAATAATTATTTTCACGGATCCATTTGTACGAAAAATGTTTTCGTCAAAACTTTCGGTAGGTTTTGATATGCACATTCCAGCGTAGTACATTATATCATGAGAAAACCTTTTAATATGTTTATCATTGAAATCAGTATAAGTATATTTAATTACTAGTTGAGGGTACAGCTAAAACTCATTCTTATTTGACGAGAAAATGTCAACGTATCCGAACGCTCAGGCGCGTGCGCAACATCCTTGGCAAGACTGACGAAGGTCACTATCTCTACTTGACCGAAATGTGAAGTTGTTCTTGTAAAATAAATGTAGATTTTTGTTGCACTATATAATTAGTCATATCATACACTTGCACTTCCAGTACAAACGGGTTAAAACAACATTCCCATAATTTACTCACCAGCCACATCATAAAGTAAATAAACTTAAAGGTTTAACCGTAACATCTTGTGGTGATTTATTAATGGTATCTTTTCGTTTTTCACAGCTTGAAGAAAATGAGTTTTCTACCTCACTCTAATCTTTTCGCTTTAACCCTTAAATGCATTTTGGGTCGAAAACGGCACAAAGGATTTTTTTTTATTATTTACATAATTTTATGTAAAAATTTATAATTATATGATTGTGTGAACTAAAAATATGTTTGGCAACGAATAATTTTTTTTTTTAATTTAAAATTCATTCATTTATTTTCCTTTGTCTTTTTTTTGTATTTTCTCGCATTTTGGCGGGAAAATCGTTGAAGAGAGCTTTTGGAAAAAAATCTAATAAATATTCTGCTTGCATATATTTTTATAGTTTTTTTTTAAATTAAAATCACAAAGAGTTCAGTTTTACAAGTAGCCAATAAAAAAAAAAGAAAAACTAAAAAATTTAATTTTTATCGCAAATTAAATTTGTTTTTTTTTTCTTGTTTTTACTTGTAAAACCCCTCTTTCAATCAAGAAATATTTTTTTCATTATTTTTTTCATAGTTTTTTGGTATTTTTCTATCACTGTTTTCAATTTCATACCAAAAATAAAATCTCATGCATTTAAGGGTTAAAAGAGAAACGCTAATGACTTTTGACACTACTCATGGTATATGATATCAGTCCAGCGGGTCTACCGCGTAATTCTCATTTTCATCAACATCAACTTGACATTGAAATTTGTCGTGCGTGCGACGACGCCCGCCTAACATGCCATCTCTTTTGCACGCGTTGAATTTCGCATGCATTTGCTTGAAGTTGATACAAATGAGAATTACGCGGTAGAGGCCCAGATCATGTCTCGGATCCGTCTTACTTTGTATTCCAATCAACGAATGTTACGAAAAGATTGGGGTAAAGAAAGGCGGACACGAAAAGTTTTTTTTCGATTTCCTGCAAACGGTGATACTGGCGCAAAAAGCATCAAGGGTGATAAAATTCACTTTGATTTAGATGTTGGTAAAAATAATACAGGTTCTCACATGGAACCTTGTAGAACCCCGTATGCTGCGCAAGCCTTTGCCCGCAACTTCGCTCGCGCTTAAAGGGAAACTGCCCCTGGCCCATTTTCTCCGACTTGCTTCACAATAATAATAAGTATATGAAATTGCCGAAATTTTCTTACAGATTTATGAGTTCATAATTCCTGTAATTCAATAGCTATTTCCATTGTTTTTTGTTTGAAAGTTGATTTCAAGGTTTTACATCTATGTATTTAATTTAGTTTTTATTGTTAGTTTGATAATCAAAATTAAATATTCAAATCCATCCATTTCCATGTTTCATACACAAAAGAAATAACATAATTTGTATTTGTCATTCCTAAAAAAAAAATGCAAAAATGTTAGTACAGAAAATTGAGTTTCCTTCAAATTCTCTATAGAAAATGGCAATTTCATATGGAAACACCTATTATTCACTGCGCATGAAACAGCACAGTAATATTTAAACTTAGAAATGTTTCTAAATAAATTCTTAAGCGAATAAAATTGTATTTTGTGCAACTGTAACATAATGTCTAATTGGTTGCACAAAGTATTTTATCTACGACCATCAAAAACTGCACCATTCTGCACTGCAACTATAAAATAGTTTTTAGTACCTATCTGAGATTTTTAGATTTATATGATTTATATTTATAATGCATGTATGTAGAGGAGAAGCGTATAAAATAAAATTATCCTTTAAGGTGTTTTAGTTTATTTTTAAGGATATTTTTAGTTTAGTTTAGATGTATTTATTTCAGTCCTTTTAATTTAAATTTTAATGTTATTTAAGTCAATTTAAATTTAATATTTTAATAATTTTAATTTTCAAATAAAATACAGTGAGTTATTACAAAAACATACTATTTGTGTGTATATCTTCATGGTTCACTAAACCTTAACACATGCTCGTATTTAGTATATAAATCGTTTGCAATGTATATAATTGCAGTGGCCTCAATTGAAATAACTTGCGGACGATTTTGAAGCAACTGTGTAGTAGGTAAATTGTTGAACTCTTTAGGACTTCTGTGGTAACTAACAGGTAAATTGTTGAACTCTTTAGGACTTCTATGGTAACAGGTAAATAGTTGAACTCTTTAGGACTTCTATGGTAACAGGTAAATAGTTGAACTCTTTAGGACTTCTGTGGTAACTAACAGGTAAATTGTTGAACTCTTTAGGACTTCTATGGTAACAGGTAAATAGTTGAACTCTTTAGGACTTCTATGGTAACAGGTAAATAGTTGAACTCTTTAGGACTTCTGTGGTAACTAACAGGTAAATTGTTGAACTCTTTAGGACTTCTATGGTAACAGGTAAATAGTTGAACTCTTTAGGACTTCTATGGTAACAGGTAAATAGTTGAACTCTTTAGGACTTCTGTGGTAACTAACAGGTAAATTGTTGAATTCTTTAGGACTTCTGTGGTAACTAACAGGTAAATTGTTGAACTCTTTAGGACTTCTATGGTAACAGGTAAATAGTTGAACTCTTTAGGACTTCTATGGTAACAGGTAAATAGTTGAACTCTTTAGGACTTCTGTGGTAACTAACAGGTAAATTGTTGAACTCTTTAGGACTTCTATGGTAACAGGTAAATAGTTGAACTCTTTAGGACTTCTGTGGTAACTAACAGGTAAATTGTTGAACTCTTTAGGACTTCTATGGTAACAGGTAAATAGTTGAACTCTTTAGGACTTCTGTGGTAACTAACAGGTAAATTGTTGAACTCTTTAAGACTTCTGTGGTAACACGGGATAGTCTTCATTTCATGTACTTTCGGAGAAAAATTGCTCAAATACTACTGTGCGTTATAATAATGAAAAGTCCAGATCATTTGATGGGTTTTAGAGTTAAGAACAAAACAGAAAAATCCAAAAAAATATAGTTTTGGCCTCAGTACAATACTATTGATACATTTTAGAAAAGTTAAATGAACTTTTTTATAAATTAACATAAATAAATGATTTATTCATCCATAATTTATGATTAAAAAAAGAAACAGCGTAATATTTTTTTAGTTCATTCAAAATTGCGAAAATATACTATATGGTACATTAGTATAAATGTATAAGTACATTTATACGTACAATACTTGGTGTATTATATAGTGAAATAAATTCAGAACACCCGTTGATGTCTTATATATGTCGCCGGCACATAGTAGAATTAGGCATATTTCTGTTAAATTTAAGAGGGATGCCTCGCTCCGCTCCGTTTCGCTCCCCTCCTCGCTCCGCTTAGCTCTGCTCGTTATCGCAGCTATTTTTGACTTTTAGTGAAAGATTTTCGATTTCATACCTTACGATCTGCCCACGACAATATAATGTTGAACGTTCAAAGGCGGCGTAATGAAATGCCCGCCACTGTCGCAATCGGATAATCAATACGACATCAATCGGATAATCAATATGTTACCTTTTCCCGAGGGTACATTTATTCTTGTTCATTTCTTCGTGCCCTCATGGGTATACCTCTTTCTTTCTAAATTCTTCGTTACACCTATTTTTCCTAGGTAAGACCGGTCTAAGACAAACCTATCCATCATCTTAACGTATACAGCGATACAGATATGTTATGCGTTCAAAAGACAGAGTGAAAAAAAATATCTCCTCGTCTATATTGCGATTTGTATGTATACCGTGTGCTAAATCATAATGTTGTGATTTATGTAGCATAATTTATTCTAGAAAGTTTGTTATTGATCAAAAATTATAAATGACAAAATCTTGCAGCATGAGATCTCTAGATACCTGACTTATTTTAGCAATTTCCCAGGGTATCATTACAAAGTTATAGAGTAGAGAAGCTTTGATTGGTCACAAGACCAGTCACGACTTTAGTGACATACCTTAGCAAGACAAAAATACTTTTATTGACTGAGTATTAGAGGTGATATTTTATCGTCTTATTCGTAAATACATTAGTTATCTAGTTTGTCACTTTCAATAGAGATTCTACCAAGAAAATGTTTCCCGGAAAATTCAAGACGATTGAATTCTCAAATGAACGGGCTCCTTCAAAGTGGATCCTGAAAGAAAGAAAGAGATGTCCTGCAGCGTGTATCCCTTTTTCTCTCGATCCCATAAACATAGTGTATCAAGTAAAATTTCGTTGTACAAGTATGGTGAAAAATTCAACGGTCTAGGCACCTTTGTGGTGCAGTTGCGTAGCGCTTGAGCAATTTTTTCAAAATGTTTGTTTGTTCGAAATTTGTTTCTCATTGATCTTTTTTTAGATTTTAATGCACTCTAATAATATTTAGAGTATCCAAATGTCGCTTTAAAACATGTGAACCGGTATATTAAGGTGATATACCGTGCTAGCAAAGGTCCCCGTTACTCCAGGCAGAAAGACCCGCAGTGCGAAAGGGACGGAATCGGGGAAAATTGTCAAAAAGTCGGTTTTAAATTAATTCGAAATTAACTAAAATAGCTACAAAAAATTCCATAACCAGTAATTTAGGTGTAGTTAAAACGCATCTAAAAAAATATTTTTCAAGTCTGTATGCTATCCTAATTTGTTAGAATATCAAAAAAAGTGTAAATTTAGACCTTTTTTCAATAATTATTTTTATCGAATGAAATTCCTCCTATCGCGTTTCTGATAAACCAAAATCTAGTAAAAGGTCCCAAAATTGTAATACTAATTTATTTTACTTGGAACTTCATTAAAAGAGCAGATAAATAACTTCAAAAAGTGTCAATTTTCACGGTATAGCCCCTTAATCCATTTTCCGTTGCGTATCATGCGCATGCTTCCGTTGTCAAATTCTAAAAGAAGATAAAACATTAAATAACGTTGGAACAGAAAATGGTCATTGAACTAACAAACACTAAATTATGTAAAAAAATACACAAAAAAACCATAAACGTCGTATTAATTATTAGACTGCAAAATAGCAGCACAGTTATATGTTTTTTATGGACAGGCAAAGTGCAAAAAATTCTAGTGTTTTTGGTTAATTTTAGCTTCATTACGAATACGTAAAACACGAAGTCTTTTTAAGGATTTAGATTTGTTTGTACTTGGATTTGTGTATTATTATTAAACGGTGTAAGCTTTTTTGTAACAAGCGTTCGACTCCTGGATTGGAATTTGGAGTTTACGAGTTCAAATTCCGTAGGGCCGTATTTTTGTTCGATCTGTGTGCTTTTAAAGGTCTCTATTTGTGCCACTCATCATGCTGGGACGTAATTATCATCGGTGAAACGTGGGTGTACGAGTGTGTACTTTCACAGTCCATACTCGGAGAAACCTCTGACACTCTCTCACGGATTCATGTCGTGACGATATATGAAACATTTATTCAGCTTAGCAACATAAACTAAAGCAACTTAACATAATAAACCGTTTCGACAATTTATTTAAAAAAAAAACCCAATTAGAATCTATGACCGTTAAATGTGAAAGTCACCTTATTAAAATTCTTCCAAATACATTTTTAGCTTACCAGTTTTAAAGCCTAATATACATAAGTAGAATATTCGTACTAAAAGACTTTTTAATTCTCATTAAGACACTTGCAGCCTTAGCTTACCAGGCTTAAAAAACCGGGAAAGTGCAAGTCGGGCCTCGCTCTTTTAGGGTTCTGTACATATGACCGATTATTTCAAAGTAGATATTTATTCAATTTTAGGTAATGCTTTAATTCTGCCAGACAAAAAAACTGCAAAATTAAGTTGGTTGAGTATTCGAGGACGTAACCCTAAAAGGCTAAAACTACATTATAAATCGGCGTTTTCAGTATTTGTTGTTTAAATACAGTATATAGTACATAATATACAGACCTTTCGAATTCCTAACTGCTTTGGCCTTTGAGATAGACCCCGTAACAAAAATTGTCAAAAAATGGCAACTTTAATAGTCCTCCATTTCTTTAAAAAAAAAAAAAAAAAAAAGTATACTCTACTTAATGGGTTTTAGACAACGACACAGGCTAAAGTAAGAAAAAATCATTTTTTTTCGGCTCTATTTTTATGTATGAGGCCCCCCCTGAGAAATAATTTAATTAAATTTTAAATTCAAATTCGGTTTGAGTTTTTATACAACATATAAAAATTTCAGGAGATATCTTATGTGGTCTAAGAGCTAGAGACCCATGACATACGGACGGACAGCAGGGTGACATTAATAGGGCTCCAATTTACGGAACCCTAAAAATGGAAACCATTTTGTGAAGTATCGCCAAATTAGTTGGTGAAATCTGTAACATATGTAGAACATGTCCATATGAACAACTTTTTCTATTAGGATTGTGCAAAATTCTTAAAATTTGTTTTCACCTTTCCATACTGGACCAGTCAGCTGATCTGATCGGGGCAATTTGTATGGGAGGAAGTGAAAAAAAGTTACGAATTTCGCTTAGCTCCCATACCAACAGTTGTTCATATAGACTAGTAAGTACTACCTATGTTTTGAGTTTCTCTCTGAATTTCGTACATTGTTGATATTTTTTTCGTTTCCAGGTGATTACTCAGTGGAACATGTGGACAAAGTGTGCATATCCTTGCGACAGCAGTACGGCAAGTGCGTCAAGGTGGCAGGACTGCTGGGCAGGCCTGACATGCTGTTCGTGTTCGATGCTGGACAAGTAGAACGGGTCTTCCGCGGAGAAGACGCCACGCCTCATAGGTGAGATTTTTCTTTATCTTACTCAGCTCAATGGGTAGGAATCCGTGCTCTCAATCCGGACTGGGGTTCGAATTCTTCCCGGTCGAGCTTGCACTATACTGGTCGCAATATCTCACTGCACGCGGGGCATTTACTGTGAGGTAAACCTGAGTGCCCTACAAATCCTGTATTTGTGCCCAAAGTACGGCGATAAAACTCAGCCCCTATCACGTTGGGATGTTCAAATCGTCGGTAAAAAGGGGATGTACGAGTCTTGACTGGTATAGTGACAGTTCACACTCGGAATCTCCTCTGACACATCCTCGAGGATACATGTCTTGACGATACATACTCAGTGGAATACGTTACTCTGTGGAACGTTTTTTTTTGTAGTCTATATAGCAGGGATGGCCAAACTTTTGACCTGTGAGGTCTACTTGTGTTCAAAAATATTTCATGCGGTCCACTGCAGGGTAGGGTTAATAGGTCATTTTTTTTTGTGACATGTTAGTTAAGTATTTATTAATTGAAAGTACAAAAGTCGCATTTTCACTCGGTTTTTGGGTGGATATTTGACACTGCATATTCTCTACAAGTTTATCGTATGGGCAGCGTAAAAACTAACTGCGATGCGCGAACAGTAAGTTATGTGGGCCTGTGAAGCGATAACGATGTTTGTTTTTATTGTATTCATAGTGTAAAATGTTAAAAATACCAATTTTTCGTCTTTTACTTCGTTCGCGGTCGACCTCTTTTCCACCCCTGCTATATAGTGTTTCACAGCTGCGCAAAGGCCTCCTCACGTTGATACCAAATATCGTGGTGCAGCGCTACTTCCTGTTAATTATGTAAAATAATATAATCGATAAGCGAATGAATTGACAAAGAATTTGTAGCAAAACGAGGGCAAGCACAGAACTTGTAGCAAAACGGGGGCAAGCACAGAACTCATCTCGTTTCTAAATCCGTTTGTATATTATAACCGTGCTAATAAAAAAAATAATCTAATATGTTTATTTCATAACTTAAATCTCAGCACAATACAAGGTTGAGGCCTCCTATTAAGTATAAAAATACGAGTACCTGTACCAGGAGGTCTCGCTCTCCATAGCAAAAATGTTCATTCATTTGTCATGAAAATAAACTAAATGAAATAAATTTAGGCAAAAACTTTGAATGCGCAAGAAACTTAAGAAAAAAAGTAAATGATACAATATCGTGCTTTATTCCCATATCGCTATTTATTCCCAATGATTGCTTATTTTCCATTGTGCATACTTCCATCATGACTATTCCCGGTATTTCAAGATAGTTGATGACGACCTTCAACGATTTGTGTATGGTTCTTTGTTTTTCATGGTTACTTTACATATTAGTAAGAGGTATGTTACCTCAAAATTGTTTTTGAAAAAAGTTCATGGTCTTACTTGGTACATCACTTAATTGGATAAACAAGACGAACCATTGAATATATTGCCAAATAATTAACTTTCTATATGGTTCGTGGACTTGTAAAGTTTGAGGTTGGGTACAGAAATCTAAACATTAATATTTTGATTTCTGTTTACAACTCAGAACAATAAGCCAATAGATAAAATCTAATTAAGCAGAAACCTAGGATGGTAAAGCTATGCTACTTTCACATATACAACTCTCAGTATGAAAAAACAAGAAGACAGTATTTTTATCAGTACGTCGATTTCAAGCCGGCTACAGCCCTATCTTTCAAACGCTTGCAACTAGGCATGTACCGGACTATCGGTTTACAGACTTTATCGATATCGATTTGGATAAAAAAAGCCTTAATAATACTTGTTGTACAGTTAGAGAACTAGATTGTCATAGTATTTTGTGCAACTGTAACATAATTTAAGTCATTGGGACACGAGTGCTTGTTAACGAAACGAACTAAGTGAGTTTCGTAATAGTTTTGCACAAGTGTCGAAGTATCTATTTATGTTCAGTTGGACACAATACTTAATCTACGAGCATCAAAAATATCCTATTTTATTTTAATCATATTTTCAACTAAAAATTTCACGAAAAATGAGAAGAACACTCGTTCATGAACCCCGAGTTCATCGACCGGTAATGCTGCCTTGAGTACCAATTAGAAGCAACTAGGATAAAGTGGGCGTGGCTTGAGAAATAAGGTCGGGACTTATTTCTCGTCGCTGTTGTTGATTCGCTCTCTAGCGGCACAGTATACATACTGTGCTAGCGGTGTTATAGTAAATTGGGCCAATAGCAGCGCGGAATCACGGTATTATAATGTAATATTATCAGATAAACAGTATAGGTACTTATAAAACTGATTCTGATGATGCAATTACCTTATTGTAGTATGGGAGTAGATAAAATAATATATGAAATTGAGTAACCTGCCAAATATATATGGAATGAAATAATCAACTTTATTTTCAAAACTAAGAATACCACGTTTACATACATACATCCACATACACACACGGTCCCACTCCCACTAAAAATACATATTTTGAGAGGAAAGCGCCGCCATGAAAACTAGCCTCCTTAACATTCAAAAGGATCCCTCTCAAACAATTGTGAAATAATGATAAAAATAATAAAACTCAGAAATATAATCAGAGGATAAAAGAAACAATTTGTTGCAATCTCCAGAATTACTATTTTACATATTATTATATAAAAACATCAAAAATAAAAATAACATGTTATTGACCTTCGCATACAAAATGCATAATTGAATTATTTTAATGAGACGCTTAATTTTTTTCAAACTTAATGGTTGTTCAATTTCTCAATTTTCTCCAGTGAGTACGTTTGATTTTCACATGTCATTAAGATTTAAAAAGCAGCCAAAAATAAACGTATTTATTGACCTTTGAAAATTATTGTTTTTGTCAGAAATGAGCGTATATTTTCGATGGGTGCAGTAATTTCCTTCGTCATGTGATGTATTCTAAGTTTCAAATACGTGTCGAACACGGAGTTATCCAACGAACGGTCATGTAGGTCGCCAAGTACGTCTGTCTGTACCAATAATCTTTGTGAAATTTGTTTTATCATAGATGTGAAGTGCTGTGGTTTTCGTACACTTTTTTTGTAACTACAGCCTCAAACTCTCTCAGGAGTTTCTTTGCAGTTTGGCAGATTTTTTGAATGCTTTTTGATGGCTTAGTCAGCCCTCCTCTGTCTTTTACACTCATTAGAGGCATGCTGTTAGCAGGTTCTTTCAGGGCTTGGAGAATTTTTTTTCAATGCAAGAATTTTTTCAATTTACGCACTACAAAGCCAGCTTTTGATGGTTCCATTGCAGTCCTTAAATCCTAGAATTAAACACAAAATTTATTGGTCATTTTTAAACAGATAGTAGTAAAAAAGCATTAAAATTTGTGCAACAAGAGAGCAAAGTTTATTTTTGTTGAGAGTGCCGAGTTTGAATCTCGAGAAAGACTCGTGATTCTAATTTCGAGCGTAGTGAAGGATTCAACCAAAACAACTTCTGTTTTACTAGGTAAATTCAAGGTGGGCACCGCATCGTCTTTTAAGCGTGGTCACAATAGTTCTTTTCAGAAAGCACTTTGGATTGAAGTGCCTTGAGAACACTTTCCAATTAGTTTTTTTGCTGTTTCCAACTTCGGCTAATAGCAACAAACCATCGTTTAGGAATGTCTTCATTTTTGGGGAACCTTCAGTAAAATAAGCTGAATCAATACTTCATATTAGCACAAAATCAGTAAAATTACCGACAACTGTTTTGACTTCACTAATAACCTCAAAACGGATTTAATTATTTTAATGATTTTAGGATTTACTTTTATTCTAAAAGCTATATTTACGTTACTATATGAAAACGACACGTCGTAAAATGCTGTATTTCGTGATGGAATTCCATTTTATGGTTCATTTACTAGGAAAACATCACTTTTTACTCACTTGTGAAAACTGATATTGCTGTTCGAGTTTTCTTTATTCCCCGAATGGGATCTGCAACCACGCACGTAGCAGGACATTGTCCTTGTATCTTCAACCCTTTTCCATACGATAATTCGCAGCAAAACACAACTTAAATAAAATTTTGTTTAAAAATCTGTCCACTTACTTCCTAATGTAAACACAAGCTATAACACGACCAAATTACAAAGGATTGCAAATGTTGCCACTTGAGAAAAGTAACAGTACATTATAATTTGGTGACTTGGACAGGAGTCATTAGGAGTCGAAATGAAGTTTTGGGTAGTACGTTTTGACGGTACCAAGACGTTGTCTATTGGTTTATTGGTCTGAGGTTTACAATGATTACAATGTCAATATATAATGAGCGTTTTTCTGTTTTTTTTTCTTAGTTCTTAGGTCTCCTCCAGATGTCTTTGTCCATGTCACCATAGATAAAATATGTTTAGTAGCAAACATAGACAATACAGCCCAGTAAGACGTTTATTGTTCAACATCTTGCATACAAATAGTTCGGTCAACAATCGAAGCGGGATAATGCAATCCTATTGGCTCTTCTAAACTTATCTTTCCCGAAGACGAAGACTCTAACGTAGTGAATATAGAAGCCATTTTGGTTTTGGCCTACCGAAACATATAATTTTGGAGTGGCGAATTGTATCTGCTGGTTCTTTATTCTAAGGCTGGTTCAGTCAGGTGCTCTTACTAAAGTATACGACATCTAGGAATCTTATTGAACACTAAATTTGACACAAGGAAAAACGTTCATTAATCATAATTGAGATCATCTGTTTGGTGACACAGGAAATCTCGGAAATCCCTTCTGTTGCTTCTCTACCAGTACTGACGTTTACAAACGAATGTTTATGAAACTTGGTAGGCATTCAAACGTCGTGAGCTATTAACTTGAAAAACAATAATGCTGCCATCGTTCATGAATCATCTGATGTAGATTGATGGTAATGACAAGCCTTGACATTAAAGACTTGGCAATATTGCCAAGTTTGTGTTTCAAATGACCGTACACTGGTAATCAACTCGATGACTTTAAATATATCGTTTTGTTGAATTTCAATAATTATGTTATGTACGGTTATTATGTTATCTACATAATATGTAGGTAGTTAGGTACTCGGACATAAAATTACTCTTGTAATGATTTGGCTCTTCCCGTTTTTATGATTTAATGTCTTTGTAAAGAGCGGTTTCTCAGCCGGATTATGAAAAACTCCCCTCTTTCTAATTAATCGAAACAGAACACTTAAATTCAAAATTTACTTAATAGTAATACAACAAAACCTTATTAACTATGTATGCTGCCATCGCGAAGTATCCATTGGTTTCTAATGAGAATTTCAAAAATGTTGTAATTCTAATTTACGGAAACCAATGGAAACTTTGTGATGGCAACATACACAAAACATATGTAATTAGGTTTTGTTGAATTACTATTGAGTAAATTAATTGAAAATAAATTGTTCTGATTCGATTAATTGGAAAAAGACGGGTTTTTCACAATCCGGCTGCGAAACCGCTCTCAAGATAATATTCTAATATATGAAACTCAATGTGTGTAACCTTATACATTGTAAACTGCTACATTTAATCGAATGGGGTTTTCTATAGGTAGATTTCTTATACATGTAAACCTTTTTTTAGAAGAAAATTTTCCAATGATAGGAGCACCCCTAGAAATCTATGAATATTTCCATCTGTTATGAAACCTAATACAGTTTTTTAGCATTTTCCGTGTCTAAAAGCTAATAGACATGCTTTTGACTTAGCCCAGTACCTACTGATTTTTCTTTATTTGAACACATTGCTTAAAAAAACAAAAAAAAATAAAACAATTATTTATTTATTTTTATTTATTACACTTAATGTACATTTACACAAAAACATGAAAAAAAATACATTAAAATAAAATTACAGTGTACAAAGGCGGCACTTATTGCTAATAGCAATATCTTCCAGGCAACCTTTGGGTGAAAAAGAAAACAGAAAAAAAATAAAGAGGAGCGTGTAAATGTCACGAAATCAAACTTAAGAGTAAACTACATAGACTTATTAATGGGGGATTCCTTACACTATAATAAACTAGTACATAAACATACACAAAAATATAACATAAATAATATAATAAATATACTTTTAAAAATACATACTTTTACACATATGTAATAGTAAAAAAGATAATTGTGGATGAAATGTTAATCAAATGAATAAATGATAGATGAGTTAGGGGTGTAGTTCACTAAAGTAGTGAGCTTTTAGTTTAATTTTAAAGGTATTCAGAGTACAATTTCTTTATTTTGTGAACTATACATATAATCCACTAATTTATTTTCAGGCCATCAATGCCATCGCTGAATTACTACAAGCACGTCCTAAGAAAGGACTTCTTCGGTGCTGAGGAAAACTGCGCCGGAGTCATAGCGTGGTATGTTCATACATATATTGTTCACTCTCAGACACGTTGCAGTAATGGAATGAAAACTGCGCCGGAGTCATAGCGTGGTATGTACATACATATATTGTACACTCTCAGACACGTTGCAGTAATGGAATGAAAACTGCGCCGGAGTCATAGCGTGGTATGTACATACATTAATATTGTACACTCTCAGACACGTTGCAGTAATGAAATGAACACTGCGCCGGAGTCATAGCGTGGTATGTTCATACATATATTGTACACTCTCAGACACGTTGCAGTAATGGAATGAAAACTGCGCCGGAGTCATAGCGTGGTATGTACATACATATATTGTACACTCTCAGACACGTTGCAGTAATGGAATGAAAACTGCGCCGGAGTCATAGCGTGGTATGTACATACATTAATATTGTACACTCTCAGACACGTTGCAGTAATGAAATGAACACTGCGCCGGAGTCATAGCGTGGTATGTTCATACATATATTGTACACTCTCAGACACGTTGCAGTAATGGAATGAAAACTGCACCGGAGTCATAGCGTGGTATGTACATACATATATTGTACACTCTCAGACACGTTGCAGTAATGGACTGAAAACTGCGCCGGAGTCATAGCGTGGTATGTACATACATATATTGTACACTCTCAGACACGTTGCAGTAATGAAATTAAAACTGCGCCGGAGTCATTGCGTGTTATGTAGAGATTATACACTCTCAAATGAAAAAGACTTATTCATGCAAAAGAGGTCCATCATATACACCTGTAAGGGAAATATTTATGTAAAATAAAAATTAACGAAATATTTAATAAGTAGAAGTACAATAAATTAAAATAAAATGAAAGGCAGGCTTGATTTGAACTTCTTCTCTTTCAGTCACGGTGAGCAATGGTCTGCGTTCAGGACCAAAGTATCCAGGGTAGCGCTGAGCACTAGCGCTGCAGCACAGTACACTGTGCCAGTCAGCGAGGTGGCCGATGCTTTTGTCAACAGGTATTGTTTTATACAGTGCGTGATAGTGCCCGTGCTACCCCATACCACAAAACAACCACTTACAGAAGGTTTACTCCGCATAACAAGCTAAAACAGGCGCGCGCACACATAGACGCGTACGTACGACGATCTCGGATGAAGTCGGTCGAATGCCAATACGAAATTTTGTAGAGATCATCATACGTACGCGTCTATGCATGTGTGCTTCTGTTTTCGCTCCGTCGTCGAGTCGGCCTTCTGGTAGTATCTATTTTGTGGCCATACTGGGTCCAGTGTGAACTTAATTTCCTGGCATACCTTATTTATGGATGTCTATGTACAAGGAACAATCACACACACCATAGAGAACGGAAACAAAAAAAAACATTATACAAATAAGACAAGTGCCGGAAGTTCCGTGGAATGCTTCTAAACTTTTATTTCGAAATACGATGTTTCAACACAAACACATGTAAAAAATGAAATGCTAATTTATGAGAACTCAAGTGATAAGTTTATTTATAATAATAATAAAATTATATATAATTATAAATATTTTACATTATATTTACAAATATTAATAATATAGATACTAAAAACTATTATAAATATTTTAAAATACAAATTAATTTTACTTTTTAAGATATGGCCCATGTAATCTTTGTAAATGTAAAATGTTTGGCTAAAAAAAAATATATCTTTTCTTTTTTATTTATTACGTAGTTGTGGCGGCATTGCCCCGTTGGATGGCAACTTTGCCCGAGGTAAGCTCCAGCCCTTGCTTTTTATAAAGCTGTCGATCGTCAGACCCTCATGGCCTCAACCTCTCGTCTCCAAACGGTATAAACGTGAGCCTTCACCTAAAGCTGCGCTGCGGATTTGCCCGCTTGTTGCGCTCGGCCGCGCTGTTTAGTCTAACCTAACCAATGATCTTCCAGCCCTAACCTAGAAATGAGTTCGGCTAGATTTAGTCTATAAAATGAGTTAGGTTAGATTTAGTCTAAGCGACCTGAAAATGTGTTCGGATAGATTTAGTCTAGGCGACCTAAAAATGAGTTCGGGTAGGTTTAGTCTAAGCGACCTAAAAATGAGTTCCGGTAGATTATTGTACACGCTTGGGCCCATTATAGTCGTAATAGTTGACTGGATATGGAGATATAGGACGACGCGAGAGTATCAACGACGCATGTCGCGTCCCACACCATAGAGAGAGCGTCTATTCTGTCAAGAAATGAGCGTTATCCCCATCGGGCCTCTTGCCGTCCTCACCATTCCGATCAAAAATCATTAACCGTTGCAAGGGCCCTCCGAATGACGTCATTAAATAAAACAATCACTTTACAACTTTTTAATTTTTCAGGGTTCGCCAAATCAGGGACGAGAACCTCGAAACCCCGTCTGACTTTCTTAACGAAGTACACAAATGGTCATTGGAATGTAAGTTCGTAATTTTATTAATGGAAGCCGCTTATCTCCGACTTATTTTACCAAAATAGTTACTGCTCAGCTCTCTTTAGTATATTTACACATATTTCTTACCCTTTTTAAGAAACCCTTTTGCTAGCAGTAAAATCCTCATCCAAATCTGGTAAGTGATGCTCAAGTTAAACGATCACTGCCACTGATGCCGGGCTCCTGTGGAGGTACCACCATCTTACTTGAAGACCACCTCGAAGTAATTCGGGGGAGAGTAAGAGGACAGCTCACAGGCAAAAAACCAGGAGGCCCACCACGCCTGGGACCGATGGATGGCGGTATATCTATCCCATTAGGGCTTTAGCCGGGCTATTAAGCCGGGCCTTATATGGAACAGACTGGTGACGGGCAGCGGCGTCACTGGTGTGAGGGTTCCGGCACCGCGCTTACCAACCCGCCTGCCCAGCGTGTGTGAGTATGGGCAATTCCTCCAAGATGGACCGCCGGGAGTGGCAAAGTCCTGGAAAGGCTTATGTCTAGCAGTGGACGAACTAGGCTGATGGATGGAAATGAACGAGAAAAAAGCAAAAATATTTCAATAGTAAAATAAAAAAAAAATCTAGCAGTGTGTTGTTTTGGGCTGAGAGTTATGAACCTGAGTAAAAAAACTCTAAGGGCATACAAAGAAATAAACAACATTTATTCAATATTTAATTATGTTTTTCGATGGATATTTGTTTTTAAATAAAAGTATAAAGTCAAAAACCAATATAAATTAAAAGAAAGGTAACGATTGATTATGAAAGGTGCCCAAAGCCAAAGAATATCCTGAAGTAAAACAGCTGGAAAATGCAGCCAAACAAATGTTCGGAGTTCAAGTTTGTGTATATGATTGAGCTAAGTGTGTTACTTGTGTAGGTATATTTAGTTAGAACAACAATAAATAATAATGTATTTTTTTTGAAAGATGATGGAATCTTGAAAGAAGATCTATAAAAATTATTTTCGAAATATATTTCGGCCCACTTTCATACTCAAATGTCATTCATTTAAAATCATTAGTTATAAGGTTGTATATATTTTATGTCATTTAGTGTTTTTTATTCGACTGACGCCGGCCCCAAAGTGGGCCGAAATATATTTCGAAAATAATTTTTATACAATGTTTTATTTAATTAACGATTAGACATCTCGCTTGTTCTCTCGTGGTCGGTTTTTATCGTGGTCGTATTTACTGAATTTAACAGAAAAAATCATATTTAATTTACCAGACAAAATTTTAAAATGTGAAACGGCCCAATTTTATTTTATAACGTTTGAGATTGTCTAGAATTGTGGTTGAGACAAAATTCGACACTTAAGTTATTGAAATGACTAAAACCGTAATACCTTTTTTAGATTTTGGGCCTACTTTAGATAGATTTGTTTCTTACACCATAAGTTATTTTTAATATTCCCTGCGGCGGAAGTGTAGATTCATTCTTTGTGATAATAAATATATATTTTATTTATTTATCATTGAAATATTATTCAATAAATCAATTTAACAGTGACTGTCGTTTTAGATTATTTTGCTCGGCGCCCTCTTAAACAAAAAATAAAATAAAAGAAGATATAGTAACTAGAATAGAGAAAGGAATGCTTTGGTGATTTGAGCGTATAGAGAGGAATCACAGACTACTTACCCATCATTACATGTCTTCGTAAGGAGGGCAAATCTTTTTCGCCAACACATCAGTTCAATTTCACTGATATACAAATGGCATTCCATACTATCCCATCTCTATTTCCTTACTTTGTACCCTCCCCGTATTACCCCGCAACACCCCGGCAGTGGCGAAAAAAATTCTTACTTGTCCGTGCTCAATTTGTGAGAGGAATTAGAGGTTGAATGAGAGTGAGTGACGTAAGAAATGTATGGTAGGTAAAGCTCGACGGGGTAGATCTAGAAGGACATATGCCAACCAAATTCCCATAGTTTAATTTCTAAATGATTCCACGGGTGTCGGTCCCAGAGAGGGCCAATATATAACTCGAATTGTTTGTTTTCGTATTATTTATTGTCTTTTAAAAATATGTGAAAAGTACATAACTGTGGTGAAAAGCTCATGACATGAGGTTCAATCAAAGTTCATCAGTAAAACTGCAGGTGTTGTTTTCTAACATGAATACAATATTGCCCTTTAGAGGTTTGGTTGTAAGGGAAATCTAGACGACCTCTGACCTCTAAGTCTAGAAACTAGAGTCCCAGATCTCAAGAGAAATCGTTACACGAGAAATCGTGACTTTGTAGATCATAATTTAGTTGCCATCTTTTGATTACTAGTTGCATCAAACTTGATTCGAAACCGCAATCATAAGTACCTGTTCATATCTGCAACGTAAACATTTCTTAGTTTAAAAAAAAGCAGCGGGTTGTATGATTAAAATTAGATAAAACACATTGAGTTAAGTCACATTGTGACTGATGCTGTGCCCGAATGACCCGGAATATATCTCAAAATTTTATTTAAATGTGATTTATCTAATTTTAATCATTTAAAAAGACAAAAAGGTCAATATTTAATAGTTATTAGTATTAGCGATACAACCGCAAAAATTTTAAGTGTATATTTTATAGGTCGCCTCTTTGTCAGAGGTGACAATCAATGGCGGCCATAGATATGATAATGGTATGTCAGCGATGGCAGCGCATTCACGAAGTCATTTTTTTTTATTCTTCTTTTGAAATATGCTTTTCTTCTCATGAATAGTAACTAATACTAATATCAAATATTGAACGATGAAAAAACTTACTAATCTATAATCAAACATCTAGTTCTGAACATGATACGAGATGCGAACAAAAAAGTATCCACTTCAAAATTTACACACCCGTTTTTACTTACGACAAGGCGACGCTGTTTTAGGTAACACCGGGTAACACCTAATTTTGTATATAGAAAAGAGTTCTGTTAATCTTGCATGCATGACCTAAGGGTACCTACTAAAAATTATTTTTCAATGCAAGTGCTCGTAAAGGCCCACCTTTTATGCATCAAAACCGAACAGAAAGGCGATTATTTTGCCCTTGGGCTTTATTATTATTATTTTATAAATTTATTTACAATGGTTGGCTAACCTGCAACCGTTCCTGTGTACCATAAATGTTTTTTTTTTCCACTGTTTAACGGCTCTGGATACAGTCCTTTTGAGCCAATCATAATTTAAAGTTTACAAGATTATATTTGTTTTTTTTTCCTCACACTATGCATTGAAAAAAAAAACCGGTCAAGTGCGAGTCGGACTCGCGCACAAAGGGTTCCGTACCATTATCTATAATAATACAGATCGCGCCAAACTTCTAGTCCGCTCGGAAGTTGCTCTTCCCAAGAACGGCCCATACATTTTGTTCCTGCTGATGCGAATCGCACCGTGTTTAGAGGGGACAAAAAGTTTGGCGCGATCTGTACTCGTTAACTTGTAAAGCCTACTTAGCTGTGATAGTTTTCTTTTTAATATCGTTATATATACTACTACCGTGATTTTTTTTACGTCTCCAAATACAACCGTTTCGCCGGCAGGGGGGGGAGACACTTGACTCCTCAGAATAAGGAATACAAATAGAAGCCTGGCTAAAATAAGAACTGGGCATTAGCCATTGTACTCATCTAACGTAAATTACTCCTGTGTACGAGTGAATGAAACGACGAACCGCACTTACTTTATATTTTTTCCTGGTGTGTCACTAGATTGAACCAAACAAATGTCAGATGGATGTAATTTGGATGTATTTTAAAAATTATAATACCATCAAATTAAATATGTCTCATCATTGTATCGTTGTGTTGTAATATCGTTCGTTGCGTGCATCACATCTTAATTTGGTGGCATCGAATTGTCTAATGCATTTTGCGAAAATTTACAGCTTCACCGAGAGAAATTAAATATTTTGGTGCTCTTCCTCTCAAAATTCGTGAAAGTGTGATTTATTATTGTTTGTGTTGATTGTTTTTTTAACATTGTAATAAAATGTCTTGTGCGATTGAAGGCTGTATCGCATACAGGAAAAAAAGAAAACAACAATGAAGCAATATCATTTCATCGGTAAGTTCTGATAGTTTTTATGTTAATAAGTTGCAGGATCATACCTAAAACTCAGTAACAATAATAGTAGTTCTTGTAAATCATACTCGTGTTCAATTCTACACCGATATTTGCCTGTTTTATATAGATTTTCTGCCGACTATTAGAGGTTATGTTTTTTTGCATAGTGATGTACTAAAGTCCGTGTGGCAAACTATCGGCAGCCGGGCATAAAGGATAATACCGCAGATTAATTGCAGCGTGAGTTAAAGGAAAAATAATGCCGAATAAATATCGCTATATTTTTTTGTTACAGATTTCCAAAAAGGGAAGAATTAAAAAGTGAATGGCTTAGACGAATAATTAGACCAAATTGGGCAATTAAAAAAAGGAGTCATATTTGTTCGAAACACTTTACGCCCGATTTTTTTGGACCAAACGAAAATTTAAAATGGAGACGGTTAAAAGCAGATGCTTTACCGACGTTATATTTACCGGATACAGACACATTGGTAACCTTTAAATAATTATGTATAATTGCATTATCAATCTTGTTTGTAGGTAGGTACGTGCTTGTACTATACTATAGTATATTAACTCGATAATTTTTCAATTTTAGGCAACAGAACCAGTACCCATGGATGTATGTGGTGTAGAAAAGTGCATACTTCTATGTTCGCAAATCGTTCTGAAAGGCCTGTTCAGAACTTGACGTTACTTCCGTGATCGACTTCACGAAGAAATTCCGCAGATCAAGACATTTTCGGACGTGGTTGACAATAAAAGTACTTTGACAGGGTAGTTCTATCGTGAAATGAATTTTGGGAATGCTTATTGACTTGAACTGCGCATAATTTGATTTCTTATTACAGTTTAGGTATTTTAATCGTTCATTATTTGTTATTAGTTATTATTCAAAATAAGTTGATGTTTATTTGATAGAAATAATAAAAAAAATTGAAATTACCTCTGTAGTAATTGCGCTCTCATCGCTCATTATTGACATAATATTATTATTACGAATCCTATAAGTCTATGATTATTATGATTTCTATTGTTGCGATTAATTCCTTCCTCCTTGATTGAACAAAGACGCGACATCAACGAACATCTATTTGATTGAGTTAAGAGGCGACTTAAAAAGTATCCACTTAAATAGTTTACGGTTGTATCTCTGATACAAGCTACAGCATTTTTTGTACTAGAAACAAGCACAACTTTGGACTTAACTTATGTACCTACCTGCCTACGATATAGTAATTTGTACTTAATAAAAAATATTATGCTAAACGAAAGATATCCTTTCATTAATTCCTTATTTACACAATATAACATATGTCCCACTGGGGTAGACAGAGACCACTTTTCTATTAATTCTC
The DNA here is from genome assembly GCA_934047225.1 of Ypsolopha sequella. Classification (NCBI taxonomy): domain Eukaryota; kingdom Metazoa; phylum Arthropoda; class Insecta; order Lepidoptera; family Ypsolophidae; genus Ypsolopha; species Ypsolopha sequella. The sequence continues at coordinate 23,210,504 of OW203993.1, forward strand.
TTGGCCTCCTTCCAAAGCAAGAGGATGTCACCAGAGAGGTTGGTGCCTCCTGCATTCTCTTTTTTTCACACTTTGATACGATATAATGTGTGGTAAGCAGATTGGTTGTGGTTCATTTCGATTTGGTTTATTTATCGTAGTCAAAATCGACATTGTTACATCACTAGCAAAGCAACGAACTAGTGACAACCTACCTAATTAAGAAAAAACTAATACATATCCATCTCTCTCTAACGCACTAGAATGTCGCAACAAAATTAAGGATAGGTGTCTTTCTCCGCGTATTATTTTAGCCAGGCTTCTATTTGTATTCCTTATTCTGAGCTTGACTCTAACAAAAATTAACACTTTTAAGTTTAATATTTCGCAAACGGAACCCTGGATCGAAAAATGATCTTCTCACACCCCTTATAATTTTAAATTACCTATCCAACGACACCCCAAACTAGGGGATAGACGAAAAAAATATAATCATCCCCACTTTACGTGTAAGGGAGGTACCTTAAAAAAATCTTTTTCAAAATTTTACTGTACCACTTTATCGGTGTGATAAATACGTATACCCATGCCAAATAACAGCTTTCTAGTACTAATAGTCTCTAAGCTAAGCCGCGGACAGACAGACAGACAGACGGACATGGCGAAACTATAAGGGTTCCTTGTTGTTGACTACGGAACCCTAAAAACGTAGTATGATACACGGGCGTAAGAGCAATACATTACTCGGCTACGTTTAAAACACTCGCTACGCTCGTGTTTTAAACCGTCCTCGTAATTTATTCCTTTTCACCCTTGTAGCATAAACTACTATTTTCTCCTTATGGCATCTCTTAATGTCCAGTATCAAGTCCTGCTCTAATGCTTTTGTTTTGTAATTGTCTATTGTTATACTACTATGTAGAAAATTCTCGCAAATTTCAAGTTTTATAGCTTAAAATAGTACAGACATCATGATGCAACCAACTCAGTTGTAGGCGTGGCTGAATGTCATGCTGTTTCATTTCGCTATAAGGTGGACGCTCCATGAAACTTGCGAGGACAATACAATCGTGCTGATTTCGTCGAAAACTCAAAATTTGTTTCAGGAGTAATCACCTTTTGGCAAGACTGTGGACGTTTTCAGACATTATTTTTGGTTATTATTAATCTAGATAACATGTCATTTTCAATGTTTGACTCGTATTAATTTTTTGATTTTATCTAAAACAATAAAAATATATTGGGTTACACTTTTGGTAAAAAACCGTAAAATTCACGTATTTTAAGGCGTTTGTTGTAAAGGTATTACTCAAATTTTACGATTTTTGGTTCGATTTAAACATAGATCTGGGACTCGGCTTAAAATATTATAATACCATTTCACAGATACCCCACAATATGTTGACAGCCTTTGTTTGGAGCTTTGCGTTTACCGACGCCTCTTAAGAGCCGTTTAGCAGGCGAATTGTAAAAACCTGCCTTTTTGTAATAAATCGAAACTGATGCCTTAAATTCAAAATTTGCTGTATTATTATCCTTCAAAACCTTAATAAATATGTACTTGTATCGTGTGTAACTGTCATCGCAAAGTTCTATTGGTATCTGTAAATTAGAATTTTAAAGAAAAAATAAATAATACATTAAAATTATAAGCCCGCGTTTCACCGACTATTATTACTTTTTATGTTTATATTAATACATATTTCTTAAATAAGATATATTCTTTTCTTAACAACAATTACAGTGTCGAAAAAACCTGATAATTTACGGTAATATATGACTCAATATCCAGTTACCCTATTAAACCCTAATTTTTGCTGGGAGATCAGGGAGAAACTGTGACGGATCTAGCAAATTTTGAGCAATGGAGTTTTAGGAGTTTTCGGACCACTTCTATATTTCCATATTTCCCAAGGTATAAAAAAGGCATAAAAAGCCATTCATTACCAGTATGATTTACTTTTTGAAGTTTGGTGTGAGCAGTTGACCAAGAGCATCTTGTTTTCCAGCGCTCGGCCTGATAGCGCTCGACACGCGGCTCGGTTGCTTCACCTCGGCCTCCGGGTCCGAGAGCCAGCGACTGATCGATGCCGTGAACACGTTCTTCCTGTGCGTGGGGCAGTTGGAGCTGAAGGCGCCCTGGTGGAGGATCTACCCCACTGCCATGTTCCGGAGATACGTGGCCGCGCTTGATACCATCCTCAGGTACATTTATTACAACACTGAAATTAACAGAGCGACTGATATCCCCGGCGATTCAGAAAATCACTATAGTTGAACGAGCTAGCGAAGAGAGCGAAGATTTTTCGAGTCTACTTGAACAGTCCGGCGTTTGTTTGTATATACTCGTAACAGACAGACAAGCAACGACAAGCTCTACGAGTATGTCAGAACAGGATGGGGAGGAGCATGCTAAGTGTCAAACTAAAGGACAAAATTTACAGTGCGCGCTAATCTTTTAGTCGCCTCTGAAGCTAGCCCCAAGAATCGACGCATTAGCCGTTTTACGGTGTCTACGAGGAAAAAAATCTATGATTCTTTAAGTTTATCATTGAATCTGTTTGTTATAGTTTATTGTTTTTGTTGCTTTTATTTGTTGTTTTGTTGATTTAGTTTATTAAAGTTTTGTTGATTTAGTTTGTTAAAGTTTATTATTGTTGTTATTCCCCGCGGACGTTATAGCGTTTTAAGGCGACAATGTAGGAAAATGGTGTTTATATTAATGCATTTTATTGATATAGTTACGATTGCAGTAAAATAATAAATAAATAATTAAATAAGTAGGTACAACAAGTACACCTTCCCACTTATAGTCAACATTTAATAATCAAACGTTGATATTATTATTTGTTTGACTCAGTGGCGTGCACAGAACTTTTTGCTGGAAAAGCAAGCAATTGGTCAAGAATAACAATAAAAAAAATATGAAATAATTTAAATATCACTTTGAAAAAAAAAAGTTTGTATAGGAAATTTTCACTCTAGGGTAGACATTGTCTACCCTGGCGTCATACAAAAATTTTTTTTTCAAAGTGATATTTAAATTTTTTCATATTTTTTTTATTGTTGTTCTTGACAAATTGTTTGCTTTTCCAGCAAAAAGTTCTGTGCACGCCACTGCGGCTTTGACTGTATCTGCGCAAGCTTGCACTCGTAGCTCACTCAGAGGCGACTAAAAGATTGGCGCGCACTATAACTCCGATATAAGGGCGAGAATTGGTGTGGCAGATGTGACATACACAGTGAAGAGATTGAAATGGAAATAGATGGGACACACAATACGAAGTAGGAAAAATAAATGGGCCAAAGACGTCACTGTGTGGTACCCTCAGGATGGAAAAAGAAGGCGAGGAAGATAAAGGAAAAGGTGGGAGGATGAACTAAAAGGTGGGAGGACGAACTAAAAGGTGGAAGGACGAACTAAAAGGTGGGAGGACGAACTAAAAAGTGCGAGGACGAACTAAAAGGTGGGAGGACGAACTAAAAGGTGGGAGGACGAACTAAAAGGTGGGAGGACGAACTAAAAGGTGGGAGGATGAACTAAAAGCAGCTGCAGGTACAACATGGAGTAGGAAAGCCATGGACAAACAGCTTTAGAAAACTCTAGGGGAGGCCTTTGCCAAAGGGCAATCAGATTATTATTAAGATAAATAAAATAAGTAAGTTAATTTTATTAGTATACATAAGTATATTCTGAATAAAGGCTTATGTTATTATTATTATTATGAGTGTATGTATGTATGAATAATTGTCCGAAGATAACTTGAGTATCTTTGATCAAAAAACGACATGAAATTTGGTAGGCGAATAAATGAGACAAAAAGTTCGAACATGAGCCAAATCGGTCTAGGGCAGGGATGGGAAAACTTTTTCCTTCGCGTGCCAATATTTACTAACGAAATATATGGCGGCCCAAGTTTTTGGCTTTATTATTTACTGAAATAAAATATTAATTATGTATTTTCTAAAACACTAATTTGTTGTTCAATATTACAAAATAACTATTGAAATAAGGAAGAAATTGCAAATTGCAATTAAATTAAACTTTCAAGTTAGCTGCAAAATTTCTAACAATACGAAAACTCACTTGATTTTTGTTTGATGGTCGCGGGTCGGATTTCAACGCTTCGCGGGCCGGAGATGGCCCGCGGGCCGTAGTTTCCCCATCCCTGGTTTAGGGTTTGCCAAGATATGGGGTTGTAAGAGGTATCGCGAGTTCACAGTTTGGGTTGAACTGCTAGTTATTACTACTCGCGAATTTATCCATGTGTTTTCCCATACCGCAGTGATATGTTTAGGCGCTCACTTTGCAAAAAGTCACTTGGCGCCTAGAGGGCGCATTTATAAGCCTTTTTAAACACGATGTTAGAACTCGAATATTTTGTACAGGCCACAGATGATGGCCCACAAAATCTTTATGAAAGGGACACAGCTATATGAGTAAAGCGAAATGCAATAGAGTCCATCTCGTTTACTCATATAGCTTGGTCCCCTTCATGACTATTTCGTGGACCATCTAGGCCCATTGTGTACTGGGCCTTAAAAGAGATTTTTCTTACATTTCAGTGTAACTCTGAATCATGTGGAGAGAGCACTGGAGGAGAGTAAGACCAGCGCCAATAAATCGCTACTACAGGTAAATCGGAAATGTACCCCTTGCATGGCTTTATTATTATCATAGTGACCCTGGCCCCGTAGCACAATTTTTAATCGCGCGCGTCGCGACCTAATTGAATACGAGGAACAAGGAGCGTGACATACTGCTTAATCGGGCAAAAGTGTCCGTTTGACAACGACGGTGAACGCCGCGTCGTCGTCGTAAGAACGACACTCGCCTTGATAATGCTGAAATTGCATCGGTGAAACGGTTGGCATATAGTCAACAACAATCACACGTGAGTGTTCAAGCCGTAAGTAATAATAATTTTGTATGTCAGCACACGCGAGTTTTAATAACATAGACAGTCTGCTCAATTAAATGCCTAAGCAGTAAACAATTTTAAAGAGCAAAGTTTTTATAAACGGCGTCTATGCATGGCTAAAATTTAAATTTATGCTAAAATTGTACGTTTTTACGAGTAGCAAATGTTGAAATGTTAGTTAGTTAGACAATTGTGTCGATTCGGCGTAACAAGACTTAACTTATTTGACAGGACTAACCTTATGCGTGCTGTCTTTTTCTTTCTTTATCGACAAGACAAGGACAGAACTCTTAAATTAAGTTTAGTCCTGTCAGATGTGCTACACTGAATCTATACCAATGTTACCTTGCCGGAGACGTTGTCTGTGAAAACTATGCTATTTAAAACAGTTCATTGCGATTTCTTGACATTTAATTGAGCATTCATAATTATTTTAGGAAGTAAGAAAATATATTTTTTAAGCTGGCAGCATTTTTGTAGCACTTATGGCTTTTTTGTTTTAAGTTCGTCATAATTTGTAATGTGCTAGGATATGTCATCCCTATAACGGCACACTCTGAAGTTGCTCCTTCGAAGAACGAACACGTTTAGTTATTACCACGGAGCAATTACGAAGAGGAGTTGGTGTATGAATGGAGGCATGTTACGATCGATGGTGGCATAATGTTACAAAAGATAGCGATTACGATTGGTAGCATGTGCTCTGTGTGCTCTGTGATTGGTGAAACGGCGAAGCCAACCTTCCCCGTACCTCTGCCTTCAACCCCATGCAGTGTCACACAATGTTCATTTCATTTTCCAACTATCGGTAACTCCTCTTCGTAATTGCTCCGTGGTTCTTCCAATCGCCTCGTTTTCAGAGCGAACTAGATGTTTCGCCCGACCTACACTAGTGAACGGAGTGTGTGTTAAACTTGCAGGACCTGGTGGCAGCAGCAGGGCCGCGGGTGGCCGCTGTCGCTGCCCTTGACATGTTCCTCGTCGGCATTGACACGGTGATTCACTGATTTTAATTTTGTTATTTAATTCATCATAATTATTATTCGCCTTAAATTTATCACGTAGGGCAGGGACAGTCTAGTAGTTGCTCGGGCTTTCGAACCAAACAGTAAATAATTTTATTTTTGATTGCCCATAGCTTTCCGTTCCCCCCCTAAACGAAATCCTGGCTGCGCCTTTGGGTTTTGATCTCAGAAAACTTACCCTCGAATTTGTTTTGATGGATGACTTCGTAACAACATAGTTTTTGGGACGAAATTCCTTATCGGACGTTACACTCCTAGCACTTGGCGAATGAGAGCTAGGCCGAAAAAAGTGTAAGACTTCGACCGTCACGACACTTTTGCTATGTGTGTTTCTGTGTTTACAAGCATTAATCTTCGTATAGATATATTACTGCAATATCGAGCGTAATGTCAGTAGCGAAAGAATCTTCGTTCTAACCTGGTGTCCCATGACACCTCTCATTCTTTTTTTAAAAAGGGGTGCTGTTAGGGGACTGTCTGATTGATAGTTTCCAATTGGTCCATGGGTGCCGGGAGGGGGTTGCTAGGTGGTGCAGTTACAGCGCTTGGGCCTCCTGCGATCAATATGATACATATAATTAGTTTTTAAGTAAACTTACCGATGGAACCTCTGAGTTTGAGTTGTGTCCATTGGCATACTAACAAATAGACATCGGATGCGCTCAACAGTTTCCGAACCAAAAGAGTGACAAAACCATTGAAAACTAAAAAAGCGTGTCAATCGCACGTCGATCAAAATTGAGCCATGCAGCAATGACATACAATTCAAATTAAAATGTTTTGTTTCTTAATATTTTGACACTTCACTTAGGACACTTTTTTCGTAAATCTTGTACTAGACCCGAGGTCCATGGTTTGTATGTCAATGGTTGTGTCACACTGTCTGGGATTTGAGCCAGATAGTGGTTAAATTTGTATATTCTGTGGAATGGCACACGCCTCATGAAAAGCATGATGCCTTTTTACTCCTACATTTTCCTTTTACTCCTAGATTTTCCTTAAGATTCATACAAAAGTCAACAGCTTGTTTTTTATTTATTAAGTATTATCTAGCGACATCTAATTAGTATATAACTTTAAACTCTCGCGTTTCGTACACATTATAATATATATAATCGGGTCTACCGCGATAAATTTTTACCTTTTTACGAAAAGGGGACACCCGACGTTTGGAGACAGTTGCATGTCTCGTGGTCTACGGGAAACTGGCAAGTATGGCGAGGCGCAGTGATGAGATGCAGGTGACGACCGAAGTATTTTTCTTTTACCCGCATAAACACTTTAGTTCACGCACGGCACACAACACTCACAGTATCCGGAGATGCACGAAGAGAAGAAACCCGCGATTGAAATTTCCCGATAACTGGACTCCATGTGGGAGACAATTTGAAACCATCTTCCCGATTGAAATAATTTGGATGTTTCTTGATTTCAATTGCTTCACGCACAATTCTAGGGTAGTAACGGCGATCAGTGGAGAGAATTTTCGGGTTATGCAGTTCTATCCAGTGGTTGGTCCCGGATTCTAAAAGATGTTCTGCTATCGCTGATTTGTACGCTTGATTTGATCATCTAAAATGAGATAAAATGCAGCTGTGGAAGTTCCTACATTGGCCAAACAAAACGTAGCATACAGGAAAGGGTCAAGGAACACATAGCAGCTGTGAAAAACCGGCAGATGTACAAATCAGCGATAGCTGATTGATATCCGGATACTGTGAGTGTTGTGTGCCGTGCGTGAATTAGATAACAATTAATTTTAAAGACTAAAGTGTTTATGCGGGTAAAAGAAAAATACTTCGGTCGTCACCTGCATCTCATCACTGCGCCTCGCCATACTTGCCAGTTTCCCGTAGACCACGAGACATGCAACTGTCTCGAAACGTCGGGTGTCCCCTTTTCGTAAAAAAGGTAAAAATTTATCGCGGTAGACCCGATTATATATATTATAATCTAATTAGTAGTTAGTAAGTAACTACGTCTCTATACAACCCAAAAAGTAAAATTAGATTAAACACCATCATAATAGCTGTCAGGATATCGTGAATATTGCCTCGTTTTTACGGAAAGTTTAGCAAGTTTTTAACTGTACCGGAAATAAAAAAAAAGAGAAATGCAGACATCGCGACGCGTCGTTCATGTAAAGAACACTAAGTTTATACACTTTTCTACGTACGTATAAATAAACAGTTACCGTTTTATGGAAAACATTTTTTACCTTTACCTGAAACCATTTCAGAAATTCGGTGCATTTTGAATATGCCGTCAACTTGCACCTCTTGATGAGAGATGGGTCGGAGAGCGGTGTGGGGGGAAAGGAAACATAATATAAATATTTATGCAAAGTGATCATAGCCACTAGGACATCACAAACACCCAAATCATTTATATGACAGCTGAGCGGGATGGCCCACCTTAAGGGAGTGCAGCCCTTAAATATTTTTTTGCCGGCACAAATGTTTTGGTATAATATTCATACGTGCTTGGCACAAAAGTGTAACTGGTAAAGCTAGTGCCTGCTTAAAATAACTTAGCAATAACTAGCACAAGTAAAACATTGCCTTGCTTTCCAGACATCGAATGCAGTAGCGTCCACGCTATACCAACTGTCTTTGCGGCCTGAAGTGCAAGAGAATATATATACAGAACTGAACACGGTTCTACAAGGAAGAGCTATGAAACCGGGAGATTTGAATCAGATGCCTTATTTGAAGGCTTGCGTCAAGGAAGTCATGAGGTAAAGATACCACAGAGACACCTACAACTACATAAATAAAATTATGTATTATCGAGTGCAATTATGTTTATGGACGTCCCCATATAGATAAGTAACTATCTATTCAGGCGATATGTAAAAGTTTTAGCGTCCCTGTTACTCCATATGCGATAAAAACCTCAGTGCGAGAGGGATGGATTCGTGGAAAAGTTGCAAAAAGTCAGCTTTTTATTAATAGTTAAATTTGCTACCAAAATTTCGTTTAAACAGGTCTTAGATACTGTTAAAGTCCATCTAATAAAATATAATTGAGTCATTCCAAATTGTCAAACCAGGAGAACTGGTGTCGAAAAAGACCTCATTGCAATAAATATTTTTATCGAGCCGAATTTTGCCAATCGCGTTTCTGTTTAACAGATCCCTAGAAAAAGCTATTTTATCAAAATAATACATTCTTTACTGAAGTACATAATATGCAAGTTCTAAAAGTGTCGATTTTTTTTCCGTGGCGCCTTAAGTATATTTTTATGCACCAAGGAGGAAACTGATAATTTGTGATAGTGGAAAATAATCGTAACCGAGTAATTTATTGCTCTTACGCCCGTGTATCATACTATGTTTTTTAATGCATAGTGTGAGGAAATAAAACAAATATAATCTTGTGAACTTAAAATTATGATTGGCTCAAAAGGACTGTATCCAGAGCCGTTAAATAGTGGAAAAAAAAGTATAACATATGGTACACAGGAAAGGTTGCAGGTTAGCCAACTTCTCGTAAATAAATTTAAAAATAATAATAATAAAGCCCTAGGGTAAAATAATCGACTATCTGTTCGGTTTTGAAGCATAAAAAGTGGGCCTTTACGAGCACTTGCATTGAAAAGGTAAGATATTATTATCTCTAAAGTATGAAAGGCATGAGTCGTATTGTATACGTATAGGATATCTTAAGGGTCGGCGTTCCGAGATTCGGGGTTCGGGGTTATGGCTTTTTAAGACGGTAAAAATTCAAATTTCTGAACAAAATAAATACCACTTGTTACCTTACAAGATGAAGTGCAGGTTCATTAAAAAAAATCACGGCAATAATGTATAGTAACTTCAGAAAAAAAACAGGAATTTCAAGAAAATCTCTTGAATAGCATTGCAGCGATACGGGTGTAACCTGAACTTGAAAACCCTGTTTTTTTTTTCTGAAGTTACTATACATTAGTGCCAAGATTTTTTTTAATGAACCTGTACTTCATCTTGTAAGGTAACAAGGGGTATTTATTTTGTTCAGAAATTAATATTTTACTATCTTAAAAAGCCATAACCCCGAACCCTGTCTTGCCCAATCTCGGAAGTCCGACCCTTAACGACCATGCATGTACAACCCCAACATAAAATAATTGGGCCAATTTTACCATACTGGTAGGTGCTGAACGCTTTCATTAAAGGATATTTATATATTTTCAGAATGTATCCTGTAGTGATTGGCAATGGACGACAATTAACTAAAGACACTGTGATCTGTGGCTACAATATTCCAAAAGGCGTAAGTTTGGATACTGGACTACAGTGAACTTGTGCACCCCATCTCACCGATTTCAAAATAAGTGTTGTCATTTGTTAGTTTCGTTAGATGGGGTGCACAACTTCCCTGTAGTGGATACTGGCCTTCTTTTTTAATTTTAAACTCTTTAACGGGACACCTGACGCTGGAAAATCAACAACACCAGGTTTTCCAGGGTTCATTGGAAGAAACTAGGTCTCTCCTCATATTGAAGAAAATATATTTGATTTATCGATCTTTTATCTAAGGATTCCACCTATAAACAATGTTTCAAGATTTATACATTTGTCAAAAAAAAATGTTTTTCACCCTCTTTTTTTTGGTATTCTAACGTTCGTTTCAAATACGCGGTTAAGAAATCAACTTGATTTTTTTTTATAAAATAGGCAATAGAAATATGAAGGTATGTTACCTAAATCAAATATTTTTTTTCCATACAAAATATTTCAGTATTGGCTAAAAACCCACCAATTTGTGGTTTCGCTGCGTGATCAATAGTATTACGCGTCCAAGAACAAGAGGCCAAAGAGCCAAAATATAATTGCCTCTATGAAAAGCAAATAAGGCTTATTATGCTGGACGGGTAATAAAAAAAGTTGCTAGGGTATGCCATCCTCTTATTGCATTTATAGTTACAAATCACCGTGGTATGGTATGTTTTTTGTCACGTTCTTAACATGATGTGACGTTTTGTCTGTTAGACTAGGAGCGTACAGTCGGTAAACCTATGTATCGAGTAACAAGATGGGACCAATTGTAGTTGTGTAGAAAAAAAACTAGATCAAAATAAATAAGGTTCGCTTGGAGCATTTGGTTTTTGCTGACTGTACAAAATGCTCCAGGTTGCGCCGAGCGAACCCAGTTTATTTTGATGTTTTTTTTGTTTCTACACAACTACGAATTGGTCACATCTTTCTGAAATTGATGCTGAATCAATTTTTTCAAATAAATCAATCTTCGACAAAATCAGGCTGACTCACGTTAGTACTTACAGGACGCGCAAAACTTGTTTTTTTAAGCACATTTTGATACGCTCTGTCTAACGTAGTAGGGCCCTGATTTTTTAAATCAGAAAAAGTCGTTTTTTTTTTGCTCACTGTATAAAATGCTTCGGGTTGCGCTTAGTGAACACTGTTTATTTTGATGTAGTTATTTTTTTTCTACACATCTCCGAATTGGTCAGATCTTGTTACTCGATACATAGGGTTACCCGCGGTACGCCCGTAGTCTATGTCGGTATGCTCACGATTCACGTAAACGACTGATTGGTAATAAATTTAAAGAGTTCTCTCTAATAGGAGTAATCAAGGATATACAAGGTGGAAAGTTGAGATGGGTCACGAAGGGCAAAGTCAAGAAAACGTACAGAAGAGGCTATTCCTAAACAATACTTTCAAAAATATAAAATTCTCACGCTACCATGCATTTACATCTTAGAAATATGCAAATTAGTCCGAAACAACCAGGAATCCTACAAAACAAGGAAAAATTTAGATACTAAATACTTATTACGTCCAAATAATAAACTGATACTACCTTCAATGCGTCTCAAATTACAATCATCAAATACATATGCGATGTCAATTTATATATTCAATAAATTACCTAAAAGTTTAAAAAATACTATAACTACTGCCCAGTTTGTACAACATATAAAATATCTACTAATTGCTAAATGTTACTACACCATCCAAGAATATTTGGACGATAATAGTCTGTCATAAATTAGTTATACAAGCATACAAAACTCATAAAATATATTTATACAATTTTGAAATAAGCCGCCTTTTCTCACAATATTGCTGTGCCCAACAGGGTGCATAATGATCTAAAATTTTATGTAACATCTTTAATGTACATTATGCTTGCAATAAACATATTGAGTATTGAGTATTGAGTATTCCTAAGTTTTGAATTAAACTACGCATTAATCTACATTCACTGGATTTGAAAAAAATTAACAAATATCGATAGCAATTTTCACAAAAAATCACATTATTTGGGAACATAAGTCTCCATGGTGAAGGTATAGAACTCCCAAAAAACGCAAGATAAAACTCCCATTCATTTAGGAATTTTCACAAAATTTTTACAGCAATAGTTGGGACGTTTAAATCGTCGGTAAAAAAAGGGTGTCACTAGTGATTACTATTCAACAGTCTGCACCGGTAACTGCACCACCACACAATACGGGTACGGAACCTTAAAAATGTCAACGTATAGAACAACCATAAAGATGCCATTCCAAAGCAACATTTAGTCCCAAACAATTCGGGACCCTCCGAAAACAGAACCCAATTTTTTATTATTTTTTGTTGTAGTTAATACTAATAGCACAGTATAATTGTCGCATTATTCAATTTAAACAGCCATACAATACAATGCACAACATATTCTATAATGTCGTGCATAATTTACGAAAATGCGCGGGAGCGGCTTACAGTGTCAACGCGGCAACGTGCGTACGTAACTGCGGTGCGACCGCGACTGTCGTAAACTGAGTTGAACCGAGTTTTGGGAGGGGTTCGTTTCGGCTTGTTTGTATGAAGATAGAATACTGTCTTCTTCCATATACTGTACTAATTAATAACTATTCTAAACTTATATGTAGATACAAAAAAAATGCAACCTGTTCGAGGTTTCTTGTATGGGGATATCCATTTTGGTATATAGTAATATATATATATATATATATATATAATATACGAGTATATACGAGTATAATATACGTATATACAGGGTGGAAAAAATGAAAGGGCCCTGGAGGGGAACTACCTTAAATCCTTTAGTTAGCTCATTTTACTGAAAGGAAACATTCCTTTATTTTTTAAAAGAAACAAAACTGCATTCAAAGATCTTCTAAAATTTGCTTGTCTCACCCGGGAACTGAACCAACTAAAAATTTAAAAAATAAACCCTCGCTATTTTATTATACGAATCGGTAGGATTATTGTTCAGGATAAAATTTGTCTACTAAACTAAAGTCTTACACTCATCTGTTGTACGAGATACCCATGAAATTGAATATTTATTACAAGTTTCTTATTAAGAATACCTAGTACTGTTCACTTGTAAAGTAATAATTATACGCCATTATTACACAATGACAGCACGGAATGAAAGCAAAACAAATTAAAATTTTAATTTCGAACGAAATTTATGGTTCGAACTTCAAATTTGTTGCTCCGCGTTGCAAAAAAAATACGTTCCTTTTTTAAACTTTTCGTCAGTACGCCTAGTGCAAGAAGTAATTGTGCTCTGCATACATTTATTATTACCATTTAACGATTTTCTTATTGAAGTCTTCAACAAGGTACTTAAGATAAATAACATTAGCAAGCTTGTACTTCATATGATGTCTTTGGATGTAAGAGAGATAAGAAAATTAGTTTCATTTACTTGTTACAAGTGAACAGTACTAGGTATTGTTAACAAAGAACTTGTAATAAATATTTAATTTCATGAGTATCTCATACAACAGATGAATGTAAGAACAAATGTTTATTAGACAAATTTTATTCTGAACAATAATCCTACCGATTCGTATGATAAAATAGCGAGGGTTTATTTTTTTAATTTTTAGTTGGTTCAGTTCCCGGGTGAGACAAGCGAATTTCAGTATATCTTTGAATGCAGTTTTGTTTCTTTTAAAAAATAAAGGAATGTTTCCTTTCAGTAAAATGAGCTAACTAAACGATTTAAGGTAGCTCCCCTCCAGGGCCCTTAAATTTTTTCCACCCTGTATAGTAATACTAGTAGCCTTCTTAGCCTCTGCACATGGGGTCGTGGAACTTGTTACTCACATACTTAGTAACAATGGTAACAGTTCACGGCTACCATTTGTAGACGAGGCTTTGAAAGAATGGTCTACTGTTTGCCCTGGACAAGTTCAACCAGACCATCCGGAGGTACAAAGAGGCTGGGACGATGTCCGAGCCAATTTCATACTAGAAGAGCTCAAACAAAAGAATTCAGGGGCAGAATTAGCAAGACTAAAAGCCGTATCTAAATCTGAGTCTGGTGCCTGGCTTCACGCCCTTGCATCTCCACAACTTCGTACTTTACTTGATAACGACTCCCTTCGTATCGCTGTGGCCCTGAGGCTTGGTTGCCATGTTTACGAGGAACATACTTGCATCTGCAACTCTACGGTGGACACAAAAGGTCACCACGGCTTGAGCTGCATAAGATGTGCAGGTAGATTTCCACGGCACCAATGAAATCATCCGCCTAGCACTCGTCTCAGCCAACATCTCTTGCACCCTGGAGCCCCCTGGCCTTAGCCGGACAGACGGTAAGCGCCCAGACGGTCTCACCCTCGTTCCCTGGGAGAGAGGTAGATGCTTGCTATGGGATGCAACCTGCGTCAGCACCTATGCTAGTTGCCATTTAACCTCCACAGTCAAAACCGCCGGATCTGCGGCTGAGAGCGCCGCTAGGCAAAAACATACCAGATATAAAGATCTGAAACAAAATTACATTTTTATTGCCGCCGCATTTGAAACGACCGGCGTATGGGGCTCTGAGGCCAAGACATTTCTGAGGGCACTCGGAAGAAAAATAAAAGACAGATGGCAAGACCACCGCTCAATGTCCTACTTGGCGCAAAGGATTTCCATTGCAATCCAACGCGGGAACGCAGCGAGCGTAATGGGAACCTTTGTGCCGGGTACGATGAGGGGCGGTCTTTTTCATAGTTAGGGTTTTATTTGTAAGTTAATTTTGTTTTTATAGTAGGTTTATCTTAAGCTTTGTAGTTAGTGTATATTTTAAGTATTATTTATAATTTAGTATTCTTTATGTTATTTAAGTTTCTTGTTAATATTTTGGACATACATTTATTATTTTTATAATGTAACCATAGTAACACGAGGTGAAAATTTTAACTGGCTACTTATTACGGCTGAAGCTGAAGACCCCTGTGACAGATGGACGAATGGACGGACGGGACGGACAGACAGACAACATAGGCTTAGTAATAGGATCCCGTCGGGCACCCTTTGGGTATGGAATCCTAAAAAGTGACTCAGAAAGTTAAGAGTATACCATTTCCCAGACCCAAGTGATCTTCCAACACTACGTGATGGGCAACAGTGAGGAGTACTTCAGCCGGGCGGCCGAGTTCCGGCCGGAGCGGTGGCTGGGCCGCGCCCACGTGGAGAGACATCACGCCTTCGCGTCCTTGCCGTTCGGGTACGGAAAGCGCATGTGTCTGGGCAGGCGGTTCGCTGAGCTCGAGATTCACACGGTTATTTGTAAGGTGGGTCGGCATTTAGTTCTACATTATATTTTTGGAGCAAGCAACGGTAGCTCAGGGGTAGAACGCTGGCCTTTCAATGTTGAGATCCAGGTTCGACGCCCGGTCGGGCATGTACCAAAAAGTTTTTCGTAATTTATGTGCATAGTATTTGTCTTACTTACCACTTGCTGAACGGTGAAGGAAAACTTCATAAGAAAACCTGCAAGCCTTAAAAAATGTGTATTTGTGCCCGAATATACGATCCAAATGATAGGTAAAATCTATAATATGTTGCATGTATAAATACATGCCTAACTCCGCCCATTCGATTAGTCTTGCTAAGAAGAAGGGCAAGAAACTTAGCAAGATTTTTTAGCGTTGTTTCTTTTCTTTTTTATCATTTCTGTTACATACTACAAAGTACTTACATCTACTTTAGTGAAGGAATAAGAAAATACAAGATCAATAAAACACATGTGGCACCGCGCTCGGGGATAAATACCGTGACGATATGTTATATCCAATAATTCTCCTGCAGATGGTGCAAGCCTTCAAGATGGAGTACCAGCACGAGCCACTGGAGTACCACGTCCACCCGATGTACACTCCGAACGGACCAATCAGGCTGAAGATGACGGAGCGGTAGCTCTGATTATGCACTGGATCTTCGGGTTAAGAGGATAGGTCACGCTTGCCTCAAACACTGTTACTTCATGCGGAAATACCCGCAGTGCGAGAGGGATGGATTTCGGAAAATAAGCAAATTGTAAATTTATTATTAAAAAAATCTAAATATCTGTTTGATTTAGAGTTAAGTAGAGGTACTCTTGGTAGTTACCAATTTTAGACTTCTAGCTTTATCCACAACGAAGATACAGGGGGGTTGAAAGTGCCGTGAGTTGCTTCGAGAAAAGGATGGTACGGCCATGCCGCGTTTTTTTTTTGCGAGACTTGGCGGGGGCACTACCGTGCCCCCAGATACAGGTTTTAATTCATAAATATGACCTCATGTCCAAGCTATTAAATAATTATATAACTTTTTCAACATGATCGTCATTCAGCTAAATATACGTCCCAATGATCTTACTTTTGAGAAAAATAATAGAGAAATATTGTAAATTATAAAAGAAACACATTTAATTTTAGTCATAATTTTGAATTTGTTGTATTTAATGTAAAATTCAGGTACATCTGAATCTGACAGATATACATATAAGGTCTTTCAATTTAAATGGAAAGTAATTTAGGAGGTGATTCAGTATCGTTAATACATCACATTCCACTGCAAAGCACTTTTTTTTGCGCGAACTTTTTTTTCACTTTTCAGTACAAAGTGGTCCGATCAGCTGGCTCAGTTTGTATGGACAAGTGAAGAAAAAGTTCGCGCAAAAAAAAGTGCTTTGCAGTGGAATGTGATGTATTAACGATACTGAATCACCTCCTAAATTACTTTCCATTTAAATTGAAATACCTTATATAATGCGCATAGTTATTTATAGGCGACTTGACTTGCCGGACTTACACTCTCTGTCATGAATTGTATAGAAAGCATTAGGCAAAACGACCTTTGCCGAAGACTAGCGAACTCTGTGCGCATTATTATGTACAACTGTACATGTTTCCTATCTTATGATATATGCAAAGTTTCAGTTAGATAAAACCTATGTAAACGTAACATAACCAACACCTAAAGGCCTCAGCATACAAAAAGCGGCGCAGTAGCAGGGCAGGATGGTAGCGTCACAAAATATCCACTTACAGAAGGTTCACTCTGCATAACTAGCGAAAACAGGCGCACGCACACATAGACGCATACGTACGACGATCTCGAAGATACTCGGGTGAATGCCAATACGAAATTCTGTCGAGATCATCATACGTACGCGTCTATGCATGAATGCGTCTGTTTTCGCTCCGTCGTCGAGTCGGCCTTCTGGTAGTATATATTTTGTGGTAGCGTGCTAAAATTACTATGTAAGGGGTACTCTCAGAATTCTTAGAATAAAATGCTGTATACGCCAATGAGTAAAGCTTTGCAGATTGTATTGGAAGGGTAAAATTAAGTATTTTTTTAAATACATTCACAAATGTCTTGGTATTGAACCCAGATTTCACATTTGAGAATTTAAAGTTAAGCGGCGCTTATTTGTTACCTCAGCAATTTGATTAGCCGATTCGTCGCCTAAGTATCGCTTAGCGATAGAGCTACGATCCAGACTGCGATCTGGTGTTTTACTATTATTTTAGTGATGATGAAAATTGGAACTGCTTGAACACTTTAGAACATCAATAAAAAAAAGTAACGCCAAGTGTTGAAGACTCTTATTGGTATTATAAGTTATTTTTAAACATCTTAGAGAGATACGAGGATGTAATCATAACTCTTTTGTATGGCAGTTGCATAAAATAGGTCACTAAGACCGTAAAGTGTTGACAGAACATAAATATATCGAGTAGTGAATCTTAGAAACACGCTCTGTTTCTAACTTACGCACACCGCACGTCTAAGTGAAGTTCGGGGGAGACTCCATACAAATCTGAGCGATAGTAATAATATTCACTACTCCATATATATTTACTCTGATGTCGAGCGGTATGTATGTAAATAAATATTTCTACAGCCTAAGAGTGGCTTGCACCAAAATCTAAAATGTAGCTTTTGTCACTAAATCGAGTTTACAATTATATCGGTCAATACATTTCTGCCCAATTAAAATCTGCTAACGTGCTTAAGAATACATTTCAATGTGCTTAAGAGGAGGCCTTCCTTCAGCGGACAGCGCCTTTGCTATTATAACTCGGAGACTAGTTAGTCTTATTAAAGTTTTAATAAAGTTGAAAATCGTGTGCGCCAAAATGCGTTCGAAATGATTTAGAATTAGTCTAATTTAAATCGCGTGCGCCAAAATGCGTTCGAAATGATTTAGAATTAGTCTAATTTGAAGAATAAGATAGATTAAAGTTACAATAAATTATTTATTGTTCATAAGATCTTATTATATATATTTATGAATGCAAATAATTGATTAACGTTTATTTCTAGATTCAAAATATTGGTGCAAGTCGGTCTAAGTTCATAATTGTCAACGACATACTCGTATTAAGTTCTAAAAGTTTGTTAGTTGTACAGTCAAGAACACATCAAGCTATACACATTGGAATTTGTACCTATCTTATATCCTTCACAAGACGTGGTGAATGTACGAGTGTATTTGTATGTAAACATATTTAGCAGTACGTGTTAGATTTGCTAGACATTGTAATATTTATGAAATAAATTCAATAGTTACCTGAATATTTGTTTACTTCTTTGCCTCCTGGCACAAATATACCTAGCTACTTCCATTAGGTCTTTAAATATGAAATTGCTGTTTTCTATAGATAATTTGAAGGAAACTTAATTTTCAGTACTAACATTTTTGCATTTTTTTTAGGAATGACAAATCAAAATTACGTCATTTCTTTTGTGTATGAATGAGACAACATTAAGCTAACAGCAACATTAATTTAATTTTTGAAAAGTGTCAGCTGTAAAAATTATTACGAATCTCATCACGGAAATGGATGGCATTTAAGAGGAACTGTTTTTGTAATTTTAATTTTGGTTATCAAGATGATGGAAAAGCTTGAAATCAACTAACAAACAAAAAACGAATAATGGAAAAAACTAATGAATTACAGGAACTATGAACTCAAGAATCTGAAAGAAAATTTCGGCAATTTCATACATATGTAAAGATTATTATTATTATGACATTACATCAACTTTCTCCTTCACTTGAGTAAAGTAGGTGCGTCTAGGCATAGCTATATGGTCTAGGTCTTCCTCTTCGTTTTTATACCTATCTGTTATAACTTTATAAAATAATTGTATACATACATCAACAAAAAATAATCCGTACCCTTATTTAAATGCGAAAGTGTGTTTGTTGGTTTGTTCTTCTTTCACGCAGCAACGGTGCAATGGATTGACGTGATTTTTTTCATAGAGATGAAAAAAATCATCAAGTTTATGTACCGGAAAATGAAAACGAAATCAGCGCCAGCGAAGCCGCGTGCAAAAGCTTATAAATAAATAACTTTATAACGGTTCTGGTGTATCGAATAATATTCATGCAACTATTGTGCTACGCCAGGAGACAAAGCGAGATTGTACTCGTAGTTTTACATTTTAATCCACTTCGTAGAGCCTGCACTCCTTCCGGCCTACGCTATGCGTTACTACGCGTTTTGTGTAATTTTGACAGTATAGAGCAGGTATGGGCAACCTTTTGAAAGTTGCGAGCCAAAATTTTGCAAAAATATGAGTGGACATAATTTATGATGAAAGTATTCACCAAATGTAAAATACTACCGGTCGATGGGAAAGTATCGTTTCGGATTGCGTTAGAAGAATTTGGGTATAATGAGTTTAAAGTGCCAGTATCAAATCCTCGGTTACGTAGAAAGGTGAGTGATGAAGCATTAATTGTGCCTAGAACCACTAATTATTACGGTAAGCGAGCCAGACCATACCTCATTCCTAAAATTTACAACGAGATACCGTTATGCATTCGAAAGAGCGGCAGCAAAAACATATTTAAATCTAAGTTAATAAAACATATATTTCAAAAACTTGAACAAAATATAAATTATTGAACAAAGGATATTTATCTGTAAAAGCAAGTGTTACATAAAAAGTCAGTTATAAAGATAAAATGTTATAATGTTAAAGAAAGTGTATTAAAATATGTGAGATGATATATGTAAGACATAATTAAGTGAGATATCGTAAAAACAGTTAACATGACAGTATTGTACAAAAAGGGGAGATATTTCTGCCAACAAACTGCCTTGCAGTTTGGCGGAATATAATATTTATCTAATGTGCTGTTAAGGAAGTGAATAAACGATTATTATTATTATTATAAGTTTTGTCGCTTTATTATGCTCTCACTCAACTCTCTTGTAGTGTGTACGAAAAATATTACAATTTTTGGCGAGCAGTTTTCAGATGTTCCGCGGGCCGGTTCAAAACCCGGGGCGTTGGTATATGGTATAGAGACTGACAATGTACTCGGCTACAAGTGCTATAAAGGATCTGATGACGCGTGGATGACAGTGACAGGGGGGCACAGCTGTAAAACAAGGAGTATGGTAGCGGCGTTAGTTCCGATTTTGGACACAACCAATCCACGTGCCATAAAATCCTTGAGTATACCTTTTTGCTCAAAGATGATCTTTACTTACCTTTATTTTCACACAAAGGGTCGCAATAAGAACTGCCGTGGTATGCCGTTATGTGTCGGAGACTACATAATCTTTGTTTGAAATCCATATGAACTTAGGTAGTGGCACTAGTTTTACATAGATTTTGCATATCTTATCTACAGGTGCTTAGAAATTCGACCTATTCCTTGAAAGGAGTTATACTAGAGATCATTTCCAACAAATAATGCCTATCAACTAGAAGAATTACAAAGTAAACAAGGTCTTCTTTCCACTTAAGACCTTTTATTTCTGGTATTATTGGAATTCAGGGCATATATTTTTTTTTATAAATGATCACTCATTTATCATTAATCAGAAAAATAACAAATAATTGCCGAGAGGGGAGTAGTTATTTTTAAATTATTTGTTTTTGGTTACCAGTCTGAAAGTTTGAAAAATATCTTAAAAATCTCCGTAACTCGGAGACCATTCATTTTCGACCCCTAGTTGATAGGGCTCAATTTGTTGGAAATGATCCCTAGTATAACTCCTCTCAAAGAATAGGTCGAATTTCCATGCACTCTGTATATGTCGTAGGCAGATCTTAGAATTGGGCATATCTAGATCTGCCCAGGCATATCATATTTTTGTAAAAACTTGGGGGGTCACCTCGCTCTGCTCCGCTTCGCTCGGCTGTCCAAATTTATTAACTTGTTAACCTAACACCCTCGTCCTCGCTCCGCTCGTCGCCGCATGTTTTTGACTTTTGGTGAAAGATTTTCGATTTCATACTATACAATCTGACCAAGCCCATGACATAATAATAATAATAGGTCCTTACCGAAATTTTCTTACAGATTCATGAGTTCATAATTCCTGTAATTCAATAGCTATTTCAATTATTTGTTTTTTGTTTGAAAGTTGATTTCAAAGTTTACATCTACGTATTAAATTTTGTTTATTTTCAGTTTGATAACCAAAATTAAATCTTCAAAAACAGTTCGTCCTAAATGCCATCCATTTCCATGATAAGATTCGTAATAATTTTTTACAGCTGACAGTTTTCAAAAATTAAATTAATGTTGCTGTTAGCTTAATGTTGCGTCTTTCATACACATAAAAAATTACATAATTTGGATTTGTTATTCCTAAAAAAAATGCAAAAATGTTAATACTGAAAATTCAGTTTCCTTCCAATTCTCTATAGAAAACAGCAATTTCATATGTAAAGACCTAATATACAACGTGTAACAGAAAGGTGTAACCATATTTGAAGAGCTTATTCGGTCAATGGTATAGACTAACTTTTACTATGGAACAAACCCTGCATCTCGAAAAAAATTAACTGTTTCATAGAAAAATGCAATGCCGCTCGGCTGAAATGTATGGAAGAGCAGTTATTTTTTTTTGCGATTTCAGCTATTGCTCCGTAGTAAAAGTTGTTCTATACCATTGACTGAATAAGCTCTTCAAATATGGTTACACCTTTCTGTTACACGTTGTATACTGATGATTCGCAGCGCTGTTTGCGTGGATCGGCTTCGTCTCAATCCCGTGGTAATTTCCCATACAAGACCTACAGTCCAAATTTTATGTTTTATAGGTAACATTTTTTTAAATATATGTATGTCGTATCCGGTCATGAGAGAGAACACTGAACGAAACGCAAGCACGCCACCTAGCGGGTATCCGAAAAACTACGCTTCCGGCGTGCTTCGGCAGAGTCGTGTGCGACGCAGTCGTTGTCAGTTGGAGCCGCCACTACCACGAAGTTAGACGTCACCACGGAACTGTCCTACGTTTCGCATAGTGTGTCGGGGAGATATTGTAAAGCACGATCCCTACGCCTGCCCACGAGTCGGACCAAGATCCTGAAAACCCCACATGTATTTAAAATTTGCAAGTAATACATTAATTAATATTGATGTTACACCCTGTACGTAGAATTTCATTAGAAATTAAATCATAATTATTATTGTTACCATATATTATTTACATAATGCTGATATAATGTAATTATTAAGTTCAACATCAAATTTATTTTGAATGGTGATAAATAAAACAAGAAATATAACATTCATAGAATGTTTTACTCAGATTGGCATACAAAGCAATCTTAGAAACATTACAAAATTCATTTATTTTTTATATTAACTTTTTGCAATCCGCATTGTATATATTAACCTAAACCACACAAAAATTGTGTTATTATCGTATAAAAAATTGCTACAATGCAGAATGCAAAATACTATTGTAATACATAGACGTTTACATATAATTATTACAATATTTCTACACTGCATGGCCACTATTTTAACTGGCAAATAATATTTACAATAAAAATATCACAAATTTGAGTATGCATAATGGTAACATTGAAAAATTATTAAAGTTTCAAAAACTCAAATTAGTAATTCCAGTTTACAATATTTGTTATTTTATATATAATTAATTTGACTAGGGCCATATATAGGTAACGCGCAAAGAGATGCCATACGATACGTGTATACATAAATAGTAAATATATAAAAATAATATTATTGTTATGGCACTAAGTTACAAACTTATGAAGGTAAGCATTCTAAATACAGTGCCTTAGTTTTGATATAAAGCTTAAAAGGCAGTGAATAATATTCATTTATGAAAGACAAGTATTTATATCAAGCCGCGAAAATGATTTTCAAAATTTAAAACAATTTTGTCCACAAAATAATCTCAACATGGGACATCAACAAATATTAACAGATTTCAATGTAAAAAAATATCACATCCCTAATCTAAATTCGTAAAAAAATAAGGTAACATTTTAACACGGGCATTGCTTTTCAATTTTAGCTCTAACGTCAATAGACCTATGGTTGTATTTCCTATTATTTTTGAACATGTAGACGGTTAGGGCTATCGCCATTAGCATGAATAGTGCTGAACCGAAGGATACGTAGAGTATGGTAGAGCTGCTTCCGGTTTGTGCGATATTCCCTGTGAATCTACTGGTGTCTCTCACATCTCTCCTTCTAGCTTGTGTCCTTGACAGTTCGAAATTATCTGGAAATAAAGTTTACAAAATTAACATCAAGTCGTTTTAAATAGCAGTGGTAGTTAGAGATGGGTAACGACCACAGAGGTCAGTGGTAACGACTACAGAGGTAGTAATACTTTATATTCTCTGACAGAGGTCAGTGGTAACGACCAGAGAGGTCAGTAGTAACAACCACAGAGGTCAAATTAAAGTGGGTTATAATTTTTACTCGGGTCGGTCTAGCGGTAGGACGCTGGTATTTCGACCTTGAGACAGGAGTTCGAATCTTGGCAGTTGAGTATGCACCAATGAGTTTTGTGTGCATAGTATTTGTATATATAACCATTTGCTGAGGTGTAGTAAATCACTGTGAGGTAAATGTGTTATAATTATAATGACGTTAAAATCGTCGGTGAAAAAAGTTGTTACGAGTGTTGACTGTTCTCTTGACAATCAACACTTGGAAACACCTCTGACTCCTCTTAGTCGTGATGACAGTTTGTTTGAAACTTATTCAGAAAAAAAAAATTAAAATATTGAGTCTTGCTGCATATTGAGTCTTGCTGCTTGGTTTAGGTACTTATATCTACAACTCGCAGAAGTTAACTCGGCACCGAGCAGAGGTGGATCTAATGCTGACAGCGCCCTAGCCAAGCATATTATCGGCGCCCCTCTAGCGGCCATCTAATATGAATTTGAATTTATTTTGCAAAATAAGCAGCTAAGTAGGCCAGGTCATGAGTACGTAAGGAAATATAAAAAAAACTTGTGAACATTTTTTTTGTTTATTTTCCCCCTAAGTGGAAAGGCAAAGGGACCTTAGCCCATACGGCCATGTCTGAGGTAATATTTTTTATCTGTTTATAGCCACTATCCTCTTCTGTTGAGGATCATCTGAAAGGTCTGTTCTGTGTTAGTCACTGTCCTGTCGTTTCCGCTATAATGATAGCCTTATAACGCAAATACAACTGGGTTAGAAAAAACACACGAAAAGGAACAGGCCGCACTTTTGTTTCATTGAATAACACACTGCACTGGTTACGGCGATTTTAATTCACAATATTCTATCACTATTGTTGATCAAAACACGCAAAATGCAATATTTTTTCAATAAAACAAAAAACGACGCCATCACATCTTCGCGCCTTTTTCTAACCCATTTTTTTTTTCAAAAACTTCCTCACGTGCCTAGTTTGCCTAAGATAATCCGCTTCTGGAACCGAGTTTGCTTCTGCGAGTTGTAAGTTATTTATCTTGTTTAAAAAAAAAATAAAGTGGGAACAAACTCGCCCACCTAGGGTTCCACATATTTCTTCAGTTTTGGGGAAAGTTAGGAAAATGGTGTTTGAAACGTTGACCATAACTGTTTGTAATAACTAAATGACTAAGAGTAAAAAAATAATTGAAAATGAAATATTGTAATGAGCAAAAATATATCAATGGCTAAATTTTGTAAGAAAGGTTTCTTTTTTTTACGAAAAATTACTTTTGTGAAAAATTTAATTTACTTTTGAGAATTTCGTTACCGTTTTATATTTCCTGTAACCTTTATGAAAGTGACCGAGACTTTCGCATATATATTTTTTCTCCCTTATACTGTAACAATACTTTGAGCAATTTCGAATTTTTTCAGTTTTTACTACACCATCATGTGCACATCATGTGGGCAAATTAAAATTATATTTGTGCCAAATTTCAAGTCCAAACTTTATCCAAAACGGTTTTAATGAGGTTCCTTTACGAACCCTTTAGGTTCGGTACCCTAAAAATCAACTTACCAACTTCCGACTGAGTGTAGTCGTCATATTCAAAGGTCTTGGACGCCAATCTGCTGTTTCTGGATGACTTGATCTCATTTTCAGCCGGGAATGGAGGCAAGTACGTAGACGGAGGGTTCGTGCTACTGGGAGCAAATGGTTGAGGGCATTTCGGGTCTCTTGATCCTGGGTAGCAGGAACTGGGTGTAGGAGATGGCTGTGGACATCTGGGGTCAGAACTGCCTGGGTAACATCTAGGAGACTGAGGAGTAGTGGGCTTAGGGCATCTTGGATCAGTGGAGCCAGGGAAACACCTTGGTGGTTCAGGAGTAGTCGGTTTGGGACAACTAGGATCACTTGACCCTGGGAAGCACCTGGGAGCTTCAGGAGTAGTAGGCTTAGGGCATCTAGGATCAGTTGAACCTGGGTAGCACTTTGGAGGAGCTGGTGTTGTTGGTTTTGGACAACGAGGGTCGTTTGAGCCCGGGAAGCACCTAGGGGGTTGAGGAGTTGTAGGTTTTGGACACCTGGGGTCATTTGAACCGGGATAGCATCTAAGGGCCTGTGGCGTAGTTACTGCAATAGTTGGAGGTAAGTATGTAGGCGCATTTGTCGTTATTCGTGTTGTTTGAGGACATCTGGGGTCAGTCGATCCCGGGAAGCACCTTGGAGGTTCAAGAGTTGTGGGTTTTGGGCATCGTGGGTCAGTGGAGCCTAGGTAGCATCTTGGAGGAGCCAGTGTTGTTGGTGTAGGACAACGAGGGTCTCTTGATCCTGGGAAACATCTTGGGCGATCAGGAATTGTAGATTTTGGACATCTAGGATCGGCACTACCTGGGAAACATCTTGGTGGTTCAGATGTGGTTGGTTTTG
The DNA here is from genome assembly GCA_934047225.1 of Ypsolopha sequella. Classification (NCBI taxonomy): domain Eukaryota; kingdom Metazoa; phylum Arthropoda; class Insecta; order Lepidoptera; family Ypsolophidae; genus Ypsolopha; species Ypsolopha sequella. Next base: position 23,236,779 of record OW203993.1, read on the forward strand.
GGCATCTAGGATCAGTCGAACCGGGATAGCACCTGGGTGGCTGAGGTGAAGTTATTGCTGTTGTTGGCGGCAAATATGTTGGTGCATTTGTTGTTGGGCGTGTAGGTTGTGGACACCTTGGGTCATTTGAACCAAGGAAACAACGAGGTTGCGTGGTAGGCTTAGGGCATCGAGGGTCGGTAGATCCTAAAAAGCATCTTGGTGGTGCGGGGGTAGTAGGTTTGGGACATCTTGGATCAGTTGATCCAGGATAACAGTTAGGAGGTGCCGGGGTGGTAGGTTTAGGACACCTAGGATCAGATGAACCTGGGAAACACCTTGGGGGCTCAGGGGTTGTAGGTTTTGGACACCTCGGGTCTGTTGATCCAGGATAACAGTTAGGAGGTGCCGGGGTGGTAGGTTTAGGACACCTAGGATCAGATGAACCTGGGAAACACCTTGGGGGCTCAGGGGTTGTAGGTTTTGGACACCTTGGGTCTGTTGATCCAGGATAACATCTAGGTATTTGTGTTGTTACTACAGCAGACGTTGGTGGCAAGTACGTTGGACCATTCGTAGTAGGACGAGTTGGTTGAGGACATCTAAGATCATTGGAGCCAGGATAGCAACGGGGCTGTTCTGGTGTTGTAGGCTTAGGACATCTTGGGTCTGTACTTCCTGGGAAGCAATTAAGAGGAGCTGAAGTTGTTGGTTTTGGGCACCTAGGATCTGTGCTGCCAGCAAAACATATTGGGGTTGTAGGTATTGTTGGCCTAGGGCATCTGGGATCAGTTGATCCTGGGTAGCAGTTTGGTGGGGCTGATGTAGTTGGTTTAGGGCACCTGAAATCCGTAGATCCTGGATAACAATTTGGTGGTGCAGGAGTGGTCGGTTTTGGACATCTAGGGTCTGTGGAACCAGGGAAACACCTTGGTGGTGCAGGCGTTGCTGGCTTAGGGCATCTAGGATCCGTAGACCCAGGGTAGCAGTTAGGTGGAGCTGGCGTGGCTGGTTTTGGACACCTTGGATCCGTAGATCCAGGGTAGCACCTAGGTGCTGGAGGTGCCGTTGGCGTTGGAGTTGTAGGAGGTAAATAGGTTGGAGCGTTTGTTGTTGGATGTGTTGGCTGTGGACATCTAGCATCATTGGAACCAGGGAAACAACGTGGTGGAGCTGGTGGGGTAGGTTTAGGGCATCGCGGGTCAGTTGATCCAGGGAAGCACCTTGGTAGTTCCGGGGTTGTTGGCTTAGGACAACGAGGGTCTGTAGAGCCGGGATAACACCTCGGTGGCGCGGGAGTTGTTGGTTTGGGGCATCGGGGGTCTGTTGAGCCAGGGTAGCATTTGGGAGGTGCCGGTGTGGTGGGCTTAGGGCATCGGGGGTCATTTGATCCAGGGAAGCACCTTGGAGGTTCCAGGGTTGTTGGCTTAGGACAACCTGGATCAGTAGAACCGGGATAACACCTTGGTGGTGCTGGAGTTGTTGGTTTGGGGCATCGTGGATCGGTTGAGCTAGGGTAGCAGTTGAGAGGAGCCGGTGTAGTGGGTTTTGGACACCTTGGATCTTCTGATCCGGGATAACATTTCGGTGCAGGTGGCTGTGTTGGTACTGGGGTCGTAGGTGGTAAGTAAGTTGGTGCATTGGTTGTTGGCCGTGTTGGCTGAGGGCATCGAGGGTCATTTGATCCAGGGAAGCAACGAGGTTGCGTTGGCGTTGTGGGTTTCGGACACCTAAGATCAGTGGAACCAGGATAGCAGTTAGGAGGTGCAGGGGTAGTAGGTTTTGGGCATCGGGGATCTGTCGCTCCAGGATAGCAATTGGGTGGAGCTGGTGTCGTCGGCTTGGGACATCTAGGGTCTGTAGATCCAGGGTAGCAGCGTGGTGGTTCAGGTGTTGTAGGTTTTGGGCATCTAGGATCCGTTGAACCAGGGAAGCATCGAGGAGGAGCTGGGGTTGATGGTTTTGGGCATCTAGGATCTGTGCTACCAGGATAGCACCTTGGAGCAGGTGGTTGAGTTGGTGTGGTGGTTGTAGGAGGCAAGTAAGTTGGAGCATTGGTAGTGGGACGAGTGGGTTGTGGACATCTTGGATCATTTGACCCTGGGAAACACGGAGCAGGAACAGGAGTCGTTGGTTTAGGACACCTTGGGTCAGTCGATCCTGGGAAACAACGTGGTTGCGCTGGTGTTGTTGGCTTCGGACATCTAGGATCCGTAGATCCTGGATAACATCTTGGTGGCGCAGGAGTTGTCGGTTTGGGACATCTGGAGTCTGTTGAACCAGGGAAACATCTTGGTGGTGCAGGTGTTGTCGGCTTAGGGCATCTAGGATCAGTAGACCCAGGGTAACAGTTAGGTGGAGCTGGTGTGGTTGGTTTTGGACATCTTAGATCCGTGGATCCAGGATAGCACCTTGGTAATGGTGGTGCGGTTGGCACAGAAGTTGTAGGAGGTAAATAGGTTGGAGCATTTGTAGTTGGTCGAGTTGGTTGGGGACATCTAGGGTCTGTTGATCCTGGGAAGCAACGTGGAGGGGCGGGTGTTGTTGGTTTCGGGCACCTAGGATCAGTTGATCCAGGATAGCAGTTAGGAGGAGCTGGTGAAGTTGGCTTGGGACATCTCGGGTCTAAGCTTCCTGGATAACATCTCGGTGGCGCTGGTGTTGTTGGCTTAGGGCATCGTGGATCAGTTGATCCGGGATAGCAATTAGGTGGAGCCGGTGTGGTAGGTTTCGGGCATCTGTTATCATTACTACCAGGGAAGCATCGTGGTGGCTCGGGGGTAGTAGGTTTGGGACAACGAGGATCAGTTGATCCAGGATAACATTTTGGAGGTTGTGGTGTTGTTACTACTGTTGTTGGAGGTAAATAAGTTGGGCCATTTGTAGTTGGGCGGGTTGGTTGTGGGCATCTTGGGTCACTAGAGCCTGGGTAACACCTAAGTGGTGCAGGAGTTGTAGGTTTTGGACACCTAGGGTCAGTTGACCCAGGGTAGCAGTTAGGTGGAGTAGGTATAGTGGGTCTTGGGCATCTTAAGTCTGTACTTCCTGGATAACATTTTACTTGAGCTTCAGTTGTTGGTTTTGGACACCGAGGATCATTGCTTCCTGGGAAACATCTTGGAGGAGATTGTGTCGTTGGTTTTGGACATCTAGAATCATTTGATCCTGGGTAACAGTTTGGAGGAGCAGGAGTTGTTGGCTTAGGGCACCCTGGATCATTACTTCCGGGGTAGCATCTTGGGATGGTCACCGTAGTCGTTGGAGGTAAGTATGTTGGGGCATTTGTCGTGGGACGAGTTGGTTGCGGACACCTAGGATCATTGGAGCCCGGGAAGCATCTCGGTGGTTCCGGAGTAGTAGGTTTGGGACAACGAGGGTCACTTGAACCAGGGAAACAACGAGGTGGTGCAGAAGTTGTTGGCTTAGGACACCTAGGGTCTGTATTTCCTGGATAACAATTAGGAGGTGCAGGTTTTGGGCATCTGGGGTCTGTTGACCCAGGGAAGCATCTTGGGGGTTCAGGTGTCGTTGGTTTTGGACAACGAGGATCGGTTGATCTAGGATAGCAGTTTGGTGGTGCTGGAGTAGTGGGTTTAGGGCACCTAGGGTCTGTATTTCCTGGGTAACAATTTGGAAGCGCTGGGGTTGTTGGTTTTGGACACCTTGGATCAGTTGATCCGGGATAGCAACGTGGTGGAGTAGGAGTTGTGGGCTTAGGACACCGTGGATCCGTTGATCCTGGATAGCAATTAGGTGGAGCTTGGGTTGATGGTTTGGGACACCTTGGGTCATTTGATCCCGGGAAACACCTTGGTGGCGCAGGTTTAGTTGGTGATGGTGTCGTTGGAGGTAAGTAAGTTGGACCAGATGTGGTTGGTTGGGGGCAACTTGGGTCATTGGAACCAAGGAAGCATCGAGGTTGAGCTTGTGTAGTTGGCTTCGGACACCTTGGGTCGTTGCTTCCGGGATAACAGTTAGGAGGGGCTGGCGTAGTTGGCCTTGGGCACCTAGGATCGTTTGCTCCAGGATAGCAATTTGGTGGAGAAGGAGTCGTTGGTTTAGGACAACGGGGGTCTGTGCTTCCGGGGAAACAACGTGGGGGAGCAGAAGTAGTTGGCTTGGGACACCTAGGATCTGTTGAACCAGGATAGCAATTAGGTGGGGCAGGTGAAGTAGGTCTAGGACATCTTGGATCAGTGGCCCCAGGATAACAGTTTGGTGGAGCTGGAGCTGTTGGTGGCAGGTAAGTAGGTGCATTTGTCGTTGGCCGGGTTGGTTGAGGGCATCGTGGATCATTCGAACCAGGGAAACAACGAGGTTGGGCTGGTGTAGTTGGTTTTGGACATCTAGGATCAGTTGATCCAGGGTAGCAGTTAGGAGGAGCTGGGGTGGTGGGCTTAGGACATCTAAAGTCTGTATTTCCTGGGAAACAATTTGGAGCTGCGGGTGTAGTAGGTTTTGGGCATCGTGGGTCAGTTGAACCAGGGAAACACTTTGGTGGCGTAGGAGTTGTGGGTTTAGGGCATCTTGGATCTGTACTTCCAGGATAACAATTTGGAGGAGCAGGGGTAGTAGGTTTAGGACATCTAGGATCAGTTGCTCCTGGATAGCAGTTAGGTGGTGCTGGTGTGGTGGGTTTTGGGCACCTGGGATCAGTAGATCCAGGATAACACCTCGGTGGTGCGGGAGTTGTTGGTTTGGGGCATCGTGGGTCTGTTGAGCCAGGGTAGCAGTTGGGAGGTGCCGGTGTGGTGGGCTTAGGGCATCGGGGGTCAGTTGATCCAGGAAAGCACCTTGGAGGTTCCGGGGTTGTTGGCTTAGGACAACCTGGATCAGTAGAACCGGGATAACACCTTGGTGGTGTCTGAGTTGTTGGCTTGGGGCATCGTGGATCGGCTGAGCCAGGGTAGCAGTTGAGAGGAGCTGGTGTAGAAGGTTTTGGACACCTTGGATCTGTTGATCCGGGATAACATTTCGGTGCAGGTGGCTGTGTTGGTACTGGGGTCGTAGGTGGCAAGTAAGTAGGTGCATTGGTTGTTGGCCGTGTTGGCTGAGGGCATCGAGGGTCATTTGATCCAGGGAAGCAACGAGGTTGCGTTGGCGTTGTGGGTTTCGGACATCTAGGATCAGTGGAACCAGGATAGCAATTGGGAGGTGCAGGGGTAGTAGGTTTTGGGCATCGGGGATCTGTCGCTCCAGGATAGCAATTGGGTGGAGCTGGTGTCGTCGGCTTGGGACATCTAGGGTCTGGAGATCCGGGGTAGCAGCGTGGTGGTTCAGGTGTCGTAGGTTTTGGACATCTTGGATCCGTTGAACCAGGGAAGCATCTAGGAGGAGCTGGCGTAGTTGGTTTCGGACATCTGGGGTCAGTGGATCCTGGATAGCAGTTAGGTGGAGCAGGTGTTGTTGGTTTTGGACAGCGAGGATCTGTGCTACCGGGGAAACATCTTGGTGGTGCAGGAGTTGTGGGTTTGGGACATCTGGGATCTGTAGCTCCTGGATAACAATTAGGTGGAGCTGAAGTAGTAGACTTAGGGCAACGGGGATCCGTGCTACCTGTGTAACAATTTGGAGCAGGTGGTTGTGTTGGTGCTAGAGTAGTAGGAGGTAAATAAGTTGGAGCATTCGTTGTTGGACGAGTTGGTTGCGGGCATCTGGGATCGTTAGAACCAGGGAAACAACGTGGTAAAGCCGGAGTTGTTGGCTTAGGGCATCTTGGATCAGTGGATCCTGGGTAGCAATTAGGTGGGGCAGGAGTTGTAGGTTTAGGGCACCTAGGATCAGTTGAACCAGGGAAGCATCTTGGAGGTGCAGTTGTGGTTGGTTTTGGGCATCTTGGGTCAGTCGATCCGGGATAACAATTCGGTGGTGCAGGAGTTGTTGGTTTGGGGCACCTTGGGTCTGTTGAACCAGGGTAGCAGTTTGGTAGCGAAGGAGTCGTAGGTCTTGGGCATCTTGGGTCGGTAGATCCAGGATAACAACTTGGAGATGCCGGCGTAGTAGGTTTAGGACACCTGGGGTCTGTGCTGCCAGAGAAACATCTTGGAGGTTGAATTGTAGGTGCTGGTGTTGTCGGGGGTAAGTATGTTGGTGCATTGGTGGTAGGACGCGTTGGTTGAGGGCATCGAGGATCATTTGATCCAGGGAAGCAACGAAGTTGCACCGGTGTAGTAGGTTTAGGACACCTGGGATCATTGGAACCAGGGTAGCAGTTAGGTGGCGCAGCGGTAGTAGGCTTTGGGCATCTGGGATCGGTAGATCCCGGATAGCAGTTAGGTGGTGCCTGGGTAGTTGGTTTTGGACACCTTGGATCGTTCGACCCAGGGTAACAACGTGGTGGTTCTGGCGTCGTAGGTGCAGGTGTCGTGGGAGGTAAGTAAGTTGGCGCTTGGGTTGTTGGACGGGTCGGCTGTGGGCACCGAAGATCATTTGATCCTGGGAAGCAACGAGGTTGCGCAGGGGTCGTTGGTTTAGGACATCTCGGGTCTGTGCTTCCTGTGTAACAATTTAGAGGTGCTGGAGTTGTTGGCCGTGGGCATCTGGTATCCGTCGATCCAGGATAACATTTTGGTGGCGCAGACGTTGTAGGACTTGGACACCTAGGATCAGTGTTTCCAGGATAGCAGTTTGGTTGAGCTGGCGTAGTTGGTTTAGGGCATCGAGGATCAGACGATCCTGGATAACAGTTAGGAGGAGCTGGTGTAGTTGGTCTTGGGCATCTGGGATCTATTGATCCAGGGTAGCAGTTTGGTGGCGCTGGTGTTGTGGGTTTGGGACAACGAGGATCCGTTGATCCAGGGAAACAACGTGGTGGCTCAAGTGTTGTCGGCTGAGGGCATCTGGCATCGGTGCTGCCCGGGTAACATCTTGGAGCTGGGGGTTGTGTTGGCTCGGTTATTGTCGGTGGCAAATAAGTAGGGGCAGTGGTTGTTGGACGAGTAGGTTGTGAGCATCGTGGGTCTGGTGATCCCGGGTAGCAGTCAGACGGCGCTAAAGTCAGTGGTTTAGGACATCTAGGATCATTTGAGCCAGGATAGCAGTTAGGACCAGTTTGGGTAGTGGGCCTTGGGCACCTTTGATCGACGGATCCAGGGTAGCAGTTAGGGGTGGATTCAGTGATTGGTGGTGGCAAAGTTGGTGGTCTTGGACATCTCGGATCATTGCTGCCAGGGTAGCAGCTAGGACCAGCTGGTGAAGTGGGCCTGGGACACCTTGGATCATCTGATCCAGGGTAGCAGTTGGGTTCAGGTGGCCCCAATCGTGCGCATCGTGGATCTTGAGAGCCAGGGTAACATTGGACTTGCGGAGGTCCAGTTACGGCTTGGCAGCTGGGATCTCGAGATCCAGGGTAGCATTGCTGTGGTCGGATCGTTGTCGATACTTCTGTTATTTTTCCACAATTTGAGTCGCAATTATTTACGCATAGCTGAAAAATAAATGCATTAGCTAGTATTTTAATTTCATTCTAATTTAGATGTTTAGTAAAATATTATAGATTACTCACTTCAACATTACAAGTGAGATAAACCTGATCCGTCTCGGGAAAACGGAAAGCGCTAACTTTACTGTACGCTATCAAAGTTGCTCCGCTTCTACCAGTGTTTGTGGTCTTCTGCCAGAAATCAATCAGCTTCTTTTTTCTGAAAAAAAAAAAAAACACCGTTATAATAAAATTAATGTGCTGCTTCCTTCCCATTTGATGAATTTAGTTTTGAACCTTGACAAATTATGTTTGACTGGCTAGTTCCTATTGCAGCGTCAAAGCCGTTGTAGGTAAACCGGATATTCAGTCTTCGCCCGCCTTGTTACAGGGACGCCGGGGAGTGTATCCGTCACTCTCTCACACACACTCTCTCAATGCAACATAAGCCCCTGTAGCGGCGTGAGTGAAGCCTGGCTTATCCAGACGATCTATATAATCGTTTACAAATGGGAAGCTTGAAATGCAGGCGACTGGATGACTATTCACTTAATTCACTATTCACCAATCGACGAATGAACTCCGCGCTGGAAGAGGCGTGGCTATTAGTTATCTCGTTCAGAGCAACACAGCCTGCTGCTAATGCTCATTAGTTAGTACTTCCGTTCCTATTCAATGATATCGAAGTATTTGGAAATTTTATGGCTTTAATCATAAACAAGACAATGTTAACGAGAATTGTCTGTTGTTAGATTTGTGACTAGAATAGACTTTATTACTGGAAATTAACACTCAAATTGTGTGATTTAGTCCCGTTGAAACGAGTTTTCTGATCTCTGTATTTCTTGTCCTAAACATTCTGTTCAAAAAGAACAACAGGGAATTCCAGATATAATGATAAACAAGATAAACAATGATAAACTAGATAAGTTTATCTATAAGTACATATATACAAGTATCATTGAAAAATAAGGCAATATGAAAGAATGTCATAAGAACTCGTTTTGTATGGCGAAAACTCCGCCCTTAATTTCCTGTACGAGGTGAATCAGTGACGTGCTACGAAAGTTGAACCCTATACTGAACAAATTTTGTCACACGACTATTGACATTATTGTACGCGATTTTTTCAAGTGGAAACTTCTTTGTTCGCGTCTCGTATGGGGGGGCATGTTCAGAATTTGTACGTCACTTCCAGAACAGATTTTAGAATATTCCAGAAGATTTTAGAATATTACGTTTTTTAATCGTTCATTATTTGAGTTAATGCTTCCATCCATCAGCCCGTATTCGTCCACTGCTGGACATAGGCCTCCCGCATATTACGCCACTCTTGGCGGTCCTCAGTCATCCTCATCCAGCCACCACCCGCAACGTCCTTCAGATCGTCAGTCCAGCGGACAGGAGGGCGGCCTACGCTACGCTTTGCTGTACGTGGTCTTCATTCCAATGCCTTACGGCCCCAACGGTCATCACGTCGGCGACAAATATGGCCAGTCCACTGCCACTTCAACTTACTGATTCGGCAGGCTATGTTGGTCACCTTCGATCTCTGACGGATATCTTCGTTTCGGATTTTATCCATCAGAGATAACTCAAGCATAGCCCGCTCCATAGCTCGTTGAGCGACCTTAAATCGGCGGATCAAGCCTTTGGTAAGAGACCACATCTCAGCTTAATTCATGTTAATGCTTGTTTGATCGAAATAACAAAAAAATTTAAATTACCTCGTAACCGAATGCACCGCCATTTATTAATGCCTCTGTGATTGAGTAAAGAGGTGCCATAAGAAGTATCCACTTAAATCAGTTACGTTTGTATCTCTGACACAACCCACTGCTCTTTTGCTTTTTCCATAATCTATACTAAGAAAATCTCAAGTAAGGTTTTGTCCGTACAGCGAAATGTAACAAATAGATTCCATGGCTCCTGTACATCCGTAAAAATAATCGGCAATTTTTGCCTGGCTGTATACCCGCGATTTACGAAAATAACGTAAGGAGAAATCGTATTTTTTTAAATTAATAAAGAACAGTGATATAGGCCTAAGAACACTGAGTAAGAAGTTCCCGTCAGAATGGTATTCTACTTCGAGATTTCCGCGCTAGATGGCGCTACGTGTACCTTTATCACGATACCTCTATTAATTAGTTTAAGAGGTTTACAACTAGATGGCGCCTTATACAGAGTCATGTTTTAAGAGGTCAGCGCGGACGAAGTCACAGACTTAAATTAGTTTTCAACTAAATCTAATTATTTTAATGTCGTAAAACAAAAGTTTCTGCTCATGTGGTACGATGTGGATGTAGTACGTATATAATATTAGTTTATATACGTACATACGCCTTATTTAGTTTTTTCTTGAGGGCGGAGCAACGTCCAACCTTCAATTACTCAAAATGTCAACATATTTAATTACCTATAACTACTACACGAACACCAGCAATGAGCCGGCAGTCAAGTAGTACCCGTATGTACCCTAGTCGTACTGGCGGAGGATGTGAGTGTCGTTTCTTTACGTAGTTAATACATTTTGGCAACGGTCACTTACTTCGGACACCCTTCTTTGTCAGTGAGCTGGATCTTGTTGGTCTTTGGTCCGTCATAGGTATCGCTGTCGTACGCCCAGCAGTCGTGGATCTTCAAGTCGAACTGATTGCGGGCGTCCTTTAAGTAGACTAGGATCGTGAGGTACTCGCCGATCTTGATGGACTCTTGAAGCGGGCTTGTCTGAAAAATTTTAAATGGGGGTGATTGATGATCCTGCATGGTCTCTACACGATTGCACGCATAACGTTCCGAAGTAAAGACTGCAAAAAAGTTCATTCGCGCCAACCAAGTGCAAGGAAAATAGGATCTTTGAATCCCAAATCCGGAAATCCTAACTGGTTCATATTTTGTGTTGCCAGGACAGAATAGCTAATTTTGGTGTACTAAATAGAAATAATATTATTTGTTTTCAATTTCCAGTGTAATTTTTTCAAGATCGCTGCTGTCGTCTAGTCCTTTGAATGTTATGACAATCGCACGTTAAGCTGTAGGTCCACATTTGTGCCCGAACTTTGCCGAAAAGGCTCACCACCCATCAGTGTGGACTGTGACTTACATTTCAAAGTCCATAGTCAAAAACACCTCTGACACCTTCGGGGATTCATGTCGTTTTCGTGACGATTTTTCTTGAATGGCATTTTATGGGTATCCTGTCAGCACATACTCACATTAGGATAAACGCCCCTCTGTATGTCCATCCAGCACTCAACACCCCCTGCGGGACCCTGTACCGCGACCACGTCCAGCATGTCCACCATGAAGGGCTTCAGCTTGAGGGTGTGCTCCTCCTGCCCCGTCGCTCCACCCGCAGACAGCTCGTACGATGTGCGCGCGCATGATACCTAGAAGGAAATCAAATATAAAAGAATACCCTTACTGATCTATCAACGCCTTGATCAAACGGCTTGCTTTATTTTAAATGTCTATTTATGTTGTTGATATTGTGGCCTTTAAAATTTCACCAGGCAAAAGGAGGGAACGCCGCGAACATTCACCTCCATAGAATCAAGACCCTAAAATGAGCCCACAGACCTTTCTGGCGAAGTCCAGGGGACCCTGTATAAAGTCGTCAGCCTGGAAGACGAGCACGTTGTCTATGGTCCCACAGGCGTTGCACAGAGGCTTGGATCCACAGCCATTCAGAGGAACTCTGAAAGAGTACCGAGACTGACTGCCTCCAAGGGTCACGTATCTGGAAATGGGAAAGTTGGCGTTAAGGCACATAATCATCTATGACATAATCAAATTGAATAATTAAATTTCTTTAAACCACGTGTTGGTAAAAAGTCAAAGTAATTTAGGATGATAAATTTTAGATGAAAAACACAAGATATAGCAGATATGCTTCTACGGAAACAAAAATTGGATTTGGTTAACAATTTTTGCCAACTCTAAGTCGAAGAATACTAAACTTATGTCAACAAAATTTTATACAAAATTAAATTACATTTTCCAAGATATAAACGAACAACACAAAAACATCGCAACTGCGTGAAGGCCAATGTTTTTCACAGCGCAGTTTTTGGCGTTCCCTGAATGGAGTTGAAGGAAGGTCGACCTAGCAATCTACTCACTTGCACTTAGGGTCATTCAAATGCCCTTTACTGTAGATGATTCCCTCAAAGACGTCAGTGAACTCTACTGACACATCGATGAAGTCACCAGAGCATTGCACGTTGATGTCTGGCACCAGGGGAGAGTCTACTGCTCTGGCCCCGCGAATGAAGTTTACTCCTAGAAAAAAATAATTACGTCTTACACAAGTATTAGACCCATGCGCCACACAAGTCTGATAATAAAATGTCAGTCATCGCGTGGCCTGGTTGTAGCCGGTGAGCTTATAATTTTATTTCAAAAGACGTATCAGACAGCCAGGACAAATTCAAAAATACGGCTTATGAAACCTAAATCTCGAAATGGTTTCGAATTAACACACCTTCACATAATTTAATCTAACCGAATTAAGAATGGTATCACAACCCCAGATATCTTCACTGACAGTCCTATTCTTAACTGAGACGCATGGTAGATTATAACGTGTTAAGACGCAGGTGGAGCCCTATAGCATAATAGTTTCCGGTTTTAACAGAAGGGTCACATACCTGTCTCATCAGCACTCTCGTAGAATGGAGAGAGCTCATTGTCTCCTGCGAGCTGCAAATTTAGCTCAGCTGCTGTCAGTGTACCGCTGAACGCGTCACTGGGAACAGCTGCAGCGAGCGACAGCTGAAAAAATAATTTACTGTTTAGTTATGAGCTCCTGGTCTACGGTGCTGCGTGGGTGCATTCCGTTTTAGTTGCATCGACCGGTTTACCAAAATAATAAATCTAAACACACTAACTAATATATGCTGTTAGAACGACAGCTGCTGTTTTTTTTTTAAACAATAAACAAAGCTCAGAGATACGAGAAGATAGACAGAATGGAAAAGGCCAAGAAAGACTTCGTTTTACTGGTACCGCCCTTTTATACTTGACACAAGAGTTGCCTCGAGATTTGATGTCGAAAATAGTCATTTGTGAAATGTTTTTGCGACCGTCGCGCTTTATATGTAGGTTTTTGTATTTTATTTTATTTAAGTTTATTGAACAAAATTTTACAAAGTTTACAAATTTACAATACAGAACTATCTGGCGTAAACCACGAAGGTTTATCTGCAGATAGTGAGTTCTACATTTACACGTTTTTAATTAAGTTACATTAGCTTTACAGAATGTAGCTAAGGTCACCACATTCGACAAGGTACTTTTTAAGTTTTGACATATAATTTATTTTTATTTTATTACAATATTATTTTTGCAGTTCTCTTGGAAGACTATTTATGAGTTTTGGTAGTAACATTTCCTAATGCCTAGTGCCGAACACGTTATTGTATTTAGGTAAATTAAAGGTTTTGGTATATGATAGTTGTCTTAGTTTATTAGGTCGAGTTTTTTTCTGCAAAAGTGGTACTTTATTTTTTCTTCTTTATCGGTATTATACAGTGTGGAAAAAAAGACCGTGGTTGGAAGGCTGAATGGAAACATTTCTTAATGGACACGATCCCTGTAGTGAAATATGAGTTTTTTTTATACCTATGTATAGTAACTGATTAATTAGTAAAAGGAAAGACCAACATTTTTTGATATTTTGAAAAATTCTCATTATTACCAAAGTTAGCGATAGCGATATTTATCACTTTTAGTATAAAACCGTGGCAGATGACATCACGAGACATGCCGTTAACTTCGTCCGCACTTTGATTGCCAATAACTTCCTAATTTTTCGAGATATCGAAAAAATAATTATACTACTGTTTTTAGCTTTTTAAACGCAATTGATTTTCATAAAAATCTTTATGTAGGTCTACGCTCATTGTCAAAAGTTAGCAAAACTGCATTTTTGATTAATCACCTCCTTGAGTCGGAATTCGTTTAGGTGAAATGTGAAAAAAAAACAGGCTATCTTTTTGTGATACCGATCGAAATGGTTTCTTCCACATTATACTATCTTATATGAAGGGAAAATTACTAAATTTAACACAAATCCATTGGTTCAAATATATTTGATAAATTTATAAATTTAATGGTAACTAAAGTAAATAGTTCACTGCAATAAAAAATGCAATAGTACTTCGTTGAAAAAAATGACAACAAATGTGCAGATCAAGGCAATGAGCCTAAAGTTCTTTTCAAGAAAGAACTCCCCTTTCATAGTACCTACTTTTATTGTCAAGTACTAAATACGAAAATGTTTTGATCTGCGGGACTTCTTTCGTGAAGTTCGTCCCGGAAGTGAAGCATAAGTTCTAAACTGGCCCCCCTATACAAGATGCGAACATAGAATGAGCGTTTTTCTCGTTGTTTTTTTCTTAGTTCTTAGCTTTCCTCCAGATGTCGTTGTACATCTCACTATTGATAAAATATGGTTCGTACTCAGAACAACCTTATTCTAAGGGTTCGTAGCAATCAATGACAAAGTAGTATTTCGTTTGTTTGGAATCTGTGCAAGTTTTGTCTTTGATTCAACAGTGCCATCTAGGAATCTTAGTAAACACTAAATTTGACACAAGGAAAAACGCTCATTATCCACTAAAAATATATTAAAATACACCATCTTAACATTCTCACGTGTATACTCGTATAAATGGCTACTATTGTGTTATAATGATATTATTGTAATAGGTCATTAGACTTAGCTCTCTGTATTTTTGTGTGAAACCTGGTAATTACCGCAGAAATGACAATTACACATGTTACCAAGGTAGAGTAAAGCACAAGTTACGTATTAAGATGATTGCAGGTTAAAACTAATTTTTGGTAAAAATTCAACAGTAAATTTTGGTGTAATCTGCAAAAAAATAACTAGTTAATTTACAAAGTTTGACGACAATGAATATTATTTATTTATTTAATACACTTTTTGTACCTTTACAAACATAATTTACAACACGTTTTCACATAAAAGACAGACATTGTGTACAAAGCCGGCACTTATTGCTAATAGCAATATCTTCCAGGCAACCTTTGGGTGGAATGAAAAAGATGTTAACGATAAAAAGGGTAGCGTATTATTTTGTATTTTTCCATGGTTCTTATGTCAAATAGCTGAACCAAACCAACCAAAACATATTATGCTCACATAACTAGTATAGTGAATTAAAACGAGGTCAGCTGTTTTTAACAAAAAAGTTATATTCAGCAAAATTTTAGTTCATCAGTTTTTTACACAAAAAGAGCCTCCCCTTGAAACTTTTTTTCGATGCGGTGCTAGAAAGTTATTTATATATGCACATTTTAGCGTTTTGTTTTTTATTGTTATTGATGATAACTAACATTATATTTTTCATGTATCTCAATTAAATAGTAAAAATTGAAAATTTAACCCCACTTGCGCACATTTGCACCGAAACCAAGTAGATATGTAAATCTGTTGGCACCTTAATGTATCAGTAGGGTAAAGAAGTATTTATCATATCACAACATCTTCATTGTCTCTGCCTGTACCTTGTACAATAAGGATTTTTCTATCCCACATATTTCTTTGATGTCATTTCACGTAATTCATACCAGAAAAAATGGCGTGTTTTCGGGGTCATTGATTTGTTGATATATTCATAATTATACAGTGGACAATTTTATTATTAATGATTATTTTATTTACTGATTTACTGATTTTAAAAAACCTCGCCATATTGCGAAAAACCAATAGAACTTATTTCTCCTAATGGCAACCTCAACTTTGAAACGTCATTATTTCGATTGCTGTCAAAGTGTGCTGTTATCTTTTCGTGTGTGTGCGTGTGTGTTGTCAAAGTGTGATTTTGTTTTTATATGTGTGTGTAAACATGAGTGTTGCAATCATAAAAGCAAATGTGGCGCCCCTAGACCAGGTTTTTTATTTTCCTGGTCAGGCTTTACATCCATCCTCAATTGCCGGCCCATATTTAAAACAGACTGGTGACGGGCAGTGGCGGCGTCACTGGTGCGAGGGTTTCGGCACCGCGCTCACGAACCCACCTGTCCACGTGTGAGTATGGGCAATTTGGTCCAGGAGGACTGTCAGGAGGCGTCTATGTCCAGCAGTAGACGAACTAGGCTGATGGATTCATTTTATCTCTATTTTGTAAGTATCTAGTAAATTTATGTATAGAAAGAAATAATAGTAGATATTTAAAACGAGTCATATTACCCGAGATATTTAGTTGCCTGAGCCTTGGCGAATATGGCTCGTTTGTAGCCCATTTCAACACTATTTTTCACTTCGATTACGAGGATATAAAACAGTATTAAGTATTTCACCATCACTGGATGGCATATTTAACTTTTAGTAATACTTAATGCAAATCTAAATAATCAAACAACTAAATATGTACTGCTGACTGAAAAAAAAAAACAACAGCTCTTTCCCGCCAATGTTTTTTTTTTGTAATTTTCTTTCCTTTATGGAAAAGGCTAAAGGCTTAAGCCCATACTGCCTGGTCTTATTTTAGTTTCTTTTCTTCTCTGTGTTAGCTATATCCTCTCTTGAGGATCATCTGAAGGAACTGTCCTGTCGTAGTCGCTGTCCTGTCAGTTCGTGCTAAAGTGATAGACCCATAACACGAACAAAATGTTGGGTTAGAAATAACACATGAAAAGGCACGGCCTGCACTTTTGTTTCATTGAACAACACACTACACTGGCAGAGAATATAAAGTACACTGGTTACGGCGATTTAAATTCAAAATATTCTATCACTATTGTTGATCAAAATACCCAAATGCAATATTTTTTCAATCAAACAAAAAAACGATGCCATCACATCTTCGCACTTTTTTTCAAACTCATGTTTTTTTTTAAATTCTTCCACCAAGTGGGAAGGCAAAGGGGACTTACCCCATACAGCCATGTCTAAATTACCTAGATAAATAATCAGACATGCATGTTTTTTATTTTTTTATTTTATCTCTCTTTTAAGTGTGTATCTGTATATATCCTTGAGCATCATCTGAAGCTTCTGTCCTGTCAGTTCGCGCTAATATGATAGAATCTTAGCGCGAACATTATTGAGTTTCAAAAAGTTCGTCAATTAAGTTGTACTGTGTATCTGGCTGTATGGCCTATTGCCATAGTCTTAGACAAAGTAAACACTTTTATGCACTAGAGCATAAAACGTATTTTTAAACATAAACCAGTACATTTTAGAGCACGAGTATTTTTGCTTTTTTAGGATATGATCGGAAATTTTAATTATGAGAAACACATTATTTAAAAAAAATGCTAACATACTGTCTGTAAAACCACTGCTAACTTGAAATAAAACCACATCCTTTACTGATCACACACAACAACTCTCAAATTTACGATAGGTTCCTAATGTGGGTCTTACGACTGAATGAACCAAATCGAATGGACTACGGTCCATTCAAACGTAAATTGAAATCGACTACGTTCCAATGGACCGATAATAAACATTTTAAATTGCTACAGTCACCTAAAGAATACATTAACATTTGGCAATATTATTTTTTATCATAAATATCATTATATCAGTAAGAATTACTACAATACTCATATATATTTACTTAGCTAAAATCAAATACGTACAGAAACAGAATAAATGTATACAGAACTCGACCGTATGTATACAGAACATTTTTTATAGTTGATTTATTATTTTAAAATAAGACAAATTTATACTTTAAATTGTTTGTTGATTATTTTTACAATGAAGATAATAGAGATCTAAAAAAACATTATGTTATTTTCTTTTGTACAATAATAAAAAGTTATATCAAACAATTATTCCCTGGTGGTATTACTCCATTTTTGCAGGTGACTGTAGTTAGATAGATAGATAGATAAAAACTCTATTCAAAGCCTCTTACAAAAAAACACAAAAAGTACACTTTTAGAGCTTAACAAATAGTTTAAAATAGTTAATTATTGTTAATAAATAAATGAAAAAATTACCGGTCCATTGGAACGTAGTCGATTTTAATTTACGTTCGAATGGACTACGGTCCATTTGATTTGGTCCATTCAGCCGAACACTTCGATCCTAAGACCCACAGGCGAGTGATAGATAACATGAGGAATATTTGGTCAATCAATACACACACACATGCATTACCTCATCTATCACTCACCTGTGGTAGAGTAAAACAGGGGCTCTACCGCGTAATTCTCATTTGTATCAACATCAAGCAAATGCATGCGAAATACAACGCATGCAAAAGAGATGGCATGTTAGGCGGGCGTCGTCGCACGCACGTCAAATTTCAATCTCAAGTTGATGTTGATGAAAATGAGAATTACGCGGTAGACCCACAGTAGTGAATCTCAATACAAACACTTAGATTCGAACTCACACACACAGACGCGTGCTCTAAACGCTGCCGCCGCGCCGAGATTGTATGGAGACTCTCCCCGATTTCGCTTAGACGGCGCGGCGTGGCGGGGCGTGTAGAGCAGGAGTCTCCAAACTTTTTAGCCTAAGGGCCACACTAATTCCCCCACTAAGTCTCAAGGGCCAGGACGTAGATAGCTCATCATTCCAAAATACTGTAGTTTTGTCGTGCAAATTTTTGCATTTTATTTATTTATTTATTAATACACATGAATACATTACAGACACAAGTCCAATGCGTATACATGGAAAAAAGAAAGAAATTTTAATACACTAAAAATCAAAATATACATACACTTAGAATAAAAATGGTTACTGCTCCAAGTATTTCACCACACATGTGTGGATTTGGGTATTGGTACTATGTGTGGTATTGGTACTAGCCGGTCAGGATATCTTTTGTGCAGGGCACAGGACAGTACTCCGTTCACAATTTCGGTTGGTACTTCGGGCGAGTGTTATTAAAAACATTGCGACGGAGTTAGCCAAAGCGTGTTTTATGCTCCTTGATATAGTCTTGTAAATAACATTCATATAATGACGCTACTTTTAGACAAATACGCATGATAACGTTTCTATTAATATCGGTTGTGAGTTTTGATAAAACATAAATAGTAAAATAGCATTACGTTATTTTTATAAGTTTTCGAATTTTAAATAAAGTAGGTATAGCGGGCTAGAAACAGGGCATGTCCGGCCAGTGACCGCGGGCTGGATTGATAGTGCTCGCGGGCCGGTCTTGTCCGCGGGCCGTAGTTTGGAGTTCCCTGAGGTAGAGCACGCATATGTGTGCGTGAGTATTTACTCCGCCTCAGGATCGAAGCGTTTCCATAATTGATTCGTTATATTTTATTATGTTGTATAATTTACAGATGTTCTATCTCACGAAGTCTATTTCGCTTTGATTGTAGTGCAGTAGTGCCTGCATACGCCCTGTTTATAGCGTACGTAACTCCGGGAGCGCTACAAACACAAAACGCGCTTCTGTGCACGTCACTACTACAACCATAGCCAAACGTGCTTCGTGAGATACAATATCTGTACTCTAAACAGATATTAAATCAATTGGTATCATTTAATAACGTAACACACACAAGGCTTAAGATGCTATCGCCAATCAAACGATGACACAAGAAATACTAAGCGATTATATGATTAATTACTTTAGTAACTTAATCTTTTATGCATTTGCGTAATATCACTGTGTAGTAAAAAAATGCAAGGGACGAAGTAATGGACGAGTAGGTACTGGTGAATACACCTACGTAACCTATCACAATAATAGTGTCAAATTTGTGTCTATTAAAATTTGTATTTGCACTTTGACATTCTGTGTAGAAAACTCTTACGTTATCACTATCACTACATAGTATAAAACAAAGTCGCTTCCCGTTGTCTGTCTGTCCCTGTGTATGCTTAGATCTTTAAAACTACGCAACGGATTTTGATGCGGTTTTTTTAATTAGATAGAGTGATTCAAGAGAAAAGTTTATATGTATAATACATGCCCGTCCAAAGCCGGGGCGGGTCGCTAGTATTAAATAAAATGATGGTTGTCCTAAACAGTTCTCTTAGACATTCGAAACTTACGCATTTAACGTAATTTGGGAACTATAATCTTAAGGAATTCAATGAACCTGCCCTTAATTAATATACAGGGTGTTTAGATGAAGTTGTGGAAGCCGAAAACTGGCGATAGTACTCGTCGTCCACGAGAATAACTTTTCGTAAAGAAATCCAGAAATCGTAAAAAAAATAATCAGTTGTTTTATACAATTTGGCCGAGTAGGTATGTAACTTTTCTATGGAAAAACTGTTTTTTTTTGGGACAGAGGTTTGTTTCCATGGTAAAAGTAGTTCGTATGGACGAGTACTAAGGCCATTTTCCGGCTTCAGCAACTTCATCTTAACACCCAGTATAGTAAACTCTTTCCAACCAGCTCTATTTGATTGTCTGTCTGAGCTCCCCAAGAAGGTAGCATAAGAAACCGATCTGAAAATTATTTATTAAGAATAAAAAATAGGTATATATAAAGTTACAACCGCGTTATTTTTTTTTTTTTACTTCAAATATTAAAAATTTTTTGGACACCTAGATATTATTTTTCTTGGTTTGACCCTAATTTCTTTGACTATTTAAGTAAAAAATTCAGCAGCTATTAAAAAATCAGAATTAATAAAAGAAAAATCAAGACGAAATACTTATTTACTTACTGATTTTATTTTTATAGAATTCGAAAAAAAGCGTATAAAAGATATTCTCTAAAGACTTATATAGTTCGACTGATGTCAGCCCCAAAGTGGGCCAAGATATATTTCGAAAATATCTTTTGTACGTTTTTTTTTCTATTTCTATAAAAATACAATACATAAAAAGCTCCATTCAGCAATATATATATTTATTTTATTGATTGAGCACTTTACACTATTCTTTCGAAATAACTCTGAAATCAAAATGTTTCGGTAAACATGTTTTTTATGTAATTTAGTTAGAGAGGTGCCAATATAAAAGATGGTATACAAATTGATTTGTGCAGCTTCGTATCGCAAGTCGGGTTTTCTCTTTCGAAAATATTTAAGAAGACCTTTAGGCGTATCCATTTACAATGGATTTTTGAATTTAAATACTCTTAATAAAGTGATTGATAAGATTGTAAGTTTTATTAAATTGATTGATAAAATTAAAAGTTTTATTAAAGTGATTGATAAGATTGTAAGTTTTATTAAATTTATTGATAAAATTAAAAGTTTTATTAAAGTGATTAATAAGATTGTAAGTTTTATTAAATTGATTGATAATATTATTATAAATTGATTAATTGATTGATAAGATTGTAAGTTTTATTTTTAATTCAATCGTATTTTTGAAACCCAATTTTGGTTCGATCAACGCGTCAGTGCTTAGAAAGGGTTTAAGGGGCAGGCAGTTGCCAACGACCTTGAGTCGATTTGTTTCGGTACAAATATCGACAGAAACTATATTGAAATAACGTTCATATCAGCGCGCACTGCATTACGCCCGACGTCCCAGGGTCTCCGGATAGCGCAAAGTAGAGGAAAAAAATACTTTTCACACGGACGCGATGGACGGAAATAAAAATTAGATAAATGATGTTTATAAGCAATATTTTCCTTGCATTATAGTGCAAAAACTATACAAATACCAATAGTGGTTTCAAAGAAATAAAGCTTGACTTTGAACAATATTTTCATACTGTTCTTTTAACACAAGAATAAATTTCAGTTTTTTTTTCTATTACTTTAATTTCCTAACATTAATATTTATTTCATAATTTTTAAACATCTCATTTAAGAGAAATATAGGAGTAATTTTCAATAATCAATAGGAGTAATTTTCGGATGACGCTTGAAGAGGCGTCTTAAGGCGAGGTTTTGTAGTTTCTGGCCACGTTTTATTGTCCTTTGAATATTTCTGTAATAGCAAGAGATAGAAGTACCTACGTGGTGTTTAATATCATAAAGCATGTAGCATAATACTAGTTATTGAAATTCATATACAATATTATTTTGTATTTTGTGCAACTGTGGCATAATGGGACACGAGTGTTTGATTATGAAACAAAGCGCAGAAATAATATGTGTATGTATTTATCCATAATAACATAAGAATACCCGGGATAGACCAGCTTATATGATTAGATAGAAGAAGCAAAAGAGGTGTGTCAAGATCGTAGCAGATAAGTATCTCTACTCTCTGCCTACCCCTGTAAGAGACAGACGTGAATATATGTGTGTATGTATTATCAATTGTAAGATACGTCTACCTAAAGATTACTTTATCTAGTTGGATCAAAGAAGTAGATAGATAAAAGTACCTACGAAAGATTTAATAAAAAAAAAATGTTACCTGCACTATTGCGATCAGTGCCGCTATGCGCATGACGGCCGCTTCATGGGGCCCTGAAACGAACAAAACAATTTATTTAATAAAATACAAAATTAATCATAATAATAAAATACATCGTCATAGCACGAATCCCCGAGGGGTTGTCAGAGGTGTTTCTGATTGTGGACTGTAAAATGCAAGTCACAGGCCACACTCGTACACCCACATTTCATCGATTCATTCCAGCTTGATGGGTCGTGAACCTTATAGCCGTACTTCAGGCACAAATTGCGCCAACGTCCCTTCCAAACCGCGCAGATGGAACACAAATGTGCCCCTACGGGTAGGGATTGCAATCCTGGTGCTTTTTTACGATCCCGGTATTTCCGGGACGAAAATTACTAATCCCCCGGGATCCTGGTATCAGCGGGATCCCGGTGTCATGTAACAAAATCATATTAAAAGTATAGCTTATCTCATTAAATATAGAACGAAAGTAATTTGTGTTTTTATAACTAAATAATTATGTATTTTAATGATAATAGTCCAAAGTTTATTTATTAGGTGATAATTTTTTTTTAAATGGTAATGCGTATGTCATAGAATGTCTATGCTGGTATCAGCTTATTTTAGAGTAGATTTTTTTTTGGAATTTCAGGTTTGGCTCCATAGTAAAAGTTGTTTATATCATTGACTGAATAAGCTCTTCAAATGTGGTTACACCTTCCTGTTACATGTTGTATATTGCAGTTTTTTAATTAAGCTATAGACCAAAATTTATTAGGAGGTTCCTAATTTTAACGTAACCCTAGAATTCCCATTAAAAGGTAAGAGTTCTATCAATGCAATTGTTTTCATCACTATTACTTAACCTCAACTTGAAACTGTTATTCCTATTGATTCAGCGACGAATCGAAAGTTTTTGCAGATAACATCAATTTGCAACTTAATGTTACGCTACAGTGTCAAATGTGTACGTTAAAATGTTAATATTACGACACAACTTACAAGACTGATGCTAAGAGACCGAAATGTCAAATTTATTTTAGCACCTAGGTTTAGTGGTCTAAAATGACAGGTGAAATGATTTATTTGTATTTCTTAACAGTAGCGAAGGTTATATATTAATTTTTATTACTATATTTACGCATACGCAATCCATAAGTAATGCTAAGTTTCTTGCCCTTCTTCCTAGCTAGGTTAATTGAATGGGCGGAGTTAGGCATATATTTATAAATTTAATATATTTGTATCTATTTATTGAAATAAATATATATATATTGCTACATAGAGCTTTTCATGTATTTTATTTTTATAGAAGTAGAAAAAAAGCATATACCTACATTCAGTCAAGAAAGTATCGGGAATGGCTGATTTGTCTATGGTTCCAAATTCAAATGTTGTTAATTTTTGTTGTTGTAAGATTGGCACAATTGTTTTCCATTTTGGCGCGGAGTTTGAGTTGCATCTGTTATTTAGATTAAATACAGTGCTGTTTTTAGTCATATCATATCTTGTGTGTATTGCGAATTTCATAATGGACAAAAACATTGAACAAAGAGTTTGTCTTGAATTTTGTATCGCCAATGGAATTTCGTGTTCGGAGTCACTGAAAATGTTACAAAAGGCTTACGGTGAATCGACTTTGTCAAAAACACGTGCTTATGAGTGGTATAAAGCGTTCAAAAGTGGGCGAGATGTGATGGAAGATTTGCCTCGCTCTGGTAGGCCATCAACGTCTGCAACTGAAGTTAATATCGCAAAAGTGAAGAAAATAGTGACTGAAAGTCCTCATTCAAGTTTGAGAGAGATAGCCGCCGAACTTTCTATGTCTCACGAGTCGATCCGTACCATTTTAAATAATCATTTGGGCATGAAACATGTTGCCGCTCGGCTAGTCCCAAAAGACCTCAATTTTCTCCAAAAACTCAATCGCATAAGAGTCGCTGAGGACATGCTAGAACGAGTCAATTCCGACCCAACATTCCTGAAACGTATTGTTACTGGTGACGAGACGTGGGTTTACGAGTTTGACATGCAAACTAGTCAACAAGCTTCGGAGTGGCGCCTTCCAACTGAACCGAACCCGAAAAAACCACGCCAAAGTCGATCAAAAGTCAAAGTTATGTTGACTGTTTTCTTTGACTATCGCGGTATTGTGCACTCGGAATTCTTGCCGGAAGGTCAAACAGTAAATAAAGAATATTATTTGACCGTGATGCGGCGTTTAAGAGAACAAATTCGACGAAAAAGGCCGGATCTGTGGAAAGAAAATTCTTTTGCACCACGATAATGCGCCTTCGCACAAGGCCATCATTGTGAACGAATTTTTGATCAAAAACTCAACAAATACCATCGAGCAACCACCTTATTCACCAGATATGACTCCAGCCGACTTCTTTCTTTTTCCTAAACTCAAATTACCACTTCGTGGCACCCGTTTTCATTCGGTAGAAGACATAAAGAAGAATTCGCAGCAAGAACTGAATTTAATTCCGGAAGAAGCGTTTAAAAAATGTTTTGATGATTGGGTTATTCGTTGGCGTAAGTGTATTGTTTCCGAAGGAGCATACTTTGAAGGTGATAAAATAAATTTTGAATGATAATTAACATTTTGTATATTATTGATTTTTTCCCGTTACTTTCTTGACAGAGTAGTAAAAAATATTTTAGAAATAGGTATAAATATACCGAATCAATAATAAATCAAATGAATTCGACTGATGCCGCTGCCGACCCCAAAGTGGGTCGAAATATATTTCGAAAATATCTTTTAAGATGCTTTTTTTCTACTTCTATTTATTTATATATCAACTTTGTTGTATTTATTGCATTATATTTATAATACATAATAATTAAAATAATACCCTGATTGAATGACAGACTGACTGTTCTATCGACCCAGGAACATAAAATTTGTAATGTTTTTCCGTCAGCAGAAAAAAAAAAAAACCTAAAATCGTCATAAAATGAATTAAAAACAAGTGTTAAGTTACTGTGAAAATATTCCAATCACAGTTAGCTCCCAGTTGGATGCTAGTACATATTTTTGTTTTGGAAATTGCGTATTATGATGTTAGCATGTACGTCAGTCAATCATAAGCGCTACTGTCTGTACCTATATAATCAGACCGCAAAGGACATCTCATTTTGAAAATTTTCAGGACTGGGAAATTCCGTATGACACGTTCAAATGGCGCACTTTTTTAAATGCATTGTAAAGTAAAGAAGAGTTACATCATATTTGACACACACTGACACCTCAAAGTATCAAATCTATATTTCACAATATGGCTGTCTGAATCAGCTTCTATAAAAGATGCTCATGTGATCTTCAACATTCTTAATTTATTTTCAAGGATCACCTTCGAACTCTGACACCTAATAAAGTTTATTGATAATAAAGAATCACGATTGATTTAAGTAGTTCCTTAAAACCTTATGTCGTCATACTTCCTTCCGTAAAACTTCCTAGCACGATTTCGTTAATCTTTGCCCTGTGTGCGTGTATGTGTGTGTGTGTGTATGACTGTAGTATAGGAAGCTAGGTGTAATAACGATTATTTATTGATTTCATTTATTTATTTATTGCTTTGCAATCGAAAGTATGTCAAAACTTGGTTACATATTCGATATATTTGGTGTATAATTAAAAAGTAATTATTTAGACCCAAACTAAAACAAAAATTAATAATTCCGCCGAGGCATTCGATTATGTGATGGGCAGCCCAGTAAAGAAATCAAAAGTTTAGAAGATCAAAATTATTCGCAGCTTCATTTACGGGAAATGGGCCCGTAATGCGCGGAGAAATTAAGCCGTTAATGTGTCGTTTAAAAAGGCTGAACATTAGCTGATTGTATTCACACACTGTTAGGCCTCTTATTTCCAACAATGTTTTTCATATTTTTTCTAGTTTCAAGCTTTTCAGCTGATTTTGCCATATCGACCACGTTACAACATATCAAAAAACTCGCCACCACCAACTCCACCGCGTCTTATGTAGCACTGATTGGGCTCTAGGATGAAGAGCATTCGCCCAGAAGGTACCTGTTTACTCTTCTTTTAAACGAATCTAGGTTATGTGGGCATGTCTCCTAGAGAGGTAGATAGAGACTATAGACACAGTAGAGAAAAGCAACAGTATTATGTTTTCATATAAAACAGCCGAAACGCGCGCTTCCAAATCACGGCATATCTCGGTAGTAGGGGTGCGCCGCAGTTAAGAATGTCCATGAGCCTAGACTTAGACCATGAACAACTCCAGACTTTCGAGGATTCGGACTCCCCTTGTATTGAAAAAAATATATTTGATTTATTGATCTTTTATCTTTGGATTCTACTTACAAACAATGTATTAAAATGAATACTTTTGTCAAAAAAATTGTTTTCCACCCTCTGTTTTTTGGTTTTCAAACGTTCGTTTCAAGAGCGCGGCCGCGCGCAGTTAAGAGATTAACTTGATATTTTTTTTATAAAATAGGTAAAGGAAATATTCTACTTAAATCTAATATTATTTTTCTCTACAAAATAGCTAAAAACACACCAATCTGTTGTTTCGCTGCGTGATCATTAGTATTACGCGTTTAAGAAAAAGAAGTCAATGAGCCAAAATATAATCGCCTCTTTCAAAAGCATATGAGGTATTTGCCATTAGACTTATTATGCTGGACGGGACGGATAATAAAAAAGTTGCTAGGGTAGGCCAACGCGGAGAATGTGAAAAGCCACCCGACTCCCGCGTATTTATGTGGGCAGCCCTAATGCATGCGTCTGTCTAACGTTGTTTCAAGGACCCTGCCCAGACGTAATACTGTTAATTTTCTGTACTGTGCTATAGATCTCCATTTGCTACGTTCCTGACAATCTTCTTTTGCTTATTCACATTACGTTACGATAAGAATTTTCGGGGGTGTCAGGGGTGGTTCCGAGAATGGACTGTGATATTAATGCAAGTCATAATCTACACTCGTTTAACCTCGTTTCAGCGACGATTATAGCGTTCCAGCGTGATGGTTGGTGAATTCACCAACGTACAGATAGTCAAGAAAGTCGTGAAATAAATAGGGGCGCCACTTTCTTAGCCAAAACAGAATTAATATGGCAACATCTAAGATCTTTTGTGTAGGGAATTTAGGTGTTACCAGTAAAAACATTTTTAGTTCCATTTCATGACTTTTTTGACAAGCTGTACTTCGGGCACAAATATGTACCCACAGCTAAACTTGCATACTGAAGCAGACAGACTGTACAAAAATGTACTCTTATGGGAGTCGAACCCGCGACTTCAGGACGACTGGAGAATTCGGACCACTGACCAAGGGCTACAAAAAAAAATTACAATATTAAATTAACTTGCATATCTACAAAACTTCCTCGATCGCAACACTTAACCGGGTAGCAAAAAAGCTCCACATTTACCAATAAATATCGCTAACCGCTTAACTGGCAGCTCACGAGGTCTTTAATTGTCAGCCGCGGTTCGTGAGGTCAGCGCGGGTGAACCCGGGCGCGGTGCTAGTTTCCGCATCGGTTTCGACATGGTCTTGGGATCTTCGGGTAATTGTGTCTTGGGAAACGGGTAAAGATGGGGTGATGAGAAACTAGTTGGTCATATTTTACACTGATTACATTATAAGTAGTAACCTGGTACAGTTTGATGATTGTTAAGGCGATATGCGAAAAAAATACGGGTGTTTCTTTTCTGTATATTTCATGAAATACACGGAAAATTATAATCAGTTTCTGGTATATGCATTTTGACTATATAATCTAGGGTTTTGAAATTGGAAAACTTGTTTAGATAAACTTTCCTCGTTAGAAATAATTGTTGAAATGAGGTATTCAAACACACTTTTTCTGCTCGTTTGACGAATAGGAATCATATACAGAACTCAAAAATATTTTATTAGGTGTGTTTCAACAATATCTAGAGATTTGATATTTTAAATTTTGCTAGCTATTTTAGTTTTTTAATAAAAATATAAAACCAACTTTTTTCCCTTTTGCCCTGAATCCGCCCCTCTCGCACTGCGCTATTTTTCGCTTGGAGTGAAAGTGACAAAAATAAAATTCACATGGCCTCTTAAATAATGACGATAGCAAGTTTGATTAAAACAGACTAATCTATTTACAGGTTGGAAAATAAAAGCAGCTGGTGGAGGAAGGTACCTTAAGGCGATATGCGAAAAAAATACGGATATTTCTTTTCTGTGTATTTCATGAAATACACGGAAAATTTTAATAAATTTCTGGCATATGCATTTTGACTATATAATCTAAGGTTTTGAAATTGGAAAACATGTTTGGATAAATTTTCCTCGATAGAAATAATTATTTAAATGAGGTCTTCAAACACACTTTTTCTCCTCGTTTGACGAATAGGAATCATATACAGAACTCAAACATGTTTTATTAGGTGTGATTTAACAATATCTAGAGATTTGATATTTTAAATTTTGCTAGCTATTTTAGTTTTTTTAATAAAAATATAAAACCAACTTTTTTCCCTTTTACCCTGAATCCGCCCCTCTCGCACTGCGCGATTTTTCGCTTGGAGTGACAGTGACAAAAATAAAATTCGCATAGCCTCTTAAGCTGTATAATCAACGGTGAAAAGCGGCTGTACCAAGTGTGAACTGTGCTGACTTTAATTTCATACATTCATGGCTGCCATTATAAAGGTTCGGTAATGGAACAGTTAGGACTAATGATTCTATAAATTCCCATTTAAATTGTTTCCATTATATTTATACATTTTCACACAATAGCAGTACTTCTTATTTGATTGAAAGTGAAAAACAATTTTCCCAAGTTTTTCGTCCCGCGTATACAATGTCAAGAGACAGACATACAGGCATCAATTACTAATTAATCATTCGAATAATGGTTGGGTAAATTATGTCACATGTGGTATTGTATGAAGTTTTCTTCGTAATTAATTAAGCATAAATGCTAAGGAAGTTTTTATGGCGGCACTTGGCGTTGCGTATTCGCCTATTTGCTGTATTTGCCCGAATACAGCCATGTGTGGAAGAGCTATTCTCAGTTATTGGGCTTCAAAGGATATTTCCGTTGACCATCCATGTGTAGAAGGCATGTTTGTGACATTGACGAATACAGAAAATGGTGTCGATTCGGCGCAACACAACTTACAAAACTTAATTTTAGTGTTCTATCTATCATTTTCTTTCTGTATCGAAAAGACAAAGACGGGACGCTCAGTCAGTGACAAGACTAAACTTATTTTGAGCGTCCCGTCTTTGTCTTTTCGATACAGAAAGAAAATGATAGATAGAACACTAAAATTAAGCTTAGTCCTGTCCTGTCCATTAAGTCAAGTTGTGTTGCGCCGAATCGGTGTTAATATTCGTCCAAATACGCGAATATCGCTACATAAATAGATGAATATACGCCAAGCAAGGTGCCATCATTAGGTTTGGAAGCAAAAATGTAAAGATACTTTAGATGTTATTTGGCGAATCTATTTATCTTCAATTAGATAAATAGACGATATACTCTGTAAGATGGATCTGATCCACGATCTGGACGGCGACCTGTCTTACTTATGTTTTAGCGAAAATGTGATTTTTGAGGGTTAAGATGTACCTATGTCAAACCCGATGTATGTCATGTGTTTTTAAGGTTCCGTACCCAAAGGGCAAAACGGAGCCTTATTATTGTCACTCCGATGTCCGTCTGTCTGTCTATCTATCTATCTGTCTGCTGGCTGTCTATCTGTCCGTCTCTATGTCGGGTCTCTAGCTCTTAGACGGAATGAGATATAGACCTGAAATTTCGATAGGTTGTGTAAAATATTGATCCAAAATCAAATATTGGATTATAAAATATAATGAAGCTATAATTTCATAAAAAGGGTAATTTAACCTTACTGTTGAGCACTTACCGAGTCTTCAGTATGAATTTGACTGCATAAATAAATATCAACCTGTATATGTCAGGTCGGCAGTCGGCCGCACCTCACACTTCAAAAGCTCATCTATTCAAAGATTTAAAAGCTTTCCTTGAACTTAAAATGTCCATAAAAATACATCCTAAATTATTAACGATAAAAATAAATGCAATCTTAATGACTCTTGAACGTACATCAAGTTTAATCACGTAAAATGGACAGTTTATTTTGATTGCAAAAGAAGTACTTTTGATGTAGTCTAACTCCCTAAATTAATTCATAAATGAAGAACACCAAAGGTCACATGCGTATTAATAACAAACATAATTAGCAATGGAATTAATACTAAAACCAACCATTATAAATTGAGGTAGAAGCCACGCTATGTCCACCTCTATTGCAAGGTATTAAAACCTTGATAAAGATCAATAGCTAAAGCTAGAAAATGTCAAAGGTAGTCGTCGCGCGCATCTTTCTAGTGTTATATTCAAATGAGTTGTTGAAATACGTAATTTCTGTGAAGATGGCGGTCAGTGTGAATATTCATAGTGAGTATAATTCGGCCAAGTACGAGTCGGACTCGCGCACTAATGGTTCCGTATCACTACACAATGCGGATACGGAACCCTAAAAACATAGGTCTGCAATCTCTCAATGGATCATGATGAAAATGCTGCAGCGGAATAGACTGTTAACCTAGCCATAGACAAAGTACGATACTTTGTCTATGACCTAGCTAACACATAGGATACTTTTTATCCTGGGAAGTAGATCCGTTCCCTAGGAAATACATAATCCACGCAGATGAAGTTGAAAGCAATAAGGCCGTATGCTTGAAGTGATAAGCACTATACACTATCATCAGCTACACTATATTTCTAAATTATTTTTTTTGGTAACAGCCTCTCTGTAGATTTACAGTAGATAAGTTGACTAATTTATTATGCGCATGTTATTCTAGAATATACACCTACACGATGCTTGAGAAATTATCTCTATAGTAGGTACGAATATCTCATTTTGGTAATTTGATCTCTAGCCCACGTGTTTCTGTAACTTAATCATCATCAGGTTAAACTAAATGAATCCACCTACGCTGTTCAGCATTTGCTTCGGACACCGGAAAAAAAATTGCGTGCCTCTCGGTTTTTTAAAAGCTATATTTCCGAGAGTGTAGTCATTACATGATCTTATTTCTCTAACCCTTTTCTACTATCGGAATACAGGCTTGACAAGTGCCAAGGCAAGACAAGGCTTTTTTGGCGCGTGGATCGGTTGCGGTTAAAGTCAGAGCTAATGCTGCTATCTTTTCCCTTGTTTCACAGCTGCGCCCCGCTGTCGCTATCATCCACGCGTCAAAAGATCCTTGTAGCACTGTAGCGCGCACCAAAGTTTCGTTCGAACGTAACGTTCTTTTAGAACGGGGGTTCTTAAACTTTTAATAGTCGTGGACCCCTTGCACAATTTCTAAAACTGATGGACTCCTTCCAAATCTAATTACAAAGAAAGCAATTACTAGATTTTCATAAATAAAAAATCAATTAACTAGTAATGTTTTAAACTTACATTCCTATTGAATCGTGCAAGAAAAATCACGAAAACCAATATTTACTTCCACTTGTCACCGAAAAGTAACAAAGGTTTGTTTGTAAAGTTTTTTTCATGGTGTATGTTATGTACACTAATGTTTTGTTCATACTGATGGTATCGATATCTACATATTTTCATTTTAACTTGCGCGGTAAAGACACAATAGCGCTGTGCGGCGTACGGTATCAGACATCATGCCACGGACCCCCAGCACTCACGCTACGGACCCCTTGGGGGTCCATGGACCCCAGTTTAAGAAACCCTGTTTTAGAAGATTTGTCTTACTTTGTCATTCGTAAAGCTGGGATGTGGAACTCCATGCTAGCGTCCGCTTATCCAACACCTTTTGTACACTGACAGTAGGTGTTGGTTTATCCCACATAACATTTAAATATATCCAGATTTCTTTAAAATAAGTAAATAAATAAATATTCTATCATGTAAATATTAATCAGCGTTTTCATACATTATTATTATTATTATTTTATGGTTAAAGCATTAATTTTAACTTTCATTCCTTCTTTAAGTGAGCTGCTACGTTTGGATGTGGTATGCTACAATACAACCAGTATTTGTGATTTAATTACGAAAAAAATCGTGAGGGGAACAGGGCGTAAGAACATCTTCGACACCATGGGGATGTATTTCGTGAAGATAGAGGTAATACTTAGCATGCAGGGATGCAAGGATGCAGCGTGCTTTCCTATGGCACGTTCAAAGGTGAAAATTAGGTTAATGTAGAAATTACGAGATATCATTTTCTATTGCTGAATTACTTCTCATATTAATAATTAATTTTCAGTAAGGACTAAAATAAATACATCTAAACTAAACTAAAAATATCCTTAAAAATAAACTAAAACACCTTAAAAAATAAACTATATTATAACTAAAACTTCGTCCAAATCGCTGCTCTGCGGCAAGGTGCCCAGTATGCTGGCGACATTCCCACGCTGGATCGCCGAGGAATGTGCCAGCCCGAGGGTCACCCGTGACGTTGACCAGGCGCGCAGAAATTTCTTTAAAAAGACTACGCGCCTCGGGATCCCACGGCGCAAATAGGTAATTTTTTCCGAGAACAGCATACTTGCGCCGCTTGAGGTCTTCAGCGGCAGCCGCCACCGAGCCAGCGGCTCTACTGCTTTGTTTGACATGGGAGGGTGCTACCCAAGTAGCATTCGGGGTTCTATATAAGATGTCTAGTCGTTCACATGTACTCCACAAGCTGTGTAAATCAGCTGTATAAGAGCTGTATAGCTTGCTATAATGCTCTTATAGAACCAGTTTGGGCACAAATTAGACAGCCTTAAGTTCACTATGGCTGTACATTAGCAGTATAATAGCATTATAATAGCAGTTTAAGTAGTAACATGTGGACTTAAGGCTGACTTACGGCACTATATGGGACGCAGTGTGAACCATACAACATACATGAGTGTAATAAAGAGTAACAAGTGGCTAAATACACAGCCTCAAATTCACATGTGTCCTATTATTTCTTTATTTTATTATTAATTTCCTCATTGGTTTGGTTTTGTGTGTGCCATCAGAAACATTAACTCCGGCTGATCAAGGATAAAAATTTATGATAACACGCGGTATACTTAATAATGTTAATGCCATGGGAATGCAACTCTATCGTGAAATGTATACATATTTACAGCTAAAATATTCACGCGCCTCTGAAAAAACGCGATAATAATTTTAAAATATTTAAAACTGGCTGAGAGGAAATCTACAATTTTGAGTTTTTGATATTATATTGGCATTATAATTATACTACAGTAATTAATTATAACATGAAACCAAAACTCAATCGCTCTATCTGCGTATTTTGTGATAAATCTGCATGATAATTTTGGAGATTTATTTGGTAAATATTTTAGGTTACGTAGAACAACATGGTGGAAATGAAAAACGGCTATGTGAACTGTTATAACTCCAATTTAATGCGGTGAGCATTTAATAGGTTCACATGTGTTCTGTTAGAATGCTGTTATCTATATGAAGTCCCACATTTGTACCACTACAGAGCCAATGTCTATAAATTTATTCTAATGTGAACTTATGTACAGCTTTAAGATGTATTTCAGGTCAATTGTGTATCATCGTTTAATTCTTTCAATATACTGAAACTTTAGAGATCCGCAATAATAATTATTGTCCGTTAAATCGCCTAGCCCAGGTACTAAGACAAGTATGAGTACCTAAAGTACAAATTTTGTAACAAACTAACAAAAATCACTTTTTGTTTTCGTGTGAGATACCGTGGGATAAGTGTAATAGAATATCACATTCACATTCATGTTCAGCTTACAGCAAATAAGAGTAGTACTTGTGGACAAATAAACTGCTATTGATGTTAATGGACAACACATGTAGTCCTTTTAACAGCCTACAGTGCACATGTGAACCATTTAAACACTTCTGTACAGATAGTAAAAAGAGGTTATTTTAATGATCACAAACCAGTCCTACTACAGCTACTAGCTGTATAACAGTCTAAAACAAGTAAACATAACAGCCTTTGGCTTTATAAATGACCACGTGTGTTCTATTAAAATGCATAACATCGTACAAGTAGGCCGTTAAACAGCGGTTGCCGTATCTCTACCCTCCTATAATGCTCTTAGTCAGACGGCTGACTAAAGGATAGTTGTTAGAGTATTATTACACCAACAATCGTATAAAAGTATAACTCTACACCTCTATAAGTCCCTTAGACAGGTGTAGGTGTAATTAATCGCAATAATGCAGCTTCTACATCACGAGTGAACTGTAATAATGCTTCAAGTACACATGGGAACTAAATGTGTACTCTTAAATGGAGTAAAATGCTACTTGGGTAGTGTATCGATTATTATATTATGTAAATAAATATTGAAAGTTGACCCTTAGTCTTTTAAATTATTATAATTACATAAGAAAACAGTTAAATTAAATTTTAGTGAGATATATTTCGGGCCACTCGGGCCCGGCATCAGTCACAATCAATTCGACTCGACTGACAACGATCCCAAGTGGGTCGAAATATATATCGAAAGTTTTCTTTTTTATTTAATTTTTACTATAATATCAAACGATTATTATATTAATAATTATCTAAATCATGTATTCATGTCTAGTTACTGTGAATATGTTATTTCGAACACAATTTATTCTAAAATTAATAGAATTAAATTGAATTGACAGAGCTGTGTTTTGTGATGGGGTACATTTATAATTTAGTCCGTAACCTCTTATACAAAACAATGCAGACCATTAAAGTTTCGATGTGTTAAATCAAGTGACAAATACCTGTTAAGAAGGATATTCACAAACTAAAATTACGTAACAGAAGTCACCGACTTCATGGTCAAGATTCAATAATAATTTACCCGTCTGTACAAGGGCTTCGAAGATTCAAGTTTCTTGGTGTCATCGAATCTGTGTGTCCATTTATATAATGTGTGTCACGGTTAGACTCTGACGTCATGAGGTCCCTTTGAGGACCGGTTGGAGAAGTAAACTGATTAACAAGGATTTTGAATCTTAATAGGTATGAAATAAGGGTCACAGGTTTTGCTCTTGATATAACCGTGCTCAGTAAAGTTCAGTTGATTCTTGTCGGTAATCGGATAGCGTTTGTTATGTTAATTGTAGGTTTTGCTTGCTTTTTTGTAATTTTTAGTAATTTGGTAGGTTTTTGCTTGTCTTGTTATTGACAGTAATTTCCATTTATAGTAATCTGAGAAAAGCTTTTGTTACGTGTTATGCTTTTGAATTTGCATGTGCTGCGATATATCTTTTTTTTAAGGGTATGGACACTAAAACTTAAAATTTCAGATATCTGGTTTTAAAAATTTGGAAAACAGAATTTTTTCATTCATCTGCTCGTTTGTGTAGTTTCATACAAACCTTATTTTTTATCTAAAGAACTAACTGTTAATCTAACGAATTATATTGTTCTTGTTTGTAGTCAATACTTAGGGTTAAGGACTGTATTGTCTATGGGACAAATATATGGTTAGAGTACCCAGCAAAAATACTCATCGAGCTTTAGAAAGAGATTCGGCTTTATAGAGCATCATCTCTGTCGCACTCAGGAGTTACAGAGATGACGCTCAACGAAGCCGAAGCTAGCCGATGTGTAATATTACTGCCGGGTAGTTAAATACTGTAACAAAATATTAATAAGAAACGAAGATAATACTAACCTTAGATTCTAATGATCAAAGCATCACACTAGTGCATGTGGCTATTAATTTTGACTATTAAATGTTACGAAAACCTACATTTTCATCATTTTATTTACAAGCAACTAAAATAAATGGTGGCTTGTCAAAGCTTGCACATAAAAACAACCTTTTGATTATTATAACATATGGCTTTGCGTAATGATGGCTATGTTTTTACGATTTACAATAAATATCAAGTAGGTAAAATTAACCAATGATTGCGTTGAAAGGTCAAATTATATTATCTTTATTGTTTAAGTTCTTTATTTTATTTAGTATAGACAGCAGAAATATAGTAGCTAATGACCTGTCAAATTTCAAAATGTTAATGTAAAGATACAATATTGATATTTAGATTTTATTAAAATTAAGAATTTTAAAATTTTGTGCGTCTGAGAAGGTTTCTGTGACACACTGTGTATTGTACAGAGTGTTAAGATCAAGTTGCGGAAGCCGAAAACTGGCGATAGTACTCGTCGTCCACACGAACAACCTTTCGTGAAAAAAAATATCGAGAAAACCCCCTGCATATATAACTTTCCATATGTCATTCCACTGACAGAAGAATTTATCTTGAAATTATTACCAGTTTTTGTGTTTGAAAGGGTTTTTGTAAGACACTTTGTTATACATTTTTACACTTTCTTAATGTCGTCCCATTAGCAGAAGATAGAGATCACTAAGATTTAAAGTTGATTTTCCTCAATGTACTTGCAGTTATGCAATGTCTGGTAAAAACCGGTCACAATATTGATGCCGGCACACCCTTAATTGCTGCGAATCAGATGGTCGTCGTACAGGTGATGTGAAAAGCTTAATAAAAATAGCTTAGTTATCGAATTAATGAAACCCCGGAAAATAAACGTCAGTGATGTAATATGTTAAATATTCATGTTGCATGCCAAGCAAAGTATTCTTATTACGTCTAAATTAATGTTGCAGAGAATAAAATCAAAAATTAAATAATACCAATCATAATAAACGTCTTTAAAACATTGTACAAAAAGAAACACTACACCGACAGAATTCCTTCTAAAATCGTACGAATTTTTAATCTAAAAATGTTTTTAAAGCAAATCTGTTCCAGGATTGTATCGCCGTATGTGTACGCCGTTAAATATTTTATACTATTAAAAGTCATGAAAATAATAAAAACCGTTCTTCATAGCACGAGCATCCATTCTTTTGGTACCAAATTTCTATT
This sequence comes from Ypsolopha sequella, assembly GCA_934047225.1. NCBI lineage: Eukaryota > Metazoa > Arthropoda > Insecta > Lepidoptera > Ypsolophidae > Ypsolopha > Ypsolopha sequella. Next base: position 23,273,366 of record OW203993.1, read on the forward strand.
AATTTTCTAGGCGCATATAAACTAAAAAAATATTAAATCTTACCAAAAAGTCGATCCTCACGACCGTAAGATGTTTTTTGTAATAATTTTTAGTTTCATAAATTTATCAGTTTTTTATCTGAGTGTACATCGGTGGAGTAATTTGAAGCGTTGCACAAGTAGGGTCTTATTAGGGTGTTCAGTCCTTCGGATGATTGTCTGTGATTATCGTGATTCACTGAGATTTTAGGACCATTACATTTGTTGTCATCTTTATTAAAATTAAATGTTCACAATTACTTACTGTGGCAAGTAAAATATACCCAATTTATTGTTTCGAAAGACGTGTCATATCAATAAGATTACATTAAAGTGTAACCTGTAACTTTAAAACTTGATAGGCTGTGTAAAATTTTGATACAAAAACCAAACATGAAATTAAAAATAAAATAAAATAATTTTTCGTACACGAAAATGGAGCCGAAAAATATTTAGAGGAAACGCTGCCAGCCTTCTAGGTACCCTTCCACATGACGGTGGCGATCTAGATAGGATTTTTTATTTAGTTTAGTCTATTGACTGTAACAGACTGGTGACGAGCAGTGGCGTCACTGGTGCGAGGGTTCCGGCATCACGCTCACCAACCCGCCTGCCCAGCGTGTGTGAGTATGGGCAATTCTTCCAGGATTACCAGGAGTGGCAAAGTCCTGGAAAGGCTTATGTCCAGCGGTGGACGAACTAGGCGGATGGATGGATGGATGATATTAAGGTCTTAATTTCATTAACCAACATAATTGTATGCTAAATTAATATAAGCTGATTAAGGCGCTCATTTTTCTTTATAATTTATAACACCACCATTTTGTACCCGTATCAATGCAAATAGAGACCTATTCTAATAAAAATTTATTAATTTGTTTCGAATTTCATAGGTAGGTTTTTAATTTTATTTAAGTATTATTTTGTTTCAATAAAAACTTTTACATCATAAACAGACTATATAGTATAGCTGATATAGTATATAGCTGCTATAGTCTATAACAAAATAAGTATACTTAGTTTTAATAGTTCAAACCGCATCATAATCCATTTCCTGTTTTAAGGTAACATATATTCAGAGACGTTTGACTTTATGTATATGTATATAGAAAAATTGAGAATTTTAAAAAAAGCTCACTAACTTTTTTGACAAAAAAAAAAGACTGGTGTCGCGTGCGGAACACATGTTCTTGGTATTTTTCCCTGTATTCATAATCATATCCTAAAATAAATTAATACCAGTTTTATTCAAATTTATATAATTATGATAATTTCAGTTGATAATGGAATTTAAACTAATCTAGAGTTTTTATTAATTTGTATAAATTATTTATTTCTAGTACCTATAAGTTTAACTTAATCAAAATATTTGCATTTTCACATCAAAGGACTCTCCTGCTTTCTGGGCGAGCCGGCTTCATCTTAGGTCGTCAGCACATTGTGTATAAAAAAAATATAAAAATGTAAATTTTAATCACAGATTTCCAGATAATAATTTTTTAAGATTTAATTTTTTTATGAACCAGTGGTTCATAAAGAATTCCACTTAAAACAGACAGACGGAAGTTGCACTTTATATCTAAAGAAGATAAAATCCAGTTTTTTAATTAAACATAAGACTCATTTAATGTCAAATGTCAAGTCGTTTTAGTCCTCGCTTTGTTCAAGCAGGTTGGTATTTTAGTTGTTTTAATTTAGCGTGATTTATTACGGTCACTTTTACATCCAGGATTAGTAAAATACCTGTTTTTACGATTTCACGGTGACTTTAGGTCCTGCATAATTTTATTGCATAAAATGTTGAGTAGAACTTTGTTCTTTTGTAGGAAATTAAATTTGTTTGCTTTGTTTAACATGGCACCCGTACTAATTTATGACGTATTAGCCTATCGCCCGTGGCTCCACCCGCGTTTATTCAATCTCTGCTCTATTTTCGGCTGGGGCGTCATTTATCAACAACCTACATAGCCTATATGATGATCAGGGTCAATCGACGATAATAAAGAAAACCGCATCCAGATCAGTGAGTGGTTCTCGAATTAAAACAGAACAAAGAGACAGACAGACATACAGACAGATAGAGAGAAGACTAAAAGACAAAAATTCTACAAATGGTAGTTTTAGCATCAGTAAAATACAAATAACCTATTTTTTTTACTGACACGATTTTTTCACTATTTAGTATAGATTTTTGTTAATACTTTAAAATCATTTTATGATTCACCCAAGTCGGCCTTTTTGATCCCCTGGTCTAGAGGACCATTAAAGGCCATTTAGCATGAATCTCACTTATGATTCTGTTCTAATGCCGTCTCTTTTGCACGCGTGAAAAATCTCTGACTCCATCCTACTATCAAATCACTTAAAAAAAATCTTTAAAATAATATTTATGCAACTGATAATAAGTGTAATACAATTCACTTACTGTATAATATAAACATCAACAACTAAACAAACTTATAATTACAATGTAAAAGTAGTCAGATGACATGTAGATATCACTACCAATACATGTAATATCATAGCAATCAACATGTTTTCAGACAGAGCCTTATATGTACGGTCGTTTATCACTCCAATTAACATTCTTATCACGATGTCTTAAGGTTTAAAATTGAATAGAAAGGTACGTTGAATCTATCGACTACCTATCATATGAAAAGCTAAGACACAAAGGTCGAGACTTATGCCTTATGTAATGTGCTTAGGATATGTGATGTCTAATGTACATTGGAGTTTGCGGTGTTTGGTTGACGGCGTGATATAACTTATCATTTATCATTTTTGAAAGGGAGAACTCATTTGACGATGAGCGAAGAAAGTTGAACGCTTCCTTAAGAGGTAACAAAGAAGACACAGATATATATAACAGATATTTGCTAGGTTCAAGAGCCGTTTAGCAGCCGGATTGTGAAAATCCCGCCTTTTTATAATTAATCGAAACAAAACACTTAAATTTGAAATTTACTCAATAGTTATTCAACAAAATCTTATTACCTATGTATTGTGTAAACTGACATCGCAAAGTTTCTATTGGTTTCTGTAAATTAGAATTTTAAGATTTTAAAAATCCCAGCTGGTCCCACTGAACAACTTTCCTTTACCGGCTTATTTCTTTTATTTAATAATAAAATAAAAAATATTATAAAAAAATATTTAATATTAATATTTTTTATTTTTTTATTTTATTACTCTCATTGTCATCCTGTAAATATTATCTGTCATCGTGTCAACATTACTTATTACTCCAACTGATGCAGGCGCAGGGGGCCCAAAATATATCTTGGATTCAATCATGATGTTTTGTGCTTATATTATGTGTTTATATTTTCCTATACATATAATATATAGGTATATAACAAATAAATAAATGAACAACTTTCCCAAAGAGAAGAAACGTTATTAGAACTGTTGTTACGAAATGTTTTGAATAAAAGAAAGTACGAAAAAAGTAAGCTAAATTATTAGGTCAAATAAGCTTTAAAACGATACGTAATAAAATGAATGTGAAATAACGTCTTTTTCTTATTTCCCTGGGACATAATGGTCCCAAATGGCCCCAAATGTATAATTTATTTTCACTTCATATGATTTTTTCAGGTTTCTTTATACAATGTTATTAAAATTCGCGTGAGCTGACATACGAACTTATTATTAATAACGGCTTTTATTGATAACGTATGATTATTGTTAACTATAGACCAACTGTTTCACCGATACAACCAAAATACGTATAAACAATCAAAGTATATACGATAAAAACAAAATTAAGACGAAAAAATTAATATATTGTGGTTATTTGTATTACTTATATATAACCTACGAGTATTACGATTTCGTACAACTTTTAATTCAAATAATGAAATATTCAAAATACAAATAAAAAATTATTTATTTCAAGACTTGTACATACAATATCGTGGACAGTGATTGGAGTCTCCTTTTAAATAAGATATACCTGTAATAGGAGGCTCCGCTCTTATATAGGTAACAGATATATGTATTATATGTATCTTTAAACTTAATAATAAGAAAATAAAATACAAAATAAAAAAACCAAGACAAAAAGTAAATATAGAAAAATGAAGTAAAATGTTGCCTATATTTATATGATATGTGAGTGTATGCGTGAGGAAGAGTGAAGGGGTGAGTGAAAGTGTGTGGGGTGTGTATGAAAATGAGTGTACAAATAAAAGGATTCTTATTTGTGTGCTCAAGTGAAATGATAGTAAAAAGTTCAAACCCTAAAAGTAACATAATTTCCCAATGACTTACTAATGTGGGGTCACTCTTTATCCAACTATTCGTAATTTTGTTTTGCTTCACTAATTGCAATGTTTATCTCTATTACCTATGTTGTGTTGTGAAAGATTCCCGCACAGCCTCAGAGGCATAAATGTTTGTAATCGAAGACATGTACCTTGAGGTAGTTATTTGAACTTCTCGTGCTTATCAAATGTGTTATCCAAACATTGTAAATTGACGAATAATCGATTGCTATTCAATAATAATGATTCAACGTTATTATTTATTTTATTGGTTTCTTCACTTTTTGTTTCTTTTGTTTTTGATTAGATGCCTTTAAAGGAATTTTGTTACCTGATTATATTTGTATCAGGCTTTTATATCCTTGATTTAAATACGGCTTTTACGGACCATAGCAATGTCGACAGCTTTAATATTCCATTTGATTACCTGAAAAAGAACAAAAAATAACATTATCTTTCGGTGTCGGTGATAATATAGTAAATTATGGACCATCTAATTTTGTATTTTGGTTCTAAAAGGTAAGAAACTCAGGTACCTATTTTGGTTTTAGCTCCTAAAATAATAGTAGTTTATGCTACAAGGGCGAAAAGAAATAAATTACTTTTAAACGTAACCGAGTAATTTGTTGCTCTTACGCCCGTGTATCATACTACGTTTTTCAATGCATAGTGTGAGGAAATAAAACAAATATAATCTTGTGAACTTTAAATTATGATTGGCTCAAAAGGACTGTATCCAGAGCCGTTAAACAGTGGGAAAAAAGTATAAAATTTATGGTACACAGGAAAGGTTGCAGGTTAGCCAACTTCTTGTAAATAAAAAATAAAAAAATAAAGCCCTAGGGCAAAATAATCGACTTTCTGTTCGGTTTTAAAGCATAAAAAGTGGACCTTTACGAGCAGTTGCATTGAAAAATAAAATAAAGTAATATAAAAGCTATAAACGAGAATATAAGATAAATAACCAGTATGTTTACACTAATATAATCAATATAATCTATCAAAATGTAATCTGCTATTTTAATTATATCTATCATTTTGTTTCTCTTAATATTATACAAATGTTTTATAAATTACTAGCCTTTCGCCCACGGCTCCACTCACGTTTATTAAATCTTTGCCCCGTTTTCGGTTTGGCGGTTATTTTATTAACATTCTTTATAGCCTATGTGTTGACCAGGTTCGCTACGATGATAATAAAGAAAACCGCATCCAAATCCGTTGAGTTAAAACGAAACATACATAGACAGACAGACAAAATTTTAACAACTGTGGTTTTATTACTAAATAACCCATTCAATGTATAGACACGACTTTTATATATATACAACGTATAACAGACGTGTAACCATATTTGAAGAGCTTATTCAGCCAATGGCATAAAACAACTTTTATTACGGAGCCAACCCTGAAATCTCGAAAACAAATCTGCCCTTCCATACATTTCAGCCGAGCGGCATTGCATTTTTCTATGAAAAAGTTAATTTTTTTTTCACAATAAAAATTAAAGAGTAAAGATTTATTTGTCGTTATTAAGATTATAATATTTATATATATTTAGGTTTTATATATATTTATTATTATTTACACATTTATATTTATATATATTTAAAAAACACTTTTAAAGAGATATATTTCGAACTATTGTTCGGCATCAGTCTTGTAAATAATTATGTACATAATTTTTTTTACGAGATACAGGGTTTGTTCCATAGTGAAAGTTGTTCTCTATACCATTTACTGAAAAAGCTCTTCAAATATGGTTACACCTTTCTGTTACACCTTGTATTTATATATATCATCTGGTCAATACATACACATACATATACCTGTTGAATAGAATCAGAGTACGTAGTAACTACTATATAATCTGTGATCAGAGTGTTTGTGCTGGGCCTGGTTACTTATCTTCTTTGTTGTCTGTACAAAACTGTACACAATAGCATATCTGTACTATAATGTCATCGTACCATTGCCATAGGGGGACAAATCAGTCACGATCTAAAACCATAACCAGCAATTAATACTAGAACGTTTATTAAGACATATAATACTAAATTATTTATTTCTATTGAAATCCATATCTTAGAGCATATTTCAGATGCTTCTTCTATACTCTTATGATCATGTATGGAACATACAATATGAATAAATAATGATCGGTAGGTTTTATATGAAAACGGATGTATTAAAATTATAACTCCTTTGTCGTATAAGGGTGAGTTATAAGACTAATTAGCCATTGTAAAGTTCCCACGATGTAAAGCATTCTTTGTCTATGTCGGGGTTCAAACGAAGCTTTTTAAATTAAATTGACACATAATTGACATGATTCAGAAACTAGTTTCTGAAAGGCATGTTATTTTATTTATGTTACATAGACTGCCTCTGTGGCCAAGTGGTAGAGCGTTCGCCTTCTAACTCAGAGGTCGTGGGTTCAATCCCCGCGGTGCACATCAATTTGTGTTCGCTCTGCGTGCTTCGAAAGTGCTAAAATTCAGTCCTGCTCTAACGCTTTTGTTTTTTAACTGTCGATCCTGCTGTAATCAGATGCCACGCACGCAAAACATCAGTTATTTTGAAATCGCGGCCATATTAGGACATTAAATGTAATTTCTTTGTGTAATAAAGATGTTTTTTCTAGTCCTGGAGTGTCTTCTTTTCGTAAAATTTAACTACAAGTATTTTCAAGAGACTAAATATGTGTCAAGTAGACTTCGTAATAGGATACAACTTCCAATGCCACCTTCTAACTCTAAACTTCATAGCAATAGCATCTACAGTATGGCAATAACGCTTTACAATAAACTACCAGATAAAATAAAACAGTTACCACAAAGACAATTTAGAGCGACAGTCTTCAAGATCCTAAAAAAGATGACATTGGTATTTGAATTGTGCTAGTTTGTTTTATTTTATTATATTAGGAATAAATTGACATTGTTTTTTTCCCATTATAAAATTAAGTAAATTGGACATGTAAAATATTTGATTTATGATTTGGTTTGGTAGGTTAACTTTTAAGTGATAAATTAATTGTAAATAATTGGTTTAATTTAATTTATGTTAAATTAATTAAGTGTAATCGATTACTTTAAAATATTTGTATGCTGGCCTGGCAGATAGCATTAGAACTAACATGTACATGTAACATTTAACGTAAAAACTTTTGTAACATGCTTTCGGACAAATAAACTTTTGATTGATTGATTGATTGATTGTAAGTATCTGCGTTTGTTGGTTTCGTTTCAATCGGTTTTGAAATATAGAAACTGAATCGGTTTTTTCGTGAAATTCATGCTTTTCTAAAAGCATTATAATTAAAAGAAGATTGCAAGTATGTTTATTTCTAAAGTGTAATTAATAATTGACTTGAGTCAAAAAACACGCCATATTTTTTTCAAATTTTTACCATGTTCAATGACGGAACTGAATCCAATGCAAAACTGATGTTTAGCATGGTGGAGCACCATAAGCTGTTGGTCCATTTGTGCCCATAGTACGGCGATAGGGCTCACCACCCATTACGTTGGGGACGTTATAATTGTCGGTGAAAAGCGGGTGTACCAAGTGTGGACTGTGACTTGCATTTTACAGTTCACACTTGGGAACACCACTGACACCCCCCTCAGGGATTCATGCCGCGATGACATGTTTTTTTTGTATGTTGAAACATAATATTTCCCATACCCCCTATAAGAATAATTTGCACATTTGTTGCAATCTTCACCATCTAGAATAGAATGGACACAGTAACCTTTATAAAGCTTTATACCTTTATATAGCTGCTTCGATAATGTAGCCTTTATTATTATAGCATTAGAAACCAAAGTATAATTTGCAGGTGTATCGTACAGAAGTATGCGCGCGCATAGCGGTCAAATGCAAAAGATCATCTTGTAAATAGACGTCAACCGTTTACTTTGGGCCAGTTCTACATTGATGGGCCATAATCTTGTTAAGTTATTGCTTCGCTTAGGTGTAAGCTAACAATAAAGATTTTATGTAAAATAATATGGTGAAGAAATCTCGGCCAGCTTCTGTTGATTTCTTTTTATTATTTTTCAAGAGCCAAAGGGGCATTTTTATTAGATCAGAACCAAAATAAATATTTTATTTAAAAATGAACCATCATCACAAACATTTAACAAGATTTATCTTTTATAAGAGTTTTATTTTATTACTTATTTTCTGAATTTCGACCTTGTAAAAATACTTTTTGTGATTTTGAGCTTCCAAATCCATCACTATTTCGCTGAATCTTAGAGTCTTAAAGTATTTAGGACCTACATTTTTGTATTGTAACAAAGATCAGAAAATGCGAAACTATGTCTTATAAAAATACATCAATTATATAACTATTATAATACAGTTACAACACAACACAGTTAACCACCTCTGTGCTCTAGTGGTTGGAGTACTCAACTACTAATCCAGGGGTCGCGGGTTCAAATCCCGGAATTTCGGTCTGCGTGCTTCGGATGGCACGTCAAGCTGTGGGGTCCAATTTATGTCCGAAGTACGGCGATAGGGCTCACCACCCATCAGAATGGGATGTAATAATCGTCGATGAAACGTGGGTCTACGAGTGTGAACTGTGACATTGAAAAAAAAAAGTTTGTATTGGAAATGTTTAGTCTAGGGTCTAGTCATTGTCTACCCTGGCGTCATACATTTTTTTTTCAAAGTGATATTTAAATTTTTTCATATTTTTTTCATTTTTATTCTTGACCAATTTACTTGCTTTTCCAGCAAAAAGATCTGTGCACGCCATTGTGATGTATTAACTATATATTTTTCAAAATTACACTGAATGGAGACATTTTTGGTACATTCTGTGCTAATTTTAAGTTTACTAAATAAGCTTGATTCGAAATTAACATTATATCACTGGGGATCCCGGTTCAGAGCTCCTCACATCCAGATTTACTTTTCTTTCTGCGTGTCTATACTGCAATTATATAATGTTAATTGATATCTCCATGCAACGGAAACATAGAAATTTATTTCTACCATAAGCTTGATTCTATTCTATTCTAATGTACACTTAGCCTTACAGCTACCGTATTAGTAAAGTATCTCTGTTCTCACGAGACGTTCATTCATTATAACTTGCTTTCATGAATAACCTGTATTTGAGCTCTTATTCAAAGACTATAAAAGTAGTTTTCCATTGTATAGAGTATCTGATAGAAAAATAACGTAATATTTGGCTCATCATGGTTTATTGTTTTGTAAAATATTGAAGATTGAGGCCGATGATACTTGAGACAAATCGTTCGGGTAATTTTGTTAAAAGATAAGTTTTTATTTGACCTTTTAGATACAATAATGATGTAGTTTGGAAAGCGAATTGTTGATTCATTTTGTTTTCGATCATGTTGTGATTGTTCCATACCTTTTTAGCGTGTGAATACCATTTTTCAATACTTTGCATATATCTGCAGTTTTAAAACTTTCACATTAAAACTGACCTGTAATAAGTGTATCTGATATACCTACATTACACAAATAAATATATTTCATTTCATTTCACACAAATGTTCGAACATTTTACTAATTCTCGATATTGGTACCAGATCATGTTTTCTTAAGGAAACCCAAAATAAATATTATATTAAAATAAGTTGTTATAAAGGGATATACAGACAAAAGGACGCAGAAGCAAACTAAGATAAAAAGCTTAATTTAGTCATGATAAGCGCCGAAGAAAAGCGGATGTACAAAAGTGTGGACTATGACTTGCATTTATAGTTCACAATTAGGAACACCTCTGACACGCTCGGGAATTCATGTCATAATAATTTGTTATTTTGTTTTATATATTGATCAATTCGTTTAGCGTAAAAGTGAACGTAGAGTGGTAAAGATAAACCTTAGATTTGCAACAATTTTCATGCTTAATCGTCGCCTAACGGTACGTTTAACGGACGCTCAACTTTAGCTTATTGTAAGCTGTTATATACTTAACTAGCTTATTATTACTTGTAAGTATTGCAACTTGATTGTACACCAGGGTTTAGCATCATCTTGAAACTTCGACTGTTGTGTAAAGTGGGCGTTTTCTGTGTGGGGTAATTTCATCATAAAGGTTTTTGTGCATTTTAATACAATTTTTGCTATACATTTTTTATACTGACTTGTATAATGAAATAGTATGAAGAAAAATAAATTACAGTCACAGGTTCCTTAAGGCATACTGAGACGCGCAGAAATATCAAAAAAGCTTTAAGCTTCCAAGTCACGTTATAACTACCCAACAGATCTAGATGAAATTTTAATAAATTACTACAACTTTAAATCCTTGCGCTACGGCATCTGAATCCAAAGTTATGGCTTGGTCAATATTTTCATAGAAACTTCTGCTGGACATAGGTCAACTTATGATGCATTCTAGTTTGTGCTTAAATCGGTGTCCAAGATGAAAAATTATCAGTCACAAAACCTTAGTAGGTACATTATAACATGACAGACAAGTACATATACACGAATATGTACTTATGCATACCAAACACGTCCACAGGATTATAACTCTAAACAAAAGGTTGACCCCCAAAATGGATTACACATGATTTGGAGACTAACCTGCATTTTACTGATTTATCAATGCGTGGTTTCTTTGGCAGTCCTTAGAACAAATATTCTTGGATAAAAATTAAGCAGCGCAGGATCATTTTGGTTCAATTACAGAAAGGCGAGGGTATTTAGAAAAATCGGTCCTTCTCAACGCTTTCTTCAGCTTTTATTTTACTTTTCGTTTATCCCGCTCAGTGGAAGCAGGCGGCTCTGATATTACGCGATTTCAAGGTGTTTTTATTTTGAAATTAGAAAGATGGGTTTTTAATATAACGGCCGTTTCATTTTCTTTTTTCATTTTGTACGACGTTTATTTTGATATAAGTTTTATTGTCACAAACCTAATATAATTAAAATAAAATGATATTTGGATCGTATTTAGACCTACCTTTGCGACTTTATTGGATGCAGGGATATGCAAGTAATCAGGTATCGAACGGTCGAAATATTAAGATCAAAAAGATGTGATGATAAAATGAATTCGAAAAGAGACAAAATCGGGAGAATCCCGCCTTAAGAGGGCTTTTCTGATTACTGCTCCGCTAGTTCAGTGTTTATCAACTATTTTGGTAGATAGAGATAAAGAGTAAATTTTTTAAATATATCAAATTCATTTTCGTTCCAAAACCCGCGGTTATAGACTTCTTTTTTCTTGGATTGTCATGAAAAGTTCAGGTCCTTTTTTATGGAAAATACGAGCTTTTGACGGGAATCTGATTAACCACAATCCCAGATATTAGTTTTATATTCCGTTTACAAAATGTCATCAAGTTTGATTAGTTATTGTCCAAAATATGATCGAACTCAGTTTGTATGGAGCGCGCTCGCGGTAAAGTCATCATAAATAATTCGCAAATGAATGCATTTACGAATACCTTAAGTTGTTACTTATGTTATGGTTAGCATAATTGCTATTGTTAACATTGTGAATAGGTTAAGGGTTATTGTTGCTCGTAACAATGTCCCACTTTCGCCGTCGAACTCGACATATGAAGAAATGCAAGAAAATATTTACTCTTACACATAAATTATACGGCGGCTATATTTAAATATGTGCACAAAACTATATCACATAAAAATAACCGCTTTTTGAAGGAAAACAATCATACCAAAAGAGATAACAAACTTTTTTTTAATATCATAAACAATTTAAATCATTATAAAATTCAAATATTCTAAGTAATCATCATTTAAGAACATGTTGATTTCTTATAACGGTGAATTAGCAAAATGTTGAAATTCCAATAATGTTGAATTTTTTTATTTTTTGCGGTGCTGACTTTTCATAAAGTTGAATTCGCATAAAGTTGAGTTCCCATAAAATTTCAAGGAAATACAAAATTTGTTTTGTAATAGTAGTTTATGCTACTAGGGCGAAAAAGAATAAATTAAGAGGACGATTTAAAACACGAGCGTAGCAAGTGTTTTAAACGTAACCGAGAAATTTATTGCTTTTACGCCCGCGTATCATACTACGTTTTTTAATGCATAGTGTGAGGAAATGAAAACAAATATAATCTTGTGAACTTAAAATTATGATTGGCTCAAAAGGACTGTATCCAGAGCCGTTAAACAGTGGAAAAAAAGTATAACATCTATGGTACACAGAACAGGCTGCAGATTAGCCAACCATTGCAAATAAAATAATAATAATAAAGCCCTAGGGCAAAATAATCGACTTTCTGTTCGGTTTTGATGCATAAAACGTGGGCCTTTACGAGCACTTGCATTGGAAAATACATAAAAAAAATTGTCGAACTTATGTATGACCAGGAGGGTAAATTAAATAGATGGTAAATCAAATAGAACGTGAAAATTATCTTATGAATTTACGAGAAATATCTATAATTTTTAGAATTGCTCCCATTTCCGATTTTAAATTTTTATTATTGTATGTTGCGGGAAATTTACCGCTCCTTATACACACACCTTCCCACGATCTTAATATTATGATTCCAAACCGAAAAATATCAATTTTAACATTAATTACAAGAGCCAATTCAAGGGCGTAATCTACCTTGTTGCTAAAAAACAATGGTCTTGGGCAACATTGGCCATAGTTTCATAAATCTTGGACAATGGAGAGGTTCCTGACTTCTCACATAAGCGCAAAAAGTAGCTGTGTTGCGGTTACGAAACGCAGCGTCAAGCTTCACGTTCCGTTTTGTTTTTTTCTCGTGTCATTTGGCGCGATTCTGGGTCAAGTTCGAGCCTTTTTGGGATTTGTTTTCACTGGATTGTCTATGGTTATCCGTGTTCGTTTTTGAGAATTCATATTTGTTGAGATCTTTCGGATCACTTTTCGGTTGTGGAGTTGTGTAAGAAACGTACGACGCAAAACGTTGTCAAACTGGCTAACTTGCTTGGGCGAATAGCAGTTTGACAATGAGCGTTTTTCCTTATGTCAAATTTAGTGTTGATTATGATTCCTAGATGGCACTGTCGTATACTTTAGCAACAGAATCAAAGACAAAATTTGCAACGATTCCAAACAAACTAAAAACCACTTTGACATTGATTGCTATGAAACACATTTTATCTATGGTGACATGGACAGCGACATCTGGAGGAATGCTAAGAACTAAGAAAAAAAAAACAACGAGAAAAGCGCTCATTGAAACCGTACGTTTTAAGCTGTCAAATTAATACGATTATCTTACTGATATTCCTATACTTCTTACATTATAGCTTGAGTCCTGTGACAGCAGGACAGCGCTACACAATTTGTATCTCTAACTCTCTTTCTCATGCTCAAATGTGTATTTCGATGACAGCTGTCACAGAGCTCAAGCTATAATGTAAGAAGTATAGGCATGGGAAACCGGACTTACATCGGGCCTGATGGTTTACGATCAATGTTAAAGCAGAATTAATGGGGAGAAAAAAGAACAAGAAAATTTATTTATAACAATATTTTACGAGCATGTTTTTCCTATGGAAATGTGTGTTCTCCAACCAAATTGAATTTTACAACACAACTATTACCAAACCATTCACTTCGTCTCTTGAAGAGCATTCAATCATCAATAAATTGTTAAGGATTAAGTAAATCCTATATTAGTTCTCGCACGATTTTACTCAAGACGCTGAAAAGGGCATAGTTCACACAATTTTGTGGACGCCTTGCCTTGATGTGCACACGTCTTTATGACGCAATAACTCGTGGGCTATGGGAAAGAAATATTATAGTGAACTCGGCTTTATACAACCTTTATTTATACCTTTTTAGGTAAAGTTTGATGATAAATGATGGACGGACGTAACAATTACATAGAATTACAAATTCCGACAACGAAATTTATTTCACAAAGATTTCGCAAATAGTCGGATCTTCAAAAGCGCTGATTTACACCCCGATGCAACTTACCGACTTGTGCACAAACTTACTGAGCGATAGACTTTGATAAAGCTATTCAATTTATAAAATCTATTATCACTTTTATTATCATGGTAAGTCGTAACATTACAAAATTTACGTAAAAACTACTGAACAGATTTCAATAGCAGTTTACTGTTATAAAGCTCAATGTCTCAGCGGTTATGGTAACTAAGGTTTAAATTTATCACGATGCAATATCTAGAACTTGTTACTGGTCCTTGAACATAATATACTGGTTTTTTACCAAAAAGGCTACTAAGTTTTACAAAAAAATTTAATAATAAAAATAAATGTTCATTAAAATATATATATATATTATTAAAATAATAAAAAACCAAAAAGAATATGATTTGAACTAGATTTACAACCATTTACAAAGCCTCTTAGACAATACGTAATGCTCAAGTTACAATGGTGCGGACAAAATTAGTATTTAGTAGTAAAAATGTATAAACTTTTTTATACAAATGGTGAGGTGATTTTACGAAAATAATAGCTTAAAATTGTCATTAAGATATGTTGAAGTTTATTTTTACCGTCCATTTTAAACAACTCAACTATAAAACACAATGAATTTTGGTTCAGTAAGCAATCTGATTAAATGGTTCCTATTAGATAGCAGTTAAAATAACTTAATGGACCATTGTTTAACGAATCTAACTTATTATGCTTGCTGTTATAAAGACCTAGGGTTTAATTACATGTGAAAAAAATTGTTTTCTTAAACCTATTCAAGTTGCTAGAAAAATAAACTTAAATATAACTTATATACTTGTATAACCTTTCCATACTTTTGGAAATAAAGTCGAAGCAGAAATATTTCTGTTTTTTTAGGGTTCCGTGCCTAAAAGGTACAAAAGGAATCTTTATGGCGAGACTCCGTTGTCCGTCCGTCCGTCCGTATGTCACAGCCTTATAACTTTAGCATCGTTTGGGCACAAAAATTGCATTAATTTGCCCACATATCACAAAGTAAAAAAAAATATTAAAAATTTGAAATTGTTCTAAACATTTCTAAAACAAAAGGGAGAAAAATAAAAAATATTGACCTAAAAATACGATATGGATATCAAATTGTAGATATTAAAAAGTTGATTGTAAAAATATATCCTTTTGCTATATTTGCTGGCACCAGGTTTCGAGAAATCTTAAAAAAAACACAAAAACATCCCTGGTGGACCGAAAAATATGAAAAAATCATGGTAATATGTGTTTACGTAAAGATTACAGGAAAATTGAGCAGTTGAGAAATTCACGAAAAAAAAAATTATCATCCACAATACGGAACCCTAGGTACGCGAGTCTGACTCGCACTTGGCCGATTTTTTTTATTGCAACGTGTAACGCTATTCAAACACCTGGTACTCCCGCTTTTCAACAATTATTAACGTCAGAAACCTGATGGATGGTAAACCCTATCGCCGTACTTCAGGTACAAATAGACCAACTAACATTATGTCACCTCGGATATTTATAGACTAGGAGCGTACAGTCGGTAACCCTATGTATCGAGTAACAAGGTGGGACCAATTCGAAGTTGTGTAGGAAAAAATACATCAAAATAAATAGAGCTGGCTGAACGCAAACTGGAGCATTTTATTTTTTCTGACTGTACAAAATACTGGAGCAAAAACCTGGAAGTTACGCCTAACCAGCCCTATTTATTTTGATGTAGTTTTTGTTTCTATACATCTCCGAATTAGTCACATCTTGTTACTCGATACATAGGGTTACCCACGGTACGCCCGTAGTCTATTATGTTATGAGAATGTATATAAAAATATCTCATGTCCCTGGCTGATAATAGAAAGACACGGATTTAAATAAGTGATTCTCATTGGTCTAACTTTGTATTTGACTCAAAAAGACATTGCAGTACGCCAATAAGCGCCTTAAGATAAGGTATTCACAGAAATCTGTCCTGCTCGAACGCTTTCATTTCACGCTTGTCTATCCTGTTCATTGGATGCGGGTCGCTCAAAAAACTCGATTTGGTTTCACAGTTTTAATTTATTATTTTAGAATAAGAAAGACGAGATTTTAATATGACGACCGTTTTGTATCATATTTTGTACGACGTTTATTTTGTTACCCGTTTTATTGTCCAAACCCTAATAAAAACCCATCCATCAGCCTAGTTCTTCCCCTGCTGGATATTTCCAGGACTTTGCCACTCCCGGCGGTCATCCTGGAAGAATTGCCCATACTCACACACGCTGGGCAGGCGGGTTGGTGAGCGCGGTGCCGGAACCCTCGCACCAGTGACGCTGCTGCCAGTCACCAGTCTGTTCCATATAAGGCCCGGCTATTAGGGATGGATATACCGCCATCCATCGGTCTCAGGCATGGTGGACCTCCTGGTTTTTTGCCTGTGAGCTGTCCTCTTACTCTCCACCGAATTACTTCGAGGGGGTCTCCAAGTAAGATTTATGTAAGATTTTAGACCAATTTTTGCAGTTTTATTGGGTGCAGGAAAATGCAAATAATTTTATATTGAACGGGCGAAATATTAAAATCAAAGAATGAAATATGTCATGAACGTTTTAGCACAATTTAAATAATTGCTTTATGAAAAAAAAAAAACACAAATAAATGCGACGTTTATCCGGGGAAACATGAATACCCTCGCCTTAACACAGATTCGATCTCACCTCATAGAGCAGTGGTGCCTAGACGGTCGATCACCAGAGGCCTTAGATCGATCGCCGAAAATCCTTCACATCAACATATATGCGAGTCTACACCCTCTAAAATGAAAATAATCAAATCCAAATATCGTATATATCGCTTCGACATCACGATGATTTGAACATTTTGCTATTTTTGCATGAGTAAAAAATATGAAATATTGCATCCAATTTAGTTTTATTTATAAAAATATTCTACTGATAATTATTGAGGAAAGAAAACTTTTTGTACAAGAGTCGATCTCCAAATCATACATTTTTGTAGGTAGATCTTCATGGAAAAAGTATGGGCACCACTGATACAGAGTATGATTGGGTCTAGGAAGTCGATGAGTTCAGATAAGTGAAAGACGACGAACCAGTTAGTTTCTATGAGCTACACGATTGACATTTTATAAATAAGGACAACTTGCAACCTGTGTACTGATTTGTGGAAGTCACTTACGTTTTAAGTAGCAGTTGTGTTTAAGGCCTTATAAGTAAGATATGCTAAAAGGCTGCCACAAAAAAAACTTACTTGGCAAATTAATGTGAAAGTTTGCTCAATTAAATGCCTAGAAATACCAATCAACTGTTTTTATAGATAACTTCTTCGACGAGCTAAACTTTGAACTTTGCCTAAAAACGGCGTTTTTTAACGTAAGTTTAAATTTGAGCTATAAATAGAAGGTTGTTTATGAAAACTTTGCTATTTAAAAATAATTTATTGTTCTTTCCAAATATTTAATTGAATAATATTGACTATTTTGGTAAGTAAGAAATGATTTATTTCTCTAAAGTGGCAGTAATTTAACAGCTCTTAGGGCCTTAAAGTAGATATAAGATTTATTATGTTAGTAAACATATATTGTGATTTTTAAGCTTAATTTATTTCTTTAGTTTAATATTAAAATAATAAAAATACGTTTTTACTTGATATATTTCGGCCCACGGTATGGGGCCGTTATCAGTCGAATGGAACAAAATATTGATAAATAACTTATATATAGGTAAAACAAAATATAAGATTAATAAAAAAAAAAATCTAGTGTTAAGTTGAAATGATCATCAAACATTCTTGGTCCCGCAACTCAAGGTTAAGATAATTATATTACCAAATTGGCTGGTCGGCATCCTAAAAGAAAATGTACTAAAAAAACAAAGCTCCAAAACATAATGAATTTATAATAATTTTGTCTAAAACAGGAAATACTTACGCCCACGTTTGACCTCGGTGACTTCATTAGTTTTATTAGACATTTTAACATATCGATTGAAATCGATCTAAATTTAAAAAATCTTGACTTTTAATCGATAGATGAGCGAAATAGAAAATGATAATGAAATGAAAAAATAAATTATTAGGACGGATGAAATATGATAATTAAGTGGCCCCTTCCCGCTCAGCTGCCATATAAATGCTTTAGGTGTCTGTGACATCCTGATGGCTTTGATTTCAATGAAACTTTGCACACGTCTTAAGATTATGTTTCCCATCCCCGCCACAACGCACTCCGAACCACCTCAACCATCATTATCAAGAGGTGCGGGATGGCGAGATATTCAAACGCCGCAACGCCGAATTTGTGAAATAGTTCCAGCTAAAAACTGTTTTTCATGAAACGGTAACTGTTTATTTATAGAAAAGTGTATAAACTTAGTCTTTTTTACATGAACGACGTTTGTATTTCTCTTTTTTTATTTCCGGTATAGATAAAAATTATACAACTTGCTAAACGTTGCGTAAAAACGAGGCAATATTCACGATATCCTGACAGCTAATTTGATGGTATTTTATCAAATTTTGCTTTTTGGGATGTACTTTTGAAAAACAAAATATGAAAAAAATAAGCTGTTGACTTCACAATCCGGACTCAACAGACCCGACAAAACTGCTTTTTAATTTTTTTCTGTAAACAGTTCCTAACATAAGTACCTACTTATTCCATAACCATAAACTTTTCTGTCATGTCATAGATAAATAAAGGAAGGATAGATTGCTATCTTCTTGTACTGTTCGCAATACTAAAAAAAACGTTGCTAGATGGCGTTACTTGTCTCGCTGGAAATAAAATTTGTCTGAAATCGACGAAATATAGCATTTTACTGTTCTGGTTCATCATATTTATTTATTTTATGAATAAAAACACTAAATTTTCATAACATCGCATCAGAAAATAGTGAATTCTTAATCAGGTGTTTTTAACATTTTTTTCATTAAACTTTCGGTGGTAAGCTGGCAATCTAACTAAGCGTGCAGATGGTTATTCTGGATTCCGGTAGATGGCGCACAACGATCAATTAAACAAAATATATGCATTAAAATACGCTTTATTTACCTAACACACACTACTCATACATACCGGTATATAACTTTACTCTTTGAATCAACTGCCATGCACGGTTGAGCGATTTATCCTCAGATTCATCGTATGCCATGTGTCGCGTATTGTCGTATTCTAGCAAATTTTTGTTTTTGTGGGCGCAGTATAGTTGCTACACACACATACACATCAAATTTCGTTTCATCAACTGTTCGATAGATGGCACTAGGTATGTCACAATGTATCTAGTATAGTAGCGACATCAAAAATAATAAGTGGAACTACTAGGTACCGGCGAAAATAATAAGTTTTACGCGGGCTTTGTTCTAATGTATGGAGTGAGCAATCTATCCTTTTTTTATTTATCTATGGTCATGTATACTTTTTTAAATTTGTTTACTACCTGCTGTCAACCATTCGATTGATGACGGCCTCACTGAAGAGGCAAAAATATTTTGTTTAGTATAAAGTTTACTTGTACTGTCAATATTTAATACTTACAATTATAATTTAAAAACAAAGCTATATTAGTGTTATTTGTAATGTTTAAATTTATCTTCGAGTAAAAAAAACGATTTAATGAAAACGAAAGTGATGTTCTAAAATAAATAAATCTGATGCGTTCTTCATATTGTATAAAAAAACGGAACAAAAAATATTTTACATCACTAATAAAAATAAAAGTGACTTACTGACTGATGACAAGTACAGCCTGAACCGCTGGACGAAGAAACTTGATACTTGCAGGGGGGTGAATTTGCTACTCAAGGGGTTCAAAAAAGTGGTCAAAGTCTTAATAAAAACTTCCATGTTGCCTACACCATTAAATTTATTTACGAAACCCACGCAAAAGTAGTTGTGGAAAAAGCTATTTTAAGATAAAAGTTTATTTTTATTTTCATATACATTTTTTTGTATTAAAACATTTTTTTAAATGTGAAGGTCAACGTCAACCTTTTACCTGATGATCTTGCGACTTTATAAAGATTACCATAAATATGTGATAGATGATAGAACTCGATAAAACGTGTTTTAGATAAGGATACGCCTCTAAACGAGAATTATTTTTTCTTGACAAGTCAAATACACTTTATGTTAAATAATAAGCACTTCTTATTAAATAAATCTAAATAAATCAAAACTTTAATCAAATCTAATGAGAAGATGAATAAAAGTAGAGTGACGAAAGAAACAAATGGGAGGTAGAGCTCGACCAGGCCTCTCTAGAAAGACATATGCTTACCAAATTGGCGACATACTAAAAAAGGCCAAAGTCTTGTATGACTAGATTGATGGATGAGGAAGAGGGAAAAGAGGTGTGTTAGGATCCTTGTAGATGGAAATCTGTTGTCTCTGCCACCCCTCTTGAAGAAAGGCGTTAGTATATGTATTTATGTAATTCAAATCTTTTGCAAACCAAACTACAGTCAAAAGCTTGTTAGATAATAAATAAATAACGCTTTGATTCCCACGCTAATTAACTAAAACTAAAAAAACGAATGGTTGCAAGGTGTGTCCATATAGATATTACCACAGTTTTGCCAAATGTATCTTAGATTACGACGTCTAAGGTTGCTCATTTGCCAGTTAATAAAAACCATTAAAAGGTCAAGTGAATCATACACACAAGTAATAACCTTTAATTTGCTATAGCAATGTGTTTCGATGTAAATAAATATGCGCTAAAGGCTGAGGTTACGAGATCAATAAAGCAAATAGTTCTAGATATCACTCTGAAGGCCGACATGGATATAAAAACGTTTGCAGTAGCTTTTGCTACGGCGTAGTAACGCATAAAATAATTTGGCTACGCCGTAGACCTGCTACGTCAACGTGATATTTGGCAGAGTAGAATAATTTTAATCGTATCCTCTACAAAACGCACAATTTAAGATAGTTCTTTTTATTTTTGAATTAAAGATATTAAATAACTGTGATTTATGGTATTTCGCGAACACAATTTGATGTCAATTAGACTTTCCCGGCAAAATCTTGTTTTTTTATGCATTACGTTGTAAATGTATGGGCACACATACTTAAAAGCCTGTTAAGAGCTCCTCTAGTTTATTAATAAAAATTTACAACGTGATAATTTTGTAAGATCTCTAAGAGACCTACGTACCAAAACTTCTAAGGCAACATAAATCCCAGAGTCAGCAAAAATGGTTGACGTTTCGTAAAAATAGACAAAGGAGACAAAAAAAATTGCGTAATAAAAAACAAAGTCGTATTGTTTAAAAAGGATTGATCCTAGTAACAGTAAATAATGCTTGCTGTCAAATGATGCAAAATATCATGTTACTTATTAAATATTACAAATTTTTCATTATAAATTCATATGTTGACAGAGGAATGATGAAACTTAGTTTGTTTTAGTTACTATGAGTTATATTATGCTCGTGCAGTTCAGTAACATTCATATAATTATATATTAATAACATTAATTAATATATTTAATTGAACAGGGCTTAATCATTTTGTTTTATTTAAGAATTTAAAATTAAACATTTGTCTGTCTGATTGTTAGAGATAGAATCTGCCACTTATTGAGAACATGCAGCAAAACAATAAAAAAAGTCGGCTTAAAAGTTATTATATTACCAACTTCTACTCAAAAGCCAACTTTACTTTACAGACGGTGTAATTTTTTCACATTTTGTTTTATTATGCTTAAGATTTAAATTATTTTGTAAAATCAATCTGAGCCAAATTATTTTTTAAAAGCAACAAACAACTTTTTTTGTGCCCTGTAGTGACGTAAAACGTAAAATATTAGAAAAAATATTTTATATTGTTTTTTAATCCCATTTTTTTCAATTTTTTAATTATTATTATTGTCAAAATAAAATTATTCAAAAACTATATGTAGGATGAAAGCAATTAAAGCGCTCGTAAAAAAAAACCCGGCACAATGCACAAAAAGATCATTAGTTGACATAATCGCATCCTGACTAGACCTCGTTCCACCGAAAAAGGCCCACTGTGAAGTCCTTCTCGACGTTGGAATAAGAACCAATATGCCTTAATTCATAGGACTTCTGATATACGAGTATAAGTTATCGCCAACATCAACATTGTCACTCGTGGGTAGACGCTGAGATGAGATCCAGCTAAATGTCAAATAGGAAAGTTAGGTTGCGGCCATGAGAGGAGCAATAAATATCAATAGCATGTCATGTCGGTGTTGTTTGCTGCTCGGGTCCGGTTCTAGATTTCGGACGTTTTTCGCGTCATTGCTGTGTGTATGGGGCCTTAGTTTTTCCGGTAGCTTATTCTTTAAGTCCATTGAGTGTATGTTAGTTTATTTTTTCAAACAGCGTTAAAGACCCGAAGCTAAATTAATAAGAAGCATATTGGAATGCTTACTTCCTACAACAAGGCCACGCCAAATAACTTGACCTTCAAATTCCTTACCTTTCAAGAGTAATGGAGACAACAATATTTTTGAAGAGAAAATGTGTCAACTCCTGAGTAGTCATGAGTAATAGAGATAGAGACACATATGGGTCCTTTATTTTAGCGTGCAGCTTTCAATAGAGCTTAGCACTCCAGTCTGGTTATAAACGTCTTGGTTAAATCCTAACCTCTGCCGGGAGTCACTACATAGTATAAAACAAAGTCGCTTCCCGCTGTCTGTCTGTCCCTATGTATGCTTACATCTTTAAAACTACGCAACGGATTTTGATGCGTTTTTTTTAATAGTTAGAATGATTTAAGAGAAAGGTTTATATGTATAATACATGCCCGTGCAAAGCCAATGAAAGGTTTTTATAATAAAAAAAAACTGAAAACAACATGATCGCCCATCACCTGGCCCCAACCCTGCAACGGCGACACAAAATTATTGTTCTATTGATCAAAAATAAGGAATACAATAGTATTGTCAGATGGTCATTCATCAATTTCTTATGAAATGTTAATACAGCTATTGTTGCGTGTGACATAATGGCAGAGAACGTAATGTTATGTATTTTGCTCTCAGTGCTATATGACGTGGGATTACCTGCGATTATGTACATATTGTTGTCAGAAGACAATGTAATGGTATTGGGACAAATCCTAATTAAGATACATAACTTCGATCAGACGATTGGTTGGGTTTTGTAATTCGCAACAATGGAATACATCGATAAGACAATCCTTGCAACATCAATATCATCAACACTATTAGCTTGAGCAAAATGTACGTATTTTTTCTTTTTGCGCACTACCCTACATTTTCTACAACCCTCCAGGTTAACTGGAAGAAAAGGCTTTATAGCGTTAAGTTCGCCTCTGTACAGCAGTGGCGTGCACAGAACTTTTTGCTGGAAAAGCAAGCAATTGGTCAAGAATAACAATAAAAAAATTAAATATCACTTTGAAAAAAAAAGTTTGTATTGGAAATTTTCACTCTAGGGTAGACATTGTCTACCCTGGCGTCATAATTTTTTTATTTTCTCAAAGTGATATTTAAATTTTTTCATATTTTTTTTATTGTTATTCTTGACCAATTGCTTGCTTTTCCAGCAAAAAGTTCTGCGCACGCCACTGCTGTACAGACATATTGTTATTTGTTATTGTGCAATAAAGAATTTTTATTATTATTGTTATTATAACGTATGCAATCAAATATAGAATAAGTATATTGTTACTAACATAATGTATCCATGTTGTCTGATGAATAAATGATATGATGATGATGATAACATATTTTTAAACAATTCAAATTATATATATTTATTTTTATTTAATAATTTATGAATGAACAATAATTTCAATAATTTGATTAGGAAAATATTTCAATAAAGTTTTGGCGACAGAGAAATTGTAAAAGCTCAAGCAATCATCATAATATATAAAAGAATTATATATAATATAGAACAATAATAATAATAAAATTCTTTATTGGACCAGATAAAAATTAGTATTAGGCAAGCTTAATACTATTTAGTATTCTCTACCAGCTAACCTTTGGTAATGGGAAAGTTGTTGAGGGTAGTGCCATGATGTCAAAACATTATAGGGTACAGATTTAAATATATATATTATAAATAACTCAAATACTTAGTAAACTATACCATGCTAATAAACATAAACAGTAATTAACCAGACCAAACGGCTGATTCTAGGAACAGATTTGGACTCTAAGTTCCTTGTATGACGTAGATATCCGCTAAGAAGGGATTTTCGGAATTTTTTACGTAATCGGGAGAAACGGGATCGATGCGAGCAGCGCCGTGGGGCGTTTGCTAGTGTTACAAAATAAGAAAAAGATCTCAGTAATTTGATATTGACTTCTACGCTTTACGTTGGTCGTTTAGGTTCGAATAATATTTAATAATAAACTTAAATATGTTAATTTTTGAGAAAATTTCTTCCTCAACTTGGTTTAAATTATTCAGCAAGTTCAAAATCAAACTTAAAGCTAATTTATTCAGTATAAATTTGTTGATGGTCAAGAATTTTGCGTATTAATTAAATATTTAATTTAAAATAGAATGCAAATTCATAGACAGGAAAAGGTTAAGCTAATTATTAAAACATTAGTCTTTTGCCTGCGGCTTCAACAGCGTGAATCGAAAGAACTACGCATCTCCCGGAAACGAACTATAGCCTATATACAAGTGATAGGTCTAACCTTTACAAACGCGAAAGAATTTTCAACATCGGTTTAGTACTTCCAGAGATTACCCCTTACATACAAACTAACAAATTTTACCTCTTTATAAAATATTAGTGTGGACTC
The DNA here is from genome assembly GCA_934047225.1 of Ypsolopha sequella. Lineage (NCBI taxonomy): Eukaryota > Metazoa > Arthropoda > Insecta > Lepidoptera > Ypsolophidae > Ypsolopha > Ypsolopha sequella. The sequence goes on from OW203993.1 coordinate 23,298,325, forward strand.
AGAAAATGTAATACTATGTTTGATGATCAATCAGTCTCTGATTGGAACTTTTAGTATGAAAATGGCCTTTAAAATGCAGTATCTTTTTTGCCCTTTACTAGAAATAAACTTTTTACGGCACTATAAAGCAAAATAATCTATGTATATAAAGAAAAGTATTAGTTACGAAATATATCGTCAGTTGAATAAGTAAAAATGATATTTGACAGTTGTATACAGACTTTGACATGATTTATATAAACGGCTCACCTCAATACGAGTTATGATTGGGATAGCCGACCAGTTTCAGCAGATTTAGACTGCCTTCATCTGGGCGAGTAAAGACGTTGAATTATCATGAAGTCTCATTTAATTCTATAGACTTTGACATAATAATTAAAACCGTTTTTTTTTTAAATATAATCTAACGATCTGATCCCCCAGTTGCACGTAACTAAGATTAGTTTAACGGCGAATTTAAATTGATGCTGTCACTTCCTTTTACATAAAAAAGTAAGGGATGGCTTGAATTTAAAGTCGCCGTTAAGGCGATATGCGAAAAAAATCTGTGTATTTCATGAAATACAAAGAAAATTTAAATAAATTTCTGGCATATGCATTTTGACTATATAATCTAGGGTTTTGAAATTGGAGAACATGTTTGGATAAATTTTTCTCGATAGAAAAAAAATTTTGAAATGAGGTCTTCAAACACACTTTTTCTCCTCGTTTGACGAATAGGAACCATAAACAGAAATCAAACATATTTTATTAGGTGTGTTTCAACAATATCTAGAGATTTGATATTTGAAATTTGGCTGGCTATTTTAGTTTTTTTTTAATAAAAATATAAAACCAACTTTTTTCCCTTTTGCATTGAATCCGCCCCTCTCGCACTGCGCGATTTTTTGCTTGGAGTGACAGTGACAAAAATAAAATTCGCATAGCCTCTTAAACTAGTCTTGGTTTCGTGCAACTGGGGCTTAGTATTCGATGTCTATTTCAACTCGACATACCTGAAGCCGCTCCTGAGATCAAGTTGTCTCAAAATTAAAGTGTAACCTTGACTTATTCCATCCGGAGTAGACGTAATACGTAACTTTCACTATCGTGATCAACTGAAGATGCATCTTAATGTTACGTTCTAGATCGCAGATTGACTGGGTCTCCGCCTGGGGTGGTACAGTTGTAATAAAAAAGCGTTTATGTTTTTGTAAGACCGCCCGTTTTTTTCCAAGGTACGGAACAATATATAAAATACAAGTCTTGAATAATTAATTATTTTTAATAAATATACTTTAATAACTTGCAGCAAATATTTGGAAAACTTTTGAAAAGGTAGAATCAAATTTCCTTTAAACTTTTCTTTGGTTTAAATCCTCACGCTATAGCTTTTGACTACGCTTTGGAAAAAGCTTAAGGCGATTACCGTCGCCAAATTAGCAGCTCGATGTTTGTTTGTATGAATATCGACGGAAACGACGTTGAAATAACGTTCAAATCAGTGCACAATGCGTGGTGGCTGTTACGACGCTCGCTGCGTCCTTGAAAGGGCAAAATAGGAGAAAATAATACTTTTCACTTGGGCGTCATTGTTCGATTGAATAATTCTATGTTATATTTATAGCTATCAAGTTTATCTATTTATCAAAGCATAAATGAATTAAATCACCTAAGCCGCTTAGGAGCAGTAGGAAATGCAAGCCAAAAAAACACCATTCAGTTGAAACAATTTTTCATATAGAAGTTTTGGTGGTACGAAAAAGAAAAATGTTGCATATGTTGTCCTAGAGTTGATAATCCATAATACATTTTTTCAATATTTTTGATTTGGCCATAAAAGAGGAGTAGGCTTTAGAAAGTACCCATTTGGCGGTATTAAGGGCCTTAAATAAGCGTTTTATGTTATAAAATGCAAGTGACTGTACTTTGACATTACGTGCATTCGATCTCATTGCTTTCATCTTATTACTTCCTATTTTATGTTATAGATAGACTCATCTTCAATACTATCTAAAGCGGAGATTTGTCACACTGAGTCTATTCATAATTCTGTTTCATGTCTATACCTATAGAAGAGAACTCGATGAGGAAATACTTAAACTATTAGGAAAAGTCTGCACTTTTCACTTTTTTTACAATCGTATTTGGGGTCAGAAGTCCCTGGTAGTTCACGCTTTTCGCTTTTTAAAGATACCTGTTCATTTACACCCGGCACATTTTCATACAACGAAGAAATAAAATCAATTACTTATAAATTAAATATCCTCAACGAGGTACAGATTTGCCACAGATATATGTAATATGCATAGAGATCTATAGCCGACCGACCGGACGTGCACTATCTGTCATAGATTGTATAGATAGAGTAAGGAAATATGACCTTTTTCGAGGAGTGGCGAAGATTCCTATGCATATTATTAAACTAATACTACTCAATTCTGGGTACCCTACGCACCAGGGACATAATATATAGGACGCAGTTTTTATTTAAAGTTGAATTTTAGGCATCTTAAAATGTTATAGTACTGATAAATTGGTGGGAAAATCGTAAATTGCACTAAATCACTAAAACTTGTGCTTTTTGCAAATATTTTGTTTCTACTACTTTCCGTGACCGTGATTCGTTACACTTAAAGTGCCTAAGTAGTGCCAATATTCCAAATAATTAGAAATTAACTTCCAAATAATTTTCAAAATTTTGGAATTTATATTTTATTTTTTAAGTATATTTTTAAATAATTGCAACGTGCCAATTCAATAATATGAAAACAAGGAATATTTACTATTAAAGAAAAAAAAAATTAAATAAGTAAATAAAAATAATCAATTGAAGAAAAAATATTCAGATGGCACTCTTTATTTTTATAAACCAAATCTGCTTATGTGACTAGTTCCGAAAAAAAAATTTTTTTTTTTCATGTTTTCGTAGTTAGGCGTATAGCTATAAAATGATAAATATGCAAAATCGCCAGTGATGACACTTTAGATTAAAATTCAAGGTATGTGTATGCAGAGTTTAAATTTACCAAATCAACAGGATGCGGCGTATTCAAAAATGCCGAATTTCAAATTTTCACAAGGATAGTCGTCTTAAGGTTTTTTTTTTATATTATTATTTTGTAGTTTGACTAGATTTTTAGGTTTAGGTATTTAATTTGTTATTAATGTCAAAATATCGGCTTATTTTCCATTTGGTCCATTCATAATGATCATAAACATCTTTGACATTAAAGTTTATGAATGTGCTAATAGAAAAAAATAATATTACGTCATTTGTTAATAATAAATGCGGTGTCAGTAATAAATATTATATGATTGACGCATCCTAAAACCGAAACACCCGTAATAAATTATTTAATACTTTGTTATACCATTTATTAAATAAAGCTTAAAAGGCGCGGTCAAGGCCAGGGTGTGGTGACATTAACAAGTTTAATTCGGTAAATTTATGTAGTTTTGTATCTTTTGATATCTTTCGACATGAGCTTTTTTGAGATGAATGGTCTGTCAGCCTTGAGTTTGGTTCAAAGAAAAAGGACTTGGTTGTTATGTACAGTGTACTAGAAACACATAGAAGCAAAGAAGTTTCCATACTCTGTGTGTCTTGTGAACCTTTGTGGTCACGTCTGCTCATACATTTATTGCAATGCAGTAAATTTTATGAATTTGATTGGTAGTATTACTTTTTTTATACAATTTCGTTTCAATCCTGTTTAACCCTATATACACATTTCCCTGATCTGTAATTTCAGATGTCATTCTGTAATTCCTTTGTGGCCCAAGTATAACGAGTTAAAATCCGGATAGTAGTCTTAAAAATAGAGAATACTCAGAGGTTCCATCGTCTTAGTTCGTAAACCGAACTTTACCGAATTAAAAGCGACTACAAACAATGAGCTTTTTTTTCTTTGTTTTTTTTTTCTTAGTTATTACTTTTCCTCCAGGTGTCGCTGTCCGTGTCACCAAAGATACAATATATTTAGTAGCAATCAATGTCAAAGTGATTTTTAGTTTGTTTGGAATCTGTTCAAATTTTGTCATTGATTCTGTTGCTAAAGTACATATACGACAGTGCCATCTAGGAATCTTATTTAACACTAAAATGCTGAAGCGTTAAGGTGATATACCGTGCTAGCAAAGGTCCCCGTTACTCCAGGCAGAAAGACCCGCAGTGCGAAAGGGACGGAATCGGGGAAAATTGTCAAAAAGTCGGTTTTAAATGAATTCAAAATTAACTAAAATAGCTACAAAAAATTCCATAACCAGTAATTTAGGTGTAGTTAAAACCCATCTAAATAAATATTTTTCAAGTCTGTATGCTATCCCAATTTGTCAGAATATCAAAAAAAGTGTAAATTTAAACCTGATTTCAATAATTATTTCTATCGAATGAAATTCCTCCTATCGCGTTTCTGGTAGACCAAAATCTAGTAAAAGGTTCCAAAATTGTTATACTAATTTATTTTACTTGGAACTTCATTAAAAGAGCAGATAAATAACTTCAAAAAGTGTCAATTTTCACGGTATAGCCCCTTAAATGCGTTTATTTCTATTGGTCGAACGAGGAGGTACATCGTTGAAACCTCTGGGTCTTGTCGTACTGTACCTTTGAGTCCTCCCAGGTTGTTGATAGAAAGCACAGAATCCGGTATTCTGTTCGGAGTCCTCACAGCAATAGGTCTTAACGAATATGTAGAGGCCCATGACCTATGACTTTGAAAGCCGTTGGGAAGTTTAGAAGTACTTCTATAGGAACAGGTTTGCATTTATACTCGTAAGTGTTTGATATTTGTGCGACATGTTAAAAGCGATATTCTACTTTAATTTTGTCTTGACCATCCACTTTTTTGTAATGGACTTTTGCGACATTTGATTTGAGTTCTATAATCTTGATTTTATATAAACTATCCTTTTATTGGTATAGAACAACTTTTACTATGGAACAAACCCTGTATCTAGAAAAAAAATGTTTATTGTTTCATAAAAAAATGCAATGCCGCTCGGCCAAAATGTATGGAAGGGCAGATTTTTTTGTTGAGTTTTCGTTGTTGGCTCCATAGTAAAAGTTGTTCCATACCATTGACTGAATAAGCTCTTCAAATATGTTACTCTTTTCTGTTACACATTGTATATTATGATGTCAACTCACCCTAATTTTAATGCAAAAATAGTTGTATAATTAAGAAAATTAGTCCGAAAATAAACGTTTAAAGATTTTGTTTTTTATTTTTTAACCTACCTGAAACACTAATGTAACGTTTGAGGATGCTACCTAACAAACAGACAAATACCATCTCAAGGCAACGATTGCGGTTTGACCTGTTTATTAAAAAAAAACTGGCCTGGAAAAGGTCAACCCAAATTTTAAATATAGAATGTCGTTGGTAAGATGGCATTTTTATATCTTAGATATTCAAGTATGAATAATTTATAAATTAGAACGACTTTTGTTATATTTGATATGTTATTAGGGAAATGTGTCAGATCACGTTTTTAGGGCTGGTTTTTCCAGCTCAGATAAGCTATCCATATATATGTAGATATTTTAGGTAAGTAGAAATTAACTAACTATGGAATATTTAATATATTTGACAGTTATTAAGCCGATTCTGAAGGCTTTAATTTTCGTTTTAGTGCTGTTAAAGCTACGCTTGTTCAGTGCAAAATAGTCCTTAAATTACCTTGGAATAATTTTAGTTTTGACAGCACTAAAGTTTTAACAATCGGTTACACTGTCTTAAAATACTATGTTTATTGCATTGTGCCTAATTTAAGTGTTGTTTCCATTGGCTTATAGGATAGTTTTAATCCTTAAAATAGAATCGAGCCACGATCTTGTCTGATCTTATCTGATCTTATCTATTGTTTAAGCGATACTGAGAAATCAACAGATTAAGTAAGATCAAATATATATAAATACATATATATTTGCTGAATTACGTGTATAAAATAAACGTATCGTCTTTTGTTATACGTTGATATCGGCCAACTTCAGGCCTTGCTCTATGGTCGGTTGGAAAGAAAATAGATGGGTTGTTCTATTCTGGCTATTCGAAAACCAAGGCGCAATTACCAAATAAATTTTAATGTTTAAATTCAAATTAACGCAAGTTTATAAATATAAAAAATAAACTCACTGACCAAAGTGGTTACATGTATTTGATACCTACTAACAAATCATAGAATACCTTAAGTAGTTTTAGTAACCACTAATTAACCTCTATGTTGTAAGTAGAAATCATAATGCAGAGAAAATTATCAGTATGTTACAGTATTCAATTGAGTAATTAATATATTAATGAGCTATTTTTCATCACACTGCATTTACAGGGTAAAATTAAGTAGATTTTTTTTTTTTATATTAATTGACAGGGACCAAATAGCTTTGCTGACCCATTCATACAAGCGCGTTAGATAGTACCATAAGTTGAATAAACAAAATGACGCTATTTAACGGGATACCTGACGCTAGAACATCAACAACTCCAGGTTTTCAAGGGTTCATTGGAAGAAACTAGGTCTCTCTTCATATTGAAGAAAATAAATTTGATTTATCAATCCTTTATCTAGGCATTCCACCTATAAAAAATGTTTTAAGATTTATATTTTTGTCGAAAAAAAAAAATGTTTTCCACCCTCTTTTTTTTTTGTTTTCAAACACTCGTTTCAAAGACGCGGTTAAGAGATCAACTTGATTTTTTTTTAATAAAATAGGCAATAAAAATTTGAAGGGATGTTATCTAAATCCAATATTTTTTTCCTTACAAAATATTTCAGTATTAGCTAAAAACACACCAATTTGTTGTTTCGCTGCGTGATCACTAGTATTACGCGTCCAAGAACAAGAGGCCAAAGAGCCAACATATAATCGCCTCTATGAAAAGCAAATAAGGTCTTTGCCATTATACTTATTGTGCTGGACGGGTAATAAAAAAAGTTGCTAGGGTATGCCATCCTCTTAAGGCTAGTGACCATTAATGTCTAAATCTTATAAAGATTTAAACTAAACATTAAACATTGTTCGTCACAGCGAATTAGCGACAACAACCATCTCCGCACTTTCATGAACGCGTGCGCAATTCGATGCATCTTCAAACGAGAATAGTTCCTACCAGAAAGCAATATGAGTGTTTTATTGAAAGTAGTTTTATGTACAGGAAATGAGGTAGCTATTTATTATGAAGAGACGATAAATGGGATTTACTTGACGTATTTGTGTCAATTCGATTTTCGAACGTTGGCAATAGGGTTGTGAGGAAATTCCAAGGCTTGACAGTTATTGGTACAGTCAGCAGAAAATATGCTAAAGATCATTGAACCTTGCTTACAGTAGTAAGTCACAATGGGCTGTATATATTTTTTAAACCTGTGCGTGTGTGGGTGGAATAAATTCCAACAAATTTAAACCGTGAAGAGTTGTTTCTCAAAAAATACATTAAGGGTCGTTTTTTGCGGATTTGCAACATATTTTGTTATAGTAAAAATATGTTTATGCATAAAGCAAATTTTTAACAATGAGTTTTCTTACCTAAAAGAGTTAAGGCAAAAGGAACTAGCCCATACAGCCTAGTCTGGGGTGTTTATCTCTATATGAAAAATAAGAAGGTTATGCAAATATATCACAAACTAAACAAACACACTTAAATAACAGATTAAAGTTGTATTTTGGCCATTATAATTATTTTGTTACAAATCCCTAAAAACGACCCTCGAAAAGTAAAAAAAATTAAAAGACATTAATAAGGCCGGGTACGCTCTGTCCCTCTCTAGTTAAGGCAAAGTTGTAAAGGTGAAAAGGCCAACAATAATTAAAAGTCATGAAAATGATACAAAGATTGATTCCTAAATAGAATTACTGAACGTTAATAATAATAAGTATATTACTGTTTGATATGTAAAGTTGTAACATAATTCAGAAGAGTATAGTAAACCTCAACGGACGAACCGGATAAACCACTGGCCTGCTATATTCACAAATACGGGTCCGAAATTTACATTTCTGGAAGAATTTATCCATATTGATTTAAAAGAATTGAAATTTAATTTTGTCGTGAATATATATGATGGTATTAATCCGTAAAGTGACGTCTTTAGTCACAGTAACAATACATTTTTGATTATCTATCCGACTTTTGGCTGCTAGTTAAATTATTATCACCTCGTTTGCATAATTTCTCAATTTTATTATTGATTTTTTCGCCTTGCTCCGCTTTTTATTATTTAACCAGCTAACATCAAATTCACCAGTACAAAACACTACTTTTAACACTATAATATTTACATAATATCATGATTCACTGATAATTGTTTGTCCAAACCATTTCAAATCTTTGTCCTCAGAAGTGTTTGCCTTTAACCTAGTGTTTGCAGTTTGATTCCCAATGTAGTAATGTGTCTGAGGCTTGCAAAATGTGGTTATTAACACGTGAATATGCGCATGAGTTGCGTAAATGTCAACATAGAGTGATGATGAGTGATTGGTTGCATGAAGTTGTATGGTATTGTATGAAAGGGTTATGCTCATGCTTTCGTATATCTAATGTGTCAATTTGGAGTTAAAAATGCATTGTAAGTATGGTTTGTGGGAAAATAATGATATCAACTTTATGTCTAATTATTACATACGAATATAAAGTCGTAATTAATTTAATTATTTAAAAAGAAAACACAAAATATTTGAACTATAAACAAAATGATACTATGACCCTTAAGTATGATGTATTATAATTTTGTATATTTCTTGTGTAACAGTCCAAGCTTATTTTGAAAATTGTTAGAACGCATGTGTATAAGGATAAATAAGATGCAATAATATGCAGAAAAGCTGCAAATTGACCACTGATATTCAAATTTTACGGAAGTGACGAAACAACGTTTAAATACTGTAATTTTAATTAATTAATTAAAGCCAACAGTAAAGTAAATATTCATGGTACAAAATACACCAAATTAAAAACAACTTGGAATATTGCATTTAAGAAGGTTTTAATTCTCAATCAAAATTAGATAACAAACTGCAAACCAAGTCTATCTATTTAAATTAATGTGATCAATTTAGACTGTGTCTAGGCCTGTCGGCATAGCCGTTCTAGACAAAACTTTTAAATAGATCTCTTAATCACGGCCTCTTTAGAACATTCTTAATCACAATCAAATTGCATCACCCACACATACACAGTTACGCAAACATACAATATGGGAAATAACAGAACCAATTAAATATATTATATAAAAACATATCCGTGACACACGTATTTGTTTGTCTGTAACCTTTCCTCTGGTTGTTGTCGGTAACAAATAAAGGTTAAATTCGTTAAGGTAATCAATATAGGTATTCAAATATACCCTTTTTGAAAACCCTTTGATCTTACATTTTGTAAATATTACAGAACAACATAAGGTCCTATTTGTTTTTTTTTTATTGGTAATATTGCCAAGTTAATAATTTAATTTTGTAATGAGAAATAATGACGTTTTTATTTTTGTATTTATAGATTTTTTATTTAACCCATTTAGTTTTGCAATTAGCTAAATCAATAGAAAAATTATGACGACGATTATAATAAGGAAGCAAATGAAAATTTTAAGTTTCAATATTTTTGTTAACAGATATACAGCCTCTTCGTAAATATAAACCTTAAGATAGACAATGGAGTAATTTTTCATATTTTAGTAACAACACAGCTAAGTTGCAGAAAATATTTGAATTTCAATATTAGTTTATACGAATACCTCAAATTTTACGGCATTGCAATGTCCATTGGCGGTTGCCTTGCCTAAACTTCTTGTGGGACTTTATTGTCATACATATCAATTTGTATTGTTGTTAAATTGTTGACAAGACTTTGGAATAAGTGTTTGTAGTCAGAATTCGACAATCGGCCATAAACACCTTTAGTACCTAATTAAAGGTTATTTACAAAACTTCATTGTTAAAGAGTATACTTTAATTATGTATATATCCCAGGCAAATAGTAAAATTTGGCGTTTTTTAAACGGCGCGGCGTCGTCGTCAGTTTACAAACGCTCGCTGTTTTGCTATTTGACGAATCTTCGGTTTATAGTAGAATTCGGAATTTTATGATTTTCCGCGGCATATAGCAATGTATACATAATAATGGAATGTACGTATCATAGAAGATATGATTTTTTTTGGTACTTTTGAAAACGGACCTGTTATTGAAAGGATTTAGTTCAGTTTGCTTATGTTACTTAATAGCAGGGTTAATTAAGCTGAAATTTAACATTTATAGTTGCAAAATTACACTAAACCTCGATAAAATACGAAAAATTATAAATGTCGCTACATTTTGTAAACTGATGTGTTAAGTTTGAAGAAAAACTCCGTGAAGTCCGTAAACTTTCCATTGTTTTCTTTAATTTTAGTTCAATCATTCCCATGGCGGAAAAGACATCAACTATTGCAATGCAAAGAGGTTAGAATATCCATAATGAAAATAAGGTTTAAGCTTCTAATATTTTTTACCATTGCCACTAGAAAAGGGGCTATTGCTTCACCGATAACAGTGAATAGAACGCTCTTTCCTTTGTTGAGTGAAAAAACCAAAATTTTTACTTTGTACCCACAGTTTTTGGAAAAGGCAAATGCATCTGTGACCATACAGCCAAGTCAAATGTATTTTTTTTTCTTGATTCAAAAGCACCAACGGCCATGTTTGATTTTCTATATACCATCATTTATATTAAATTTGTAATCTCTTGTTTCATTCTTCTTAAAATATCTCAAAAACTCACATCCACTTTCCGTGCTTTCAATAAAAACACAACCATTAGCATTTATTCTGTGCCATTAGTTTTAAGTACCAGCCCGATTAAAGCAATGTTATGGATGATATATAATTATTAAAATAAAAGTTTTTTTTTCTTATTTACCGATAATTGTAAGCATAATAAAATGTTATTCAAATTGTTATTATACATACTACTATTTATTTTTTCCTAGCAATGGTAAAAAGTAGAGTAAATAACACGTGATTTTTTTTTATCTCGGCTATTGTTTCCCTTGCTCCGCTCAGGATTCAACTCTAGAATCCTTCGTTGCTCTCGGGATCCTACTTAATGCCTCAACGGGAATTATTATTTTTTCACTTTTTTTTTTTTACTATTTTTACATAAATTAGGAAAGTAGCAGCGCGGCGGTAGCAGCGGTAGCCCAGGGATAGAACGTGGGCCTCTCAATCTTGAGATCCAGGTTCAATCCCCGCTCGGGCATGCACCAACGAATTTTTCGGAATTTATTTGTATAGCATGTGTGCTTACTTACCACTTGCTAACGAATAAGGAAAACATCCTAAGGAAACCTGCATGCCCTAAAAAGCGTGTATTTGTACTCGAAGAACGGCGATAGGGTTTACCAATCATTACGTTGAGACGTAATAATCGTCGGTGATACGCGGGTGTACTAAGTGTGGACTGTAACTTGCATTTCAAAGAAGATTGAAAGTATGATTATTTATAAAGTGTAATTGTCTTGAGCCAAAAAACGCCATATTTTTAACCATAAAACTGATGTTGTGGAGCCCCTTAATCGCTTGCTTAACAAAAAGTTGCAAACATAAATTATCAGGAGCTACATAGATAACTTCCGTTTATCCGGACCCTTCACCGACCTCTCAAAAAGGGCAAGGTCACATGGTTTACCATACAGTTCGGGTATGTAAGTGTATGTATATATGTTGTGAAGTCACGTGCGACCACTTTCGCTTTTAACTTTAACACCGAGGCGAATCTCTTCTTAAAGTTACGGGTTATTCTACAATTGTTTGTTTTTTGTTTATAAACTTGAAGAAATTTAGGAAAGAATATGTTTTAGATTTTAGTCAGTGTAAATAATCTTACCTATTTACTTTTTAGGGTAATATTATTGGTAAAGCCAAAATCACACTAGAGACTCAGTACGAAAACAACACCAAGGTTCAATCATTAAGAGGAAAAAAAAAGTGCTGCAAATGATATACTTACAAGGCAAATACCGATGGAACTATAATTCGTATGACTAGCCAAAATTTTTGGTACAGGATTTGACAAAAATGATAATTAATCCCTGTTAGTGATCACTTACTGTGTCTTCAATGTGAACTTGGCTGAAACAATTAAATTGACTCGAATTTTCTGACTTTTTGATAATTTTATGGAACACCTGTTTTTTTTTTTGCTGTTTTAATCTGAACCCCATAAAAGTTATTCGTAAAGACGAGAACTGATATTATGAAAAAAAGACATGATCTTGCTAAGTTTCTTGCCCTTCTTCTTAGCAAGATTAATCGAATGGGCGGAGTTAGGCATATATTTATTATATGTATTGATTGCATATATTTATAATATTACTTATTCCTTATTCATATATTTTTATTTTATTCAAGTGTATTTTTTTATTAAGTAATATAAACCTTACTTTTATTATTCCCCTGCAAATTTCCCCATATTATTATTTATGACATAAAACTATTACCTATACACATAGATAGTTTAATTACTTATATTACATTAAAACTGACCTGTAATAAGTGTATATGTTATACCTACAATACATAATAGTAGTTTATGTTACAAGGGCGCAAAGGAATAAATTACGAGGACGATTTAAAACACGAGTGTAGCGAGTGTTTTAAACGTAACCGAGTAATTTATTGCTTTTACGCCCGTGTATCATACTACGTTTTTCAACGCATAGTGTGAGGAAATGAAAACAAATATAATCTTATGAACTTTAAATTATAATTTGCTCAAAAGGACTGTATCCAGAGCCGTTAAACAGTGGAAAAAAAAATATAACATCTATGGTACACAGGGAAGTCTGCAGGTTAGCCAACCATTGTAAATAAATAAAAAAAAAAAATAATAAAGTCCTAGGGCAAAATAATCGACTTTTTGTTTGGTTTTGATGCATAAAAAGTGGGCCTTTACGAGCACATGCATTGAAAATATATATATTTCTTCTATTTCATATTACCAGCACCGCGCCGGTTTACGGGTCTACGACGACGATTAAACAGTCAGCGTGTGCATTAAGGCGATATGTAAAAGTTTTAGTGTCCCTGTTACTCCATATGCGAAAAAACCCGCAGTGCGAGAGGGACGGATTCGTGGAAAAGTTGCAATAAAAAAAATCGTTAAAACCCATCTACATAATAAAATACAATTGCAGTCCATATGTCATTCTAAATTGTCAAACCAGGAGAATTGGTTTCGAAAAAGACCTCATTTCTATCGAGCCGAATTTCTCCAATCACGTTTCTGTTTAACAGATCCCTAGAAAAAGATTCCAAAAATAATACACAATTTTATCAAAATAATACATTATTTACGTAGATAAGCAAGTTCTCAGAGTGTCGATTTTTTTCCGTAGTGCCTTAAGAGCCGGTTGGGAAGTGCCTGAGGTCACACAGGCACAGTAACAAACACGTGTGAAGTAATCATGTTTGTACGAGCACTTTCGATTACTCACTCATTCATTGAGTCGAGTGGTTTTTGATTGGGGATTATCGACAGTGGTGCGGGCAAGCGTGGAACATCGGTAACGAGGTTGAGCAACCCTGTGCGTGGTATTTACTTGGATGTATGACCGGCGATTATACAAGGCGACATAAATTTATTACATACTTATCCGTTATACATCCGTAAAAATAAAGATGAGGTGAACATACCTGAAAAAAACGAAAGTAAAATATTAGTTAATTAAAACATATTAAAGCACCTTTTAGATGTTGCTTCAAGCATTGCTTACTGATCCAATGTTGCGTCAACAACGTCTAAAGTAACATTATGTCATTGCAGTATTTCTACTTTTTTTGCAGTATTTCTATACTGCGTTTCTATGCAGAAAGAAAAGTAAATCTGGATGTGAGGAGCTCTGAACCGGGATATAATATTAATGACCAATGATATAATGTTAATTTATATCTCCTTGCGATGAATTAATCTCCAAGTGTTCAAACATAGAAATTTATTTCTATTATAATAACGTCTAAAGTCCCTTCAATAAGACATCAAAGAAAATTCGTAGTAGGTATGAAAGATATAAGAAAAACCCCTGTTATTGCGATGGCAACATTCGATTTTTTAATTGATTTAAACAATATAGGTATTAAATAATGGATGTACGGGTTGCATTTTTTGTTCGCAAAAATTGGATACAATACTCACCTTTACGTACAACTATAGCCATACAAAAAACTCAACTTTACGTATACTGGTGTTAAGGCTGCATATAAAGTCAGATTAAGCACTTCATTTTGTATCCATCAGAACTGAACTCTTGACGTTTCCTTTTAGTTTAAAATAGCTCGTTTTCAATCGTAGCTGTTACGACCACCAAGAAACACGCGCTCACGAAAAACTGCGTTTTTATTTAATAACTTGGCTTCTAGATAAAGTTACTAAAATGTTTAGACGCGGTTATTGTTCACTTATTTTTAATATAAATATCTAGGCTCAAAATTTCAAATTTCAAATTTAACACAAAACATATAATTTTATTTAGAGGTAACATTGTAATTTTATTCTATCAAACGAACTTAAAGCTTTTGCGTTTTTTCCAAAATATTTATATCAGCCCTATAGTCTGCTATCTATATTATTTTTATTGAACTGATTGACCAAGTTACACAATGTGAAATGGACATTTGAAGTTGTGCATCTGACCTTATACGGACCCTTAAGATTAATTAAGTTGTAATAAATGAGTACAGTCGCCAGTTTCCGGCTTCATCTTAACACTTGTACTTAAATAAGTACTCGTACCTTGTAATTATAAATTTATTTTGATTGTGGGTTTTCATTTTTCTCAGAAAAAACCTTTTTGGTGTGGTATTTTTTCACCATTATTTCTTATCATGAATATAAATAAATGTTCCTTCCTTGTGAATACAAAACGAATACAGATCCACAAAGCAATTGCCTTACAATAATCCTAACAAAAGCAACTCTACTAATAGCTCTCCTCACCCCAGTATGTGCGCGTTATTCAACGACATTTCACAAAATCGTCGAACGTCTGCGCGCGCGCATCAATACTTGAGAAATTGTGACGGCTGCCTCCTTTCTGGTATACAGACTGAAGAAAATGATATGTATTGAAAATGCAAGTGGCGTTTTTTTTTTATTATATCTTAATAATTTGCAAAGACTTTTATTTGAAAAGACTTAATTAAAAAAATATTAACGGATCATATAATTATTAATCAGCAATAAAATATATTTCTGTGGTTTTCTTTGTTAAATTGTAATTTATTTAATGAAACTCAAATAATCTATTTAAATAAAACTTTTCAATAAAAATACGAGTCGTGTCGTGGGACACCCGGTTGGAACGAAGTTCCTTTCGCCACTGACGCGCATGCCGCACATCTATACTTCTATACTGCAGTAACATATACATGGAAATATGCTTGTAAATACACAAACAAACATTTTAGTATAGCACAAGTGTCGGGACGGTCGAAGTCTTACACTTTTTTCGGCTCTCATTCGCCAAGTGTCTGGAGTGTCTGGAGTGTAACATGCGACAAGGGACCTCGATCCGAAAATAAGAGAATATATCAGAGGTGTTCCTGAGCGAAGACTAAAACAGTCAAAGTATTATTATTTTATTTCCAGCAACCCTTGATGGGAACAACCCTGCGCCGGCGCATCAATAATCTGTCGCAAGCGCACGTCGCGTCGCGGCATCTCGACCTAGTGCGGCCTGTAATTATGCCCGCGTCTAGTGCCCGGGCACATATGGGAAGTTAAGTGTGGATGTTGAAGTCGGTTTATTTATTTAACTGTTGTGATTAATTCAGGTTGGTTTCATTGGACGTACATTTGTAAGAAGATTCTGGGAAACACAAGATCCATCGTCAGCTTGTCTTCGAATAGGCCTAAGAGTTTCCCACTATTGGTTGTCCTCTTAGTTAGTTATGGCCATAGTAACAAACGCTGGGCAGGCGGAGGGGTTGGTGAGCCAGTGCCGAAACCCTCGCACCAGTGACTTCGCTGCCCATTACCAGTCTGTTTTAGATAAGTGCCGACAGTTGGGGATGGATGATATACCGCTATCAATCGGTCCCAGGTATGGTGGGCCACCTAGTTGTGTCTCCTTAAGAGCTGTCCTGCTATTCTCCCCCGAATAACTTCGGAGGAGTTTGCGAGTATGATGGTGGTACCTCCGCAGTCGAGCCCGGCATCAGCTTGTAATATTGTAATAAATATTGTAATAGTTGGTGATTATCCCTCTTAATTCTTATTATTGTTAAAACAATAGGTAACCGTCCAGATTGTGGCTCGAATCCATTTAACTAGACAGAATTAAATTTAAGGAGTATTAGTACTGACGTAACTATTTTCAACAGCATTCTGGATGTAAAATCAATAATGAGTAGCTAGAACTAGCGGAAATATCAAATATCTAAGTATTAGAAATGTTGAATACATTACAAATACCATTAATTCAGCGAGAGATCCTATCTATATCTTATTATCCGATGTAAAATAGTTGAGTTTCTTGACTATGAATATATTAAGCAATGCGTATTACAATCCATTGAATTAATGTGAGAATATGCGCCTTCTAATAGTAAACTTGTTTAGTATATAGTATATATATGGAAGTTCCGTTATTTATTATAATAACCTTTTTACTTCCGGTTACGAAAAATTCAGTGTACAATTCTGCTACCCTTTCGGATATCTATTCATAATTGGATTTGTATTCAAAACAAGCCACAACTTATTACATGTTGCTCGAAATAAAAGCTTTTTCAATGCAAGTGCTCGTAAAGGCCCACTTTTTATGCATCAAAACTGAACAGAAAGTCGATTATTTTGCCCTAGGGCTTTATTATTATTCTTATTTTTAATTTATTTACAATGGTTGGCTAACCTGCAGCCTTTCCTGTGTACTATAAATGTTCAACTTTTTTTTCCACTGTTTAACGGCTCTGGGTACAGTCCTTTTGAGCCAATCATAATTTAAAGTTCACAAGATTATATTTGTTTTATTTCCTCACACTATGCATTGAAAAACGTAGTATGATACACGGGCGTAAGAGCAATAAATTACTCGGTTACGTTTACTCGCTCGTGTTTTAAATCGTCCTCGTGATTTATTCCTTTTCGCCCTTGTAGCATAAACTCCTATAAAGTTCAGTTAGCTGTACGTCATATAAAATAGGCAATTTTATTATTGCAGATGTGTTCTATTTGAAAATAAACTTAATGAAAACTCAAGGCTTTTCCGTATTTTTAGTTTTATTTAATTTATATCCAATCGGCCTAAGCCATTAATGCTTTTAGTCTAATGAATGCTGGAACCCTTGAAAGATGATTACTGAACTCAGATAAGTCAACCACTAAAACAAGTATCCATATTTCTAAAGTACCGATAAAGAGCAGTCAACATCTATTACAATAGCATTATAATTTACGCTTTTGTCAATCACGAATATGTCATCAAACTACATACTCATATTAGCATAATTTATCATCCATCCATCCATCCGTCAGCCAAGTTCGTCCACTACTGGACATAAGCCTTTCCAGGACTTTGCCACTCCCGGCGGTCATCCTGGAAGAATTGCCCTTACTCACACACGCTGGGCAGGCGGGTTGGTGAGCGCGGTGCCGGAACCCTCGCACCAGTGAGGCTGCTGCCCGTCACCAGTCTGTTCCATAAAAGGGCCGGCTATTAGGGATGGATATACCGCCATCCATCGGTCCCAGGCATGATGGGCCTCCTGGTTTTTTGCCTGTGAGCTGTCCTCTTACTCTCCCCCGAATTACTTCGAGGGGGCTCCAAGTAAGATGGTGGTACTTCCACAGTCGAGCCCGGCATCAGCTCTACTACCTATTGTGGTATTGGTATACAGGTATTTTATTAATTTAAAATCCTCTGTAGCTGAGTAGTATTTATATTGCCAAGCTATACAGGTTAATTTTGACTAGCTTAATCATTTCAGATGGTTACAAACCATGGTTACAAAGTACTACAAGTACGCCAGCAGGTGAACGTAACATTTTACGAAACTGACAATTGTGCCACGCATTTATATTGAATAAACAAACCCGCGCTTCAAGTTGACGACCTCTGAAGCAACAAGACAATAAATATGGAAGTTCTTATGGAAAACGCGGTGATTTGGAAACGACAGGGGTTATCAAACGGGTAGGAGGTCGATTAAAGTCATGGTCTTTAGGTCGTATGCTCATAAATATTGAACGGCATGTTTTTTACATTGTCACATCGTCTATATTGGTATATACTAGGTAAGTGAAAAAGTTCTAACCATATGATGGCAATATTTTTGCTGTGTAACCTGTTTTTTTTAAAAGGCTATGCGAATTTTATTTTTGTCACTGTCACTCCAAGTGAAAAATCGCGTAGTGCGAGGGGGGCGGATTCAGGGCAAAAAGGAAAAAAGTTGGTTTCATATTTTTATTAAAAAAACTAAAATAGCTAAAAAAATTTCAAATATCAAATCTCTAGATATTGCTTAAACACACCTAATAAAATATATTTCAATTATGTATGTGGTTCCTATTCGTCAAACGAGGAGAAAAAGTGTGTTTGAAGACCTCATTTCAACAATTATTTCTATCTAGGAAAATTTATCTAAACATGTTTTCCAATTTCAAACCCCTAGATTATATAGTCAAAATGCATATACCAGAAATTTATTACAATTTTCCGTGAATTTCATGAAATACACAAAAAAGAAACACCCGTATTTTTTTCGCATATCGCCTTAAATTGAATTAATGAAATACTAGTACGACTACTTGAAAATGAAACAAATTATTAGTCACTATTAGATAATCTTGAAACTGTACTCGTAAAAGATTATGAAAGAGACTTAATCGACCTCATCTCCTTTCCTAGTTTTAGAATGTCTATTAAAGTTGTTAATTACCTACCGGTTCAACGGCCTGGTACAGTCAGCAAAAAAAAATGCTTACCCTTGGGTGTGTCAGAGGCATTATTTTTATCTATACTACGTAATCATTCTAACAAATAATAAGATTAGACTAATAGATTAACAAATAATAGAATTGCTATATGAAATTCGATTTATTATCAAAATAAATATATTTTTAATTTTTGCCAATATCTGATCTTTCTTATTGTCTGATATTTATATAGAATGATAACGGCCCCATACCGAGGGTCGAAATATATCGAGTAATATTTTTTTCATCGTTTTAATAGTAATAAATAAACATCAGAAATTAATTTTATAGAGCAATAAACGAAAAAAAAAAGAAAGAAATATATATATTTTAGTTCCTCTATATTATCCATACCTATAAATTGATGTCTTCTTGTCATAAGCTCGTTGACACAGGTACCTTTTATTTTGTTTAATTGTTAATTTATATATGTTCCTATTTTTTATAATATTTTACATTAAACATTAACAAGATTTTGTATAAGAACCGGGATGATGAAATTAATCGACGTTTCGGTACTTTACTCAAAAATCACAAAAACCAATAAGTTAGAATGAAGATAATTGCTGAGTGTCACGCATCAAATAGTCTATTAATTAAAACAACATAATTCACTAAAGGTCAATAATTTCGCAAATAAAATTCAAAACAGCATGCAAACTTTAAGCTATAGAAGCAAAAAATCACGGATTCTGCAACTAAAGGTACCTATCATAAGCTATCCTTACTTATGGTGCCGAAACATGGACGCTGATCAAAGCTTACATCCACAATATAAAAGTGGCGCAGAGGGCTTTGGAGAGAGCCATCTCTCTTGTGGATCATGTACCGAACGTCGAGATTCGACAATGAACTAGAGTCGGTAAACGAATCACGAGACTTAAGAGGCTATGCGAATTTTATTTTTGTCATTGTCACTCCAAGCGAAAAATCGCGCAGTGCGAGAGGAGCGGATTCAGGGCAAAAGGGAAAAAAGTTGCTTTTATATTTTTATTAAAAAAAGTAAAATAGGTAGCAAAATTTCAAATATCATATCTCTAGATATTTTTAAAACACACATAATAAATTATGTTTGAGTTCTGTATATGGTTCCTATTCGTCAAACGAGGAGAAAAAGTGTGTTTGAAGACCTCATTTCAACTATTATTTCTATCGCGGAAAATGTATCCAAACATGTTTTCCAATTTCAAAACCTTAGATAATATAGTCAAAACGCATATACCAAAAACTGATTATAATTTTCCGTGTATTTCATGAAAAACACAGAACAGAAACACCCGTATTTTTTTCGCATATCGCCTTAAAGTGGAGATGGGCGGGACATCTGGCTAGACAGGAAGACGGACGGAAGTGGAATAGGGCAGTTACACAGTGCATGGCAGCACAGGCTAGGAAAGCGTTCAGTGAGTAGACCGATGGCCAGATGGCGAGACGATATCGTCATAGTTGTTGGTGGGCAATGGATGAGGTTGGCAAGAGATCGTCAAAAATGGCTTAGAGAAGAAGAGGCTTATGCCCAACAGTTAATGGAAGTGGGCTGAATGATGATGATATCATAAGCTAAAGTAACTAAAGTAAAAAAAATATCTATGACTGTTTGGTTTAAACACACGTAATTGTAAAGCTTTAATAAATACCATGTTTACCAATAATTTGTGGAACGTTAAAAACATAAATTATCAACGATTCGCCGATGTTGAAATATGTATGAAGATGCAGGGTTAAACATAATTGTATGTTGGAGACGTCTTAGAAACTAGGTCAAATATGTTTCAACTGTACACTTATGTATATTTTGCTACAAACAAAACATGATTTTGCTAATAAAAAAAAGATAAATAATTTAATATAAAATTATAATAGTTTAAATAACGTTTTTTTGATATGTTTGCAATTTCATACTGTGTTTTTCTATGGGTCTTTGTTATCTTATTTTTAATTTACTAGGTAATATCATGTCAAAATCACAACTAATAGGTATCATGTCAAAAAAGGCGCTAACACTGAGTAATGTCAAAGGTGAGTACAGTCAGCAGCGAAAGTGAAGACGTGCTGTAATTCAGTTATGTAACTGTGTATTACAGGTCACGCTGCGTCTGCGCAGGTCAGTGGGTGGGCGGCTGTTTGTATTGGGATCGGGTCTTACTTGAACTGTTAGCTTATCTATTGCGTAGGGTATGTGACTAATTTGACCAAAGATTCAAGTACCATAAAACTAATTAGATACTTATATTTACTGTGAAACAATTCATAATTTGTTAATTATGTTCTTGTCGGTACCCATCTTCAAATTATGGTGATTTTTACTTTCAATTTATGTTTATATTGACCATTTCACCAATTACTTACAACAAAATTGTGGCTACGGCCCATAAAAGATCAAAGAAAGTGCATTTAAAACCAAACACAACTGGCTAATATTCAAATCGGCCAATTACAAACCACTTTCGATTACAACAAAAAAAGATTTTAATCTCCTAAATTTGTATATATTTTTGCTATAACACCAACTGTTAAGGCGTAGGTACTCCCGCGATGTCGGTAAGTGTGCCATCTTCCGTGAGAAGCGCCCAGTTAATGACAATGTACTCGCGATCGAGTCGGCAGATAGCAGAGAAAGACAGACTTATGTTAAAATGCTTGATATTGCGTCAAAGTTGTAAATAATCACTTTTGTTTAGGAGTTTGCGGAAGGATGTCGAAAGGCCGATGTTTTTAGATGTATTTTTATACATTTTCAGCTTTGTCACATTTGAGTTTTATATCGATATTGCACTGACATACATATATTGCTGATTGGTGTTGGATTTGGAGAGATTGTGGACTGTTTTTGTTTTATTACTTATGAAATTATAGTGTCGGCTAGACCTAAGTTTAGCGAGAGTTTGGTGTATGGCCATTACTTTTAAATTAATAAAATATAATGTTACCATTCGGCTTTTCTTTATAAATATTGATATATATAGTGTTTTTTTTGTAAATTATACACATTAATTAATATGAGCAAGATATATTTCGAATCTTTTTGGACTCGGCATCAGTTGCATTGACAATAGATATGACATTATAAATATAAAAGACATTTTTTTTTTATTGCATTTAAATAAGCATAAAACAACTTCTACGAGTACCTTTTTAATTGATTATAATAACACAAATCACTGAACGGACACGGCGTGATGTGACCCAATTTTAAATATTTAATACAAAACGAAATGAGAATTTAACAAGAAACCGTTTAAAATTCCATTGACATTTAAGAAAGTACATCCGACCATCAATCACTGGCTATTCTTAACTGTTCAACAGTTACATAAAAAAATAAAACTCTAAAAACAGCCCATTAGGCAATGTCTATTATTGAAATATTAGTGTGACCCACGCGTGCCGTGCACCGCGGAATTATAAAAGCTAAGGAGACGCAGGCGGCTGTTTTGAGTCCAATACAGCCACGAGCAAAACGGATGTGCAGATGCCAAACCGGTTGCTGTCGCCTTAAGAGCCTGGTTGCCGCCAACGACCTTGAGTTGACGTGTTTCTTCAATTAATATCGACAGAAAATATATTGAAATTATGTTCATATCAGCGCGCACTGCATTACGACGTCGCTGGGTCTCCGGATAGCGCAAGATAGGAGAAAATAATACTTTTCACATGGACACGATGGACGGAAAAAAATAATTGCGACAATTATTTTGATAAACAATTTTTTCCTTGTATTTGAGTGCAAGAACTATACAAATATTAACGGTTTTAACGAAACAAGCAAATTTAGTCTTAACATTTCTTTTACGCGGGAATAATTCCCTACAATAAAGTTGTTCTTTATAGTTTAAATAACATAATATAAATGTTTTTCTAAATTTGATACATACTGTTTAAGAGCGCTTTAGCAGCCGGATTGTAAAAAACCCGCCTTTTTCTAATTAATCAAAACATAGCACTTATATTAAAAATTTACTTAATATGTAGTTTCTCAGCAAAACCTTATTACCTATGTTTTGCGTACACCGTCATCGCAATGTTTCCATTGGTTTCTGTAAATTAGATTTTTAAAGTTAATTTTAAAACTCTAATTTACAGAAACTGATAGAAACTTTGCTATAGCCGCATACACAATACATAGGTGATAATCTTTTGTTGAATAACTATTGGGTAAATTTCGAATATAGGCAAGTGTTCTGTTTCAATTAAATAGAAAAAGGCGGGTTTATCACAATCCGGCTGCTAAATGGGTCTTAAGAGAAATAACATTATAAAAAGGAGTCATTTTGGATACAGGCGCCTCAAATAGACTTTATATAAAATTTGTGGAAAGTATTCAAAGAGAAACTACCTTTAGTTTACCTGCTGGATTTTACTGAAAGAACTTCTGGCTAGGCTTAAGCAATGTCAATTATTAAAAATGCAACTCATGGAAAAGAATTATCAAAATTGTGATTAACATTTTATCTGAATTATACAAGCTACTTAAAGATTATAATTATCTTTTAAAAAATTTGTTCGACTACCCATTTGTAAATAATTGTGCCGGTCATGCGAAAAACAAATTTGTAACTACTTTATACATATCAACGATATACATAGGTTTGTCCTTACTTCAAAACGTCAATATAAAAGCAGAAAACCATAAAGAACAAAAATAATATGACCATTGTTTTTGCGCTGGTACTGTACTTGTGACACGGTTAGTAAAGACCATTAACTTTGTGAAACATCAGTATAACTTACTCGTAACTAAGTAATGTCAAATGTCAAAGATCGTTATAGCTCACCGTAAAAATACGTGAAGGCCGAAATCCATGATGATACATAGGTAAAAGTAGGACTCATACGTAGGGTTGCCATTTGTAAAATGTATAAATTGCTACAAGAAACTCAAAAACCCCAGATTTTCAACATATCTGTCTTTTGTTTTTTACCTTGCAAATAAAATAAGAGAAGTATAAATTGTTATTATTTATTTCATTATGAAGAAAAATACCTTGAACTTTGGTAACAATTTCATTTAAATATTTATTTTTAAGGTTTTATAAGGGTTTTAGGTTAGTGTTTTGTTTTAGGTAAGTTTTATTTTGTAGGTAGGTTTTTAAGTATTTTAATGTTATTTAAGTATTATTTTGTTTCAGTGGAACTTGCAAAAATAATATAATTGTCATAAGACAAAAGACAAATAAGAAAATAAAAAAACTAAACGTAGCTTTTTTCTCTCTTTATCTCACATCATTGAAGAAATAAAAACTAGTCTTTTCTATAAAAAGTAAACCAAAAATGAACTCCCTTCGTTTTGGACGCTCCCTGCACTACCACGGTGGCGTAGCGAGATTACAAGGCGGGAAACCATGGAGTCGTAGCCTTTGCTACATCTCGTAGCATAAAAGGGACGCGAACTATTGGAATGAATTATTGAGAAGTGAACGTAAATAAAAATATTTGGTATGTACAGAGTTCCAAAAAACTTTTTACAGGTTTGCGAAAGGTTTCATCTACTTAAAGACTTAAAAAAAAAACATTTTTTTTGTGTACGTTATTGTTAGTAAGGTCAAACTGACAAGTGTTCTTTAATTGAAATTCAAAGGTTTAAAGGTATAAAATGTTAATTCCAAGAGGAAAAGTTACAGTTTTTCTAGTTCTTTGTTTCTCTAGCCCTAATTAAATGAAATATGATTTTGCTTGCATTGTTTTTAATAATATAGCTATGTCAAATTTGCGCCGACTTGATTAATAACAATACAATAAATGAGAAACGTCAAAAAAAAAATTAAAAATATATTCGATATCCCGACTTTTTCATGTTTAGCCGAGACAGTCTACATCTCTTGGTAGATTCAATTTTTTTCTATAAAGAAACATCAAAAGTAAATGAACATTTTGTGGTAAGCATAAGAAAATATCTAACTAAATTGTGGTAATAACTTAGTGCTTATTTCTTGTTTCATTCGGTTCAAGTTATAATATTTAAATTTGGAATAAAACCTAGCCTTGCGGTTTCAATAAATCTTGAATTTAAGTGTTGTTAATTTTCGAGGATATTCAGTGGTTTTTATCAAATGTCATCAGAGTTCATGGTCAATCAATTAGAAGATCCGGTATGCTACGTGAATTTAAGGCGGCAAAGTAAGCTATATTTAATGTTAATTTTACTTCTTGAAATTATAAAGCTATCATTTTGGTTATTTTATATTTTTAGTCTTGTTAAGTTTATGTAATTATGAAAAAAATACATCATATAAAAAAAACGTCTAGCTTGGTTATTTGTATATTTGTTATTTGTTTATTTACAAGTACACTGAAATTGGAAGACTACAAATTGTAATACCTGTCATAAAAATAACAATTCAGCTTTACTGAGTCACTATAAACATCATCAGGAGTACGAGACTAACAGTATTTATTTTTATAGTTTCTAAAATTTTTGGCAAAGTTACGTCTACCATGGCCACGGGCTAACTGTAAATTGACGAATATTCGGAAATATACAAAAGTTGAACGCATTTATCTCCGTACTTCTAATATTAAATAATATAATTTAACCTTCAAAAAAATTACAATTTTACCCGTTTTTAAACGGCGTTTTTCGGGGCGGCATCGCTTTTACAATTACATTAAATCGAGGAAAATTTCTCGTATATGCATAGCAACAGTGCCAATAGAGATAAAAAGATGAATGATAAAAAATGTGGTAAAATATTAGAAAAGTTACGTCACAGGGTTTAATGACTTAACAGCATAGCCATAAATAACAATATGAAAAAATTAATATCATATAATTTTATGTTGATTTTATCGTTGAATTATAAAAACAAGTTTATGTTTTCAGGGTTCCGTACACGAAGGGTGCCAAACGGGCCCTGTACCGCGACCAAACGGACACTGTCCGTCTGTTATAGATGTCGATAGCTTCAGCTGTTATAAGTACAATGGCCTCTATAATGGTAAATAATTAAAATAATACATGTGGTTCGCCATACAAAAAACCCTCTTTTTTACGTTACTTTTTTCAGCTCTTTCAAGTTTTAAATTTAGTCGGATTGTCAGATATCTAAAGTAAAATAAAGGTTATAAGTAATAATAAAAATAAGTGTAAGTAATATTGTTGTTATTTACCATAATGTTTTAAGAGTTTTGTACCTGTATTATGTGGTGGTACAGAACCCATCGTGCACGAGTCCGACTCGTACTGGGCCAAATTACCTATATTTGAAATAATTTGAATAGCTTTGGTAAATTAATAATTTTGCCCACCCTCTAGAAATAACAAACTTGAAGATCATATTACAAAATCCTTTCGTATAGCGTGTTCCTACGTGATAGGTTTAACCTATCTGCTAAATTTCAAGTTTCTAGGCTTAACTATAGTAAAGATATAGATCCACTGGTGGACATAGCCCTCTCCAATATTTCACCACTCTTGGCGGTCCTGTATCGAGTGAAATATTGTAGAGGCCTATGTCCAGCAATGAACGACTAATGGATGGATGGAAGATATATAGCTCTGAAAATTTTCATAAGGAGTAAGTGGTACTGTGACTTACACACAGTAATTTACTTAAGTTACAGTAAGTTACTTAGTTGTTCGGGATCTAGCAGGAATCTTCTTGAATCATACGACTTTATCTCAATTTAAGTTCTTGTATTATTTCTTTTTTTTAATAATTTTTTCCTAATTAACAGATGCACATTAAGGAAGGGGAGCTCTGAATTTCGTAGGGCACTCGCTTATCGTGCTGGAGGTATTTTATTTCTCGATGACTCCAGGAGGAATCTTATGGAGAGTCAGCTATACTTCAGCAGGACTCTCGAAGGAATCTTGCTCGTGTTTTGTCTGAAAGGTCTTTTGTACTGGATCTGTATTTATTTTTGGAAAACACGAAATAATTCAGTCAATACGACGTATGTCGATCCATATAGGTTATCGATTGCCAAACTAAACAAACAAATAGTCCTTTAACCTACCTATAAAACCTAGCCTTACCTAAACCTAACATATTGCCTAGCTATATGTTACAGTACCTACATCGCTTTTATAAATAAAGATTTAAAATTAATTTAGAGAAAATCGCCGTAATCGGTTATCGTTGTATTGACGTTTCTCTAATTCTTATCCTTTAATATACATTTGCAGTCATCTGCGGTATAGCCTTTCAACCATTTTAGCCGTTATGACGACGTACAGCTATTGAGTAGGGTAACATGCGTGCGCTGTACATTTATAGAGCATCTAAGCCTTAAAACATTGCCTCATACATCAAGCTCTTATTGAAGCAATCTTGCATGTAAGACAACTTCATATCTGAGTGCATCTGCATTGTAATATTACCTACTCATACTTACTACAACCAATTAGTAGACCCAACAATAGTGGTATTATTATGTGTGGAACTTGAAACCTTTTTAGGAAAACATATGGTTTAAATAGTAGATTGTGTCACAAGGGACCAAAATAATGTTTTTTGTGTTTGAATCCAGAGCAAAGCGAAGGATTATAGAGTAGAATTCTAAGAATAGCGAGGGATTCAAAGTACTCGAGGTTAAATAATTTTGGCACTGTGTGGCACACTCTGCTTTTCACCCCCCTCTATTAGAAAACTTCCGGTGTTAATATTTCACTTTCACTGCTAACTAATCTTTTATTCAATTTGTGTGAATTAAATTAAAATTATCTGTAATATTTTGATAAAAAGTAATAAAAAAACGAATAAGAAGCTCCCGCGTATTTTTTTCATTTTTTATTTATTTATTTGTTTATTTATTCAACTAACATTTATCTTTACAGGACTAACCTAAGATGACCTATAACCTAAGTGTAGCTACTAACTTAAACAAAATACAATTTATTATCAACAAAAAAACAAAAACACAAATTTTATTTAGTACTTCTTGACATTTGCTACAATTTAATCTGCATCTTCTTATTAATTTCACAATTTGCTACAATTTTATTATTTAAAATTTGACATTTTATTTCTGTTCATCCAATTTCTTTCGTCGTATTATGTTAAAGTTGTCTTTATTTTTTTTTTGTAAGATGTTTATGACTGTTTTATTTTAGTGTATGATTTTGTAAACTTATTTGTGTACCATGTTTGGTTTATGTTGCAAATAAATATGATTTGATTTGGTTTGATTTATTGATTTTTAAATAAAACTGTTAATTCGAATGTATGTTAAACTGTCTTGAACAAAGTAAAATTTTAGTCGCTAAGGATTTTTCATCTCGATTACTCGACTTATTACTTTTCTTCTTCTTCTTTGTCCTCGCTTCTTCCCGCTACGCGGAGTCGGCTTTCTTAATTTTGAAGCGCCATTTATTTCTGTTGAACCCTTTTTGTTTGCTGAGGTTCATGTTTTTCATATCCTTTTGGATATTCGTTAACCAGGTAGCTTTTGGTCTACCTGGTCCGACTCGACTTAATACTTTTATTTTAGTTTCATTTAGTTAAGGTAAGTATTTCTTTTTCTATTATTTTTTACGTATATTTTTATATTCATAGGTAGTTTTAATTTATACTCGTAGGTAGTCTAGTTTTTTAATGTTATTTAAGTTTTATTTTGTTTAAATAAATCAATTTTTATAGCTTTTTATTTTTTGTAAGATTTTATTTATTTTTGCCATTTTTAACATGTATTCCGTGATTGTTTCATCTGACTTTCGAATTACTTTTTTTAATTAGTTTTTTACATTCTTAATTTTAGTGAGGCTAAGGTAGAATCAATTATTCAGTGTAGCCGATTCTGAAGGCTTTAATTTTAGTTTTAGTGCTGTCAAACATAAAATGATTCCAAAGTAATTTAGATTCTGTTCTTAACCCTTAAGGACTATTTTGCAATTAATGAAATTTAGTTTTGACAGCACTAAAACTAAAATTAAAGCCTTTAGAATCGGCTTTACTGCCTGCCTAAAAATCTTGTGATTTAATTGTACGAAACGTTGACTCATGTGTCTGCAGACCGTACTTTTTAAATGTTTTATCGACACAAAGGCTACTCAGCTTTACAAATTACGTCATGGTGGATATGTTCACCTTTAATAATATGGCCAGAATAGTAGTTTATGCTACAAGGGCGCAAAGGAATAAACGACGAGGACGATTTAAAACACGAGCATAGCGAGTGTTTTAAACGTAACCGAGTAATTTATTGCTTTTACGTCCGTGTATCATAGTGCATAGTGTGAGGAAATGAAAACAAATATAATCTTGTGAACTTTAAATTATAATTGGTTTAAAAGGACTGTATCCATAGCCGTTAAACGGTGTAAAAAAAGTATAACGTCTATGGTACACAGGAAAGGCTGCAGGTTAGCCAACCATTGTAAATAAATTAAAAAAATAATAATATTAAAGCCCTAGGGCAAAATAATCGACTTTCTGTTCGGTTTTGATGCATAAAAAGTGGGCCTTTACGAGCACATGCATTGAAAAGTAAATAACATATTCTTTGAAATTGTAAATTGTGCATTGCCAATTCCCAAATTACATTAGCTCAGCACAAAAATTTCGAGTTGCTTATGATTTTGAGTTACGTAATATCTGTAAATTTTGCTGTAAGGGTTTTATAACGGAACCATAAACATGAGTTTTTCAAATATTCCAAGAACATTTTAATAGGCAGAGTAGACTTATATCTGCAGTATTTATTGCAGTGAACTTTTAAAAGATGGATGGCGTCTATATCGGTCAGTAAGCGAAAGGTTGTCGAATGTATTACAACAAAGTCTCCATACTTGGCCTATGCAAATTCGGCGCGATCAAAAAAAGCCTTTATGGTAAGCTATAAAGACCTATTTGGTAAAAAAGAGGTTGCCGCAGTGTAAGTGAGTAAATATGTCTTTTGTAAAGATGTATATTTGAGTGAGTTACGTCACATAATCGAAAGAAGCTGTATGTAACAGCTTTTGTGCATAGGTTTAATCGATGTTTGCTGGCGTTTTTTTATTTATTTACTTATAAGCAAAAAAGTGTGACTGATATGAAAAAAAAAGTTTATTTATTACAGAAATAATGAAGCTAAACTTGAATTTTTGCAACGACATTTGGCTTAAATTACTTGCACTTATAAACTATTTTGCAATGAAGAATTTAAGCTCTACCAGTCAGGCAAAATTAGACGAATTTATAGTGAGTAGCCGTTTCATACTATAATAATTATAAATTTAAGCCTTCAGTATTTGCTACATTATAATATTAACTCCAATTTAATTTATTTAAAGTCTTTAATTTATTTAAGTATAAATAATTTGTAGATATCAAATTTGTATCAAAAATCTTTCTTAAACTATTATTTGGCGACAAACACTGTAAGTAGACTTAGTTTCTAATGTAAAAACAAAAACAAATTATAATAAATAATCATTGTATTATTCATAATTATTGCATAGGTCGGGCTCTGATTGCTTACACAAAATAATTTAATGTTATTGCAATGTAATTGTAATGGAATTATTAGACTTAAGACTGTACCTGAGCCTAGAGCATGACCAACTCCAGTCTATCTAGGATTCGTTTGAAGAAATTCGGACTCTCCTTGTATTGAAAAAAATATATTTGGTTTATTAATCTTTTCTCTAGGGATCTTACGTATAAACAATGTACTAAGATTTATACTTTTGTCAAAAAAAATGTTTTGTACCCTCTTTTTTTTTGGTTTTCAAACGTTCGCTTGAAGAACGCGGTTAAGAACTCAACTTGATTTTTTTTTCATAAAATAGGTAATAGAAATATGAAGGTATATCACCTAAATTCAATATTTTTTTCCCTACAAAATATTTCAGTATTAGCTAAAAACACACCAATTTGTTGTTTCGCTGCGTGATCACTAGTATTACGCGTCTAAAAAAAAGAGGCCAAAGAGCCAACATATAATCGACTCTATGAAAAGCGAATAAAGTCTTTGCAATTAGACTTATTGTGCTGGGTGGGTAATAAAAAAAGTTGCTAAACTCCGGCCGTTCATTCGAGAGAATGGTGACGTTT
Source organism: Ypsolopha sequella (assembly GCA_934047225.1). Lineage (NCBI taxonomy): Eukaryota > Metazoa > Arthropoda > Insecta > Lepidoptera > Ypsolophidae > Ypsolopha > Ypsolopha sequella. Next base: position 23,329,227 of record OW203993.1, read on the forward strand.
GCAAATGTCAGGGGATAAAACCTTTTTTTTACTGTTTTGCATTTCAATATTTTATATTTATCATGATGATTTAAGGGTAGATTGTATATCGTTAAAAGGTCCCATTTGTTAATAAAAAGTATTTTTGTCGTATATATTTTCCACTTCCTAGTACAAAACTTAATGAATCAGCTGACTCAATTTCTACGTAAAAGTTAAAAAAAAGCGCAAAAAATATTATTTTTGGCGAAAAGTTGTCTATTAGCGATACTGTCAAGTTATTTCTGTCAAATCAGCAATCATAATGCCTGCAGTATGAATCCTCGACTTTTTGAATCGACATTTCAGAAAAAGGTTTATAATATCTGCGGTGTAAGGCTGTGTTGTCGTATTATAAAACTGATATACCTAACCAAATAATAAGATCGTATATATATTCTATTCCATGGTTTTTATTTATAAAAAAAGTTTAAATAATCATGATTTAGATTTATTTCGTCCCATTTGTTGTACCGTTGATGTTTTTTTAACGTGTCTTTATTTATTTTTGTCGTCAAGAAGCTCCTGTTGACTTGTAGTATTTTTTCGAGATATCGCCACACTCCATCTGTCATCATTCTCTCGAATTAACGGCAGCAGTTTAGAGTATGCCATCTTCTTAATATCCTGAAATATATGATTTATTACAACATTTTTTGACGTAGTAAAATGACAGTTATTTACGACAGCTACTTCAACGAAATCCCTACATAGATACGCAACGATGCATATAAACACTATTGAAAAACTCGTAAAAAGTGAAAGGTAGTTAATAGTTTCTATAATTAACATGTGCTTGGTAAATTTTGCAGTACCTGGCATCAACATTTTGTCTTCAAATAAAGTACCATTTTAAAATAATGGATTCAAACAACATGCTTTGTGCTTCATACAGAAGCGTGTATTGTAGGTAGTTTCTTATACATGTTGTTACTAAGATTCTTGTTTAGATATAAACCGGTAACAATACCCACCCGAGGTGATATATAGCGGAGCGTTCGTCCGTTTGTCTGTCACGGAGTGACCTGGGCTTCAACTTTACTCAACACAACCCTAGTTTTGTTCAGATCTTACAAAAGTATTTCCAATAAAGTATGCACAGTGCTGTATGTAAATTTTGAACAATATAATGTAACTTTAAACTCTCGCGTTTCGTACACATTATAATATATATAATCGGGTCGATTATATATATTATAAAATATAATTTAAATAAAGTATCTAACAATATAATGAAAGTATTTATAGCAAAATCCATCGCGTTGGAAGCTCTTAAGATTATTTGAGTGCATTACAACACGAAAAAACTAGGCAAATGCGAGTCGAACTCGCGCACAAAGGTTTGCGTACCACCACAAGATACGGGTAAAATCCTGTCAAACAATTTGGCACCCTCTGACGGTGGAAAACTATTTTTTATTATTTGTACTTTATTTGTGCTTTATTTGTACTTATTATTTGTATTTGTTATATGTACATTAGAGTTTGCACCTACTACAATTCAACTTTTATCTATGACCGTAATTAAGATAAATCTCTGAAACCCCCTTGGTTCTATCGGGACGCCCCTTGGGTTTAAATTTTCTATTATTTGCCGTGATGAAGGCCACAGTAACATGTATTCTGTGAAAATTTTCAACTGGCTACCTATTACTGCTGAAACTATAGACCCCTTTGACAGACGGATGGACGGACGCGGACGGTCCCGTTTGGCACTGTTCGGATACGGAACTCTAAAAACCAATATGAAACAAATTCTCTGAGAAAAATAAACCTAAAATTCAAATTCAAATTATTTATTTGCGCTATCACATACATAATAAAGATGACAGGTTTTTTTTTTGTGATCATGTGATACCCCGCAGGGGCACAGCAAAAACAATGACAATGAGGAGAGGACATACATTGTTTACTTATAGTATTATTAAGCTATTAATAATAGTATTACTAATCAATCTACTTACAAACACTTATTATTATAAAGAGTATTTATTTATGGATTAAGGTTATTAAAATTATTGTAACCTATCATTTAAGTATTCATTCAGTGAGTAGTAGTATTCTGTATTTAGTAATATTTTCAATTGTTTTGTAAATGTGACGTCTTTTGTTTCATTTTTTATTATTTTGGGTAAATTATTATAAATCTTTATAGACATGGCTAGAGGACCAGATGAGGAAAGTTTAAGTCAGGAAGGGGGTTGTATTAATTGTTTTTTACGAGAGGATCTTAAAGATTATTTTGAGGGTAGGTTTTTTTCTTCGCGTTTTTTATAGAATTCAGGGTATTTTCTAACAAATTTACAGATTTCAAGTATATATGGGGATCAGACGGGGATCAAACCCGTATCTCTGCCTTTCGCTGCTCTGGTTTGTCTTCCGTTATCAAGGTATTTGAAAAAGTATTGTTGATCTGGAGGACAAATTTGGTAAGTTATTGGCCCGCCAAGGGTTTCGAGCCGCGTTCGCTTTAATTTTCTCAAAAAAATTGTTCTAATTGATTTTTCTATGTTTTAATGCTCTCTAATAATAAAAAAGAAAGTACCTTATTTGTTTTGTAAGATCAAAACTAACCACACACGAACACACAATGAATGAACATTATGATTACAAAACCACCACCGAGATTATTTTATTATTAATGATGAATCATAAAGTCAGCGTTTCGAAGTTTCACGTACGCATCGGCAATCTGTCTTTACCGACCGAGCTTTGACATTTTATTACCAACTGGATGTGTAGGCTTGCAAAAGGTTATAGGTCAAGTAGTTTGCCTAACTGAGGTAATAAGAAGGCAGAAAAACAAAACCAGTGCTATTATTCTTCTTTATCTAGATGGGTACTAAATATCATATTTAAAAAAAACTATTAAGATAACTGTTGTGAATATTATTGATTATGAATACTTGCTGCCATATTTAACACTAATGAAATTCTTACATCATACTTATATTTGTTACAGATGAGTATTTTTAATGTAAGTTTATTTTTTAACTTTACTCAAAAAGTTTTATTTCATTCATCAAACCATAAAAAAATCTGTTAGATGATGTAAACTTCGGATGTAGAATTGTGTTGATTTTAGAGCAAACCTATTCCGCCCTACTGTCTAGTTAAACCATTTACCAATAGATTTATTAACAGATACCTTAGCTTTTATGCTCAAGATATTAAGCTTGTTTTTGAATAAGTTTTAAGATTGTAGTTTCACCAGTACATCTAAGAGTGATGACTGTAAATAGATGTCAAGTTAGACATACAAAGTGTGGATCGATTGTTATACGGTAGTGAGCTACAGGTCAAAATGATTTATCGCTGTTGAAGTTGTGATTTATTAAATTATTCTTATATTTATTTATTGATCACGATTTTAATAAGGATTCTTTTGTTTCACGTGCCATTTTGATTTCTGATAAATTAATATATACGAACTCTTATACAGTTAAACTCGCTTTGTAAATGCTTTGTTTTTTTTAAATTAAGTAGCGCAGGGCCACGATATTTGGTATCATTTGCCCAAAAGTGGGACAATTACAGCTAAATAAAAAAAATCTATTTTTTTTTTCTAGTTTCTGTGTGTTCAATAAAAGGATATATTTAATATAAGGTGATATATAATACTTCGATAAAATATTTAAGTTTTCGTCAAGAAACAGTGTTATTTAATACACTTGAATTTAAACCCAATTTCAGTAAGTAACTTAATTAAAATACAAATTAATTCATTACAAACAAGTCGATGTACATAAAAGCAATGGCCAATGACACAAAAACGTGCTAACTACATACTTAAACAAATTTAATTAAATTGTTTATCCTCGTAGATACAATAAAATAAGCTATCAAGTAAAACGATTGAAACTGTTAAGTAGTTTAAAGAAACAAATGCTGCATTTTAAACAAAAAAAATATTTTTTTGTATTTTTGTTTAAGCTTTAAACATAATTATTTTATTATGATGCTTTATTATAATTATTATTTGTTGTAAAAAAACAAAAATTATTATAATAAATCATCATAATAAAATGTCTTTGAAGCTTTAACAAAAATTAAAAAATATATGTTTTGTGTATTTTTTTAATTTGCAGTTATGTGTATTTTTGTCATTTTTTGTTCGATTTTTCTGACTAATAATTAAACAATGCGTTGGACCAGTTCATTAAATATCCCGTTATTAGGGTTCTGTACCCAAATCACAAAACGCAGCCTTATTAAAGTCACGTCTGTCTGTCTATCCCTCCGTATGTCACGGATCTCTAGCTCGTAGACGGAATGAGTTACAGACCTGACATTTTGATAGCTTATGTAGAATGATGACCCAAAACCTTGGACAAAACCGAATACAAAATTAAAAACACAAGAAAATTATTTTTCAGGGGCGTTTCGTAATCTGTTTTATCTTCAAAAATAAAGAAACGGGGCGGCGTCAAATTATCAATGTTAGACCATTTTTGTTATACAAGATCTAACTCAAAAATTTACAGTGAAAACGCTGATTTATAATGAAGTTTTAGGTTTACGTACCGGAATACTCGACCAACTCAATTTTGCAGCTTTGTTTCAAAAGTTTGTAATTTTTTCAAATTATTTATGTCTATTAATGTCTCACGGCGCGAGTTCTGTTCACACTTGACCAGTTTTTAAACCTTTGCCAGTGGCTGATATATATCATACAGTGACCATAAACTATTGATCGCAATTGACCTCAAATATATTTTTTTATGAATCAGAAGGAAACCATCTTAATATCCTTTTGCTATAAAATCAAATCAACTATCAACTTCAAATTGATTTTACAATTATTTATTACTAGCTTTTGCCCGCGGCTTTGCCCGTGCTAATTTCGTTTATATTTATCCCGGGATCAAAAGTAGTCTATGTCACTCTTCGGCCAACAAACTATCTCTACGCAAAAAATCACATCGATACGTTACTCCATCGCTGCGTGAAAGAAGGACAAACCAACAACCAATAAACACACTTTCGCATTTATGAAACGGGTACGGATTGTAAGAGCCATTCAAATTAATAATACATGCATATTGATTTAAATGGAGTTCTCATGATCTTATATTTATTAATTTGACATCATTTTGAAGCTAATTGAAATTGAAATGTTGACATTCTAACAAAAGGCGAACTTGATGGATAGAACTTTAACATTTTGTTATGTTGTCCGTCAGTCACTCAATACGCTATTTTGATGATAGGTCAGAATTAATGATGTACGTAACAAAAGTTTATGTTATGTTGTGACTTGTGTTCAGTTTTGAATTGTCTGTTCAAATGGAAGTAGATATCTATTTAATATTCATCCATCCATCAGCCCGTATTCGTCCACTGCTGGTCATAGGCCTCGCCAATATTACGCCACTCTTGGCGGTCCTCAGTCATCCTTATCCAGCCGCCACCCGCAACGTCCTTCAGATCGTCAGTCCAGCGGGTACGAGGGCGGCCTACGATGCGCTTTGCTGTACGTGGTCTCCATTCCAATGCCTTACGGCCCCAACGGTTATCACGTCGGCGACAAATATGGCCAGTCAACTGCCAATTCAACTTACTGATTCTATTTAATATGATTTCTTTAGATTGATCTTAAGAGCGGTTTTGCAGCTGGATTGCATAAAGCCCGCATTTTTCTAATTAATCGAAACAGAACACTTAAATTCTAAATTCAGTCAATAGATATTCAACAAAACCTCATTACCAATGTATTGTGTATGTTGCCATCGCAAAGTTTCCATTGGTTTCTGTAAACTAGAATTTCAACATTTTTTGATTTCAAATTTAGGCATATAGTTAGATAGGATTTTTTATTTAAATTAGTTTATTTTTATTAGGTATAGGTTTTATAAGTGTTTTAGGTTAGTGTTTTGTTTTAGGTAAGTTTTATTTTGTAGGTAGGTTTTTAAGTATTTTAATGTTATTTAAGTATTATTTTGTTTGAATAAAACAATTTAATCATATTTTACCTTACACTACCCTGATGCACCGATTCGAAATATTGACAGTTTGAAATGATAACTTATGTTAATTCTTATGAATATATTTTTGAGAAAAATTACCATTTCAAAACACTTGCTCGTAACAACGCAACGATTTTAGGTTCATAATGCTGCTTATTAAACACGCGTCCTTTTTACTTTATATTATCGCACTATTGCTTTTTACTTTACACTTTTTTGTCTCAGATAAGAGTTTTTATGTCTAAAAAAGAAGCCTGTGAATAAATAATTGTGTTAATTAAATATGATAAATAAACGTTTCGGTTAATTAAATTTTGTCATTAAAATAACCATTAATCAATTAATCTGAATTAATTTAACACAAAAATATTCAGTTTTTGACGGTTTCGGTGCCTTTTCTTCCAAAGGCACTGGCAGGCAAAACGCGCGGCAATGCGCATAAAGAGCTTCAGCTGTCAATTATTTCGGATATCCGACATTCAATTTCATATTCGAAATAGAGAACAATTAGTTGAGCACTGACATGCAGATATATGTAAATTGCAGACATTCTCAGATGCTGATGATTAGTTGCTGCCCTAGGATCTAACTTTTAGAGGAAGGAGCTTTTCAAAAAGGATCTCTGTCACTGAGGAATAAAGGTTAACCCATGTGTCTCAAAGTCGTGGTATGGTGGTATTGATTCAACGAACACGTCCATCGAGACACCTTGGGAAGCTTCATATTATTACGGAAACATTGTTTATTGGTGACAGAAAATGGACTCTAAAACGTGCCGCGTAGAGTTGATTTTATTATAGTGATTCCCGAGCGAGTTGCGTATTTTCGATTGGTGTAAAGGCCGATAGCTAAATGTCGAAGATGCGCTTGGGCATGTTATGTCGTGTACCAATAATAAGGGTGTCTCCTGACAGGTGAAGTATGACTTTGTAACTGCATGGTGCACGGGTTTTATAACAGAAGATGGATACCAAAGAATCTTTACCAATGACGTTTGAAAAAGGTGTCTTCGTCTCAAGGAGTAAAACTTACGAAACTGATGTAAACTTCCTCCAATCGCGTTTCTGATAGACCAAAATCTATAAAAAAGTCACAAAACTGTTGTACTAATTTATTTAACTTGGGACTTCTTTAGAACAGCAGATAAATAACTATAGCAGATAAAAAACCCAGTTTATCCCAAATCCACGCGGATAACGTCGCGAGCGTCCTCTCGTGTTTTATAACACATTGCTTACAATAACTTCTTCATTATGAATATAATAAAATGATAAATAGAAGAAAAGAGGAAAAGAGAAATAACAAAAAAGAGTTACATAGCATAATTTCAAATATTATTTTGTATTTAACGGCTTATTCGATAACAAAACAACAAATGTATGTAGAAGCAGTGTATGAAAGCATTTTTCAAGTTATTCCAATTTCTAAGGATGAGGTTTTATTTAACATATAGGTATATAATATATCAAATGCGTTTTCAATCTATTTGCCATTAATTAATCGCAAACTTAACTAAACTCTCCCGAAGACACAGACCGACTATAGAAGTGATACCATTTTTTTTCAGTTAAGTTAGTTATGGTTAAGCTTTAGCTTTTTCTAAGCTTTAGCTGTTTTCTGGTCACTAAGATAAATTATTTGATTGATTCGTATTGTGTCTCGTTGTGTAACAACGTTGTGTGTAACAACAGACATTGGCTTATCTTTCCAAAAAAGCAAAGTTAAAAAATATTTTGCTTTTAGAAAGAAAAGAAACATTTCAAATTTTTATTAATAAAGGGAACTACTTATATTTTTAACCTTGCAAGGTTTATTGATATCGTTGAATCATGTGATTGTGTTTTCCTTGATGATAATAAACAAATAAATATAAATAATAGGAATGCAACGATAGTTCTATTACGATAACAATACGAATGACGAATGCATCCTATTAGCGATTATGATAACAAATGCGATATCGAATGCATAACGATTAATTTATTTTCACGGAGTAAAACAGGATTATTGAGTAAAATCAACATTTATTTGAATTTTGATTATTAATTTTGTCCAAAGCAGATTTCTTCAGCAATTAACATAGTAATCTCGATAGCTCATGGATTTTCTGAATCAAAGTAATTCCAAGATTGTTTTTCGGACATTACGATAAAATTGCATTTTTTTTTAGCAGCAGAGGGACCATCGCTTGCCTCTGTAAAAGTAGATTTCAGTTATTTGGGTTCCGTGTATTATTCTTTCAGTTCTTGAAAGTTTCAAGATGTTATAAATCGTAATACGGATTATCGTTAAAAATTACGATAACCTGCGGTTTACGATTATCGGCATTATTTATTTGAACCAACTATGCCACAGAACACAAAAAAATATTATAAAATTAAAAATATCACCGACAAATACCATTACGAAATAAAATATTCAAAATCCTATGCTAAACATGATATCAAAATAAACCATTCAGAACCTTACTACCTGACATTAAATGTCACTTTTCTTTGCACACCGAGACAATTTTGCAAATAAGTACTGCGCGCACGTTGATGTCTTTTAGATGCGAGTAATGTTAACTGTGTCAGTTGTAGAGTTGTGTCAATGAAAATTTGTATGTAAGAGCAAAAATTTTACTATTTTATATTTATTTATGTAATTTGTTATAAATATATATTTTTGTAAAACTATGACAGAAATAAATTTCTATATTTGAACACTTGGCGATTTATCCATCGCAAGGAGATATAAATTAACATTATATCATTGCTGTATAGAAACGCAGAAAAAAAAGTAAATCTGGATATGACGAGCTCTGAACCGGGATTCTGGGATTCAGAGCTCTTCACATCCAGATTAAGCGAGAGGTCCCGGGTTCGAATCCCGGTTCAGAGCTCCTCACATCTAAATTTACTTTTCTTTCTGCGTTTCTATACTGCAAAGATATAATGTTAATATATATTTTTGTGTATAGGTATTTATGTAAATCACAATCCATGTAACGTTCGAGTTTAGGTATATAATATATGTATGTATTTAACAGACATACATATTATACAAGTAACACATAAAGGTAACAATAAAAGACAAGACATGTTCCTAAAAATAAAAATGGAACGTAATTAATATTCCTGAAATTTTCATATTTTTGGGCCAAAATATTTACAATTTTAATTTTCAATATGGAATAATTTTGATATTTTCTAGATTGTAATGCATATATAATAATATTTTAGAAGATCCAAAGCGACGGATTTCGCAATAAAACATTGATAAAAAAATCAAGTAGCTAAATGTGATTTTTATTATTATTTATTATTTATTTAAAATGAATAACATTACAGTTTATTAACTAATACGTTATATAATTATAATATTAACGTAAAAAATTAAAATTAAAATTAGTAAATTAAATTATATATTTATCATGATTTTTACAACCATCCTTAGCACACAACCCGGCAATAATTTTAGTATAATTATTATTTAATTTTAAACCAACATAAATCACTGATAAAAATCCAATAACTCACCTGGTTCACAAGAAAAAAATGCACGACACAAAGTCACACACACTTAAAAAAAATATAAAAATTCCAATTTCAAAATTCGCGTTCGGTGCGCGCGCCGTCAGAGGTCAGAGTGCGCGTAAACTCATCCCGCGACTCGCGCGCATCGCCAGTGAAAGTGCTTATATAGCTTCGCACCAGTAGGGTTTGCACTTGCGCATCCCATGAGACGATTCATGTGCTGTTTTTCGGGGTGAACCTGACCTTATTGTTTGGTTTTTCTGACAGTTTTTTTTTTAAGTCTCGCGAAGCTTTGGGTCTACAATTTCTGAAAAAAGTTTCAATCTTTATTGGAAATACAAACAAAAATACGTAATAACGCAGGTAAGTTAGTGTGCAGCGGCACTAATCTCTATTAGAGATTTCTTCTACCAAACCAAAAAAGGGTCAGAAATATATTATAAAAGTAAACAGCAATTATACTCGAAATTATGTATTTTTACATTAATAAGTAAAATTATTAGTTAAAAGGACAATAACCTGACTACAATCCAATGAACTTAAATATTAATAATAACATATTGCATACACACTTATCATATCAATATAAATATACTTGAATATATTTGTTTCATTTATACTCTATGACATGTAGGCCCTAGCAATAATAGCTGGAACAACGGCTTTAGGTGCTATCCGAAGCTCACAGAGTGGACACAAATTATGCCCTTACTATTAGATATTATTATTATCTATTTTATTTTTTATTTAGTTTTTGGTACCTTATAAATTTCTAGTGAACACATGAAATGGTACATGGAGCTCGATTGGGTCGCCCTAGGGTGACGTATTCCAACCAAATTTGAGACATACCGTTGAAGGGCAAAGTTAAAGCACCAGCTAGTCTAGCATAAAGCAAACTTAATATAAATATGAAATTTAATAATGGATTTCATATGTATATCGATTGTGTATGTACAATTGTAAAGCCTCTTTCAATAGAATCCGGCAATAATGTAAACACGATTATTATTATTAAACACGATAATAATTATTATTATATTATTATTATTATTGTTGGTACAAAAGCGGTGTTTGTGAGAGGTTTTTGAAGTGACATCACTAACTTTCCAAAGACAAATAAGACTTTGATGATTAAAAAAAGTTTTACAAACTATTGAAATTTTCGTCGTCCGAGTATTTTTTATTAAAATAACTATCATAAACAAGTTATTTGGTGTCGAAATGATTGTAAGAACGATTGTATGGTTCCTTGAAATGTGAATATGATCAGGATTGATATTCAAATGTAAGTAATTACGGAGTAATCGTGTTTAAATTGGTTTGTTTACATTACTGCCGGATTCTATTGAAAGGGACTTTACATATTTTGCATTTAATGTGATATTTATAGTAATAATAATTGACAAACCTTTTATAACGTGCTTTGTTATATGGTGAATATATCTTATATCTTATATCTTAAACCATATCGGGCCCGATAGCGCATAATTCAGTGCTCTCTCTCTCACTTTGTTGATCTACTTCAAGAGAGATATACAGAGTGAATTTTTGAGACGGGACAGTAAGGGCAGCTACCTTAACCGTTATAGTTACAGGAAAACACTTCTAGGAGACTATTCATACATTTTTAAGATATTCTGAACTGCATTTACAGATTTTGGAAAAAATGTACAGTCATCAAGAAAATGGTCATTTTAAACAAAAACTTTTTTTGATGCCAATCGATCCTATTTCTTATAAGGATCAAAAGTCTTTAATGAACCGACTGAGGTTTAAGTACTAGAAATGTCAGAAATCGCAAAAAACTTTTTATGTTTTTTCATAGTCTTTAATACAAGTGACTGGGAAACATCCACTTCAAGAGCGACATATCTGGAAGATATCTTTAAATCAGATTCCACATAAGTTAAAATAGCAATCTCCGTGTCTATGTCCAGTACACGAGGCTGCCGCATGAACTTCTTTTTTAATGAACCATATTCTTTGAGATTCTTCAAAAGGTTTGTTCTTCAAAAGGTTTGTTCTTCAAATGGATACTTATTCGCGTACCACACCAATGCAGATTCCGTGTTCCTATTATTTACAAAATACGCTTCAATTAAGTCCAAACGTTTGCGATTTAAAGACATTTTTAACAAGAAGTACATAAATTACAACTAACAATCTAGAATTTTCTCTGCACAAACATAAGAATGACCTGAAATAACCCAAGAATTAATAATCGAATTCGAAGTTTGAAATTATAACTTTTTTTTACTTACCTTCTTTTTCAGCCAGTATTATTTACAGTGGATTATGGCAGATCTACCCATAACAAAAAGTTTGGCTTTTTTTTTTTGGTTTGAATCTTTTTCTGAAATGTATGAGAAAAGTTTTTTGCGATTTCTGACATTTCTAGTACTCAAACCTCAGTCGGTCCGATAGAGACTTTTAATTCTTATAAGAAACAAGATCGATTGGCACCAAAAAAAGTTTTTGTTTAAAATGACTATTTTCTTGATGACTGTACATTTTTTCCAAAATCTGTAAATACAGTTCAGAATATCTTGAAAAGGTATGGATAGTCTTCTAAAAGCGTTTTCCTGTAACTATAACGGTTAAGGTACCTGCCCTTACTGTCCCGTCTCAAAAATTCACCCTGTATATGTTGTATCGAGCGGTTAAAACTCGATATGGCCTGCTATGCTAGACCTCCAAGAATAGAAGAGGGTGTATGGTGTGATTCGATTGATGGATCAGCAAGGGGCGAAAAAGGTGTGTCAGGATTGAATATTTGTAGTAATTACCTATTCCTCATCACTGAAACTCTCTGAAACAAAATTAATCGTTACGGCAAGAATCCCCAAAGGAGTGTCAAAGGTGTTGCCGAGTATGGACTGTGAAATGCAACCATGTACACATTTACACTCAAGTTTAACCGACAATTATTACGTCCAGTGTGATGGGTGGTGAGCACTATTGCTGTACTTCGGACACAAATATGGACACACAGATTAAAGTGCCTTCCGAAGCACGCAGACCTAACACGAAATGTGCTCCTACGTGATTTGAACCCATCCATCTGCCTTTTTTTTTTTTCGTGGACATAAGCCTTTCCAAGATTTCGCTACTCTTGGCGGTCATCCTGGAAGAATTGCCCATACTCACACACGCTGTTGGTTGCGGGTTGGTGAGCGCGGTGCCGGAAACCTCGCACCAGTGATGCCGCTGCCCGTCACCAGTCCGTTTTATTCACCAGGCCCGGCTGTTGTGAATGGATATACCGCCATCAATCGGTCCCAGGCATGGTGGGCCACCTAGTTTTATGCTTGTTCGAGAGCTGTCCTCTTACTCTCCCCCGAATAAATTCGAGGGGGTTTCCAAATAAGATGGTGATAAATCCACAGTCGAGCCCGGCATCAGCTCTACCACCTATATCTCATTAGTCGCCTTTTACGACACCCCTGAGAGTATTGGATTGGTGCTATTCTACTCTACCGATCACCACACGGCTTATTAAACCGGATTTGAACCCGTGACCTCCAAATTAGTGATCGAGTACTCGAACCACTAGACCGCAGAGGCGGTCAGCAGAGTTTTATTGTAGGAAAGCTATTTGCCTTTTACAGTGGTGTATGTTTATCTGAACCATGCCGTAATTTTATGGTAGATGCGATCGATCGCGTTCTCAAACGCAAAACTGATGATTTTTATCCTTATTTTCGAATAAAAAGTATACAAGAACAGACGTCATAACGCGACCAACTCAGTGGTGGGCGTGGCCAAATGTAATGCTGTTTCATTTCGCTATAAGGTGGACGCTTCATGAGACATGTGAGGACGATACAATCGCGCCGATTTCGTCGAGGGCACAAAATTGAAAACTTGGTTCAGGAGAAACATGATTTTGGTGAAATTGTTGAAATTTTTTAGACACCCTACAATTTTGTGACAGCGTTTGTATGGAGGTTTGAGTGATGACGCGTCTTTACTTAAGGTTAAACGTCAGTCCCTTAGCAAAAAGTGCATAACTTAACTTTGTATTTCTTGTTTAGAAGTTATATAATAAAATATAAGGTTACCATTCGGTTTTTCTTTATAAATATTGATATATATAGTGTTTTTTTTGTAAATTATACACATTAATAAAAGCAAGATATATTTCGAATCCTTTTGGACTCGGCATCAGTTGCATTGACAATAGATATGACATTATAAATATAAAAGACAATTTTTTTTTTGTGTTTTAGTGTTATTTGTTGAGGCCTGGTCCAAAGTGGGCACCAAGCGACCAGATGAATGAGGATTCCCACATGCGAAGCTGAATATCTGTGAGTGCCGGGTGAAATGACTTAATGATGCGAACTGTGAAACAATGGTTGAAAGGCGAATTGTGAGTGCGTGTGTGGGTCGGTACTGGTAGAGTGTTGTTGTTCATAGAGTCACATGTGTGGCGATGTTGATTGATGCGTATGTGGAGTGCGTTTTTGGTCTCACCTACATAGAAAGCCGGGCAATGTCGGCATTCTAAGAGGTAGATGCAGTTGCTTGTCTTGCATGTTGTGCTTGTTTGTGCATGTAGAGGTTTTTGTGTGTGGTGAGTGTTTATGAGTGGGTTTGTGTTGATAATAGAGCAGGTTTTGCATCGTGGCCGCCGACATGGTGTTGTGCCTGTGCCTGTGCTTGTGGTGTTGGTGTTTTGTAGAATAGCTTTCGTTTTATTTAGGATGGATTTTATGTTAGCATTTTGCCTGTAGCAGATTGGTGGGTTCTGTGGTAGCAAATCTTTCGTTTCATCGTTTTGGTTGAGGATGGGGAGACTGTCTTGGATTAGAAGTTAAAAATTTAAAAACATTTTAGTATGTGGCACGCAATTTGGTTTCACGCAAAATTTTTCTATATCATAGACTAATATGCTAAGTCTTGGATTTTGACATATTGCGGGAACATTGTGCCTGTTGTCCCTTAAAAATCAATGGATTTGTACGTGGGAAATAATTTCCTGCTGCGCTGTTAAGGGTTAAAACGTAAAGCATAATAACACAGTAATGCTAGAAAACCGAATTGACATTAAAATTTGCTGGCCTAATACCATAAACTAAATTATTTAATACTTTTATAAAAAAAATTAGCAAAGTTTTGCGTTTTGGAACGCGATAAATCGCATCCACCCTAAATCTAAACCAATATTGTTACCTTAAGATTATGTAAGCACGATTAGGCTAGTTGCAGTGATACAAATCATAAAAATCTAGCTCAATTATCTATCTACACTACTAATATAAAGAAAAAGATTTTTGTTTGTTAGTTACTCTGAAACTACTAAATCGTTTTCAATGACATTTAGCATATATCTAAAATAAAGAGTAGAGAAGGTATTAGCATGCTTCCGAGGGATCTGGACACATTTCACATCTATCAGTTTTGAAATAACTCATTTCGATATCTTGGCATTTTTGACATCTGTCACTGTCACTGCAACTGTCACTTTTGACATTTGTAATTTTTTGATATCTGTCACTTTTAACATCATTCGCTGGAAGTATGTCACTTTTAAAATAAAGTCACAAAAAACGATAACCATGCGGGCGAAGCCATGGGCAAAAGCTAGCCAAACGTAAAGTTCAATAAAATCATTGCACAAGATAAGCAGTTTTGTTCTCACCGATAGAGCTGCGCTGGCGCTGAAGATAAAAACACGAATTTAGTGTACATCTCAAATGAAAAGTATGGGCTCTCGGTTGCGTACTATGCATTCACAGATTTATCTGATTCTAGGCCAGGTACGTAACCAAGGGAAAGTCCTCGGGGTCCAGAATTATCTTACTGTACACACATAGATCACCAATCATCGTCAGTAAACATAAAAATTCTTGACCTATAAAATTATGTCATTTTTAAGGGCATGTTTTAAGGGCATCGTAAATTTATGCTGTTGATGGTGATTTTACGCTTTAAGGGTCCGTTTCGCCAAACATGCTCTCGCGTTTGGACAATTTAGCATATTAAAACAAAATATTTTTAACAAATAAAATTTGTGTAGGTAGTTAAGGAGTTGAACTACATTATAATTTTTCAGATTTCACACAAGTATCTCAAGCATCGGGAAAAAAAATCGGAAAGATCACTAAAATCACGAAAAATGTAATTTTGCGTTGCAAACAGAAAAAAAAATTTTTTTTTTGTTCCAAATTGAAATATATTTTTTTTACGTAAAGAGTTTAAAGTACCTTATTCATATAAAATATTAATATTTTTTTCCTTTCGTTATTTAAAAAGAAATACACAAACTTCCAACTTCTTTTAGCGTAATTTTTCTGTACAGGAAAAATATAGAATGTTTGAGTATTTCTTTTAAAATAACGAAAGGAAACAAAAAATAATAAAAATCTGTAAAGGCTACTTTCATTTCTTTGCTCTAAAAAAAAATATTTTAGTTTGTAGTTAGATCAGTAGACTGATCATACTAGTTCCAAAACCAAATTACGTTTTCCGTGATTTTACTGATCTTTCCGATTTTTTTTCTCAATGATTGTGATGCTTGTGTCAAATCTAAAAAATAATAATGTAGTTCAACCCCTTATCTACCTACACAAATTTTATTTGTTAAAAATATTTTGTTTTAATATGCTAAATTGTCCAAACGCGAGAGCATGTTTGGCGAAACGGACCCTTAAAACCAAATCCTTTACCTGCCGGTTTCCAACATTTCTCAAATGGTGACGAAACTAAAATGTCAGACTAGGCCTAGAAACATTGCTAGACAATGTCGATAAAGCTGATTTAAAAAATTATTTAAGTGTACACTTTTGTGCCGCCTCTTTACTCAATTACAAAAAGATGTATCAATGGCGGCGCATTCCTTTATTATTCCCATCGTATAAAGTTTAATAATAAATAAGTACCTGGGCGACCAAGCTCTGCTCGATCAAAATACTTTGATAACAAATAAGTAGGTACGAAACAAAAATAAAAACGGCCAAGTTTGAACTGCAATCGCGCACAAAGGGTTCCGTACCACCACACAATACAGGTGCGGCACACAATACGGGTACGGAACCCTAAAAACATTATGTTAAATGCAGTTATAAAAGACCAACTTAACTTGAAACTTACGGTCTATTCATCTCTAATGTATCTAAAGGATCTGATTAAGTTGGACACTAAGATCTTCTTAAATATACCTACGTATATAAACTATATACTGTAGGAGGTTATCAGTTTCAACTCAAACGGGGCCCGAGCAAAAGGGTCTTGACAGATGGACAACAAAGTGAAGTATAAGAGTCCCGTTTTTCATTTTGAGGTACGGAACCCTGTAAAGGAGAGGATTGTGTCAGATACAACCGAAAATGATTTAAGTGGATACTTCTTATGCCGCCTTAAGCGTACTCAATCACAGAGGAAGGAATCAATAACGGCGCATTCGTTTATTATTCCAATCAAGCTTAACATGAATAATATTAAATATAATAAAAAATAATGAACGATTAAAAAACTTAATAATCTACAAACAGAAATCAAATTAAGACATGACATTTATTTTTATAATTATTATTACACGTCCAAGGATCCAGGATTTATTTCTAGGGGGGGGGACAAGTGCTAGACAGGTAAGGGGTATCCCCCATAGTATTGCGTTATAGTGTGTATCTTGACATAAAATAATAACCATAAAATAAAGGTTTACTAATAAAAATATTTCCAATAAAAAATTACGTGTTTGATATTTTGCGATATGCAACTTGTGTATGTAATTAAGTACCACGCAAAAAGAATAAAACGGTATCACATTTTAATTCTCAGCTCTTCATTTTGATTATAACGTCTGGGGGGGGGGCACGTGCCCCTGGATCCGCCCTTCAAAATCAAAATCAAAATCATTTACTTATAACATATGTAACAGTTTTAGTTGTCGAATTCTCCTTTTAAGTTTTCACCTGTAGTAGGAGAAATTTGTTCTTTCATCCATAGTTTTGAATATTAAACAAAGAAACAATTTAAAAAGTACCATCGAAGAAAAGCCCGCCGTCCCACTCATCACCCGCACTGCAATAATAATAAGTGCGTTAAGTAGGTCAGCGGCAATCTCCACGATGGCACAATATGTGAAATAACTTGTGAACTTATTAAATAATAATTGCCCTTGTACACGTCATTTTAGAATATGTCATAATTTCATAAAAATAAATGAAATCAAAATTAAAATAAGTCAATATTTCTGAACCGGAAATCAACAAAATTGATTAAAATTAAAATTAAAATTTTATTAAAATTTGTTGATAGTCTTACGTCCATCAGTAATATTAATTTGGAATGAAGTTTTAACTTTCAATGTAGCTGGATATAAAAATGTTAATAAATATATTATATTTTGCTTTTTGAAGCTTTATTTATTTCTTTTGTTTATTTATTAATATTAAAACAATAAAAATAGGTTTTTACTCGATATATTTCCGCCCACAGTACTTCGACCAAAATAAAATGAATGGACGGGCCTTATCTTTACAATTTGCTCACTCATAACGAGTCTAAGCAATTGGATACATACTTCAATACCTAATTTTGATTTTTATGTTTATTTTGCTTTTTGCACTTTGTAAATGCACAAGAAGGTATTTTTTCGTCAGTTATTTGGATGGCATGTAATAATAAGCGTACGTGTCACTCTTCAACAGACAGAGACAGAGATGAAGTGAGAGCCGGCGCTCACTTTACAGACTTCAAAAATCTGTACGCTATGGCCCGTCCATTTATTTTATTTTGGTCGAAGCCACAGTATGGGGCCGTCATCAGTATAAATACATCGAGTAAAAACCTATTTTTATTATTTTAATATTAATAAATAAACAATGGATTATGGTATTATGGTATTAAAGAGTTATCTGCACGGCTGATCGACGCTTGTGGGGACCCGAAGGCTGGCGCGTATCTTGGCCAGAGAATCAGTCTGGCCATTCAAGGAGGAAACGCTGCCAGCCTTCTAGGTACCCTTCCACATGACGGTGGCGATCTAGATAGGATTTTTTATTTAGTTTAGTTTATTTATAAAGGTATAGGTTTTATAAGGGTTTGAGGTTAGTGTTTTGTTTTAGGTAAGTTTTATTTTGTAGGTAGGTTTTGAAGTATTTTAATGTTATTTAAGTATTATTTTGTTTTAATAATTGTAGGTAGAATTTATTATTGCACTAAAAATATAAATAGTTGTATCCGGAATAGGCTATTCTACTTATTCACAAAGTTTCATCCATTTTGGAGAGTTCGGATTCGGAATAGGTTTTCCGTCCTAGACGGAACGGATCATAATTTATTTTAAATCCGAATAAAAGATTATCAGATATCATAGACGGCATGAATTTGCCAAGAGCATCGCTCTTTGATATAATTGTGATTCAGTTTTAGGGTTCTGTAATACAAACCAAAAAATCAGTCTTTTAGAAAATTTGGTTTCTACATAAACACGAAACCAATCTGACAACTTACTTGCAATTAGTCGGCACTTGGCGAAACTTGGGAAACAATACGATGTGATTGATGAGTAACCGTACTTGTACCCGTTTCACAGAATATTTTATTAATTCACCCAACTGGTTTCGGTTTTACAACAAATATTAACAAAATATTAAACAGAGTTAGATTTAAATTAAATATTCAATTCGCTTAGATTAAATTATGTTAAGGTGTGTTAATTCGAAAACCATTTCGAGAATAAAGTTTAATAAGCCCTATTTTAGAATTTGTGGTCTAAAAAACCTTATAATGATGAATATTTTTACGAAAAAGCTGCAACATCCATTATACCATTTTTGAGATAATAAGGGGGGGACATACAATTTTTTATGGTTTTTCAAGGATTTCTTGAAATAGATGCAATTAAATATAGCTAAACTGTAAATTTCTACAATCAGCTTTTTAATACCTACAATTTGATACACATAATGCATTTTTATAAAATATTTTTTTAATTTATTTTACTTCTTTTTCTATATTTTTAATATGTTCAAACTCAAATTTTTCATATTTTTTTATATTGTGATATGTGGGCCAAATTAATGGCATTTTTTTACTAAATTTCATGTCTTTATCTTTAACGGTGCTAAAGTTATGAGGCTGTGACATACGGACGGACGGACACCGGAGTTTCACCACAAGGTTCCTTTTGTACCTTTTAGGTACTACGGAACCCTAAATACAACCGAATTAAGCAAAACAAAGGAGGAGTGGTTACTGGCAGTTGCGTCTAGTATCAGCCATTTGTCTGTTACCGACTTTCGTATATTTTTGTGGAAGTCCCTGGAAAGACTGATAAACGTCTAGCCTGCTTTCACTCTCCCAGTTTCGTAGCGAACGCGCTTCATCCTTAGTCTTATCGACGTTTTCTTTCAAGTGCAATCAAGGCTAAGCATAATTAAGCTCATCGCAGCTGAAAAAAAAACCCATCTTACAGCTACGTCACAGAAGTTGCACTTTTTGCGAATTCCGGCGGAGCGCGTATCAAATATTGTTGATTTTATAGACATTTTAATTATGTTTGAAACCGATATTATAAAATCCATTGTTATTAAGATGTGGCATTTAAATATAATCCGTTCTGTTTGATTTATTATCTCGAACAAGGACCTTCACGTTAAACGTTAATTAGTTACAATAATATTCATAGATTTTTAAATGTCTATAAAAGATATGTTTAAATTATTTACAGTATTATTAAAATATAGACCAAAATGTATCTACTAGTTGGCATATGGTAACATATGCGGCGTTGGACTGAGCCTAAGGGGCCCGGATGGCAAAACGATTGTTTTTCAAAATTCCTAGTTGAGCTTTCATTAGGGCGGGGGACCAATAATTTTCTGTTTTTAATAATCAAAATGACGAGCTTAGACATAAATATTAATATTTATTAAAAAAAAATTTTGATTTTCACTCTAATATCTAGAAAAACACGCTTCATTTATTGATATGAAATGATTTAGATAGGTAGTTTGGAAATAGAAAGAAATAAAATTAGAAATAGAAAGAAATTCAAAACTTTGAAAATTTCTCTTCGTATTATGTGAACTATTTTGAGTGTAGATAGTTTAGTAAGCCAAAGGGGCCCGCACAGGCGAGGGCCCAGATGGCAATCGCCACCCTGACTCTATGGCCAGTCCGACCCTGCCCCTGTATTCTATATCTTTAGTTGCCAACTGTACTATGTGCCTATCATCAAAAACATAGCTAAAAACTGAATTTTCAAAATTGCCTTTAGTGGGTATTGAACTATATACGAACTGTGTCGTCACTTCAAGTGCGAACATATCCTTAGATAATCGGAATTCGATAGTTTATCTATGTTTTTGATGACAGACACGCAGTCCAGATGGCAACTAAAGATACATAATAGGCCCCCTGGTCATACGAGTATGTAGGACGATATTGCATTATTACCTGCATACATAAGTCACAAGCAGGATATTCGGAAATATGCGGGTCATCGCGAAATTCCGGATAATTGAAAAAAAATTACAAATAGGTTCGATGACGAACGAAACAAGGAGTGAGGAAAAGCGTGTTAGGTTGACATGTAAATAAAAAAAAGAGCCGAGCGAAGCGGAGCGGAGCAAGGCGAAACCTTTAGTTCTTAAGAGTATGGCACACTAGCAACTTTTTTATTACCCGTCCAGCACCATAAGTGCAATGGCAAAGACTTTATTTGCTTTTGATAGAGGTGATTATTTGGCTCATTGGCCTATTTTTCTTGGACGCGTAATACTAATAATCACGCAGCGAAATAACAAATTGGAGCGTTTTTAGGTAATACTACCTAAAATATTTTTTAAGCAAAAATATATTGAATTTAAGTAGATTCATATTTCTATGACCTATTTTATGATAAAAATCAAATTAGGTTCCTTAACCGCGTTGTTCAGAGGAACTTTTGAATATAAAAAAAATGGGTTGAAAATATATTTCTTTTAGGCAAAAGTATATATCTTAAGACACTTTTTTTTTTCAATATTAGGAAAGACCTAATTTTTTCCAAAGAACCCTCGAAATGTCTGGCGTTGTTCATGTTCTAGACTCAGGTGGATCCTTAACAAAAAGTTTTCAATTTTCCGTACCTTTTTCAATAAATACTAGGATCGAACCTGTATTTAAGGTTGACTAACACCCACAGACCACTTAGACATCGTATCAACCATGTGACTAGAAATAAATACTAGGATCGAACCTGTATTTAAGGTTGACTAACACCCACAGACCACTTAGACATCGTATCAACCATGTGACTAGAAATAAATACTAGGATCGAACCTGTATTTAAGGTTGACTAACACCCACAGACCACTTAGACATCGTATCAACCATGTGACTAGAAATAAATACTAGGATCGAACCTGTATTTAAGGTTGACTAACACCCACAGACCCCTTAGACATCGTATCAACCATGTGACTAGAAATAAATACTAGGATCGAACCTGTATTTAAGGTTGACTAACACCCACAGACCACTTAGACATCGTATCAACCATGTGACTAGAAATAAATACTAGGATCGAACCTGTATTTAAGGTTGACTAACACCCACAGACCACTTAGACATCGTATCAACCATGTGACTAGAAATAAATACTAGGATCGAACCTGTATTTAAGGTTGACTAACACCCACAGACCCCTTAGACATCGTATCAACCATGTGACTAGAAATAAATACTAGGATCGAACCTGTATTTAAGGTTGACTAACACCCACAGACCACTTAGACATCGTATCAACCATGTGACTAGAAATAAATACTAGGATCGAACCTGTATTTAAGGTTGACTAACACCCACAGACCACTTAGACATCGTATCAACCATGTGACTAGAAATAAATACTAGGATCGAACCTGTATTTAAGGTTGACTAACACCCACAGACCCCTTAGACATCGTATCAACCATGTGACTAGAAATAAATACTAGGATCGAACCTGTATTTAAGGTTGACTAACACCCACAGACCACTTAGACATCGTATCAACCATGTGACTAGAAATAAATACTAGGATCGAACCTGTATTTAAGGTTGACTAACACCCACAGACCACTTAGACATCGTATCAACCATGTGACTAGAAATAAATACTAGGATCGAACCTGTATTTAAGGTTGACTAACACCCACAGACCACTTAGACATCGTATCAACCATGTGACTAGAAATAAATACTAGGATCGAACCTGTATTTAAGGTTGACTAACACCCACAGACCACTTAGACATCGTATCAACCATGTGACTAGAAATAAATACTAGGATCGAACCTGTATTTAAGGTTGACTAACACCCACAGACCACTTAGACATCGTATCAACCATGTGACTAGAAATAAATACTAGGATCGAACCTGTATTTAAGGTTGACTAACACCCACAGACCACTTAGACATCGTATCAACCATGTGACTAGAAATAAATACTAGGATCGAACCTGTATTTAAGGTTGACTAACACCCACAGACCACTTAGACATCGTATCAACCATGTGACTAGAAATAAATATTTCCGCCATTGCCGCGCCGGAGTGTTGCGAGGTAGTGCGGGGAGGGTACTAAGTAAGGAAATAGAGATGGGATAGTATGGAATGACATTTGTATATCAGTGAAATTGCACTGATGTGTTGGCGAAAAAGGTTTACCCTACTTACGATATATAATGGCTTAGTGGTATGTAGATATATCTACCATTGCTCTTTTGCAAATTTAAGTTCCAAACCTTTGACAGTTCGGTTAACATATTTAGCAAGAGATCATTTTAAAACTGTCTTGAACAAATAATCTTGAGTTAAAAGCACTTGTACAGTAGTTTCACTTTATTTATGCTTCAGGCACTAGCTCTCTGCTCAGAGCTAGTGCCTGAAGTCAATGAAATGTATTTTTCAATGCAGTTGCTCGTAAAGTTTTCTTTTTTGTGTAACAAAATTATGCGGAAACCGACTCTTTATTTCACGCGTGAAATAAAACAGTACTGAAATCCTTTATTTCATGCGTGAAATAAAGTAATTTTTTTAAGTTTTTGACTCTGTGGTGCATGGTGCAAGTCATAAAATTTTAAAAATTACAAAGATGCAAGGAGGTTTTGCTGTCCAAAAAAAAAAACAATTATTTATAAGTATGCGCGCTCTAGCAATAATTGATAATATATTATATTATTTTGGAATCTTTCTCTAGGGATCTGATAAAACAGAAACGCGATTGGAGAATTTCAGCTCGATAGAAGTATTTATTGAAATGAGGTCTTTATTGACACCAATTCTCCTGGTTTGACAATTTAGAATGACATATGGACTACAATTATATTTTATTAGATGGATTTTAACAGTATCTAGGACCTGGTTAAACGAAATTTTGATAGCATTTTTAGTACATTTTATATTAACAAAAAACCGACTTTTTGCTACTTTTTCACGAATTCGTCCCTCTCGCACTGAGAGTTTTTTCGCATATGGAGTAACAGGGACGCTAAAACTTTTACATATCGCCTTAACTCAAGATGTGTGTTTCAAGTTTCACCAAGTGCCGACAATCGCAAGTATAAATTATGAACAAATGACTCTATAGGTAACGGTACGGAACCACGTCGCATTGTGATAGGATCCTCTTTTCTACTTCTCTGTGCGCCGGCGCCCCGCTGTTATTTATTGTGAGAACATCACGCAATAAACTAAATATGGATGGGTTTAGTTGCAGTTATTGTTACATTGTAATTACATTGATGTAACCATTAATTTATCTGTTATAATAACTTTGACTACTGTACTATTATTTGCCATTATCAATCATATCGGCAATCAGCTTTTTGTGTGCGCCTTCCCTGTTTTTGTGTCATCCCTAGAGAGCTGTCAGATTTCCTAGACTAAAAATACTCTACGTTATCCCGGGTCTAATCTATCCCACTTCAAAAGTTTCATTGAAGTCCGTTGTCTGGGTGCCAAGATATAAAGGTATTAAAAGGTATAAATATAGGTATAAAGGTTTACTTGTAAATACAGTTTGGGCGCCGGGTGAAGCGAAGTTATAACAAAAAAACCGGCTAAACGCGAGTCAGACTCGCTTACCTAGGGTTCCGTATTGTGGATGATAAATGTAATTTTTTTTCGTGAAATTTTCAACCGCTTTGATTTTCCTGTAATCTTTACGTAAGCACACTTTACCATGATTTTTTTCATATTTTTTTGTCCACCAGTTTTGGAGATAAGGAGGGGTGGGACATTACAATTTTTTATGGTTTTTCAAGGGTTTTTCGAAATAGATGCAATTAAATATAACTAAACTATATATTTTTACAATCAGCTTAATAAAACCTACAATTTGATATCCATATTGTATTTTTATAAAAAAAAAAAAAAAAATTTTACTTCTTTTTTATTTCATATCTCCTCAATTTTTTTTTTATCGCTATATTTTTTCTGTAATTGGAAAGTTACGATCTATAATCGACATTTTTTTTCATATTTTTAGGTCTACATATTTTTAGGGGGGGACATACATATTTTGTGGTTTATGAAAGATTTTTCGAAACCAGTGACAGTAAATATAGTAAAAAATATATATTTTTATAATCAGCTTTTTAATATCTACAATTTGATACCATGACATGTGGGCAAATTAATGCTATTTTTGTGCCAAATTTTATGTATTTATCTTTAACATATGTATTTATCTGTGACATACGGACGGACGGATGGACGGACGGACAACGGAGTCTCAACAAAAAGGTTCCTTTTGTACCTTTTAGGTACGGAACCGTAATTACGATAAAATGCCGAATTCTACGATATGACGATGACATATCAACCAAGTCACCTTACATACTTTCATATATATTTGTATATTTATTTTGCATAACATGTGTATGAGCAATATTCTTCATTTATAGTTTGTAAGCAATATTAGTTTGGATCGCGTGTACTAGCACTTTTGAAATATCATTCGGTATATCGCTAATTCGTTTCCATATTCGGTTTCGAGGGAATATTATAAAAGGTCAACTTGGTGGCCAATTCTCGACGTGAAATTAAATTGATTGAGCTGCAAAATTACAATTACGAATGTTCGTCAAGTTTTAACAAAATTCAAATTAAAATTCAAATAGTTTATTTTGTAAAGTAGGTACACATAATACACTTTTTACGAGTCAAATTTAATATTATAAAAATATATTTATTAAATAATAAATAAACATGAACTAAATAAAGGTTTATTTCATTTATGTAGCAATATATGTATATACGATTAAAATGATAGGTAAAATCTATAATTATTCAAGGTAAAATCTTATTAAGGCTTCTGCCAACGCCAACGACGTTGAACTAAGTAACTTTGTAACCATTTTAAACGGTAACTATAGCATTTTTCAACAAAAGAAAAATACATAGTAGTCTGCATGATACAATTAGTGATGTGGTTTTTCCTGAATTTCATTATAACATACAGAAGTGAAGCAAGAAAATTCTAAGTTTAACCTTATTTCTCGATTTTTTGTTCACTTGTAACAACATAACTGCTGCAGTTTTTATCGAAACAGTATGAAAATTTATAAACTTCTAGACAAAATAATATAAAATGATTTGGTTTTCTCAGTTCTTGGAAATTAATTTTATTTTAGATTAAATAAATTAAAAACACACTATTTTCGTACTTGTCAGCCTCAGCGACTGACGTAACAGCCATGTTGCAGTGCGAGCTGATAAGGACTTTATTTTAATATGGTTTTGTTCGAAATTTCAACCACCACGAATCGAGTTGCTAAATATTCTGACGGAGCCACCTTAACCACCCGAACCCATACCGGAGACCCGGCCAGCGACCAGGAACAAGGTTCAAAGATCCCTTTTTTCGAAATCACAAATAAGAAAAAAAAAACGGATTTCATTTTAAACCCTAACCAGATACTATGATAGAAATATTTTTTTATGTCTGAACACTTGGCGATTTAGTTATCGCTAAGGGATAATATAAAGTAACATTATAATAATCGTGTGCATTCAGCTAGTCCTTCACCGTCATGGCCATAAGATTATGGAATTCGCTTCCCCATAACATCAGAGACTGTCCTACACTCGGTATTTTTAAAAACAGAGTGAAAGAGTACTACCTTTCAACTCCATGAGTATGAAAATGAAAAAATGAAAAAATCTTTATTGACGCAAAAAAATACAAGAACACAGAATAATTGGAACTCTGGCCATTAGGGTAGGCTGGAACCTGAATTCCAACGGCCAGCGCTCTCCGTATAAGTTTACACATTTAAAAACTTAATTATGTACCGGTTAATGTTTTTTACAAAAATTATAATAATTTGAATTTAGTATCTTTAGATACGAGTAGCACAATATTTATTTTAACTATTGTTATGTATTTTTATCTTATTTTTTGTAAATATTATTTATAGCACACTGTGCGTAAAATGACCGCTTTACGCACGCTGCGCGTGCGTAAAGTCGGCATTTTCCGCACTTGTGCTGTGAAAAATTATACGAAACTCGTGCGAGAAACTTTTTCTCTCGTATCGTAATATACTAATATATAAGTAAATATGTTTATTGTCTAAATAGTTACTTCATTATTATTTATGTAGGTATATTGTTGTTATTAAGTATATTAACATATTTAGAGTACACGTATGTATGTCTACTTTTTATTATGACTTCTCTTTTTCAATCCGGGTTTGCTGGAAGAAATCTCTTTTTAGAGATAAGCTCGCCTATGTACATGATATATCTAAGTACTTTGTAAAAATGATGTTTCTTTTGTGTACAATAAAGAATATGAATTTGAATATATCTCAATGCAATTGCATTATATCTATATGCAATGATATAATGTTAACTTAACCAGATACATAACCAACACAACCAAAAAAAAAAAAAAAATTTCTTAAATGTCAGTATTTGTCAGTATAATTTTCTCCCAACAATTGCCTGCAGTTAAATCTTCCTATTTGTTTTAGTTTATTTTTGTAACTGATTTTAGGTGGTAGAGCCAAGCCAATGATATTGCAGTCCTATCATTGGGTAGAGCTGATGCCGGGCTCGGCTGTGGAGGTACCACCATCTTACTTGGAGACCCGCTCGAAGTAATTCGGGGGAGAGTAAGAGGACAGCTCATAGGCAAAAATCCAGGAGGCACACCATGCCTGGGACCGATGGATGGCGGTACATCCATCCCTAATAGCCGGGCCTTATATGGAACAGACTGGTGACGGGCAGCGGCGTCACTGGTGTGAGGGTTCCAGCACCGCGCTCACCAACCCGCCTGCCCAGCGTGTGTGAGTATGGGCAATTCTTCCAGGGTGACCGCCGGAAGTGGCAAAGTCCTGGAAAAGCTTATTTCCAGCAGTGGACGAACTAGGCTGATGGATGGATGGACTGATTTAACTTCTATGATGCCACGGTAAGAGCTGCCTGACAGGTAGCCTGACGTTCTGGCGTCCGTACATGTGATTATTATATCACATTCTTAAATAATTGGTACAAACTTATCCCATGCATAAAACTTATCCGGGGTTGGTAAAGACGGCTTTTAGGTTATATATATATATATATATGTGTATATTATAAATGTGAAATAAAAAAGATTTAGTAGTAAATAGTGTCGAGATTTCCAGTCGAGATTGAAAATGTAGAATATGACTATGTTTAAGAATCAACCCCTTTTAGTTTTGACATACTCATACAGCAGACATTTATTTTAACCACTAACTTCACTGTTAATTGTTAATAATAAAACCTTAGATTTGTTTCCACTGTGATGTTTCAATCGAATGACATTAGAATCTTTATTAAAATTGACTTATTACAGGCCCGGCACTCCCAAAAAGATTCGGTCGATCGTTTATCGTTCTAGCGTACGTTCATCTCTAACACACGGATTATGAGTGCGATAGAGATGGTTGTACCGAAAGATAATCGATCGAATTTTTTGACTTCGGAGTAGGCCCCCTGATTCAACGGCAAATGTAAAGACTTCATTCTAATGGTAAATTAAATCTTTTGTTTTTAGTCATAAAAAATTAAATTTTATTCTTATTTTTTGTATCCAGTCAAAAATCCTTAGTTAAGTATATATTTAATATATATTTATCTTCTATATAAATAAAAATGAATTGCTGTTCGTTAGTCTCGCTAAAACTCGAGAACGGCTGAACCGATTTGGCTAATTTTAGTCTTGAAATATTTGTGAAAGTCCAGGGAAGGTTTAAGCGATATAGGTTTAAGAGAAAATGTGGAAAAATTGCGAGGAAAATACTAAAAACGACAATTTTATTTTCCCATACAAACTGTTCTTACCTGTCAAACATTTGATGTTCGCCCCGTCGCGTCGGTTCGGTATTTTAGGAATAAAAACATATAGATCTAGATTAAATAAGGGTTTGGAATCGACAACATATATCCATAATAGTCTGATTATCGCGTATTTAGATTTAAAACATGTAAAATAATGACACTATAATGACACTTGGTTGTTGTGTTGGGTGCGTTCAGAAATATACTTTGAAACAGTAAAGTTCGCTATACGATCTGAAATTGGGTACTTCCCTAAAAATCAAATCAGCGACTCTTTATCAAATGTCAAAACGCCCCGATACTATGAAATTTGTATGAAGATTTACATTATGACGTCACAGTTTTCTGTGAGCAAACTGCTTCCTTTTTTCTTAGTTTTTAGCAATTATAAAATTGTCAAACCCTCAAAAAAATCCTGATTGAAATTATCACCTGAAAAAAGATTCAAAACTTGATTTGTCATTCTGATACTGCTTACAATGCCGAGGAGAAAACGACCTTAAATAGGTCGTCGTAGTCGATCGAATGTGCGACGAGCTACCTCACGCGCTAATCGCACTGATGACCAGCGAGAGACTGATAATGATAACAGTCGTATTGGTATGGCAGATTTGCATTCTAGAGTGAATTACAATGAAGTGGATAATAGGCATAGAATGGAACGAGTTCGGGCACATCGATCACAACAGCAGCGAGCACGGGAAAATGAAATTTGATCGATTCCGCAGACGCAATGTTCCTGTGAACCTGGCACGAGGAGCATTCTCCTACGATCAAGAAATAGATTATAGTGCCGACAAATCTGTAACTATTGGGGAAATGTCAATCATTTGTCAACATTGTAAAGCTTTACAGCTAAATTTTAAGCTAAATACAGCGGTGAATTTGCAGGATTATGTTGTGCTGGTGGTAAAGTAAAATTGCCACAATTAGTCCCACCACCTGATCCATTAGACTCATTAGTTTTTGGGATGGTTAATTAATTGATTACAGGTGCTGAAACCAACAAAAAAGTCAGTGCTATGAATTTTTATTCAAACAGAATCCGTGAAGGTGAAGTAAATCACATTTTGATGTGTCAACGGCTTTTTCATCAGTTTACAGTTGACATGTATGTCAAAATTGAGACTGAACGATTGACGTACATCCATCTAAACCAACAGCAGCTTCGATCTGAAGAGTACATTCATCTTCGCGATGCTATTAATGCCGATGGCAATGCAAACAATGTGGGAAAAATGACAATTTTGCCGGCCACTTACATTGGAAGGCCGCGCCACCACGGTGCCGTGCATTTGGTTATATTTGTTGTTACTAATACATATATGTCTGAAATAATATTCAATATGATACAATTCTAAAATTTTTTATTAAAGATATAAAATCAACCTTTACGGTAGGAACCATATTTTCTAAAATTTCCGCGAGTGACACCTGAATCGGCAACATATCAATTAATCTAACAGCAAATGCGAACCATGCTTGCTAAAGATGTCTTGACTTGCCTCGCCATGACTTGACGGCGTGGCGGAAGGCCTCGGTGACTCGGACAAATCTGGTAGAACCAGAATATTGCCGATGTTGTGCTCATGACTTTCTTAAATCTCATCCAAATCCTTTAGTTCATCGGCAGTTAAATTAAGTTCTGAAAATGTTATTCCTTCAGATGATGACACAGATGATGATGATGGCATTGTTGAGACGAACTTCGGTTTTAATAACAGCTGTTTTTCACTCGATTTTTTTGTTCCTTAGCCCTATTAATTCGTATTATTCGGCTCAAATTGTGACCGCACTTTATACAAAACTTGAAGGTATCAGCGGTTACTGTGAAACATTCGTCGCATCTTTACAATTTGTTTGTGCAACTAGGACAGGTACTTCTGTTGTTCTGCCGTTCTATCCACTTTTTACAAAAGGGACAATGCATCGTTAAAAGTTAACTAGGTATAACTTCTTAAAATAGTTTTGAAATATTAATTATATTTTCTTGGAAAGTTCGGTGACAGTGACACTGACAGTCAGTGTTGGCAGGTTACTATTACGTTTAGTAATTTGGCGTAAACGATACAGACAAAAAAAATAGGCTGGTAACTTATTTGTTAATATAAGTGTCTATAATCTAATATAATGTCTCATGCAAAATAATTATGAACATTAAGCTGAACATGTGTGCGTGATTTGCCCACTCTTTCCGCCCACTATGGAGCCGATACTTAGACTATCTGATGATGCCTTTATAAAGCTGCCGGCTCTGAAATACATACATATGGTTTAAATGTAAGTGATACGAAGTTCACCGGGTCAGCTAGTAATATATATATTTAATATCATCCTTAATTAATTATGTACTACTAGCTTTTGCCCGCGGTTTTACTCACGTAGAATTAGTTTTATACTACACCTGCTCGGAAAGTACCTTCTTACTTTTTTGAAAACGATGCAGAAAATACGTCATTACTGTCATACAAATATGCGGGCGGAAAAAGTGTATGAAAATTCATTGTTAACATGCTTGAGCGGGCAGAAAAAGTATATGCAAATCCATTGTTAACATGCTGTTTTTTTTTAAATAACATAAATAATGAGCAAGTGGCCAAGTGGCCAGTATTATTTTGCGAACTCGGTACATAAAACTGGAAAAATGATACTGGCCACTTGCTTTTCCTGTACATAATAAAAAATAAGAAGGAAATAAAAAGTGACAATCGCACGTGAGTCAGTCGGTTTATTTAATTGTATCTCGTTTAAAAGTAAAATTATACTATTTCCTCGCAGGTGTAGTATAAAGCACTATGTATCACTCGGGAGAAAGTGCGATTCCCAACCCGTGTGTATTGGGGCCCTTGGCTTCGCCTCGGGCCTCAAACTACACCCTCGTTGGTAATGTTCCCCTTTCTTCCCTCGGTGAACAATGTACTAATCCTATCAAATCAGTCAATATTATTACATTACATTTTGACCTAATATTGGAAATATAGCCTACACGTACCCCGTGGAAAAAATAAAGAATATCGCAAGTTAAATTTGCGTAAAATCATTTCTCATTATCAATTTAATAGTTATTGTCTAATTGCACCATTGACCTCTCATTAACAAATGATAATATGATTAATATATATAATGTTTAATATGAGAGGTCAATGATCGGTTGGTGATCATTGAACCTTGTTCGTGGTCCCTGGACGGGTCTCCGGTATGGGTTCGGGCGGCTGATTGGATTTCACCTTGTATAATATATATTTTACTTATCATTTTTATCGTACTCGTATATATATTGCTACATAAATTAAATAAACCATCAATCTAGTCCATGCACACTTATTATTTTATTACATATCTTTTTATTAGATTAAATTTGACGTGTAAAAAGTGTATTATATATACTCGTACCTACTTTGCAAAATAAACTATTTGAATTTGAATTTGAAGTGGCAACACTGGCGTGCTGTTTTGACAGTCAGCCATAAGTTGGAGTTGAGGGAATAGTCAATGATATTGTGTTTTAATAGTAAAAGGATCATTGGTGAGTCTCAATATGATCACTCTGATTAATGAAAAGATAGATTAGGATCAAAAGGTTGTGTCTGGCAGTAAAAATGAGAATGTTATCGCTGAGGCAATTGTATCAGTATTATAAAGAAACTCGGAATTATTATCAGACCAGCTGTGAGGATTAGAATGACTGTAAGGAGAGGTTGGAGGTCACAGGAGTTTTGATAGCCCGATAATATAATCAGAAGATTTTAGTAACACCAGTCTAGACCGGACAGTCAGATACGTGTCCACTATAAAGTGCAGGTACTTATATTATATATTTAAGCAAAATCGCAAGCCAAATAAGGCTTCGCAACAAACGTACCCCGTAGAAAAAATATAGCCTACACGTACCCCGTGGAAAAAATATAGCCTACACGTACTCCGTGGAAAAAATATAGCCTACACGTACTCCGTGGAAAAATATAGCCTACACGTACCCCGTGGAAAAAATATAGCCTACACGTACTTCGTGGAAAAAATATAGCCTACACTTACCCCGTGGAAAAAATATAGCCTACACGTACTCCGTGGAAAAAATATAGCCTACACTTACCCCGTGGAAAAAATATAGCCTACACGTACCCCGTGGAAAAAATATAGCCTACACGTACTCCGTGGAAAAATATAGCCTACACGTACCCCGTGGAAAAAATATAGCCTACACGTACTTCGTGGAAAAAATATAGCCTACACTTACCCCGTGGAAAAAATATAGCCTACACGTACTCCGTGGAAAAAATATAGCCTACACTTACCCCGTGGAAAAAATATAGCCTACACGTACCCCGTGGAAAAAATATAGCCTACACTTACCCCGTGGAAAAAATATAGCCTACACGTACTCCGTGGAAAAAATATAGCCTACACGTACCCCGTGGAAAAAATATAGCCTACACGTACCCCATAGAAAAAAACAAGGAAAAATCAGCGCTTAGCTAAGCCTCGAGCTCAAAGTACAATTATAGCCCGAGAGCTGCCCGCTCGAAACCCTGCCTCATTTTATTACCGGATGAATTCAATTTGCAGGTAAAGTAGACTATTAGTGATCCTAAAATAAGTTGGTCTTCCGAGACAAGGTTGGCACTTTTTTTGTTTCGATTTTTTTTGAAACGATCTTTTAGCCTAAGATATCTTATGTAGTTACCGAATGAAACTAATCTGTTGAGAAAAACACCGATAAGTAGAACTTAAAACGCTAATATTTGAAGATATCCCTTTTTTACCTCATCACCAGATAAAACAAATGCCAATACAACCAAAAAAATACCAAAAAATACACTGCGCGTGGTATCTGGGGGCACGGCAGTGCCCCCGCCAAGTCTCGCTTCGTATTTTAGTCGTCCCTAGGGAATTGCCCGATTTTCTGTGATAATAGCAGTAGCATTCTTTATATTCTCTGGCTGTAGTATGGGTCCTACAACCGTGGAAAGAATATGAACAAAATGATCAGCGCCACACTGAATCCGTATTTCAGTTTGATCTGGGGAATTGTACCCCAAGTTGCATTTAAAGTCACAATTATTTCACACATTGTCTGCAATACTAAATGTTTTTTATTTATCATATTATCATTTGACATGATAATACGGCCAATAAAAATCATCATAAGAACAACTAACATTAATGTTGTAATTAACATTTGTAGAAGTTATTTTGTTTTAGGACTTAAGAACATAGTGCAAAGACATAAATTAAAAGGCCAAGAATATTCGTCAAATTTTATTGTAACTCTAATAGTCATAATGTAAAGTCTTACAGACTGAAGTAGTGTTGGGTATTGGCACTAACCTTCAAAACAGAGTTGCAAAATAACTTCGTATTAGGGTGGGTCACTGCTATGTTTATTTGCGTCTATTTTTAAAGATTTTCCAAGGTTACAATGGCACTTGGCAATATTTAAGATGGTAAAGCTGATGCCGGGCTCGACTGTGGAGGTACCACCATCTTACTTGGAGACCCCCTCGAAGTAATTCGGGGGAGAGTAAGAGGACAGCTCACAAGCCAAAAACCAGGAGGCCTACCATGCCTGGGACCGATGGATGGCAGTATATCTATCCCTAATAGCCGGGCCTTATATGGAACAGACTGGTGACGGGCAGCGGTGTCACTGGTGCGAGGGTTCCAGCACCGCGCTCACCAACCCGCCTGCCCAGCGTGTGTGAGTATGGGTCATTCTTCCAGGATGACCGCCGGGAGTGGCAAAGTCCTGGAAAGGCTTATGTCCAGCAGTGGACGAACTAGGGGATCAGGGGATCAGGGATGGATGGATGGAAGATTTAAGAGGAGCCTACCCTAGCAACTTTTTTTATTACCTGTCCAGCGCAATAAGTCCAATGGCAACGACTTTATTTGCTTTTGATATAGGTGATTATATGTTGCCTCAATGGCCTCTTTTTCTTGGACGCGTAATACTAATGATCACGCAGCGAAAAAATAAATTGGTGTGTTTTACTGAAATACTGAAAGTACTGGTAGCTAATACTGAAATATTTTGTAGGGAAAAAATATTGGATTTATGTGGAATCCTTTCATTATTTCTATTACCTATTTTATAAAAAAAAAAGTTGATCTTTTAACCGCGTGCTTGAAACAAACGAACGTTTGAAAACCAAAAAAAAAAAGAGGGAGATAAACTTTTTTTTACAAAAGTGTAAATCTTAATAAATTGTTTATGAGTAGAATTCCTAGATACAAGATCAATAAATCAAATATATTTTTTTCAATACAAGGAGAGTCCGAATTTCTTCAAACGAATCCTCGAAATTCTGGCGTTGTTCATGCTCTCGGCTCATGTACAGTCTTAACTGTGACAAGACATGGTCTTGCTAAGTTTCTTGCCCTTCTTCTTAGCAAGACTAATCGAATGGGCGGAGGTGAACATGTATTTATTTATGTAACCTATTAGTTTGTAGTATATAGGATGGGATTTGGTCGGCCGCCTGGATTCGTGCTGGGGGCTCGGTTGGTGATCATTGATCCTTGTTCCTGGTCCCTGGCCGGGTCTCTTGTATGGATTCGGGCGGTTGATTGGATTTCACCTTGTATAATATATATTTTACGTATCATTTTAATCGTATATACATATATTGCTACATAAATTAAATAAACCTTTAATTTATTTCATGTACATTTATTATTTTATTATATATATTTTTATAAGATTAAATGTGACTTGTGAATACCTACTTTGCAAAATGAACTATTTGAATTTGAAAATTTGAATTTGCCAGAGCCTAGAGTTCTGTACATTTATATATGGACTATACAACCGATGAACCAGTGGCGTGCATAGAACTTTTTTCCGGAAAAGCAATCAGAAGGTCAAGTTTGACAATTAAAAACTACACTGGACAGCAAATAAACCGGGCCACCCGATACCTCGGAGCTCTGATTTACTTTTCTCAAAAAATATAAGGCTTACAACTGTCAAGGTTGTGCTTGCAGAGGGTGCGTTTCATGCTGATTAAAATGACTATAAATTTATTCTAAAGTACCGTCAACTCACATTGTAATTAAGTAACAAACACAATGCTTACCACTTGCTCTGTTTTGACTAGAGTTTGCGGTTAGCGTTTTTTTTTACTACAATGAGGGTAGTCGGATATTTCTTATAATTTCTTTAGTTTTTGTCCATCGTTTGCTCAGACGCGTGTAGTTTTTTACTTTTTTCGGTCAATAATGGATACGACTCCTCAGGAAGCAGCTCAAGCTGTAGCACTACTTCGATTCGGCGTTTCGCAACGTAAGGTCGCTCGAAGACTTCGAATCAGCAGATCTTCGGTGCAACGAGTTTACAGACGATACCTAGAGACTGGAGTATTCGATCGCCGTCCAGGTACGGGCAGACCTAGGGCTACATCAGCAGCAGATGATCGTTATATCCAACTTACTGTTCTGCGAAATCGCCGCCTCAACGCAGTTCAAGTCCAACAAAATCTGCGTGACGAACGCCAAGTGGACATAAGTTCAGATACCGTCAGAAAGAGACTTGCTGAACGAGGCCTGACTCCAAGGAGAGCTGCAACAGGCCCAGAATCAACGGTAGCCCACCATCAAGCACGACTTGAATTTGCTCGAGAGCATAGGGATTGGACGTTAGAGCAGTGGGGTAATGTACTCTTCACTGATGAGACCAGGGTGAGTCTACATGGAAGTGATCGACGTCAGCGAGTATATCGTCGCCCTGGAGAACGTTACTCTCAGTGTTGCATCGAGGAAACTGTTGCTTATGGAGGAGGATCTGTAATGGTCTGGGGCGGCATCTCGTTAACCGCACATACAGTGTTAGTTTTCATCGAACCGACGGGCCGTACACATGGATTGACTTCTCATCGCTACATTACTGAAATCCTCGCAGACCATGTGGTACCTTACGCAGGATATATCGGGCAGAATATGTTGTTCATGCATGATAATGCACGGCCTCATGTTGCTCATGTGGTGACTCAGTATCTACGCGACGTCGGCATTCGTACAATGGACTGGCCAGCTCGAAGTCCGGACTTGAATCCGATAGAACACTTATGGGACGAGCTGAAACGTCAGGTTCGAGCCCGGGTACCTGCTCCAACAAGGCTTCTAGAGCTGCGAATCGCAATTGAAGAGGAGTGGAATGCAATTCCACAAGATTTCATCGTGAGGCTCGTGAGGTCGATGAATACGAGGATGCTGGCAGTTATCCGAGCAAGGGGAGGGAATACTGAATATTGACCAAAAACTTTTCTTTTTCATTTTTTTCTTTTTTTCTGGATAAAAACAATATTTCATTTTGTGATTACTAACGATTAACACGGCTGGAAAACGACTCTTCTTTGTAAAACCCTTAATAAACAGTTAATAAATTGATTAATCCCAATGAGTTTCGATTCATTTTAATTATCATGAAACGCACTTTCTGTGGGTATAACTTTGATAGTTGTAAGTTCTATACTTTTTGAGAGAATCGAACTAAAGTTCCAACGTGGCGGGTGGCCCGGTTTATTTGCTGTCCAGTGTATAAAAAAATTTAAATAACACTTTGAAAAAAAAAAGTTGGTATGAAAATGTTTCCTCTAGGGTAGGCAGTGCCTACCCTGGCGTCACACGAACTTTTTTTTCCAAAGTTTATTTAAATTTTTTCATATTTTTTTATTGTCAAACTTGACCTTCTGATTGCTTATACAGAAAAAAGTTCTATGCACGCCACTGCGATGAACATCACATTCAGGGCAAATAGACTCTGTGACATTCACAAAACTGGGTCTTTTTAGTTTTTTACCATTCCTAAACGGAAGGAAATGAGCTTCAATAAGAGAACCGCGTTATTCTGATTTTCATCAACATCAACTTGAGATTGACATTTGACGTGCGTGCAAAAGAGACGGCATGTTCGGCGGGCGTCGTCGCACGCACGTCAAATTTCAATCTCAAGTTGATGTTGATGAAAATCAGAATTATGTGGTAGACCCGCTGGTATGCGTGGGTATTTGATAAATGGTCTGATAGTGTTAAAAATCCCAAAGTTCTGCCAGAAGTTGGTGGCATTGAGCCTTACCTAATGCGTCGGCAGCTACGGTGGTGCGAACACGTCTCACTGATGTCAGGGAGCGAGTGGTGAAGCGCATCTTTTATTCTGAACTGAAGGAGGGCAAGCGAAACCAGTGGCCAACTCCTCAGGTACAAAGATGTTCAGAAGTGGCATATGAAAAAGTGTAATATCTAGCCTTCTAAATGGGAAGGAGTGGCAGCACAACGCCCTGAATGTTGACTGACATAGACCTAAGAACCTGGGAGACGTCATATATTTGGTCACTTGGTGCTCATTATGGACCTGCGGGCCTATTGTGTATCTCTAGTTGCCTTCTGGACTGGGTGTCTATCATCAAAAACGTAGATATACTATCGAATTCCGATATCCTAAGGATATTTTCGCACTTGAAGTGACGACACAGATTGTTAATAGTTCAATACCCACTAAAGGCAATTTTGAAATTTCAGTTTTTAGCTATGTTTTTGATGATAGGCACCTCGTGCAGTTGGCAACTAAAGATACAGAATAGGGGGGCTGGTCCTCTATTCTGTATCTTTGGTTGCCAACTGGACTGGGTGCCTATCATTAAAAAAATAGATAAAATCTGAAAATTCAAAATTGCTTTTAGTGGGTATTGAACTATTTACGAACTGTGACGTCACTTCAAGTGCGAACATATCCTTAGACAGTCGGAATTCGATAGTATATCTATGTTTTTGATGATAGGCACCCAGTGCAGTTGGCAATTAAGATACATAATAGGTCCTCTGGTCTCAACAGACAGCACTGACAGACATGACCGGACCGACCGACAAACTAGACCGCTCAAATTTTCAAGTAATAGCAACAACATCGCAACACTACTAACCACCATCATCCATCACCAACATATTCTACACGAGAAGAGAAGTAATAGCAGTAATTAGATAATATCAAAAGTAATCAACACCATCTGTAGAGAAACCAATTTTTTTTTTTTTAGTAGAAAGTTACTAAAATCGTTAACAAGTGTCACTTTTACTTTTTTTATTAACATAACTAAATTATCTGTCATTATTTTTTTTTTTGGTTATTTATTATTATGTAAATAATAAAAAAATAAAAATAGGTTTTTACTCCATCGAGTAAAAACTCGGCCCTCGGTATGACTGATGACGGCCCCATACCGAGGGCCGAAATATATCGAGCAAAAACCTGTTTTGATTTTCATATAGGTTAATAGGTACTGACAAGAAAGATACAAACGAAAACAATTAAATTACAACTAAGAAATTTGTAATATTTAGAAAAATCTTACGTAAAATTCGTAAGTTGAAGACCTAACCAGCGGGCCTATGATGTATCTCTAGTTGCCTTCTTTACTGGGTGCCTATCATCAAAAACATAGATATACCATCGAATTCCGATTTCCTAAGGATATGTTCGCACTTCAAGTGACGACACAGATAGTTAATAGTTCAATACCCACTAAAGGCAATTTTGAAATTTCAGTTTTTATCTATGTTTTTGATGATAGGCACCTAGTACAATTGGCAACTAAAGATACAGAAAAGGGGGGCTGATTTGTTATTATTTCTACCAGAGCCAAGTGTAAGTAAATGCTACAGCTATGAAAAAAATGACCCACCTTAATTAAATACATACACACTATACATAATTGTTATTGATATCTGTGGATACATTTTAATTACAGTGCTTAATTAATTTCTGTTATTTTCAATTAAAACTTGAAGCAAATAATAACAATAACTGCTCGTATACACTGTTTAGTAATAATAATATACTATAATATAATAATATATTAATGCCGTACTATTTTTATAGTTGCAGTATTCCTATTTAACCATAAATATACGTAATTTTATGGGTTACAGTTAAATTATATAAACGATTCCTCGCTTATCCTCGCCTTAAGGCGCTGCGGAAAAAAAATCGACACTTTAAGAACTTGCATATCTACGACAGTAAATAATGTATTATTTTGATAAAATAGTATATTATTTTTGGATTCTTTTTCTAGGGATCTGTTAAAACAGAAACGCAATTGGAGAAATTCGGCTCGATAGAAATATTGATTGAAATGAGGTCTTTTTCGACACCAATTCTCCTGGTTTGACAATTTAGAACGACATATGGACTGCAATTATATTTTATTATATGGGTTTTAACGGTATCTAGGACCTGCGGGCCTATTATGTATCTCTAGTTGCCTTCTGGACTGGGTGTCTATCATCAAAAACATAAATATACTATCGAATTCCGATTTCCTAAGGATATGTTCGCACTTGAAGTGACGACACAGATTGTTAATAGTTCAATACCCACTAAAGGCAATTTTGAAATTTCAGTTTTTATCTATGTTTTTGATGATAGGCACTTCGTTCAGTTGGCAACTAAAGATACAGAATAGGGGGGCTGGTTAAACGAAATTTTGATAGCAACTTTAGTACAATTTATATTAATAAAAAACCGACTTTTTGCTACTTTTCCACGAATCCGTCCCTGTCGAACTGAGGGTTTTTTCGCATATGGAGTAACAGGGACGCTAAAACTTTTACATATCGCTTTAACCTTCTGTTTACCTCCGAAGAAGCTATATAGGTACTACTTATAGCGAAACTAGTCAGGCGATATCTGTTTATACTCGTACAACACTAGTGACCCGCC
Source organism: Ypsolopha sequella (assembly GCA_934047225.1). Lineage (NCBI taxonomy): Eukaryota > Metazoa > Arthropoda > Insecta > Lepidoptera > Ypsolophidae > Ypsolopha > Ypsolopha sequella. Next base: position 23,369,742 of record OW203993.1, read on the forward strand.
TCGGCTTTGCACGGGCATGTATTATTTAAACCTTCCTCTTGAATTACTCTATCTATTAAATACAACTGCATCAAAATCCGTTGCGTAGTTTTAAAGATCTAAGCATACATAGGGACAGACAGCGGGAAGCGGCTTTGTTTTATACTATGTAGTGATAGTGATAGTGTGTATATTTGTTAACATTTAGTTATGATATGATTATCGATGGCTTTGTTGGAGTCACTTGGACAAGACTAGCCAAAGGAAGAAAAATTTGGCATCGAATGGAGGAGAACTTTGCCCTAAAATGGGTATCCTACCAATCGAAAGTGACACAATAATTCTTAATTTAATGAAATTTAACTTATTATTATTATCACATTTTTTATATGTATCTAATCATTAATTCATAATTTAATTTTTAATCTTTTTTGTCACTTGTTTCCGAATTTTGTGCATTTACCTAAGTGTAATGTAAATTTAGAATTGCATGGGAAATTAATAAAGGCTATCATTATTATTATTATATTATTATTATGAATCATCATCATCATCATATCATTTATGTTTATTTTTGCAACAAATTCTTGTCTTTGGATTTGTTTCTGATTAATATTTTCTAGTTTGTAATGCACTCTAATAATATTTAGAGTATTCATTCATTTCGCAAAAATAAACATAATCTTAGTTAATGAGAACTGTGAATTTCTTAACTGTTTCTGTTTCTTAAGAACAAGGCGTGAAATCACATAACGCCCTCGTGATCGTTCTGTATGTGCAGTACAAGCTAGTATATCAAGCAGATGCAAAAATAACAGTGGACAAGTATGATGGAAGAATTTGCCGGTCTAGGTAGGAACCTCGGTGGCGCAATTGGTAGCGCGCTTGTCTTGATAACAATAGGTCGCAGGTTCGAATTCTGGCCCGGGTAATTTTTTCAAATTCTTGTCTTTGGATTTGTTTCTGATTAATATTTTCTAGTTTGTAATGCACTCTAATAATAATCATATCATTTATTCATCAGACAACATGGGTCCATTATGTTAGTGACAATATACTTATTCTGTATTAGTACTTAATAACTATGAGTGATCTTGTCCGATCAACCAGCTTAAGCATAAACGGGTTGTCGAATCGATCGGGTATAACTTGTAGGAGGGTGTTGGGGCTGCCGCAGAGTCTGTGAAGCAAGGAGGCAAACTTTTTTCGCCAGATGCCGTCAAAACCGTTGGTTCGTGTCTCAGCAAACAACGCCGACCCACTACAAAAACACGGCAGCCACAGCACAGCCCTAAAAACGTTAATAAAAACCATCAGTCTTTTAGTTAGAAAAGTATTGCTACTTATTTAGAATACATTTTTTTTATAAATAAAAGCGGTGGTAGCTCAGGGCTAGAACGCTGGTTTCCAATCTTGAGATCCAGTTTTGTTCCCCGGTTGGTAAACCTGCATGCCCTAAAAAGCGTGTATGTGCCTGATAAGGCTCACCGCCCATCAATCACATTGGGACGTAATAATCATCGGAGAAACGCGGGTTTACTGAGTGTGGACTGTGACTTGTATTTAACAATTTACACTCAAAACTCCTCTGACACCCCCTCGGGGATTCTTGTCGTAGCGACTTTTTATTTAATCAAAACCTTTTAGGTTCCGACTTGAATTACAATAATTATTATTAACAATATTAATATTATTTGTTTTTAATTGTTTTCTTAAACTGGATATTGCACAACTTTTGTTGTTTATGCCATTCCATACAAGACATAAGACATTTATTTTCGTAACTATTATTACACGTCACTTAAGCATAATTCACAGGTAATAATTAAAAAAGAAATATATAAAAAATATATAATCTTCCAGCTAAAAGAAAGAACGCATCAAATACGGACACAAAATACGGACAAACAAACATTTTATAACTTTTAAAGTAAATCACAAAGTTATTTGCAATTTAAGCTAAGTATTCTTAAGATATTTTAAATTTCATGATTTTTATTTGAAAACTGCTATTAGGAAGGCTAACGTACGGGTGACCTTAAAAAAAAGTACATTGCACAAAGATGATTCACAACTATTTGACATTTCCAAGCTATTTTGATCAAGTCATTCACAATATAAGGACAAATCCTTCATTTTAATTAAAGCACAATATTTATGATGAGTTCAGTTTCTCTAGATCAGTGTTTTTCAATCTTTTTGAAAATCTTTCAAATATTTTGAGACCTTATTTATTAACGAGAAATAGGCGCAACCATTATATTAGGTGCTCTTAAATATAACATTTTGAACTAGAATGGTTTTCTGCGAACCCCTTAAAGAGGCTTCGTGACCCCCCAGGGGGTCGCGACCTACAGTTTGAAAAACACTGCTCTAGATGAATTTATACATTTTTGGGTTCCATCAAGAAAATACAGGAATCATAAATGGCATCCATAATCATTCGGTCTCAATCGCGCAGTATATCTGTCTTTGGTCACACACTTTCGTCAAAGAATATAAACTTTCGTACCGCATTCAGATAAAAATAGTCTGGATTTGCCTAACAGGTGAAAATTTTACAAAATACATGTAATATTATTAGCCTGTAATATTAAATAATTTATAGGAATAGTAAACCTACATTTCCCACACGTATACAAACATAAGGGCGCTCAAACAAAAATCAGTGAAATCCACGAAATATCATGGAAAACTGTTTTTCCTGGACAGCTAATATGTAAAAAGTATTTTTCATTCAATGAGAACTTTACGAAAGACTAGATATATAAATGTATGTCCCTCTCCCCCCTTATCACTAAAACTGATGGACCAAAAATAAGAAAAAGTCATGGTTATATCAGTGGCGTGCATTGAACTTTTTACCGGAAAAGCAATCAGAAGGTCAAGTTTGACAGTAAAAAAAATATGAAAAAAAATTAAATAACACATTGAAAAAAAAATTTTTGTATAATACCAGGGTAGGCACTGCCTACCCTAGAGTGAATATTTTCATAAAAACTTTTTTTTTATAGTGTAATTTAAATTTTTTCATATTTTTTTTATTGTCAAACTTGACCTTCTGGTTGCTTTTCCGGAAAAAAGTTCAATGCACGCCACTGGGTTATATGTACTTACGTACAAATATAGCGGTTGAGAAATTCACGAAAACAAAATAACAAAATAACATTTTCTGTCCACGATACGGAACTCTAGATAAGTGAGCCTAACTTTGAATTTTAAATGAAGGTTTAATAATAAATATAATAATTCATTTATTTCGGCCACCATAAAGCCATATAACACACACAGTGTCTACAATAGTGTTAGTAAGAAAAATAAAACTGCTTAACCTATTGTTAGTAACATAAACCTATATTTACATATTTTTATTTTTCAGTACATGAATCATCGTACAGTGCGCGCCAATCTTTTAGTCGCCTCAGAACCTAGCCCCAAGAATCGACGCATTAGCCGTTTTACGGTGTCAGGGGGACGTTACAGGAGCGAGGGCGCGGAGCACACCCGCCTGCGTGCCGCACCACACCCCCCGCTCGCCGTTCAGCAGGTGTCAACACTATGCGTTAGTGTTAGTGCTACGTCCGTACACTACACACGCGCGCGTTGCATGAAAAGTACCCACGAGGAAAAAATTCTATGATTCGTTAAGTTTATCGTTGAATCTGTTTGTTGTTTTTGTAGCCTTTATTTGTTGTTTTGTTGATTTAGTTTATTAAAGTTTTGTTGATTTAGTTTGTTAAAGTTTATTGTTGTTGTTATGCCTCGCGGACGTTATATCGTTTTAAGGCGACAATGTAGGAAAATGGTGTTTATAACACCATCTACATAACCGAACATCATCTACATGAACATAATATGCATTTTAATGTTAATAATTTTAGTGTTCTTAGTTGCTACAATAGATTAAAAATACAAAAAGGTGGCTCCATGATTCTTGTAAAAAATAGTATAAAAGCAAAGGAAAGAAAAGACATTGTAAAACTTTCTGTAGAACATCAACTAGAATTAGCTTGCATAGAAATGAGTACATATATTATTCTCTGTGTTTACCGACCCTCAGGACAAGATTACAACATTTTTGAAAAAGCAATGGAAGAGGTTTTAAAATTATTATTTGATACAAAGAAAAAAGTTATTATATGTGGAGATTTTAACGTAGATTTACTAGAAAAATCGATTATGCGCTCAAAATTATTACATTTATTCCAATCATTTAATTTGTCTAATGTGTTCTTAGAACCTACTCGAATTACTCGGGATACTGCGTCATGCCTCGACAATATATTCTGTGATTGTGAGTATTCAGACAATAAAGTAATCAACCGCTTGCAGTCCGATCACAGTGGCCAAACTATAACCATTAAACAAAGCGTAAAACAACTGCCCAAAGAAGTCTTTTGCAGACCTATTACAACTCTCAAAGTAGATTGTTTCAAAGCAAATCTAGAAGTTAAATTAGCACATTTTAATCTTCTCCAAGACGATCCAAACGCTCTCTTTACAGACCTTTTCAACATAGTCTCTAAAGAGTTCGAAAATACGTTTAAGATGCAAAAACTTTCTAACAAAAGTAAAATCACCTTCAGTGACTGGGCGACACCAGGTATTTATAAAAGCAGAAATCATTTATACGAATTATACGACATAAAGTCCTACAATAATAATGTTAAATTTACTGAATTCGTGAAAAATTACTCACGCATCTTTAAATTGGTGTGTTTAAAAGCAAAAAGTATCTACTTGAATAAAAAACTTAAAAGGTCCGATAACAAAGTAAAAACAGTATGGAACATCATAAATACTGAAACTGGGAAAAGTAAGAAACGAGATAACGAACTTAAGTTAAGTATTAACAATGAAGTCGTTACAGGAGATAAAGAAGTTGCGAATGCCTTTGAACAATTCTTTACTGAAATTCCTTCCTTAACAACTAAAGATTTAAATTCAAGCCCTAGGCTTGCGCAGGATCTTTTAATAGATCACGTACCTCAGTGTCTTTCTGTATTTGCTTTTAAACATACTAATTCATTAACTGTAATTAAAGCATTTAAATCGCTTAACTTGAAAAAAACCGAGGACTTATGGGGCCTATCTGTGAAAGTTATAAGTTCTGTTATTGATTTAATAGCTCCTTATTTGGCATTAATTTTTAATAAATGTGTAGATGATGGTATCTTTCCTGACTTAATGAAGTTTAGTAAATTGATCCCCCTTTTTAAATCAGGCGACCACGGGGACCCTTCAAACTATAGACCTGTGTCAGTTTTACCGGTATTGAGTAAGGTTTTTGAAAAAATAGTTTTTAATCAATTGTTATTTCATTTTAATTTAAATAAGTTACTTCACTGTGAACAATATGGATTCACTAGAGGGATGTCAACCACAGATGCAGGAGTTGCTTTAGTTAAGCACATTTTTGATGCTTGGGAAGAAAAGCAAGATGCATTTGGTGTATTTTGTGACCTCTCGAAAGCCTTTGATTGCGTTAATCATGAAACACTCTTATGTAAATTGGATCACTACGGAGTGAGGGGCAAATCTTTGGCGTTATTGAAGTCATATCTTAGTGATCGTATTCAAAAGGTAGACATTAACGGGGTAAAATCAAGTGGAGCATTAGTTAAAATGGGTGTCCCGCAGGGTTCCATATTAGGGCCCTTGCTGTTTTTAATTTACATAAATGACCTTCCATATTTAGTTAAAGACTTAACGAAGATAGTATTATTCGCAGACGACACGTCACTTATTTTTAAAGTTAATAGACGTAAAGATATCCTTGACGGCGCGAATACAACTTTATCACTGGTGCTTGATTGGTTTACTGTAAATAATTTAGTTTTAAACGCAAAAAAGACAAAGTGTATAAAATTTACGTTACCAAATGTAATTCAAGTGGATGGTAATTTGCTTTTGCAGGGGTCCAAGCTGGAGTTAGTTAACGAAACAAAGTTTTTAGGCATTACGGTAGACTCTCGTCTTCAGTGGGGTCCCCACATAGAAGCCCTATGTGGTAGACTTAGTTCGGCCGCATACGCTGTTAGACGCATAAGACAAATTACTGATGTAGATACTGCTAGACTAGTCTATTTTAGTTACTTTCACAGCATTATGTCATACGGCATGCTGTTATGGGGTAGAGCCGCGGATACAGACGCAGTCTTTGTTTTGCAGAAGAGAGCAATTCGGGCTATTTATAATATGAAGCACCGGGATTCATTAAGACAAAAGTTCAAAGAAATTAATATATTAACGGTTCCTTGTGAATATATTTACCAAGTCCTTAGATATGTCAGAAAAAATGTTGAGTCTTTCCCAAGGCTTGGTAAGCAACATTGTAAGGAGACCAGAAATAAGCATAAACTGGCTTTTCCAAAAATCAGACTCGCTAAGGTGAGTACCTCTTTTGTAGGACATGGTATAAGATTTTACAATAAACTTCCAAAGGAGGTCCTTACTTTGTCAGAGAATAAGTTTAAACTGTATATTAAGCAGGGCCTATTGAAAAAGGCATATTATAAAATAAATGAATATTTGGATGATGGTGAAGCATGGTGTTACAGTGATAATGATACTCGTAGTAAGTTATAATTTAATTAAATAGTATAATTTCTTAACTTATGATTCCTCTAAGGTGTAAACATTAATTGATTATAGACTGTAAAAGGAAAAGGACTATATGAGACAGGTAGACAAAGATATATATGTTTTTCTTTTTTTCATTAACCTGAATTCCTACTGTCTTGTATTTTCTTATCCCTTGGTTAAAGTAGATATAAGTCATATATTGTATAGTATAAGTTTTATGTTGAAAAAAAGACATGATCTTGCTAAGTTTCTTGCCCTTCTTCTTAGCAAGACTAATCGAATGGGCGGAGGTAGGCATGTATTTATATATGTAACCTATTAGTATGTAGTATATAGGATGGGATTTGGTCGGCCGCCTGGATTCGTGCTGGGGGCTCGGTTGGTGATCACTGAACCTTGTTCCTGGTCCCTGGCCGGGTCTCCGGTATGGGTTCGGGCGGCTGATTGGATTTTACCTTGTATAATATATATTTTACCTATCATTTTAATCGTAAATATATTGCTACATAAATTAAATAAACCTTTAATTTAGTTCATGTACATTTATTATTCTATTACATATATTTTCTTTATTAGATTAAATTTGACGTGTAAAAAGTGTATATATCTATACCTGCTTTGCAAAATAAACTATTTGAATTTGAATTTGAATTTGAATTTGAATTATATTAATGCATTTTATTTATATAGTTACGATTGCACTAAAATAATAAATAAATAATTAAATAAGTAGGTACAACAAGTACACCTTCCCACTTATAGTAAACATTTAATAATCAACCGTTGATATTATTGTTTCCTTGACTGTACCTGCGCAAGCTTGTACTCGTAACTCACTCAGAGGCGACTAAAAGAGTGGCGCGCACTGTACAATGGTTCATGTACTGAAAATCAAACCTGCTCGTGAACATGGTCAGGATGCCATTGGTACTGGACCGAACTCAGCCTACCAAGGATACGCACCGTTATGATTTACCTTCTCTACTTGCGATTTCAACTAAATGGGCCAAGCCCTTCTTGAGTTACAAGAGTTAAAAACTGGATGTCACTGATCATGGCCAGGCCATCTCCTTATAATGAGCTGCTTCATACACGACTCCAACATTTCACCGTAATATGGCAGTTCTTATGTCAGCTACTTAGAGACTATAATTAAACGTTCGTAAGACGGATTGAACAAGTGATTCGGGGCCGACATTCTTTATTAGTCATTTTGATGTGTGGAAATGTGGATGCGTATGCGCCACTCCCTTGGTGGATGCGACAGATCGTGTCCCCAACGCAAAGCTTATGATTGTTTTTCTTATTTTGGAATAAAATTGTGACCGTTCTAAAATATATTAGTGAAACAAAGTAAAAGAATTTTCAATATTTTTCTTTTATTGTTATAATGTATAGCGAGAAAGTTAGTTCAGGGTAGCGGGTATAGTTTATTTTAATAGTTTTAGAGACAACAAAAAAACAAGTTCATCACACTGCTGCAGTGGTCAGAAATTCCCATCACATTCTTGACACAATGTTAGGTACAATACAAAACCTATAAAAATGGCTTCCATTTTGAATTTAGTGTCAAAACCAAAAAAAAAATACTTTTTTCAATGCATGTGCTCGTAAAGGCCCACTTTTTATGCATCAAAACCGAACAGAACGTCGATTATTTTGCCCTAGGGCTTTATTATTATAATTTTTTTTTATTTGTTTGCAATGGTTGGCTAACCTGCAGCCTTTCCTGTCTACCATAGATGTTATACTTTTTTTTCCACTGTTTAACGGCTCTGGATACAATCCTTTTGAGCCAATCATAATTGAAAGTTCACAAGATTATATTTGTTTTCATTTCCTCACACTATGCATTGAAAAACGTAGTATGATACACGGGCGTAAAAGCAATAAATTACTCGGTTACGTTTAAAACACTCGCTACGCTCGTGTTTTAAATCGTCCTCGTAATTTATTCCTTTTCGCCCTAGTAGCATAAACTACTATTATCTAAAGCTGCAGAATGACAGTGTGACAAGGCTTTTTAGGTGCGTGGACTGGTTATGAAGGAAATCAGAACTAGCCACAGAACATATGTTGCTATCCTATTCCTTTTTTCGCAGCTCCCTCCCCTCGTCATTGTCATCCACGCGCCATAAAATCCTTGTAGCATTGTACTGTAATGTGCACACCGTGTGTACTCGGGATCTTATAGGGATATTTCTGAATCACACCACTTTATTTTTAGTTTATCTTCTTTTCATATGATGCACCCTAATTATCATGCATATATTAAGAGAGGGGAGCTCTAAATCTGGTAGAGCACTCGCTTGTTGTATTTCTTCAACAATTTATGGATGGAGAAGCACATCCGCCCTAATCGGACTCTCTGAGGAATCTTTTTCGTGTTTTGTCTGAAAGATCTTTTATAGTCGATCTGTATTTATTTTTGGAAGACACGAATAATTCAGTCAATGCGACGTATGTCGATCCATAAAGGTTATCGATTGCCAACTAAACACGAACAAATAGTCCTTTAACCTACCTATAAAACCTAGCCTTACCTAAACCTAACATATTGCCTAGCTATATGTTACATCTCCCCCCTTAATGAGAAAAATTTTGTTTGTAAAATACAAACTTACAGTTACAGTACTTACCATATGTCTATTCGGCACATAGATGCCTATAATATATAATATATAATACAAATAAATAACTACTTTGGTAACAGAACTTTAAGAAAACGCCTACCGTATCTGCTAAATAGTTTACCCGAGGATATCCGGAACGAGCCAAATAAACATAAGTTTAGGAAGTCTCTTAAAAAGTATCTTTTAGAGACACTCAATAATGAATCATCAGTAATGTAAACAAAGTTTTTTTTTCTCTTTTATATTTTAATTTTAAATAATAGAAAACGATTTATTTTTTGTTACTCACGAGACTCATTCCTGCAGTCAAACTGTTTATACAGTTTTGCAGGGCATTGTTTTGAAATATAAGATTTGTTTAAGAATATAAATAAATAAAAAATTAAATAAATCTCTCCTCAATCGGCCATGTCATTTGGAGTCTTCCTGTGTATGAATAGATGTGGGTAGGCAGACCCAAAAAAAGTCGGTCCATTACATCAAAAACATTATATTTCTGTCTGCATTATAGTATTATCATTCAAGATTACAACATTAAGGCAAAGGGAAATAAATTAAAAATGACGTCTGTAAGGTTACGTTAACACGAATTTTCGTGCATTGTCGATTCGATATTTATTTCCATCGATTTCGGTGTTAAGTCGATCGATAAATTATAATTTGAAGAATTCAATGTCTTAATCTTCACGCATGCTGCTTATCAGAAGACTTATAATTATATAAAATAAATTGCCATGTGAAACTAACATGTACATTGTATTTGAAATGACCGTATCATTTTACAACTCTAGATTACGAGTATATATCTAAATATATAAAACAAAGTCGTGTTAGTTACAACACTTATAACTCAAGATCGGCTGGATCGATGTTAGTTATCTCTTTTTTGGTGTATTCTTATCCGTTCCGAATAGCAGAATAAGTAATAAAATATCGGATAAGTTATCGAATAACAATAAATAAATTAATTAATTTTACGAATGCAAACAGCATGTGGTGCCATCTGTTGACAAAACTACGCATATAAAAGAAACCTATTTATCTAGCGTCCTGATATCATTAAATAACATCTAAACCCCAAGTTTTAAAATCGCTTAGTTATTCCAATAACTATTATTTCTGCATATATTCAATACCCTACGCTAAGCCTACAACGGTACTGAAACTACATGGGTCCCTGCCATTCTTCTTTCGCAATGGCAAGCAATAAAACATTTCTGTATTTGCAAAAAAGTTGTATTAATGTTATTACCTTAATGAAATCCTAAATTAAGTTTAACTAAAGTTAACACGATATTATTACACTGTTAGGCGGAACGAGGTTCGCCGGGTCAGCTAGTAACTATATATACACAACTATGTATATAAGTATATTAAAAAAATACTGTCATCACGCCATGTATTCTCAGGGCCTCAGGGGGCTGTCAGAGTGGTTTCGAGGTGTAGACTGAAAACACACAAGAAACAGTCATCAAGGTGGATACAGAAAAAGCTCAAGGGGGGGGGGGGGGGGGCGCTTAAGGTGTTATAACAAAATAATCCAATACCAATTTTAGGAAAAAAAAAACGCCTATCTACGCGTAAACCGGTCGGGGAATGCGATATGTATCCGCCACTTTCAACAATACACCACTTCTCACCGATGATTTTTCCGTCCGTACGTGGTATGGTACATCCTAATACAGCCGTTTTTTTTTTTAATTTTAGTGTGCCATTTTTGTCTGTTTTTCAGAAAAAATAATGAATTTATTCGTGCTTTTATACCGATTTTATAATAATTTTTATTTACCGGAAGTGACGTCATGATCCTTATCAGAATTTAGGATGTATTCTAGAAATATTGTGTTTGCGTATGTAAATCTATTTGGAAATCTGTTTAATGTTCGCAGAATAAAGCAAAATGCAATTTTCGCAGACAACTTTATCGGTAATAATTTAGTACCTAAAAATAAAAATAAGAAAATGTTATTTTCAAGGATATGTTTTAGTGTTCTGACAGCCCAAAAATACACTAACGATTACATTCCCTGATAAAAAAAATCACAAAAATGAGTCTCGAAACTAAGGAAAAGCAACTATTTTGGTCTGCTTTTTTGAGGATAGCGCCACGAAATTTTTCATAAACATTTGTTTTACAAACTTTTAATGTATTTTTATATTAAATATTTTAAATTACAAATCCTAATGTATCCGCTAATTCAAAATAACTGTAGTATTGCGTGCGCAGCAGTTTATTAGAACAGGATAGACAAATCAAAAACAATAGCGTTGGTGCAGGACGGAAGTTTAGCTTGATAGAAAGCTATTTCTCGCCGCATTGCCGTGCTTAGAAATGACTTTTATCAGTCTTACGATAATAGGTACATACAGAAATGTATAAATCTGTGGACATTACCAACGTGTCCATATTGGAGAGACGTCATCGTCAGTCATCAAAATGGCTGTATCAAAGCCGGGCGTGTGCTTTATCACACTGAAAAGTTATAAATAAATAGAATATTTTTAATTCGAATAACAAAGATTCATTTATTTTAATTAAAATTAATATTAACATTAATTATAGAAGTTTATGCTACAAGGGCGAAAAGGAATAAATTATCAGGACGATTTAAAACACGAGCGTAGCGAGTAATTTAACCGAGTAATAGCTCTTACGCCCGTGTATCATAATACGTTTTTCAATGCATAGTGTGAGGAAATAAAACAAATATAATCTTGTGAACTTTAAATTATGATTGGCTCAAAAGGACTGTATCCAGAGCCGTTAAACAGTGGAGAAAAAAAGTATAAAATTTATGGTACACAGGAAAGGCTGCAGGTTAGCCAACCATTGTAAATAAATAAAAATAATAATAATAATAAAGCCCTAGGGCAAAATAATCGACTTTCTGTTCGGTTTTGATGCATAAAAAATGGGGCTTTACGAGCACTTGCATTGAAAAAGTATTTAAAATATTTATTAGCAAAAAAGCAAACATCCATATGAGATAGAGTACAACAGATTACAGAAATTTGGCGAATTTCACCACCTCTGCTGTCAGATACAAGAAAAAACAATTATTATTTATTATGGGCGTTGTTCACGTTACTTCCACGAAAAACTATTACACATGGACAGAGCCGCGGGCGAAAGCTAATAAATAAATAAAAAACACTATCAGCTACCTTGACAAACATTCTAATTGTATCTGAACATAAATATGATGCCATAGACTCATTTTAATGGTGTCAAACTAATATGACCTCTTGCGCAACATTATTTCAATAAAATACATATCCATATACCGTCACGACATAAATTCCCGAGAGGTGTCAGAGGTGTTATGAGTCGGCACTCGGCACACCCGCGTTTCACCGACGATTATCACGTCCCAACGTGATGCGTTGTGAACCCTATCGCCGTTCTTGCGACAAATGCACGCTTTTTAGTGCATGCAGGTTTCCTCACGATGTTTTCCGTCACCGTTAGCAAGTGGTAAGTAAACACAAATACTATGCACAAAAATTTGGAAAAACTCATTGGTGCATACCCGACCGGGGATCGAACCTGGACCTCAAAATTGAGAGGCCAGCGTTTCACCCCTGAGCTACCGCTGCTATATACAACGTGTAACACAAAGGTGTTACCATATTTGAAGAGCTTATTCAGTCAATGGTATAGAACAACTTTTACTATGGAACAAACCCTGTATCTCGAAAAAAAATAACTTTTTCATAGAAAAATGCAATGCCGCTCGGCCGAAATGACATGTATGGAAGGGCAGATTTTTTTTTTGAGATTTCAGCATTGGCTCCATAGTAAAAGTTGTTCTATACCATTGACTGAATAAGCTCTTCAAATATGGTTACACCTTGTATAATAGGTAATAATCTAGAAATAATCTTGAATCAACTGAATTAGTTCTAACAATAGATGGGTTCCGCGTGTGTATTAGTTTTATTTTAAATCCTCTGTGGCCAAGTGGTAGAGCGCTCGCCTGCTAACCTAGAGGTCATGGGTTCAATCCCCGCGGTGCACATTTATTTGTGTTTGGTTTGTGTGCTTTGGAAGGTAAGTTAAGCTGTTGGTTCATTTGTGCCCGAAGTACGGCGATAAAGCTCACCTTTCATCACGTAATAATCGTCGGTGAAAAGCGGGTACACCAACTGTGACTTGCATTTCAGGGTTCACACTTGGGAACACCTATGACACCCCCTCGGAGATTTTTGTCGTGACGATATGTTTTTTTATCGAATGTAATTGGTCTTTTAACAAATCCCTATTTCGAATTGAACGTATTATGGTAAACTAGCGGTAACTGCTTTTTTTTTCGATATTTAACAAATATTATAATATTTTCGTCATCCGTCGGGCCCTTGTCAGTGCTAATAAAAAATATATAAAAAATAATAACCAATAATAGCCATTAAAAATATTAATTAGCGATTTATAAACCAACCAAAACATTATTCTTATTTAAATTTAAGTTATTTTTAATTAGTGTTTATTTTTAATTTTTTTATTAATTTTAAATGAATATGTTACTTAAATTGTTATTTTTATGTTTACAAACACTTAATTCCTTCATTAAATCACACCATATGGATGATCTAAGCCTATTTCTCGGTTTTGACAGCAATTGTTTTAAATTCCCTTATTTTTTTAAATTCATAACGCTGTTTATAATCATTGAAGTTTTGAAAGAAATTTAAGCGAACCCAGAAAAATAAAATGGGGTTTTTCTTTCACATCTGGACCCTAACAACCAGGATGATAGTGTAAAACATCCGGAAGACGATAAGATGTATTATTATAGTGTTGAATGTTGATGCGACGGTTTGGGCCGTTACCCGTCAGACCTACATGTTTACACCCACCAGTTACTTAGAAGAATAATATTAAAGGATAAAGGTTTAAATTTAATTATTGAAGTGAAGTATTAATTATTTAATTATTGTAAGTTATTTAAAGGGCCTCTACGTGTTGGCTTCGGCCCCACGCACGCCTCCCAAAGGTGCGGGACTACATAGTCTTGCTTGAGATATAGGTAATAACAATATATAATAATAATAAAATTGTTTATTGACTCATAATTTAGCCTAGTCGCATAGTTATACTTCTTAGATAGGAGGTAAAAGAAAAATTAAAAAACAAGTTCTTATTCTATAACTCTTTACTCTGGACTCTTCCAGGATAGTGGTCTCTATGGTAGTTGAAACTGTTCTACGGCAGAGCAGCACCCATTCTTCTTCTTTCTCTAGCCCTCTTCCCAGTTCAGCTGGGTTCGGGCCTCCTCGTATGTCGGCGCCAGGATATTCTATCCCGGGTTGTTATTGTGGGCCGGTTCTGGTCTTTAATTTCCCTACCTCGATATTGGACCACCAGGTTGATGGTGGTCGTCCTCTCCCTCTTGGTTTATTTGGAATGTGAATAGCTTTCTTTACGACGTAATTTTCCTCTCGCCTCATCACATGTCCATACCATCTCAATCTGCTTTCCGTTTCAGAGCAGCGCTCATTACCTTCCCTTCCACTATTCATAAATTACCCATTATAAACTAAGTTATCAGGTCTGAGGTAAAATGTACAAAGATTGGTATTAAATAAATTTTTGATCATATAAACTTATATCTAATTAATATAATTATTCAAATCATTTCCGTTTATAGAAATAATTCAACAATAAAACTATATGGTGATATTTTGAATATTTTGTAGCATGCAACATTAATACATTTTTCAATGCATGTGCTCGTAAAGGCCCACTTTTTATGCATCAAAACCGAACAGAAAGTCGATTATTTTGCCCTAGGGCTTTATTATTATTATTTTTTTTAATTTATTTACAATGGTTGGCTAACCTGCAGCCTTTCCTGTGTACCATAGATGTTATACTTTTTTACACCGTTTAACGGCTCTGGATACAGTCCTTTTGAGCCAATTATAATTTAAAGTTCACAAGATTATATTTATTTTCATTTCCTCACACTATGCATTGAAAAACGTAGTATGATACACGGGCGTAAAAGCAATAAATTACTCGGTTACGTTTAAAACACTCGCTACGCTCGTGTTTTAAATCGTCCTCGTAATTTATTCCTTTTCGCCCTAGTAGCATAAACTACTATTATTCTTAGATTTAAAAAGAGCTATCAGATTCAAGGTAGTTATATAGTAGCTATATAATATAACCTTCGACCAAAATAAAATGAATGGACGGGCCTTGTCTTTACAGTTTCATCACTCATAACGAGTCTAAGCAATTGGATATATACTTCAATACCTAATTTTTATTTTTATGTTTATTTTGCTTTTTGCACTTTGTAAATGCACAAGAAGGTATTTTTTCGTCAGTTATTTGGATGGCATGTAATAATAAGCGTACGTGTCACTCTTCTAACAGACAGAGACAGAGATGAAGTGAGAGCCGGCGCTCACTTTACAGACTTCAAAAATCTGTACGCTATGACCCGTCCATTTATTTTATTTTGGTCGAAGAATATAACTATATAGTCCGTCATAACTATAGGTAAGTTCGATATACCTTTAGATCTGTAATTATGTACAACCGCATGTGTCATTATATAATATTTTTCTTACTTTTGAATGAAAAGTATGCAATAAATGCGTTATATGGAAATTCGCGAAAATTGCTTTACAACAATTAGGTTTTCACAAAAAAACTATGTAATTTTATGCATTACATATTGATTTCATTACATTACAACTGTAAACGCACTTTTAAATGTGTTAATGTGTCGCATAATGTTCCTGTGAAAATCCTATTTGCGCGAATTGCCATAAAACGTATTTATTACATACTTTTTAGGATTCCGTACCCGAAGAGTGCCAAACGGGACCCTATAACTTAGCCTCGGCTGTCTGTTTGTCTCTCCGTCTGTCACAGGGGTCTGTTAAGATATTAGGGCTCCGTACTCAGTAGGAGCAGTGAATTGTTTGGCAGGTGCTACGATTTTAGCGGTTTGTTTTTGTCGCCTCAGTGATGCTATGGCATATTCATAACCGTATTGTGTGGTGGTACGGAATCTTTTGTGTGTGAGTCCGACTCGCACTTGCCCAAAATTTTTATTCAGAGTCATGGAAAACAATATTGATGCGCATTTTACCCCCTAAAGAAGTCCGTAGGGACACAACCCAGTATGGCGAATGGCGATGCGATAATCGTGCGTTGCGGCATGACGCGTGCCACTCGGTGCGAGTACCGGATCGATCCCCGACAAGGTAAAAACTGATTGATTGTATTAAGGCCAGTGTGATTTGATATTTTGAAGCATTTTTTGGACTCTGAAATTTAAAAAAAAAATGGCCCCATTTGGCAAAGAAAGAGCTCCTTTTCACCAAGTAACGCATCGTGTCACAAATCGCTGGTTACGATGGTGAAATGGAACGAATTGGGCTTCGAATATGTTCACCATACGCCATATTCTCCAGATCTGGTCTCTAGTGATTGTTTTTTATACGCAAATCTCAAAAAAATGCTCCAGGGAAAGAAAATTGGCTTAACTGATGTCAGATGGCACGACCAGCGGGTACCCGGTCTTTCCACCGGTCGTACTACTGAACAAGATAAAACTTAAACAGTGACCTAATAGTAACCTAATCGATGGTATAAGGTTCTGAAGAAAACTTCGAGGTACTATACAATTAGGTTTATTTAACTTTATCAAAACTACAATCTAACATTCACAAGATAAGGAAAGATGTTAACAGAAAAATTTATCTTTGTTACCAGTGTTTGGCCAAGACCTTCATTTGGCAATTCTCTGCCAAGACATTACTACGACCTTCCGTACCTTAAAATTGTTGTGTTAAGAGCCGCCTTAACATCCGGAGTAATATTACATCGGTATTAGTAATGCCAAGACATAAATAAACATTTAAGTGACAACTAGGTGGAATTGTTACCACCTTATCCACTGGTAACTAAATTACTTGGAATCTTGTGAAAATTACATTAAAAAAAAAACACTTTAAAAGAAACAAAAACTTGTAAACAAACAAGGGAAACAATTCCCTAAATAAAATCTAGCTCAGGGGAGCCGTAGATCCTACAACAATAAATATTTGTCGAACATACTCTTAAAACCAAATCGTCTGGTACACCATTCAGTTCTACCAGGAAAGAAAAAAAAATAATACAGAACATTAAATTTTACAGTTTGGGTTATTCGGCGAAACAGGAAGAAAATTTAACCTTTGATACTAAAAGGACACATAACTATGTGTCCTGAAAACATACCGTCCCCGGTATTATAACTGTGTGTGGATAAAAGTAAAAAAATTCCAACACTACTTGAATTTTTCCATTACACTCCACGGAAATGACACACCGTCCGCCGCCCCCTTCAAGGTCAACGATCCACGTCACCGCAGACAAAAGGAACTGCTTACGGCGTACACCACGCGGCGTTCATTCCACTGCCAGCTGGTAAATCACGAAAACTGGTAAACTCGGAAACAAGAAGATCTTGTATACTGAAGATCTTGAAAATAAACACCCATGATCTGATGATTTCAGAACTCCCTCCACCCGACGAAGAAAAAAAATCCTTTTCAAAAATCAATCCACACGCATATGTCAAATTTATCTTAGAACTATCACGAAGTCGTGTTGGCAAAATCCGCCATTATTGTAAAAAAAATAACTCAACACGAGCTGTCGGCATAAATTCCGTTTGGCAAATGCACGAGAACAACTCGGCAACGCGGCAACGCGCGATTAACTTCATGTCTATAAAAGAGGGTAAACCCGAAACTTTCCGGCAAGCAAATAAACGACGCAAATTCTTTTTGTGATAACCGCAACTACCAAATTTGCAATGCTACACTGATGATGTCATTGCGGAAACTGAAGTATTTTTTTAAGGTCTCGAAACGTTAGAGAAGCTTTGAAATTAATGTATTGCTCTTGAAGGAGATTATATTAATGAACGAATGTTAAGTTAAACGTTTTTTTTTCTTTTTGGTTAGTCCCGGAAATTTTTGACCTTGATTCCCTAGACGGGCTATGTCCTGCTTGGCGTAATAGTTTCATCCAACCAGACTTGAGATACGCCCAGTTAAATAGACAGATAGACCGATTGAACCCTAACTAGTCACAGACAATCACCGACAGTTTAGAACACCAATCAACTATGCCCATTTAATAAAAAGATGCATCGCATGTAATATGATACGACAATATAATTGATCGTCTGTCCGTCTGTCTAGAATCCGTTATTTAAATTCTTCTGTACCCGACAATTAGCATGATTATTCATATTATGCATCTTCATAACAATGATTGCTTAATTTAGTGACGCTGGTAGAAAATATTACTAATTCTGATATAGGATGAAACTTGACTGGTGTCGTATGTGGTCTGCGTCTCAGATATTATTTACTTTATTATGTAGTAGGTATACATACACTTTAAATGACTAGCTAGTGTTAATAGTAGTTTATGCTACAAGGGCGCAAAGGAATAAATTACGAGGACGATTTAAAACTCGAGCGTAGCGAGTGTTTTAAACGTAACCGAGTAATTTATTGCTTTTACGCCCGTGTATCATACTACGTTTTTCAATGCATAGTGTGAGGAAATTAAAACAAATATAATCTTGTGAACTTTAAATTATGATTGGCTCGAAAGGATTGTATCCAGAGCCGTTAAACAGTGGAAAAAAAAAGTATAACATCTATGGTACACATGAAAGGCTACAGGTTAGCCAACCATTGCAAACAAATTAAAAAAAAATAATAATAATAAAGCCCTAGGGCAAAATAATCGACTTTCTGTTCGGTTTTGATGCATAAAAAGTGGGCCTTTACGAGCACATGCATTGAAAATTAAGTTTTTTACTATTGTTATTAAAATCGTCGCTAGTTTTCCAAAATAAGTAATAAATAAATAAAAGAAATACAATTACCTACGTTACTGTGCTTAGTTTCCAACACTATCAAGATGCACGGAAAAAATAGAAATAAAAACATTACCGATTGGAAGTTTTAAAACTATGAAAGCGTGAGCCATGAGATTAATTTTTAGAGCATTTTTTTATGACAGTTGCTGTTGTTCTGTAAACCCTCCCTAAATCCTGGATACGTTCCTGGCAAAGGCGACATTGAGTGGGGAAGCTGATAGCCCAGTTGTCTACAATATCACCAGGGTCGCCGTTGGGGGACCATGCAGCTATTGTCCATTTTCGGGAAGGAGATTCAGACCCGTTTTATAGGGTTCCGTAGTACCTAAAAGGTACAAAATGAACCTTTATGGTGAGACTCCGTTGTCCGTCCGTCCCTCCGTCCGTATGTCCCAGCCTCATAACTTCAGCACCGTTAAAGATGAAGACTTGAATTTTGGCCCAAAAATAGAATTAATTTGCTCACATATAAATAATAGTGAAAAAAAAATATCTAAATCGTGCAAAATATTTTCAATACAAAAGAGAGAAAAATAAAAAATAAATTACTAAAAATACAATATGGATATCAAATTGTAGATATCAAAGAGTAGATTGTAAAAATATATACATTCACTATATATACTGGCACTGGTTTCGAGAAATCTTTGAAAAACCACAAAAAAGTGTATGACAAACATAGCGATTTAAAAAAAAATTAACTAACTTATATAAATACAATATGGGTATAAAATTATAGGTATCAAAGAGCTAATTCTAAATATATATAGTTGGGCTATCTATAGTAACTTTCATCTATTTCAAGAAATCCTCGAAATACCACAAAAAATGTATGTCAACACTATAGTGATTTAGAAAAAGTTGAACAAACTTATAAAAATACAATATGCATATTAAATTGTATGTATCAAAGAGTTTTTTGTAAATATATTTGTTCGGGCTATAGTTACTTGCATTTATTGCGAGAAATCCTCGAAAAACCACAAAAAAATGTATCTCTCCCCAAACTAGTGGACCGAAAAATAAAAATAAAATCACGGTAATATATGCTTACGTAAAGATTACAAGAAAAATATAGCTGTTAAGAAATTCTCGAAAACAAAATGATAAAATTCCCAAAACTGTCGAATTACGGAACCCTAGGTAGCCTGACTTGCACTTGACCAGTTTCTTTTTTCGTATATAATTTTAAATTTAAAGACTAAACACAGCTGATGGAAACCAATAAAGGTTTAAGAGATTTCGTAACGGTGAGTGAGTGGTTTTGGATTTTTTTATTACTTAATTTACTTCAGTAACTGTTCCCTATTGATATCAACAGGCCAGGCTGTTACCACTTTGACAATCAAACGTTGGTCAAAGGTATGAAAACCATGAAGAAAATACCCATCTTTTTTTCCAAATCGGGCATATTTTTAACCGATTTCAGAAAAGCAGGGAGTTTTCAATTCGACTTTTTTTGTGTGTATATCACCGTTATTGGTAAAACGATTTGAATGATTCTTTTTTTGTTTGGAAGAGTGTGCTTCTGGGTAGGTTTCATTTTAGTTTCGTCTTTAGAGATAGACAGTAGAACTCCTTAGCAAATGACAGCATACCAAACGAGATTAAATCAATCGCATTGTACCAGGGTGCTGACTGCATGGTATTATTTAGAAGTTGTCATTATATCCACCTGATCTTCGATATTGGCTTCATCACCATATAACTCCTCAACGGATGACAGCATATGTATAACTTGAGATTGCGGCAGTCAATTTGTGTTAGGGTGCTTGCTAATTTAACAGACTACTCATATTTCACACCTTTACCTGTCAACATTAAAAAATGTGAAATAAAATGAACTTTTAACAAAAAATAGTAACCGACTTCAAATGTAACTGCAGTCATTCACTAAAAAGTTCAAAATAATTATATAATTACCGATGATACAGAAATAACACTTTTGCCGATTTCTGGAGAACAAATGTTTTAGGAAGATAGAAGCCGGCAAAAATGTTATTTTGGTACCATCGATCAGTATATAATTATTTTAAACTCTTTAGTGAATGACTGCATTTTCGTACGTACATTTGAAATCGGTTACTGTTTTTTTATTAAAAGTTTATTTTCTGTTATTGGTTTATTGCCAACATACCGGCACGCCAGTATGGCAAACGCTGAAAGATGGCAGGTGATAAAATTACCAAAATATTTCTTAATTCAACCTCGCGGTTCGAAAGCCGTGACAGGTCGGTTCTCATTGTTTAGAAACACCAGTTAACGCGGGGCTGGTAATTGAAAACGCATTGGCCGTTCAGATGGTATCGGTGCCTCGATTTCGTTACGCAATCGTAAAGTAGCCCTTGTGCATTGTTTTATTTGGGATCCGCCGTGAAATAGGAACCGTTAACTCTTTCTTTTCATGTTGAGTTTCTGGTTAAGCTTGTTTTCATTCTTGAAAATTTTCTTAAAATGACTTTGAGAACACTAGAAAAAAAAGCTCTATGAAACTGAAACTCCTCTAATAAATACAAAATTACATGCAAATGGAAGCATAAAACATTGGAATTGTCCATACAAACTTCATAGTTGCCAACTACTGTATACTTAACAAGTAAATGATTTAAAATGAGCCAGAAAGTAAGTAAAAAAAATGCACGGTTGTTACTATGAAAAAGTTGTTAGTTTGATTCCGTAAATTTCAGTTGTTACTTAAATCCATGAATTTATCAAAATTTCTACATGTCGTGTCATTTTATAATGCAATCAAGTGTCAAAGCGTATATGTCTCAAAATTGTACAATAAATAATGCAAATTAAAACGGCTGATCGACGCTTGTGGGCACCCGAAGGCTGGCGCGTATCTTGGCCAGAGAATCAGTCTGGCCAGGAAACGCTGCCAGCCTTCTAGCCTCTAGAGTCCACACGACGGTGGCGATCTAGATAGGATTTTTTATTTAGTTTAGTTTATTTTTATTAGGTATAGGTTTTATAAGGGTTTTAGGTTAGTGTTTTGTTTCAGGCAAGTTTTATTTTGTAGATAGGTATTTTAATGTCATTTAAGTATTATTTTGTTTCATTAAATGATGCACATCATCTTCTGCACAAAAATTAGCCTTATTTGTCACGTGACATGAATTTTCACATTACTTTCTTGATATGACATCATCATAAATTTTGTATTATTTTTCCCGGTACCTACTCTAGTTGAACGATTACATGTTGAATTCCAGATCAATAATAATCGCTTTGCTATAAGGGTTTTTGTTTTTTTACGGAACCTCCAGATCAAGTGCGCTGTTTACTTGGCTATCATTTGAAAAATTAATGAAATAGGTATTGTTCTTGATGCTTGGAATTAGACGAATCTTTTAACGTTTTTTTCATATGTATATAATATATGTAGTGCTACTTTGTTTGGGTATACTTTGTTTTCCGTCCGGAAATCGCTACATAACCGCCCGGAAATAGATAAATTCGTTTACGTTTTGTTTTTTTAATGTGTTTAACCGAGTTTTTCTTGTATTTGTATTTAATCTAAAGTCTTTTATTTAATCTGAATCGGTTTTTCTTTAGTTTAGTTATATAGTCTATGTACTATAACAGGGCGTACGCATATGTATGTCTACTTTTACATAAAATATGTTCTATTAGCCCCAGAGGTCGACTGGAAGAAATCTCTTTTTAGAGATAAGTCCACCCTTGTGCATGTTAATTTCTTTATATTATATTTGAAAATGTTTATTTTCTGTGTACAATAAACAATAAGAATAAGAATTTAGTTTCAATTTAAATTAAAAGTAATTTAGGAGTTAATACATCACATTTCTCTGCAAAGCACTTTTTTTTGCACGAATTTTTTTTCACTTCTCGGTACAAAGTGGTCCGATCAGCTGACTCAGTTTGTATGGACAAGTGAAGAAAAAGTTCGCGCATAAACGAGTACTTTGTAGTGGAATGTGATGTATTAACGATACTGAATCACCTCCTAAATTACTTTCCATTTAAATTGAAAGACCTTATACTTATTTTCAGGTCTTTGGTTTTGTTTAAGTTTTAGGATGTTATTAATTATTTAGATTTAGTTTAAAGTATTTTTTTTGTTATTTAAATTTAGTTCAAAATAAATCAATAATACTTTAGTCTAGTTAAAAATTTTGTTTTTTTTATATTTTATTTTTGTACCTTTTAGTCTAAGGTGATTTGGATTTATTGAGCCAAATTTATACTGGAGACTAGGTAAGTGTTCAGAAATATATGTTTTTTTTTCGACGACACCTTCCTGTTTTTACCTATTCCTATGCCAACTTTACACACACATTTAGAGTTTCTTAACATTTTAAGCCCTTATTTAACAAGTCTTGATGTATGAATTCGGTTGTATCGATCAAAGCCATCTTGTAAATTCTTAAGTCGATTAGTTTAAGGCGATATGTAAAAGTTTTAGCGTCCTTGTTACTCCATATGCGAAAAAACCCTCAGTGCGAGACGGATTCGTGGAAAAGTAGCAAAATGTCGGTTTTTTATTAATATAAAATGTACTAAAGTTGCTATCAAAATTTCGTTCTTTTAACCAAGTCTTAGATACAAAACCCATCTAATAAAATATAATTGCAGTCTATATGTAATTTAAATTGTCAAACCAGGAGAATTGGTTTTCCTAAAATTTCAATAAATATTTCTATCGAGCCGAATTTCTCTAATCGCGTTTCTGTTTTAACAGATCCCCATAAAAAGATTCCAAAAATAATATACAATTTTATCTAAATAATATATTATTTACTGAAGTAGATAATGCAAGTTCTTAAAGTGTCGATTTTTTTTCCGTAGCGCCTTAAGTTAACAATTGTAAGTATTCACGAGATAATAACAATTATTAACTTAATGTAATACAGTTGTAATAGGTGTCATCAAACCATTACACAATGACATACCTCACGGCACTGATCATCAACCTTGACGATGAGGATGCAGGTAAATCAATAAACAGTTTAATAATTATTATCAAAGGAATAATTTATACTCCCCGCATATACATTAATGTATTTTTTTCTACTACCATAGGTATTTTTTTATCTACTACATATTATAAGGTAAATATTTGTCCGACATTAAAATTTTATATTATATCACCGCGATTCTGCGCTGTGATTGGCCCAATTTATTATAACACCGCGTAGATAACCAATCAACGATCGGGACGGGAACGATGAAAAATAAGGATAAGGTCAGGTTGCAATACAGCAGAGAAGCACGAAGAGATTTTTGCGTGTTTTGCCTAGTATATAAGAATTTATATAAATAAAACTTTGAAATTATATTGTAAATACCATGTAGAACCTAAGAAAAATATAATGGCATGATTTAGTAAATAAATATCAATATAATTAACATTATATCATTGCAGTATAGAAACGCAGAAAGAAAAGTAAATCTGGATATTAGGAGCTCTGAACCGGTCCCGGGTTCGAATCCCGGTTCAGAGCTCCTTACATCCAGATTTACTTTTCTTTCTGCGTTTCTATACTGCAATGATATAATGTTAATTTATATCTCCTTGCGATGGATAAATCGCCAAGTGTTCAAATATAGAAATTTATTTCTGTTATAGTATCAATATAATTAGTTAAAGAAATGAAAGAGTGAAAGAGATAGATATATAAGTAAGAATAAGATTCTGATTATCTCGCGCTTCCTTTTTCAGATTTTTCGTGATTGTTAGTTGAAAATATTATAAATAATGTCACGCGAAGATGACATTTTTGATGGTTGTAAATAAAGTGTTGTGTACAACTGGACATAATTAGACATTGGTACACTCGTGCGGTCTATTACGAAACTCAATTCGTTTGTTTCGCATACATGCATTCGTGTCCAATTTGAAAGTCATTATGTCACAGTTGCACAAAATACTATAAAAGAACAAGGCATACACTTGGCCGCTAACGATCCTGATGGGAGTCGTCGATAAAACCTAGGATGAAGGGCGTTCGCCCAGAAAATGGGAGAGTGAAACCAGGCAAAGCGAAGTACAAATCAAGGGATAGGCAAAGACCAAAGATCTCTATCTGCTGCGATCCTGATACACCTATTAGGCACATGAATACATGAATACTGAAGACTGTTGGTGCAAGGTGACTTGATATAGCCAAATTCATAAATTTGTTTTTTCCAAAATTTCCAAATTAATTTCTCAAAAGAATGGTCGTACATAAATATCAAACTAGAAACAGAGAAATTAGTAGTTCCTAAATCAAGATTAAGTAAAATATATGCACAAACGCTAGATAATATATGTATATACTAAACTTCCAATCGATACAACAAGATTGCAACTAAATGATTTTAAAAGCAAAATCAAAATATATTTTTGAAAATAATCCCTATTACAATTTATTAAAATATATGTCGGAAAAAATTGATAAAAAATAATTTTGTCAAGAATTGTAGATATACAAAACAGTTTTTACTATTAGATCGTATTATGATTTATAATTTATTTATTTACTGACAAATTATTAGATTGATTATAATAATATGAATTGAATGGTGTTATTTAATGTCCAATTTTATTTATTTCCTTTATAAGTAGTTTAACAAAATCTTAAATATTATAATACAACTTAAAAATTTTAAACTTATTTATTTGTTATTTAATTATATATATACATAAAATATATATATATGTCGAATTTAAACATGTGGAGCCACCAGTAAACAACAATTATTTTAGAATTAATTAATTAATTAGACCATTCATCGAATACATTTCCGGACGAAAATGTCATTCATTGTCTATTCTTTGCTTACAATTTGTCAACGTTGCCAACAGATGGCGCGATACGCCAATAGTTAGTCGATAGATTCTGTCAAGTTTGTCTATGGTGATATTTTTTAAGCTGGCAATAATTTTAGTCTATGCTCCTAGTATTTTGTTTTATAATGTAGGCTAGACTGATTAAGGTTACCAATGAGAATTAAAAGATTTGTTTTGTTATGTTGGTAGACTGTACTGAGTAATTATATTGGTGGAAACGCAAGCGTGATCTTTTTACCGCGCTTGGACATTGCTCTTTGTAGGGGTTATGAACGAATCCCAATTTTGAGCGGGAATTTTGTACTCACTTTTTCCTGGGTCGTGGTCGAGATAACTCTATTACAAAGAGACTTGTCGGTTCCCACTTGTACACGTGCTTTATTTTTGTTGTAATTTTACTATCTGATTACTAATTAAAAAGTGATTTGTGATTTGAGATAAAAATTGAATTTTATTTTTTTATTGTCTACGCGTGCTCATCATGTCCGGTACCCACGATAGCCTGCAAAATCCAGCTCCGGACCTTCCTGATCCGTTATCAGAATTGGGATCTAATCGGAATTTGAACGATGGACCACGCGTGGATGAAAATCTTCTGCGCACGCTGCTGGAAGCCCAGAATCAGAACATGATGACTTTAATCAACGCCATGCGCCCTGTGAGTACCCAAAAGGTTATTTTACCGGATTTTGATCCCGACAAGTCCGACGTAGACGCACGTGCTTGGTGTGCTACTGCAGATTTATGTTTGTCTAAAGAAGAAAAAGAGGGCAGCGCACTTATTCTTGCACTTAGTGGAGCTCTCAAGGGAAACGCTTCGCGATGGCTATCCCAGATATCATATGCTGACATGAAGTGGTGGCATTTTAAAGAGCTTTTCTTGGGTCGGTATGGCTTGATTGAAACACCTGCTGCTACATTAATCAACATGCACAATAGCAAACCGAAGGATAATGAGAATTTAACATCCTATGCTGCACGACTTTCAACGACCCTGATGGCCCGGTTCAAGGACATGATGGTGGAAGAGATGATCTCAGTTATGGTTCTAGCCCACGTGTCTCAATTTGACAAAAGATTACAACACGCTGCTTTCATCACTGAAATCAAGACTCGTGAACAAATGCAACGTGAACTTCAAGCATGCTCCTACATCAAGAGGAAAAATGAAGCCTCGTCGAGTGATGAATCAACTAACTTCAAGCGACCCAGACGTGCTGGATCTCCAGGCCCTCTGCGATGCTTCACGTGTGGGAAGTTGGGACATCGCAGTGCCGACTGCCGCTCCAAGGATCTCAAAAGGTCATGCGATCGTTCCACTCCCTCTAGCTCTATTTCTTTTGCCAAGCAACGACCAAACGCACCTGATCTTGCCTGTTTTAGGTGTGGTGGTGCTGGCCACTATGCAAACAAGTGCACTCGTGCTCCTTCCTCCACTGCTGGGAAGAAGGGTTCCAGTAACGGCACTGCAAGCGGCTTTAGCAATGGCGGTGCAGGCGGATCCGGTGGCAGCAACACTAACGTGGCGGCCAGCAACGGCAACCAGCGTCGAGTGGACCTGTGTAGCATCAGCAACCCTACTGGACAACTAACCATTTCTGGTGAGCGTTTTGCTTTTCACTATGATTCGGGCGCTGAATGTTTTTTAATTAAGGAATCTTTTGCATCAAAATTTCCTGGAAAGGAACTTAATAATACTGTGACTTAAACTGGTATTGACCAATCATGCGTGTACAGTACCGAACAAATATTGTGTGTGATTGAGATTGATGACTTGAATTTAGGAATTTTATTTCATGTCGTGCCTAACCAATACCTGAAAAGTGACATTATGGTTGGACGTGAAATTTTAACCCAAGGCTTTAATATGAACATGACTTCTGACAAATTGATTTTCTCTCGTTGCGTTAGTGTTTATGCATGTGAGTTAGGTGATTCGAAGGTAATTGTGATCGATTTTAGTGACATCGTTACTGACGTTCCTATTGAGAATAGATGGCAAGTGGTTAGCGTTCTAGAAGAATTTAGGTGATAATTTTTAACAGGAGTAGCTGCTTCACGTGTCACTATAGGACAATTAGAGATTCGTCTCATTAAATCTAGTTGCACAGTCCAAAGACGTCCGTATAGTTTGGGTATGGAGAAGTAGGCGTTTTTTTTTGTGCTAAAGTTAAGGAGCTGTTGGATGCAGGACAAGAGTCATTCATCCAAGTTATTCGCCATTTTTGAGTCCAGTGTTGTTTGTTAAGAAGAAAGACAAATCCTACCGAATGTGTGGGGATTATCGTGAGCTCAATTACAACATCGTGGCCGATAGGTATCTTTTGCCTCTAATCAGGGATCAGGTAGCTAGATTAGGAGATGCTAGGTGGTTTACGAAACTTGACATGCTTAGTGGAAAGTGCTAATTATGGCAAACAACGGTTTGACAGTAATAAAGCTAAAATCCAGAAATGTGTAGTTGGCGACTTTGTTCTGATTGAAAATGAGGAACGGAATCAAGTGAAATTCGAATCTAAATTTAAAGGACCTTTTAAAGTCATTGAAGTGTTAGATGGTGATAGGTACTTGCTAAAATCTCTAACCTAAAAAAGAATCTGTAAGTACGCGCATAATAGAGTCAGAAAGGTACTCGATCAACAGGTTATCTTTAAATTAGATGTGTGAAATAATTTTGGGTTCACTTTCTTCAAACGTATACACCATGAACTAGGTGTGTTGCTTGTGTCCGTTCCAGTTGCACCGGAGCATGTAAGAGGTGCACGTGGCCTGCTTTTTATGCGCAGGGTATCCTTTCCGAGGGATAGCACTTACGCGGCTAAGATGGTTATGGACGGATCACACTGCCGACGGACTGGCAAAATATGACAAGCCGATGGACTGGCTACCTGCCGATGGACTGGCAAATTATGACAAGCCGATGGACTGGCTACCTGCCGATGGACTGGCAAACTATGACAAGCCGATGGACTGGCTACATGCTGATGGACTAGCAAACGTTGACAAGCCTGGCTTGACAAGCTGACAGGACTGGCTAAAGCCGAAGTTTCAATTGTTGCTATAACGTTTGTCGAAAGTGATCTCCTGTTTTATGTTTCCATCTTTGAAACAACACTACTGACCGAAATTTTAAAACTTGAACCTGTTTTTCATTTGTCTTGTCTGACTCAATAGAGTACATTCGTGTGTTGTTTGTTATTGCTAATGTATTACAAACCAAACGTTCTCTCTTGAAAATTATCTTTTAGATTTGGAATTTTATTGACAATATCAATATAGAGGCATAGTTGTTTAGATTATATGGCAGGATAGCCGAGCATATTATTTTTCTGAGTGTCTTTTTCACAGATCAATTACACGAGGGCGTGTAAAGGTCAAGATGGCCGTGTCGAATTTAAACATGTGGAGCCACCAGTAAACAACAATTATTTTAGAATTAATTAATTAATTAGACCATTCATCGAATACATTTCCGGACGAAAATGTCATTCATTGTCTATTCTTTGCTTACAATTTGTCAACGTTGCCAACAGATGGCGCGATACGCCAATAGTTAGTCGATAGATTCTGTCAAGTTTGTCTATGGTGATATTTTTTAAGCTGGCAATAATTTTAGTCTATGCTCCTAGTATTTTGTTTTATAATGTAGGCTTGACTGATTAAGGTTACCAATGAGAATTAAAAGATTTGTTTTGTTATGTTGGTAGACTGTACTGAGTAATTATATTGGTGGAAACGCAAGCGTGATCTTTTTACCGCGCTTGGACATTGCTCTTTGTAGGGGTTATGAACGAATCCCAATTTTGAGCGGGAATTTTGTACTCACTTTTTCCTGGGTCGTGGTCGAGATAACTCTATTACAAAGAGACTTGTCGGTTCCCACTTGTACACGTGCTTTATTTTTGTTGTAATTTTACTATCTGATTACTAATTAAAAAGTGATTTGTGATTTGAGATAAAAATTGAATTTTATTTTTTTATTGTCTACGCGTGCTCATCATGTCCGGTACCCACGATAGCCTGCAAAATCCAGCTCCGGACCTTCCTGATCCGTTATATATATACAGTTACTTAGTTTTTAAGTATAGACCATATTTCATGTTAACCAACGCGACCCTATTACTAAGACTCCGCTGTCCGTCTGTCTGTCCGTCTGTCACCAGGCTGTATCTCATGAACCGTGATAATTAGACAGTTGAAATTTTCACATTTCTGTTGCCGCTATAACAACAAAAACTAAAAACAAAATAAAATAAATATTTAAGGGGGCTCCCAATCTCCCATACAACAAAAATGTTTTTTTTGCCGTTTTTATAGATAATGGTACGATACCCTTCGTGCGCGAGTCCGACTCGCACTTGGACGGTTTTATTTCTTTTGGCAAGACTCCATTATTCCCATCTATGCTCATGCTATTATCGTCATCGGCAGACTAGACCCCCCCCTCCAATTTCAATATAGGTATATGGATGGTCCCTTAGATAACAACCACTACTGTTATTTGGTGAATAAATTTCTGATTTCTGATTTCATACTGGGGCAATAACAATAATCCTTTCTGTGAAAAATGTAAAATGAAATTTTGACTTCCTATAGATGACTTGGGGTTACTCTTAAACAAATGCAGGGGCACAAATAAAAATTTTCGTATTTTGGAAAGGGGTCATTGAACCTTGGTCCTGGCCACTTACCGAGTCTCCAGTATGAATCTGGCTATATCAATCAGAGTCACCTTATACAGCCATGTACACCTCGTTATGGGAATGATCTATTATTGGACAATGAAGCTATTCTAGCGGCGTACCATCCTTCATACAGGCCGATAATGCATCGGTTGATAAACTACTGAAACTTTGAATCTAGGCTTCAATAAAACAGGCTGCAGCTGTTTTCTACTCAACAGGAGGGTGCAGCTTTGAACCATGGAGTATGATAGCAGCAGGGTAATAATATATCTTTACCCAGAGTAAAGATATATTATTACCCTGCTATTTAGCGGCGTTAGTTCCGATTTTAGACACAACAAATCCATGCGCCAAAAGGTCCTTGTAGTACAGTGCTCCCAAAGTGATAATGCGCATACAAATCTTCGCCACTGTTCGGCAAAGTTCGTATTTCCTTACACTTTCTATACAATCAATAAGGTCACGTGGTACGTCCGGTCGCTCGTCTGTATACTGTACTGTTTACGGAGTAGAAATAGGTTAGTTGTAAATAAACCTCTTTAACATTTTTTTTTCTTTAAATAAGTAATTAAAAACATTATATGTAATTTGATATATCACAACTGATGCCGGGCCCAGTAGGGCTCGAAATATGTTTTGAGTGTTATTTTTCTTTTTTCTTTTATAATATAAGTGATATATATAAAATTCAAAATATTTTTTGAGTGTAATTTTTCTTTTTAAATTTACACGGTAATTATAAACATTATTAGGAGTACGGTACTCACCGTGTTTGGTTTTTTTATATTCCCGAATTTTCGGCAGACTTTAATTTGCCATGGTCGATGACGACAGGCTAGGAAGCGTTTATAATCATCGAAAAGCGATCTACCCTCCGTCTCTGTCCTTTATTATCATCGAAAAGCGATCTACCCTCCGTCTCTGTCCTTTATTATCATCGAAAAGCGATCTACCCTCCGTCTCTGTCCTTTATTATCATCGAAAAGCGATCTACCCTCCGTCTCTGTCCTTTATTATCATCGAAAAGCGATCTACCCTCCGTCTCTGTCCTTTATTATCATCGAAAAGCGATCTACCCTCCGTCTCTGTCCTTTATTATTACTTGCGGCGACAACTGGATTTTCGTCTTCCAGTCTACACACCAGTGGCGTGCACAGAACTTTTTGATAGAAAAGCAAACAATTGGTCAAGAACAACAATAAAAAAAATATTAAAAAATTTCAATATCACTTTGAAAAAAAAAAGTTTGTATAGGAAATTTTCACTCTAGGGTAGACATTGTCTACCCTGGCGTCATACAATTTTTTTTTTCAATTTGATATTTAAATTTTTTCATATTTATTTTATTGTTGTTCTTGACCAATTGTTTGCTTTTCCAGCAAAAAGTTCTGTGCACGCCACTGCTACACACTATAATGACGGTATCCGTTCGGAAAACACGATTTGTCCAAAATAGCTGCATATCATTGAAAATTATAAAGAAACAACCAGCTAAATCCTGAAATCGATACTAGAGAGAAAATCAATATAAACTCATTTTTAATTTTATAATAATTTTAGTTTTATTTCATGTTATTTAAGTTTTTATGTTTCTGTTAATAAATGTATATTTATACGAAAAAAAAATATAAACTCTAAAATTAGTCGAATAGAGGTTTACAAAAGATTTTATTTCCAGTAAATGTATGAATCAATTGACGTGATTTGTTCAAATTTACTTCATAAACAGTAAGAAAACATAGGATTTTTTTTTCTTCCTGATTATCGCAACAAAATCAACCAGTCTGTCTTTTTAGTTCTATTTGCCTCATATATTGTAAAACATATTTTGTACATAAATCATTTATAACAATACAATACAAATTGACCGCCTCTGTGGCCTAGTAGTACAGCGCCCGTCTGCTAACCTAGAGGTCGTGGGTTCAATCCCCGCGTGCTCGGTCTGCACCGCGCTGTTGGTCCATTTGTACTCTAAGTACGGCGATAGCGCTCACCCCCATCACGTTTGGGACGTAACTTAATAATCATCGGTGAAAAGCGGGTATACCAAGCGTGGACTGTGACTTGCCTTTCACAGTTTGCACTTGGAAATATCTCTGACACCCCCTCGAAAATTCATGTCGTCACGTGTTTGTTATGTTTTAAATGCCATGAACCTAAAATTTAATTAAAATTAAATTAAATTTATTACGTGAGTGTTCAAGCCGTATGTAATAATAATTTAGTATGTCAGCTCACGCGAGTTTTAATAATATTAAATCTATTGTAGATATTTCTTTCGTTTAAAATTCAATTAGATTCATTGTTGAATTAAAATTTATGTGTATTAAGAATGTACCTGTACTGCATAAATAAATTATTTATTTATTTATTCATTCACCCATTGTGATAAAATTGAAAATTGAAACAACCTATTAATCACTCTAGACTCTTTTTGACATTGACGTTTCGATTGCACATACTTGAGACAAGATTCTTATTATTTTGTATGAAGTAGGTCATCTGTGAGTATTATATCAAGGACTTATATTACTGTTGGCGGTAAAAACTTATAAACAGGCAAGACGTATGTATTTTCAACAATATTATACTAAATTTTTACAGCAATTGTCGGAAAGATCCGAAAATAATCACTGCAGCTTTTGCCTTTTGCACGCGGTTTCACCCACGCGAATTTAATTAAGGCGCTACGAAAAAAAAATCGACACTTTAAGAACTTGCATATCTACTTCAGTAAATAATGTTTAATTTTGATAAAATATAATATTATTTTTGAATTTTTTTTCTAGGGATCTGTTAAAACAGAAACGCAGTTGGAGAAATTCGGCTCGATAGAAATATTTATTGAAATGAGGTCTCTTTCGACACGAATTCTTCTGGTTTGACAATTCAGAATGACATATGGACTGCAATTATATTTTATAAGATGTGTTTTAACGGTATCTAGGACCTGGTTAAACGAAATTTTGATGGCAACTTTAGTACATTTTATATTATTAAAAAACCGAGTTTTTGCTACTTTTCCCCGAATCCGTCCCTCTCGCACTGAGGGCTTTTTCGCATATGGAGTAACAGGGACGCTAAAACTTTTACATATCGCCTTAATGACTAGATATGACCTGTGGGGCTGGCCATATTTGCCACCAACATGATGGTCTTTGGGGCTGAAAGGCGCTGAATTGGAGACCACGTACAGTGAGACCACATCAAGCTATACACTTGCAGTACGACATTAGCCCCTAAAGAGAACAATATAAGATAGGTACAAAGTCCAATGTGTCTTACTTGATGCGGTCTCCACTGTACATCAAAGCGCAGCGTAGACCGACCTCGTGTCCGCTGGACCGACGAAATGAAGGACGTTGCGGGTAGCGGCTGGATGAGGATGGTGCAAGACCGCCAAGAGTGGAAAAATATTGGTAAGGCTTATGTCCAGCAGTGGACCAATACAGGCTTATGGATCGATGTATGGATGACTAGGGAACTGCTCGTCCCTAGGGAACAAATTATAACCTATGTCCACGTGTAGAGTCTAACCGTTAGAAGTGAGAAAGACTTTTTAAAATCGGTTAAGAGTTTCAGAGATCACTCCCTACATACAAACAAACATAACCCTTTGCTCCTAAAATATTGTTGTGGAAAAGCAAAGCGCGAGATCTCTCAAAGGGTTTTCTTTAAGACGAGGCTTCCTAAATTTCAAGAGTTTTGCATAAATATGTTGAGTCAACTCCATACCTGATCAATGTTCAACTTAAATAATATTTTTCCTAACCTTTATCTTTGCGTTGCAAAAACAGTTACCTAATTGATAATTTTCACTCGATAGATTTAATTTTTGAAAATGATGCTTTTTGGAATGGCTCTAAATTTTTCTCTAATTCGGCTTGAGTTTCATGTCTAAAATAAACAATCACAGCAAGAATACGTAGTGGAAAAAATTAAACCTAAACAATTTATTGTAATTTCAATCTTGAAATTAGACTCATTCCGAATCAGTTCGCTCGCGTTTTGGCGCACGCGATTTGCAAATCTAATAAAGTCAATCTCCGGGTTATAATAACAAAGCTGCAGTGTGCCGAAGGAAGGCCTCCTTTTAAAAAAAAAGATAATCCCAGGATATTTGTGCTTAAGTCTATACTTGTATGAGTTGCAAGGCCCTACTCTATATAGAGGTAAAGAATCCGCCTTTGTTTAGCTCACAAAAGGACATTAGATGCATATCGCACTAAGGAATCCTATTTTTCTAAACCTAACTGGTTTGTGTGATGAAGCGATGCGTGAATGCGTTTAGTTTTTTGTTTTGCAATGCGTGCGTACTTTGTTGTCTTTTGGATAAATATTATACAGGGTGTTAAGATGAAGTTGCGGAAGCTGAAAACTGGTGATAGTATCTACTCGTATCTACTTACAACTTGTCAAAAAAAAAAATGAGAAATCGAAAAAAAGAAAAATAGTTGTTTCGTACATTTTAATCGGGTAGCTATATAACTTTTCTATGGAACAGCAATTTTTTTTTTCGCGGTGGGTTGTCTCCATAGTAAAAGTTGTTCGTATGGACGAGTACTATCGCCAGTTTAGCTTCCGCAACTTCATACACAATACACCAACACCCTGTACCTATATTTATTTTTTTATTCAAATGAATTATTTTACTTTATTACATTTAAGTAAAGTATTTGAACCTTTTTTATTTTTTAGTTTATTTCCCTATATCATTATTTATTATATAAAACTATTAGATATAGATCATTTGGTTACATTGTTTTTTATTTTACCTTAAAAACCGACCTGTAATAAGTGTACCTATTTGATGTATACCTACATTACATAAAAAAATATGAAATAATAGTAAAATAATGTTTTTCACGGAAAGTTGTTCATATGGACGAGTACTAACGCTAATTTTCGGCTTCCACAACTACATCTTAACACATTGTATAATAATTAATTAAATGTATTATAACTTTATCATCCAACCTATATGACAAAATACAACGTATCTCACAGCATATACTGGGTGTTAAAGCGCTCTTATCCCAAAATCAGTAATTTCAAAGTCAAATAGAACTTTCAAATGTCGTCTAAAACTTCCAAAAAAAATACGCTATATAGTTCGAACCTTTATCTAGGTCTTCCACGCATGTGTTACACGATCAGATGAACTTTGCTTGAAGGAAATAATTCACGAACACAGCATGTAATAAGACCTTTCAAACCATGCCATTTCCATAATTCCACTCTTTTATTAATGGAACATATCTGGTAATATTGCTCTTTAAATTTTCTAGGTCGACCACGTGGGTTTTAATAAACATATCCCTTATTTTTAAACAATTTAAAAACCGATAAAAAGAACGAAAAAGTACAAAAGTGTGGTTATTTTCTTAACTCCTTACACGTAAAGAAAAAGACAGAGAGTCACTCTTCTGGGATAAGAGCGCCTTAAGTTGAAGTTGCGGAAGCCGAAAACTGGCGATAGTCCTAGTCCATACGAACAACTTATACTACGGAGCCAACCCACGAATCGCGAAAAAAAATCAGCTGTTCCATAAAATAGTTACATATGTAGCTTGTCGACCAAAATGTCTGAAACAACGGATTATTTTTTATCGATTTCTCAATTTTTTTCACGGAAAGTTTTTCGTATTACTTGCGCTATCGCCAGTTTTCGGCTTCCGCAACTTCATCTTAACACTCTACATCGGCCACCATTCTAAAACATCGATTTTATTGATACGGGTTATACTCGGAAATCCTTTTTTTTAAGCTCCAAAACGTCCCGTTTTGGAAATCACGGTAAAAACTTACGGTGTTACTACAAAACGGTGTTTAACTTTAGACAGTGTTTAAATCTGTTGCTGTCACTTTTTTACGATATGAAAGAAAAGGCGACAACAACAGATTTAAACACTGTCTAAAGTTAAACATCGTTTTGTAGTAACACAGTTACTGTCTAACCTTAAAATCGTACAGAATCTACCACTTACCCAATCAATATGAAACTTATATATATGTTTTTTCACACCGTTATCTTGCCTTTGTATGTAGCGTTACCTAATTGGAAAACTTTCACCGGATAGATTTTATTCTTGAACATATATCTCTTTTTGAGTGTATTTTTTTTTTTTGGTTTTGTGTTTAATCCATTTGATCTTTGTGTCTCATATTTTAAGATCAATACGAAAATCTTGTTTATTAACCAATGTAAGTAGAAAAATGACTTAAATGCAAGATTGTATTTTTAGTCGATTTTGATCTTAAAATTAGACTCGTTCTGAATCTTTTCGCGCGCATTTTGGCGCACGCGATTTCAACTTTATGTAAGTTAGTCTATGGGTTTTAATTGCAAAGCCTCTGTGCGCCTAAGGAAGGCCTCGTCTTAACAGATGCTCTTAGTTTATAAAAACTTGTTAAGTATGCTTCCTTATTTAATTGGAGTCATGGAAAAGGTTTTTGTATCCAAAAGATCAAGTTGATTAGCTGTTTTTGAATATCATGTTAATGTAGCAAAAAGCACACTATAATTTAGTTATGATGATATAATTAACCAGAAAATACGTATAATCACGTTAATACAACATGACTTGATTGATTGACGTGTTAACACTAAAATCAACGTAATATGTAAATATTTTGATACCGGGTGATATCATTCCTTGATGCAACATCTTTGTCTACAAAAATATACAGGATGTTTTTGTAGTATACAGGATGTATGTAACGGGTATCTTTAAGGCCTGGTCTATGGTACACAGCAATCCCATTGAGTGATTTTGAACTTAAGTGGGGCTTATTCCAGTTTTGTCTTTTTTCTGATTAATTTTAAACAATGAAATTGTGATACCTATTTTGTGTCTGAAAAAATACGAGTATATATCTTAGATACATTCTTTTTGCAGATTTGCTTGATCAAAAAAAAATCTGAAACTTGGTCGGTTTTTCATGTATTTTTCGTTTTATAAAAATTTTACATTACCAATACGTAGGAAAATAATAAGAAATGAAGAAAAATATAATTTAGTAAGTACTTTTGCGGATAGTTTTCTGAAAATTTCACCGTAAAAACGTTTTTTGAGCGAAAACGTGTTTTTTAAGAGCGCGTGCTGTTACAGTTGTCGTAACAGCCCCGGCTCAGAGCGCGCTATTTTAAACTATAATTAAAGATCATAGAGTTCTACTTCTACTTGATCTAAAATGAGGTGCTCAAAATCAGGGATAACGGGCCCTTAATTATATTTTCAGAAAATCTACATTAAAACGCTCACTTTGTGCTCTGTCGGCAGGCATAATCAGTGAATTTTCAAGCTTAATCAGTGAAAATCCAAAAAGGATTTGATGTAGGTATTTTTTGTCTTGACAACGGAAAATAAATCATGTTTTCGTGTTATAGCAGAAATTTCGGACATAAAACTCCAGCCACTTAGACACAAAAAACATATTTATTTTATAACATAAAAAGACGCAATTTTCAAAAACAAAATCCATGGACCGAAATTTGTCCAATTGGGTAACTGTCTTGACAATGGAAAGAAAAAACATGTCTGCGTGTTTAACATAGTTTGTTTGAGTCAGTAGTTGAATCAGCATATTTAAGCGAAAACCCATAAAATACCCAAGGCATTACCTTAAATTAAATCACATAATCTACTGCTCATACTGAACAACTTCTCCAAAGAAACATAACCTGAGGAATGAGTATAAACCTCAAAGTGAAAAAACGGAAACCTTAAAGGCTCACTTTGTTGTCCGTCTGTCTGTCTGTCTGTCCGACTGTTGCTCGGGCCGCATGTGACATATCAAGTTGAAAGTGATATCTCCTACCGAAGTCTACGGCTTGATAAAAATCTAATAAAATAATTACCTAATAAAAGCCTGTAAGAAAATTAGGCTTCTAACACAACGCAATTAAAAGTTATTTATATAATCAATTTCATAAAAATTTGCTCACAATGAAAACCTATAAGGCACTTCCAATTGACTTATAAAATTTCGTTCACAGGTAGGTTTTATAGCATGGATATCTATATACGGAAAAATCTGAAAATTACTAATAACTAATAAAACGTTTTTAAAACCACCTTAGACCCTTTAACATTGAAACGTAAAAGCATGAATGGCGGAAACGGTCGTCGTTTTTTCTATGAAAATATGGAAGCGGATTTTTATCCTGCCGGAATATAATCCCGGAATCTCGGGATTTTTTCGACGTAAAAATGCATTATACGACGTGTAACAGAAAGGTGTAACCATATTTGAAGAGCTTATTCAGTTAATGGTATAGAACATCTTTTACTATGGAACAAACCCTGTATCTCGAAAAATAATTTAACTGTTTCATAGAAAAATGCAATGCCGCTCAGCCGAAATGTATGGAAGGGCAGATTTTTTTTTGAGATTTCGAGGTTAGCTCCATAGTAAAAGTTGTTATATACCATTGACTGAATAAGCTCTTCAAATATGGTTACACCTTTCTGTTACACGTTGTATATTAGCCTGACACCTGAACTTTATGTTAATATGCATCGATCGGAATATCCCTTCGCTGGTAATGACTTACCAAGCCTCTAGTTTTAATTTTCCTGTATTAATCAAAGTTATTGTTATTTGGTCTATTTTAAGAGCGGTTTCGCAGCCGGTTTTGAAAAACCCGCCTTTTTGTAATTGATCGAAACAGAACACTTATATTCAAAATTTACTCAATAGTTATTCAACAAAACATTATTACCTATGATTAATACTTGCGATTGTCGGCACTTGGTGAAACTTGCATAAAAACATGATGAATAGATTCACTTGCCCTCGTTTCACAGTTAAAAACTACTTTAACCCGACCGGTTTCGGCTTTACACCATCATCAAGGGTTTATATAAGCTAATTTGGAAGTTATATAAATGATGTATGTAGCTTCTTCACTGTTTACTATATCATTTATTGCACGGAATAACTTCCAAATTAGCTTATATAAACCCTTGATGATGGTGTAAAACCGAAACCAGTCGGGTTAAATTAGTTTTTAACTGTGAAACGAGTGCAAGTGAATCTATTCATCATGTTCTTATTACCTAGGTTTTGTTTCATCTGTCATAGCAAAGTTGCGATCAGTTTCCAAATATTAGAATTTTAAAATTTTAAATTGTAAAATTCAAATTTACAGAAACTAATGGAAACTTTGCTATGACAGAAGAAACAAAACATAGGTAATAAGGTTTTGTTGAATAACTATTTAGTAAATTTTGAATATAAGTGTTCTGTTTCGATTAATTAGAAAAAGGCGGGTTTTTCACAATCCGGCTGCTAAACTACTCTTAATAGCTTTCTTAACCTTTACATGACTACCGAAATCACTTAATTGCGAAAACATAATTGTAAAATGAACGCAACTTATGAACGTAAAAACTTACTGTGATATACAAAATTGCAAATTTAATCGTAACCATTCGTAACTAAAAAAAGTTCATCTAACAAGAAAATTATTATTAAATTGCCACCGCAATATTTGCTACTAAGATTGCATGATAGTAGGAACAAAACATAGCCATCCATAATCAGTTTAACGGAGAAATATAGTGATGGGCTGAATGTGGACTTGGCCGACTAGCCGAATCATCGGCCATATCGGATTTGCAAAAACTGCTTTAAATATAATTTGTTACCAATCGCATTAGGTTAGCATGTAAGGATTGAGTAGTAAAAATGTAAATAATAAATAAAAATAAAAAATAAAATGAAACTTGTAGTTACGTCTGTTGTAGTTAATGGTACTGTTCCTAAGTTAAGTGAACAATACGGGATTGTAATTGCTTAGTAATAATAATCTTATAGTAAATCTTGAGAAAACGAAATGTATGAATTTTTATCAAAGAGTAAACAGAATTGGCGACATTGAAATAAAATATAATGGTAAATCAATAGAAACAGTACATGTTACAACATTTTTGGGGTTACAGATTGATCATAAACTAACATGGAAGGCTCAAACCTCTGAAATATGTGAAAGAGTGCACAAATATGCATATCTCTTATACAAACTGTCTCAAATTGTTAATCGCGAAACAGTTATATCTGCATACCACGGCTTCGTTGCCTCCGCACTTCGATATGGTATCATATTTTGGGGCAACTCAACCGAAAAAGAAAATGTATTTAAAGCCCAAAAACGATGCATTAGGTCAATATGTGGACTAAAAACAACGGACTCTTGCCAACCTTTTTTTAAATCGCTCAAGATACTGACTTTTCCGTCTTTATACATTTATGAGATGGCAGTTTTTGTGAAGTCAAACCCTAACTTATTTACTAAGGTCTCCGAGTCGCACCATGCTAGTACTGTAAGATCACAATTTAGACATGCATTATCTCTTCGATCAGCAAAAACTGCCTTAATGCACAAAAGTGCCATCTGTATGGGACCTAAAATTTACAACGCAATTCCAAATGACATAAAAGATTTAGATATAATTTTATTTAAGAAGAAATTATTTAATTTGCTTATTGATAAGTGTTATTATACAATTAATGATTATTTAAATGCTAATTCTTCCTTTTGACATGTGTAATATAATAATTTATAATTGCTTATTGATAAGTGACATTGTACAATTAATGATTATTTAAATGCTAATTCTTTCTTTTGACATGTGTAATATAATCATCTATTGTAAATAATATTCATAACGTTTCATAAATGTCTATTTTTTGTTTAATGAGCATGTTTAAAGTTGCATGTGTTTAATATTTGTATGCTATACTTTAAGGCAGAACATAGCGGTCAAACACGAAACAACCACCATCTTGTAAAAAATATATGATACACCTATGTTTCACAAATAAACGATTGATTCTGATTCTGATTGTGCAAGACTGTTTTGCTGCTAAAGAGAAAATATAGATCCTATAGTATTGCCGTTTTAGTTTATTTTATTCCTTTATAATATAAGTGCCGATTAGTTGGATTTTTGCCGACTCGCCAACTAATAGCCGTCGGTCGACTATAAAATTAGCCGAATAATCGGCTTTACCGGTACATCTCTAAAATATAATTGTTGATGCCATAATGAAGATACAAATCGTTACGATATGACCTCAAACCAGGATTTTTGAGTTAAAATTTTATATTATATCGAGGTTTATAGCTCAATGTGTTTAGTTAGATTGTTTCGTTAAAAAGCCATAACCAATATTATTTTTTGAAGTTCTTTACGCAGTTAATAGTTAATATTCATTATACCCTTTTCAGTCCCGAGATCAAAGTAAAAAAATTATTTGATATACTATATATATTATATTATATATTATTTGTATTACATTTTTTCCTGTTTTTTACTGGCTAATTGAAAAATAAATGTATATAATAATAATTTTAGAAGATAGAGTTTATCAAAATGTATGAATTAATCATTAAATATGAACAATAATATTCCTCAAAATTGCCCCAAAAATATGAATAATAATAATAATAATAATGGAGATGCAAGAGCGGAACCTATGCTCCAGGTTGGAAGTGTAAAATGTCATAACGCCGGGGGCACTTGACTGTATAAGGATCTTGCGCCCCGCAGACTCACCTCTCGACAACCTTAGCTGCTTACATTGTGTTGCCCCCTGGTGGCTAGATAGGGGGCCCACAACGGCTATCCTGTTGGATAGTTATTAAGCAGCAAGTCACCATCTGCCATATATAAATTTGTGAGAGATTTTCGAGGCAGATGTCCGTTATCTCACTCCATAGCCCTGTTATCCGGCCCATTTAGCATCCCATCCTCATAGCCCACTCCAAGTCGCCAGACAGTGTCATTGATCGCACTGGCTGATGTAAACTATTTATTGTGTAATTAAGATTTTATATTAATTCCTTTGATAATGCCATAAAGGCGAAACCGGTCAGGAAGTACGAGTATTAAATAAATTTGTGGGATAGTACAAGTGATTTTCTGTTCTTTATTTTTACGTTGTAAGTAGCGTTACCTAATTGGAAAACTTTCGCTCGATAGATTTTATTTTTGAAAATAGTCTCTTTTTGAGTGTTTTTTTGATTTTGTGTTTAATCCATTTCATTTTTATGTGTCATATTTTACAATAAATTTCAATATTTCAAGTTTAGTTGGTCCTTCATAACTGCAAGTGGAAATATTTACCATAATGTTTTTAGGGTTCCGTACCCGTATTTTGTAGTGGTACGGAACCCTTTGTGCGCGAGTTCGACTCGCACTTGGCCGTTTATTTTTTTTTACACAAGTGGCTTAGACTTAGCGATAGGCGCTTAGTGGAAACTGTCGTTGAAACTTTGGATGAAGGGCGTTGGATGAAAAAAGGAGAGTAAGCGTTATTGCTTATTGTGACGTCATACTAAGGTGACAAGCCACGGCTGAAGCCTACTCCTATAGTTAAACTGAAAAGACTTGTATTAGTTAGGACTAAAGTCATTATTAGTTTGACCGTTTTCACCTTCATACTGATAACTTCAATATTTAAATCGATTATTTTATCAATTTGAGGATCAATTAAACAATCTTAATAATTACAACTACCACACATTAAATTTCATATTCAATCAACTTATTCACACCACTTACATTAAAGAGCAAAAATAAAATATTTCAAAAGCAAATTACCTCATAAAATTGCACTAGAGATTTGCATCTAAAACATATAATCTAGAACTACAAGTCTATAAGCTGGTAATTTTGGCACTTCTCAAGCGTGATTGTGACCTCAGCCGCCTTAAAGTCTGAGCGACGACACTACACTACCTAGTATCTCCCATGGATTTCCCTATTTGAGTACTTATTACAACGCATTAAGGACTATGGTAAATGAAGAATGCTCACGTAAGTTGAAAGGGCAAGATGTGAAGGCCTTGGTCTGACCACATCCGTTTTTGAGGCGAGATTCCGCTGCATAGTGATGGGGTGTGTCATATGCAATGAAAGACATAATAAATGACTATATGACAAGTACCGTTAATCTGTAAGACGGATCATACATAATATATATACTGGGTCCCGTTTACAGAAATCCAAATTTTTTATTTAAATAGTTTACTATGTGACTAGTAAAGTAAAAATACTTCAGTTCAGTAAAAATGTATGGTTTAGAAGTTATTTTTGTCTTATAAGTTGGTACAGTTGAGTAATAAATAACTGTAAAAACCGCTAGCTACATTAATACATTACTTCCTATGACAAATGTTACTCGTATTTCAATCCATGCAACAGTTTAGAGTGGTTTATGTCAAAATAGTAGAAAATTTCAATTAAATATTTATTGTATTTACATTGTACATATTCTTGTACATATTCATTAGGTATATTTATTTACTTAAAAAATGCTCTGAACACTCATGCAAACCAAAGGTTATAAACGGCGAACTGCACGACCGTCAAACAGTTTTTTACAAGTGCGATGCGTAGTTTTCAACCCTTGCTAATAATCAAATTTAAGTATAATATGCAGGTTATAAATGCTTGGAATTTTAACTTGTATGTTAAAATTAACCTTTGAATTTTTATATATGCGACATTGCAACTTGTATCACCTGTAAATTAGCAAATTAAATGTTTATACACACAAGTTGAGAAAATAATGTAACGTGTAAAAATACTTCAATATATACTTTTCTGAAATAAATCCTTTCATTCATTAATTCATTCACTGGTTTATTCGTCCATTCATCGTCAAATATATACATTTTTGCTTTACTAAAGTATTTTTACAAGCTTTTATTTAACTTCACCTGTTAGTTAGTCAGTTAGTTAGTATATCCGAGTCCTATCTTGGAACTGAATTTTAAGCCAGTTACCCTCACTTGAGCTGATATTTTTTTGCACATACGTTTAGTTTTGGTGACAATTATGGAAAGCTAACTGACGTTATTCTTAATCTAATTGGAACCAAAAAATAGGATTTGTCGAGGAAAATACGATAAGCTAAGTGACGTCATTCTAAATCCAAAATGGCGGATGCCCCAAGATGACGATTTT
The DNA here is from genome assembly GCA_934047225.1 of Ypsolopha sequella. NCBI lineage: Eukaryota > Metazoa > Arthropoda > Insecta > Lepidoptera > Ypsolophidae > Ypsolopha > Ypsolopha sequella. The sequence continues at coordinate 23,414,304 of OW203993.1, forward strand.
TATTTTCTTGACATTTGACGAAGTAAATACGATTGGAATATGATAACATGTAAAAATACGGAATTTTTCCTGGGATCTCCATCAACATGCTTTTTAGCTGAATTAGCCTAGCAGAATGACGCACAAACAAACATCGAAACTTGGCTATAAAAGCAATCACATCACTAGAAGTTCATCCACTGCTGCGGTGATGGTCTCACAACAATAACAATTTGTTACTTCAGATCCGAAGGATAATGGTGCATTAAGTAACTTACAATTTGGTTAAACATTAATATTGGCGAATTTAACTAATGACACCGCATTGTGTTGTGTTGTATTTGATGAGTGTCCGTTATAAATAGTTTTTCTGTTAGTAATAATCGGTAAATACACACTCGCTGGATTAGTAGTCGCTGAAAAGAGGAGAACTACTAGTTAGTATAAGTACTATACTATATTTAGTATACTACACATACGTTATATAAACTAGTATACTAATATACGAGTAGTGCAGAGTGCTATATGAGGTGACGTATGAGCAGTGGCGTGCACAGAACTTTTTGCTAGAAAAACAAGCAATTGGTCCAGAATAACAATAAAAAAATATGAAAAAAATGAAATATCACTTTGCAAAAAAAAAAGATTGTATTGGAAATTTTCACTCTAGGGTAGACATTGTCTACCCTGGCATCATACAATATTTTTTTTTTTTCAAAGTGGTATTAAATTTTTTTTCATATTTTTTTATTATTATTCTTGACCAATTGCTTGCTTTTCCAGCAAAACGTTCTGTGCACGCCACTGCGTATGAGTATCACGTATCGTATCATATCGATAAAACTTTTTGCTAATTTCGCAAAATAGTAATCGATACGCACAATAGTAATAATTGAATTTAGGAATTTCACAAAAAAGATCATCGAACCTTGATTCTACTGATCACTTACAGAGTCTTCAGTGTGAACTTCATGAATTAATGTCACCTTTTATTTAGTAATAAAAGTTAACAAATTTTAATAAATATATTGTCACAACATGAATCTCTGAGGGGGTGTCAGAGGTATTCCCAAGTATGAACTGTTAAAAGCAAGACAGACCCCACTCGGTACACCAGCATTTTACCAACGATTATTACGTTGCAATGGCTCTTTTTTTAATTATGTATTTTAATTTAATAAAAAATAAATTTTAATATTTAATATTTTTCTCGTTTATTTGAAAAAAAAAACAGATTTTACTAACAATAAAACTATGAAATATCATGAAGATATGCAACTAGATTACCTACATAAATAAAATATAAATTCACTCTTAGATGAATTTTCTGATCCGATTTTCGACTATCATTGCACGATTTTTGTGCGCTATTTTAAAATTAAAACTCAAAAATCATAAGACAAAGATTTATGATTTATTCAAATTAATCAACAGTATTAGAGTTTTTCTAAAATAGATGGCGCCAGCAGTACATTAGATCGCGATATCGTTTGCTGCGTGCAAATCAATTGAAGCAAAACATTACTTGTCTGCACACCCTTCATACTTAACCGGACTTGGGATTAATAATTTTTTGAAAGCACCTACTTGTGGGAGTTGGTGTTTTAATAAAAAAAAACCGGCCAAGTGTGTGTCGGGCCACGCGCAGTGTAGGGTTCCGTAGTTGCCCTGCAAAATATGCGAACTTCTCCAAAAACATTTTATAAGCTTGTCGACTAATACAGATCGCACCAAACTTCTAGTACGCTCGAAAGTTGCTCTTCCCAAGAACAGCCCACACATTTTGTTCCTGCTGATGCGAATCATCCCGTGTTTAGAGGGGACTAAAAGTTTGGCGCGATCTGTACTCGTCAACTTGTAAAGGCTTCTTAGCTGTGATAGTTTTCCTTTTAATTTCGTTATAATACTGCCGCGATTTTTTTCACGTCTTCAAATACAACCATTTGGCTGACAGGGGGGGGGAGGGGGGACACTTGACTCTAACAAAAATTAACACTTTTAAGCTTAATATTTCGCAAACGGAACCCTGGATTAAAAAATAATCTTCTCACACCCCCAATATTTTTAAATTACCTATCCAACGACACTCCACACTAGAACTAGGGATAGACGAGAAAAAAAAAACATCCCCACTTTACGTGTAGGGGAGGTACCCTAAAAGAAAATCTTTTTCAAAATTTTACTGTACCACTTTATCGGCGTGATAAATATGTATACCCATGCCAAATTACAGCTTTCTAGTACTAATAGTCTCCAAGCTAAGCCGCGGACAGACAGACGGACATGGCGAAACTATAAGGGTTCCTTGTTGTTGATAACGGAACCCTAGAAACTGATAGAGTTGGTTATATGAAGGATACTTCTTAAAAAAACAGAAATAAAGGCAAAACATAGTAATAAATGCATTGCGCGTGAATGCAGTGAATTGCGCTCTGGTGAATTCGTACTTCATTCATATCCAAAAACATAATAACTCGCGAAATTGGAACAATTCAATCAAATAAATTTTAGGCTTTCATTTAGACGGTCAATATGAAATGGTGTATGTCCCTGATTTTTTCACGTGTTGAGGACCAAAAAAATATTTAAAATAATGGGTTTTCGCCCTGAAATCGATGAAATGATACTTTTGCAAGGCTTCGTTAAGTGAATTATGAACAATTAACAAGCAAAGGAAGCACATACACCACTTAGAGGTATCATTTATATTCTAATTAATTAAAAAGAATAAAAAATACCAAGTAATCTAAGCACAATTAAGGTATTCGGAAATAATTATTATTTCCAACGCAAAGGGCGAGACTCGCTCAGCACAGTTCTAACAGCGTGGGGCAAAGCGTGAGGCGCTTGTTTAGATCAGCCAGCCAAATATGCGCTTTGTTGTCGCGTTACGTCTCGCTTCGCATCGGAGTTGACGTTGTCCTGCACCGTATTCTTAAGGAGCGTTACGCATTTACCCCCGGTTTCTGAAAGGCCAATCAAAGTTTACAGTAGATTAAAAAAACTTTAACCGCAAATAACGGTGAAAATAAAGCATATATGAAGTCTGAATAGTGATGAATCAATAATTAAATTAGTTAATTTTTGATTTCAATGTAAAATTACCACTTTTTCTGGCTTAATCCGCAGATAATTATTTTTTAATCTACTGTTAACATTGATTGGCCTTTCAGAAACCGGGGGTTAGTGTGACATCAAAAAGCGCGACGTTAAAACGCGACGCTATTGACGCTGTATGTTGGATAATTTAATATTTTAAGCATTAAAATACGTAACAAACGTAACGCAATCACCCTGCGTGGCGTGCGCAGCTCAGTGTGACAGTACTGATACGCCGTAGCTACGCAGACGTGCTGCACACGCCACGCACACGTCACGCACACGTCACGCACACGCATCTGGTCTGTATCAGCCTTTAAGGCGTATGACCACGCTAAATAAGCAACTCGATGTGTGTCGGTACAAATATCAACGGAAACAACATTGAAATAATGTTTATTTCAGCGTGCCTTGAAAAGTGGCTGTTACGACAACCGACAAGAAAATAAACTTTTAACAAAAAAATAGCAACCGACTTCAATAGTAACAGCAGTCATTCACTAAAAAGTTAATAATAATTCTATAAAGACCGATGGTACCGAAGCAACACTTTTGCCGACTTCTTTCTTCCTGAAACGTTATGTTATCTAGAAGTCGGCGTTCTTATATTGGTTTTTATGTTGCTATATCGTAGGAAATACGCCGACTTCTAGATAACATAATGTTTCAGGAAGAAAGAAGTCGGCAAAAGTGTTGCTTCGGTACCATCGGTCTTTATAGAATTATTATTAACTTTTTAGTGAATGACTGCTGTTACTATTGAAGTCGGTTGCTATTTTTTTGTTAAAAGTTTATTTTATTTCACATTTTTTAGTGTTGCTGGGTTAAATTTTGAGGTATAGGTAGTTCTTGCAAACGTGGTGTTAATATGAAACGAAGTTCAAGTGAGTATAAGTAGCCATGTTTGAGTAGCTTCCTGCTATCAGCACCCTAACACAACATGATTACCGCAATCTCGAGTTATGTGCTGTCATCCGTTGAAGAGTTCTACGGTGATGAAGCCAAGATCGAAATTCAGGTGGGTACACTGGCAATTTTCAGCAATGCCCTGCAATGTGCATCCTAACACAAACTGGTTGCCGCAATCTAAAGTTATGTGCTGTCATCCGTTGAGGAGTTCTATGGTGATGAAGCCAGGATCGAAGGTCAGGTGGGTATTCTGATAATCTCCAAGTAATACCCTTGAATCAGTACCCTAACGCAGTGATTGCCGCAATCTCGAGTTATGTGCTCTGATCCGTTGAAGAGTTCTATGGTGAATATGTTGATGAAGCCAGGATCGAAGGTCAGGTGGAAGAATGTCGATTTTCAAGTAATACCTTGTAATCAGCACCCAAGTACATAGCGATTGCCTCAATTTCGAGAGATATGCTGTCATTTTCTGAGGAGTTCCACTGCCTATCTCTGAAGACCTTCATCAGATCATGACCAAACCCAAAATGGGACCTACCTGGAAGTACACTCTTTCAAACAAAAAAAGAATTGTTCAAATCGGTTGGGAAATGACGGAGTTATGGAGTAACAACGCCAAAAAAAAAAAAAAAACATACAGTCGAATTGAGAACCGCCTCCTTTTTGAAGTCGGTTAAAAATAATACTTTTCACATGGACGCCATGAATGAATGAAAAAAATTCAACTTAAATTTTTTATATCTAAAAATTTTCTATAATTTGTTGACATAATAATTAAAATCGCTTTAGGCGTTTGGAAGGAGTAAGAGAATTCTTGTGTTAATCATGTGAAACTTTCGATGACTTTCGATTTTTTTTGTCAAAACTTACAATAGAAAAACAGTTTATGAAACTTAAAATTAATTTTTGACTCTATAATGCCTATCATATATATTTATGAAAGTTTTTGGACCACCCGTGTGGGAGGAGTAGGCCTTCAAAGACAGGTCCAAATTGCAGTTGACGTATCCATCCATGCGCTTTAACGTACGCGTTCAATTTGGCGAACTAAATCCGGTCTATATGTATATCGCGGATACTCATCAAAATTGCATTGGCAAGTCATATCATTGTCAGTCTTTCCGATAGTGTCAGAAGATATGGTTAAAGTTAGACAGTACTGTGAACATTTTGATCAAATCGGGTCAAAGTATCAAATTTTGACCCTCTTTCACCTTTGATTCCAATCTCTTTAGGCCAATGCTTCTATTGTACTGTAAACATGCACAGTCACTTTGATCGGGATCTAGCAGGAATCTTCTTCAATTATACGACTTTATCTCAATTTGAGTTTCAAGAGTTGAGTTCTTTTTCTTTTTAAAATTCAAAATTCAAAAGTTTATTTTGCAAAATATAATACACGTATATATAATTCACAAGTAAAATTTTAATCTTATAAAAATATATGTAATAAAATAAAAACTAGATTAAATGTTTATTTAATTTATGTAGCAATATACAAGGTGACTTTTTGATCATCGTCCAAATTCATACTGGAGGTTTGATAAGTGCTCAGTATCTTGGATCAGTAACAATTTTTTTGAAATTCGTAAATATAAATTTCGGCTTCCCATAGAAATTCAGTTCCAGTCCAGAGTGAATATGGGGAGTCGAAATTTCATTTTGCGAATTTCACCAAAATTGTTATTGATCCATGATACTGATCACTTACCAAGCCATCAGTATCAATTTGGACGATGATCAAAAAGTCACCTTGTATATACGATTAAAATTATAGGTAAAATATTATTATACAAGGTGAAATCCAATCAACCGCCCGAACCCATACCGGAGACCCGGCCAGGGACCAGGAACAAGGTTCAATGATCACCAACTGAGCCCCCACGAATCCAGGCGGCCGACCAAATCCCATCCTATATACTACATAGTAATAGGTTACATATATAAATACATGCCTACCTCCGCCCATTCGATTAGTCTATATTTCTATATTCTTTCCTAATTAACATATGCACATTAAGGGAGGGGAGCTCTGAACCTTGTAGGGCACTCGCTTATCGTGCTGGAGGTATTTTACTTCTCGAGGACTCCGGGAGGAATATTATGGAGTCACGTTTACTTCGTCAAGACTCTAGAAGGAATATTTGTGGAGAGGCAGCTATACTTCAGCAGGACTCTAGAAGAAATCTTGCTCGTGTTTTATTTGAAAGATCTTTTATACTGGATCTGTATTTATTTTTGGAAAACACGAAATAAATCACTCAATGCGACGTATGTCGATCCATAAAGGTTATCGATTGCCAACTAAACATGAACAAATAGTCTTTTAATCTTACTATAAGACCTAGCCTTACCTAAACCTAACCTAGCTATATGTTACAGTACTTAGTAAGATATTTTATGTTCACTAGGTGGTAGTGGTAGAGCTGATGCCGGGCTCGACAATGGAGGTACTGTTGGAATATAAACAACGAAACGCATTTAACGCAGCTATGCGCTTTATTGTCAGCGATATCGAAACGCATTAGACAGCTGTCATCATGTATAGCGTTCTCTTTTGTACTTGTGAAACTATGTTGTCGGTCTCTCTCGCTCCTTCTTTTTAGACCGCCATTGCCCTGTTGAAACTGTGTACATTTTTCTCTTAATTAATATTCGTTTTTGTCTAAGGAATCTGTGTTTACTTTCACCAAAAACCCTTCATATACCACCATCTTACTCGCAAACCCCCCCAAAGTTATTTGGGGGCAAGTAAGAGAACAGCTCTCAACCAGGTCGCTCACCATGCCTGGGACTGATTGATGGCAGTATATCCGTCCCCAATTACCGGGCCTCTATAAAACATACAGTGACAGGCAACGCAGCGACGTCACTGGTGCGAAGTTTTCGGGACCGCGCTCACCTATCCGCCTGCCCAGCGCGTGTGGTGCGGCGGCAACAACGGCCGAATGAGCTAAGCGGCACGAATGTACGGCCTAGCTACGGGACCTAGCTATATATTTGCGCCGTTTGGGGTTGAAATGCTAGGGCTGTGGGGGCCAGAGGCGCGTCGACTTTTTCACGAAGTATCGTCGCGCCTGGTCGACGCCTCGGTGACCCAAGAGCTAGCGCGTTGACAACGCATTAGTCTTGCTATCCAACGAGGTAACGCTGCCAGTGTCTTGGGCACCTACCCATTTGGCAGCGATATGGATAAAGTTTTTTACTTAAGGCGCTGTTAATTCACAATCTCGATAAAACGGCCTTTTTAAAACCAGTATATCTACAAAATGGTGATATATTTATGCTTAAAAAAAATAGCATGACATTTTCAAAACCGTTATGCAGCGACTGTTGGAACCCAAAACAAAATTAAACATACTTCGATGCATTAAAAAATTTCTCAAACTTACCTCTACACTAGTCAACATTTACTTTCAAAACAGTGTATCTCTTTATTGAAAATTATAATTCACTAGAATCTTAAAAACTAAATTTTTTACGGGTGAAAAACGTATTAATTGAGAGTGCGTGATGTTTCCGGCTGTTGTAAGTGCCACTGCTCAAAGCGGGCTATTTTAAACAATAATAAAACCTCATAGAGTTCAATGCTATTTGATCCAAAATGAGGTGGTCTATGTCTGCTATACAGTACCGCACACAGGCGTCACGGCGAATTCCAAAATACGACAGTACGCCTGTCGACGATCGATTTTTCGTTCGCATAAATACAGAACGTCTAACGGCGATCGTTTTTCCTTACTGGTATAAGGGACAGCATAAGTACTGTCACCGCAAAAGTGAATTGAATGGACCTACTGTCACAACAAAAGTTCTTAAAGGACAATTTTATAATGTCATATAAAATACTGTCATATAACGTAGGCATTTTGATATGTGTTGTGACCACGGGTTGTGACAGTACGCCTATAGGCAATGTATAAAGAATTAATAGTGTCACAGCAGGGTAAACTAGTGGGTTAATACTGTCCATCAACGTGTTAATTTAATATTTCTGTTGCTTGTAGAATTTTGTCTTTTGTAAATTACTTAGTTTGATTTAAATGTTTTAATTATATTTAAGTTTAATTTATCGTTTATTATAAATATTTGAAAAATAAAATGAAATTCAAATATTAAACCACTTACCGCTGACCACTTACCGAGTCTCTAGTATGAATTTGGTTAAAAAAATAAAAGTCACCTTATATTTACTACCTGTTATAAATAGCTAACAACTTCGTTTTCATCGCTGGCAGGGGGGGACACTTGACTGTTACAAAAATTAACACTTTTAAGCTTAATATTTCGCAAACGGAACCCTGGAGAAAAAAAATCATCCCCAATTTACGTGTAGGGGAGGTACCCTAAAAAAAATCTTTTTCGAAATTTTACTGTCCCACTTTATCGGCGTGATAAATATGTATACCCATGCCAAATTACAGCTTTCTAGTACTAATAGACTCTAAGCTAAGCCGCGGACAGACAGATAGACAGACGGACATGGCGAAACTATAAGGGTTCCTTGTTGTTGACTACGGAACTCTAAAAACCAATGACACTCATACATTTTCTGTTATCCTTAGCATTATTAGTTATAATCGATTACAAAACAAATGGCAAGTGGCAAGGTACATTCACGGACAATCCGAGGTACATTCGTGATAAAAGTATCGATATAATCTCGTCATTACGAGTTTTGACGCCAGTGGTTCCCAACTAAGGGACGCCTGCTGTGGCTTGCACGAAAATCTTAAAGGTGGTTGCAACAGGTCACGTTCCCCAACGCATAACTTCTGATTGTTTTTCTTATTTTAGAATAAAAAATATTACGCGGCAATAGTTTCATATCAGTTAAGCCACAAAATAACCACTTACAGAAGGTTTACTCCGTATAACTGCGAAAACAGGCGCACGCACACATAGACGCGTATGTATGACGATCTCGAAATTCTGACGAGATCATCATACGTACGCCTCTATGCATGTGTGCGTCTGTTTTCGCTCCATCGTCGAGTCGGCCTTCTGGTAGTATATATTTTGTGGTTAAGCTTTTCTAGCAAATGTGTGTTATTTTATGCGTTACATTGTAAATGATCCTGCACAACAAATATAAACACCCTTTAACGTTGGGTATATATATAAATATATATACCCAACACGTACACCTTCAACACTCAACACACACTCACACTTTTATATAATGACTAAGTTTAAAATTATTTATTAAGTTTATTTTGTAAAACTATAACCATAGTTATGAAAGAGCGGGGCATCCTGGCACAGGTATTTTTAATACTTAAAAGGATGTTCCAACACCTAATGTAATAAGATAAGTTTTTTGCAAATAAACAATTTCTATTTCTATTTCTATTTAACTTTTTTATTCCTTTTAAGTTAAAATCTTTTTTGTTTTTATATATTTTTTATTTTTAAGTATCAATTTTAACCTTCAGCATCAACAGATGTGAAATGTTTATTGGAACCATTCACTGAAAAAATTATAAAAACAGACAAAAGATTCAGTGTCATTTACTTGACTATGTGACAAAAAAAGGGCCATCGTGCAAAATAAATATAATCATTTTTATACCAAGTTTTGTTTATTGGACATTTTTCGAGGAATTTGAGAAAATAAACACTTTATACTTACAGACAAAGATTAAATTTTAAAAAGTGCAAGACTCACAAAAGAAAAAAAAAGAATGAACATTTAGTTGATGTTTTCACCAATTAAAGTTTTTCTTCAATCTCGTTGATTGAGCACCACTGGTGCAGACTATACAATACAGAACGACCTCTGACCTGCAATTTTGTAAGGTCCATTGTCAGACCTCATGTATCTGTTGTCAAAATAAACATTGCACATGGGAATCGATCCGAGCTGATCGATTCTTCTTATGAATCGATTCGAGCGGTTTATGTAACGATCACAAAAGGACATCGAGTGGGACGTGTGGGAATGAAGAACAGTTTGATGTATCAGCTTGATATTTTACTGACAAATGTTGTGACATCATGTCTGAACCGGAATTGGTAAAAGTTTTGTCGATAGTAAAAACAAACGGCACCATAATTGAACCTTTGAAAAGTAATCGGAGCAGCCTATTAAGGCGCTACGGAAAAAAAATCGACACTTTTAGAACTTGCATATCTACTTCAGTATATAATGGATTATTTAGATAAAATAGTATATTATTTTTGGAATCTTTTTCTAGGGATCTGTTAAACAGAAACGCGATTGGAGAAATTCGGCTCGATACAAATATTAATTGAAATGAGGTCTTTTTCGACACCAATTCTCCTGGTTTGACAATTTAGAATGACATACGGACTGCAATTATATTTTATTAAATGGGTTTTAACGGTATCTAAGACCAGCGGGCCTATTGTGTATCTCTAGTTGCCTTCTGGACTGGGTGTCTATCATCAAAAACATATATATACTATCGAATTCCGATGTCCTAAGGATATTTTCGCACTTGAAGTGACGTCACAGATTGTTAATAGTTCAATACCCACTAAAGGCAATTTTGAAATTTCAGTTTTTAGCTATGTTTTTGATGATAGGCACCTCGTGCAGTTGGCAACTAAAGATACAGAATAGGGGGGCTGGTTAAACTAAATTTTGATAGCAACTTTACTAGATAGATAGATAGATACAACATTTATTTCCCAAAAACACGACACATACATAGAAAAAACAAAGTAGAACTTAAATAAGAACTTAAATAAAAGAAAAAAAAGAAAATAAAGTTAAAACACAAAAAGAAAGTTAAATTTATCCTAGTGGTATGAGTGTCGCGGCAAAGAGAAAAAGGCTCCGACTCAGCATAATGCCGCAAACCGAAATCTGCGACGCTGTTATTCTGTCGTCACCTGTCGAGAGCCGCACGAATTCCATCAAGAGTGGACAATTATTGTTTATTTAATGTGTACGTGAGTATAATGGTAAGTAATGAGTGAGTATGAGTATAATGTGAGTAAGTACATTTTATATTAATAAAAAACCGACTTTTTGCTACTTTTCCACGAATCCATCCCACTCGCACTGAGGGTGTTTTCGCATATGGAGTAACAGGGACGCTAAAACTTTTACACAGCGTCATCCGAGAATGACACTTTTGATAAAGTTATTTCTCTTAAACGGTACTATGTTTAAAAATTATGAAAAAAATATAAGATTGTGTTAATTAAACTATAAAAAACAACTGTATTTTAGGAAATTATTCTCGCATATATGACACATGACAAAAAAATTGTTCAAAGTCAAGCTGTTTTTAAACTAAAATTATGTTAAAATTGGTTATTTCTTTGAAACCACTAATGGTATTTGTATGATTCTTGCACTAAAATACAAAGAAAATATTACTTAGAAAAATTAATAATGTAATATTTTTTCCGCCCATCGCGTCCATGTTAAAAGTATTATGTTCTCCTGTTTTGCGCTATCCAGAGACCCAGCGACGTCGTAATGCAGTGCGCGCTGATATGAACGTTATTTCAATATAGTTTCTGTCAATATTTGTACCGACACAAGTTGACTCATGGTCGTTGGTGGATACCTGCCCCTTAAGAGACGCGTCAGTAACTACCAATACCGCCAATCTCATTTCTTTCTTTTTTTCTCTTTCAAAGCACTGCGACTGGACGTTGAGAATGCTTTTGCCCGATTGAAACCAGCGACCTTCGGGTTATTAGGCCAAATTTCGACCAATGCCACAGAGGTGGTAACAAAATAACTATATTTTCCCTAAAATTGCGAATAATAAAGAGTTATTGCTATCACGGTTTTTTCATTGAGTCTTATCGACGTGCACGCGCCATTATCACGAGGAAATTTGAGTAAGCTATTTTTAGGGTTCCGCACTTGAATGAAAAAAATGAAACCCTTATATCATTCTATTGGATGTTTGTCCTTCAAGAGCTTTTTTTCCAGAGCAGTGCAAACCATGCATTTGGTTTGCAATTTGTTACTTAAATAAATAAATAAATAAATAAAATAAAAATATCAAATTGATATTAAGGCGCTACGAAAAAAAATTTACATTTTAAGAACTTGCATATCTATGTACTTCAGTAAATAATGTATTATTTTGATAAAACAGTATATTATATTTGGAATATTTTTCTAGGGGTCTGTTAAAACAAAAACGCGATTGAAGAAATTCGGGTCGATAGAAATATTTATTGAAATGAGGTCGTTTTCGACACCAATTCTCCTGGTTTGACGATTTAGAATGACTTATGGACTGCAGTTATATTTTATTAGATGGGGTTTAACGTTATCTAGGACCTGGTTAAACGAAATTTTGATAGCAACTTTAGTACATTTTATATTAATAAAAAACCGACTTTTTGCTACTTTTCCACGAATCCGTCCCTGTCGCACTGAGGGTTTTTTCGCATATGGAGTAACAGGGACGCTAAAACTTTTACATATCGCCTTAATACGAAATAACAAAGTCTACTACTCTACAGCTCCTTACGCTTTTGCACACTGTGAATGTAGCAAATTGATGACGAAAAATTGGCAGTTAAAACGAGATAACGGCGGTAGCTCAGGCGGTAGAACTCTAGCCTCGCAATCTTGAGACCCAGGATCGATCCCCGGTCCGGCATCACCGATAAGTTTTCCAAAATGTATGTGCATATATAGTATTTGTGCTACAATACTAACGTTGAAGGGAAACATCGTGAGGAAACCTGCATGCCTTAAAAAGCGTGTATTTGTGCCCAAAGAAGGGCGATAGAGGGCTCACCACCCATTACGTTAGGACGTAATAATCGTCGGTGAAACTTGGGTGTACCGAGTGTGGACTGTGACTTGGATTTATGTCATGACTATATATAAATAGAACGAGATGCAACACACCCGATATGTTTACATACATTGAAACAGAATTTATTGCAGTTTCGATACCACGTTTTGCGGCGTGTCGGTGTGTACAATGTCAGACTTTTAACATAAATCCAATAAAAAGATGAGGCTTTTTAAATCACGTATTTTATAGAGTACCTTCACGTTCCCATTGACCTAGATTCGTGATATTTGGCACCAACTATTTATAAATCACGTAGTTTATAGAGTACCTTCACGTTCCCATTGACCTAGATTCGTGATATTTGGCACCAACTATTTATAAATCACGTATTTTATAGAGTACCTTCACGTTCCCATTGACCTAGATTCGTGATATTTGGCACCAACTATTTATAAATCACGTATTTTATAGAGTACCTTCACGTTCCCATTGACCTAGATTCGTGATATTTGGCACCAACTATTTATAAATCACGTATTTTATAGAGTACCTTCACGTTCCCATTGACCTAGATTCGTGATATTTGGCACCAACTATTTATAAATCACGTAGTTTATAGAGTACCTTCACGTTCCCATTGACCTAGATTCGTGATATTTGGCACCAACTATTTATAAATCACGTATTTTATAGAGTACCTTCACGTTCCCATTGACCTAGATTCGTGATATTTGGCACCAACTATTTTTAAATCACGTATTTTATAGAATACGTTCACGCTCCCATTGACAGAAATTCGTGATATTTGGCATCAACTATTTTTTCAACTCTACGACCTATGTACAGAACCAATTAGGCACGATTCCTACTCATTCTTTTTCGTATTATTTAAAGTTATGGTCTCAGCTATAATGTCAATGCCATAGTGTAACCTCTGCCTAATGATGTGTAATGTCAGCCACGATTTGTTTTGTTCAAAATAATTAACTGAGCCATCCCTGATGTTTATGAGTTTCATATTTAAAGTCACGGCTCCGTCTAAAACGGAAACATCGTCACGACATGAATCAACCAAGGGATATCAGAGGCAGTACTTGGTGACCATACTTACCATAACTTAGTATGGCTAAAACTAACGTTTTAAATTTTCTTACACAATAGGCATGATGACTAAAAAGTCCTAATTAGTCCGTCAGTTAGATTATCAGAAAATATTGGACACGTATTTTTCTTTTGTCAATTAAACAAAAAATTATGAAGATATAGCCCGCTAAAGTTTCGCGTGACGTCACGCCTCAGTACACTTTTTATCTAGGCGTGACGTCACCAGCCCCTACTCCCAAACTTTGACGCGCTTTATCTGTCATTTTTTGTTTGATTGACACAAGAAAAAATCTTAGAATAATCCTTATTCTGAGGAAAAAATACGTGTCCAATATTTTTAGATAGAATAATATTTTGTTTACCGTGTCATCCCACTATTGCACCCAAGATGTGACCAATTCGTAGTTATGTAGAAACAAAAACTACATCAAAATAAACAGTACAATTTTGTACTTGCTGACTGTACAAAATGCTCCAGGTTGCGCTCTGCCAACCCTGTTTTTTGACATAGTTTTTGTTTCTACACACCTACGAAGTGGTCATATCTTTATACTCGGGGAAAAATACAAAAATTGTTCGAGAAAAATATTTATACAACTTTTAATTCTCACACTTTTAAAATTTACACAACTTTTAAGTGTATCTTTATTCTGTCAATTCCTACGTCGTTGTTGGCGAAGCAAGTGTATGTGCCTTCTTGGTCTAGAGTCAGGTTGCTCAGGTACAAGGAGTGAGATGGAGTATCCCTGTGGAAGAAGAAAAACTGTCAATATCATAGCAGATGGAGACAATGATATCATCAATACATATAATAAAATAGTTCAACCCAGTGTGTCTGTACAATGAAGAAAAGTAATAAACATATAGTCCGTGTCTTTATACTTGACTTTAGTAATAAACAACAATGACGTACCAATTGAATTTGACATTTCGTAGGGATGGGTAGCGATGCGCAAAGACGTATATTTTTATCGATTGTCTCAATTAATCGCGATTATTTTTTCGAAGTCGACTAAATATTTCGCCGTCGATAAACGAATGTAAGTCGAACTTTCTCATTGTAAACCTAACAGTATTTTGTTTTTGTGCAATATTTATAAAGTAATTGTTTTACATTTTATATACCAATTTATGTTTAATATTATTATAAGTACTAGGCATCCGCTAAAAATCAGCGCCATGGCCCGGTTATGACATTAAGCTGAGCGGAGACCTTTTTGGTACATTCTGTGCTAACTATATTATGTTTCAAATAAACATGATTTTCATTAGTAGTGTTATTAAAACAATTTTAAAAAATTTTAACTCGATATATTTCGGCCCTCGGTATGGGGCCGTCATCAGTCGAATGTAAAAAATTTTTTGTGACATATAATTTAGGTATCATAGTAAAAAATAAAAAGTAAAAAGTAAAGGTGACACTTGTAAACAATTTTAGTTTTAAACTATTTTCTAAAAAATAATAATAAAGTAGGTTTCTCTAAAAATGGTGTTGGTTATTTTTGATATTATTTAATCACTGCTCTTCTTGGATGATCGATGATGGTGGTTAGGTGGTTGTGTGATGTTGTTGGTGTTTTTACTTGAAATTTTGAGCGGTCTAATTCGTCGGTCGGTCGGGTCATGTCTGTCAGTGCTGTCTGTTGAGTCCAGGTCCATAATGAGCACCAAGTGACCAGATATATGACGTCTCCCAGGTTCTTAGGTCTATGTCAGTTAGTGGTGGAGTGAATGATTTAATGATTCGAACGGAGAAGCAGTCGTTGAAGGTGACGTTGTGTAAGCGTGTGTGTGTGGGAATGGGTAGGACGTTGTTTTGTATAGTTGATGTATGTCTGTGGTTGTTCATCCGGATGTGTAAGGCGTTTTTGGTTTCACCTACGTAGAATGCCGGGCAATGTCGGCATTCTAGTAGGTAAATACAATTTTTGGTTGTACATGTTGTGTTGGGTTGTGTTTTGTAGGTGCTGGTAGTGTGGTGAGTATTGATATGTATAGAAGTGTTAATCATGGTGCATGTTTTGCAGCGTGGCCGTCGGCAAGGGGATGTTCCAGGAGATGAGTTGCTGGGGTTGTTGGGGATGGTGAGTTGTTGTGTCTTGTTGAGTGTGCATTTAAGGTTTCGGTTCTGTCTATAACATATCTGAGGAGTATTAGGTAGTAGGTGTTTTGTTTCGTCGCTTTGTCGAAGGATGGGTAAGGAGTCTTTGATCAGTGTTTTGAGTTTATGACTGCCGTGAAAATATGTGGTGATGAGTCGTGTTTGGTTGGTTGGTTTTGCATGTCTGTGCAAAACCAACCAACCAAACACGACTCATCCAAGAAGAGCAGTGATTAAATAATATCAAAAATAACCAACACCATTTTTAGAGAAACCTACTTTATTATTATTTTTTAGAAAATAGTTTAAAACTAAAATTGTTTACAAGTGTCACCTTTACTTTTTACTTTTTATTTTTTACTATGATACCTAAATTATATGTCACAAAAAATTTTTTACATTCGACTGATGACGGCCCCATACCGAGGGCCGAAATATATCGAGTTAAAATTTTTTAAAATTGTTTTAATAACACTACTAATGAAAAGCTAGTAAAAGTTAAATATAATATATAAATAAACATGATTATATTCTATTCTATAATCGACAAAAAAAAATTGTCATCTCGCATATCGATCTTTCATTCACGTTACGTTATCCCATCCCTAAAACGAAATGTCAAACTCTTCTGTGAATTTATTTATTTTGTCTGTGTACAGGAATTCCGTAAAAGTACGATTTTACCTAAAAATGTTATTTAAAATGACAATTTAAAGCATTTTTCAGTGATAAGTGTGTAAACTAGTGTCTGTAACTTACTGTGGTAATCTACGTTGCGTGATTGTTTTGGAATCTCGTGATATGTGATGGAGTGAGGTTTGTTTACTACTTTAGTCAAGTATAAAAACACGGACTTTATAGAAAGGGGGTGACTGAAAAAGAGTAATAGAACACAAATCAGCAATTTTTAGAATCCTTTTCTGTCTGTCTGCTTGTCTATTTGTTCGCGCACATCTCCGAAAATACTGAACGGATTTTCATATAGTTTTCACAGGTGAACAGAACTTAATTTTGATTAGAATATATTTTTTGTTTAAATAAAATCGGGTGTCAGAAAAAAAACTTATCGTAATTCAAAAATTTTTGGAATTTATTTTTCTACTGTCAGAAGGTAGAAGTTAGATAGCAAATAATGATGAAGGCATATACATATACGTCACGAACGATTGTTTGGTTAGAACGAGGTTAGAACTATGTAGCGTATAAAATTTTAGTACATAAACAAATGAACAGGTGGCGCTGTTCATTATTAGAACGCGCATAAATAAATATTTTATTATTTCGTTTTAATAGAGTCATCTATTTTGGTAAATAAAAAGTTTTAATTCGAAATTAGTTGCAGCAATTATTGTATAACAGATGTTAATACCTCCTTTGATAAATAATATAACTGAAAATTGTAAAGCTAAGTACCTATTAAATAAATATAAACCTGTAAAAGAAAAGAGCTGAGTAGGCAACTGATACAAAAAAAAACGGAAGTTTTGTCGATAATATGCTTTTTAGTACATACAGTTTGTCAGTTTTGTAATTTTTGTCACTAAATCTGTATGGAAAATAAACATCCGTAATTTTTAACATCTGTTACGGAATCTGTATAAAAGCATGTGAAGGGTACGCGGGAAGAAAGATCATTGTCAGTTTTTTTCAAAAATGAGTAAATAGTGCCATCTCCTAAAATGTCTCGATAACAATGATTGAGCGAAAACAAAAACTTGAAAAAAATAACACAGTCCGCAGAATATCGCTTTTAAAAATAAACCGGACTCAAGAAGCTTAAAAATCTAACTTAAAAAAAGGTCATAACTAGTACAAACTATATAAAAAACTGTGAATATGGGGTGGTAAAGTTTGCTTTTGAGAAAAAAAAAATGTTAGTACAATAATTAACTGTGATTACAATAAGCCCCCTAAGTAGAGTTCTAAAATAATAACCTAAGTAAGTTTTTTCTACTTATTTCAAATTTACCTTCTGTTGACTATGATCCCTCTTCCCGCTTACCCTTCATGTGTCACAACACAGCATTTGTCACTTACCTGATAATGGTGTTAGAGCCATTCCTCGCAGTGAATTCCCAGACCGTAGCTGGTTCAGGGTTTCCATACTGCAACACACACGGCAGGGTCACTGAATCACCCGCCTTCACCGACAGGGGGTTGTCTTTGGGAGCTTTGATGTATGGAGGCACTGGGATAAGGTAAGATAAGATCAGTACATAAATGTATTTTTAAATTTTATTTTTTGTCTAAAATTGTAAAGCCTTGTTGCACGCCTGCCTCTGTAACTTTCTTGTACTTTCTGTCGGGTTGACTGGGAGAAAATATTTTCAGCATTAAGGCGCTACAAAAAAAAATTGTCACTTTAAGAACTTGTATATCTACTTCAGTAAATAATGTATTATTTTGATAAAATAATATATTATTTTTGGATTCTTTTTCTAGGGATTTGTTAAAACAGAAACGCGATTGAATAAATTCGGCTCGATAGAAATATTTACTGAAATGAGGTCTTTTTCGACACCAATTTTCCTGGTTTGACAATTTAGAATGACATATGGACTGCAATTATATTTTATTAGATGGGTTTTAACATAATCTAGGACATGGTTAAACAAAATTTTGATAGCAACTTTAGTACAATTCATATTAACAAAAAACCGACTTTTTGCTATTTTTCCACAAATCTGTCCCTCTCGCACTGAGGTTTTTTTTGCATATGGAGTAACAGGGACGCTAAAACTTTTACATATCGCCTTAAGTCCATCTGTTGTATATTTAACTGTTGTTTTGTGCAATAAATAATTTAGAAAGAAAGATAAGATAACATACAATAAGATAAGATGCCTTTATTCATGAAGGTACGTAGTATTACATTTGATCTTATGGTAAAATGAGCTCTACCCTCTGCCGAAAAGCGTATGAATATAAAATTAGTTTACATTACAATTGTGCAAACAGCATGCGTTCACATGGTTGTTAGATATTTAAAGAAAAGGAAATTTTATTTACAGAATAATTAACACGCAAATTGCTCGGGTGCTCGTAAAGGCCCACTTTTTATGCATCAAAACCGAACAGAAAGTCAATTATTTTGCCCTATGGCTTTATTATTATTATTTTTTGTTTGCTTACAATGGTTGGCTAACCTGCAGCCTTTCCTGTGTACCATAAATGTTATACTTTTTTTCCACTGTTTAACGGCTCTGGATACAGTCCTTTTGAGCCAATTATAATTTAAAGTTCACAAGATTATATTTGTTTTATTTCCTCACACTATGCATTGAAAAAAGGTAGTATGATACACGAGCGTAAGAGCAATAAATTACTCGGTTACGTTTAAAACACTCGCTACGCTCGTGTTTTAAATCGTCCTCGTAATTTGTTCCTTTTCACCCTAGTAGCATAAACTACTATTAATATCAAAGATAAAAATAACTACAATAAAAAATATCTATGTCACACTATAAAATTAGATTGATGCATCAATAATAAAGTATTTCACTGTGTAATAACATTTTAATTTTATTCAAATATCGTTCCAGTTTTTCGGAATTTTATTAAATAATGAGGCCATGCTGGTATTTTAAAAAATCATGAAAAAATATATATAGTTAATTAAACATTAAGAACAACTTCATTGAAGGAAATTATTTTCGCGTATAAGAAACAGCGAAAATGTTGATCAAAGTCAAGCTGTTTTTAGACTAAAATTAAGTAAAATTTATAATTTATTTGAAACCACTAATGTTATTTGTATGGTTCTTGCACTTAAATACAAAAAATACAATAAATTTGAATTTGAAATTTGAAAATGTTTTGAGATTCGCCAACTAATTTTATTTTTTAACCTTATATATCCGTGACTTTCTTCTAACATTATTAATACTTCATCAACCCGAGGGGGTGTCAGAGGTGTTTTTGGGTATGGACCGTGAAATGAGGGTCACTGTCCACACTCGTACACCCACGTTCCACCAACGATTTTCATGTGTGGTGAGTGAGCCCTATCCTCTTTTTTCTAACAGATGTCTAATATTACACCTACCATGGCCCAGCGATGGAGCAACGGATCGAAGAGATTTTTTGCATAGAGATAGTTTATGGGCCGAAAAGTGACATCTATAGGCTACTTTTTATCTCGGGAAAATGCAAACGAAATCAGCGCGTGTAAAGTCGCGGATAAAAGCTAGTAACAAATATTTTATGAATGTTCTCCAAGGAAATTAATTAAAATATTAAAATGTGAAACTGCAGCATACCTAAAACATTGACTTTGATGACCTTTTCTGTCCTCCCAATGTCATTTTCGGCTATACAATGGTAGTCCCCAGAGTCTGTCCACAAGCCCCTGAATCTGAAAATGTTAAACGTTAGACCCTTGCATCAACAAAACATGGGTAGAACGAAATGACTGCCGGCTATCAAAACTAATGATACCGCAATCGAATGGTAAGGTAACAAGATACTTATTAAAACTAAAACGGTCCGACCTATGTGACATGGTACTCATGGTAGCTGTCATAACTGGACACTGCAACCTAAACAAGCACCTTTTCACCACTGGTGGCACAGTAGCATGTGTTCCACTGTCTCTTTTTCTAGAAGGCACCGAGAGGATGCCTTCTAGAGTAAGAGACAGTGGAACACATGCTACTCCACTGCTCTGCAACCGAAGATATAAGACGAAAAGCAGGGATCACGACGAGCTCCAACTTCCCTTCACTGGACCAGTTTAAGTGTCAGAATGCTGAAGCTGTTCGGCTCTGTTTTAAGGAGCTGTCCTGGCTGGGCTGACTGACCGGGGGGAAGTGCACAATATTCACGATTGTAGAGAATCAGTGCAGAACTCATCGCCCCCGCTACGAATTTAGAATTTAGAATTTTTAGACCCTTGTATCCATGTTGCAAACGCTTTAAGATCAAAATTGGTTGGTTTGTCATTGACTGCTGAATTCGCTTAGATTAAATTATGTTAAGGTGTGTTAATTCGAAAACCATTTCGAGATTTAGGTTTAATAAGCCGTATTTTAGAACTTGTGGTCTAAAAAACCTCATGATGATGAATATTTTTACGAAATAGCTGCAACTTCCATTTGCCTTCGTGTGACGTCACTTGAGAAATGGCTGTTTAGAAATGTGTCCTTTGCTAATTTGACAGCTGGATAAGAGATGAGTAGACAGACAGAGACAGACAACTTTTTTTTATAAGCAATCACACATCACAATCAGTATAATGTCTAAAATTCTCAAGTGACGTCATATCGGACAATTCTTTAAAAAAATCATAAAAAATCGGTTAATTTATGTTACAAAATAATGAAAACCACGTAACAAGACATAATTCTCTGAAAAAAAAAAAAAAATTTTAAAAATTAAGCAATGGGAATTGTTTTAGATCCGAGCCTCGTTGCACAGTGTTTAATCGCACGCGACGCCACTTAGTTGAATCACAGGTGGGAGGAGCGTGACATACTGTTTAATCGCAAAAAACATCGTGTCATTCTGCTCGCACTTGTAATTCAACTAAGTGGCATTGCGCGCGATTAAACACTGTGCTACGCTGGCTGGTATCTATATACCTATACAGTTTATGAGCTACATACTTTATCCCCAATTTCAGCACCATTGACCTGATAGTTTTTGGACTATGCTACAAACAGACAGACAGGCCAAGGAAAAGGAACTTTTAGATCATAATGATGATAAATAGTCACCTTAGAGTATAATCGGCATCAATTTTAAATCGGTTATTGAGCGGCTCAAGGACGCCATTTTGTGTCAACTGCCATGTGACAGAGGCTACTGGGTTAGATTTGACTCGGCATGGTAGTTCCACTGGTGATCCTTCTATGACTGATAGTAATATATCATCATTGTTGTCGTCTATTAGCGGTGAATCTGTAGCGGGAGATAAAAGAATAGAAAAAACCGGCCCAGTGCGAGTCGGACTCGCGCACGAAGGGTTCTGTACCATTATCTATAATAATAAAGATCGCGCCAAATTTCTAGTCCGCTCGGAAGTTGCTCTTCCCAAGAACAGCCCATACATTTTGTTCCTGCTGATGCGAATCGCCCCGTGTTTAGATTGGACTAAAAGTTTGGCGCGATCTGTGCTCGTTAACTTGTAAAGCCTACTTAACTGTGATAGTTTTCCTTTTAATTTCGTTATGTATACTACTGGCGTGATTTTTTTCACGTCTCCAAATACAACCGTTTTGCCGGCAGGGGGGGACACTTGACTCTAACAAAAATTAACACTTTTAAGTTTAATATTTCGCAAACGGAACCCTGAATCGAAAAATAGTCCTCTCACACCCCTTATATTTTTAAATTACCTATCCAACGTCTCCCCACACTAGGGGATAGACGAGAAAAAAAATATCATCCCCAATTTACGTGTAGGGGAGGTACCCTAAAAAAAATCTTTTTCAAACTTTTACTATACCACTTTATCAGCGTAATGAATATGTATACTCATGCTAAATAACAGCTTTCTAGTACTAGTAGTCTCTAAGCTAAGCCGCGGACAGACAGACGGACATGGCGAAACTATAAGGGTTCCTGGTTGTTGACTACGGAACCCTAAAAATGTTGCATAGGATGGATTTGAGGACTGTTACAGAGTTATTTAGAAGATTTTATTTTGGAGATGGAATTTAGATGAAAGAGATGAGTTTCCGAAATATCGTTCGCTTTATGGAACAATATTCTCTGTAACCTAGTAAATAACCTTCACGCTATCTACTCTTTTAATCCATATGAAATAAAAAATAAACTGACACCCTAGCTTAAGTCTCTAAGTTATGAGGAAACAGAGAATCTTCTTGTCTCTCCTTTTAAATGCTAAATGTAAATTTTAGTAAACACTTGTTGTTTAATGTTCTTCATAAAAATTTTGACAAACACACACAAGCACCCTCACACACCCTACACATGCTCCCTAGTAGTAAATATACGGATCCCAAGACCTTAGTCGTAGGGCTAGGGAAACACACACACTAACATACACCCTCTCCTTACACACACACTCTCATTCTCATCCTTACTCTACACACAGATCCACCCTCTCACATACCCTTGATTTATGTATTTATTATAAGTTAAGTTTACCGCTATGGAATCTGCATGCTCCTTTTGTTATTTTTGGTTAGTTTTTGTATTGTATTTTTTTATAAATGAATTGTAATGTGTGCATATTTTAACTCATGCAATGTAAAAACTCTGTAAGGGAAAAGTATGGCGCCTATAGCACCGGTACATACACACTTGTAGGCGTCAAGGTAATACTATCCTATTATTGTGCAAGTTTTAGACGAATAAAAGCATATTCTATTCTATTCTGTTCTATTCTAAGTAATCTTTAACAGTTTTGACATAATACTCGCTTCGTACAAAAGACTAAAAATACGCTATATAGTTCGAACCTTTATCTAGGTCTTCCACGCATGTGTTACACGATCAGATAAACTTTGCTCGATAGAAATAATTCACGAACACAGCATGTAAGAAGACCTTTCAAATCATGCCATTTCCATAATTCCACTCTTTTATTAACGAAACATATCTGGTAATATTGCTCTTTAAATTTTCTAGGTCGACCACGTAAGTGGGTTTTAATAAACATATCCCTTATTTTTAAACAATTTAAAAACCGATAAAAACAACGAAAAAGTACAAAAGTGTGGTTATTTTCTTTACTCCTCACACGTAAAGAAAAAGACAGAGAGTCACTCTTCTGGGATAAGAGCGCTTTAAGTAAATTGTGGGTCCTGTACATGTCTAGGTACTATTCGGTCAAGCAGTCACGGGGCTCAAGCCTGACTGATGAGAAACCACTAAAAAAACATGTAATTTCTGTTTTCTTGCTGATCATCGATTGTAGGTATTGTACTTACATTGCACATTAGCTGTGAAATCCCTGTAGTCAGTTCCCACAACATTGCTGGCTATACATCTGTAGACACCCTTGTGCTCAGGCTTGACATCAGAAAATCGTAGCCTTCCATCTTGCGCATAAATTTCGTAAGGGACTTCGTTGAAATAAGATGTTCCATCTGATTGAAACTTCCAGGTTATTTGTGGTGAAGGTTTTCCTTCGGTCACTCTGAAATTAGTTGTTTAAGGGGCTGCACAATGTTAAAATTCAGTCCTGCTCTAACGCGTTTTGTTTTTTAACTCTCTATCCTGTTCTAATCAGATGCCGCGCACGCAAAACTTCAGTTATTTTGAAATCGCGGCTCCATTAGGACATTAACCATAATTTCTTTATGTAATAAAGATGGTTTTTTCTAGTTAGTATCTGCGTGTGTTGGTTTCGTTTCAATCGGTTTTGAAACATGGAAACTGAATCGCTTTTTTCGTGAAATTCATGCTTTTTTAAAAGTAATATAAGTAATAGAAGATTGAAAGTATCTTTATTTATAAAGTGTAATTAATAATTGTCTTGAGTAAAAAAATACACCATATTTTTTTCAAATTTTTACCATCTACATTGACGGAACTGAAACCAATACAAAACTGATGTTTAGCATTGTGGAGCCCCTTAATTACAAATATTTGTTTGAGGCATATTTGTCAAATTGTTTTGAAAAACATGTAAGTAGTTTTATATTTTAGTCTCATTAGCTTGTTTCGAGCTTTGGTACCTTAGTGTGGATCACTTTGTGGAATATTGTAGTTAAGGCGCTCAATTTTCAAGCTTGCTTAGTTTAAGGGTCATAGGTAATCTACTCTGCATGTTAACCTAACTTGTAAATAAAGTATTTTTCATTTTGTCATTTTCAATTAACTTTGCGAAAAGTGTTTTTCTCAGTCATTTGAAAAACATCTAAATATACCTGCATTCGAGTTCTGTTGTAACTCCTGGTTTCAAATCAATTTCAGATTCTCTTTCAGTTTTATCTACTAATGGAGATTCTGCAAACACACAATTTATTAATATCATAGATCTTTTTAGTAAAATACCGATCAATATGTTTTAATTTATTGTCCTTACCTATTCCAGAAATAGTGATATCTGCAGAAAACCTTTTTGTTTCAACTGAGTTTTTTAATTCACACGTATACGTTCCAACGTCATTCAAACCCATGTTCTTGATGACTAAAGCGTGTTCTTCATCTAGTACTTCTATGTTATCAGTGAATTCAATGGATGTGTCATTATGATACCATTTAATTGTTGCCTCAGGATATGCATTAACTTCACAAAATATTTTATCTTCTTGAGAGTATTCAATAATTTTGTCTGAAATGGTTTCAATATTAATGTTTCCATCGAATGACAGCAATACTCATTTATTAAAAGCAATATGTAAAAAAAAAAAAAAACAAGAACTTTGCAATACATTTAACATGTTATTACTAACTAGAGACTAATAGTACATTGTTCATCGAGGGAAGAAAGGGGAAGATTACGAACGAGGGTGTAGTTTGAGGCCCGAGGCGACGCCAAGGGCCTCAATACACACGGGTTGGGAATCGCACTTTCTCCCAAGTGATACATAGTGCTTTATACTACACCTGCGAGGAAATAGTATAATTTTACTTTTAATCAAGATACAATAAAAGAAACCGACTGACTCGCGTGCGATTGTCACTTTTTATTTCAAAAGCAAGTGGCCAGTATCATTTTTCGAGTTTTATGTACGAGTTCGCAAAATAATACTGGCCACTTGGCCACTTGCTCATTCTTTAAGTTATTTAAAAAAAAAACAGCACGTTAACAATGGATTTGCATATACTTTTTCTGCCCGCTCAAGCACGTTAACAATGAATTTTCATACACTTTTTCCGCCCGCATATTTGTATGACAGTAATGACGTATTTTCTGCATCGTTTTCCAAAAAGTAAGAAGGTACTTTCCGAGCAGGTGTAGTATAAAATATATTAATAGAAAAAAAAAAAATGCTTTTGCTAGCGAAAGATACTTCTTCAAACCTTGGAGGTGTCCCTAGGGTAAGAGACCTACGTTATACAGAAAATCTGTAAAAATATGTTACGATGGCCTGGATATGTCATACCTCAGGAAATTAGTTTTAGTATTTTGTGCAACTGTTATATAAATGTACACATGTATATGATTTGGGACACGAGTGCTTGTTTACGAAACGAACGATGTGAGTTTCGTAATAATTTTGCACGAGTGTCCTAATATCTAATTATATTCAATTGCACACATTACTTTATCTACGACCATCAAAAATATTTTCAAGAAAAACGAGAAAAAGAACACTCGTCATAATACTGTCGTGATTCTCGTCATGATGAAATTAGTATGTAGCTAACCCGAGACTAATTAGAATAAAGGGGCGTGGCTTAAGAATATAAGACGGACCGTTACTGCTTGCGATTGATTCTCTAGTGGTGCTATAATAAATTTAGCCAATCACAGCGCAGAATTGTGGTGTTATAATGTAATAACATAATGTACTTATAAAACCGCTTTTGATGTTGTAATTACCTTATGGGAGTAGATAAATTGAGTTTAGTGGAGCATAGTACACAAACGACACGACGCGTGTTAGAGATATGGATCTGAACTAAACCATAGACTAAGTAAAGTATTATTAATAGTCTAGCAGTTCTCATACATCAGTTTGTAGCCACAAAAAAGGTGCCAAGTTCTAACAAAATCTAGAAGGCGTTGTTAAATCCTCTAACGAACACGATGCTAAAAAAGACCGATTGGTGACGCTAGTGGCACAGCGATGTCACATAATAATAATTCCCATTTCGATAACAGATGGCGCTGAAATATTCACTGTTAGTGTTGCCAACTTAGCGCCATCTAGTTTTTCTAAGCAAAGCTATTACAGCCACATGTTTACTTGGTAACATTGACAGTTTTCTTGTAGCCAATTGAACAAATTATGCTTATTTGCAATACTTGGCGACACCTAGGTCGTAAGGGCGCATAAAAAATTTGCTACGCCTTGATGTAAGGAAGTTGTCGGTCTATATGTAGTAATACGAGTACTTAGTCTTACTTTGTCTATGACTAAACACAACATGATAAATAACATTACCTTCAGGTTTCTGAATGACATCAAACACAAAGCTCCTATGTACGTAGATGTGGATTATTTGGTGATCCTGTCCATTTGCATTCTTAGCTTCACAATAGTAAGTTCCATTTATTGTGACATTATTCAAAGTAAAGTAGCTCATGTGTACGGAGGGAATTTCGAGTAGAAAATTCTGTAAAATATATTAATTCTAATTCTTCTAATATTGTATTTATGATCTCTATCACATGTGGTAGAGATGATGCCGGGGCTCGATTGTGGATGCAGCACCATCTTACTTGGAGACCCCCTCGAAGTAATTCGGGGGAGAGTACTAGGACAGCTCACAGGAAAAAACCACGAGGCCCACTATGCCTGGGTTCGATGGATGGCGGTATATCCATCGCTAATAGCCGGGCCTTATATGAAACAGACTCGTTACGGGCAGCGGCGTCACTAGTGCGAGGGTTCCGGCACCGCGTTCACCAACCCGCCTGCCCAGCGTGTGTGAGTATGGGCAATTCTTCCAGGATGACCACCGAGAGTGGCAAAATCCTGGAAAGGCTTATTATGTCCAGCAGTGGATGAACCAGGCTGATAAATGGATGATGGTCTAACACAAGCAGTCCATATTTTTTACATTTAAATAATAATTTATTGATATTACACTTTTTTGAAGTTCCGTTATTGTATTACACATTGATTAGGTATTGAATTAGTACATAATGCAGTTTAACGGATAAGATTAAACCTTACAAGTACAATGGTATCGATTCGGCGCAACACAACTGACAAGACTAACCTTATTTTGAGCGTCCCGTCTTTGTCTTTTCGATACAGAAAGAAAAGGACCGAACACTTAAATTAAGTTTAGTCTTGTTAATTAAGTCAAGTTGTGTTGCACCGAATCGGTGTTAATATGAGAAATTATTAATCGGGCGACTAAAAATATAATTAGCGACTTCATCTGTCCGGAATAAATACCAAATCGTGCGACATAAAAAATAGGTGCAACGACGAGTAAAGTGAGGAGGAGCGTGTTAGATTAACATGTAAGATAAAATAAGGAGCCGAGCGAAGCGGAGTGGAACGAGGTGACGGCCCTAGTGTTATTACTTAAAATTAAATTTTCACTAAAATAGAAAGTTTTTCCCCTAAGAATTATTCAACTCAACTCAAAATTGTATTTTCAAGTCGCCGTTTTCAATATTTTTATTTGCCCGCAGTCTTTCGCCCACTTAGTATTTTAGTACGCTATATTTAGTATTTTTGACACCATAAAATTTTAATTTTTATTCCCTCGTTTAAATACTACCCATAATTATACTACATTGAAAAATATTAGCCTTAGTTAATAAGTTATTATTAGATAGGTCATGGAGGAATGAGTAATGAGTTATATTTTAAAAACACTTTATTTTTAATATGTGAATAAATATATTTATGCTTTTTACAAGGTTTATTTACTTATTTAGTAAAGTTATTTTATTAATATTAAAACAATAAAAAATATATTTTACAAGATTTATTTTGGTCCCTGTATGGGGCCGTCATCAGTCGATTTTAATGTAATAGTTATTATTATAGTAATTAATTTTTTAAACTTTTAAAATGTTTTAGCATTATTTAGTTTTGATTTTATTTAAATTTTAGGTACTTAAAGTTTTCTTATTTAACAATTTAATATATTATTATTAATTTTATCTACACTCATATCGTAAAATCCTGATAATAATAATAATAAAGGCGTAGGGATGTGACGACCCCATCGCCCTCTGGTACGTCCAGTACGTCCAGTGCAATCAGTCACTGCAGGGCGGTTTATGTCGAACTGATGGTGAGTGGCGACACCACGGACCCTACCTCCAGGGGACACTATCACACATGCGCTTACACACACACATACACAGTAACACACCCCCCGCCTCTGCGCTTGCCTTAACCAGCCGGCCAGAGTGGATATGTCATAACGCCGGAGGCACTAGACTTAAAGGTTTTATTCTGGGCAAAAATGTCTGACAGCAGTAATACTGAGCAACAAATTGACGAACAATCCAAACGAACCAGCAAAATGTCTGACAGCAGTAATACTCAGCAACAAATTGACGAACAATCAAAACCAACCAGCAAAATGTCTGAAAGCAGTAATACTGAGCAACAAATTGACGAACAATCAAAACGAACCAGCAAAATGACTGACAGCAGTAATACTGAGCAACAAATTGACGAACAATCAAAACGAACCAGCAAAATGTCTGACAGCAGTAATACTGAGCAACAAATTGACGAACAATCAAAACGAACCAGCAAAATGTCTGACAGCAGTAATACTGAGCAACAAATTGACGAACAATCAAAACGAACCAGCAAAATGTCTGACAGCAGTAATACTGAGCAACAAATTGACGAACAATCAAAACAAACCAGCAAAATGTCTGACAGCAGTAATACTGAGCAACAAATTGACGAACAATCACAACGAACCAGTAAAATGTCTGACAGCAGTAATACTGAGCAACAAATTGACGAACAATCAAAACGAACCAGCAAAATGTCTGACAGCAGTAATACTGAGCAACAAATTGACGAACAATCAAAACGAAACAGCAAAATGTCTGACAGCAGTAATACTGAGCAACAAATTGACGAACAATCAAAACAAACCAGCAAAATGTCTGACAGCAGTAATACTGAGCAACAAATTGACGAACAATCAAAACGAACCAGCAAAATATCTGACAGCAGTAATACTGAGCAACAAATTGACGAACAATCAAAACGAACCAGCAAAATGTCTGACAGCAGTAATACTGAGCAACAAATTGACGAACAATCAAAACGAACCAGCAAAATGTCTGACAGCAGTAATACTGAGCAACAAATTGACGAACAATCAAAACGAACCAGCAAAATGTCTGACAGCAGTAATACTGAGCAACAAATTGACGAACAATCAAAACGAACCAGCAAAATGTCTGACAGCAGTAATACTGAGCAACAAATTGACGAACAATCAAAACAAACCAGCAAAATGTCTGACAGCAGTAATACTGAGCAACAAATTGACGAACAATCAAAACGAACCAGTAAAATGTCTGACAGCAGTAATACTGAGCAACAAATTGACGAACAATCAAAACGAACCAGCAAAATGTCTGACAGCAGTAATACTGAGCAACAAATTGACGAACAATCAAAACGAACCAGCAAAATGTCTGACAGCAGTAATACTGAGCAACAAATTGACGAACAATCAAAACGAACCAGCAAAATGTCTGACAGCAGTAATACTGAGCAACAAATTCACGAACAATCAAAACGAACCAGCAAAATGTCTGACAGCAGTAATACTGAGCAACAAATTGACAAAACGAACCAGCAAAATAAATAAAAGCTTACGACAAATGTTATAAGATCTTATGGATTGGAAAATAGATAGGTAACCTATTGCATGAGTGTAGATAAAGTAGTGTATAAAACTACACATAACTTGTTATTAAAACACTCGTGTATACAATTAACAAACTGTAATTAACCCTTGTGCTTTGATAACATCTTTCTTTATGTGCTAGTTTCTAAAACTACTATTATACATTTTCAATGTTTTTAGGGTTCCGTAGTACCTAAAAGGTACAAAAAGAACCTTTATGGTGAGACTCCGTCCGTCCGTCCATCCATATGTCACAACCTCATAACTTAAGCACCGTTAAAGATAAAGACATGAAGTTTTGCACAAAAATAGCATTAATTTCTCCACATATCATGTTGTAAAAAAATATGAAAAATTTTTAATTGTTCAAAATATTTCCAAAACAAAAGTGACAAAAATAAAAAATATTATCCTAAAAATACAATATGGGTATCAAATTGTAGATTTTTAAAAGTTATTTATATAAATATATACTTACTTGTACTATATTTGCTGGCACTGTTTTCGAGAAATCTTTAAAAACCACAAAAATGTGTATGTCCCCCCCCCCTTATCTCCGAAACTGGTAGACCGAAAAATATCGATTATATTATAGATCGTAACTGACCAATTACAGGAAAACTATAGCGATTTAAAAAAGTTGAGCAAAAATGAGAAATATAAAAAAGAAGTAAAATAAATTAAAAAAATATTTTATAAAAATACAACATGGGTATCAAATTGTAGGTATTAAAAAGTTGATAATAAAAATATATAGTTTGGCTATATTTAATTCCATCTATTTCGAGAAATCATCGAAAAACAATAAAAAATGTATGTCCCCCTCCTTATCTCCAAAACTGGTGGACCGAAAAATATGAAAAAAATCATGGTACAGATTACAGAAAAAATAAAGCGGTTCAGAAGTTCACAAAAAAAATACAAATTTTTATCATCTACAATACGGAACCCTAGGTATGCGAGTCTGACTCGCATGTCCGGTTTCGTTTGTTTTTATAATAGTCATACATATAGTCAGTCATAAAAATATGAACAAATAAAATCACCAACTGCGGTTGACAAGTTCAAAGTAGAGAGTTAAAATTACATGGTTCTTAGTTAGATAAAAATTAACTCGATAGAAAATTAACGAAATCTATCTTAAAAATAAGATTCTAAATCCTAACTTACATATTAATAGGTTTTCCAATGTATTTTCTATAATGATATGAATAATATGAAAGTACTGAGCATACATATAAAAAATAATTTTAATAATATAGGAGATAACTCTGGTTTCTCTCAGTTCTAATTTTCCGATATCTCTTTTTTACCTACTTGTCATACATTGCAATGACAAATGTTCTAGTATTGGGACAGCCCGATCAATACATACCTTCCAATAGCAGCCGGATATACCCTTCACGACACTCCACGTTTCAAAGGCACTCTTCTTTCTGCGGGAGATGCACTTTCACCTATCTCAGAGGGGGTCACCTTATGTCAATCAGCTCAGGACAACAAAGGATCAACTGTACCAAACCTCGGAGTCTTCCTACACAAAGTCGCAAGGTGTCCTATATAAGCAAGTAGTAGGCTAACCAGTAGAGTCCCGTTTGTCATCCTTCGGGTACGGAACCATAAAATAATGTTGTCAATGTAAACTTACTAGAAAAGCAGCAGTCGTTCGTTTGCTACTAAAACCAGATGTCGCTACTTGTATATTACATCGCGATATCGTTTGATCTTTCTCAAAATAGATAATCAAACATCTAGGTAACTCGGCAGAGTAATTCCATAAAGTAAGGTAATTTTTGAAGGATTCCTCCATTAAGAGGATCCTGCTGGCAGATTCAGTGTCGGTAATGAGGGTTCCGTAGTACCTAAAAGGTACAAAACAAAAGGAAACTTTATGGTGAGACTCCGTTGTCCGTCCGTCCATCATAAATTTGAAATTGTTCAAAATATTTCCAAAGCAAAAGTGAGAAAAATAAAAAACATTATCCTAAAAAAGCAATAAAGCCGATTCTGAAGGCTTTAATTTTAGTTTTAGTGCTGTCAAAACTAAATTTTCATCATTGCAAAATTGTTCATAAGTGTTAAGAACAGAAGCTAAAGTACTTTGGAAAAAATTGAGCCTTGACAGCACTAAAACTAAAATTAAAGCCTTCAGAATCGACTACAATATGGGTATAAATTTTAGATATTAAAACGCTGATTGTAAAAATTGACGAATTTACCTATGGTAAAAATATATACTTTTACTAAATTTACTAGCACTGGTTTCGAGGAATCTTTAGAAAACCACAAAAATATGTATAGGGCCCTTATCTCCGAAATTGGTGGACCGAAAAATATGAAAAAATGTCGATTGTAGATCATAACTGATTATATACATAACTTTTTTTAAAAATATTATTACTAATATCAAGATTAACAATATTTATAGCAGGAATTTCAGGAAAACTATAGCGATTTCAAAACAAATGAGCACAAATGAGAAATATAAAAAAGAAGTAAAATAAATAAAAAAATATTACATAAAAATAAAATATGGGTATCAAATTGTAGGCATTACAGAGCTTGTTGTATAAATATATGGTTTAGGTATACATTTAGTTGCATCTTTTTCGAGAAATCCCCGAAAAACCACAAAAAAATGTATAAGGGGGAGGGGCCCTTATCTCCAAAACCGGTGGACCGGAAAATAAAAAAAAATCATGGTAATATGTGTTTACGTAAAGATTACAGGAAAAACAAAGCGTTTGAGAAATTCACGAAAAAAAAATGTCAAAATTAAATTTATCATCCACGATACGGAACCCTAAATACGCGAGTCTACTCGCACTTAGCCGGTTTTTTATTAAATGCGCAAAGCAATGCAATTGAAATGCTCATTTTCTGTGTTTATTGTGGTATATTTTTTTAAAATAATACATTAGTTCATGGATGAACCACTAGATGCCGCTGTAAACCGAATCTCGTATCGGTGAAAGAAGCAAACGCACACGAAGTCGCAGGCAATAGCTATTTAATCATAATAGTAGTTTATGCTACAAGGGCGCAAAGGAATAAATTACGAGGACGATTTAAAACACGAGCGTAGCGAGTAATTTAAACGTAACCGAGTAATTTATTGCTTTTACGCCCATGTATCATACTACGTTTTTCAATGCATAGTGTGAGGAAATGAAAATAAATATAATCTTGTGAACTTTAAATTATAATTGGCTCAAAAGGACTGTATCCAGAGCCGTTAAACAGTGGAAAAAAAGTATAACATCTATGGTACACAAGAAAGGCTGCAGGTTAGCCAACCATTGTAAATAAATTAAAAATAATAATAATAATAAAGCCCTAGGGCAAAATAATCGACTTTTTGTTCGGTTTTGATGCATAAAAAGTGGGCCTTTACGAGCACATGCATTGAAAAATATATTGCTCTGTGCCATAACAGCCTTCAATCACTCACCTCAAAATTATCCAAGACCCTACCATCACTCCACCAAATGTGAGGACGAGGGTACCCTACCACTTTGCAGGACAATGTGATATTGGTTCCATATTCCACGACCATATCCTGATCCAGCATTTCTACTTTTGGTGCCGTCCACTCCGGCCGTATCACTAAAACAAGAATAGGTTCGATCATAATCTATATACTAATAAAAGTAATATATCTTTATACTAAGATTATAATATTTATATATATTTAGGTTTTATATATATTTATTATATTTTTATTTATATATTTAAAAACACATTTAGAGAGAACTTTATTGTTCGGCATCAGTCTTGTAAATAATTATAAATAAATAAATATAAATACAAATATATAAATAATAATAAAAAATATAATAAATTTATATCAAATCTAAATAAATATAAATATTATAATCTTAATAACGAAAAACAAGTCTTTAGATACTCTTTAATTTTTATTATATCTTTATACTTATAATAAAGTACTTGGTAAAAAAGCCTCGTATATTTTTGCGAAATTTTAACTGGGGCCAAAAACAATTTTTTTTACAATTTTTGTCTGTCTGTCTGTTCGGTTGTAAATCGAGAACCACTTAACGGATTTGGATGCGGTTTTCTTTACTATAGCAACCCTGGTCAGTGTTGATAAAATAACCGCCAAGCCGAAAACGGTGCAAACACTGAATAAACGCGGGCGGAGCCGCGGGCGAAAGGTTAGCGAAGAATAGAACCTGCAGAAATTAAATTGGGACCTCACTGTAATGATGTGGTTTGTGCGAATGAGATGCAAATATAACCTAAGCGTGGGCAGGATAAGGAAACCCACGTGGCTTCAAATTTACCCCTGCAGGCTTAAATGTCAAACTTTGTCTCTCGTACAAGTGCACATCCGAAAAGTGGTGAAAGTAGACCATATTTTTTTTTTTTTAGAAAATCTTTGTTTTATAAATTTACGTTTTACAATTTGTTTCGCCTACCATGGAGACTATGTATAAAATATGTCATAACTTTTGATCTATCGCGAATAATGCAATGAAATAAAAATACCTCTATTATAATCCTTAAGAATAGAAGTTGCATACCAAATCAAAAACAAAACATAATCAACTACCATTACCATAAAAATAATATCCAAAAAGATTATTTCTTTAATTTTTCCGTCTTTTTTTTCAGTAATAGTCAATTTTTTCAAAATAATGTCCCCGTTTTACTATACTTTTATTCTTATTTATCATTGCCTATTTTATTATCTTTTTAACAAAAAAAAAATACAACGTTCCATCATAAATACAATATTTTCTACGAGCCGTTAACCAAAGGCACAACCATAGGGCACAGCGCTCGCCTCCCATACAAAGATACCCAGGTGGAGTATTCAAAAAAAAATTTTTTTCTCTGTTTTTATTTAGATCTAGTTTCACCCACTTTCAGATGTGCACTTGTACGAGGGACACAATGGTATCAATTCGGTGCAGCACATCTTAACTTATTTGACAGGACTAAACTTAATTTAAGCGTTCTGTCCTTGTCTTTTCGATAAAGAAAGAAAAAGACAGGACGCTTAAACTAAGTTTAGTCCTCTCAAATAAGTTAAGACGTGTTATGCCGAATTGATACCACTGTATATTTATTGGATAAATTGTAAAATATTTACCAGTACTTTGCGGCTCCAATACACCTGTTGTTTCAGTAAATTCTTTCGACTCAATTTCGTTTACTCCAAAAACCTGTGAGGAATCATAACGTTGACTTGTTACTAGCGACCGAAATCAGATTTTAGGACAAACAAATACACTATAGGAACATAATTAGACGATGGCAAAAAAATTGTAAAGTTACTATAATTTTTCATGGTTTTATGTTTTAAGATTTATACTTTTGTCAAAAAAATAGTAGATTATTAACCAAGGGCTGTATGACATCAATTGCATACGAGGTTTTTGGCGCCTGCTGAGCGAAGCGAAGGCGCTAATTAACCCGAGTATGCAATTGATGCTTACGCCCGAGATAAATACTCTGCTTTACATATCGATTGTGAGGTAAGTAAACAACAAGACAGCAGGTTTCAATGAACATTTATTAAGAAGAAAAAAATGTGTATTTAATTAAAATTAATAGTAAAATTATTACAATTTGTAAGAGATATGGTCACGTTCTTTTTAGGAATATTTATAGTTTGAGTATGAGTTTGTGATGATAAGACTTGAGTTTGAGTGACTTGAGGTTCTTGCATCGTAAATGGCGGCAGTTGACTGGTACTATTTTCTTCATTAAAAATGGCTCAGATGATGTGCTTTGACGTGGTGATTTCAAGTTTATATTTTCTGTTATTTTAGAAGTAATTCTGCTTTTGTTTGCCACCGAATCTTCGATATAACCTTCGGCCACTTTGCTGGACTTCCAGCCGCCGTGCCTTTTTAACAGAGTGAGGTTGGCTCCCGAATCAGCCAATAGAGTCGCTGATGTTCTGCGAAAGCAATGCCCGGTGTATAACTCTACGTTACTCAGTTTTAAATATGTGGCTATTTGCTTTGGCATGCCTGTAAATTTGTTTTTTCCTATTACTTGTCTGTGGCATTTTCCTTTACTGTAATTAAGAAAAAAACGATTTGTATCCACGTTTTCAGGCCGAAGAGCTTGATATTTTTCAACATAATTTGCAAATTCTTCATGCACAACAAATGACCGGTCAATTTTAGTTTTCGTGTTAGGCAGTTTTATGAGTAGTAATTTGTTATGTTTTTCTACATTTTCTATTGTCAAGTTTGTCAATTCCACGGTTCTGCAGGCTCCCGATATCCCAAAAATTAGAACAACCTGTAAAAAAGACATAAGTTGTATTAAAGGCACCAAATTCGCATAGTATTTTTGTGAAATACTTTGGTAACTTATTAAAAAGGGCAAGTAAATACGTAGGTACCTTTATTGCTAAATAAATTTCATCCGGAGCTTCGTTTAAGAATTTCTGTACTTCTTCTGCAGTAAATACCTTCGATTTCTTGCTTTTAAAGCCGTCAGACTGCATTTTCAAGAAAGCAGTAAGTTTAGAAAAATCTTTCAAATTCACGTCATGTTTTGTCATCATTGTAGATTTTAGCATGGAATAAAAGCACCATAAACTGGAAGATCTTAGATAATTCATCAAAATATGATATAAAAACACTTTCAGAAAGAGATTTCACTTTTTTTTCTGACCGCCATTTCATAAATTCGTCGTATGCCTTTACATATCTTTCTTTCGAGTTCGGCGGTAATATATTTTCGACAACTGTTTTTGCCCTTTCTTTAATAAAATCGGGCGTTAGATCTATGTCTTCGTCACTAGACATGTTTAAAACTTTTGAAAAAGAACTCAAACAAGAAAATTTATTACTTTCGCGATGCTTTCGCGCCTACTAGTAGACTGCCTTTTTTTTTTTCACGCACGCAAGCGCGTCAAATCTTGCTGGCCAGTTTGATTTTTAAATCGATTCCATCTAACATACGATGTGGAAACAAATAGTTCCATATTTAAAATAAAATCTTTATAAAATCAATTGTCTAGATTCCGATTCGAGTAATTAATCGATACCGAGAAAAAAAATATTAACTTTTTAAAAATATTCTTCGTGCAGTATGAGTATGACAGTTCTTTTTTCAAATTCCAAAACCTATGCTGTAATGATAGTCATACACCCCGGCATTCAGGGGTGTAAGGGTGTACTTACAGAGCAAGAGATATGTAAAATGTTTTCCACCCTCTTTTTGTTGGTTTTCAAACGTTAATTTCAAAGACGCGGTTAAGAGAACAACTTGATTTTTTTTTATAAAAATAGGCAATAGAAATATGAACGGATGTTAACTAAATCCAATATTTTTTTCCCTACAAAATATTTCAGTATTAGCTAAAAACACACCAATCTGTTGTTTCGCTGCGTGATCACTAGTATTACGCGTCCAAGAACAAGAGGCCAAAGAGCCAACATATAATCGCCTGTATAAAAAGCCAATAAGGTCTTGGCATTAGACTTATTGTGCTGGACGGGAAACAAAGAAAGTTGCTAGGGTATGCCATCCTCTTAAAGTATTTAGTTTATCGGAACGAGCTTACAGTAGTTTGTTCTAGTACAAACGAGTGTGATCTAGTACGAGTACAAACGAGTTATTAAGGTACTTAAAAATATAGATATCTAATGCCGGTTGTAAATGGTTAGGAAACTTTAAATAAATACATAAAATATATTGATCATACTTAACACTAACATTTAATGTTTTTCATTTCCTTACTATAATTTTAGATGAATACTGTGGGTTTTGTATGAGCAATTTTATTTTATTTTTCATTTGCGCGTTTAAAAGCCGTTTAGCAGGTGGATTGTAAAAAACCCGCCTTTTTGTTATTAAATAAAACTGAATAGATAAATTTAAAATTTGCTCAATAGTCCCTTAAAAATCTTAAAATTCTTATTTACAAAAACCAATGGAAACTTTACGATGACAGTTTACACGAAACATAGGTAATAAGGTTTTGTAACTATTGAGTAAATTTGGAATATAAGTGTTCTGTTTCGGTTAATAAGAAAAAGGCGGGTTCTTCACAATCCGCCTAATAAAGGGCTCTTAACTTCCTTCGGTAAATTATTCGGGAATACTAAATAACATATGATCACTAGATTATGTTATTTTATTTCAGTAATAAAACTAAAAATAGTTAAGAGCGGTTTTGCAGCCACATTGTGAAAAAGCCGCCTTTTTCTAATTAATCGAAACAGAACACTTAAATTCAAAATGTTTATACTTACTGTTGATTGTTGGCACTTGGTGGAACTCGGAATACATTATGAACAGAAAATCACTTGTTCTATCCCAATTTGTGGGATAGTACAAGACATTTTCTGTTTATAACTTAAATTCAAAATTCACTCTATAGTTATGCAACAAAACCTTAAATGTTCTTAATTAACATTATATCATTGCAGTAGAAACGCAGAAAGAAATGTAAATCTGGATGTGAGGAGCTCTGAACCGGGACTGTTCGCATGCCGCTTCAGAACTCCTCACATCCAGATTTACTTTTCTTTCTGCGTTTCTATAGTGCAATGAGACAATGTTAATTTATTTCTCCTTGCGATGGATAAATCGCCAAGTGTTCAAACATAGAAATTGATTTCTGTCATAGTCTTAAGTGTTCTGTTCCGATTAATTGGAAAAAGGCGGATTGTTCACAATCCGTCTGCGAAACCGCTCTTAAGAGATAGGTCCGATTGTAATTTTTAAATCAGTACAGAACCTAGCGGATAATTTAAGAAGAGAGTGTTTTACGAGAGCCAAGAGTGAATTTAAAAAAACTTACAGTCATCCGAAATGAAATGTCAGGATAAAACATGCATTTCGTAATGTATGTCTTTAAACCATCGTTGGAGTAGTGCATATTTAACGTGAAATTGTTCCTCTCTTTAGAACTACTCAACTCTAAAGAATTTAGTTTAACGTTGTTGTTTTCAGAGATGGTGATTAAAATGTAGTTTGTGTTTCCTGAAATGCAAACAATAAAATACCAAGTCATAAAGGTGTTTGAAAGGAGTCTCCACTAGCGGCGTACACTGAGATATAAGTATACAACCATTGATTATTTAAAATACTCCTGACGCACACTGCAACACAGTGTTTAATAATAATAATAATAATAATAAATTGAGATTATGTTTATTTAGCGAAATCCATCGCTATGAATACTCTAATAGTAGTTTATGCTACAAGGGCGCAAAGGAATAAATTACGAGGACGATTTAAAACACGAGCGTATTACGCCCGTTTTAATGCATAGTGTGAGGAAATAAAACAAATATAATTTTGTGAACTTTAAATTGTAATTGGCTCAAAAGAACTGTATCCAGAGCCGTTAAACTGTTGAAAAAAAAGTATGAAATTTATGGTACACAGGAAAGGCTGCAGGTTAGCCAGCTATTGCAAATAAGTAAAAAAAAATTAAGCCCTAGGGCAAAATAATCGACTTTCTGTTCAGTTTTGATGCATAAAAAGTGGGACTTTACGAGCACATGCATTGAAAATATTATAAGAGTGCAATACAAACTAGAAAAGATCAATCAGAAACAAACCCAAAAACAAGAATATGAAAAAATTCCCCGGGCCAGGATTCGAACCTCTTGATTCGAATCCTGGCCCGGGGAATTTTTTCATATTCTTGTTTTTGGGTTTGTTTCTGATTGATCTTTTCTAGTTTGTATTGCACTCCAAAAATATTTAGAATAATAAATTGCTTTATTTCAGGCAAAAAGGCCCATAAAAAGAATAAATACATTTTTAAAGTTACTAAAGTGTCACTTTGGCACAACGTCATTGTGCCGGTCCGGTGGTGTAGATGGTACTCTACCGCGAAAACGCCGGTTTATCACGCCCTTCGCGTTTAAGGCGATACGTAAAAGTTTTAGCGTCCCTGTTACTCCATATGCGAAAAAACCCTCAGTGCGAGTGGGACGGATTCGTGGAAAAATAGCAAAAAGTCGGTTTTTTATTAATATAAAATTCACTAAGCTATTCTGTCAAAAATATTTTCAAGAAGACTTTACAAATACATAATATCTACATTTTGAATGCAATTTCACAAGGAAATTAGTTAGGATTTCAGAATTACAGGAAAAAATAAAACAATTTAGAGGTCTTTTCGGAATTAAATTCTATTGAGAAATTTCCATCAAATCGCGTTTTCCTTCAGTGAGAATCTTAATCAAATACTCAATAAACATTTACCCAAAAATTAAATACGTAGATGACGTTATAGTGGAATAAATGGATTCGAAAAAACCCCATTTTTTTTGGTATCGCCTTATTCGCGCGCGACGCGACTTAGTTGAATCACAAGACTAGTCGGCTTAGCCGATCAATGCTTTCAGTGAAGTACTGTACATGAAAATAATACGGGAGTATAAAAAAAAATCCCTATGTTCTTTATTCAGTGTTGTAGAAACTCGCGTTTAGATTTTTTTTCAAGTAAAATTTCTATAGTCTTCTTGATTTAATTCAAGTAATTTACCAAAGGAAGAGTCCCTATTCCTAGATTGTTTTACAAACTGTAAGGCTGATTCTAACTAAAATAAAAATTATTAACAATAAAGGTTGCGATTTCATTTCAATCACCGTATTTTAAGCGCTTTTGCCGAATAATTGCCGACTATAAATATGGCCGAATATAGTCGGCGACTACAATTATGGCTGGCTTTCGCTTAACCTAGGAGAAAATTTCAAAATTTTTATGTTTCCGATCTAACCCTGAATAATAAGAAAATTAAAGAATCGACGATTAAAAAAATAATTAATGATCTATAATCAAAAATCGAATTATTCTTCGTTGAAAAAAGTTATTCCGGAAAAGACATAACGAAAGTATCTATTAAAAAAAAATGCTATTCGCCACTAGGGAATGCAATCTCGGTATACCGAGATCTCGAAATACCAAGATCTCGCACATATATTGCAAGATCAATCACGCATCGTTATCAGTGCAAGACTACGCAAGTTTTGCGAGATCACGCGGCAACGCATATTACAGATGCAGGGCATTGATGACACTTGAATAACTTTAGAAAAAAAAGATAAAGCTTTGGATTTGCTAGGTCGAGAAGACAATAACTGCAGTTTGCATAATAAAATCATCAACATCATTTTGTTTAAATTGATCACTATAAACATGGGATTAGAAAGAACCTTAATATAGCCTATAGATAGGCTATATAAAGTGAAAACACACGCCATCTTGAAATAAAATCATATAATCTACTGTTCACACTAAACAAATTTTCCAAAGAAACATAAAAAACAAATGAACAAAAAAAAACACATGCCCATACAACATTTACAGTTAATTTTTAAAGTTGTTATGGAAAGGAGAATTAATTTTTTATTCGCGCTGGTACGTTTCTTTGGGAAAACTTTTCAGTATGGTCAGTAGAATAATATAATTAACTGTTATAATGATGTTTAAATACATCCCTTTAATTGGATTGATATCTTGTTTTAATTATTTTACTAACCGGTAGTTGAAACAATATTTTTTCGAAAGAATTTTCATTAGTGCAAGATCTCGCTAATATCGAGATCTTGCGAGATTGATTTTTTTAAATGTTGCAAATATCGAGATTGACATTTAGGTGCAATATTTGTACAACTTACCTGGTATTGGTCTTCTACTAGTTTCCTTTAAATTCCTCGGGACTTTAGGGGAGAATCCGATTACAAAAGGAAAATCTTTTTTACTGTAAATAGTAAGACTTGCTGTATTCCTTCCATGCACATTGATTCTATACTCTCCTGATCTTAGGTTTAAAATCTTCAGAACCTGTTGAATAAGGGCAGAAAATAACATGTTGGTTTCATCATTAGTACTATCTTACTACTACATTACTACATCATTACTCTGTAGCTCTCTAGTCTTGTTAGTAGATTTACTTATTTTAATAATATGACTGTGTATAACGCATTAGTTTTTAAACTGTTATGTTATACTTTTTAAATAAATAAATAATAATAATATTAATACATCATGTTTCTGCCCACTGCTGGGTCCTTTTAGAGGCACCGACTTGATAATAGTATTTTGTTCAACTGTGACATAATATGAACCTTTGGGACGCGACTGCGTGTTCACGGAAGTCACTTTGTTCGTTTCGCACGAGTGTCGCAATGTCCGATTATATCATGTTGCACACAATACTTTATCTACAACCATCAAAAATAATTTGACGAAAAATTAAAGAAACTGACGACGACGTGTGTAAGCAGCAGACTTTTTCCTTATTTGCGCCGGCCCTTATATAAAACAGACTGGTAACGGGCAGCGGCGTCACTGGTGCGAGGGTTTCGGCAACAATGCGCTCACCAAACTAAAACCGTACTAAAAATAAAGTGTTCGTTGGCTCTAGTTGACAAATGCGAAATTATTTTGTTTTTAATATTCAAAAAATATTTTGTTTTTCTTTAGATTTTGTTTCTGTAAATTATGTTGATAGAAAATTGAAAATTACGTGCACTATGTTCCACTTATATGTTTAAGCACGATTACGCTACCGGTTTCATTGATTTAATCGACATCGTTAGTCACTAAATGTAAACATTATTTATAATAATTATAACAGACAAATATGTGATTGTCACTGTTTTCTAATTGTTTTTGCCTGAAGATGTCGATAAAATCAATGAAACCGGTAGCGTAATCGTGCTTAAATATATTAGTGGAATAAAGTACACGTATTTTTCAATTTTCTATTATTGTTAAATCCATCACGAAGTGACACTGTAAATTTTGTAAATAAATATTATATGAAAATTGACTTTTTTGTCTTTTAATATAGTTTTTAATGAAAATATACGTGAGATATTTTCGGACCATAGCACGATCGTTCTTAGAACGATAATCCTGACCCCCATTAGACATCTTATCATGTTATTATCAACCACAAACAAATGAGAATTTTTCCGCCTCTACCGGGG
This sequence comes from Ypsolopha sequella, assembly GCA_934047225.1. Taxonomy (NCBI): domain Eukaryota; kingdom Metazoa; phylum Arthropoda; class Insecta; order Lepidoptera; family Ypsolophidae; genus Ypsolopha; species Ypsolopha sequella. The sequence goes on from OW203993.1 coordinate 23,457,624, forward strand.
TACTGCGGGGTAATGCAGGTCTACCGCGTAATTCTTATTTTCATCAACATCAACTTGAGATTGAAATTTGACGTGCGTGCGACGACGCCCGCCTAGCATGCCATCTCTTTTGCACGCGTTGAATTTCGCATGCATTTGCTTGAAGTTGATACAAATGAGAATTACGCGGTAGAGCCCCTGGTCCATGGTACACAACGATCCTATTGAGTGATTTTGAACTTAATTATACTATCAGAAAGTCTACATTAGAATGCTCACTTCGTGCGCTGTCGGCACACATAATCAGTGAACTTTCAAGGCTATTCTGGATATACAAAGTATTTCATTTAGGTACTTTTTGTATTGACAACGGAAAAAAACATGTTTTTGTGTTATAACAGAAATTTCAGACATAAAACTCAAGCCGCTTAGACAACAAAAGTGTTCAAAACTGAAAAAAGCGTAATTTTAAAAAATATATAGGTATATCGAGTGACATTTGTCTAATTAGGTAAATGTCTTGACAACGAAAAGATAAAGGTCTTAAAGGACTCAGTATATAAAATCTTTTGGAATACCAAAGGCCTTAAGCAAGGAAATAGTGATGAGATAGTATTGAATGACATTTGTATATCAGTGCAATTTCACTGATGTGTTGGCAAAGAAGGTTTACCCTCCTTACGACATGGCTTAGTGGTCTGTGCCTGACCATCTAGTTACTTAGTCATCTCCATTTTGATCTTACCAAGGTGTGCCTGGCATTAACAACCCTGACGCTCCCAGCTCTGCTCCCTTCGGGATCAGTTACTTCAACAGTGGGGTAGTCACCAGAAACGGCTATCATCAGACCTTTTGTGGACGCAGTTACTGGAAACTGTGGAAAACAATTACTTAAATGAAATCATAAAATAATCTCAAAAAGATAAAAAAGTTGAAAGGTGTCGTGGGACACTCGGATGGAACGAAGTTTCATTCGATACTGACGTGCAAGCCCCACCCCGTACTATGAAGCGCGGTAAGAAGTGTTAGCGATAAAGAAGTGTATGAAAGCGATACGATGAAAACGTAACGGTCGAAATGTTACACTTTTTTCGGGCTAGCCCTCATTTGCCAAGAGTCTGGAGTATAACGTGCGATAAGGGAGTTCGGTTCAAAAGTGAGTAACAACCCTTTAGCGCTAAGAGCCTCGAAGCACTTTAGCTTTTTAAAATTCTATACTTGCATTCAATTTAACATGAAAATCTCAAAATATAAAATGTTGAAATAAAATATCGAACTATTCAGCATCACCTTTTACGAAAAGATTTAAATCTTTGCTTTAATTTTAGGTTTATAATTAGGTTTTAATTAGTCAACCTTTCAAATGATCTTTTATTTTAATTATATCTTAGTGTCACTTTGTTAGCCACCTGTATTTTCTTAAATATATTTTTTACCTTATGATATCACCATAAATATACCCCCCCTCTAGAGTGATAAACAGTATATCCCGAGCCTACGGTCGTAAGGCTAGGGAACCACCTTAAATAAAACACACATACCATTTCTTTCATATACACAATACACACACACACAAGACACCCACTCTCTTGTAGTTATATTATTATATTATTTCACAACATAAACCCTCACACACACATAATTTTTTCTTTATATAAATACTAACACTTATTCAAATAAAAAGATTCTTAAAATTATCATTATGTATTAAGCAAAACCTAATTTTAATACAAATTTGTAAAATAAGATCCGTAGAAATAGCGGGTCTCCCGTAAAACAGGTTGTAAAACTTAAAAGGGGAGTCCCACCCCCTCAAAACCTAAATTTTGTAATGTAAATAAATTTTTTTTTTTTTTTTTTTGTAAGAACATTGTCTATCATTTATATTGTAGTCTGTTTACCGGCACCCATGGTACAGACTCTCCATGGTCTAGTCTGGGAGCCACTGGATACTGTTTCAAAATGTAGACTGTTTATGTGAAATAAAAATATTTTTCATATTTTAAATTTTTTTCATGTCCGAACGATATTTTCCCTTACCATTATGCACTAAGTCTGGCAGAGTTCGAAAGAGAGAAATATCGACATACGGGATCGGTGCGGCCTGAAAGAAGAGGTAGTGACTAGAACATAGATTTCAAAAGTAAAGATAAGCCCTTACCGTAGTAGTATGACAGCACCCAAATGTTTCCACCTTTAAATGGGTGACGCTGACACGTTTGGAATCAGTGCTCACCTGAACACAGTGATAGTTGGACGCCTTAAGTGCACTTAAAGTTAATCATTTTATCAACTTTAGTAGTCTAATCAGTTTGCTGACCGTAAGTAGACAGATTGCGCACTCATAAGTGTGCGCGCGTCGGCATTATGTTAACGCACGCATTCAAAAACAATGCAATAGATTTTAGGTGCCAGAGTTCATCTAAGCTTTTGAAATCTTTGGACTAGAATAGAAAAGGAATGCTTCGGTGGTTTGAACATGAGAGGATGAATGAAAGTAGGGTGACAAAAAAAATTTATGGTGCGCAAGTGGAAGGTACAGCTCGACCAGGCCGCCCTAGAAGGACGTATGCTGACCAAATTGGTGACATATTAAAGAAGGGCAATGCCAAAAGTACCCGGAATTGAAGAGCTTCTATGAATAGATTGATGGATGTAGAAGAGGCGAAAGAGGTGTGTCAAGATCGTAGCAAATGGAAATCTGTAGTCTCTGCCTACTCCTCTGGGAGACAGGCATGTGTATATGTATGTATGTATGTAGCTGTCGCGTACGGTAGACTATACCTAATGCTTTTTCTTGAAAAATGAACTTATTCACTGGCTCAAAACACACGCACACTACCAACAGAAAACAAAGCTAAAACCAAAATGCTTCATCATTTGCTTCGAAGCTGTGGGCGCAGCACCACAAAATAGATACTACCAGAAGGCCGACTCGAGCCAAAACAGACGCACACAGGCATAGACGCGTACGTATGATGATCTCGGCAAAATTTCGTATTGGCATTCGACCGACTTCATCCGAGATCGTCGTACGTACGCGTCTATGTGTGCGTGTGCCTGTTTTCACTAGTTATGCGGAGTGAAGCTTCTGTAAGGGTTAATTTGTGGCGGCACTCACAAAAAATTACAAGCTACGACGTAGTGCGCCGTAGCGCAGTAAATGTCTACAGTAGGCCTAACATGAGTTTAGGCCTCGATACAAACCAGCGACTGGCGTAAAATATTTTGTATGAGTAATGAGGAAGAGTCACGATTTTTGTTAAGTATGTAGATCGATGACAGTAAAAAAAACATGACTTATGGTGAAAAAAATATCCAAATCGGACAAGAAATGTCGAAAGTACAGCAATTTTACTGTAGCAGTTCAAATAACGCCCGCCAGTACCAGCCGCGAGCGCGTGACGTCATCCCACACATACCCGGGGCGCGACCCCGCACGCGCTCTTCAGTTCTGTAGGTGTACTCTGTTTCCCGCGCAGTTCTTGAGCTGTGCTTGTCACGGTCGCTTTGTTATAGATTTATTGTTGTGTATCAATATCCTTAAAAATGTCTTACAAATATTGTGTCGTGCCAAAGTGCAAGAGTACAAGTAGTAGTACGCCCGACAAACTATTTTTTCATGTTCCAACAGACAAAAAAGCTAGAAAAAAGTGGTGTAGTGTTATGAAGAGAGATCCTTTATCAAGCAAAAGTACTCATTACTGTTGCGAAGATCATTTCGACGTAAGTACCTTTCCTACGTTATACCTTATACTTGACGTATACCTATTTCCTCGTATTATTGAGTAAATGTCACCTATTTTATCGATCAATGGAATCAAAAACCTTAAAATTTAATCCTTTTATGTCATATTGTCTCAACCTTAACACAATCGTATGAGGTAATAACAATAAACAATAATCAACGTAGGTATGATATTTGTAGTCCGGGAGACTACCGCATTTTTATCTACGATAATGAATACCTATCAACAATAGGTAATGATTCGAATTTTAATTTCTTTGCTGTAGGACCTATTTTTTGGATCTGCTTTTCTCAGTAAGTAAAGTATTATTTAAAAATAAAATAAAGAATCTTTAATCTGTTTTTACTTTTTACAGGTCGAAAATGACATGGAAAATTATATAAGGTACCGATTGATGGGTGGTCAACTAAGACTAAAAAAAGGAGTTCTGCTGCATAAATTTGACTGCCAAAGAAAGGATAACGCCGTTGTAGAACGGACTGGATATAAAAAAAGACAGCAGATTGAGTACTTTGAAAGAGTGCTTAATCCGGAAGTTGGTCATGAAAACCTAATAACACAAGAAGAGTTCGTGGCGTGTGAAACGATTGATTTTAATTCAAATGATACAGATGCTATAAACCCGCTTGAAGAAGATAATGCGGCAAATCTACACAATGATCCTAAATATAAATCACTCGCAGTGCAAGTTAATATAAAGCCAAAAGTTCGAAGCAAGGGCATTAATACTGACGCCGGTTTTGACCGGGTTGAAGAGTTTGCTCTTAAAATAAAAACGGTGAAACCAAAAGAACATCGTCGGGATCATCATCGGGAACCAATGCATGATAGCTTCACATCTTACTCTAATACCTCATCAGTTTCTGCGAGCCTAAGTGGATTCAGTGTAAATACTGACGCCTGTGAAATGAAACGACAAGTAGATACTGAGTTATTTAAGGAACACATGCAAAAAGGAACTTTAATGTCTATATCTAGAGAACCTAAGCTTTTTCTCGGATTACCATCGCAAGTGTATTTCTGTTTAGAATATTTGAGTGAATCTACTGAGAGACCTCTGATGGATGTATTATTGAGCTTGAAAAAACTGAGATGGCGTGAACCGAATTCCGTGCTTGCTGTTCAATTTGGAGTTTCGGAATCTACAGTCGCCAGACATTTCAAAGAAACAATACCTAAGGTTGCTCAATGCATGGAGAAACTGATTTTTATTCCTCCTCGCGACGATATTCGCTCAAATCTTCCGATACCTTTTAGGAGGCGTTATTCAACAGTCGTCAGCATCATAGATTGTTTAGAAATTCAAATCGAGAAACCTAGCTCAGCAGTACATCAGGCGCTGACGTGGTCACAATATAAAAATGCGAATACTATAAAATATCTAATATCGATAACACCTAATGGACTTATAAACTTCATATCCGAAGGTTATGGAGGAAGGACATCGGACGCCCTTATCTTTGAAGACTGCGGTTTTCTTCAGATGTTATCCCCCGGTGACGTAGTGATGGCTGATAGGGGATTTAAGAATATAGCTCATTTACTTGAACGTCAAGGTTGCAAACTTTTAAGGCCTCCTAGCGTTGATTCGGGATCAAAACTAAGTAAAGAAGAAGTTTTAGAAACTAAAAGAATAGCGGCCCTTCGAGTACACGTCGAGAGAAGTATAGGGCGTTTAAGGGAGTTTGAAATGATTGCACCTCATGCATGTGTTGACATTGATTATGTTAGAATATTAGACTATGTTGTGACATCTGCTTGTGGAGTAGTTAATCTTCAAGAATGCTTATTTAGAAACCAAGTTTAAAATAAAACAATATTTATATCTTAAGCCATCTGTTTATTTTTATACCTTAACCTAAGTTTTGACCAATTTAGGAAAGACTGAGTGTTTCCAAAAACTTGTTGACTTTTCCAAAAGATCTTTGCAGTAAATTTCATCAAAATCTTCTTCAAAGATTTCTACTTCTTTGTTAGCTTCAAAATTCTTATCAGCAACACAAAAAAGCCCTTTAGTTTTGTTGCAAAAAAACATTTGCAGCTGGATTTGACCTTTTGATTTGTTTGTGAGACGATTATTTTTAATAAAGCTTTCTTTGCCTTGTGTGGTCATGGGACATTTTATTTCTATGACATATTCTTGTGTTAAGCCATCAGGAGATGCACCTAAAATAGGCCAATCACTTTTCAAAAACAGCCCACCATTTTCGATTACAAATTTTCTCAATTTTGCTACTTTTGCCCTAACATCAGGTTCCAGTACTTTGCCTCTTCGCATTGCAGGAGTTTCTGGTATGGTTGCACCGAATATTTGCTCAACTAATGAACCATCAGGGGTTTTGCAATGGGCGGCGTCGTGTATTTTTGACGCGGTTATTCTGCAATATCGCATCTCATGCCATAAAGGAGACTGAGCTTGAGATAGAGTTTCTTGTTCTATTTTTGAACACTTTTCTGGTGTTTGTTTTGTTGTACAATAATCGATGAAGCCTTGTGCACTGTTCGTGTCGTTACCTTCTTTTTTATAATCATTTATCAAGTTATGCAATGATAATTTCGTAAGTTCATTCTGTGTAACGTAACTTGTTAACTGAATCCTAATAGAATTTAACTGTATATTGTGCACCAGTTTGTTAAAAAATTGTTCACTTCTTACATTAGCGTTATCGTCAATATCTCCAGCGCTGGAACCGATATCTTTGGCTTTTATAAATTTCAAGGTTGTGCCCACTGTGGCCAGTTTTGGTTTGGCCCAATAACATTTTTTTTCAGTTGGAGAAGGCTCTTCACTGCGTCTGTGTATCCACATAAGAAATGCTACACTATGTTTGCAACCTCCTTTTTGTGCAGCACAATCATGACAAGTAACATCAATAATAGTTTTATCATTTTCTTCACATTTGAGAGTCTTAACCTTTAGTTTTTACTTTATGCTCCGGTGTTATTCTTGCCTTTACTGTGCACACATTTCCATTTCTTTGGACTTGGACATACCCTACGGCATCGTCGCCATATGACTCTCGTACAGACCTGTAATAATCATACAGCATTAAATACCTACATCAGATTACCTGATGCGGTTGCACCATTTAAGTGCATCGAAACAAAAAACATGGTAGGTATCCGCTAATGTTAGTTAATCTACGGCGCGCTCCCGGTCTATAATGTTTAGGTGAACTTGAAACCGGCACTTACTAAATCGCAATGAATCATGCCTGCAGTTGCCTGCTTACAAAAACATCAACTCGAACTCCGTAGGAAGAAATAATGTAGGTACTTGACTTGACTAACGTTTTTATGATGGAGTGTGTTATGCTGTCCATGTACCTTTTTACCCAGGTTATTTTATTATTTTCACATTACCTACCGCAACAGCCATGGGAAAAAGTACCTAGGCCTAAACTCACTAACTAACACATTAAATTTGGTAGGTACTTACCGTTGAAGCTTCCAACCTCGGATTTCAGCGCTGGTATACTTCACATGATTGTTTAAGTATTCAAAAACCATGAAAGAATCCACTTTAGGTAGATTATCTGACTGTCCTTTTTCGAATCCATCTTCCAATTTGTTGCTCATTATTACAGAACACCGAAACAATAAACCGATAATGCATAAAACTCGAAAAAAAACCGAGTGTTCGCTACTAATCACGAATGTGCGTACTGGACGACTGCGATCGCGCGGGGTCTGTGTGTGATGACGACATCGGTATCCACGGGCGGGAGGCGCGCGTTTTAAAATCAAGCCCGATAAAATATTAAATAACTTTGCCATTTATGGACGGATTTCAAAAAATCAAAAAGTAGTGTACTCAGAAAATCATAACACATGCAATGTAATAGTCAAAATTGGATTCTCCCGTTATGTGACTTATCCTCATTGTACAGCGCTCCTAGCGGTTTACGAGAGGAACCACAATTCATAATACTATATTCCACGCAGTTGAGACCATTCGAGACAAAAGCTCATGGTAGGCTGAATACGAATTCTTACCGTGATCTGTTTGTATCCAGTGAAAGTTCCTTCTGTGGATACATCAGTCCAACCGCCTGTTAGGATCTCTTGCATGTATTTAAAAGCCTGTAAGATAAAAAAATAACAAGTAGGCCATCCCAATAAGCTGCAAGATGCTTATGGCAAGATGGCCTTAGATGTTTGTGGCGTTTTGATAGGTTCAAGGCCGTAGCCAGAAAATAATTTCAGGGGGTTTGATTTGGGCGCACTGTATACAAGGTGTAACAGAAAGGTGTAAGGTGTAACCATATTTGAAAAGCTTATTCAGTCAATGGTTTAGAACAACTTTTACTATGGAACAAAACCTGTATCTCGAAAAAAAAATTTTACTGTTTCATAGAAAAATGCAATGCCGCTCGGCCGAAATGTATGGAAGGGCAGATTTTTTTTTGCGATTTCAGGGTTGGCTCCATAGTAAAAGTTGTTCTATACCATTGACTGAATAAGCCCTTCAAATATGGTTACACCTTTCTGTTACACGTTGTATAACTGCAGTCTCATTAATACTTATTAAAAGTCTAAAATAAATATCTTTTTTATTTCGGGGGGGGGATCTCTCCCCCTTGATCCCCCCCTGACTACGGCCTTGATTAGGTTTGATTTCAATGAAATTTTCCATGCATCGTTAGATATGATATTTGTATTATGTCTGTGTGAACCTGAATATTACAATAAGACAACAAATTTAAGTCGAAATATATAAGAACTCTTCATGATTCCAATTAAAACAAAAAAAAAGTTTTATTTGGCGTGTGTCATCTTTTTCGAATAAGTAAGATAATAACGGGCACATATTATATTACATTATAATAACCAATTAACGAACAAGTTAAAAAAGTATGAATATCAGCCTAAACATGACGTCACGAAGGATTTTAAGAAGCAGCGATCAGCTCAGTCGCGCGTACAGTCGTACAGGCTAGGCACATGCCCAGGGGCAGGGTCAAAAGGATATTAGCGCTGCTCAGAGAAAAAATATATGAACTTAATTAATTATTGTAATATTCATATACCTATTTATGTACGTACATTTTTCAAGTGGTATATGTATTTTATAATTTAATGTTGTTATCTCCTATTAATTACTGTTTATGTTTATTAGCATGTAATATAATATAGTTTACTAAGTATTTGAGTAATATAAGGTTAAATAATATTAGTTGGCGAAAGTCAAAACATAGGTAGTACTAGTCTATATGACCAACTGTTTGTATGGGAGCTAAGCGAAATTCGAAACTTTTTTCTCTTCCTCCCATACAAATTGCCCCGATCAGCTGACTGGTCCAGTATGGAAAGGCGAAAACAAATTTTAAGAATTTCGCTTAGCTCCCATACAAACAGTTGTTCATATAGACTAGTACTGCCTATGTTTTGAGTTTCGCCAACTAATATTATTTAACCTTATATATATATATTTAAATCGGTACCCTATAATATTATGACTGGGTGACTGGTGTGTGGTTAGCTGGTACAGAATACTAAATAGTATTAAGCTTTGAAATTTTTATCTTGTGCAGTAAAGAATTTTATTATTATTATTAAGTATTTATATTTATTTGTCATATCTCGGGACTATGTAGTCGCGGACCTTTGGGAGGCGTGCGTGGGGCCGAAGCCAACACGTAGAGGCCCTTTAGACAATTTAATCTAAATTTGATGTGACACCAACCGACCAACCCCCGGTCAGTGTAGAACTAGAACTATTGTAAGGAATGAAAACAAAGGAAACCAGATTATTTTGTTGTGGTGCTAGTGGACTGGATAACTAGGACTATGAAAGGAACTATGGCGCCCGCCCGACTTATGTTATTAAACACGGAAATTTGTTATTACCTATGATACCTCAAAACGAGGGCGGGGATGTCATCGCGGGAATATTTCCTTTTTAAAGGTTTTAAAGCTGGGTGTATTATGTTTGGCACAAACATGCATGTCAAAGGCCCAAGTTCATTCAATCAGTGTTTGTTATTTATTGCCTCATTAGGTGTAGGTACCTGTCTCAGATTAACCGAGTCGAAGTGAAATAGCATTCCGGAACAAGCAGATGTAATTTCTCTGTACACTTCAATACTACCAGTATCTTTAGATCCAACTAGGACACAGCTTCCACTCAGGAATATCACTACCTTGAAGAAAACAAAAAGGTTAATTTCAGCATTCCTCCTTTTAATGCGTTATTCTAGTGCCTGAACACTTTACCTGACTATTACTCCGCTTACACAAATCCTTGATTGCGTCAACTTTGCTAAGCTCGTTAGCGTAGGCGTCAGTAAAGACGAATATTTGAGATGGTGCTGCGGTGACTTCTAAAGCTCTCTGTATTCCAGCCAAGGAATTTTCAGGACAGTCATGTCCTCCGCTAACAGAAAGCCTGTTTACTTTTTTTTTGAAATCATCAGGATACGTGGATATGTCCGTTGGTTGGACATCTGAAAAATATTCTCGCGGAGTGAACCCCCTTTACTCATTTACTCCTAAGACGCTGAAATAAGAACTAAAAATAAGTAGCGCTGGCGTCCGTACACCTGCAATACCATACGTTGGCGAAGTTTGGGCCAGTTGCTATACATATACGTACATACTTACTTAAATATACTTTTTGTTTCTGTTCCAATCACTCGCATATAGTAATACAAGTACGCCTACTGGTTACTGGCTACCTGATAATGAAGCAATGTGATAATGGCCATTTCGGCACTAATCGCTGTGGTGAGTGACGTGAGCGTACTCGAAACTAATAATAAAGATGAGACAGTGACGTTATCTATTATAATAAGTGTCTATTTTAGTTCCCTGTACGCTCGGTGGGGGCGCTTTGAATTGGCACAAAAAGAATTGTCTTTTTGTGTGGAACAAGATGTCCAGCGTACTTGTATCAATACATGTCAGTGGTTCCAATGTGTCTTTAAATATTTAAGAAGTATAAAAATTCTTACCATCATTGAATGGAACCAATATAAACTTTTCAATTTCAAATTCACTTTTGCTGATCGCATTTAACACTGTTCCAATATTATTTTTTATTACTTCGATTTCTTCTTTCATAGAAACCGTTGTATCCACAACAAGGGTTAAACTACGTTCTGAATTGATAACTTTACAAAAAAATACTAAAATAAATGCGAATATTGGTTTAGGAGACATTTTGAACCTAGATCGATTACGCCAAGTTTGATACTGACTAGATCTTTGGTTTATTGTAAGATTTTCAATATCATCATTAAGGAGTAGGTAGTCAATATACTATGATGTTTCCTTCTTTATACTTCAGATTTTTTATACATTAAACCCAAGTCGAATTATCTGAGACTTTTCATACTCAAAAGTATTTTTTTAGGTCTATTTCCAGTCACAGCCAAAAATATAGTCAAATTAATCTACTTATTTTCTACTTATAATAATATAGCCGATTCTGAAGGCTTTAATTTTAGTGTTAGTGCTGTCAAAACTTAAATTTTTTCAAAGTAATTTACATTCTGTTCCTAACACCTTAGGACTATTTTGCAATCGAGAAAATGTAGTTTTGACACCACTAAAACTAAAATTTTAGCTTTCAGAATCGGCTTTAATATCTCTTCTACTAACAATAAAGTAGTCAAAAAGTCCCGTTTGAAATTTTAAATAAAATAGGTTATTAGTGTATTGTGCTGAGGCTAAAACTATTTTTTTTTAATTTTTGTGTGTCTGTCTGTCTGTATGTTTCGGAACTACTCAACGGATTTGAATGAGATTTTTTTTAATTTTCATCGTAGTGACCCTGGTGAACATATAGGGCCTATAGGGCGTGGTCAATAAGACACAACAATCCAATTGAATGATTTTTTATTATATTGTAGCTTAACATCGGAAAATAAACAATTTTTTCTTGGTTATCAGTTATTTTAGACATAAAACTGAAGCCGTTTACATAAAAAACGTATATATCATTTTAAAAGGCGTCATTTTCAAAAATAAAATCTATCTAGTGAAATGTGTCTTTACAACGGAAAAATAAAAGTCTGAAAAAACAAGTCTGTCAGTTTTACTTAGATCAGGTAAATAGTTAACTCAGCATATTGATAAATACTTGAAATGTTTAAATATTTCGATATTAAATCTACACCTTAACCATGATAAATAGATAAGTACATATCTCAACATAGAGAGCTAGCAATATTACAAAGTAAGCTGATATTAATGATAACTTTTAACCCTAGCTCTAAACACGTGAATTGAATAGGGCATTCTCCTCATCATTTCAATCGTCGATTGGTGGGATAAGTACCTACTTTGGGAGATAAATAGGGGCCATGCCCTCTCCTCCCCCCAAAGAACACGGGTTTCGATTACTGATTTGTATATAACAGTTAATAAGTAATTATAATGATATCTATGGCTTTCACTTTCTATACATTCAATTTTGTAAAAAATAAAAGGGGTCGTCGCCGCGCTTCGCTTACATGCAAAGTACGCTCCTCTCAGGCCAGTCACAGTGAAACATCCCCCAGCTCCTTGCCTTATACCAAAAATTAAAAAGCTGCAAGCATTGCGTGAACATGCTAGTACAGTGGAGACCACATCAAGCTATACACTTGCAGTACGACATTAGCCCCTACAGAGAAGAATATAAGATAGGTGCAAAGTCCAATGTGTCTTACTTGATGCGGTCTCCACTGTACAAAATAATCAGGCTAATCCTACAGAAGAAAACTTTAAATAATTTAACCTTTTAGTTTTAGTACAATCACGGCTTAGAAAGTTGAGAAGTGTATCCTCTCTATTTCCTCGAAAGCTGTTGGTAGCGACAGCATAGGCTTGGATATGCTCATACCTATCCTAGATGTATTGCTGCCTCCTCGCACATAGCTTTTTAATGACTCAATGGCCAGCAATACATTTCCTTCTTCGTGGAAACAAGCTTCCATTATCCCACTACTTAAGATCAGTAATCCTGCTTCCTACACAAAAATTCAACTTCAATACTTCCTTTCTTATCCAAAGTCCTTGAAAAAATTGTCCACACTCAGTTGAGTGAATATCTGTCCCATAACAAATTGGTTAACACGCTACAGTCTGGTTCTCGTCCCGGTCACAGCTCTGTAACCACCCTTATCAAAGTCACTGACGATATCCGTTTTTATATATAGAAGCAGCGTCTCACAGTAACAGTTCTTACGTTGCTTGATTTCAGCATAGACTTCAACTCAGTTGACTTTGACGCTCGGGGCGTTACGTACACTTAAAATTTCTCTAGCCGTTATCTCTTAGTTTGAATCATACCTTTGCGGTCGCCAGCAGTGCGTCAAAGCTAACGATTGTTGTTCGGACTGGTTTCCATCAACAACAGGTGTTCCACAGGGTGGTGTCTGTCTCGATTACTCTTTTCTATATTTATAAACATCCTTGCCAAAAAGTGTTTTTTTCTTGCTACTACTTTTATGCTGATGACCTGCAGCTCTATGTCGATACACCTGTAGAGAGCATTATCGAAGCAATTTGTGCTCTGAATAAGAATATACCAAGTACATTATCGGTATGGGCCATGGCTTCCAGCTTGCTGGTGAACCCCAGTAAGTCGCAGGCTATAATTAGGTATAGGTAGGTCGCGTATGCTGTCTAAGATTGAAATTGAAATTGACAAAATTATATTATTTTATACTTCTGTTATTTCCTACACAATTCCTATTTCCTAGCACAGTCTTTTCTTCTCCGCATTCTCGATTACGCGGACCAGAATTATTTCTGGTATATGCATTTCGAGTTAAGAGGGTTTTCATTTTGGAAAACCTGTTTGGATTTTCTGGATAAAAATTGTGAAACGAAGTCTTCAAACACACTTTTTTTCCTCGTTTGACTAATAGGAACCATTTACAGAACTCAAACATATTTTTTAGATAGATTTTAACAATATCTAGATTTTTGATTTTGGAAATTTTGCCAGCTAGGTAGTTTTTTTGTTATAAAAATGAAACATAAGTACTTTTCTTGGAAGGACTTTTATATAAGGGTACATACATAAGTACCTATATATTTGAGAGGGAGAAAGGGGGGGCAGGAAGGAGATCCCCCACATGGGGGAAGACTAGGAAATGCGTAGTTTGCTTTAAATAAATTTTTTAAACTCTCATTTTGTGGTTATGTTTTGGTACCTAATAGTTTTTGATGATTTGGTTTACAGAGATTCGCAGTTTTTATTTTTGTTTCTATTGTTTTATTAAATTTCAAAAAACGTATGAAAGTAGGTACCTAAGCTCCGTTTCGCAGGGTTGGCTACACTTTGTTACGGCGCGCTGCCCACCCTCCGCGCCTCCGGCTTTTTATATGCACATATATTTTGTATTCATACTCATATAATAAATTTATTAGAGTCGAAGTGCACTGACTCGGTTTTTGAATAGTTTGAACCTACCAGCACAGAAGGAGTCGGAGTGCGCTAGGTCGGTTTTGAACAGTTGAACCTACCAGTACAGAAGTCGGGGTGCACTGACCAGAGCTGTCACATGGACCAAATATAAGCCCTAAGTTGGTCCGTTCAAATAGGACTCGGACCTGGTCTGATGGACTTTTATGGTGAGCCCTAAACTCCAGCGGACCGAACGGACTAGCCCTATTTCGGTAAAAAGCCGGTCCGGTCCGAGTTGTTCCGAAACAGTCCGTTAGATTACTTCAATAGAGTTATGCAATAAATGCTGTGCTACAATTTGATAAATAGTCGAAAAAATGTCGTGTATTTTATTGAATAATACCTGAAAACTTCGATGAAGAGGATGGCATACCCTAGCAACTTTTTTTTAATTTCCGTCCAGCACAATAAGTCTAATGGCAAAGACCTTATTTGCTTTTCATAGAAGCGATTATATGTTGGAAAAAAAATTGTTTTGGCCATATCTTCGGAACGGAAGGTGGTACATCCCTAGGGGTCGGACCATAGGGTGCCAAAAAAGTTTTTTTTTTTTTTTAATGTCAAAACTTTAACCGCCCGTATCTCCTAGACGGCTTAAGTTAGACCCATGTTGATGGGTGTCTAAGAAAAGGTCTCGCCGAGATCTAGCCCCCCCCCCAGTGTCAAAACTTTAACGGCCCGTATCTCCCAAACGGCTGAAGCTAGACCCATGTTCATGGTACTCTAAGAAAAGGGCTCGATGAGCTCTAACTGAAAATGAAAAAAAAAAAAGTCGAAATAAAAAAATATTTTTGCCAAAACTTTGATCAGCTATATCTCCCGAACCGTAAGTCCTAGCGAGTTGCGGTTTCGACTTTAGTGATCGGTTTGCCGAGGGCTTCCTGACCGCATAAAAAAAATTTGACATTTGACAGGTTTTGACATTTTTTTGACAGGTCCAAAAAAGTGCTCCGATTCGCTTGAAACTCAGTATCAAGGGGCAAATGAGGTCGGTGATTACGAATTCATTGTTAAATTTGCCACTTTTTGATCTGTCAAAAAATGTCAAAACCTGTCAAGTGTCAAATTTTTTTATGCGGTCGGGAAGCCCTCGGCAAACCGATCACTTAAGTCGAAACCGCAACTCGCTAGGACTTACGGTTCGGGAGATATAGCCGATCAAAGTTTTGGCAAAAATATTTTTTTTTTTCAGTTAGAGCTCGTCGAGCCCTTTTCTTAGAGTACCATGAACATGGGTCTAGCTTCAGCCGTTTGGGAGATACGGGCCGTTAAAGTTTTGACACTGTGGGGGGCTAGATCTCAGCGAGACCTTTTCTTAGACACCCATCAACATGGGTCTAACTCAAGCCGTCTAGGAGATACGGGCGGTTAAAATTTTGACATTAAAAAAAAATACTTTTTTGGCACCCTATGGTCCGACCCCTAGGGATGTACCACCTTCCGTTCCGAAGGTATGGCCAAAACAATTTCTTTTTCGGTACATCCCTTAAAAAAAAAAGGCAATTTTTCCCATCCCTAGTGATCGAGGACATCCCTAGGAACTGCGCACGCTCGCGCTTCGCGCTCGCGTACTTGTCCCGGCGAACTTCGCCCGCTCGCGCTTCGCGCTCGCGGGCTCGTTCTGTCAAAAATGTCAATCTTTCCCATGCCTAGTACCCAGGTACATCACTACGAACTTCGCTCGCTCACTCGAAAAAATTTTCAAAACTCCCATACAACGACACGTCTCACTAAAATGTCAAAAAACCATGTCAAATGTCAATGGGTTTTTCCCCACTCAGTATTAGACAACTGACATTGTTTTCATACATTACTACCATGTCAAAAGACTCCTTCAAACTAAACAATCATGTCAGTCAGTCAGTCAGTGAGTTACCGTTTTGTAGCTTTATATATAGTCAAAAATTAAGTATGGACAATATGAAGAAAATATGAATGAATACATACCTGCAAAACATATATTTCGATTCTTAGTCGTCAACTCGTCATCACATCCTTCGAATAACATTATTTTGTCATGCTATACTTGCATAAAACCATCCATAATCATTTCGTTACACACAACGGACCAGCAACGGACCAACGGACTGAACGGACTAACCCGAAGCCCGAAAAAGTCCGATCGGTCCGTGGTCCGCGGACTCGCTCACGGTTGAAAAAGTCCTATTTGATGATTTAGGACTTTTTATACGTTTTCGGTCTTTTACGGACTTTTTATTTGGTCCATATGACAGCTCTGGCACTGACTCGGTTTTTGAATAGTTTGAACCTACCAGCACGGGAGGAGTCGGAGTGCGCTAAGTCGGTTTTGAACAGTTGAACCTACCAGTACAGAAGTCGGGGTGCACTGAGTCGGTTTCGAACAGCATAAAATTAAAGAAAATAATGTGAATTTGCAAAAAAAATATTTTTGGCTATATCAAAATGCATAACTAAAACTCTCTAAGATAGCATCACCTTCTGTCAAAATTACGTCAAAAGCAATAAAATAATACCTACAAAAGTTGAAGTTATTTTGTCGAAGTTTTTTAATTTTGTCGAATATTTTCTATTTCAGAAAAATCTTAATTCCTAGATCTGAAACTTCGTGAGATTATTCAATATAATAAGTACTCTGCACAAAAAAAAATTGAAGAGCCCCAAGACTACAAGTCCCGTTTATAAAAGACAAGTCCTTTTTTCTTTTGCACTAAATCCGCCCCTCCTGCACTCCGTGTTGTTTTGCTTAGAGTAACAATGACAAAAATAAAATTTACACAGCCCATCCCAAGTGCCGGATCCGGCAGCTGAGATTCTTCCTAAAATGCACTGGATTGTTTTTTGTTCTACTTATTTTTTTTAAGTGGCAACACTAACAAAAAACTATCTGTCAGACTGGCACTCTATAAGAAAAAAAGCGCGGGAACACTCAACTAAGTTGGGCGGCTTTTTTAATTGTTTGCAAATAATTTTCAAATTTAAGTAGATTTCTTCTGTAAATAAGTGTAAATATCATTGTATATAGTAGCATACAAAGTGTAAATATGACGAAGAGTAGGGGGAGGGCCAGAAAAAGGAAAAAAAAAGATGAATTGGAAATTGTTCCTCCTACCTCAAGTACAGAGTCTGAAACAGATTCTATAGAATCTGGAATTACTAATGAAATAGACCCATCGTCGAATACTCCAACAAAAGATGAGTTCAAGCCTTACAGGGTAAGCGATTATATGAGAAGATACCCAGAAGATGCCACAGGAACTGAATATATCGTTTTTGTGGAAAGCACAAAAGAAAACAGTCCCATAGGTGCACGCGACATGATGAACCTGAACAACTGCATGGTGCGATTCATAAAGGGCATAAAATATTTTAATAAAATAAATAAATTTAAAATCGGAGTGGTGTTTGAGAAACCTACTCTTGCAAACGCATTTCTTGATAACACCACATTTCTAACAGACTATCAACTAAAAGCCAGCATACCAGCTAATACTACAGAAATTACTGGGGTTGTGTCATCTATTCCAACGGATATGACAAACAAAAAAATATTCGAAGCTCTGTCCTGTACCAGGAAAATTATATGTGTCCGCAGAATAATGAAGAAAGTTAAAGAAGGTGACAGTTTGGTTTTGCAGCCAACACAAGCTGTGGCTATAACATTTGCATCCTCCTCTTCACTGCCAGAGTATGTATACCTAAAGAAATGGAGGCTCCCTGTTCAAGTTTACATCCCACCGGTAAAGCAGTGCTTTCGATGCCTCAGGTATGGTCACTTAGCCAAATTTTGCAAAAACAATGTTAGATGTTCAATATGTACAGAGACACATTCATTTAAAGATTGCACAAAACCAGCCTCAGAGGCTAAATGTGTACATTGTGGAGGAAATCACATTTCAATCTCTGGAATGTGCCCCGTTAAGAAACAAAAAATTATAGAACTAAAAAACAAGGCCAGTCCAGCTCCCTATTCAAGTTTATTTAACAAAATGGAATTCCCTCATTTATCAAAAAAAGACAACCAACAGGAAATACTTAAGTTTTTATTAACTGACAACCAAATTCTTCAATTGTTTACAAAAACAATAATTAAACTTATAACTTTAAACAAGACAGATAATTTACAAATTTGTTCAAAAACTGTTACCGAAACTTTAAAAGAAACATTCAGGGAAAAAGAGACTAATCTTTCCCCTTCGCAGGCAACACTTTAAATATTATACAGTGGAATGCGCAAAGTTTGCCGAGCAATCGACATGCTTTTGTGCACTTTTTATATGATAAGAACATACATATAGCCCTAATTTGCGAAACATGGTTAAAATCACACCAAAGATTTAATATTAAAGGTTACACTATTATAAGAAATGACTGTGGTAATGACCACAATGGTGTCGCAATAATTATTCACAATAGTATAAATTTTAATAAAGTCGATACTTTCTACGACAACTCAGTTCAAAACATAGTTATTAGGGTACATATAAATAACAAACATATTTCATTTGCTAGTTTTTACAGTCCAGGTAATTGTACTCCACGTCTCACTAAATCTAAGTTAGATAATTTAATCAAATCTATTCCAAAACCCATGATTTTAGCAGGGGATTTTAATGCTCATCACCAAGATTGGGGTAGTAGCTCCACAGATGCCAGAGGAAGACTTATCTCAGACACAGTAGACGAGAATGATTTAATTCTTTTAAACAATGGGCAGGTAACAACCGTAGGTACACATCAATGGAAACCAAACCCTTTAGATCTCACATTTATATCATCATCCTTAGCTCTTCGTTGCGATTGGAAGGTTTACGAAGACCCTCTGGGTAGTTATCATCTTCCAACAGTAACAAATCTAATATTAGATAACAGTTCAGATGACAATAACTTAAATCAATCCAATATTCCATATCACCCCAATTTACGTTTAGTTAATTGGCAAAATTATACAGAGAGAGTTAATAGTTACTTATTTGAATTCCATATTGATGATAATGATCCCTTGAAATCATATAATCAATTTTGTTCCATAATTAGTCAAAGTATTGAAGAGTCAGTATTTCGGAAACAAACTACAAAGTCTAAATCTCAAGGTACTAACCGAGAACAGAAAAAATCTATTCCCTGGTGGAATGAGAAATGCTCTAGAGTTGTGGAAGCAAGTAAAGAAGCATTTTTACTGTTTAAAGGTGATCCCACATTACAGAATTTTATACATTTTAAAAAACTACAAGCTCAAAAGAAACTAACTCTCAACCTAGAGCGCAAACTCAGTTGGACTGAATTATGTAACTCCATAAATAGGCTTACTCCAATGAGTCAAGTTTGGAATACAATGAGAAAGTTAAATAAAAGTAATCCAAGTAGTAGTCAAAGTACAAATGGTGAATGGGTTTATAAGTTTCTTCATAAATACACCCCAGACCATGTTGAAAATATAGAGCAATCAAATTCTCAATCTGATGAAATCACATCCAATGGAGATAATTTCTATTTAACCAAACAATTCACAATAACTGAACTTAACTCAGCTTTAAAATCTAGAAGGGATACTGCCTGTGGTCTAGACTGGCTTTCATATAAAATGTTTAAATTATTAAATGACACCAACTTAAACACTTTATTGAATATTCTCAATTTACTTTGGCTAAATTCTCTTATCCCCAGAGAATGGAAAACTGATTGTTTGATTCCTGTTCTTAAACATGGTAAAGACGTAAACTTACATGACTCATATCGCCCAGTTACATTAACATCTTGTGTTGGTAAAATTTTTGAACAACTCTTAAAACAAAGACTTGAATTTTTCATTGAAAGTAACAATTTATTACCAAATAATCAGTTTGGTTTCAGACGTGGTCGTTCAGCTCGTGAAAGTCTTTCTCATCTGTATCTAGATATCCAAGATGCTTTGAGTAAAAAGCAGTATTTATCCTGTGTTTTCTTCGATATCGTTGGAGCATTTAATAATGTTAATCTTTCAGTACTCTCATCTATATTATCTGCACTAAAAATACCTGAAAAAATTAATAATTGGATATATAGTTTCTTACATGGAAGGGAAGTTTATGTGAAATATAAAAATCAGTTGATAGGGTCCAGATTTTCCTATAAAGGAGTGTGTCAAGGGGGTATTCTAAGCCCTACTTTATTTATTTTATATATACATAGTTTAAATTTAACGTTAGGATCAGATGTTAACAATCTTCAGTTTGCGGATGATTTGGCTGTTTATTGTGCAGACACCAATATTGAAACAGCTAATAGTAAAATAAATACAGCTTTACAGAATCTACAAAACTATTTTGAATATCTAAATTTAGAAATCAATGCTGATAAAAGTAAAATTGTGGTATTCACAAAAAAAAGTGTTAGAGTGCGTGACATTAAAGTCACATATAACAACTTACAATTACCTGTAGATAGTTCAGTCAGATTTTTAGGAGTAACTTTCAACCAAAATTTTCGCTTTAATGGATATGTCGATTGCTTAGCAAACAGAGCTATAAAAGCAACAAATATTTTAAAGTCACTAGCTGGTACATATTGGGGTTCAGACCCTAAAGTTTTGTTAACATTATACAAGTCTCTAGTCAGAAGTCACTTTGAGTATGCCTCGTTTTGTTTTTCATCATTTCCTAAATTTTTAGATAGATTAGAAAAAATACAGAACAAAAACTTACGTATTATCCTAGGAGCAATGAGGTCTACTCCAATAATTTCTATGCAAGTAGAATGCAGAATCCCACCTCTTCAGGTTCGGTTCAAATTTCTGAATAATACATTCTTATTAAAACTTCTGTCTATAAAAGATCATCCTTTAATATCAAAGATACAAAAATTTTATTCAGAGCACTCTACAAATCTTCCGTTCTTAGTTCAGAACTTTCCTGAAATATTAAAATATAAGTCAGATTTCAATATGATTGAAACTCCAAACTGGCCTTGTTATATGGGCACTTATGAGAGCAAGTTTAATGAAATTAAAGTGATCATAGAAAAATCACTTAAACGAAAAGAAGATGTGTACGAAATTATAACCTCTTTCCAAAATTATCGCCAAATATATACGGACGGATCCAAGAATAATGAGATAGTTTCACTAGCTTATTATGACCACAAAATAAGGAAAGGAAAAGGCTTCAGACTACCTGATCATACAAGTATTTATACAGCTGAAGCATTGGCGATCTACGCCGCTTTGGAACATGTGGAGAGGAGTCAGGACACAAACTGGATAGTAATCAGCGACAGTATGAGCGTACTGATGTCACTAAATAACCCCAAGTTACAAGCTGGTACAAACTATGTTATCTACTATATTAGAGAAAAATATAATACCATCAAAACAAGAAAAAATGTTGTATTTTTATTGACACCGTCACACATTGGAGTTGTCGGCAATGAAAATGCAGACTTCATAGCTGGAGCATTTACAAAGTGCCCAGAACAAAATGTTCAAAAACAAGATATTTTAATTCCATCTTCCGATGCTGTAGTTTATATAAAACTTATGATGTTTCAAGAATTTAAAGAAGTTTGGCACAATATTTTACAAATTAAAGGAAAATGGTATGGTGATATAAATTCAAAAATTTCTCAGCCCTGGTTTACAAAAGGAAAGCTATACTATAATAGAAAATTTTATACTACCATTTGCCGACTTCGGCTTGGACATTGTAAATTCAATGCTCATCTGCAAAGATTAAATATTAAACCATTAGCTGCTTGTGACTTCTGTGATTCTGAAGAAGATCAAACATTGGACCATCTCTTTTTCGACTGTGCAGCATTTTCCATTCAGCGAATTCTGCTGATTGATAAATTATTGGAAAACTATGATGATCCAGAAGAAATCCCGCGCTCCCTTCAGCAATTGTTAAGAAAGCACGAGAACTTTATAGTAATATACAATTTTATAAATAACACCGTAGAAGAAATATGAAGAAAATATTTTATGACTTGGCTTAAGCCTCTTATTTTATGGAAATATAATAAAGACATGGCCTTTCGGCCTTAGGAAAAAGAAAACCCCTTCAGATGATCTTCGAAAGAAGATAATATATAAAACGCTATAGAAAAGCAAAAAAAGATAATTGTAGACTTGGCCAAATTGGCCTTCAAGATAAAGAACAAAGAAAATAAAAAAAAACTTTAAGTGCCATTTTCAAATATCAGAAAAGAACTACAACAGACAAGGCGGTATGGCCTAGTACCTTAGCCTTTCCCGGACGGGATAAATAGAACAAAAAAAAAAAAAAAATGGCACTCTATAATTTGTGGACTGGCAACTGCTGCTGTCACTGTCAGTGTCAGTGTCATTTTTTGTGTCCATCGCCCCTCGAATGGGTTTTCTTGTTATTTAAATTTTCCCGTGGTTTTAAATAAAAATGATATTTTAATCATGGCTACTACAAAATTGCCGCTTTACTTATTACAAGAGCTTCTAAACATCACTGATGACATACGGAATCCATTGAAAGGTTCACAACGTATAAAGGTTAGATTTTATCATAATTTGGCACTGGATCAAGAATAGCTTTACAGGGAGAAGCTTTTGTGTGGCTTCTGTAACCTCCACTTTGCAAAGAAGCCCTACAACCCGGAATAGAAGAGCTTGTATGACATTGATGGATGTGGAAGAGGCTAAAGAGGTGTGTCAGGATCGTAGGATATGAAAATCTGGAGTCTGCCTACCCCTCTGAGAGACTGGCGTGAGGATATATGTACTTTATTTTACTTGAGTCACCTCAAGCTATCATAAAATGTAAGAATAAGATTGGACGTGGGCAGCAATAGTTGGGATTTACTTGTTATCTAGCCACAGGCTTTGAGGTGTGGAGAAGGTGGGGTTTAGAGGGGGCAATGTGGCTACACCTTGTACTACTCCCTTACCAGGAGATAAGTAGCTTTTTCTTATAAATGAGCAACACAATTGGACACCAGCGGGCCTATTATGTATCTCTAGTTGCCTTCTGGACTGGGTGTCTATCATCAAAAATATAGATATATCATCGAATTCCGATGTCCTAAGGATATGTTCGCACTTGAAGTGACAACACAGACTGTTAATAGTTCAATACCCACTAAAGGCAATTTTGAAATTTCAGTTTTTATCTGTGTTTTTGATGATAGGCACCTCGTTCAGTTGGCAACTAAAGATACAGAATAGGGGGGCTGATCCCAACTATATTGTTTCTAGCCACGATCTAATAAACATGATCAAATTTCCACAACGCCCCCAGTTTTATGTAATAATATGTCATAGCCATATCATTCATGATTTGACTAGTCATATCATAAATTGCATTAAAACTAGGCAGGGGATCGCCTCACTCCGCTTTGCTTGGCTCCCCAAACATTTATTTACATGTAAATCTAACATGCTCATCCTTGCTATGCTCTTTGTAACACTTATTTTTTACTTTTGCTTAAGTTTGAGATGGACAGATGTGGTTTTAAAAATCTCCATGGGGGATGGTACCAAATGACAGCCCCCCCGGATGGATTCAAACCTCTCGAATTGTATGAAAATCATGATTTAAAGCTTAATTTCTAAGAAATTTCATATTAGTATTTCTCAAAAACTAAGGATCTCCTGATGGGGGAGGTGGTACCAGGAGGCAGTTCTCCTCTCCCTCTTATCCCTGCCTCCCCCACTCTTCAATGCCTGCAGCTGGATTCCAAAGCCAACCCTAATAGTCAAAAGTAGACCTTAGTTTCTTGAAAATGAAGATTGGCTTCCTTATCCTTGAGATCATACTCTTAGACCTAAGGCTGAGGATTTGTGTAACTGGTAGATCTCTAAGATCAGACTACCTTGGGTTAGCACAGTCCTATGATTATCTCGAAACAGCTCTTTATGATACAAATATAAATTATATAAAATAATTTAATTCAGCGGGTCTACCGCGTAATTCTCATTTTCATCAACATCAACTTGAGATTGAAATTTGACGTGCGTGCGACGACGCCCGCCTATCATGCCATCTCTTTTGCACGCGTTGAATTTCGCATGCATTTGCTTGAAGTTGATACAAATGAGAATTACGCGGTAGAGCCCCTGTAACTTAATCATACATTTAAATGTAAATGTATGATAAAATTTATGATTATTCTAAGAATACATTTTTGCAGCCAAACCTCTAGTAAAATTTATTCAGGTAAGATTCTAAAATATATATTTTATATTATCCTTTCAGTATACCTGCTTTGATGTGTCAAAAACAGTAATAGCATTTGGAGCCACCAGTGGAGGCATCTATGTCTTCAACAGAGACCCGTGCGAATTTGTGCAGCTGATTCCTAATAAGGTATAGAATTCTGAGATATTATTATTATGTAGGTACACTTTTCAGTCACGGGCCCATTTGAAAGGCATTCATGGGGCCGAAACCAACATTGAAGAGGCCTTTGGTACCATTTAATCTAAATGTGAGATGACTGCATCCATGGAGGTCTCTCCCTCAATGTATCATTGAGATACACTAACCGACAGTCCCCCACAGTTGCCAAACTATTGCCAGGAAGGATGCGAGTTGGAGTGGGCTATGAGGATGGGATGTTAAATGGGCCGGATAACAGGGCTATGGAGTGAGATAGCGGACATCTGCCTCGAAAATCTCTCACAAATTTAAGTATGGCAGATGGTGACTTGCTGCTTGATAACTATCCAACAGGATAGCCGTTGTGGGCCCCCTATCTAGCCACCATGGGGCAGCAGCTAAGGTTGCCGAGAGGTAAGTCTGCGGGGCGCAAGATCCTTATACCATCAAGTGCCCCCGGCGTTATGACATTTTACACTTCCAACCTGGAGCATAGGTTCCGCTCTTGCATCTCCACTCTGGCCAGCTGATTAAGGCAAGCGCAGAGGCGGGGGGTGTGTTGCTGTGTGTATGTGTGTGTGTAAGCGCATGTGTGATAGTGTCCCCTGGAGGTAGGGTCCGTGGTGTCGCCACTCACCATCGGCTCGCCACATGCCGCCCTGCGGTGACTGATTGCACTGGACGTACCAGAAGGCGATGGGGTCGTCACTTCTCTACGCCTTTATTATTATTATTATTAAAGCTTTATTTTCTACTTAACAGTTAACAAAAAAAATGTATACATCTAATTATAATTATTTCTTTTCATTTCTTTGTTTTCATGTGGCCCCTCTATGGGTAAAAGCCTCCTCCATTCTTTTTCACCTTTCCCTGTTTTTGGCTGTATGCATCCAACTTTTTCCTCCTGTGTTTATGATGTCGTCGTCGGCCCATCTCTTCTTCTGTCTTCCCACATTTGTTTTGCCATTTGGGCCCTGCCATTTAGTTGTTTCGTAAGTCCATCTCTTATCTTTATACCTTGACAAGTGCCCTGCCCAGTTCCACTTCTGTTTCAAACTAAAATGTAGAGCATCTGTTAATTTAGTTTTCATGCGGATGTCCGCGTTTCTCGTTTTTTGTATTTTTCTAAGTTTCAGTATACTTCGTTCCATTGCATGCTGACAAGATGAAATTTTGTTTTTTACTTTTTCAGTGAAGTCCCATGTCTGGCTAGCGTAACTTAAGTTTTGGGATATTAATAATTCTGAGATAGAAATAATTAGAATAAATACATATCAGGCATTGATGTTTCATCTGACAAAAATTTTAAAATACATCATACTAGATTTTGCAGTTTTTATTGCTATCAGTGGGTGATAGTGGGTGTCACATTTGCTAACTTCTGGCCTTTTATGTTTTGTATGTACCCATCTTTTTTTAATAATGCCTTCTGCAATATTCCAGGATGGTGCCATCACCCGTCTCTCCATATCCCCAGATGAGAAGCACATTGGCTTCTCCAACGGCAAAGGAACAGTATCAGTGAGTCTATGCGAACAAACCCTCAGTGGAGCTCACAAGACCGGCTCAAGTAAAGAACATCATGGTAATGAGGTCACAACGATGGTCTGGGGTGGGAATAACATGCTGTTTTCTGGAGACGATATTGGCAGGGTCTCTGTGTTGCAGTTGCCAAACTTTATTGTGAGTTTTCTGTTGATTCCCTCTTATAGTGAATGTGCAGGGTATAAAAATAACTATTTCTAAGTTTACTGAGAGTTGTAGCTTGCATTGTTTAAAAGTATTTAATGCCTTTAACGATAGTTTTAGGAGAGCATAATCGCAACACTTGGAGTTTGATACTCCGAGACTGATTTCGTGAAACGGTTTCGTTTGCTTAGAATAGAATGACATTAACATTTGGAAGTAAATTTTTAAAGCTTTTCCATTTATTTGACATCTGAGTTAATTATTCCCATTTCATATGCCTCATTTACAACTAATACAATACAATACAATACAATCATTTATTCTCCATATAACAGTGTCCGTTAAATTAAATTAAATTAAATAAAAATAAAAATTAACATTATAAACGTAGCTTATTATTAACATAATATAAAATTAAAATACTATCAAACAATTGATAGAAGTCAATCAATCAATCAATCAAATAATTTATTTGTGAAACATAGGTTTACATGCGTAGATGACAACAATATTTAATGTGCTCTATGTTTTGCCTCAGAGGCGTACAAAATTTCATAAAACAATAATACACAATATTAAAACAGTTTTTATATAGATGCATTTACAATAACATCATAATTCACATTCATGTCATTAAAATAATAAATTAGACAATATAATAATTCAATTCAATTTAACATAATACTTAATAAACTCAAAGATGTCGCAGTTATAGAATAATAAAAAGCCCTATGGAAATTAATAATTTCATTTAACATTTGTCAAGAAACTCAGAAATAGTATAATAGCATTTTTCAATAAGGTATGTCCAAAGTTTGTATTTAAAATGTATCAAGTCCAGGTCTTTTATTTCATGAGGCAAGTTGTTATAGATTTTAGGTCCCATGCGTACTATGCTATTATGTATTAGGGTTGTGTTGCTCTTTTCAATGTAAAGTCTATTTCTATTTCGTAGCTGCTTATCGTTTACCTGAGAAATTTTCTTAAATAGTTCAGGGTTTGTTTTCACAAATAATGAAGCTTCGTAAATATACATACATGGTAGCGTAAGAATCTTTAGCTCCTTAAAATGAGGCTTACATGTATCTCTAGATTGTAAACCACATATAGCCCTGATACACTTCTTTTGAGCCTTAAATACCAAATTTACATCTGTGGAATTGCCCCAAAAGATAAAAATATACATATAAATAACAAAACCAATTAAAAAAAAACTATTCTGTCATTGAATTTGATTTCAATTTTAAACACAAATATTCTGTAATTGAATAAAATGGATTTTTCTCAAAAAATCTCTTTAGCTTGTTTTTAAATTCTAGTTGCGGTAATCTAGTAATCTGTATAGGTAGTTTGTTATACATCGCAATTTTTACATATATGCCTTGTTTTTGCGTTTTGGTCAGTCTAGTTCTTGGTGTGATTAATTTGTCTTTATTTCTTGTGTTATAACTGTGAATATCTTTGTTTTTTGGCAATGTTTCTTTTTGTGCATGTATTTCTAATAGTGAATTAAATATATAAAGTGAAATAACAGTCATTATCTTATTAAGCTTAAAATAATTACGAGCAGACTTACGTCTGTGTAGTCCATTTATTATTCTTACTGACCTTTTTTGAGCTATTAAGACCCGTTTTATCTCTGCTGCGTTGCCCCAAACAGTGATCGCATAGTTAATTACTGATTGTATGTAGGCATAGTAAACAGTTAGAAGAGTTTGTTTGTCTACAAGGTTTTTTAATTTTAATAGCGCGTAGTTTGCACTGGCCATTCTCTTACATATTTTCTCTACATGTGCGGAATGACTCAAAGTGTAGTCTATAACGAAACCGAGAAAAGTAGTTTCAGTAAAAGGAATTTCATCTTTTTTGTTTTTTCTACTCCTGTAAGACATAACAATACTTTTTTGGTCGTTTAAAAGTATCCCGTTTGCTTCAAACCAATCTTTTAATAGACTTATAACACTAAGAGTACAATACATAGGCTCACGTCTATATCCCTAAGAGGTAAGCAGAGACTACAGATATCCATCTGCTATGATCTCAACACATCTCTTTTGCTTCTACATTCATGAATTGAGTCATACAAGCTCTTCTATTCTGGGTGCCTGTGACTTGTTTGTTCTTCATTTTGTCAGCGTAAATACTTTAACGGCCGCTTTTGTATATTCCTAAATCATCTGATAGACCCATACATAAATATAGGAGCTTAAAGGCGATATCTATCCTAACTTTATGTCTTAGTCCTTTGTAAGTTTTCCAATTTGATTTGGTGCTACAAAAATACTTAACTTTTCTCTTTCTCAATTCCAGGCAAAGACAATCTTCCAGAGCTCATCACAAACCATTATGAACCTAGACTCACGGATCTGCCAACTAGATGTGAAAGACTCCATGCTGTTAGTTTCTACTATCACCAGATGCTATATCTGTGATACAGAAAGAGAACAATATAGACAAATAGGCCAGAAACTCCGAGATGGAGAATATGGAGCCTGTTTTGTAACAACAGAAAAGAAGCTACAAAATGGTACAGCAAATGAAGAAAACAAAGATTATCAAGAAGTCAAGAAGTTTAATATAGTAGATGGTGATCAGGCTTTTCATGTCAGCGAAAAATTGGCGAATACTGCTATTATTTGCGCTAGACCATCTTCGAGATTGTGGGAGGCTAGCATAGATGGTACTGTCAAAAGAACGCACCAATATAAACAGGTTTTAGCTAGACAACCTCTAAATATTATATCAATGGAGTCATATAATAACGAAAATGTGACAATAGAAGGATTTTCAAAAGAAAACGAAGGACAGTCTTGTAATTTTCCAAAAATATTTAGCATAAACAACAGTGCCATATTCTCTTACAAAAAAGATGCGCTATATTTTTTGGATATTCAAGACGTTGATAACACGATGTGGTTTGATACATACAAAAATATTGTGGATTGCAAATTGTATCATGACCTATTATATTTGTGGCTACAAAATGGCTCTCTTATATGTTTAAGGTTTATGAAACTAGATAAATTTCTCATGAAATGCTACTTCGATGAAAAATATGTCTTATGTACAGAGTTATGTGCCTTGTTTTCTAATTATTTACTATCAAGTAATACTCTTTCCACTAAACTACATACTTTAGTCGGTCTAAGAGATAAGCTACAAAATAAAGAAGATTTGAACAAAATTGAGGATGTTTTATCAAAGTTTGACTGTCTGAAATCGAATGATGCTACTCAAATGAAATCTGGTATTTATGTAGTAGATAATACGTATCATACGAAAGAATCACTCCTAAGTGATGAAGAAGAAAATATAAACCAAACAGATGAAAACAAATACACTCAATTGCCACCAGAGGCTTTGCAAGCTTTTAAAGAGTTGAGTGTTTCAATGTCAGACAAACTAAGCTCAAGCAAAAAGATTATAAAAGAAAAATGGGGAGATTTCGAGGAGAGAATGAAACATTTGAGTGGAGACAAACCTCAAATTCAGGAAACGGTAGTACATAAAAGAATTATACAAGAGAATCAAGTGTCTAGAGATTTTTCTAATGACAACGCATCTGGAGAACCCAGTTTACCATTGTATGATGATATTATTTATAAAGAATCTAGTCAAAAAGCCATAGAAATAGACAATGACGCGATACAGAAGGATAAATTGACCACAGAAAGAGAAAGACTATGTAAATCCTTATATCAACACTTTAGACTAAGTTTATTAGGAAAAGATACAGAAAATTCGAATTTATTATATATTCTAGACAGCTGTGATATTAAAGAGATCTACTATTTAATGTTACTTTTGGAAGAGTATTGTGTATCTATAGGTGCGGTAGAAGAATCTAAATTCGCTCCGAATAATATTTTTCTAAACTTCTTGGAAATAACACCAAAGAGGGTAGAATTACTAGACAATATCATCAATGACGAAGAATTGTACAAATATTTCGTCAATTCCTGTATATCGGTGAATATGAAAACGCAAAAGCTCTCTAATTTGGGTTGCGAATGTGGTTTTCCATTACCTTATATGAGAACGAATCAAACGCCTTTGTATTCCGAAATAATAGACCAATTCATAGAACGCCAATGGTCGAGTCAAACTGAAGAACAGTGCTACGATATTTGCAAGAGAATGCCATATTTGTGGAGAAAAATCCTATGCTTGCGTAGAAACGAAGACCTGTCAAACATCCTGCAGCTTATCCTACAAATGTTAGATGAAAATTTACTCCATTCTTTTCTACCACAGTTCTCTTTAGAGATTTGGGATCGAGCTGTTCAATTGTATGCCGTATTACATGCAAATAGATGTCTCAATTGCAATAAAACTTTTGACCATATGTCAGTGAAACAAACTCTTTCTTGGGATCATATTGGAAGATTGATGATAAAATCTATTGGTGGAATAAATGCGCTTAAAGTTATGGAAAAACACGCAGATTTAATAGGTATTGGAGAAATAAGTATGAGATTTTATCACACCTGTTTTCTTGTGACGCTATATGAAAAATACGATAGCACAATAGTTTGTCAACTGACTGATACGATTTATACATCGTATGATTTTGAAGACGCTGTTCTAGAGGTTTGTAAAGTCTTTGTTATCCTTACTCTTCCTTCTTATATTATGTTGCGGGGATTTAATTAAACCTATTTTTAAATTAAAAAACTAGGTTACTTTATAAAAACCTAATATTAAATTCTTAGACTTTTAATTTAAAACCGGATTCTATTAAATCTCCGCGACATATACACACATAAAAGGCAACATCTGCTTGTTTGTATTTTAAATTGCTTCTGAATTATGTACTAAGAATTTTTTTTAGGTCTTAACAATTCCTTCAAAAACCTAGCTGACAGTCAAAACTGCATTAAAATCCCTTGAGAGGCGTAGCAATCCTAGTTCGTACTAAAGAAATACCAAAACCATTTGTAAATCATAGATATTCTTAAGGTAGTGTATATTTATTCTGATTACATTACAGAATTTCTAGGTTCCCAAATATATATTAAATAAGAACACTGATTAATACATGAAATATAGGAATAATAAGCTTTCAATGGAAATTTTAAATCGCTTTGTATGTCATCTTTAAATCAGTGTCCTTTCAAAATATATAGGTATTCGGGAACCAAGATATTCTGTAATCCAATCGGAATAAACACACACTATCCTCAGAACATCTATGATTTACAAATTGTTTTGGTATTTCGTTTGTATGAACTAGGATTGCTCTGCAGGCATCTTAAATGGTTTTCGTTTTAAAGTGGTTGCGTCGGTTTTCGTTCCCAAACGCATAACTTATTATTGTTTATAGCACACTGTGCGTAAAATGACCGCTTTACGCACGCTGCGCTGCATTTTCCGCACTTGTGCTATAAAAAATTATACGAAACTCGTGCGAGAAACTTTTTCTCGACTCGTGTGATTGCAGCGAAAAAACGTTTCATCGCTCTCGTATCGTAATATACTATTTCATTATTTTTGAATAAAAGGTATTAAATAAATATGATTTTTGGCTCTACGCGACAATAGTTTAATGTTAGTTAAGCTTTTCTGGCAAAGTTGTGATATCCGTATCCGTACCCCTATTATAAATGCGAAAGTGTGTTTGTTGGTTTGTTTGTTTGTTTGTTTGTTGGTTGGTTTATCCTTCTTTCATGCAGCAACGGATCGACGTGTTTTTTTTTGCATAGAGATAGTTTATGGACCGGAGAGTGACATAGGCTACTTTTTGTCCGGGGAAAATGCAAACGAAATCAGTGCGGGCGAAGCCGCGGGCAAAAGCTAGTTTTATATATTACTTTGTTAATGATCCCGCGCAGCAATTTTAACCGTGTTTTATAGTTGTTGTACAGGATAATTTACATCGTAATGCATTAAAGAACAGAACATTGTTAAAAAAGCCCAATTGACATTAAACCATTGTCGAGTAATGTCATAAATCACATTTTCAATGCAAGTGCTCGTAAAGGCCCACTTTTTATGCATCAAAACCGAACAGAAAGTCCATTATTTTGCCCTAGGGCTTTATTATTATTATTTTTTATATTTATTTACAATGGTTGGCTAATCTGCAGCCTTTCCTGTGTACCATAAATGTTATACTTTTTTTTTCTTTGTTTAACGGCTCTGGATACAGTCCTTTTGAGCCGGTCATAGTTCAAAAGATTATATTTGTTTTATTTCCTCACACTATGCATTGAAAAACGTAGTATGATACACGGGCGTAAGAGCAATAAATTACTTGGTTACGTTTAAAACACTCGCTACGCTCGTGTTTTAAATCGTCCTCGTAAATTATTCCTTTTCGCCCTTGTAGCATAAACTACTATTATTTAATGCAATTTTTTTCAAAAATAACGATATCAGTAATAATTTGTGCGTTTGGGAACGAGCCCTGATTCTGACGCAAACCATCTCAAGTGCCATTCATTCAAACGCCGTATGTTGCATTTTTCTAGTAACTTAGCCGGTCGGTAGAGAGGGGAGGTCACAGGGGACATGCCCCCCCCCCCCAAATCATCCACGCTGGTTCCAAAATCTCCCAAAACTTGACGGTTAAGAAATATTTTAAATAGATATACAGCGTGTAACAGAAAGGTGTAACCATATTTGAAGACCTTATTCAGTCAATGGTATAGAACAACTTTTACTATGGACAAACCCAGTAACCCGAAAAAAAAAATCAACTGTTTCATAGAAAAATGCAATGCCGCTCGGCCGAAATGTATGGAACGGCAGATTTTTTTTTTGAGATTTCAGGGTTGGCTCCATAGTAAAAGTTGTTCTATACCATTGACTGAATAAGCTAAATATGGTTACACGTTGTATAGCACTTTTTTAGCACTGCTAAAAAGTATTAACTGCCAAGTAGTAGAAAATGTTAAAAGAATTAAATAAAATAACAAAAATTGCATGTTATACTGTACCCACCCCAAAGACAACTCCCCCCTCCCCCAAACTCTAGGCTGCGACCGTTTCTAACTCGACGAGCATGCACCATTGAGTTTATTTGCATAGAAAAGTAGATTCTGAAGGCTTTAATTTAATTTAATTTATTTATTTATTATTTACATTTATACTACACAATCTTTGCCTGCTGTCGAAACTAAATTTTCTTCATAGCAAAATGGTCCTTAAGTGATACGAACAGAGGCTTAATTAGTTTGGAAAAATTTAAGTATTGTCAGCACTAAAACTAAAATTAAAGCCTTTAGAATCGGCTTTATTATTTGGCGAACGGTGAAAACAATGTGATTGTATATTTTAAAAAGTCTGAATTCTACCTCCTATAATGTTTGGACGAAGAAAATTATCGGCGAAACGTGGGTGTACAATTGTTAACTGTTCTAAGACAAAATCATGTGATAATATGTTTTTATATCCTCGACTCGAAAAGGCAATATCAACAAAACATTTTCTTTGTATGAAGTTAAATTAGGTACGATTTCTTTTCTTTCAGATCAGCAAATTGCTAAGGAGCACAACAAATGGACAAATAAAGAACACAGCTTTACCGATTACTGTCGCTGCGAAATCACCGCACTGGGGCTTGTATAGTATTTTCGAAAAAATAATTTCAAACACAAACTCAACTGAAAATTTTGAACTGAAAATAGTAACACTAGAAGATATTTTAGAGAATGTAAGTGTGAGCAATGGCAACACTGATTGCAGTCTGTGTGGGTTGCCATTAGTGAATGAAGTATTGATCAAAGATGGCGGATTGTGGGTTTTTAAGTGTGGCCATATCTTTCATGGTACGTGTTTGGATTTGAATAAGTTAAAATTGTGCCCATCGTGTAATGTAAGTGTAAAGTAATTTTATTACTTTTACGTTTTTTTAATATACAATGTGTAAATGGCAGGTAGTTATCCCAAAAGCACAGAATACTTAATAGTACAGGCACAAAAGAATCTCTCCGCAAAGACAATTTAATAAATAGTGACTCTTTCTACGACGCAATAAAGTGCAGTTTAGCTCGCTCAGCGTTGCACGCCTGAAATTTTATTCACTTACAAGGCGCCTCTCCTTCTATCACGTAACTCTGTCTCTTCTTAACCCACTCAATATTCTCGCTCCAGGCCTGTCTATATACTTGTAGCTTATAGCCTTAGTGAGTGCGCCAAGCCTGCACAAAGTTAAAATCAATATATTTTTAAATTGCGTTTTGTGTTTTTCGGTGTGACCAGTAGATTATGTGTTTTTTTTATGTAAAGATACCAGTAATATTACACCTGTATACACAACTGCACAAGTGTTTTTACTAAATTAATACTCAGTTTTTGATTTGAGTTGTTCTCGCCAAGAAAGCCAATCACAGCGCTATGTTACATACATACATAAGTATCCCTTTACCTGAAATTCTCAAATGTCACATCAAGTTAAAGTTCTACCATATATTTTGCAATAAGAAACACTTAGGCCCACTTGCACCTAGCTGCATTAACCCAGAGCATGGATAAATAAGGAAGGATAGATTGCTCACTCCATACATTAGAACAAAGCCCGCGTACAACTTATTATTTTCGCCAGTACCTAGTAGTTTGACTTATTATTTTTGATGTCGCTACTATACTAGATAAATTGTGACATACCTAGTGCCATCTATCGAACAGTTGATGAAACGAAATTCGATGTGTGTGTAGCAACTATACTGCGCCCACAAAAACAAAAATTTGCTAGAATACGACAATACGCGACACATGGCATACGATAAATCTGAGGATAAATCGCTCAACCGTGCATGACAGTTGAGCCAAGAGTAAAGTTATATACCGGTATGTATGAGTAGTGTGTGTTAGGTAAATAAAGCGTATTTTAATGCACATATTTTGTTTAATTGATCGTTGTGCGCCATCTACCGGAATTCAAAATAACCATCTGCACGCTTAGTTAGATTGCCAGCTTACCACCGAAAGTTTAATGAAAAAAATGTTAAAAACACCTGATTAAGAATTCACTATTTTCTGATGCGATGTTATGAAAATTTTGTGTTTTTATTCATAAAATAAATAAATATCATGAACCAGAACAGTAAAATGCTATATTCGTCGATTTCAGACAAATTTTATTTCCAGCGAGACAAGTAACGCCATCTAGCAACGTTATTTTTAGTATTGCGAACAGTACAAGGAGATAGCAATCTATCCTTCCTTTATTTATCTATGCCCAGAGGGCCTATTAGGTATCTTAAGTTGCCAGCTGGATTGGGTGCCTGTCATCAAAAACATAGATATACTATCGAATTCCGATTGTCTAAGGATATGTTCGAACTTGAACTGACGACACAGTTCGTAAATAGTTCAATACCCAACAAAGGTAATTTTGAAAGTTCAGTTTTTAGCTATGTTTTTGATGATAGGCACCTAGTCCAGTTGGCAACTAAAGATACAGAAGAAAGGAGCAGGTTAACTAACTTTTAATGCTTTGTCCTTGTCACATCTAACCATAAAAATAAGGACATAGCATAAAAAGTAAGTTAACTTGGGTTATGTTGCTTGGCGCAAGGTACATTTAGCGCCGTCAAGTGATGGCACCTATGACGTTTAAGGCGATATGCGAAAAAAAAATACGGGTGTTTCTTTTTTGTGTGTTTCATGAAATACACGGAAAATTTTAATACATTTCTGGTTTATGCATTTTGACTATATAATCTAGGGTTTTGAAATTGGAAAACATGTTTGGATAAATTTTCCTTGACAGAAATAATTGTTGAAATGAGGTCTTCAAACACACTTTTTCTCCTCGTTCGACGAATAGGAACCATATACAGAACTCAAACTACTTTATTAGGTATGTTTCAACAATATCTAGAGATTTGATATTTGAAATTTTGCTATTTTAGTTTTTTTAATGAAAATATAAAACCAACTTTTTTCCCTTTTTGCCCTGAATCCGCCCCTCTCGCACTGCGCGATTTTTCGCTTGGAGTGACAGTGACATAAATAAAATTCGCATAGCCTCTTAAAAGCTTCACCGTTTCTCTTTGGTAAGATAAGAAAGGAGGCAGCTTCTTGTATTTATTTTCATTGTGATCCCGTCACTTAATATGTGTAGTTAACGCGCGAGTTGACTGTAGACCTAAGAAAGGACCTATACAATATGTCGTCGTCATAGAATTCGGCGTCTTGGAATTTGTCCAGGCATATCGTAATTCTGTTACAGCTACTGAGGATCATCTCGCTCCGCTTCGCTCGGCTCCCAAAATGTATTTATATGTAAACACGCTGCTCCTCGCTCCGAAAATTGTTTCATACGATACAATTTTCCGGAAATGGAATAATAAAGGTTAGGTTTACTTCAATTAATAAAAAATTCACTTGAGTAAAATAAAAAATATAGGAATAAAGAATAAATAATATTATAAATATATGCAATATATGCCTAACTCCACACATTCGATTTGCATTGCTAAGAAGAAGGGCAAGAAACTTAGCAAGATCTCGTCTTTTTTTTTCATAATATTAGTAACAAACAAATAAATGTAAAAAGTAAGCCTATACTTTAATTGAATAAAATTACAAGACACAAGACACGAGAAAATTATGTCATGAAGGCAAAAAAATATATAATAACTTTGTCTACCTGTTTACGGATTTTACCAAATGACGACGGCAATACAATCATACACACACACACATGTGTTCTCTCTACACACGTAGCACTACACTGCAGGCGTGAGAGGGAGGTGTGCTGACGGCGGGGGAGGTGCTCCCTTCACCTCAGCCCCCGACTGCACTCAACTCGCGCGCTGATTCTACTCACCTTAATTCAACTGTAGACGCCTCACAAAAGATGAAATATATGTTGATTTTTTGTACTTATGTTTTATAAATCTTTTATCTACGTATACTTACCGAAATAACAAATATATACTAATTTAAAAGTGAATTATATATAAAAAACACACATGATTTTTATACATCTTGTAATGGAAAAATAATCTCATTTAAATTAAATGTAAATATGTAATCAAGTTAGTTAGTACATAGTTGCTATATTTTTTAATGTTCTCTAGTATGTAACTCTAATACCAAATAACTTTTTGTTTTAGTTTGATGTTATTGTAAGATTTTATTTTTTGATGTACTTAATAGTTTTGTATCATGTACTCATATTTGATGCTATATAGGTGTATAAAAAAAAAACAATATACTTACCCTGGAACTGTTGTCAAAGATTCACGCCATTCGATGATCCGCCATGATTTATGTAAATACTTTACATTAATAATTACCTAAGAAATTATTTTTTTATGAATTCAATGTTTAGTCACATTAACTTCCTTACAATAAAATTCACGTTTACATAATTATTATTTTTTTATCTTGGATAATGACTAGCGTCGTTTAGATTTCCATCCATCCATCAGCCTGTATTCGTCCACTGCTGGACATAGGCCTACCCAACATTACGCCACTCTTGGCGGTCCTCAGTCATCCTCATCCAGCCGCCGCCCGCAACGTCCTTCAGATCGTCAGTCCAGCGGGTACGAGGGCGGCCTACGCTGCGCTTTGCTGTACGTGGTCTCCATTCCAATGCCTTACGGCCTCAACGGTTATCCCGTCGGCGAAAAATAAAAAAATATGGCCAGTCCACTGCCACTTCAACTTACTGATTCGGCAGTTTTGATTTAAGTAAATTTAAATTTAATTTGAATTTAAATTTATCAAAAACGTTGCAGCAACTCTTAGACTTTATTCTGAGAATAACTAGCTAAATAATACCAATAAAAATGTGACGTGAAGTCGAAATAGATATCACCAGTGAACCCAAAAAACATAGAAGTCTGATTAGAGCTGAAAAATGAGCCCATGATAAAGTGTGTTGAACACAACTTTGTATGAGTACGACGGCTCCAATAGCCAATTCACTGTGTCTTTGAGTAGGCCAATCACGGTTGGCCTAGTGACGCATGACAACAGTACGAACAAACCATGAGCCTTTAGCCCTTTTGTGTCTCTGGTGCCATTTTCACTTTGTTTGTCTTCTATGTTTTTTTTCATTCGCTGGTTATGACTAAACAATTATTTATTTTCATCAGGTATTCTGGAGCACTTAGAAATGTTAGCTTTAATGAGGATGTGATTCTGACCATGAACTTTGATGTTAAAGTATAATTTGGTTTGTAGCAGTTACTAGATCGTTCAATAAGTCCCGAGACTAACTTTGAGATGGCGCATATATATTAAAAACTCTTTTGATTTTTAAAAAGTACTGGCCATCAAATGAGACGTGTCAGAATTTTTTGAAAATCGAACAATAAAATATTGAGTTACATTACAGACATTTAAGTGACGATACTTTTGTAATTTCGAAAACATTGGAAAAAAACGAGTTTCATGCGTTGACAAAATATTGTTTTTTAATGGGAAAACACCGTTTTAGCACAACAGTGGCCTATAAAGGGTTATTCGGAATCTGCTCCGTCTAAACCAACCATTTGTCGGTGGTATGCCGATTTCAAACGCTGTCATATGAACACAAATGATGCTGAATGCTCTGGTCGTCCAAACGAAGCAGTGACTCAACAAAATATCAACCAAGTCCTGAAAATCGTGAAAGAAGATCGGAAGCTGAATGTACGCGCGATAGCTGAGATAGTGAAGATTTCAACTGGTAGTGTTTTCAGTATTTCACACAAAAATTTGGTCATGAAAAAGCTTTTTTCCAAATGGGTGCCGCGTTTGCTAACAATTGCTCAAAAGCAACAACGTATCAATGATTCAGAGCGCTGTTTGGCACTGTTTAACAGAAATAAAAAGGATTTTTTACGCCGGTATGTGACAATGGACAAAACATGGATTCACCATTTCACTCCGGAATCCAATCGGCAGTCAGCAGAGTGGAGAGCAGCCGGTGAAAGCCACCCGAGGCGGCCCAAGACACAAAAATCTGCCAGCAAGATAATGGCCTCTATATTCTGGGATGCGCATGGAATACTCTTCATCAACTACCTTGATAAGGGGAAAAATATTAATAGCGAATATTACATGGGATTATTAGATCGATTAAAGTACGAAATAACAGAAAAACGGCCTCAAGTTAAGAAAAAAAAGTGATCTTTCACCAGGACAATGCGCCGTATCACAAGTCCATGATAACGATGGCCAAACTAAAGGAATTGGGCTACCAATTACTACCCCATCCACCTAATTCTCCAGATTTGGTCCCCAGCGATTAATAGCTGTTTTCAGACCTAAAACAAATGTTCCAGGTTAAAAAAATTTACTCAAATGGTGAAGTAATCGCAGCAACGGAGGCTTATTTTGAAGCCAAAGAAAAATCGTTCTTCACATATCAAATGGAAAAGTTAAAAAAGCGTTGGAGGGACTGTAACGCAGTTGAAGGAGACTACGTTGATGAATAAAAAATAATTTTATCAAAAAAGATGTGTTTTAGTATTTAGTATCGGTACTTATTGAACCGAGTGTTACATTGATTCGTTTGACGAAATTCGGACTCTCCTTGTATTGAAAAAAATATATTTAATTAATTAATATTTTATCTAGGGATTCTATTTATAAACAATGTTTTAAAATTTATATGTTTGTCAATAAGAAAAGTTTTTCGCCCTCTTTTTTTGGTTTTCAAAGCGTTCGTTTCAAGAACGCTGTCAAAAGATCAGCTTGATTTTTTTATTTTATAAAATCGGTATTAGAAATATGAATGGATTCTACTTAAAGCCAATATTTTTTCCCTACAAAATATATCAGTATTAGCTAAAAACACATCAATTTGTTGTTTCACTGCGTGGTCATTAGTATTAGGCGTCCAAGAAAAAGAGGCCAATGAGCCAACATATAATCGCCTCTATCAAAAGCGACTAAGGTCTTTGCCATTGGACTTATTGTGCTGGCCGGGTAATAAAAAAAGTTGCTAGGGTAGACCATCACATTTTAAACAGATTATAACTGATTGGCACTCTTATGTTGCCAAAAGGACATCGACACATCGTAGAATTGGGTATATCATGATTTGCCTGGGCATATTATATTTCTGTTCAAACTAGGAGGGGAGCCGAGCCAAGCGGAGCGGAGTGAGGAAAGTGAGTGAAATTTAAATATTATTAGAGTGGATAACAAACTAGAAAAGATCAATCAAAAACAAACCCAAATACAAGAATTTGAAAAAAAGATCCCCGGGCCAGGATTCGAACCTGCGACCTCTTGTTATCAAGACAAGCGCGCTACTAATTGCGCCACCCAGACCGGTGAATTCTTCCATCATACATGTCCACTGTTATTTTTGCTTCTGCCTGATATACTAGCTTGTACTGCACATATAGAACTCTCACGAGGGCGTTATGTGATTCTTGTCTTTGGGTTTGTTTCTGATTGATCTTTTCTAGTTTTGTAATGCACTCAATAATATTTAGAGTATTCATAGCGATGGATTTTGCAAAAATAAACATAATCTGAGTGAATTTGTTTACATGTAAACCTAACACGCTCCTCCTCGCTCCGCTTGTCTTCGCACTTTTTGTCGACTTTGGTGAAAGATTTTCAATTTCATTATTTATGATCTGCCCACGACAGTGGGTGGTAGAGCTGATGCCGGGCTCGACTGTGGAGGTACCACCATCTTACTTGGAGACCCCTCGAAGTAATTCGGGGGAGAGTAAAAGGACAGCTCACAGGCAAAAAACCAGGAGGCCCACCATGCTTGGGACCGATGGATGACGGTATATCCATCCCTAATAGCCGGGCCTTATATGGAACAGACTGGTGACGGGCAGCGGCGTCACTGGTGTGAGGGTTCCGGCACCGCGCTTACCAACCCGCCTGCCCAGCGTGTGTGAGTATGGGCAATTCTTCCAGGACGACCGCCGGGAGTGGCAAAGTCCTGGTCCTGGAAAGGCTTATGTCCAGCAGTGGACGAACTAGGCTGATGGATGGATGATGCCCACGAAAGATATACCGTTCGTTCCGAAGCAACGTTTCAATCTTCATTCATCATCAGTACATCTGCGATGTGGAACTCCTTGTCAGCTTCCGTATATCCGGATAGTTAAAACCCTGATTCCTTTTAAAGAATGGTAAATAATTAACTTCGGGGCGAATGCCTCATCCATACTTCGTGTTTGTGGCCAAACGCCATTGTAAATAAAGAAAAAGAAATAGGTCTTACGTAGTTGCAGAATGAGTATACTTACTTATATTAGAATTCGTAGGGTTTTATAATGAAAAAAGTCCATAAATGTTTACTTTTTAAT
Source organism: Ypsolopha sequella (assembly GCA_934047225.1). Lineage (NCBI taxonomy): Eukaryota > Metazoa > Arthropoda > Insecta > Lepidoptera > Ypsolophidae > Ypsolopha > Ypsolopha sequella. Next base: position 23,498,971 of record OW203993.1, read on the forward strand.
ATACTTTTGGGTTTTGGCACAATTTTTAAATAATGTGTCCTGGTGTATACTAGGCTTTAATACCTACATTCTACATTCTTAAATATTTCAATGAATGGCGAAAGATAAATGGCCAGTTTTACAGTTGAGAAAACCTTATTGAAAGACACGTAAGCATGAAAAGGAGCGCTTTGATAGTCTGATCCATTCTTAAAGTACATACATTACATCTAAACTAGGCTTTCTCAATTTTGAAACCGGCCAAGTCATTTATAATTAAAAAACAAAATTTAAGTACACTGTGTAACGTATGAATAAAAGTAATGGCAAGAATTACCTTTCTACATAAAAAAAAAAACTCAAAACAATGTGATGCGTTCAAGAAATAAATAACAATATAATGAGAAACGTTCGCGCAAAAAATATTAACTTGCAATACTGAAAATCTAAAGTATCGCGAAAATAATCAATACAACCACAATTACTATAGTTTACATCAAATTATCGCCTATTTACATGAGTTCAACATACAAATAAATAATTTAACGACTGTCTATAAATCCTTATACATTTATAAAGAATACACACTAACTTATGCATTAACATTTTTCACATACACAATAATTTTACGCACCTTAAAAATTAGCACTACGCTCGTATATTACTGGCATACAATATTCCAAAAAAGAAAGAAAAACAACAAAAGTTAAAAAAGAAAATAAATAACAAAAAAATCAAAATGGCAATCAACGACTTCGGCGTAAAACCACGGTTCTATGAATAAATCTACGCTAAAGAACTATACAACATCATTTTTTACTAAACCTAGTATTATTATTTTTATATAGTACCATACCAACTACATTTTAAACGGCTAGTACTACTATAAATTGCACGATTCAAGTAAAGCGATTTTTTGTGATATTATTCCTTCTATATAATATCCCTTCTCCTTTTTCGGTGGGCCGTCCACCAAAAGATTTTGCTATACATGTGATTTTGAATGAATTTACGAATATATTATAGAGACAAACATTAATTTCAAATTGACTTTTACAGAATTGACTGCATTATTCATATTTTTAAATGTTTTATACTTACAACATTTTTTTTTCTACCGTTTCTCTGTTGTGAGTGATGATTATGTTATATTAATGGTAAAAGAATCTCTATTATTTTGGAAAATGTATACAGATATTTCACAATTTTTTAATATATTTTTACATGAATATTTTATTATTTTCTAGTATATGATGATTCATTTATTATGCTTGTCCCAGTCATTGTATTTATAATCAATTGTTCTACCAATGCCTACTATATCTATGAGTATTATTCATTTTATTACAATATTAGTAATTATTATGCCTTTAGGTGATCTCACTGGATTTTTACAAAAAACAAGAACAGTTCTCCGTGTTCAAAACACATAAATTTTCAAGCATTTCGCTTCATATTTTTGGTTTGATACATTTTTAATAGCTTAAATCTAAAGCTTCTATAAAATTATTCTCTTATCTTTAAACTTAACCACATGGCCTCAAAAAAGTCAAAATCCAAAGTAGAGACTAATATCCGGGTTACTATATCAAAAATATTCACAAAATTAAAAAAGAGAAAGAAAGCTATCTGAATCTTTTAATTATTTATTTACACGATTTGATCAAAAAAGCGACTTATGTAAAGTCAAATATTATTCTTTTGTTTACTAAATATTACTTAAATTAAGTACTTCAGTATGTACATTTTGCTAATTTACCTACGTGTCAACGAATTGGCACATGAATTTCTTCAGAGAGTTTGTGCCAGACGATACATTCAGATTATATTTTGTGTCAATATTTATTGGAAAGGTTACATATTAGAGTTTTTTTTTCTTAATTCTCTAGTGGAATATAATCTCATAAAACAGTAGGGCATTACCTACATCGAGAGATCCGATTGCAACACTGGCATTAGGAGAAAACCTATATAAAGGGTTCTCAATTTTACGAAACCAATAACATGGCTGCAAGAACTAGCTTCCAATCACTAAACGCTAAAAAAACTTGCAATTATGCTCAGCTGCCAAATTTCAAAAACTAGTAAATAGTTTAAACATAAACGCCCCGCTAAAATCGGAAACGATAACTTGGAATCCCAAATCGAAGGACCAAAAAACTAACTTATAATAAAGTCAATCCAAAGGGTACTAAGATTACAGGAGCGACAAGAAGGTGGTATGAGTCATAGCAAGGGACTATCTTTAAGACTATTACAAAAAAACCTTGAGAGTCAAAGTACTAGGTTACCAGGGATGGTGGGAGGGTGGCATCGAGAGGGGCGCGGCGTGCGGGTAAGGCCAGCCGCGCATTGGCCCTCAGTCCTCGTCCCTTGGAGACAGTGGCGGAGAGAAGGATTGGTTCATGTAGCTGCCCCCATTAGGCGGAGGAGAAGTGTTTGAAGGTCCAGGGGAAGACAGAGAGGGAAGGAAGCCCATTTCGCTACCTCCGTCTCGGCACCAGAGCTGCCTCATCTCCTGACGTCGAGTGCGCATGAGGTTCTTGTATTCTGATATCCGCATCTTCTTACCGTCGACTATGCATGTCCGTTTTGGTCTTGGTCTGTACCTGTAATGAGAATGTTGGTTTGAGTTTTTGCGTATTCTTAACCTATGATCTGTATACCGCTTCTGTGGTAGAGCGCTCACCAGCTAACCTCGAGCTCGTGGGTTCAATCGCGGTGCACATTAATTTGTATTTGGTCCATTTGTGCCCGAAGTACGGCGATAGGGCTCACCACCCATCACGTTTGGGACGTTATAATAATAATCGTCAGTGATTGACTTCTATTTCACAATTTACATTTGGGAACCCCTCTGACATCCCTACTTAATAAATAATATGAGCAAATTGGCTCCGCATTTGCCATCTTGACCCGTGTTCAGTAAAAATAGCAATTATTTTAGTAACAAGGCCTCACTCACCTATAATCAGGGTGCTTCTCCATGTGAAGCTTAGAAAGCCGGCTCTGCTCCTCATAATAGGGCTGCTTTTCAGCATTAGACATGGCCTTCCATCTGGCTCCTAAGATCTTAGAAATGTTAGAGTTGTGCATGTCAGGGCAGGCTTTGAGGATCTTTCGACGCTCGTCTTTAGCCCAAACCATGAAGGCATTCATTGGCCTTTTGATATGAGGTTTCCCTGCCTCGTCGCGTTTTGGTTGGCGCACCAGCTTGGCTTTGTCTGCTTCTTCGTTCGGTGATTGGCTCATGGGCCATGATGATGCTGGAATGAAAGAAGGTAACGATTAGATTGCTCAGTTATTACTGATTTGGAATGGAGTACAACATGGCGTAACATAAGGCATGGTTTTAGAACCATTCTTCTATCATGGTGGTAAATGTGCAAGCCTAAAAGACGAAGGCTGGGTGATTTTGCAAAATACCTGTAATGTCATTAATTAATACTTTTTAACTTTCACTAGTGTTCATGATTTTTATTTTGGATGAAGAACATACAAATTGTTGCGGCGATATAAGTAAAGTAAAGAAACAATCAAATTTCAACAAAAATATCCAAAGGTGTCTGGAAATTTAATCTAATTTGAATTATATAATTTATTGTATTTTAAAACTGCCATTATGCAGGTTAGTGTCCCAGTAAAAAACAATAAAATCACCTATTGTCAAACAAATATTCGAAACGCTTCTATTAAAATTAACTAATTAGTAACGGTTCAAATTTTATTACACAAAAAGTATTTTAAAGCGTGAAAATATTCCAAAATGCCTATAAAATGTTAATGTCCTGTCCAAAGTGAGTAGCATGTATCCGTTGTTAACAATTCAGAACGGAACGATACAGACGGGCCCATTGGAAGTCGCTAAGCTATGTTGTACATAAATTATAGCAGCTAGTGTGCTCAGATCGTAAAATAATCGTAAACTTGAGATTAACACATAACTACCAAGAAAATTTTACTTAATCTAGTTCTCGATTTTAAATCATATTGTTGAAAATATAAATAGTTGTAAAATACTTTATTTAAAACAGTTCGTTATGCTGTGTTCAGTTATTTAGAGATAGTTTCGTCATGTAAAAGTAGCTTAAAGGCTTAAGCGCATATCTAATCGTTTGAACATTTACAAAGTAACGTTATTCAATTAATATAAATTTCTTAATTTGTGACATTTTATCTCCTCGCACGATCTCTATGCAAAAACAGCAGATTACAGCTATTAATTAGTTGTTTTAATGGTCTCAGAGGTTAAAGTTCTTATGAGCTTTTGGACTTTTAAGGCGATTTATAAGAATATTCTCGAAATTTACAATAAAGTCTAATTAACAATACTTAAACATACTTTAAAGCTTTATTTAAAAGGACTATTAATTATGCTAGAATTATATTGTTTCAAGGTTATTCGTTAAGAGAAAACTAAACAGCAGGTGGCATATCAACATTCACTAAAACAAGATCTGAATAAACTTTAAAAAAAAATGTTAAAATCCCATTCTACTCGTCAAGATGAATAAAATAAATAAATAACTACATTAAAATGGATTAGTTAAGGGCCTTACCGACACGGAATTTTCGATTTGCATAATCTACATTTTTGTTTTACCGCCTTCTTTTTAGATCGGCCACAAATCAGTAGAGGTATCTGATGGAAATCACGAAAATTGAGGCATCTCATTAATTATGCAGACGACCTTGTTGGTAGAAACTTAAACTGGTTTGGAAAATTACGCAAATAAAACAAATCAGAAGAAATTTTCTTATGTTTGCTCCCTTTACACTTTAAAGATGAGGAAATCAGCTTAAAGAGGCGTAAAAAAAATGTTGTTTTTATTTTTTTTACATGACAAGAAGAAAAAAATGCTCTATGTGATCAAGCATGGTGGATCAATCCCATTCAAAATTTAAAAATGTGTATATAAGTATATAATTTATATATTTCGTTCGTGTCGATGACCGAGCTAAGCAGCGGCTTTTTGGACTGAACCGCTAAACTATAAAATTATTATTTATGCTAGCAGAAAGGGAATAATGCTAAGTCTTTGATTTATAAGTTGTTGTGTATCGTAAATACTATTAATAAATTTATAGAATCAGATGGCTGTGAATTTTATTAAACATAAAAGGAAAAGAAGGAGAGTTTTGACTTTTTTAGGATATGAAGGAAAATTTTGATGACAGAATTTCTTTTTTATTTAAATTTTTTTGACATGTTAGCTAACTATGAACTACAAGACTACCCTCTTTTCATTGGTTTGCTATAAAAGGTGATTTTGATTTTTACTTCTAAATTCATACTGGAGACTCGAACTGTGATTAAAACCAAGTTTCAATTACTCTTTATGCGAAATGCAAACAAAACTTAATTGTGCCCCCATTTGCTAAATAAAAGCTCAAATATGAGATTGCACGGATAAGGTCATTAGACCTTGTTGAATAATGAGCATTTACTAAGTTTTTTGGCAATTACAGTATCAAAGTAACCTTGTAATAAAAATTATGGGACAGGTAACACCTATGCACATACAATTTATCCCGCGATACGCGACATTCAATTTCTTTCCGACATCACTTATTATACAAGCGAGCGAATGTCTATCTATTAATAGTTACTCTATGGTGTCGGTCGTCAGTGGACGCAAATACTGCACTGCAGTTATATTATATCTAAATGTAGCATTATATTGGTGTCTTTTTCTACATCGTTCAATCGAGACTATACGTATCTTATACTGTTTCCACCTTTAAGGGCCTTACTATTGCCAAATGGGTACTTTCTAAAGCCTACTCCTCGTTTATGGCTAAACCAAAAATAATGAAAAAATGTATTATGAATAATCAACTCTTAGACAACATATGCAACAGCTTTCTTTTTCATAGCACCAAAACTTCTACATGATTTTTTTTTTTTACTGAATGGCGTTTTTTGACCTCAAATTCCCTACTGCTCCTGAGTTGCTTGGCCGATTGAATTCATCTATGCTTTGATAAATAGATAAACTTTATAGCTATAAACATAACATGAGATTATTCAATCGAGTAATCACGTCCAAGTGAAAAGTATAATTTTCCCCTATTTCGCTCTATCAAGGACGCAGCGAGCGTCGTAACAGCCACTATGCATTGCGCGCTGATATGAACGTTATTTCAATGTCGTTTCCGTTGATATTTGTAGTGACAAATATCGAGCTGCTAATTTGGCGATGGTAATCGCCTTAAATGGGTGACGCTCACACGTTTGGAATCAGTGCTCATCTGAACACAGTGATAGTTGGACGCCTTAAATGCACTTAAAGTTAATCATTTTAACAACTTTAGTAGTCTGATCAGTTTGCTGACCATAGGTAGACAGATTGCGCACTCATAAGTGTGCGCGCGTCGGCATTATGTTAACGCACGCATTCAAAAACAATGATTTTAGGTGCCAGGACTCATCTAAACTTTGGAAATCTTTGGACTAGAATAGAAAAGGGAATGCTTCGGTGGTGGTTTGAACATGTAGAGAGGTTGAATGAAAGTAGTGTGACGAAAGGAATTTATGGTGCGCAAGTGGAAGGTACAGCTCGACCAGGCCGCCCTAGAAGGACGTATGCTGACCAAATTGGCGACATATTGAAGAAGGGCCATGTCAAAAGTACCCGGAATAGAAGAGAATGGTATCGATTCGGCATAACACGTCTTAACTTATTTGTCAGGACTAACTTTATTTTAAGCGTCCTGTCTTTTTCTTTCTTTATCGAAAAGACAAGGACAGAACGCTTAAATTAAGTTTAGTCCTGTCAAATAAGTTAAGATGTGCTTCACCGATATGACTAGATCAGCATTTCTTAACCTGTGGTCCGCGGACCCCTGGGGGTCCCCGAGCATATGTATGGGATCCGCAGCCTAATCTATGGACTGAGATATTTACTGCTTTTCTCAACGACATACACTGTGAAAAGGCATTCTCTGCTCTTGTGTATACTAAAAACAAATACAGAAATAGATTAAAAGTGGAAACCGATTTGATACTACAACTCATTAACGTATTTTACATGAAAAAGTATATTTTTTTTGTAATTTGTAGAACTAAAATAAATGGTCCGAAATTTATTGCTGCTTTTTTTATTAAGGGGGTCCTTAAAATTGTGCTAGGTTTCCTAAGGGGTCCGTGGACAAAAAAGGTTAAGAAACGTTGGACTAGATTGATGGATGTGGAAGAGGTGAAAAAGGCGTGAGTATATGTATGATATTATCCCCCGGTTTCTGAAAGGCCAATCAATGTTAACAGTAGATTAAAAAATTATTATCTGCGGATTAAGCCAGAAAAAGTGGGAATTTTACATTGAAATCAAAAATTAACTAAGTTAATTATTGATTCATCACTATTCAGACTTCATATATGCTTTATTTTCACCGTTATTTGCGGTTAAAGTTTTTTTTAATCTACTGTTGACTTTGATTGGCCTTTCAGAAACCGGGGGTATGTATGTACTCTCTTTATTTACACGAGGCGCGAAATCCTTAAAGATATAGGTCAAACGTCGAAGAGGCGCATCCGCTAACATTTTCTCATGACGTATTTGAGAGCAAGTGTCTTCACAATTAATAAACTGGAGTACGGAAACTGCACGGCGTCAACCGAGGGACATTCCTTGAATTAATTTGACACGGTTTCAAATAATTTATAACATCCTACGTTCGGTTGATTCGCGAGATACCGTTTCTGTTTTCTCTAGTTTCTGAACGCACCGTACTTTCGCGAAGAAAATTTTACAAAAGAGCTGAAAAAAAAAACAATTAGATTATGTAAAACTTTACATAATTATGTTTAGAAAGTGTGTAATTTGAATAAGCCACCCTAAAAATGTAATATTTAGTATGTCAAACTAGATACCTGTCCGTCAAACAGTTTATTTTTATAAACTAGTACTAGTACGGCGAGTAGTCTTGACTTGACTATAAAGGACAATGCCACAAAAAACCCAGGCCCGCCGCAAACGATATGTATGTTATATTTTTTCTAAAAATGTGGTAAGTAAATCTGTATATGTGAAATTATCAAAACAGACATACCTACATATATACAGATTTACCTACCACATTTTTAGAAAAAATAAAACATACATTTCGATACTAAAAAAATTTACCCCTGCTACAAACAAATAGCAATTTTGTACATTTAGCCTTCGAATTTGATAATGCCCCATATACATATTCACTTACCACATTTTTAGAAAAAATATGACATACATAACTTTTGCGCCGGGCTTGGGTTTTTTCTCCATACATTTGTAGCATTCTCCTTTAATTATGTAAAACTTTATTGTTAAGGGTTTTGCTAGTTGTTATTTATCGTAAATAATAAGCTTTTAATGTACCTTTTGTTGTGAATAAATTCATTCATTCATTCATTCATTAAAATTAAGACTATGATATAAAATCTTTAAGAAATTTGACTAGTTTTTTTTTTACACGTAGTCGTGGAGGACGTATAGCGGGTGGCGAGAGAGCAAAAAAAAAAGTTCTCACTAGAATAGTTATTGAAAATGCCTAGAGATATCATTAGCGAAGTTTTCAGAAACAACGTCTTTCTATAGCTAAAATTTTAGCTCATCGATGACGTTGTCTATGGTATTTAAAAACAGTTCATCGCTATTTCTAGACATTTAATTGAGCAATTTCAACAATTGTTCCGGTAGGTATGTAATAATTAAGTATTATTGTAAAATGGCGAACTTTTGCAGCATAAAACGCCTTAATACAGATCATAGTTATATCAAAATATATATATATAATAAATATATAATAAAAACTCCCGAACACAACTCTGCAGCTTATGGTAACTCGTTTAAGGCCCTTACCATTGCCAAATGGGTACTTTCTAAAGACTACTCCTCGTTTATGGCCAAACTAAAAATAATGAAAAAATGTATTATGAATAATCAACTCTTAGACAACATATGCAACAGTTTTCTTTTTCATACCACCAAAACTTCTACATGTTTTTTTTTTTTTACTGAATGGTGTTTTTTAACCGACTTCAAAAAGGAGGCGGTTCTCAATTCGACTGTATGTTTTTTTTTTTTTTTTTTTTTTTTTTGGCGTTGTTACTCCATAACTCCGTCATTTCTGAACCGATTTGAACAATTCTTTTTTTGTTTGAAAAAGTGTACTTCCAGGTAGGTCCCATTTTAGGTTTGGTCATGATCTGATGAAGGTCTTCAGAGATAGGCAGTGGAACTCCTCAGAAAATGACAGCATACCTCTCAAAATTGAAGTAATCGCTTTGTACCTGGGTGATAATTACAAGGTATTACTTGAAAATCATCATTCTTTCATCTGGCCTTCGATCCTGGCTTCATCACCATATTCACCATAGAACTCCTCAACGGATCAGAGCACATAACTCGAGATTGCGGCAATCACTGCGTTAGGGTGCTAATTCAAGGGTATTACTTGGAGATTACCAGAATACCCACCTGACCTTCGATCCTGGCTTCATCACCATAGAACTCCTCAACGGATGACAGCACATAACTTTGGATTGCGGCAATCAGTTTGTGTTATGGTGCTCATTGCAGGGCATTGCTTGAAAATTGCCAGTGTACCCACCTGACCTTCGATCTTGGCTTCATCACCGTAGAACTCTTTAACGAATGACAGCACATAACTCGAGATTGATAGCAGGAAGCTCCTCAAACATAGCTACTTATACTCACTTGAACTTCGTTTCATATTAAAACCACGTTTGCAAGAACTACCCATATTTCACAATTTAACCCAACAACACTAAAAAATGTGAAATAAAATAAACTTTTAACAAAAAAATAGCAACCGACTTCAATAGTAACAGCAGTCATTCACTAAAAAGTTAATAATAATTCTATAAAGACCGATGGTACCGAAGCAACACTTTTGCCGACTTCTTTCTTCCTGAAACATTATGTTATCTAGAAGTCGGCGTATTTCCTACGATATAGCAACATAAAAACCAATATAAGAACGCCGACTTCTAGATAACATAACGTTTCAGGAAGAAAGAAGTCGGCAAAAGTGTTGCTTCGGTACCATCGGTCTTTATAGAATTATTATTAAATTTTTAGTGAATGACTGCTGTTACTATTGAAGTCGGTTGCTATTTTTTTGTTAAAAGTTTTTGACCTCAAATTCCCTACTGCTCCTGAGTGGCTTGGCCGATTGAATTCATCTATGCTTTGATAAATAGATAAACTTTATAGCTATAAACATAACATAAGATTATTCAATCGAGTAATCACGTCCAAGTGAAAAGTATAATTTTCCCCTATTTCGCACTCTCAAGGACGCTGCGAGCGTCGTAACAGCCACTATGCATTGCGCGCTGATATGAACGTTATTTCAATGTCGTTTCCGTTGATATTTGTAGTGACAAATATCGAGCTGCTAATTTGGCGATGGTAATCGCCTTAATGTTAGAGCTATTGAACGCTGGAATTCATTGCCGCATGGTATTCGTGACTGTCCCACTATTAGTCGTTTTAAGTTAAAGCTAAAAGAGCACTACCTCTCTCTCTCTCTGTCTTAAAGTTGGTAACTTTATGTATGTATTTATTTATATTAGTATTTATCTGTAGAAGTATATATTTATATATTATTATTTTACTTTTATGTTAATATGTCTTTATTTGTAGTACACGTATGTATGATTACTTATTTTTATTATTATAGTGTCCTCTCCCACTAAGGTTTGCTGGAAGAAATCTCTTTTCAGAGATAAGCTCGCATCTGTACATGTATTTTATTGTAAATAATTATATGCAATATATCTGTGTACAATAAAGAATAAAAAATAAATCCCTATTCCCACCTGACAAAAAAAAAACATTTCCTGTTGATTTTCTAATTTAGTTGTATACGTTCCAATATTTTAAAGATAACTATCAATCGTATCAAAGTGATGGATTCCGCCTAAATAAAATATACTTCAAGTCAAGAAAGCTTGTCAGAAATAGACTACGGGCGTATAGTGGGTAACCCTATGTAACGGGTAACAAGATGTAACCAAGTAGTGTTTACATGATGTGTAGAAAAAAAACTACATCAAAATAAACAGGTTTGGCTGGGCACAACCTGTATCATTTTGTACAGTCAGCAAAACATCACAATTTTTCTGATAAAAAAATCACGTCAATAAATAGCAAGAAGGGCTCTACTATGTTCGATAGAGCGTATCAAAAACTGCTTAAAAATAAGGTTAGCGCGTCCTAAGTCAGCCTGATTCTATCGAAGATTGATTTATTTGAAAAAATCGATTCAGCAGTTTTTATCCAGAAAAAAAACTACATCAAAATAAACAGGATTGATTGCATTGAGTAGTACATTCTACTCCAATGGTTCGGTGGGCGCAACCTGGAGCATTTTGTACAGTCAGCAAAATCAAAAAGCTCCAGGTTGCGTCTAGCCAACTCTATTCATTTTGATGAACTCAAAAGCAGTTTTTTTTTCTACACAACTACAAATTGGTCCTATCTTGTTACTCGATACGTACGGTTACCGACTGTACGCTCCTAGTCTAAAAGCTCTATGTTAAAAACCGTTTCTATAGAACGGAACAGCTTAACCCTTAAATGCATGAGATTTTATTTTTGTATCAAATTGAAAACATTGATAGATGTTAAAAACCGTTTCTATAGAACGGAACAGCTTAACCCTTAAATGCATGAGATTTTATTTTTGTATCAAATTGAAAACATTGATAGATGTTAAAAACCGTTTCTATAGAACGGAACAGCCTAACCATTAAATGCATGCGATTTTATTTTTGTATCAAGTTGAAAACATTGATAGAACATCATTTCTTGTTTTTTTTTTATTAGGTACTTATAAAGCTGAACTCTTTTTGACTTAAATATCAAAAAACTATAACAATATATGCAAGCAGAATATTTATTGGATATTTTTTCCAAAAGCTCTCTTTAACAATTTTCCCGCCAAAATTCGAGAAAATACAATAAAAAACGAAGAAAAATAAATAAATGAACCTTAAATTTTAAAAAAATCTGTTGTCAAACATATTTTAGCGCAAACAATTAATTTAATTACAATTTTTAATATCAAATTTTGTAAATATAAAAACCTTTGTGCCGTTTTCGACACGAGATGCATTTTAGGGAGCTAACAATTTTGTCGCAATTCAATTAAGTCATAAAATACGCAACACATTGCCTTTCAATTACTATCAAAATGACAGAACGGTCCCACGGGTGTTTCTAAAATTCCAAATACACTAGGCACTCAATCTTCATTAAAAATTACCAAAAACGTGATGAAAAGTAAGCCGGATTGCGTTATCAAAAGTTAATAGATAAATAAAATGGCGGTTAAAAGAATGCCGCTGTCTTTCGTGACTTGTTTTAAAAATTGCATGTTTATTGGTTTGCAGGTTATTTTATAACGCTCTCGTGACTTTTTGGAATTGATTAGGCTACTGGCACGATAAAGTATTCTTTTATTAGAAGTGAATCATGTGAAAATAGCTTTTTTAACAATAACTGCAAGTTGAAGACTATTTTATGCAGCTGTGCGAATTGAAACGGAGTTTATGGTTTTGTAATATAAAGTGATTTTGACTGATGTAACCAAATTTTTATAAGTAAGTGGTCAGAGTCGAGGTTTAATGACCCTTTTTTCAAAATACGAAGATGATTTGTGACCCAATACTTGTTTAAGAACAACCCCGTATCGTTTAGCGTGGGGCCTAAAATTTTGCGTTTTTTACAGAAAAGGTTATTGAACCTTGTTAACTGATCACTTATATTACAAACTTCCCATTATGAATTTGACTATATCAATCAAAGTCACCTTATAATAGTATGTACGCTTCATTTTCGGTAAGCATTATCAAAACGAATATTGAGCCAATATGCAGTAGCGCAGCAGGAAACCCATCAAGTAGCAAATGCTTACGGCAAGAAACAATATGGAAACAGATATTTAGGCACAGACCACTAAGCCATTAGACGTGAAATTTTTTCAATCAAAAATTGTTGAAATTCTTATTTACTGAAACCAATGCAAACTTTGGCAACTTACACAATACATATGTAAGTTTTGTTGAATATTATGTGTTTCGATTAATTGGAAAAAGGTGGGTATTTCACAAAACTAAACGGATTTCACTGTGAGTACTTTTCTCTGTATTTTTTGGCGTTATGTGTTTTTAAAAAAACAAATTTCAAGCAAAACAATTTTGTTTTAATATTTCTCGGAATAGTATTCGAACCTACCACGAATCCAAATCCAAGCCGTAAAGTTTCTAACTGATTTTTTATAGTTTGTAATGCATTCTAATAATAACTAGATATTTTATTTGTCACTTGTATAAGAGCTAAGGTTTGAAAACTTTATTTTGTACTATTAGAATCATTTTTTGTATTGCACTTTAGTTCGCAAGTGCCTTTCACACTGGGGTGCACCAACCGGAAGCGCGCGTCGCGAGCGCCATCTATTACATGCGCGCGCGCAACTCGTTTTGTTTCAGAGGAAATCACGTGACACGCGGCATTTTGTCCCGCCTTGGGACACCGCCAACTATCCCCTTCATCGCTACTCATATTGTTTCGGTATTTGAATATAAACGGTTATGTTTGAAACAAATTACATCCTTATTGAATAACTTAGGCTCAAGCAATTCTGTTACAATGTCGGAAGATATTTTTGGAACACCTTGTGTATCTGTTATTGATGAAAAATAGAAGAGTGGAATTTTCCAGCATTATTTCTTTAAAGAAATGTTAATAAAACACCTTGTTCCAAAAACTACAATAAAATTAGAACGTAATGTGATTTTCCAGTCGTCATTCAAATAGTTTATGAACATAACAATAAAGTAACAAAACTATTTGTCCTCTTCTCCAAACCGAAGAATTCAACGGCTATTCTAACACACTATGGAATCCAGGCATCCATCGCACCTGTCTTACTACATTACGGCTCAAAAATTTAATAAAAAACAAAAAGTACATAATAAAAAACCTAAATCTGTCCCGACAATGAAACGTAAACTCTGGAATGTCATCAACTCGCTCCAAGATGCAATAAAAACTTAAACAAATAAGCGAGATAATAAAAAAAACCTCAAGAACTGGTCCAAAGATTTACTGTACGACCTAAAGATAATTATCTGAATCTCGGTTTGTAATTAATAATTCTAAATTTCTCAATTTCAAGAGGCGAAACTTCATAATCTTGGGGCATCTTAGAAAATGACGTGGCCCACTAAAATCTTACATTTAGATCTTACTGTAAAGATGCGATCACATTTAACTAAAATCTGGAGTTTTAATAAACTTGTTTACCAATACTGGAACTTTAGACCATAAAACTGGATTTCACAGACCGTGTTTTGTATCTAACAGGAATTAATCAATTGAAAAAGCTTTGTTCGGTGAATTACACGAACATTTTTTTTAGTTTTTATTTTTTATTTTAATGATTTGTAATGGATCAGGATTACCAAATCATAGAATTCCTTGGTTTAACATTAAATTGGCTACACCCTAACCGTTAACTGCATGCGTATTAATATTATTACCAATTAGACATGAAACACCGAAATGCTTCGGTGACACGGTACATCTACCATTTTCACTTTGAGATGTGGCAATACTTGCAATGTTTGAAACTGCAGATAGTAAAGGATGTTCAATATTTTCTCTATTAACTAGAATCTGGGTATATTTCGTTTCCGATTGTTATTTTTAAAATGGCTTGTATGAATTAAGTAGCTTGTATAAGAAAATATTCATTGTTCTAATAAATATTTTTGGAAGGAGCCTAGTTTCCACTACACAAGGAAACTTTCTGTGGGAACTTGTGTTTTTATAATTTATGTAACTAATTTTGAAATAAAGAAATTTTCCTTTCATTTCATTGTAATAACTACTGTGGTCTAGTGGTTCGAACGTATGGATCACTAATCCGGAGTTCACGGGTTCAAATTTCGTAAGGACCCTTTTTTGTTCGGTCTGCAAGCTTCGGTGGGCACGCAAAGCTGTGAGTCTATATTTGCGTTGGGACGCAATAATCGTCGGTGAAACGAGTGTGGACTGAGGTTTGCATTTCCAGTGCACACTTGGAAACACCTCTATCATCCCCTTGGGGATTCATGTCGTGACAATGTTTCTAGTTATTCTATAGTACTAGGTAGGTATACCACGTTTAGCGTGACGATGCAAAGTGGGTCATTCCATTCCCCCGATTGACACCTGCCGCGTCTTAGGAAATGCCGCTGTCTAGACTTTTGACATAAAAAGGCGCCAGGCTCTGACTGCTCGTGACCTGGCAGCGTAGCATAGTCTTTAATCGCGCGCGACGCCACTAAGTTGAATCACAAGTGCAAGGAGCGTGACACGATGTTTTTGCGATTAAGGGCCTTACTATCGCCAAATGAGTACTTTCTAAAGCCTACCTCTCGTTTACGGCCAAACCAAAAATAATGAAAAAATGTATTATGAATAATCAGCTCTTAGACAACATTTGCAACATTTTTCTTTTTCATACCACCAAAACTTCTACATGAAAAAATTCATTAACTAAATGGTGTTTTTTGGCTTGAATTTCCTACTGCTCCTAAGTGGCTTGGCCGATTGAATTCAGTTATGCTTTGATAAATAGATAAACTTGATAGCTATAAACATAACATATGATTATTCAATCGAACAATCACGTCCATGTGAAAAGTATAATTTTCTCCTATTTCACCCTATCAAGGACGTAGCGAGCGTCGTAACAGCCACTATGCATTGCGCGCTGATATAAACGTCATTTCAATGTCGTTTCCGTTGATATTTGTAGTGACAAACATCGAGCTGCTAATTTGGCGAGGGTAATCGCCTTAAACAGTACGTAACGCTCCTTGCACCGAGTTGCACCTGTGATTCAACTAGTGGCATCGCGCGAGATTAAAGACTATGCTACGCCGCCAGATCATAGTTGGATCGTAGTTGCATTTTATAATAGAAGCCTTTATTCTAAATAGTATTGTTTTCTAGTATTAAGTATCATAATACTAAGGGTTGAATGGACCACTTTGCATCGTTTTGCTAAATAGCGTATCGTTTCCTAATCTAAGCCTTGAAAATTATACGGCAAAAAATACTTTTCAAAAAATTGCATCTGCTTTGTGTCGACACATCCTGTGAATGTACATACCCATCCGATTCTACCTGTTTGTTTATTTTTGTCGAATATTGCGAAATGAGCGAAATTTCGTGATGTTCTGCACTGGTTCCACGATTAGTGTTAATGTGCCTGTCTTACATAGTTGTTTGATAAATTGTTTCGTTTCATAATTGCTCTTCGAAAGATCTTTAATACGTCTGAAGATGAAGTTAGTGGTTATCAATCTATCGTGTTTGTATCGTAAAGGCGATTTAATATTGCTATAAACCTTCTCTTTGGTGGTTTTCTTGTTGAACTGTATAATGCTTTAAATGCTTTCGTTTTTTTTTTAATCAATTGGATTGGAGACTGGGAATGTGAAATCAAGTTTCTAATCACTCCAATTAAGATAAGACAACCTTTATGCAAAAATAATGAAACCACTTAAAATTAATCTTCATAAACATAATTATGTACCTACTACTACTAGTAATTGCATAAGTAATGGATTCTACAGTTTAGAGCTGCTTTATGAAGCAACTATTCAAATCTTTAATTTCGCTAATACACCCACAAATTCGCATCAAAGGAAGCTGTATAAACAATAATTCAGCCAATAGTGTACCTTGACACTTTTATAATGACACTATTACGTCTTCCAAAGTGTTAGCTAATAAATGATCCTGTTGGACAGCCGGGATGCTATTTTGAGAATCTCTGACGTCAGCGTGACGTTCAAATACGTCATTGCAATCTGAATCATAATCATAGGTGATCTTAATTCGTCAGCTTGAATAATGGGTAAAACCAGTTGACTATTGTTGATCTCTGCGACATCATTGTTTCCTTCCTATCATAAATAGTTATGGAAATGTTATGGATTTCCCTTGTAAATGTGATGTGTGTGTCATTGAAAATGATAAGGTTATTTTATAAATCTTATGTAAGTCTTCAATAAAGTAACTAAGTAATCAAGCAAATACTAAGATTTGTTAGTGGATGGCAAAAAAAGGGTAAAAGTGCTTTCAATCAACATAAAGTAACTTAAATAAAAAATTAAATAAGAAATGTGGTCCTACAGTTGTTCAAGACCAACCTCGAGTCAATCAGTATGAGAAACTAAAACTAGAATTCGCGGGTATGGTAACTAAACCTGTTACTACTGTATTGACGTTATATGTACAATTTTTGCTCCTTATTGAAAACGAGCAAAGAAGAAATAATAGTACTACGTCAATAGATACTCACAATTGCATCCAGCATTATAATCGTCATCGTGCTTCATCGGCGCATACGCAGCCTCATCCATCGGGCTGTAGGGCGGCATGAAACGAGGCAGCATCATGGGCTGTGCGGGCGACGGGGACCGCTGCTTGCTGAGGTTGAGGGGCGCGTCAGGGTCGGGTGGAGGTGAAGTGCGGGCATTAGCCGTGAGCTGGGCCAGTTGGGCTGTGGCTGGCCAGTTCGGCTGAGGCATCTGTGAAGGAAAAACGGCAATAATTAAAAAAAACAGCAATCAAGAAACATTAAGGTAGAAAAATATATATAAACAAAATAATGCATTAAATGGTTCATGACGGAAACAAAAAAGATGTGATAGCGATTTAATGAAAAAAAGTTATTCAAAATATGCATTAGAACCTGTCTGCCCAAATAATACTTTCATGAAAGACTAAATCACTTAACTCGTATTGGGTGAAGAAGCTTTCATCTCACACAAATTCACATGATTTAATTAAGTCATAGAACAGGCACTTAAAACTAAGAGCCCATACCCAAATACCTAATACAGTACAAGAACATAAAAGCAAGAATATTTAGTAAATATCAAGCTAAACGTAGTAAAATAATATGGCAGTTATTTGTTTCGAAACTAATAAAGGTAGAACAGGCACCTTTGGACTATGTCATAACGTCAGCGGATATTGCGGGTATATTTTGCAAACTGGGAGATGGACTGCAAGCTAACTGGAATAGATTCTTCGTTTATGTAATCAACTAATAAGACAACACCGGTTTAGGTAATTAGTACGAAAACAACTTTCGTTTTCTTGATGGTTCCTCTTAACGCCATTTGTGTTGAAAGATGGGTAGCAGATTAAAGTGTCGGCTATTTTGACAGCTCAATGCTACAGACGTGTTCAATTTGGGCTTGTATATTTGGGAATTACTCTTGCATCATATCTGTATACAGTACTAAAGGATCTTTTACTTGTATAATGTAGAGTACGGTATATATGTATAATAATGACATTGACAAATGTTTGCTTCGTAAAAGATTAAGAAAGCACAATCAAGAAGGATACAGATACAATGAAGCATTTATTATCTAAATATAAAAAAACCAAAAGCTTCAAATGTAAAATTAGGTCGTAAAGTAGGCAGATACGATGACATAAACATATTGTACTAAACTACTAAAAGCACATATATAACGTACCTAATTCAATGATAATGACAATAATTATTTTGACAATGAGGCAGCAAAGATGAAAATAATAGGAAAATTAATGAAAATAATAGGAAGACTAACATTTGATTGTTGATGCTGATGTGGTGGCTGAGGCCTCATTTGCTCCAATAGTGGCAGCAACGAGAGAGGGGGTCCAGGGTACATTCCATGCTGCCCACGCCGCACCATCTCTGCTTGTTTCCTGAACTGTTCCTGCTGTAACCGCTGCAACTCCAGCTCTGCTTGTACGTTTCCAATATTCTGGAACAATTAAATGCGAATTAGGTCAAAGAAAAATAAACGGTAAATATTCAGATGTCAAAAAATACATCACAGAATTTCAAGTGTAGCCAATAATTGTTATGTAGTTGGATATAAAAATAAAATCTTTGTATGAAAGTGGACAAATCGACATAAAAATCCAAGTTGACGAACTCCTTATTGATCTTGAAATATTGTCTGTGTATGCAAAACTTGTATATGCTATGAGATAGCTATGAGATCTTGATATTATGAACAATGCACATCAATAAATTACTGTCAGAATATCAACCTTGAAAACCAATATGGTAAAATAGACTTGAATAATGTATTTTCTTTAATCTAAACCTATTTTATTATTTAGTTTAGTTTGTAATCGGTATGTTTATTTTTAGGTCTTTAGTTTGTTTAAGTTTTTGGTATTTTATAGGTTAATTAAATTTTAATTTTAAGTAATATTTTTGTTATTTAAGTCTCTTACATTTAAATACATATGGTAAAATATTCACACATTATCACACATACTACCTACCTAGCAGTTTTGATATTAAAAGAAATATCTTTTTCGCATATCATATAGAAATGCATAAGAAATTTGCAATTTCAACTCAAATGTAAATAAAATAAATCGCTAGAATATTATCAATATAAACGATACCATCATCAGCGCGCAATTTTATAAAACATTAAGAAAAATAAGCTGAGATAAGGTCCATTAAACAATCGGAGAAATTGATGAAGAATTTTGAAGATAATGATACTTAAGTTAATGATTAAGAACAAAACAGAGACAGAACCGGTCGCTTGTAGCAGGATTTTTATCAAATAAATAAAACTAAAATAATCACGTCATCGGCTATTTGTTTATTGACTGTAAATTGGATATGCTTACACTTGGACAGAATTTCAAGAGAAATACTTTCCTAATTGGTTTGGGAATATTTTTATGACATTAAACTTTAATAAGATTTGTGAAGGCAAGCATAAAAGCTGTTACAATAAAGGTAATACATCTCAATAGTCAGTTTAAAAAGAAAGGACATTTAAATTAATTGCGAATTGGAAGAGAAATGCGTTGAAAGTGAATGCTTTATCGTTCATACATCAAGCAAGCATTGAACTGTTAATGGCTCCAAAACAAGACGTTCTTCGGCTGCTGAAAACTAAATGTTTGTAAATTACTCTATAAAATTGCAAGAATGTAGCTTAGTCAGCATCAATTTGTTTAGAAAAAAGGATTGCAGAAATCAATAGTACTGAGATTTAAAGAACAAAAGCTTAGCTTTTACAAACGACTGCGTTAGATAAAATCATATTAACATTATATCTTTGCCAGTTATATGATGTTAATATTGTAAATTTGTATCCCCTTGCGATGGAAAGTCAGCAATATATACAGTTTTAATATATTATATTTCATGTTCTGAAATACTGACCGCCTTTTTGGTTTGAGTACTCGACCACTAATCCGGAGGAGTTGGGACGTAATAATTGTCGGTGAACCGTGGGTGTACGAGTATAGACTATGACTTGCATTTCACAGTCCACACTCGGGAACACATCTGACACCCCCTCGGGGATTTATGTCCTGACGATATACATATATCATCTTCGGAAAATAACATTAAGATAAGAAGTACCAAAAGATTTTAAAAAAGGTAACAGATTATTGAAATAAGACTAGGTAAATGGTGCCTACACACAAAAGCACCGCTCTTTAATAAAGAAGATTAAAAGAAGACATTGACAAATAATCTATTAACAACAACAAGTACCTAACAACACCCATAAATAAACCGAAACCTGACGTAATAGCAAAAATAAAAACAACACTAAACAAGCAATTGGTTTAGAAGTATGGGAGATACGACGGAAGTTTTACCAGACAAATTACACCCATAAGAGAACGGATTAAACTTTTTATTAAAAACAACAAACTGTGTATAATGTATAGCCGTAATCGCCCGGGACAGATGTTCAGAAACGCAGGGCTATTTATTCTAATGTAAAAAGACTTTTATTTAATAGCTTCGCCTGGAAAGATGTCCTAGCAATTGCCGCAAATATTTTATATATGTTTGACGGTTCGACCGCGTTTTGATGGCATTATTAATGTGAGAGATGATATAAAAACGTTATATGATAGAAGGCGCCAGCTGTGTCCTACCAGATTTATTGTTGGGTTAAACACAGGTGGGCCTGGAATGACAACTTTTAAATATGAAATAGGGATTACAGTACTGAGATATATTTAAAATTTAATATTTCAAGAACGCGGCTGACCCCGTTCTCTCTGCAAATGTGGCATGTGATCGTAAAGAATCTTGATAATTGATAAGATTTTGAGTGGGGACATCAAAAATCTTTACGAATCATGAGTCAAGCATTGCATACAATTTGTTGTGAATTAATTGGTTTTGAACTGTATTATTTGGTTCTGATAAATAATACCAGTATCTTCAGCTTTCTGTATTGATAAGAGTTTATCTTGTATTCCCATTTTTTCTTGATGATGTTGTATTGATTGAAGACGTAATAGATATCCAATTTTTAAAAGACGGTCTTAAATTAAATTATACAGCAGATACAACTAAGATGAATGAAATATAATTAAAGTGATTGAGACAATAGAAACTGTGCCAATACAAACATTTGGGCGTGATTTGGCTTCTGATGTGCGCGGGCACCGAAGTCCGATCAATAAAGATGGTGGACTGTATAAATAGCGTCATACAGTGCAACAAGGCTCATTTGGCGCGTGGATTAGTCGTGGTCAAAATCAGAACTAACGCTGCTATCCTATCCCTTGTTTCACAGCTGCGCCCCCTTGACTGTCATCCACGCGCCAAAAGATCCTTGCAGCACAGTACATACATTACACGCTTCATTAGTCATTTTGCCCTTGACTTCCTTTTCATCACGTATTTATTTTTGTTTTTCTTCTTAATATATGTATAATATCTGGGCTTAGAAATTATTTCATATCAATATGCAATTTTGTTTTCTCCAAAATCGATTCTCTTTTAGCTTTCTCCACATTTAATTTTCCTTAAAATATCTCTTATCATCCTCATCAAACCCCTTGAATACATGGCTGTGTCAGTCTCCTTTTAACGAGTAGCTGCATTGTCGTTCTTGCAAAAAAATCTATCACTGCTGGAATTAACTGACACACATAATATGACGTACGCATATTATTTAAATATGTTACATAAAACACTGGAAGACGTGGATTAAACCTATCTTGTCAAATTCAAAGTGGAAGAGGCCGTGGATTACTAAAATGATTAATTGGTCTAAGCTTGACAGAAATGAAAAAGTGGAAAGAAAATCAAAAGAATAATACCGGATACACTATGACAACTATGAAATATAACAAATAGAAAATGTGAATAAGTAAAATGTAGATTGTACTGAAGGCCTAGTTTATAAAGATGATATTTGCGAAAAAGCTACAGATCTTGAACAAAATGGTAACAAATTATTTAAATGGTAGTGAAGAGACAATAAAATTAACCAATAGGAAGATTGTTATACTAATTCTACTATTAGCTATTGAAGTCATGCCAACTTTTACTCGTACTATACATTTCAGGTAAATTATTTATATTTTGATCTTACATAGATATGACAATTTAAACATCTAACAAATAAACTAGTTTTACTATTGCCATTCAAAAAATATTTCATGAAACTAAACCCGGAATTAAATAACTAACAGGTTCACAGGAACTCAATTCCGTAAAGGATTGAATGAAATCCTAACCAGTTAATCTAACACAATGAAAAATCAGTGATAAGAAAAAAAACTAAAACATGTGGCACGATCACAAAGATGACGAGAAGTTGGTCCGTGGTTAAGGAAAGTAGATCTTCTATTTTGGGGTATGTTCGGTTTTGTATAATAGAATTTATTCAGATGTCAATAAACAGGAAACATTGAATAAAACTAGGTACTACCCAAAGAAAATATCTCACTCAACAAAAGAACGTGCTCTCACACAAAAACGACGGTAAGGTAGATATTTAAAATTTCAACAAAAACGAAATAAAAAATTGCGTGGATTTGCTTTTTTGGGTTAGTACAGTATTAGTGCATGGTTTCATCCTTATTTATACCCAGTATATCATTGCCGGGAACTCTTCCCAACGCGGCAACCCATGCGTTTTATTAATGAATCAGACGTCACATTGACGCAAAAGACAACTTTCTGGACAGAAAATGATATTATTTGAGTAAATCTCGACTATAATTAGATAATTATAATCATAACATTGTCAAGTATACAAATTATACATTTAGTACATTTCATTTACTGAAATCTAAATCTTAGAAATAAATTAGTTTGTTTTTACATACTAATTTAATATTAACTTGAACCAAAGTAGGTAAATATAATATGAATCCGTAAGATGGATCCGAATCACGATCTGGACTTCTATGTATTGTTTTAGCGATAATGAGAATTGAGAGGGTTAAACAAAAACAAACAATGATCAACAAACGAAATACAAAATCGCGGATCCCCTCATAATATTAGTAACAAACAAGCTACAGATATAAAAGTGATGATAATTTAAATAATGCGGCGGATAAAAAGGGCTGGTTGGTACAATCGTGAAGGGTGACAGGGTTGCCACAAAGAGCATTACCGACAAGCGATGACATATCAAAATGAATCGCTAATGCATAGCCTTGGACAAGGAAGCTGTAGAGACTTCAAAATTAAGATATATATTAAAAATCTACTGTTTAATATTGCTATTCAATCCGAAATTCCATATGAATCCATATATTATGTAATAGGATATTTAAGTACTTTATCTGTTGAATTCTCATTATCGATCATCGCAGTCTAGATCGTGGTTCAGATCTATCGTACGGGTTCAGGAAACATTACGCTTTCGTAAAAAACATTTTTTTGAATGTTGAGATCATGGTTTATCTAGTAGTGTGTACACGCTTAAGTAATTACCTAAAATTTACTTAGTTTTACTTTCATTTCCAAACGCAGCAATTTTTAAGGAGTCTGTTACTATTATGTAGAAAGTATGTATGAAAGTATGACTATTATGTTCTTGTTTTGTGAATGTTTCTTTTACTGATGTCCAATATTTCTTTCGTACCAAAATTTGCATGCAACATTAAAACTAGCTAATAAGGAGCTCTTTTGCATGTACCTACTACACACCTAGTATCTACCCTTGTTAAAGCAAACAAAGATATTCTTATTCTTATACTTAAGTAATATAACTTCGAAAGAATTTTAAAGTTATAATGGGCAAGGTAATGGCGTCTCTACTTCATCCTAAAGGAATGGGAGTTCAAATGCGTTTTAATATCGACAACAGATTGCACAATAATGCCCTGAATTAATTATTACATATGCTGAGTTGCAATAATGCAACAAGCATCGCTGCAGTTTTATATCGAAGGTAGATTGATCGAGCGATATGTTTAACGACTGGTTGTCGATTTGTGTTTTAGTCAAATTTAATTGAGTTTATTTCTATTACTATTTATATTCCTAATAAAATTTCATGAAAGGTTTTCAAGAGAAAAATAATTTCAGAAGTGCATTAATTCCTTGCGGTCCAAGACTCGTAAAATTAATAAATAAGATTCCAGTCATTTTGTCCGTCTGAAAACTGTATGCTCGTTAATATTTTCATGTGTTATCCGATAAACGTATTATTACGTAATAATATAACGATTACACGTAATATTAGTTTCATATTAAGTTCACGTACGTTACGGCAATTAACTAACTTTGGCAACACTGATACAAATCAGTATGACTACATGGTACCTACATTTGTACTACGTATTAGTTCAATTGAACTACAAGTTGGTGCTGTATGCTAAAGGTCAGGTGGTAAGCGTAGACGACGTTGCGGGCAAAAGCTAGTTTCACCAATAAATGTAATTCTCAAGTCCGATTAATAGATAAAAATACACTAAAAATATCAAAACAGTAGTAACAAACTAACAACTAACAGATATAACGTAGCATCAAGTATTGACAACCCTAATTAAAATGTCAGACTTGTTGCCCCACTAGTCGTACAACTAATGCAGAACGGCAAACTAGACCCTTTGCTTGGTCCTTTAAAAAGGAAAATAAAAAAAAAAAGTTTTTATCAATTATCCGCACGAAATTTTTGTTGTAAGTTTACAGACTTTTTATTTAATCTTGGATATTAATTTCGTTGAATTTTTTTCGTGATAAAATACACACAATATTATTTTCTGCCAATCATTTGTTCTAAAAGAAGTCCTATTAAGAACCCTCGATCATTCTAGATCTATGTTAGATAATTACTGACACTGACAGGTACCTATTTGATTTTTCAAGGGCGGTAAACCTAATTAGCTGGTTGGACTGTGCAAATCAACAAGAAAATATGAACTTTGTAAATAACACAAAAATTTATTTAAAAAATAATTAGGTCATAAATTAATCTTGTCTTAAAATAAACTTGAGTAACTATTTAAGGCGATATACGAAAAAAATACGGGTGTTTCTTTTCTCTGTATTTCATGAAATACACGTAAAATTTTAATAAGTTACTGGTATATGCATTTTGACTATATAATCCAGGGTTTTGAAATTGGAAAACATGTTTGGATAAATTTTCCTCGATAGAAATAATTGTTGAAATGAGGTCTTCAAACACACTTTTTCTCCTCGTTTGACGAAAAGGAACTATATATAGAACTCAAACATATTTTATTAGGTATGTTTCAACAATGTCTAGAGATTTGATATTTGAAATTTTGCTAGCTATTTTAGTTTTTTTAATAAAAATATAAAACCAATTTTTTTCCCTTTTGCCTTGAATCCGCCCCTCTCGCACTGCGCGATTTTTCGCTTGGAGTGACAGTGACAAAAATAAAATTCGCATAGCCTCTTAAGCAGATTACATGGCATACATAATTTTTCAAAAGCGTCCTATCATTATTATTATCCGTGTATTTTTTTTTCAATATTAAGGGTCAGCTACATCATGTGTCTTGTTTTTCTATTGAAATGGTTTAGTTCTTTTTACAAGTGAGGTCCAATCCAAAAGGTCAAGTAGGCCCTCCCCCAACCCGCGAGCTCCGGGTGGCAGTCAGTGTGTTTATCGCAGGTTCTATCTACACATCGGTCGGTGCGCCTCGTCATGATTCGCGTTTTTTAATGGGTTCGCTGCCATCGGGCCGTGATTGCGCGAATTCGAGACGAATTAATGTGAGATTGTTATGTTTTGTTCGTCGGATAAGAACATGCTGTTTTGTTATGGTACTCGTAGGTGATTATGTAAATGTAGCAAGCAATTTTTTTAAATCATAAATAATCAATTAATGCATTATCAACTTTGATTAAACAGTTAATTTAGAAAAAACAGTATTAACGTTACTATAATGTAAATAAAAAAGCTATAAAATTCCCGTTCACAGAATCAAAAATATTAAAATATACCAACGAACTAGATTTTAAATATTAAAATATACCAACAATTTTAAATATTAAAATAAACCAACAAACTAAATTTTAAATCCGAAAACTAGTGACACTTCGTAGTCGTCTAAATCTATAAAAACAAATTTAACTATGAAACTAATCCTGAAATCACAAAAAAAATCTACGTTTATTGTTCAATATCAATAATGGTATTATTATAACATTGGTATGATTAACAGGTGGTAGAGCTGATGCCGGGCTCGACTGTGGAGGTACCACCATTTTACTTGGAGACCCCCTCGAAGTAATTCGGGGGAGAATAAGAGGACAGCTCACAGACAAAAAACCAGGAGGCCCACCATGCCTAGGACCGACGGATGGCGGTATATCCATCCCTAATAGCCGGGCCTTAATGGAACAGACTGGTGACTGGTTACTGGTGCGAGGGTTCCGGCACCGCGCTCACCGACCCGCCTGCCCGGCGTGTGTGAGTATGGGTAATTCTTCCAGGATGACCGCCGGGAGTGGCAAAGTCCTGGGAAGGCTTATGTCCAGCAGTGGACGAATTAGGCTGATGGATGGAATGGTATTATTATGTATGTACCAGTGTTCAACACACAGTTTCTTAGAAACAGCTATTTTCACGATTTCAGGGTTGGCTCCATAATGAAAGTTGTCGTATACATGGTGACATTAATTCATGTAGCCAAATTAATATTGACGACTGTAAGTGCTCAGTATCAAGATTCCATGACCCTTTTTATGAAATTCGTAACTTATAATTTTCATGTACTCGTACCATACAAACGCAAGTCCAGCCACGAGTCAAATACTATAGGGCTATCATTTTATTTTGCGAAATTTGTAAAAAATGTTATCGATCCGTGATACAGATCCCTACAAAGCCTCTGGTATAAATTAGGGGGTATTAATTAATGCCACCTTAATGACAAGTATTATCACCAGTTTTAGGCCCTCCATGGCCTAAAAATACAGCCTGTATATTAATGTAAATGATCAAAAATCCGTTCTTTATCACTCCACCCTAATACTCCATGTTTTGAAGTCACTTCAACAAACAACACCGCAAAAACACCCACATCTTCGATCATTACAACTTAACAAATTATTGACCGTAACTGCAATGTAATAAAGCCTATTTTTCTTTAGATAATATGA
Source organism: Ypsolopha sequella (assembly GCA_934047225.1). NCBI lineage: Eukaryota > Metazoa > Arthropoda > Insecta > Lepidoptera > Ypsolophidae > Ypsolopha > Ypsolopha sequella. Next base: position 23,526,406 of record OW203993.1, read on the forward strand.
AAATAACACTAATCTACAATCGAACGCCGTTCGAACACGTGCCGGAGTATTGCCTTGCGCTACTGCATTTTTTTTTTGTTGATGTCGTTCTGATAATAATTAGGGACGAAACAATCGAATCGATGTTCTTGACTTTTGAAGATGGTTTTTGATGTTTGGAAATGTGAAGTTACTGGTCAAATGGAAATTTCAAGTACTGATTTACAAATAAAGGAGGAGCCTGATGAAGGACCGAAACATCGAGATTTTCTCGTTAAAATCAAACTGAAGTCTTAGCTGTAATATCTATTTCGTTACTGATTAACATTTACATAAGGACAAAAAAAAATAAGTAATGTAACTGAAATTAAATGTAAATGGTTGCTCACTTTTTTTAAGTTTCGACATAAATAGTATCTTCTTCAGGGGCAAATAGGGTCTCGTAACGATTTCCCGCTTGACACGTTACTAGACAGTTGTACCTGGCTATCGTGAGCTTAGTATTCGCTTAGCGTAAGGTGCATAACTTAATTTTGTTGGATTGAAAAACATTTTGGTCTGTGGCAATTGACGCCAATAGTTCAGTATAAGTGAGGTTTATAAAGCAACAGTTAGAAAATGTATATGTCGTGACCATGTCGTAGAATTGACCATATCATGATCTGGTCGGGCAGATCGTAAAGTATGAAATCAAAAATCTTTCACCAAAAGTAAAAAAAAATAGGTGCGACAAAGCGAAGCGGAGCGAAGAGGAGCGTGTTAGGTTTACATGTAAATACATTTGGAGAGCCGAGCGAAGCGGAGCAGAGAGAGGCATCCTTCCCAATTTTAACAGAAATACGATATAGCCAACCAGATCATGAAATGGTCAATTCTACGATATGGCCACGACATATACACAATTAGTCATGATCTTTTCAAAACCAACTTAAAATGATGTTTTAACATTGTTTGAAGAAGATCATGACTAATAAGTGCATCAAATTTCAAACTCATGCTTCATAAACCTCACTAATACCATGGACTGCTAATACTTAACTATTGGCGTCAATTGCCACATACTAAAAGGTTTTTCAAACTTTAACTTCTGAACAAGAAAAGCAAAGTTAATTTATGCACTTTGCGCTAAGCGACTGACGTTTAACCTTAAATAACAATATATGTATAAAAAAATAAGACTTGTTGAACACGTGGCTTCAGTTTTCTAGCACTTGTATGTAAGTGTAAACTTTTTAGTTCAACAAAAATTACCTAATACGAGTAATAAAGCCATATTAAGAGTCGGAGTTCCGAGATTGGGCAAAACAGGGTTCGGGGTTATGGCTTTTTAAGATAGTAAAATATTAATTTCTGAACAAAATAAATACCACTTGTTACCTTACAAGATGAAGTACAGGTTCATTAAAAAAAATCTTGGCACTAATGTATAGTAACTTCAGAAAAAAAAACAGGATTTTCAAGTTCAGGTTACACCCGTAGCGCTGCAATGTTATGCAAGAGATTTTCTTGAAATTCCTGTTTTTTTTCTGAAGTTACTATACATTATTGCCGTGATTTTTTTTAATGAACCTGCACTTCATCTTGTAAGGTAACAAGTGGTATTTATTTTGTTCAGAAATTTGAATTTTTACCGTCTTAAAAAGCCATAACCCCGAACCCCGAATCTCGGAACACCGACCCTTAAGAAAAACTTAAATTCACCTACCAACACGAAACCCTTAAACAAAGAAGGAAAAACCAAAACCTTTTACTGAGAAAACCGTCTGGCGAGAACAAAATCCCTTTCAAACGACTGTATCCACACCACATCAATGTGCTTTGATTCCATAAAAGTTTCCGCAACTATAAGAAAAGATTACCAAGATAATTTCTTCAGGTTATCAACAGTCACCCTTATTGTTAGTCCATTAGAGCCTAGCTAGAAGTCTAATTATCTTGGGTTTCTAGTAATAAGGCTTACCACACACTCACGCCACACCTGTCTTTTGTCACTAGTCGCTAATGGACGTGAAGCCTAATCTGCTGCGAATTATTGAGGGAGGCGGTTAAAAGGTAGTATATTCAGGAAATAAAAGAGAATTGTAAGATTGTAATGCTTTGATTGTAATTGTAAGGCGATAAATTGGAATATTGGGACTTTTTGGAGTCGTTTTGACTACTTCCAATACTACTAGTTTGATAATAAAACGTTTTTGGAACTTTTTCTACATTTCTGTAATACAGAAAAGCGATTGGAAAACTTTAACTTGATAAAAATAATAATTGTAATGAGGTCTTTCTTCATTGACACAATTTCTCAAAGTTAGACAAATAGGAGTGACATACAGACCTTAACGATATTTTATTAGACAGTTTTAAACGATAATTTTGTAATTGGAAATTTTGCTAGCTATTTTAGTTGTTTTTTTTTTATATAAATGAAAAAGCTAACTTTGTCTGTTTCGGCCTGAATCCGTCACTATTTCATTGCGCGTTTTTCTGCTTCGAGAAACAGTGACAGAGAGTAAATTCTTTGCCTTAAAAGAGGCTATGTGAATTTTATTTTTGTCACTGTCACTCCAAGCGAAAAAACGCCTCTCGCGGATTCAAGGCGAAAAGGAAAAAAAAAAATTTACTAATTTAAAATATTGTTGAAACCCAAATATGTTCGAGTTTTGTACATGTTTCCTATTCGTCAAACGAGGAGATATAGTGTGTTTAAAAAATTAATTTCAATAGTTATTTCTATCGAGGAAAATTTATCCAAACATGTTTTCCTAAAACAAAACCCTAGATTATATAGTCAAAATACTTAATACCAGGAATTCATGAAATACACAGAAAAGTAGCACTCGTATTTTTTCAATATTTCCAGGGACTTACGCATAAATATACGGAAGTCGGAAACGGACAAATGATTGCTTCTACGCAACTGCCTCTACCCACTCCCCCGCTTCAATCGCAGTCCCTATTTCGGCCACGTAAGAGTTATAATTATAAACCAAGAGATGTTAGTTTTGCTTGTGGCTGATTGTACTCGGCACGCTTCCGAAAGTAAAAATGGAGTGATTTAACACGTAGCCACGTGTTTTGAATTAAAATCTCTAAAAGAATTTTATTACTTTCCTGACTTTGTCATAGAGCGGATGTCCTCCTATATAACATATCTTTGTTGTTGGTTTTTTATAAATAATAACTATGACAAAAATGACACCCTTTTAAGTTTGTGTCATAACATAAGTTTTGGTTTACGACTATCACGCACTAAGTAGATTTATTGTAAAATGTGGAGATATGTAAAAAATAGAGGTGCTTCTTTTTTGTGTATTTCATGAAATACACAAAAAATTAAAATCAATTTCTGGTATATGCATTTTGACTATATAATCTAGGGATTTGAAATTGGAAAACATGTTTGGATACATTTTCTTCGATACAAATAATTGTTGAAATGAGGTCTTCAAACACACTTTTTCTCCTCGTTTGACGAATAGGAACCATATACAGAACTCAATTATATTTTATGAGGTGTGTTTCAACAATATCTAGAGATTTGATATTTGAAATTTTGCTAGCTATTTTAGTTTTTTTATAAAAATTATAAAACTAACATTTTTCGCTTTCGCCCTGAATCCGCCCCTCTCGCACTGAGCGTGTTTTCGCTTGGAGTGACAGTGACAGAAATAAAATTCGCATAGCCTCTTAAAGCTCAGTGGGTAGAAATCCGGACTCTCAATCTGGGGATCCAGATTCGAATCATGCAGGGCGGGAATGCACCAATGAGTTTTTTGACTGTATGTTTGAACGGTGTAGCAAAACACTGTGATGATACCTATATACCCTAAAAAATATATATAGTGACATTAATTTATGTAGCCAAATTCATACTGGAGGCTTAGAAAGCTATCAGTATGACGGATCAATAACACTTTTTGCTAATTTCGCAAAATAAAATGTTGATGTTGAAGAAGGGCAGACTGATGACTAGATTGATGAATGTGGAAGAGGTGTGTCAGGATCGTAACAGATGGAAATCTCTAGTCTCTGCCGACCCCTCTAGGAGACAGGCGTGAGTAATTATGTATGTTTGTAAAATTTTGATCTTCCATAGTAATCGACTCGGGGCTGGGTTTGCGTTTGTAGGGAACAAGAAAAAAATAATTTTCGAATTTCACAAAAAGGGTCATCGAATCTTGATGATTGATACTGTACACTGTATAATTTGGCTGTATAAATTGATGTCACTTTATATATTTGGCGAAAAGCTCACTCCAGATAACTTCGGGACGTAAAAATTATCGGTAAGTATAGCGAGTATTGACTGTTCAAATGTTAGTTCATATACATTACAGTCTATCTATATTACAGTCTACCTACATTACAGTCTACCTACATTACAGTCTATATACATTACAGTCTATCTACATTAAAGTCTATCCACATTACATTCTATCTATATTACAGTCTACCTACATTACAGTCTATATACATTACAGTCTATCTACATTAAAGTCTATCCACATTACAGTCTACCTACATTACAGTCTACCTACATTACAGTCTATATACATTACAGTCTATCTACATTAAAGTCTATCCACATTACAGTCTATCTACATTACAGTCGACCTACATTACAGTCGACCTACATTACAGTCTACCTACATTACAGTCTATCTACATTACAGTCTACCTACATTACAGTCGACCTACATTACAGTCTACCTACATTACAGTCTATCTACATTACAGTCTACCTACATTACAGTCGACCTACATTACAGTCTACCTACATTACAGTCTATCTACATTACAGTCTATCCACATTACAGTCTACCTACATTACAGTCTACCTACATTAATTACTTAATTAATTATTTGTCTTTTTTTATTAAACTTAAGTTATAATTTGTTCTACTTTTGTTATTTTAAAATTTAGATAAATACAAATTATATAAAAAAACAGAGGAAGTAAAACATAAAAGGAGTTTTAGTAGTTTTATAAAAGCTGAGGATTGTGGCCACGAAAGCAGCGGAAAGAAATAATGACGGCACTCGACTCTATCGCCTTCAAAAGATCATCTTGTGGCCACACGAAAGCTGAGTGCGGACATTCCATTTCTGTTATATCTATTATTCATTTTAGTTTTATAAAGTAATCCATTAGTCAAAATAATAACGGTGTTACTGACAGGTATACCTTTAAATGAAACCTCAAAATCTAAGTTACTGATCATAATAAGCAGCTTTCTCATTAAAAAAATATCGTACTTGCAGAAATAAAGTAATATGTTCATGTTTCCTTGAAAATCTACTGCGAAATTTGTAAGGAAAGGCCTATTATTTTTCATTTGCACCTTTATGTTTATTTGGGAAAGTTGTTCAGTAGATTACTTGGTTTCATTTAAAAATATCTGTCTAATTACACATGCGCCCGTAGCACAGGGTTTAAATGCGCGCGACGCGACTTAGATGTGTCACAAGTGTGAGGAGCGTGGAATACTGTTTAATCGCAAAAACATTGTGTCACGCTCCTCACACCTGTGATTCAACTAAGTCACGTCGCGCGGGATTAAACACTGTGCTACGCGTGCTGGTATGATATTGGTTTAGATTGAACAATTGCTGCTGTTCCATAAAAGGTATTTTAACGATATCTTAAGGCTCCATATAAAGTTAGATTGAACACCGCATTTTGCATCAATCAGAATTACTCTAAGTCGCGTCGTTTCATTTTAGTGCACCCTCAGTCGTGGCTGAAACACGCGCTCACGAAAAACTGCATTTTATTTAAAGAACGTAACTCGGCTCCTACATGAAACTATTAAAATATTCTTGGTTGTTTAGACGGTTTTATTAGCCACTTATTTTTAGTACAAATTTCAAGGCTGTATAATTCCATACATGAAATTTTGAGGTAACTTTGTAATTTTTTTCTATCGAGCAAACTTAAAGCTTTTGCGTTTTTTCACATTACACAATGCGAAATGGCCATTTGACGTTATGCATCTGACCTTATACGGACCCTTAACGCGGAAGCGTCTTCACTCGCCCAGAAGAAGGCAGTCTGAATCTGCTGAAACTGGTCGGCTATGCCGATCAAAAATAGTTGTTGAGGTGAGCCGTTTTGCAATAATCTAGTTATAATATAACACAGGTTCCTTTAAAAATATATAAATAGGTACTTTCTGAATGAGCACGCTTCATTCTAATTCCCATGGACCGTGCTGATGGCATAAAGCGCCAGCCAATTTTTATAGCGAATGAAAAAAAAAACAACTTCAAATTGAACAAAACCAGACATCTTCTTTGTACAGAACGTAATGAATCCACATTAAAACCAACGCTATTATTTTCACCAGCGAACAGAAAACAAAAATAAACACAAGTAGGCAACGAATAAATGGAGGGGGGCTGTGGGACGAGCATTCACTGGAGGAAAGACAGACACCCCCCCCTTACCCCCCAAGAAAATACTGGTCAAGTGTGAAGCGTACTAGAAGGCTGAGAATTCTGTATAGTGCACCATTACGTGTTTACGATCGGGGACAAAGAATTTTTATTGTGACCCACCATGGAACTTTGTCTCACTAAACAACTGACAGATAAGGCAAATGACATTTTTTTGCAGATAAAAGTTTGAATTTGTGAGAGACCAAGAGTGGTCAAATTTACTTTATACTACACCTGCTCGGAAAGTACCTTCTTACTTTTTTGAAAACGATGCAGAAAAAGTGTATGAAAATCCATTTTTAACGTGCTTGAGCAGGCAGAAAAAGTATATGCAAATCCATTGTTAACGTGCTGTTTTTTTTTTTAAATAACATAAAGAATGAGCAAGTGGCCAAGGGGCCAGTATTATTTTGCTAACTCGTTCATGAAACTCGAAAAATGATACTGGCCACTTGCTTTTCCTGTACAAAATAAAAAATTAGAAGGAAATAAAAAGTGACAATCGCACGCGAGTCAGTCGGGTTCTTTTATTGTATCTTGATTAAAAGTAAAATTATACTATTTCCTCGCAGGTGTAGTATAAAGCACTATGTATCACTCGGGAGAAAGTGCGATTCCCAACCCGTGTGTATTGAGGCCCCTCGTTGGTAATCGTCCCCTTTCTTCCCTCGGTGAACAATGTACTATTACAACTATAAACATGCTTTAAAGTTTGTTATAAATAAAATAAAATAAAATAGTTCTTTATTAAGGTTAAGAAGACCCATTGTAAAACACATGAAAATACATTAAAAATACACGTTTTAAATAACAAAAATAAAAAATATATATGGATAAGATTATTTACAATTATTATACTAAATTAATTATTAATATTTTTTTCTTATACTTTTATATTTGTATACCTAAGCAAAGTTAGACAATCCAGTGCTTCAACAGGGGTTATGTACTGCATAAAATTACATAATTTTCGTGTTAAATTTTACTTTTTTATTTTTCGCTTTTAGCCAACGCCCAGGCAGATACAATTTTTAAGCAGAAATACAAATATTTTTTGAAAAAATCTTGGCTCGAGAATTTTTTTTAACAACTTACTAAATAAACTATGTTTACATGTTATAGCAAAGTTTTCTAGTTGTCCAAAAAGAGAATTTTGATATTTTGGATACTCTTGGTATGGTGAAACAATAAAAAACTAATTTATTGCTTGTTATTTCCGATTTTCTTTTACGTTTAACCGATAATTGAATTTATCTTATATTTAATTTGGCGTATTTTTTCGAACAATTTTCTTAATTCCGGGATTTTTGTCGTAATAACTTAGACTAAGCAAGCTAAACAATGTATTTAATTTATTTCAATTTATTTCAACATTCCGGAACAACAATAACCAAACTTATCGTCGGATACCGACGTATCTCATATCACCACGGATCCCCAAAACTCCCACAGTCAGAAAAGGGGGGATTATTTTCTGTTCGAGCGAGCCTCACAGAGGGGCGGGGGGCGTCCTCTGGGATTGGTGAGCAGATCTTTTGTTTGTCCTTTCTGTATTTTCACCGATACACTTTGTTACTCTTTGTGAATCTTTTTAGCGGGTGATTCTGAATGGTAATGTTATTTTTCAGGTCGCTGTGCAGAGAAGGCTTTATCTTTATTTATTTGAGGGTAAGGCGGGGTTTGGTTTTTATGTTTGGGTACTTGCCGTTTTTTGTGTCACTTCTGTTGTGTATTTTACCCTTATGTAACAACTGAATTTATGTGCTACGTATATAAACTTGTTTAGAATCCTAACGTTGTTTGATACATAAAAAAAAAATCAATTTTTGAAAGTGTCAAGTTCATGAAAGAGAAACAGAAATGAAACTATAAAATTTTGACTTGTGGGTCTGTCTGTCAATAAGTGACAGCCACCACTTTTCTCCAGAACGAATAATTCTATCAATTGGGAATAGATTTGAAGTCTACTTGTCCATTATTTTGTCTATTTTTAAAACAAAGATTAAGTTCAGGGAAGTCAGGACATGTAAGTTATTTTATGTCTATTGTAGTACTACAGTTGCCACAAAATAAGAGGCCCGTTTTGACAGATAAGAACGACCATAGAATATAACTTTACATGTAATAAATGAAACGGTTAACAAATAATTATTAACTTATTGGGTTTAAAGAAAATAAATAAACGTTTTTTAATTATCACGGAACATATTTCAAGTACTATTTTCACGCATATTCCAAAATAAAATGCAATTTTGAATGTCTCAAAAACAGCTACATTCTCAGTCAATTTTTTCTTAATAATAGTGTTGTAACCAGATAATCGCCTAATTTCACGGACTCAATTCGATTCCTCGTGAAAATAATTAACTTGTTTTAATATTGATAAAATAATTGTAATGATTTGTAATTAGCTTTTGTGAGACCAGTACACAAAAAGCCAAGTTTAAATTTCCTTTTTTTTTTTGCAAATATAAACTTTTTAGATTTGAAGATTTGCATGTATTTGTAACGGTGTCACGTATACCGAAAAATATAATATAATAATTGTGCTAAATAATGTTACATACCACTTAGCTTTTAAACTTATAGTTTACAAAAACAAAAAATATATAAATATATAAAAAACATGCATTTATGGCTTAAAGTCCCATTTTTTTTATTAATGAATTGGTTTACAGGCAGTTTTCCATAAATCATCCTATCAATAGACAGACTGGCTGGTAAGAAATATGGCAGTATTTTTTTTTATAAGGCATGGAGCAATTTTTTCATCTTGAAGCCTACATATTTTTCTTACTGGCCAGTATTTTATATCTATCATCGCTCAGACCTCTATCTAATTTGAGGTCAGTGAAGTACAACATTACAAAATATTACTGGCACGTAAGAATTTCCATTTCAGATTCTTTTCGTAGAGAAAAAAAATTAAAAGCTGGTTTTAGCACCCGAAATATCTTTCTATCACCATATTGGAAGTCGTTGTGCTCCCGTTTGTTTTTAGTGTATTTTCTTGTGACTTTAGGCTTTACTTTTGAACTGTTTATATTTTCTTTCACGTTGACTTTGGCAATTATGTTTATTCTGGAAATTATAACCAATAAACTTGAAAATATTTCAAACGATAACAAACTCATAATATTTTGAATCGATTTCTCGTGAGAATCGGTTGACATAGTTACCGATTTGCATGGTTCACATCCATAGATACGTTGCGATGACATATGTCAAAACGGACCTATTACATTGTGACTACTTTAGGTGGACACAGAACCCTTAGTGCAAGAGTAGAACGCGCACTTCACTGGTTTTCAAAGAACATCGCATATGCAGCTTATTAGAGAAAATATACAAAATTCATACAGAGTCAGTCACTAGGAAAATGCGAAACAGTCTTTAAAAAGCCCTAAAAAGTTGCCCTGGACCGTTTCCAACCGGTTTGATCCGAATTTAATTGGAGAAGACTCGAGTAAACCAGCCGGATGAGGTTAACAAGCGGGTGAAGACGAGCGCAGCGGCTAGCTAGCACTAGTGGTGGGCGTTTAAGATCTAGTTCTTAGACTTGATCTAGACAAATTAACCAGAAAGATGCAGTACAAAAACGTAAAAGGCAACGTACAATTTTCGCTCTTTTCACAAGGCAGTAAGATTCAAAAAAGGTTGATAGTAGATTTTCTCGATAGTGAATATAAGCGTGTTTTGATTATGAATCCATTGAATATAAATTATCCCAATTTAATTTGAGACAAATTGCATTGTGGCTCGCAAAAGCCAAAACTAATAGATGAAATTGTGTCACACAAAACTGATTTGTCATGATTTATATTATGAACTTTAAACGTATGAATTAAACTATTATTTATTTGTTTTTGTGCTAAGAAACTAAATTCATGTAGATGAACGTTCATTATTTAATATTTTGTTTTATTTGTCTAAGTGTATACCTTTCTATCAAAAATGATTTAGAACCTTCACCACATTTTCATCGTAATAGTTAAGATTGTATCATATATATGATTATATCATATAATCAGTTGATATGATTTGAGAAAATCTTACCAAAACAGCTTACACAGCGTTGCATTTCATAGTTACCACGAAATTCTCAATTCTGGGTAGAGTGTCAATCTTTTTTCGAAGAAAAATTCACTTGCTCATAAAAAATGTACTTCCAACTTCTTACCAATTTCTATGCCTGAATTATTGCGTAATTTTATAAGTAATATAGTAAAAAAGTGTTAGATTGACCATTAGCAACTCCATTAGTTTTAGTTTTATTGCGTTTTTAACCCCCTTAATTCTCATCATCCTCAAAACAATAGTAAATTAGTTTAGTTCTTAGATCTAGATCGTGGCTCCACGATCGGTGACGATGAGATCTAGAATGATAGATGTTACAGATTAATATCCATGTGGCAGGCAAACAGTAAAATTCCGCCGTTCGTTTCTTACACATTTATTTATTTGAACCTCTAGATCAGGTTACAACCATCTCTAGAAAGAAGGCAGGAGACCAAGTAACGAGGTTGCAACTGTGCTGAAGACTTGTACTATTATGTGGGCAATTTTGAGACTTGCTTCGCTTTGCTTTTCGGATGTCAAGGATCAAGATGTCTTTGAGTTAAAAGGAATTGGCCGTTTTTGTCAGGCCACTTACAGTTATTATAAAAAGCATTTTATTTTAAGTAAAAATTGCTAAAATAATATTTAAAAACTATTAATCAAACCTTAATTGTACAATGACATGAATAAAGTATTACATTTAATTTAATTTTGTTTTTAGTTTTAGGAATTATGTTTAGTTTTCCTTTATAATGTACTTATTACTTGTGTTTTGTCTAATTATAAACTAATTAATGTTCAACCACCTGGTTATTTAATATAACACACGTAAAAAAAGTTTTTTATGTATGTTTTATTAAATTTACATTATATATCTAATAAATAAGCAGCTCATTGATCAGACGAAAAGTACATACATTAAATGTTTTTCTAAAAAAAGCATTGCTATATAAATGACTGCGAAGAAAGAATCCACTTGTAGAGATACTTGTTGAAAATAATTTGAATTACAAATAAAAATCCGAACAGAATTCTAACAAATGCCATTTTGCCAAAGAGATTTTGTGAAAGAAACAGCTCTCCAGTCATCTATCATAAACATTTCATATAAAAAATACGTAACGTAAGCATAAACACAATTATTATGTGCACAGATTGTATGAAGTCTGTTTGAAATATCACTGCAGAGATTTCTTTTGAGTTGTTCTTTCTAAGAACTTTAAAATAACGTCTGTTTCAAGTCTTTCAAGTACCCGCACTTTAAATATTAATTAATCACAAGAAAAGATGATTTCACGAGTGTTTTCCTTCGATGACAGATATTTCATGCGATTTGTAAATGTTTCAATACATCACTGACAAATTCAGGATAAAATAAACCAAGGTTTATTTCTTTAAAATATTTAAGAGACCTATTGAAGACCAATTCGGATATGTTTAGAAAAAAAACTACCATCAAAATAAACAGGGTTGGCTGGCGCAACCTGGAGCATCTGAATAAATAATATCAAAATCTGATAAAAATGTCACGTCTATAAGTAACAAGTAACTACGTTCGACGGTGCGTACCAAAAGGTGCATAAAAAATAAGGTAACGAGAGTTAGAATGATTTTATCGAAGATCAATTTATTTGAAAAATCTATTCAGCATCGATGCACAGGTTGCGCCAGCCAACCCTGTTTATTTTCATGTAGTTTTTCTTACAACTACAAATTAGTCTTATCTTTTTACTCGATACATAGGGTTACCAACTGTACGCTCCTAGTCTATTTTATTTAGGTATATATTTAAAAGAAAACTATGACAGAAATAAATTTCTATGTTTGATCACTTGGCGATTTATCCATCGCAAGGAGATATAAATTAACATTATATCATTGCAGTATAGAAACGCAGACAGAAAAGTTAATCTGGATGTGAGGAGCTCTGAACCGGGAATCAAACCCGGGAAGCGAGAGGTCCGGGTTCGATTCCCGGTTCAGAGCTCCTCACATCCAGATTTACTTTTCTTTCTGCGTTTCTATACTGCAATGATATAATGTTAATGTTAAATTTAAAAGTATTATTTTATAGTTTGATCAAAATCACTTTGTATGTGAAATGCTAAACATCTACGAGTCACAGTTTTTGCAATGAAAACATACTGATATAGAAAACCAAGCGCCTACTATAATATGTTATCGTATCAAATTACAAAACAGCTGACTTCTGATTTCATAAAGGAATTCCTCGGAAAGACTTCTCCAGAGGAGTGCCCCATCAGAAAGTTTTCTGGTGGGCTGGAGCAGCTACACCAACTAACACCTGACGCGAAAACATGCCTATTAAACCTGGATCTAGAATTGTAGAAAAACAACGCAGGACAGCCAGGACACAAAGGCTATACAATGATGATGATAACTTCCGAAAACTTATTGAAAAATTGAATAGGCCAATTACCTCTAGTTTTTCGAACAGACAAAAATAACAAAAGAAGCAAAATGTTTGGATCAGTTTAGAAACGCGTTATTTAGGAGCGTCTGTTTTTTAACAGAGCACAGTAACCACTGTTTGTTATTTCATTAAGTGTTCGAATCTCTTGAACATTTATTGTATGTCTATCTGTACATCACAAAGAAGTGTTTACATTAGTAGCGGTAGCCTTAAACACTTGGACTATTATTCTGGGGCTATTCTTGAACTCTTATTTTCGTAAGTGTTTTATAAAAATAAATATTTATCTTTGACCGTTTATTGAAGAAAAGGTTAATATGTCTGTTTGCCACGTGGCCGAGGAGTGTAGATGGACTTATAATAATTACTTTTTACGTCAGTTTAAGTCTTTTAGGAAAATAACAGGTAGGAAATCGACACTCAAATATACTAAACACTCACACACAGACACATATCCTCCCATTTCACACTTACGCACACATTTACGCACACTAACGAATAAGACTTGCATTCAACACAATTACTTTTGTTTGACTTCTATAGTCTATAGCTATACATACATATTTTTATTTTTGTTATAAAGTTTATTACTAAAACTAGCAATTATTTGTTTTGGTATAAATTTTAGTAGTTTATGCTACAAGGGCGAAAAGGAATAAATTACGATTCGTAATTTATTGCTCTTATATACACACTTAACATTCATAAAAATAATAGTTATTATTACAAAACAAAATAATTATGAATACAAAAACACTCTTTAATTGTCTTCTTGAAAATGCCAATAGTTGGACTATTACGAATTGTGACACTTTGTAGGTACATCTACATAATAGTAGTTTATGCTACAAGGGCGCAAAGGAATAAATTACGAGGACGATTTAAAAGACGAGCGTAGCGAGTGTTTTAAACGTAACCGAGTAATTTATTGCTCTTACGCCCGTGTATCATACTACGTTTTTCAATGCATAGTGTGAGGAAAGAAAACAAACATAATCTTGTGAACTTTAAATTATGATTGGCTCAAAAGCACTGTATCCAGAGCGGTTAAACAGTGGGAAAAAAGTATAACATTTATAGTACACAGGAAAGGCTGCAGGTTAGCCAACCATTGTAAATAAATTAAAAAAAATAATAATAATAAAGCCCTAGAGTAAAATAATCGACTTTCTGTTCGGTTTTGATGCATAAAAAGTGGGCCTTTACGAGCACTTGCATTGAAAAATAATTTATGGCTATGGAAGAGTGGGGTCTTTTGTTACAAGTATTTTTACACTTACAAGAAGGCCTCAACAATGTTATTGTTATGTGTTTTTTACCGAAATAAATATTTTTACATTTTGTATTTGTATTTTGTATCGACAGTGTATAATTGTTACATAGAAGGGATACCCCGTTCGACGTTTTTATGACATAAATCCAATTTAAAATTCATAACTAATATTTTTGTAATAAATATTTTTACTTTTTTTATATTTTCAATAGATTATTTATATTTTCAATAGATTAAAACATTAATAAGAAATATTTTTTTTAAATTATCATTTCGACCCACGTTTTCTTCAGTCACTTTGACCCCAAGTGGGTTAAAATAAATCGAGGGTCTACGGCGAGAACCAGCTAAGTGCAAGTTTTATAGTTTTGAGAAAATCAGCTTGAAATGTTGACAGTTTCAAAGCTTCCTTAGGTATAAGTTGATTTTTTTTATTTTTTATATCTTTATTTTTTATAGAGGGCTTGGTACACTACGTGACCATGTCGCCCTCGTAGGGACCACAAAATACTTATACTATTTCTTAATGCTACCTTAACGAGTTTATACAAAGATTTAGCCTCATCAAAGTTAATGAAGTCATTTTAAATGAAAAAATCTAAAAGGCCATCATTTTACTGGTTTTACCAGAAGAAAGAGCACAAAAAAAACCGAGTAAAGTTGTTTTATTACCTCATTTTCGGACATTTTGTCACTTAATCGGTTCTCGCAGTATACCCTCGAAATATTAAAAAATATTCTTCCTTATTCATATTTTTATACACATAAATTAATATTTACATTAATAAAAAAATGTAAAATTATAAAAAACGAATATCCATATCAAATCGGTTACAAGTTTTTATCGAGTGACCAATGATGGGTCATACTTATCCATAGACAATACAGCCCGTTTATGTACTTATCCATCCATATGTCAGTCATCGACTTATCTCAAACATTTCAGATCGGAATAACAATTCATTATTGTTTAAAATAAGCTGAATAATAATAGCGTTGAAAGATTAGCTTTAAACTCAAACAGTTTATTGTTTATCTTAAAGGTTTCTAAAGTGATACTTTGTTTAGTTCCTTTGAATCTGATGAATTCTTCTAAAATAATGCTTTGTGTAAAAGTAGGCTAAAAAGTAAATTACCTCTTTCATTATTTTTAACTATTTTAGTACCATTTCCAATGGTTTATTATTTCTTTTGAAATTTCTTTTAAGAGACCTTTACTAGTCAGATCAGGTATTTCAATATCACATCCTGAATTTCAGCCTTTGATCTCTCCGAAATGAATTTTCAAGCAATTTTCAGCGCAAAGCTAACGTATTAAAGTACATTCTTTATTGTGAGATGGAATGAGATGATACGTTTTGATTCATTCGTAACTGAATTGAAATTCTGTAGGAGTTGGTCTATTGTACACTTTATAATACGGCTCGGAAATGTTAGATTCGTGGAAGAGTTCATGTTGTGGAATCTGAATAAAGATAAAAGGTGTTATAAAAAATATTTATAACAGCCAGCTTTTTACATAGTAGCGATATAAACAGTATTTATTATGAAATCTTATGCAATTCATTGATAGCAATTTTGACAATTTATCACAAAGCCATAAACCACATTACCCGTTATTACAAATTAGAACAACCTGTACACAACTAATCCGGCGACGTCCAATGATAGCGGCGTTCTAAATTCAAATCAACCTATCGTCATTGTTCGGTAGCTCAAACAGAGGGTGTCCCGTATTCGCATTGTGTTTCGCAATCGAACCGGACGCTGTTTGGGACGCGTACTTGTGTTATTACTATTGGTAGCATTGGCAAAATAAGTTGTTAATATATTGGTACCACCACCAATTTAGAATAAGCTGGATTTAAAATATAAAAAGCGCAGTCTGTTCGATTTAAAAGTCTTTAGTGGTCTTTAAAGTACCGAGGAAACTAGTTTCGCTGATAGAGCATATTATGGAACAATAAATAATAATAATTGTCGATAGTTAATTAACGACAAATTACAAGATAAAAAAGAAAAAAAAAATTATCCTTAAGGGTTTGTTCTTCCAACTGGAGATAATAATTCGTGTAATGTAGTCCAAAACTGAATCAAATTCTGTATAAACTACATACCTACGTACCACAATATGTAATGTTATAATTGTAAAATATTTACACGCAAAATATAAATACTTAACAAAACCATGAACTATATCTCGTGATGCAGCTTTCCAAATAATATTTTTTCTTTGCCATCCTTACCTGTTTTACTTTGCATACAACATAGTCCATTGACAAGTGGGCATTCAATCGCTAAGCCGGCGGAATGGCAACATTACCAACCTGCGATTGTTGCTCAACTTTATCTCAGTGTTGCCACTTTTATTTGTGGAATAATGTGGAGAATTTGTGACCACTCTGTGACTGTGTTCTAGGTATAGAAATGTCAGTTTTACTTTTAGATAAATGTAAGTGTTTTAGGAGGTTATTAATTGAAATTATATTAATATTCCTACAAATTATAAAGAGAATTTTCACTCTACCACTTACTATTTAACATGAGTATGAGTAAAGCGGCGGTAGCTCAGGCGATAGAACGCTGGACTCTCAATCTAGAGACTCAGGTTCGATCCCCGGTAGGGCGTGCACCAATGAGGTTTTCGGAACTTATATAGATAGTATTTGTAGTACAATATTTACCACTTGCTGAACGGTAAAAGAAAACGTGAGGAAACCTGCATGCCCTAAAAGGCGTGTATTTGTGCCTTATTTATGGCTCACCATCCATCACGTTGGGACGTAATAATCGTCAGTGAAACGTGGGTGTACTGAGTGTAGACTGTGACTGGACTGTGACTGTGACGTGTGACAGTTCATACTCGGAACACCTCTGACACCCCCTCGGGGTTTCGTGTCGTGATGATATATATATTTATTTTTATTTGGGAAAATAAAACTGTAAATAAAGCTTCAGTAGGTGAGTAAAATTATTTTAAAAGTAGAAAACAAATTTTCATATCGAAAGAAAATCACAAAAACAAACACAAGAATAAATTAAAACAGTGCAACCACCAGGAAGAAAAACCCAATCATTACTTTGAAAACTTTCTGATACAGCAAATCTCAAAGCTTTACAAAAAAAAAAAACTGATCAGATAAAATTTCAAAGACAAATAACTTCTATCTTCCAACCATGAGACTTCAAAAGAAAACGAGGGAAAAAGCATCAATACCTACAATCGACGGCCTTCTTTATTCAAATTTTGAAATGGGCCTCTTGAAAATGAAAAAACACAAATTAATTTTCTCGATGCGTTCAAGATACAAAAGGTTTAGGAAGTTCATTTGAAAAGGTCTTTTTTGCGTCCATTATTTTATAATTTCTCAGATGTTTTAAATATTATATTATGCAGGGATATATTGTAAATAGAACAGAAACATTCAAAGCCATGTTTTAGTAATCATATTTTTGGAAAAACTTTACAACATACCAAATGATTTCCCTTTTTCTTACATTTTTTAATACTTACTGTGAAGTTTGTATAGACAACATATTAAATATATTTTTCTTTTGCGCATGGACATGTATATGTTTCTTTGGAAAAGATATCACTAAAAGATGTAGTTCAATTTGATGTTACTTATCCATTGATAGCAGTGGCGTGCATTGTACTTTTTTCCGGAAAAGCAACCAGAAAGTCAAGTTTGACAATTAAAAAAATATGAAAAAATTTAAATAACACTTTGAAAAAAGAAAGTTTGTATGACGCCAGGGTAGGGTCTGCCTACCCTAGAGTGAACATTTTCATCCAAATTTTTTTTTTCAAAGTATTATTTAATTTATTTTTTATTTTTTCTATTGTCAAACTTGACCTTCTGATTGCTTTTCCCGAAAAAAGTTTAATGCTCGCCACTGATTGATAGTGTAGATAAACTTATTATGCTTTAAATATAATGAATATCCCAGTTATGAAACTGTCAGCTAACAGGAAGGGGGGCCTTAATCTAAAATAATTTTCTTTCAATCGTCTTAAGTGGGAAATGAATACATCTCCATTCCCTTTTAAAAGGGACGCTTTGAGTGCATTAAATTTCACTAACAAATGGCGGAATTAATTAATTAGACTTTAAAATATAAACTTTAGAAAGAAAACTTGCATAAAATTTCCATTTTCCTTTAAAGATGTTTTCTTAGATAAAATTAATAATAGGACAATAAATTCAAATATATTATCTATCTGTAGACATGATCTTGCGTATACGTTTTACACATGTGTGCGGAACGTACCTAATTCGCTAAAGCAAACTTATCAACACAATCAACATCAAAGTTCAAATTTCGAATGCCTTTGATTTTCGAACGATTATGTACCGAACGCTAATAAAGCTCACCAATTTATTTGGATCTCCCCTCCCTCCTTACACTTAAAGAAACAGTTTACAAAGGGGGAAGGAAATGTCAAATCAGAGGTCTAATTTAAGTGGAAATTGCGTAAATTTGAACCGGCAAAGGTATGTAAACAGACAATCAAATCATTAACAATTTTGAAGATGGAATCCGAACTCTCTCAGTTTGTACACGGTTATAAAAGGTATTTAGTGTTCTTACATATATTTTGACAATTTAATAGCAAGGTTTCGTTAAAACGAGTTTCGTGTATTTGATAGAACCCTTAAAAAGGCAAAAATATGCTAAAACATAATCTTTGAGTAAAAAGATTTTTCTGAGGTATGTTATTCGTTGTGTTGTAGATTTCTATGAGTTCTGTCCTGATAGTATACATAGTATAAATAAGTAAAGTATAGAGCACGCGCATCGCTAGTAGCGCCTTGTGCCGACTGTAAGCAGTTTCCATAGTACAAACTGCTGATTAATTTTGTTTATATCACTGATTAGTTTTGTTATATCAATGTTAGCGATGAAAATAAATATTATTATTTTTGGTTTTGCTCCCGGGAATTGTTTAAGCAATTCACATAGTAATAGTGCACATTTTACAGTAATTACTTTTAAAAAATGGTATGAACAGTGTTCATACCCGTGCTTACGCTATAATTTGCTTACGCGCACTCTATAGTTTACTATATATACTCTAAGGTTCTGTCTAATGCAAATTAGTCTATGACTTCCGCCTTTTCTTTTAGTTTGTTTATATATATTTTTCTTGGTCTTACTACGTCAATTTTGTTTTCATCTTATTAAAAACGTTTAAGTTAATAGACTTGTACTGCAAAAACTTCAAATGTGAAATATAATAATCTGTAGTTCTCGTAGCCGTAGATAACCAAAACATCCAATCCGAGCCATTTTCTTTTACTTAATTACCCAGCATCAGGCTGATTCAGAATTTTCCGTTTGCCCGCCCTTGGTGACAGAACAATAATTTTGGTAGACAATCTTCCTGCCAACCGAAAAGGTGTTTTATCACGGCGATGTTTTCCAGTCCCGCGACTACGCAAATGGAAAGAATCGGCGGCAAACAACGCGCCCCGCCCGCTTTGAGACTCGCAAATGTAATCTGTTTTGTTAATTTTGAAACGTCGCTTGTCGGCGTTTTTCATCAGATCTGACTGAGCCCGGGAAAGGAACGCTAACTTGTATTTGCTTTGCCAACGGAATGATTACGGAACGGAAACTTTGTTGTTATTTATTGGAGTTACAATTTTACAAACGAGTGTCTCATAAAGGAGTTTCTATTTGTGTTTTGTTGGAATTTCCTGATGTTATTTTGCTAAGACAGCCAGGGTTCGTAATCAGAGTACACTGTTCAGTCAGACATTGGTATCGATTCGGCATATCACGTCTTAACTTATTTGACAGGACTAATCTTATTTTAAGCGTCGTCTTTTTCTTTCTTTATCGAAAAGACAAGGACAGAACGCTTAAATTAAGTTTAGTCCTGTCAAATGTACTTCACCGAATCGGTATCATTATGAAAGTATACTTTTACAAACTTTCGAAACCATGATAATGTTTGAATCACTTGAATCGTGTTCAAAAAACGGTTTAAAAATTATGATGAGGTATGTTCTAAAGTAAGCGTCATAAAATACCCAACCTAACAAATTAGCGCCATCAAGCATGAAACTCATTCATCTCTCTGAGATAGGCAGATAATTTAACAAAGTGCCTTAATAGACTGACTATATTATGATTGGTAGGAATATTAAGCCATATTATGTATCAAGGGATGCCTTATTTGAATGAGCGCAGATTGTCAAAGAGATTTTATCTGGTTAAACAAAGATGTCGCTGTTTGCGCACGGGATGAAAATTAGGGATGCCTATTTAATAGGGTCGAGTAATACCCCAGCGATTTTGTTAACCCCTAATAAACGATGTGAACTTATCTCGTCTTTTGTCTTTGAGAGCGAGAAGGACAAAAGATTTGAGGTGTTTTGTGTTGCTTTTATGAGGAGGATTATGCTTTGAGCGGCTTATGGATGATGTTTCGGAGGATAACAAAACAATGAATAATTCTGAAAGCTTTTGGTTTAGTTTGGGTTTATGTTGTGCTGAGGAACTTAATCCTTGATACCTTGAGACATTAGGTCGACAAAGCGGTCCGTTCATTATCTTGCACTGCTTAACAAAAATAATTCAAAGGTTAATTGTAAACATAACAAGCTTCAAATCAAACAGATTCTGTTAACATGAAACCCCAACTACAACTAAGTGGAGTTGTTTTTTTTAAATAAAAGAGTACCCAACTATCATCAATCCCAATTAAATCAACATCAACCACCCCCAAACGTGAGAAAAACCAAACAAAACGAGCGTCAAATCACCACAGGTTGCGGCTGCTACAAAAGACCTAATAGGGTTGCCATTGCTTAAACGCCACAAAAGAAAAATTATAAAAAAAAATGAAAATAAAGATGGGAAATTTGAAGATGATTTTATGGTTTGATTCCAGCAAATACCATTTCTGTCAAAACAAATATATCTACTATTGCTTTTCTCAAAGAATGTTTAGAATTATGGTAAATATAAGTTGGAGATATTGCGGGTTTCACTAAAATTTGATGGGCAAATAATACGTGGTCCCAAATAATATATTCATATTCTACCAACATGTCAAATTTCAGCTTGACTGTTTTTTAGTTCTATTACGGGCAGACAGACAGATGAAAAGACAACGAAGCTTTCTTACAGAGGTTTCTATTTTTATTAAAATGTAAGCATATTTTTAGCTTCCCATCTATCCTTGTATTCTTCATTACTGGTCTAAATTTAGGTTCTACGGCAACGTAGAAGGAATAAAATAAAAGTATCAAAAAAATCTAGATTGATATAGCTAAACGCCGAAAAAAAATAATTAAATCAACCAAAAAATTTAAAGTCTTTGATAACCCTGCAGAGTTCTTTTTTTGAACAACAATTTTTGTCCCTATGGAAGTTGCGTCATTAGCGGAAAGCGCTAAGTCATCCCGCCACGATTTGTCTATTGCTATCTTTTTTTTTGGCGCGAATGTAACCTATCGGTTGCACACGCACAATATGCGAAATTTTCGCTTCGTTCATTTAATGTGTTAACTTTATAAAGATAAGAAGAACGCTGAACGCTACTGAAAGTTTTTCGCTGGTGACATGTGATCCATAAATAACAGCGATGGTGACTCCACACTTTAGTTTAGATTTCAAAAAATGAGTTGTATATCAAAAAACAAGGCTCATTATTCCATAACACTTTGGTACGTCAAAACCGCACGAGTCAAAAACGTACGAGAGGTAAAAACGGCACTAAAAAGACTAAGTACCCTCAAAACGACACGCGTCAGAGGCCCCAACAAACAGAGGAACGAAACGACAATCGAAATAATTTTAATTAGAGAAAAATTACCATCGTGAAATGCGCAAGTTTCACAAAGGGGTAGCGTTGGCAGCAAAAAGGTATACGGTTACGAATGTTATTATTTTGGAAAAAAAAGGTTCTTATTTTAACTATCCACATGAAATTTGTCAGGTTTTTATGCTTGAAATAGAGAAAGAAATATACGTGTAAGTGTTTCAAGATTTTTAAAGCAGTAATCTTCTCATAAGGTTAAACGTCAGCGGTGTAACTACAAAACGGTGTTTAACTTTAGACAGTGTTTAAATCTGTTGCTGTCACTCTTTTACAATATGAAAGAAAAGGCGACAACAACAGATTTAAACACTGTCTAAAGATAAACACCGTTTTGTAGTAACACGGCAGTCGTTCGGTACAAAGTGCACAACTTCACTTTGCTTTTTTTGTTAAGAAGTTAAAAGTGCAAAAGATATTGGTCTGTAGCAATTCACGCCAATAATTCAGTATAAGTTAGATTTATAAATCAACAGTCAAAAATTAAATGCACAATTCGAAAAGATTTTGTCCAAACAAGCTTAAAATGCTGTTTTAGTTTTGTTTTGACAAAATCGTGGCTAATTGTGCATTAAATTTTAAGTTGTTCATTCATAAACCTTACTTATACTGAACTATTGGTGTGAATTGCCACAGACCAATATCTTTTTCACATTTAACTTCTTAACAAGAAAAACAAAGTTAAGTTGTGCACTTTGTACCTAGCGACTGATGTTAAAGGCGCTACGGAAATAACATCGACACTTTAAGGACTTGTATATCTACTTCAGTAAATAATGTATTATTTTGATAAAATAGTATATTATTTTTGGATTACTTTTTTAGGGATCTGTTAAAACAGAAACGCGATTAGAGAAATTCGGCTCGATAGAAATATTTATTGAAATGAGGTCCTTTTCGACACCAATTCTCCTGGTTTGACAATTTAGAATGACATATAGACTGCAACTAAATTTTATTAGATGGGTTTTAATGGTATCTAGGACCAGCGGGCCTATTATGTATCTCTAGTTGCTTTCTGTACTGGGTGCTTATCATCAAAAACATAGATATACCATCGAATTCCGATTTCCTAAGGATATGTTCGCACTTCAAGTGACGACACAGATTGTTAATAGTTCATTACCCACTAAAGGCAATTTAGAAATTTCAGTTTTTATCTACGTTTTTGGTGATAGGCACCTAGTACAGTAGGCAACTAAAGATACAGAATAGGGGGGCTGGTTAAACGAAATTTTGATAGCAACTTTAATACATTTTATATTAATAAAAAACCGACTTTTTGCTACTTTTCCACGAATCCGTCCCTCTCGCACTGAGGATTTTTTCGCATATGGAGTAACAGGGACGCTAAAACTTTTACATATTGCCTTAACCTTAAGCTTGGGACTACGCCCCTTTTCTAAAAACAATAATACCTATTGGCCGTTTTTACACTATATCGTCGTCGATATGGAAAAATGTTGCTAAACGATATTTTTATTATTTTTATAAATACAGTCACGATATAATTCAAGTAAAAAGCAAAGCCAATCCTATCAAATTTAAGTAGCATTTAAAAAAAAGAACTTTAATGTAATAAAATAAAGAATATCCGGTTTTTCAACCACTACAAACATAACAAAACAATACTTAAACCAACCCTTCCTAAACAATTATCAGTGGAGAGCACTTTTCAAACAACAGGAAAGCCGCGTCCCGCAGCGCAAAACGCTGCAGCATAGCGTAAAGCGCTTGAACCGATCCCAACTAGGCTGAAAGCCATCGTACCTTTGCCTTTTGCATCCTGTTTAGCCGCCAGAAGTCAACAACGCGTGGTTCCCTTTTGTTTGAAATTAAACGAGAAAAGTTGAATTTTTTCAACCGTCTGTCTTTACAAATTTTAAAATTATAATAGATCATTAACTATGAAATTGCCAAAATTTTCTTACATACTCATGAGTACATAATTCCTATAATTATATAGATATGTCCATTTTTGCTTTTTGTTTAAAAGTTGCTTTCCAGGTTTTATACTTATATATGTATTAAATTGTGTTTTTATTTTTGATTTGATTACAAAAATTAAATTCAAAGACAACGTCCTAAATTTCATCCATTTCCATGATATTTTTTTATAACTGACACTTTAAAAAAAATTAATTTATGTCGTTGTTAGCTCAATGTTGTCTCATTCATACACAATTTTATTTATTGTTTTGGATTTGATATTGCAAAAAAAATATACAAAAATGTTTGTACTGAAAATTGAGTTTTCTTCAAATTCTCCATTTGAGATATTGACACTTTCATAATTAATGACCAAATATTATACAAGGTGACTTTTTTGATCATCGCCCAAATTCATATTGGAGGCTTGGTAAGTGATCAGCATCATGAATCGATAACAATTTTTGTGAAATTCGTATAATGAAATTTCGACTTCCCATAGTAATTTACTCCCGTCCCTAAGTGAATCACTATGGGGTGTCGAAATTTAATTTTATGAATTTTACTAAAATCGTTATTGGTTTATGACGCTGATCACTTACCAAGGCTCAAGTATGAATTTGGACGATGTTCACAAATTCACATTGTATACCTGTGGGAGTATTTCCGTGTTTACCAGTTACAAAAACTCTTTCAAATTTTATTATTAATCCCCTCTAATAAACCTAAGGAACAGATGACACTAAACAAATGACACAATAGTACATTATTACTATTATATTTGTCTTTTTTGTATCTTTATTTTTATTTTATGATTGTTATTTTTACTAACATTTTTTATTTCGTTTTTTTTTATGTTTGAGCCTTTGATGCTTTAACAAATAATTATTCTATTCTATTACTGAAAGCAGGAAGTGAGCGTTTTGCTGGACAAGTATGAGTTAAAAATCTTAGCCGGAGGCGATGATTTCTATAATTTAATTCCACAAAATGCTATTTCTCTCGAAATAAATATACTGCTTCTCTTAAAGCAGCGTTTCTTAACCTTTTTTGTCCACGGACCCCTTAGGAAATCATGCACAATTTTAAGGACCCCCTTGATATCATTAGCATTGTCATTATCATTATCATTAGCATATCAATCAGCATTAAATTTCGGACCATTTGTTTTAGTTCTACAATTTACAAAAAAATATACTTTTTCATATAAAATACGTTAATGAGAAGTTTGGTGCTGCTTTTTTGCAACTAAATTAGTGATATTTGGGTTTATAATTACTACTGAGATTATAATCTATTAATCGCCTAATCTATTACTAGATTAGGCTGTGGAACCCCATACATATGCTCGCGGACCCCAGGGGTCCACGGACCACAGGTTAAGAAACGCTGTCTTAAAGAATGACGTGTGTATATTACAAACCATGGTAAATAAAAATAGGAGTAGGTAAAATTAATTAAAAAAGGTTCAACTGCCTATAATATAAATTAAACGTCAGTGTATTTCCGTACGGGTTTGGTTGAGACAAGAAATTTCACATAATCTAGAAACTTGAACTAATGCATTCCAAGCACACTCTTCCTGCTTATACAAGCATTCAAACTTTGCCTTTTCAGTTGTCCGTCCATCGGTCATTCACAATAAGGATGACAAAAAATGCGTTTTCCCATATCGGAGCACAATGTCTCTTTGTATGCGCTTACGCATTGCAATATGGCGGACGCGGTTTCCCGCCGCATTGTTTTACCACCGTCTATAGTTTTCAACTTGTGACACTCAAAAGATATGTTAAACAGATTACCTATCTCTTTTGCGGCATCTCAGATGCATTTACGATTTACTTTAGTTGACTATTTAAATATTAATATTAATATCGGTAGCAGTTAATTTTATTAGTATCACCGTCTTAAATATGAATAACTCAAAGTATTAAAAGTATTTTCCCGGAATGACTATGTCAAACTTTCCCATGATTAGCGAGCCATAAAACAAGTTCGTAAAAAAACCTATCAAGAATTATAATAATATTTATTATTAGTTTATTAATATGCGAGACAAACTCCGTCGTGTAACTATTAATTATTGCTATTAAAAAAATCCAGTATTTGATTGTAATCTAATATTTATAAATATTCTGAAACCGTTACTAAATAGTTTACGAATTGATCGGACTCTATTTGAATATGTACGTCTTAATACGACTGACGATAATAAATAACAGGTGATATTTACTTTAAAGCCTTTTTTATTCTCCTGTTAAGTTATTGCAACAATGTTTCTTAATCTTTTGTATCTGAAAAGGAACATATCCACTTGAAGCTTTAATATTATGTAAGAGAAGTTTTAGGTCGGAGAAAATGACAATATTTGCAATGCTTTGTTTCTTGACGTTTTAATGATTCTAGCAATGCACCGCACGACAATACTTCTCGACGGTCAACAAAAGACTGAGCAAAATGAACCATAGACTACGCGCGCGTTTTGTTTAACCATAGACAAAAGGTCTTTTATTATAGCCACAATGGCGGGTTGTCTCCGCCTCATTTATCATACAGGCAGGTTACTTTCAGCCAGTAATTACAATGTAAGAGGATTCTGAGAGACTAGGCTTTGTGGGGATTAATTACAGTTTTTTATTTTTGTTTGTAAAACAAGCACTGAAGAAATTAAATGTTATCTACAAATCGGGAGCCTTTAAAATTCTTACGAGACATAAATTTAAAGAATTCTCATCTATCATATGAATGTTATACCATTAATTACTTGTGGCATCATGTTACACGTAAAGTGGTAAATCAGACAAAGTTGGGACTGACATAATTAGTGGCCAGTGACGTCGATGACGTCTTAAAGATAACGCGTACAGTGAATTCAAAAAAGGAATGTTATTTGAAAAAAAAAACGTTTTAAGGAACTGTACGGAGGCGACCAATTAAAAAAAGTAAACAATGTTTATTTTTGATGAAACTAAGATTGTTTATATTTACGTATATTGGATACTTTAAGATTTGGTATCTTAAAAATAACATTATGGTATTCAGTAAGGTACTATATTAGTGAGATAATTCCGGGAATCATGTTACTTACAATGTGAGAAATGAGAAAAAGTTCCAAATGGGTAATTAGGTATTCTGAAGTATTCTCTATGTCCAGGGACATAAAATGCGTTTTGTTATTGCTATTCTCGTATTTTCTGAAGTTTATCATTTTTTGTGGTAATGACGGTTGGTGTATCTATGTCAATAGAAGTTAATTTTACACTAATCTTGAAACTAGAAAGTTCAGTATGATATTTTATTAAAACATAATGTTCAGGATATAATTGGAAGGTACTTCTACTAGAAACACGTGTACCTTTTGTGCGCAATATTAAATTTCTTTGAAAAAATGTTCGTCTATGGTTTTTACTAAATATTTTTATGGAGATGTACCTACAAAGTGTCACAATTCGTAATAGTCCAACTATTGGCATTTTCAAGAAGAGAATTAAAGAGTGTTTTTGTATTCATAATAATTTTGTTTTGTAATAATATCTATTATTTTTATGAATGTTTAGTGTGTATATAAATTTTTATATACTTATATATGTTTTTAATAAGTATTTAGTTAGTTTCATTCATACGTATTACAGTTAATTTATGTAGACTAGTATTTAATTGTTATTTGGGTTTTAAACAGTTTTTTGTCTTTAAGTGCACTTTTGTTTAATCGATTCTATCACCAAGGGTTTGCTGGTAGAAATCTCTTTCAGAGGTAAGCTCGCATTTTGCTTAAACTGTAAGATTACTGATACTCGTAATACGTTGTATTCTTGTGTGCAATAAAGGATTTTGAATTGAAGTCTCATGAATATAATATATATTTATTTATTTATATTTGTATAATATACGAGTACCATCCACTGCTTGCAATATATTTTTATTTAAAATAAAATTATATAGTTGATGATAATATAAACACTAATCCGAATAAATTTATTTATGCAGAACGGAAGTTAATCAATCAAATAATATTGATGATTCTTAACTTATTTCTCACGTGAAACTTGTTAATGACAACTTAAATATTATCCATATACCTACAACACACCTCGATTTAAAAAATATTTCTTAACATCAAGATAACTCCCATTAACTTTGAAAATAACGCCAATTAATCATACAAAAAAAATTACATTCCAAACCGGTAGTGAAATACAAGAGACAACATAGAAACTATACATAGGTTTAGTATAAACAATGAAAACCATTCAGTTAACATATCTTTATGTCTGTTTGTATGTTCTCTAAACTTTTGAACCCCACTTGATTTTTGAACTTATCAAAATGTGACTGATTAAAGAATGAATGAAGAATTTCCTTTTTTTCGTAGTCTTGATATAACTATAATGGTGAAAGATACGTAAATAGACATTTATAGTAGTTTATGCTAAAAGGGCGAAAAGGAATAAATTACAAGGACGATTTAAAACACGAGCGTAGCGAGTGTTTTAAACGTAACCGAGTAATTTATTGCTCTTACGCCCGTGTATCATACTACGTTTTTCAATGCATAGTGTGAGGAAATAAAACAAATATAATTAAAGAAAAAAATTTAATTATTAAATTGAAAGTTACATTTTTGTGAACTTTAAATTATGATTGGCTCAAAAGGACTGTATCCAGAGCCATTAAACAGTGGGAAAAAAAGTATAATATTTATGGTACACAGGAAAAGTTGCAGGTTAGCCAACTTCTCGTAAATTAATTTAAAAAAATTATAATAAAGCCTATATACTCTGATTTTTCATTTCGTAGAATTCTGACAGTTCAAGGAAAGGGATGGAACTGTGCAAGTAAAGGAGAAACGATACAGTTCATCTCGCTTACTTGCACAGTTCCATCCCTTTCCTTGAACTGTCATAATTCTACGGAATAAAAAATCAGAGTTTAGGGCAAAATAATCGACTTTCTGTTCGGTTTAGATGCATAAAAAGTGGGCCTTTACGAGCACTTGCATTGAAAAAAAAACTTAATCATGACTAGAAAAAAAAAAGTTTGAAAATACGATTTGTTTTTTTTTTTATTTGATTTACATGTGACGTTATTACACCTTTGAGTGCATGATATTCATTGAATAAATATAGAACACGTAAATTTTCTGCGACATCCTTTTTATACAATTCGTTTAGTGTAATTATGTTAAGCTGCGTTAATTCGAAAACCATTTCGAGAATTTGGTTTAATAAGCCGTATTTTAGAACTTGTGGTCTAAAAAACCTCATGATAATGAATATTATTACGAAAAAGCTGCAACTTCCATTTACCTTCGTGTGACGTCACTTAAGAAAAGGCTGTTTAGAAATGTGTCCTTTGCTATCAAGATAAATTTACAATAATTTGCTTCCGACTGATTTGACAGCTGGATGACAGATGAGAAGATAGACCACTTTTTTTATAAGCAATCACACCACAATCAGTATAATCCCTAAAATGCCCGAAGTGACGTCATATTTGCAAATTCTTTAAAAAATCATGAAAAAATAATCATTATATTTCTTAATAATGAAAACTACGACATAAGATGGCGTATATTCTATGAGAAAAAAAAATTAGGAATTACGTTATGGGAATTGCCGTAGTCATAACGCAAATAAATCATATATTAATATGTACAGCATAGATCACAGTTTCACATAGTAACACCTTGATTCTAATGATAGTAAATTTCTTGTTTGTAGTAGTCAAGCGCAGCAGGGCGCGTGTGGTCAAATGTAATAAAAAAACATGTGATAGACTTCTGTTTTGAGGTGAATTCGGCTTTCCAGTAGGAGATTTTTGAGGCAAATAAAAACTTTTTATTTTTTTTACATATTTTAACTTCTTCCTGGAGGAACGTATAGAGTGGCGAACACTTGGAAAGACCTATGCCCAGCAGTGAATGATCTAGGCTGTATTGTATTCTGTGATAATATTTGTGCTTTTGGAAATCCATTCAGTGTCCATACAGTCCGACTCTAGAATGCTCTTCCGCATAATATTCGCGACTGTGTTACTTTTATTTATTTATAAAAAAGGTACACCAACAATGTCAACACAAACTACATATGTATATACATTGGGCCTTGTTCTGGTGTTGCCATCAATGACAGGTGAACACAGCATTATCAGAAAACATTAGCATCAATAGAAACTGTCAGTTCCTTTAAGAAAAAGCTTAAAGAACACTACCTCTCACTTTCCGAATAAGTAAATACTATATATAGTATTCAATGCATGTGCTCGTAAAGGCCCACTTTGTATGCATCAAAACCGAACAGAAAGTCGGTTATTTTGCCCTAGGGCTTTAATATATATATTTTTTTTATTTATTTACGATAAATTGGCTAACCTGCAACCTTTCCTGTATACCATAAATGTTATACTTTTTTTTCCACTGTTTAACGGCTCTGGATACAGTCCTTTAGAGCCGATCTTAATTTAAAGTTCACAAGATTATATTTGTTTTATTTCCTCACACTATGCATTGAAAAACGTAGTATGATACACGGGCGTAAGAGCAATAAATTACTCGGTTACGTTTAAATTTGTTGTACGTTTGTTTTAAATCGTCCTTGTAATTTATTCCTTTTCGCCCTTGTAGCACAAACTACTATTATAGTAATGTATTTTAATGTACACCATGTAAATTATACTCGTAGTATTGTATCGTGTGTATTTATAGTAAGTATATGTTTTTATTAACATAATTAGGCTTATTCCTGAATGTAGGTTTTTTTTTCTTTGTGTTTATGATTGCTTTGTTAAATGTGATTTTTCTATCAAAATGGTTTTGCTAGAAGAAATCTCTTATTAGAGATAAGCTTGCCCGTGTGCATATAATGTGTTCTTTGTAATTTTGTTTTCGAAACGCGGGTGTACCGAGCGTGGACTATGACTTGCATTTCACAAATCACACTCGGAACACCTGTGACACCCCTCGAGGATTCATGTAGTGACGATATATTTATTGTTTTTATATTAAGTTTATGTTTTGTAGGTACACTAAAGAAATTATATGGAATTCATTTACAATAAAAAAAACTGGTACTTATTTTTTATACAATACTAATAACTAGGTACCTATATGCTTCGACTTTTAAGATTAAACGTCAGAAGCTTAGCTCAAAATGCATAACATAACTTCGTTTTTCTTGTTTATAAATTTAATATTTGTGGTATTTGACGCCAATAGTTCAGTATTAGTGAGGTTTATTAAGCAAGAGTAATTTTATACACAATTTATTACGCATGATCTTCTTAAACCTACCTTAAAATGCTGTTTTAACTTTGTTTGGACAAGATCATGACTAATTGTGCATTAAATTTCAAACTCTTGCTTTGTAAACCTCACTAATACTGAACTATTGACGTCAACTATACCAGATACCAAAATGTTTTTCCATTTTAACTTGTAAACAAGAAAAACAAAGTCAACTTAAGGTTATAAACTATGAAGTAACAAGATCAAACAACTAAATATTCCTACAACAATCATTACCAGCGCAAGATGGTAAAATGGTAATGATCTTTCACACCATAGTTAAACACTGTTCGTTCAGCCGGCATCCCACGGCTCTCGAAGCAATATAATAGCAATTATAATAGAAAACTAACTCTTTTTCCCTTTGCATAAAGTTGGTTGTACAATGGCAAAAGGCTCAACGTAAGGTGGTCATTTTAGTATGTTCTCATACCACTTGATACGTTACAACCTTAATGTGCTTATTAATTGCATCGTTTTGAGATATGAAAAATTGGTGTTGTGTCGCTTTATCGCCATTAAAAGGTTTTGTTCCAATGAAACTTTTTATAAATTGGGCCTTATTTTTATCGGCCAAGCTTCTAGCTCAAACTTAGTTTTAAAGAAATACCAAAAAAAAAAGGGGTTTTTTCGAATCCATTTACTCCACTATAACGTCACCTACGTATTTCATTTTTGGGTAAATGTTTATTGTGTATTTGATTAAGATTCTCAATGAAGGAAAACGCGATTGGATGAAATTTAATTCCGAAAAAAACCTCTAAATTGTTTTATTTTTTCCTGTAATTCTGAAATCCTAACTAATTTCATTGTGAAATTGCATTCGAAATGTGGATATTATGTATTTGTAAAGTCTCCTTGAAAATCTTTTTGACAAAATAGCTTAGTACATTTTATATTCATAAAAAACCGACTTTTTGCTACTTTTCCACGAATCCATCCCACTCGCACTGAGGGTTTTTTCGCATATGGAGTAACAGGGACGCTAAAACTTTTACGTAGCGCCTTAAAGTAACACATACATAACTATATCTAAATAGGCGTAGATATTGCGCGTTACGGTTTTGTTGATTCAAGAAAGTACCTAAGTTTATAATTAACCAAAAATAATAATATTTAAAGGGTACATATTATAATATTTATTTAATATATGTAAAGCTCGATCAAATCGGTAGTTACTGAGCAATGCGGTAGACTTAATTAAGATTAAAACAAATAACTTAACTTTTAGACAGAATCATAAAAACAAGCGACATTTATAATAACATTTGCAACGTTTACATTAACATAAACCCTAAATAAAAATTACAAGCCAAAATAATTAAATTATGACAAATATTATTTTTGAAACCCACGTAAATTGACGAAAAAATATACACCTTCGCAACTTCTCGGTGAATTATTTTTTTAAATTCCTTAGTATTTTGTAAAACCGCTTAAAGATTTAATTTAGCAATTAGTATGCTAATAGAATGCAAAAATTATTCGCGTGAAATTTATATTGTTCAAAAGCTATAAAATCGATATAAAAAATAAAATGATTATGTATTTATAGGTTTTGGCGTCTATCACCACAGATCAAACACCTACTCGCAAATAGTATAAATTTAATTTTGCCACAGAATAAGGTTGAAAAGAAATAAATAAATTGCATATTTTTATAAGGCAGAAACATTCTAAAATTACCTAAAATTAAGAAAATATTTGTAGTTTTAAAGTATCAAAACTAATAGTAGTAATAAATATCAAGAAAAAGACGGGTGTGTCTCAAAAATAGATAAAAAATACCTGGAGTTTCAAAATCTAGTTATTATATTCAAAAGAGCATTATACGAGTATATATCTTAAAAAAATAGGAAGTACTTGACCCAAATTAATGTAGTGACAACCATTTTCACATAGGGGTTACATCAAATCAGAGATAAGCCAACAGACAATCTCTTTAAATACTATCAAAAGTAATTAAATTCATCAAAGTATGCGTGTGAGTGCAGAGAGGTTGACATCTTTCACGAAACTTGTTCCGGTTTAAGGCATTTTCGTCCTTATCTCAATTCATTTTGGACTTTGACAGGGGATTTACGAAATGGTTCCATCTGTACAATGAAGTTTAAATGTTGCTTTTATCGGAATAATCTCAAAAATACCAAGTAGAGTGCTGTGTGCTATGAGTTTTTGTTTTAATTGGGCTTTTTGAGTATTTTGATTGTGAGACTTTGATTATTTTATGTCTTTTTTTAATGTAACTACTAAACATTATGCTATAAAACTAATCAAAGTCGAAGAATTATGTCGTAAATGAATAGTCTTTTAATAAGTATAAATAATATATTATGTAAAGGTGACACTTAAAATAATGATTCGTATAACAAAGCGGAAAAAGAAAGACTATAAGAGTGACTTATTTGTGAGGCATGTAACCAGGGCGGCTATTCTGGCATTATTTTTCACAAACAATATCAATCATTCGACTTTTATTTATTGTGTGATGAATACCATGCGATATAAAGTTCAATGACTAAAACCTTGTCCAATAAAGACTACAAAATGTAAGGAATACAAACTTTAGGTTTTTAATAGAGAAAATCGATACAAATTCTTAGAAATCCTGTTTTAATATCACATGAATGTGCCAGAATCGCTGTCCAGAGGGCCTATTATGTATCTTTAGTTGCCATTTGAACTGGGTGCCTATCATCAAAAACATAGATATACTATCGAATTCCGATTGTCTAAGGATATGTTAAATATGATATGATAAAGGGACGACACAGTTCGTAAATAGTTTAATACCTACAAATAGCAATTTTGAAAGTTCCGTTTTTAGCTAAGTTTTTGATGATAGGCACCTAGTCCAGTTGGCAACTAAAGATACAGAATAGAGGGACAGGAAGGTTTGTTGAAAATCTTATGGGTTCACGACCGTTATCATCTATGTCATCTTCACAGTTCACATGCTATTTTGACAGTAAAGTTTTCATTTGTGTCGGCAGTCCCCATGACTGCCTATTTTTTTTTTAATGTGTTGACTTCTTGTGAACAACTATTTTTGTTACCATAGGCCATAGACTAATTAAGTAACTTCAAAATTACTCAGAAGAGTCCAGTATGGCGCAGTAAAAAAAACAATTAACAGTAAAGTGTCTTATTTCTTAGTAGGTATTATGTTAATTGTGTGATACAACGGATTAAATTACCTTGACAAAAATTACCTGTTTTAATGTCAGAGGCGATCAAGTTTGTAATTTTAAGAAAAGACAACAACTTGGAGACATTTTCATTATCCAACGATACTGACACTTTAAAGTAATAGTTATTATAGGTAATTATTTCTTATAATGAATTTTCATTTTTATTTTAGTGACTTACTTAACCGGTTAGCTGAAGGAAAAAATAACAACACTATAATACTCGTACCTATGTTCCGTTCTGGGCTATGTCAAACCAACAGAATCTTCGACTTCCTGGATTTCTTACCTGA
The DNA here is from genome assembly GCA_934047225.1 of Ypsolopha sequella. NCBI lineage: Eukaryota > Metazoa > Arthropoda > Insecta > Lepidoptera > Ypsolophidae > Ypsolopha > Ypsolopha sequella. Next base: position 23,561,106 of record OW203993.1, read on the forward strand.
AAAGAAACAAAACAAACGTAAATAAAATTCATAATTTTAACAAAATTACCAAGGAACAAAAGAGTGAAACGAAAATGGAAAAACTGCCAATCCCCTGCGCACCCCTTTTTACTCTCAAAGAAAGCCTTTCAAAGCTTCATAATATGCAAAACAAATACCTACTAATGAGCACCGACTTAATATGCATATGCATATTCTAAAGTAATATGCATCAAAAGAGACCTGTTAATTGTGTACTACTTTTTATAAAAGCATTTTTATTACAACAGTCCAGTCTGAGTTTTCCTTCCACTTTCGTAGGGAAAACGCAGGTGAAATTGTACACTTTACGAGCTTACACTTTAAACAAGGTAAGACTTGACATTACTGCTAGTTTGTGAACTCGCGACCTCCTCTTACAACCCCATATCTCGGGAACCCCATAACCGATTTGGCTCATGTTTGAACTTAACAATTATTTTTGTCTCATTTACTTGCCTACCAAATTTCATGCCGTTCCGATTAACGATACTCGAGTTATCGTCGGACAAACTTACATAAACACATACAAACATGCATACAAAATCAAAAAATCAAAAACAAAAATCAAAATCATTTATTTATAACACATTTTACAGTTTTTGCACAAACGCCGGACTGTTCAAGTAGACTCTAAGAACTTTGCTCCCTTTGCTTTTCAATAAATGTTGAAAATGGATAAATCACAGATATCAGATTTGTCTTATTAATTACTTCTATTCATGTTCAGATGTCTCCACGTTTCCTCTCACTTATTTCACCATGGTAAATACGAAAATATAAGTACTCAATCGGATCATGAAATGATCAATTCTACGATAGGGTCGCGACATATATATAAGGATTCGGACATTTCTCTTAAAAACCTGTATGTTTAATAATTTTCTAGATATAAATGCAATATAAAGGGACCAAAGGTGTAACTATTGCGTTTTCGCTTTAATGTAATTCCTAGGAAATTACCCGTTTTATCCCTAGAAAACTACGCAAATAGTTTTTTCATGTAGTTTGGTTACGTGTCGTAAGTTCGGGCATCGTGATAATCGGTAAAAAATGTATTTAACTAGTTTCATTTCAGAAAACAAATGAGTTTTAGAAATTTTTTGGCTGTATCCAATACAGACAAAATAATCCTAGAACTCTAGACTCACCTAAAAATTTTGTGCAATTTGATAGTTCAGCACGCGTGGCTGAGAAACGATTAAACTTACCCAAACTTTACGGATAACGCTCTAGAAGCCAAAAAAATTGTATAAAAATTCCAACAAATATCCCTTTACGTCTGCGTCTGCGTCGGTATTTCAGTTCTTACCTACATATCTTTAGTAAATGACTTCATAAACTCTGAAGTTCCTATTAAAATCTAACGGTCGCCGCTTACACATTACACATTAAAAGTTTACAAAGTTTACACATACATAATGTGAGTATGTTGGATGAATGCACAAAGGCTGTATTACGGTAAGCAATTAAAAAATTTGAGGCACTTTGTCACTAAAACCTTTGCGTTGTGGAGTTTTTTTTTTATCAAGTAAACGTTGTTTGTGTATTGCCAGCTGTTTTAGTTTGGGTGTAGTTTGGAAAAATTACATTCTTTCAACAAACATTTGGACTTCTTTGGTGCGTTTCAAATTAAAAAGTTAAGTGTTTTTCTGAATGAGAGGTTTTTTTTGAGTATTAAAAAAAAACATAGCTTCCAAGAACTCTGTAGATGGCGTTGAACTGACTACGTTACTAGGTGCCAAAGCCAAATTGATTGGAAAAAAAAAAACATTGCGTCACGTCACGTCACATACGCTCGTTGGTTGACTGACATGTGTGCTGAGCATATGTGCGAATGCTTTGTTATGGTCCGTCCAGGTTTAAAATGTACGATGGCTTGTACTCATTGCGCTTTACGACTTTCATCTTTAGGAAAAAGATGTATGCCTCCATTTTTACACAAATCCACAAGGCACAGACTTCTCTTCTTTTTCTCTTGGGACATTTTCTTTCTGGCGTAGAAAATTCATAAAAAGACTGCTATTTTTGTTGATATTATTTATTTATTTTCAAAATATCATTGTGATGTGATGTGACAATGACATTAATTACTTTTTTATGTACGTTTCGTTTTACGATCTCAAAATTACATCCAAGTGAAATAATCAAAAAATTATGTGACGTTTCGTTCCTTGCAGTAACTTACCAAGTTCAGCGCCAACACCGCACATGACTATCAAACCATTCCATATTACAACAAATTTGAACTTTCAAATATCGTTTCCTTGATTAATTGTCGTTTTGACAAATAAATTTATGGATTTTCTTTCAATGCATGGAAGTGAATATGACATGGGCTTAGGTGTGTATACTCCGTTTATTATAGCTTGATTAGAATGACAGATATCATCAGTTCATTGACTAATATTCACTGGAACCTTATTTATTCAATGATTGAAACTCGTCAGTGGCTTAGCGCAAATTAAGTGTATAACCTAACTTTGTTTTTCTTATGGAATTCGGATCACTCACAGACTTTACTGAAAGTGACGTAGATATTATAAGTTCCGCGTGTTTATCGTTGTTTGGTGTCACTCCGGTAATTAATAACGCAAGCCCGGAAGTAACTAATTGTGCGGACGCCCTACCGGTCCGACCACCAATACCATCTGCATCGATGTCATCCCGAGCCCTGCGAGCTGCAGCCCGTAGTGTCGCGTAAACGTCTTTACTCGCCCAGATGAAGGCAGTCTAAATCTGCTGAAACTGGTCGGCCTTCCCGATCATAACACGTATTGAGGTGAGCCGTTTTTATATAAATCATTTGTTTTTCTTGTTTATCTGTGGCATTTAACGCCAATAGTTCAGTATTAGTCAGGTTCATAAAGCAAGAGTTTGAAATCGTATACAATAAGTCATGATTTTTCTCAAAACCAACTTACAATGCTGTTTTTACTTTGGTCAACTGCCATAAACCAAATGTTTGATTTTTTTAACTTCTTAACAAGAAATACAAAGTTAAGTTATGCACTTTGCGCTAAGCGATTGACGTTTAACCTTAAAACCACAAGGTTGGATTAAAATCGTGAATATCTATGAACCGATGAGACCTGTCATTCTTATCAAGCTATAATGAGCGGAGTATAATATAGTTATTTACATTTTCAAACCCAGTTGCAGTGTGAAAGTGGCGCAAACAAGCGAATGAATATTTATTCTTGATTCCCTACCAAGCAGAATACTAGCCGAACATGGGATCAGGGTGCGTACTTACTATACTTAGGTAACTAACAACTTTTAATATCCTTAACAGTATTTACTGCAAGTGTATACAAGTATTTCGTGATCAACTAATTCTATTAAGGCGAGGTAAAACCGTGATTAAGAAGATGGCATACTCTAGCAACTTTTTTTATTACCCGTCCAGCACAATAAGTCTAATGGCAAAGACTTTATTTGCTTTTCATAGAGGCGATTATATGTTGGCTCTTTGGCCTCTTTTTCTTAGACGCGTAATACTAGTGATCACGCAGCGAAACAACAAATTGGTGTGTTTTTAGCTAATACTGAAATATTTTGTAGGGAAAAAAATATTGAATTTAGGTGATATACCTTCATATTTCTATTACCTATTTTATGAAAAAAAAATTAAGTTGATCACTTATCCGCGTTCTTCAAGCGAACGTTTGAAAACCAAAAAAAGAGAGGGTGCAAAACATTTTTTTTTGACAAAAGTATAAACCTTAGTACATTGTTTATACGTAAGATCCCTAGAGAAAAGATTAATAAACGAAATATATTTTTTTCACTACAAGGAGAGTCCGAATTTCTTCAAACGAATCCTAGATAGACTGGAGTTGGTCATGCTCTAGGCTCAGGTACAGTCTTAACCATAAATTTGAATTTTTGACGTCGTCGATTGTGAGATTACTGAACGGGCTAGAAGCTAAAAAAAAAAAAAAAATACAGTTCATACCATTGTAAAACATTGTAAAAATGATACGTAGGTATCCAGTAAAAACTATTTGCAACCTACCGCTTGGTTGGAAATAAACTTCCGTTACCCAGTATTTTAACTTTAATTTTGAGCGACAATTTAACAATCGTAGTTTTTAATAAAATCCTTTATCAACTGTACTTTTTTCATTCAAAAACCGAGCGCTTTTTCTAGCTTTTATTTTTAGACTAATAATAATATGACAAAGTATATTATAATATTTACCTGTTTTATAATATCCGACTCTAACAGTGTAGCTAAAAAATCGGCCAAGTGCGAGTTGGACTCGAGCACATATGTTTCCGTACCATTATCTATAAAAACGGCCAAAAAAACATGTCTGTTGCATGGGAGCCCTCTTAAATATTTATTTTATTATGTTTTTTAGTATTTGTTGTTATAGCGGCAACAGAATTACATAATCTGTGAAAATTTCAACTGTCTAACTGTCACGGTTCATGAGATACAGCCTGGTGACAGACAGACAGACGAACAGAGGAGTCTTAGTAATAGGGTCTTGGTTAGCCTTTGGGTACGGAACCTAAAAACTGTTTTCGTTCTCGTCGTCGATAAGTTTTAGTAGTAGCACCTCGTCTTAACCTGACTTTAATCAATTAGCGTGCACTAGCATCTAATAAACTGCAAATTACTGACTAACCACTTTTAGTGCCCTATAATTTACTCAAGCTACATTTTATTCTGATACCTTTGAGCATTTTGTAGTGGAATTGAGTGTGAACGTGTTAAATGTGGCAGTGAACCTATTAACGTTTTAATGGTTGTTCGATTGTTGACAAAAGTATTGGATTTTGAGATATCAGATACTATTTATGAATGTCTTTTCAAGCAGCTAACACATATACATGGATATTTTAATGAAACCACATAGTTTATTGATCATACTGAACGACTTTTCCAAAGAAAATATATCCGCGCAAATAAAAATAAAACTGTTCAAGTGCGAGTCAGACTCGCGTACAAAAGGTTCCGTACCACCACACAATATGGGTACGGAATCCTAAAAACATGGTAAATAATTCCACTTGCAGTTACGAAGGACCAATTTAGCTTGACACTTACGATCTATTAAACTCTATGTATTTAAAGGGTATAATTAAGTTGGTCTTTAATAGCTTCCGAAATAATTAAATATTTGTAGTTTTCTGATTCTTTCCCTTGTGTGTGCTATAAGATCTACCTGTAAACGAAATTTCAAGTTTCTAAGTCAGCTAGAAGTGCCTTATAGATTTTGATTTCCTTGCTAGTGTCAAAAAGGTGTATGAAATTGATTATGTAAACTGCAATTCCTTTTTTTTTTGCGGCATGTTATAAGCTTGAATTTTTTATAGCACGATCGGGCCGTAGACTTCCGAAAAAGGTATCAGTTATAACTTGAAACCTCATACGGGGCCCGAGCAAAATAGTCTTGACAGTCAGACAGACAGGCAGACAGACGGACAACAAAGATCCTATAATGGTTCCGTTTTTTCATTTTGAGCTACGGAACCCTAAAAATAGTTCTCGCCATACTAAATTTAACTACCTACTGCAAATTTTGTATGGCAAGTAAACTTTTTTTTATTTGCGTAGGTTTTTATTTGGGAAACTTATTCAGTATGATCAGTAAAGTACATGATTTCGTTTAAAGGTAGCCGTCTATCTACAACCGGTATATTACATTATACAAGGTGCTATTTAATCAACCATCCGAGTTCATACTGAAGACTCTGTTAGTAATCAGGAACAAGGTTCGACGATCCTTTTTTTTTAATCATAAAAAAAACAGCAAATTTTTTTTTTTCAAATTTCACCTTGGCCTTTAACACCCTCTAAACACCTATTAACAGCCCAATTTGACATTAAACACTTAGAATTTGGTGTTTTGTTTTGTCATACGGTGTTAAAATCCGACCATGTTAGGCTAGCTGAAGGGTCATTGAACATTGTTCCTGATCAGTAACTGAGTCTCCAGTATGAATTCGGGCTGTTGATTATATTTCACCTTATATTCTGTACGACGCCAGTATGACAGGCTATTGGTAGCTCTTATTTTTAGAAATAGGGAGCTTGGACTGCGAACGACTGTCCATCTGAAAAAGTTCCGTTTACCCACGTCCCATTTATTTATCTAAAATCTCCTGAAATCAGGCAGGTGGTAGAGCTGATGCCGGGCTCGACTGTGGTGGTACCACCATCTTACTTGGGGACCCCCCAAAGTAATTCGGGGGAGAGTAAGAGGACAGCTCACAGGCAAAAAACCAGGAGGCCCACCATGCCTGGGACCGATGGATGGCGGTATATCCATCCCTAATAGCCGGGCCTTATATATGGAACAGACTGGTGACGGCGTCACTGGTGCGAGGGTTCCGGCACCGCGCTCACCACCCCGCCTGCCCAGCGTGTGTGAGTATGGGCAATTCTTCAGGATGACCGCCGGGAGTGGCAAAGTCCTGGAAAGGCTTATGTCCAGCAGTGGACGAACTAGGCTGATGGATGGATGGATGAAAATCTCAAAAATTTAGGATGAAATCCTAAAAGCAATGGAATTAAAAGCAGTCATCAAAATCAATAAAGATATATAGAACCCAAATACGTCACTTCTAAGAAGCTCTGAGAGAATAAAGCGATCACGCTTCGCAAGAGGATACTCGGAAATGCGTTATGACTGGGACGGTGCTTTCCTGTTGCATCAATACACTAGAGCTAGAGAGTATTGGAACTGACTAGCGAACTAAAGAAATTTCATATTTTACCATTCGTCTGCTTGTAAGACACTTGACTTCGTAGATATTACTTTATGAATTAAAATATACCATCTGATTTTCTTTCCAAATAATATTGATTTGAATGAATTGAATAAATGAGGTCCTTTTCAACACTATTTCTCCTAGTTTGACAATTTGGAATGACATATGGACTACGATTATACTTTATTAGATGGGTTTTAACAGTATCTAGAACCTGGTTAAACGAAATTTTGATAGCAATTTGAGTACATTTTATATTAATAAAAAACCGACATTTCGCTACTTTTTCTCGAATCCGTCCCTCTCGCATAAGGTTTTTTCGCATTTAGAGTAACAGGGACGCTTAAACATTTACATATCGCCTTAATTGAACAATAGATCATCTAGGAACACACCCAGCTAGGTAGATAAAGCGGATATCTCCAACTTTATTATTCCAATAACAATCTGTAATGAGTGCGCGCGGTAAACAGACCTCGCTGAATGACGCCTGTGTCTATGGGATGAGTAGGGTTGCCAAATAACCTATTTGATGTTCCATGGGTTCCGTAAAAAATTACCTATAACTCATAGGTAAAATACCCCTCATATTTGGTTAAAACTTTGAAGATAATTAAAAATCTATAAATTATAACGGCCGTAAAATATTGATATATCGCATTTTTCAAAATGAGATTTGACTGCAATTAAATCGATTGTTGATTTATGTACAAAATCAACTAGCGGAAGACAAACAGATGTTTGTTGACATGTTTTGTATCTTTTTCTTAATATCGAAGTAGTATTTTGGCAGCCCTAAACCTAGCCAAAACAGAAGACTAGATCAAAGAACTCGTACGTAAATTATTCACGTTATAAACTTGTATGATTCACGGAATCGGAGAAGTAGGTACTGCAATAATTCAGGTTATGTTTTTATTATCAATATCTACGTTTATCCTAGCTGGTAGCCTTCTACTTTTAGAATCTATGAAACAGCATGAAATAAAACAAATTCTACTTATAAAAAATATCTACACGGCATAAACACCGAAGGGGTTTCAAAGGTGTTGTCAAGTGCGAACTATGAAAATACAAGTCACACTCCACACTTGGTACTTTGGTACACCCGCTTTTCACCGGTGATTATAACATCGCAAACGTAATTGTGACGTGCGTGCTTGTGCGTAAAATTTCAGTAACAACGTATACAAGGTGAATTTTTGATCATCGTCCAAATTCATACTGGTGGCTTGGTAAGTGATCAGTATCATGGATCAGTAACAATTCAGGTGAAATTCGTAAAATGAAATTTCGACTCCCCATAGTGATTCACTCGGGAGTGGAACTGAATTTCTATGGGTAGCCGAAATTTCAATTTACAAATTTCACAAAAATTGTTACTGATCCAAGATACTGATCACTTATTAAGCCTCCAGTATGAATTTGGACGATGATCAAAAAGTCACCTTGTATAATGTTTTGCAAACAATTTGGTATACATTAAGTTTTGTAGCTTCAATTCCTAACGTTTATTTCAAGTAGGTCAAAAATGTGTCTTTAGATTTAATGTTTTGGTTTTTATTTTATTATGTGTCTCTGGTAATAGGTGTGATGTGATAGTTTTAGACGCACAATGATGTGTAGCATACATAAAAGACGTCAAAATAAAGAGATGTATGTCTTGTAAAATAATAATAGTGGGAGATAATGATTTTTATTTTGGCAGCCCTAAACCTTCTAGCGGACAACATCAAAAGACTCACCTCCGATATACAATGTGTCTGACGTAGTACAGTGCACTCAGAAAATGTTTACATTGTAACTGAGATGTTACTACCATCATAACCCTTATGTGACAGGAGATAAGTTTCAAATTACAATAGAAGCATGCAATTTTATGACATGTTTACTCTGTCACCAGACTACTGACCTTTTGGCACTTAGAATACGAAGTTATTTCGTATTTGGACAATAAATTTTAAATTCAAAGGAGTAAGGTCCTGTTTTGAGAGGGGCAATGAAAAATGTGATGACAAAATTTGATATTCAGCTTCTAGAGGCAGTGTAGAGATTTCAATGGTAATTTTATGTCTTGTTGTAGATACAGGAAATAGTGTTTTAAGCTATTGACCGTTTGACATGACTTCGACGAATTAGACTAATTGTTTGGGAGGTGTGAGAAAATGAAGACTTCGTAGTTTTTATTTTTTATTTCCAACATCTGGCAACTCAATCTTCTAGAAGAATGCTAAGCTTGGCTTCATATTTCCGCGTAAAAAAATCCACGCATGCGCTCGACCCGCGAAACAAGCATTAACAACAAATTGTTTACCGCCAAAAAACGCAACAAAACGGAAGGCGTGAAGGGAAAAAAGCGCGGAACAAATAAATTTTAAATTTCGAATACATCACAATAATGCGTGGAACGTGATCTGTAGCGCGCGGTTGGGATGAGCGTTTATATCGTTTGACGTGAGTGCGCGGGAGTCGGGCTTTTCGTTTTTTGCTCTTAAAAAAAAAACGGTTTTATTAATTGCCAGTCCATTGTTGGGTGGTCGCTTTGTCTGTGGGAATGGAGCAGACGTGTTTGGGAAATTGCGTTCTTTTTCTCTTGGTGTTTTCGAATTCGTGTTCGACGTCCCGTTACTCGTTTAACACGAGTTATTGACAGCAGCTTTCAAGTGTTCGGTGAATAAAACAGATATTTTTGGTAACGTCTCCTTCCTTCTGTTTGTTCTTTTTATTTTTTTTTTGTTTCGGTACAAGATTAGAGGTTAAAGGTGGTAGAGCTGATGCCGGGCTCGACTGTGGAGGTACCACCATCTTACTTGGAGACCCCCTCGAAGTTATTCGGGGGAGAGTAAGAGGACAGCTCACAGGCAAAAACCAGGAGGCCCACCATGCCTGGGACCGATGGATGGCGGTATATCCATCCCTAATAGCCGGGCCTTATATGGAACAGACTGTGACGGGCAGCGGCGTCACTGGTGCGAGGGCTTCGGCACCGCGCTCACCAACTCGCCTTCTTCCAGGATGACCGCCAGGACTGGCAAAGTCCTGGAAAGGCTTATGTCCAGCAATGGACGAACTAGGCTGATGGATGGATGGATGGATCGGTACAAGATTGTTTATTGTTTTCTTGAATTGCCAAAGGTACCTATGATTGCTCTAGCGGTCGTTTATTTAAGAGCAAAGCTCTTGTCGGTGTAAAGAAAAAAATAATTTATTTGCATAAATTGTGGTAGATATAGGAAAGATGGTGAGGTACACAAAATTGGTTCAGCACAATTTACCTTATTCAGGCATACAAATTTTAGAGTATAAAATTTATAATATTTATTCATAAAAGTATATATAATATTATCACTAATTTCTTAGTAATTATAAATTTGCTATATTACAATGTTACTTAAATTCAAGAAACGGTTCAATAAATACGATGATCGGGGTAGTCGACAAGTTTCAGCAAATTCACACTGCCTTCTTCAGGACGAGTAAAGTGTATCCCGATCACTATGATTGGGGTGAACTGTTTGTTTACTTCAAGAAAAATATTCATAATATTTTAATGTTATTCTTGATTGTCCCAAAAAACGAACCCATAATAACTGACATCTGTTATCTTAACATTTTTCCAGAGGCTAAGCAAATTTATTATTTCATGAAAATTCTCAGTTTGATTTGTTCTTTGTAAAAGGTAATAAATAAGTTTTTATTGTACGTTTCGGATTCAGACACGATTTATTGCTCGGTGCCAATTAGGTAAATTTGTTACGAAATAATGCACAAAATACAAAATAACTTGATCCGCGACATTGTTTCTTTTGTCAAAACAAATGAGGATATACACTTTTTTTTTTGTCAAAACAAAATACATACAAGGTGACTTTTTGATCATCGTCCAAATTCATACTGGTGGCTTGGTAAGTGATCAGTATCATGGATCAATAATAATTTTTGTAAAATACGTAAAATGAAATTTCGACTCCCCATAGTGAGTCACTCGGAACTGGAAGTGAATTTCTATGGGAAGCCGAAATTTCATTTTACAAATTTAATAAAAATTGTTATTGATCCAAGATACTGATCAATTATCAAGCCTCCAGTATGAATTTGGACGACGATCAACAAGTCACCTTGTATATATACTTGTATACAACGTATAACAGAAAGGTGTAACCATATTTGAAGAGCTTATTCAGTCAATGGCTTAGAACAAAGTTTACTACGGAACAAAAGCTGTATCTCGAAAAAAAAAATTTTTTTTTGAGATTTTAGGGTTGGCTCCATAGTAAAAGTTGTTCTATCTATACCATTGACTGAATAAGCTCCTCAAATATGGTTACACCTTTTTGTTACACGTTGTATGTCGTCACGATATGAATCCCCGAGGGGGTGTCAGAGGTGTTCCAAGTTTAAACTGTAAAATTCAAGTCACAGTTCAAACTCGGTATTATATTTTAAATAAAATAAAATAAAAAAAAACAGTTTTTTCCAAAATGCTCCAAAAACTTTATTGTTTACGTTTTAAACATTACGGTCTTACTCAGTTTTGAGTTATGCATTAAAATAAGTTTTCAATTAACAAAAAAGAAAACTTTTTCCTAAGAACAAAGAATCCTTAGAAAATAGGCACCGACAAAGTTGCGCTTGTTTCTATGCGCGCGCGCATTGTCACAATCTTCGCTCGTAGATCGATCATCACGTATCGTAACGTGTACCGCCGCCGATTTATATAATATACGTCAAGGGTTAAGTATTTGCTATTTTGTCCGCGAGCTGACATTAATACGATGGTAATTTTTTTACGACTTTCCAAATTATTTGCTTTCACAAATATATGTTAAAAATATGTTTACAAGGTCTTAAAGTGAGTTTTCAGTAGATGAATGTAAACTTTGCCTTAATTCTCTGTGATTTTTCAATGATATCTTCATTTAATTAGAAATGTCACTAGTATTAGGTATTTTTGCTGACGAACCTAATAGTGCACATTAAGGCGATATGTAAAAGTTTTAGCGTCCCTTTTACTCCATATGCGAAAAAACCCTCAGTGCGAGAGGGACGGATTCGTGGAAAAGTAGCAAAAAGTTGGTTTTTATTGATATAAAATGTACTAAAGCTGCTATCAAAATTTCGTTTAACCAGGTCCTAGATATCGTTAAAACCCATGTAATAAAATAAAATTGCAGTCCATATGTCATTCAAAATGGTCAAACCAGAAGAATTGGTGCCGAAAAAGACCTCACTTCAATAAATATTTCTATCGAGCCGAAAATATCAATCAGAAACAAATCCAATATTTTCTAGTTTGTATTGCACTCTGATAATATTTAGAGTATTCATAGCGATGGATTTCGCAAAATAAACATAATCTCACTTTGGTATTTTTCAAATGTAAATCTTATAATCCAGTTTTGGTATTATCAAAATATTGCAAAGATTTGTGATATTTGTGAAAAATGTATAAAGATACCTACTACAAATGTTCCTCAATTCCAAAAACCAGTTTTTTTGCAATTATGTTATTCCTGTTGTAATTTTCATAAATGTAGTTATTTAGTATTAAAGTACATTATAACAAAAATACAGAAGATCTGAAATGGTATTTCACAAAAACAAAAATTCGTACGCGCAAACGGAAGGGCTACGGACATAAAACCGACATTTCATTCTGTCTGTCACAGGAATTTAATTTAAAATCAATAAACCAAACTGCCCCTTAACTCAACTCGTCACCTTACTTAATGCGCCGTTTCTCCATCAGCAGCCCCTTTATTGAAAGAAGAAAATTCATAGTTTTGTGAAAAATTTAATCACTTTTACGACAGATTTATTATTCAGCTGCGCTATTGTGACTAAAGACGTTATTATTTTTGAAAATCGAACAGAGAGAACGGTTATTTAGAACACCGGACATTTTTTAAAACACGTGTTTATTTGAAGAGCAGAAATACGACCAAGGGCGGATATAAGATTTCATTTGACAAAATATATCATAAACTAAAAAAATATATTAATTAGGTATTTACATATGAAATTGCAGTTTTCCACTTGGCTTATATTTAGGTGTTAGGTTTTTTTATTGTTTCATTTATCTAGATTATTAAACAAGAAACAAATCTTATATTTTAAAACAATGCCCTGTAAAACTGTATCAATTTGACTGCAGGAATGAGTCTCGTAATTAACAAAAATAAATCGTTTTCTATTATAGATATTTCTATTGCTGATAGATTGATGACTGTGATTGAGAAATGCCTGAAGTTCTGCGAGCGTGATGAATGACAGGAATGTCCCTATTCATAATTTAAAATTGATGTTTTATATTTAATTGTATTTTTGTTATTTTAATTTTAGTTTTAATTTATCAATTTTGATTTTAATTTTTAACATTAGTATTATAATTGTATAACGTATTAGTTAATATACTGTAATGTTATACATTTTAAATAAATAATAAATAAATAAAATAAATAAATAATTTAAAATTAAAATATAAAAGAAAAAAGAAAAAAAAATGTTTATATTACTGATGATCAGTCAGTTAGGGTATTATTTTAAATATGCTATAGATGATTGCCATCAGGCGTGGACCGGCGTGGTGGCAATGACAGCCGGAATCTCTATCCGCGCTCATGGTTCCGTGAACGCTTGCCAAATGTTGGCAAGTCTGGCGCCAGCTGTATTGTTTTGATGCCACATAGAACAAACTACGTCACTTCCGATGGCTTAATCTTGGTTCCCGTATAAACAACTGAAAACAGAAGTATTCCGTTGAAAAAAACTTAGAGTTGTTTTTGTTGTTCAAGGTTAATTCCTGACATACGATATTAATTTTTGACGGTATGATAAGTTAATGAATGTATTGTTCAGGAAATAATAGGTCTTTACATATGAAATCGCCGAAATTTTCTTACAGATTCATGACTTCATAATTCCTGTAATTCAATAGCTATTTCAATTATTTGTTTGAAAGTTGATTTCAAGGTTTTACATCTACGTATTAAATTTTGTTTTTATTTTCAGTTTGATTATAAAAATTACATCTTCAAAAACAGTGAGTCTTAAATGCTATCCATTTCCATGATAAGATTCGTAATAATTTTTTACAGCTGACACTTTTCAAAAATTAAATGAATGTAGCTGTTAGCTTAATGTTGTCTCACATATATAAGAAATTTGTCATTCCTAAAAAAAATGCAAAAATGTTAGTACTAAAAATTGAGTTTCCTTCAAATTCTCTATAATTCATATGTAAAGACCTAATATTAAATTTCAAGTAAGTTTGTTATTATTATTATTTTACTTTGTATTAATTGTTTTTAGCCAGTAGCTACTATTTTGTTGTAATTTTTTCTGAATTAATTTGTTTATTGCATTAAATATTAATATGAACTAAAAAAAGTCTTAATATAATTTGTTTATTGCATAAAATATTAATATGAACTTAAAAAAAAAGTCTTAGTATAATTTGTTTATTGCATAAAATATTAATATTAACTAAAAAAAAAAGTCTTAGTATAATTTGTTTATTGCATAAAATATTAATAATAACTAAAAAAAAAGTCTTAGTATAATTTGTTTATTGCATTAAATATTAATATGAACTAAAAAAAGTCTTAATATAATTTGTTTATTGCATAAAATATTAATATGAACTTAAAAAAAAAGTCTTAGTATAATTTGTTTATTGCATAAAATATTAATATTAACTAAAAAAAAAAGTCTTAGTATAATTTGTTTATTGCATAAAATATTAATATGAACTAAAAAACAAAGACCTAATATAACAGTATTGAGATCAAGCTTTTTGCAAGTTTTATACTAGAGTGTTATAAATCCTTTTTGAAAAACCATCCCTAAATAACCTATTAAAAAAAAAACACAAAAAAGAAAAACGGTTACAAAACGTAATCTCTACAATTTAATCGAACACCTATAAATATTTATGGAGACTCCCCGCCGAATGTTGGATCTTAATTACTAATTGATTGTATTCAAGAACACATAAAAGAACGGTTTTATATTACCTACTTGTATTACTGTTCGTGAATAAGAAGAAAAACATTCTTTTCATCTTCTATTTAGTTAGATTTACGTTTCTTGAGGCAAAAACGTAAACAAAAACGGGCTTATTCAAAACACAAAATCCTTTGAAACAAAACAAGCGAAAGAAAAGATGAAAATCTGATTCAACCACTCCGCTCTAGTCTGCGGGCTATTCAGCAACAACTTATTAAATAAATTAACCACAACTCGCTAGAATGAGACGGAAGATCTGCTCTTTTACTTTGGATCGAACAAAAGCAGAGTTATTTCTAAAAACGTAAAGCTATTCTGCTGGCATTCAGCGTGGAGTCAAGAAAGCTAAGGAAAAATAATTGGAAAGTGACGGGAATAGCCCAGTCTAGTGATGGAGGTGTTGTCGATAATTTTCATGGTTGCTAACTATTATGTATTATTAGTATTACCTTGTATTATTTATTCTGTCTTATAAAAAAAACATTTTTATATAGGCATTATTAATTGAAGAGATGAATAAAGTATCGTTCCGACATAAATCCGCAAAAATCATGTACAAGAAAAGTAATAAAAAATACCAAGGTTCGATAAAAAATACTAAGCACAAAATATATGCTCTGAATACCTATTAAGGCGTGACATAACCTCTCATACACCTCACACATCGACAAATCTCAAGCCACCCATCCCTCGGGCACCGCGTCCCACATTTCCAACTTTTCACCGCTTTTCCTTCTACAGCACATTGTGTCCGTGGGAACCTTTATTACCTCCATAGAAATACTCTGAAAGGCTCCGAAGAAAGCCTTCAGCTCCAGCGAACAAAGAAAGCTGTTTCAGCACTGATTTGATACCGTTCTCAGACTTCTTTTCATTCCTTTTAGAATAACCCGACTGATTTCGAGCAGGCTCCATTTTGTTCTGTATCAGTAAATGAGTTGGCTAATTTACTTTTCCGGGAAAATGGGGACTAGAAGGCTTTTCTTTTCCGTGTTTTTTTTTTTTGTTGTGTTGCCAGTCGGATTGGAGCTTGTGTTTGCTCCAGTTTTATATTGAGAGGATTTTAAGTGAATTTAAAAGTTTTTATTTCGTTTGCGCGGCGCTGCGTGCTGTTGCTAAGTTGAAGAATTGTATAGGATTACTAGCTAGAGCAGTTTTTGTTTAAAAAACTAGGTTTGAAAATGTATTTATTTTGCTTCCTATTCTAGTTTTTACTTATATCAATCAAGTATAAACCAAACAAAAACAAAACCAGTCATCGGTAATCTTAAAACCCGTATGAAAGGTACTTCTTTAAGTACTCAGATAGTACCAGATAAATGTTGCCATTAAGAAACGTCGCTACCTGGAGACAGAGGTGAAGTCGTGCCACGGTAAATGGATGAAGATTATTCTTGCTTGTAAAGCCTAGGATTCGTTAGGAGCCGTAGAGTGCTGGCTGTCTATAAACTAGCACAAAAGAGGAACGAAACCTTTTTGGAAAAATTCTTAACACACGTAATTTTTAATGAATATTTTTTAATGTACTGGAAAATAAAAATACTGGCCGTTAATATTAAAGATACAAAATATAAAGGGATTACGCAAAGTCGACAAAGAGTTCGAAAATCGAAAAGAGCGTGAAAACAAGGTGTCGTTAAAATCTTGACAGTAAATTGACAGCACTATCAGTCAACTTATAGCTCCCTGATTGGCTCACGGCTTATTTGTTTTTCAATATGGCTGCCATTCATCAACTGATTACTATTAAAGTATTTAAACTAACCACTCTGGTGTTTAGTGCAAATTAAAAGCATGACTACTAGTTATCTTAAACTAGAATTTTAATGCATCTTAGACAAGTTGCTAAATGCTAGTGCTGTGCTAAGAAAATGCTTTAAGATAAGCGTAAAAAAGTATCGATATTTTATCGTTGCAATATTTGTAATTGACGAATGAGATCTTTTATTATACGAAAAAAGATTAACCGCCTCTGCGGTCAAGTGGTTCGAGTAGCCGACTACTAATCCGAAGGTCGCAGGTTCAAATCCCGTAGGGGCACATTTCTATTCAGTCTGCGTGCTTCGGAAGGCACGTTAAACCGTGGGTCTATATTTGTGATCGAAATACGGCGATAGGGCTCACCACTCATTACGCTGAGATGTAATAATCGTCGGTGAAATGTCGGTCGGTCTACGAGTGTGGACTGTCCTGTGACAGCCCTCGGGGATTCATGTGAAGACGATATATTTATATGTATTTAAAAGTAAATTAACACTTTTTTGTAGAAAAATATTAAATAGATCTTTATCATACAAAAAGGTATCTATTACTATAACTATAACTATATTATAGTTTACGGAAGTACTTATACAAAACTGTCTTCCAGAGGGGTAGGCAGAGACAACAGATTTCCATTTGCTACAATCCTGACATACCTCTTTCGCTTCTTCCACATCCATCAACCTGTCTTTGTCCTTCTTCAGTATTTTTCAGTATGTTGCCGATATAATGTAGTACTATATTATTATCGATATGAGCTGATGACAACACTATACTTAAGAAGCAGTTTTCGTATAAAAGGAGAATGTATTGCAAAATTTGACAGCGTTTCTAATAAAACCTGATAGATATCTTAACGGAAAACTGGTTGAAGAAAATAGCAAGAGCAATATGAAAATCAAGAAATGGGTTCGTTTTTTAGTTGCTTTTAGTTTTTTATGTCTTTGTTCAAGTTTATTACTTTATTTCTCATTCTAAATATTAGAAATATTTTTAAAGCAATCTCTTTAACTATGACCTACTATAGGTACCCTAATGTTTAGTCGTTTTAGTCTTAGATCATATAACATGGTCTAAGGTTTTAGTAGCTTTAAGCTTTTATATTAAAGCATTTGATACGGCGCGGTGGCTTAGCCAAACTCTCACTGTGTTTTTAAAAAGAGTAAAATTTAACACAAAATCTACCAACCAATCGAAATAACTGTACAATATTTATTTACAAAAAGAACCAAAATACAAAATAACAAATTTTTTTCCATGCTTCGGTGTCTTAGAAGGCCATTTTTAGAGGAAAATAAAAGTGAATGTCCTAAGTTTTATGAAGAATAAATTTTTCCACCGCGAATAACTACGGACAGGAGCTTTTTTTATTATAAAAACAAACTTCGTATATCTTTACATAGTATACCTATTATCACCAGCAATGAAAATGTAAAATAGCAGGGGAATTGGACATTGGTTGCTTTCGTTTTTCACGCCTTAATTGCCTTTGCATAGGTATGCGTGAAAATTTCAACAAAGGGCGTGACCGATTTCCTCAATCATTGTGTAAGAAGCAACAGCTAGATCCACCTGTCTCTTTCCTTCATAAAGCGAAGCGATGCGGCACAAAAGAGATAGCTACAACAATAGTCTATTGTTATCCCTTCTTAGACAGCTCTACAAAACCTATGCCGTGCGAATTTGAATCTGTTTCTGTCGTGAAAAGGTTGGAATTAGGTTGGCAGGCTGTGTGTCCAATAATTTAATTCGCCAGTTATCATTGGGAAGACAATGGGTAGGTATCATAGCTATTCGTTTACGTGTAGAATTTTAGAACTAGACAGGAAGTTGATTGGCGGGAAATTGTATATACTTTGTGCCATAAAAATTTCTGTTTTGTTATTTTTATTTAATTACCTGTTGTACAAAATATCTGGTTATATTTTGATATTTCAGTACACTTGTTTGTAAATCAATTAAGTTTTCAAATAGGTATGTAAAGTATTAAAACCATTTTTTTTTTATTTAGTCACCTGTGTCCGCATATGTGTTAAAGGTTTAAAGTTTCGTTTCAAAACTAATTGGTCTGTGAAACCTCAAACAGTTTTTATTTTTAATTTTTAATGGCAAAGGTTTCAACGTGGTCTGCAAGCCAAAGGTTAGTTGGACTCAAATGAAAATGAGTTAAATGTGTGACTGACACGTTTTTAAAAGAGATTTTTTAATGTAAAGAAGACCTCTACACATTTGTGTTAGAGTTACTTTGTGGCAGAATTTAATGACGAGTTTGCATCTGATTTTCCTAACTATTTTAATTATTAATGGTAAAGTATTTTTTTGGAATAATTACGGAGTTGTCTGAGATATTTTTCAACATGACTTTTTAGTTTGTATTTTTGTACTTGTTCCATAAATATCTTTTTCAATGCAAATGTTCGTAAAGGCCCACTTTTTATGCATCAAAACCGAACAGAAAGTCGATTATTATTATTTTTTTTTAATTTATTTATAATGGTTGGCTAACCTGCAGCCTTTCCGGTGTACCATAAATGGTATACTTTTTTTTCCACTGTTTAACGGCTCTGGATACAGTCCTTTTGAGCCAATTATAATTTAAAGTTCACAAGATTATATTTGTGTTATTTCCTTACACTATGCATTGAAAAACGTAGTATGATACACGGGCGTAAGAGCAATAAATTACTCGGTTACGTTTAAAACACGAGCGTAAAATCGTCCTCGTAATTCATTCCTTTTCGCCCTTGTAGCATAAACTACTATTATGAAGAACGCTGTTGAAATAGTAAGTTAAATACTTTTTGACAAGAAAAACGTCTCTGTTTTCTGTAAACTGTCTTTTTAAATTCGTTTGCATCTTTTCAGTATCTAAATTTTGTCTGTTCGAGACATAAAACACAAATGGAATTCAAAGTAGGTAGTCTGTCAACTTTTACAACTCCACTGGGATTTCACTCCAAACAAGAGTGATACTGGCCGTGATGGCGTAATTTATTTGTTTTTAATTTTTAAAAAGAGAACACAGGCACGGACCAATGAAACGCGTCCCCGGCTGATTGTCAATTAGCGACATCAAACGGGCTTTTTGCGAATTAAGCGCGCGTTGTATTCATTTTTTGTCGGAGTTTTCAGTGTGGCAAGCATTGCAAGTTTTCTAGAATGTACGGAATTGTCTTCTTGGAAAATTTTTGCTTTGTCCCTTAACCCGTTAGATGGATTCAAGTCACGATATTACCTTTCTATTGTCTAGTTTTTGTTTTTCCGATACTGAAAACTCACTAGATTAAATGCTAGAAATAAGGATTTTAATATATAAGTAATACCGAGTCAGTGTCCTTGACGAAGTATAAAATTGCATGGTATTTAGTGATTTTCAAACAATGTTTGGAATTTTTATTTAAGATAGCGTTATAAATTAGAATTAAGATTATTATTTAGTATAATATTTTATTTAGTATAAAGTTTTAGGGCTTTTTCTTTTATTTATTTTTTTCTTAGGATTATTTAGTTTTAAATTAAGTTACTTTTACATATATAATTGTGAGTAGTTAAATAATTAAGATTGATAAATTATTAATGTAACTAATTCCGGGCCCAACAGGGTTCGAAATTCAGTTCGGTATCTACCTATTTAACTTTCATGTATTTATGTGTTTATATTAATTACTAGTGTTTTGCGTGGTGCGCGGGCTGCAGGCAGCCCGCGTGAGTTGTAATTGTTCGTGGTTGTTACTTGTTTGTTGTTTGTTGTTGTTATTTACTTGTTGTTTTAACTTTTTCGTTAACGTGACAGGATAAGGTATCGAATAAAAAACACGTTTGAAATTGAGTTGAAACAGGTGATCAGACGACATTCAAGTAATGGGCAGAAGTCAATTGTATCACGAAATGTCATCGGTCATGATCGGGTGGGAAAAAAGGCATCGGTCATGATCAGTTTTCAAAATTGTCATCGTCGTAACCGTAATAGCGCGTTGAAATACGTGTGGTAACTTTGATTCCATTGAAGTGGACTAATATTTTGCTATTGTGTACTCTGACAGCTGTCAAAAGTCCAAAATGTAAACGGTCGGTGCTTGAACCAACTTCAACGGAGTCGAATCCCGCTAAGCCCGAGCTCAAACGTTTGGAAGATACGTCCAAAAGAAACAGTCTTGTAATGCTCTCGGGGTAAAGTGAACTCGTCCTCATGAACTCACATACTCGGCCTTCGGCCTCGTATGTTCGTTCATCGGCCTCGCTTATACTCGGTTCGGCCTTCGGCCTCACAGGCTCGGCCTCCGGCCTCGCCGCTTGGTACTGTTTGGCCTCCGGACGATTCCTCCGGAATCGTCCTCCGGGGTCGGCCTTCGGCCTCACCGGGATCCTTTACGCGAAATGTTTCCTCTGACAGCTGTCAAGTGTCCAAACTGTCAACGGTCTAAATGTGCTTGAACCAATTCAACGTAGTCGAATCCCGCTAAGCCCAATCTCAAACGTTTAGGAGATAGGTCCAAAAGAAACTGTCTTGTAATGCTCTCGGGGTTATGTGAACTCGGCCTCATAAACTCACATACTCGGCCTTCGGCCTCGTATGTTCGTTCATCGGCCTCGCTTATACTCGGTTCGGCCTTCGGCCTCACTGCTTGGTACTGTTTGGCCTCCGGACGATTCCTCCGGAGTCGTCCTCCGGAGTCGGCCTTCGGCCTCCCTAGAATGACATCAGATATGACTCTGGTGGCCGCGGTGTCGTGCTCGGCCGAAAAGAAACTTGTAGGCTCGGCCTTCGGCCTCGCCATTAGATCCGAAGAAACGTCCGACCAATTTTTTTTCTAAAAAGTGTCAAAGTCCCTGTCGGTTGTCAAAAAGTGTCAAATTTGACAGTGGATTCGTAATCAGCGACCCCACCTGCCCCTTGATACCGAGTTTCAGGCGAATCGGAGCACTTTTTTGGACCTGTCAAAAAAATGTCAAATTATGTCAAATGTCAAATTTTTTTATGCGGTCGGGTAGCGCTCGGCGAACCAATCACTAAAGTCGAAACCGCAACTCGCTAGGACTTACGGTTCGGGAGATATGGCCGACCAAAGTTTTCGTAAAAAAAATTTTTTTTTTCGACTTTTTTTTTTTATTTTATTTCCAGAAAGATCTCGCCGAGCCCTTTTCTTAGAGTACCATGAACATGGGTCTAGCTCCAGCCGTTTGGGAGATACGGGCCGTTAAAGTTTTGACACCGGGGGGGCAAGATCTCGGCGAGACCTTTTCTTAGACACCCATCAACATGGGTCTAACTCAAGCCGTCTAGGAGATACGGTCGGTTAAAGTTTTGACACTTAAAAAAAAAAAAAAAAAACTTTTTTGTCACCCTATGGTCTGACCCCTAGGGATGTACCACCTTCCGTTCCGAAGATATGGCCAAATCAAAATTTTTTTGTAGTAAATTTTAGAAAAAAAAAATCCCATCCCTAGTGACCGGGGACATCCCTAGGAACTGCGCCCGCTCGCACTTCGCGCTCGCGGGCTTGTTCCGGCGAACTTTCTGTTAAAAATGTCAAAAATGTCAATTTTTCCCATCCCTAGTACCCAGGTACATCACTACGAACTTCGCTCGCCCTTCGGGCTCGCCTACTCACTCGCAAAATTTTTCAAATCTCCCATACAAAATCCCATACAAAGACCCGCCTCACTAAAATGTCAAAAAACCATGTCAAATGTCAAAAAATGTCAAATGTCGAGGTTTTTCCCCACTCACAATTAGACACCCGACATTCCATACATACAACACTACCACCCCAAACGACTCCTTCCAACTAAACAACCATGTCAATGAGTGAGTCAGTCAGTTACCGTTTTGTAGCTTTATATATAGTCAAATACTATTACATCTGTCAACATTTACAAAGAAAAATGTACAATAGATATTTTTTACAAATTGAAAATAAGAAAAATATTCATTACTAAGTTCATGTACTAACTTGGTCGTCTTTTATGCTCATGGTCATCAATTAAGACAGATTTTACAATATTTTTCATGACCGCCATCACCAATAAAAATATATAATTTTCACATTTAAATTTCCAAAGATATTTCGCGTCGTCATGGCAACACTATCTCGGACATCCGACGACGCGTCATACGTTTTTCCGTTTAATTTTTCATACATCCGTTTGTCTGGCCTTCTGTCTGGGGGGGCTACAATATGGGGTGGTTTGGACCCGCGGTATTTAGACCCTGGAGACGGGGCAAATACTGTTTTATTAATAGTAAATAAGAGTTTCTACTGGAGTTCGAGATACTCTGGATGTACTAAAATTGAATGCTTTCAGGAGCAATGTTTTGATTAAATGGTAAAAGGGGATATTTTGCGTTTTGCTATTTTATTGAGTGTAAGATATCTACGTTATGATTTGCTTTATTATAAATATGTTTTGGAGTAAAGGTACCTCATAGTAATTATATAGTATTAAACATATCTATTGAGGCATACCTACTTACATACTACATATCAAAATTTTAAAATAGCAGTGGGATGTGTCAGAGATACAACTTGATAAAAGCGTGAATTATTTAGGTGGATCATTCTTAGGTCGCCTCTTTACTCAATCACAGAGAAAGAAAAGGCGGGCATGGATAAAAATTATAACAATGACCACGTTAGTGATGGCAGCGCATTAGCTTACGTTACGAGAAAATTTCTAAGTTTTTATTTTTCCAACCAAATAAACAATTTTTGAACAAAACTAGTAGTTCGCTTCGAACTGTGAACTCGCGATTCGATCTTGACCGATTTGGCTCATGTTCGAACTTAGAAATTCTTTTTGTCTCATTTACTCGCCTATCAAATTTCATGACGTCCGATCAACGATACTCGAGTTATCGTCGGACATACATACATACATACATACATATAAACGCCGGGGTGTTCAAGTAGACTCGGAGAACTTCGTTAGCTTCGCTCACTCGTTCAATAACTAATCAAAATATTTAACGATTAAAAAACGTACTAATCTACTTATAACAATGATTTTTTTCATATTTTTCGGTCCACCAGTGTTGGAGATAAGGAGGGGACATACATTTTTTTATGGTTTTTCAAGGATTTCTCGAAATAGATGCAATTAAATATAGCCAAACTATATTTTTTTACAATCAGCTTTTTAATACCTGCAATTTGATGCCCGTATTGTATTTTATAATTTTTTATTATAATTTTTTTTTATTTCTCATTTGTGCTCAATTTTTTTTAAATCGCTATAATTTTCCTGTAATTGGCCAATTACGATCTGTAATTTTTTTTTCGGTCTACCAGTTTCGGAGATGGGGGGGGGACTTTTATTTTTGTGGTTTTTTTAAAGATTCCTCGAAACCAGTGCCAGTAAATATAGTAAAAGTATCTATAATATATTTAAACAATCAGCTTTTTACAGTCATCACAGACGGACGGACGAACAACGGAGTCTCACCATAAAGGTTCCTTTTGTACCTTTTAGGTAATACGGAACCCTAAAAACTAAAGCCATATTCAAAGGATTTTTATAAATCATTCTATGTTACATTGGGAGACAAACCTCCATAGCGATTCAGATGCAAACTTTCAATCAAAATGAAAATCGAACGGCAAAACAAAAAAAAGGCTGGAATTCGAAATACAAATTTTCAAAAAAGGAAAATTAAACAGCCAGCATCGAACACGCCAACGCGCTCGACAAAGGGATGTTGTGTTTTGAACATAGAGGTAGCAGTATACACGTAGTTCTAAAGCTACATATTCATAAAAAGACAGTGATACCATGTTTAACAAGTCATTAAAAAAACTGTATTTGTGATTAAAATTACCTTTTGGTTTTTAGATATATTTACACATGGTGACATTTCAAACCTAAGAAAGTCTAAAATGGTAATCTTAGCTACCAACCCTACCATAATATGTACAGTGCTCCCAAAGTGATAATGCGCATACAAATCTTCGCCACTGTTCGGCAAAGTTCGTATTTCCTTACACTTTCTATACAATCAATACGGTCACGTGGTACGTCCGGTCGCTCGGCTATAGATTTGTATGCGCATTATTACTTTGGGAGCACTGTATACTGTACTTGTCGATAAAAAAATCTACCAGTTAATAGTATTGTAAAAGTACGCGAAAGCAAACGTGGCGCCGCCATTAGACGAGACGGTACTATTTATCCAGTAACAATGGTAGGGTTGGCGTACGAACGATTTAAAGATGTAGTGTGTAATAAACTAATAACTAATAGAATATAGAAAAATCTATCTAAAAATACAGTCAAGTAAAATCAACAAGCATACGTGTAAAGAATTTTGCATGAAGAGTAAAGCAAAAACGGGCAATACAAAAGCATTCCTCATGTTACGGAAACACGCGGACAAGCGCTGTTTTTGACTCTTGCACGTCGAATGAAAGAATGCTAAATGCTACGCCGTAGCAAACAAGCGTGAACCTCGATGATTATTTTGTTATGAAGACCTTGGTACGCTGCCACGTAGTATTGATACAGCGTATCGGGATAAATATAATACTTATTTTGAGTATTTTTTGCGCAACTGGCAACCCTAGCTACATATAGCGTGAGATCGAGTGTTGTTCGAGTTTTTATCGCTGATTCATTAGTATGAGAGTGTCTTTGTTGATGCCGCCTGTAGCTACCTAGATACACATACCTCCCGCATAGGTCAAGTAGGGCCTTATTGTATGTATTGGTCTTACGTCTGTCAAAGTATACTGTTAGCGTTTGTGTTTACAATATTTCAGAGCTTAGATTTTCAGTCTCCAAAATGTTTTTTTTTCAGTGAGATATTTGATTTTAGTCAGAGCTCAAATTGCATATGTATCTTACGAGTCTAGCAAAAACACAAAAAGAAAACGAAATAATATTAAAAAAAAAGTTTTGGAAAATTAAAGTAAGGGACATTTGCACCAGAAGTCAATAATTTTCCGTCATTTGAATTAAATACGACTTAAAATTTTGTGTACTCTAGATGTAATGTTTAAAAATATCAGATAGAGAGAAAACAAAAACATAGAGCAAAAGAATTACTTAACAAAACTCGCTCTTGACAACCGTATTCCAAATTCAAAACCTAATTTAAAAATCTCAACAGGCCAGTACAAAAGAGGACAGAGTTGGACATAGACTTCAGAAACCATTAGAAGCATATAGACCCTTGCTTTGATAACATAAAGTCGATTTTCCAAAGTCAGGGGTGTCTTATTATTCTGGACAGTGGGTAAGGAACAACCTAATTTGGCGGGAAGGGTAAACAAAAACCCGGAGGGACGAATTACAATTTGAAAGAAGGCGCTCTCCATTCTACCTTTCTAAGGTTAGTTTTGATTCGGGTATCTCATGTTTTTTATTTTAGCAATTTCTATTACGCAGTTATGTAATGTCTTCCCTTGTCCCTTTTTTCGCCGACTGCATGGCTAAAGTGGTATCTGCTCATACTCAGGTCCGTTTAGTTATAGCTCAAGGATATACATATACAACGTTTAACAGAAAGGTGTAACCATATTTGAAGAGCTTATTCAGTCAATGGTATAGAACAACTTTTACTATGGAACAAAACCTGTACCTCAAAAAAAAAATTTACCTTTTCATAGAAAAATGCAATGGCTGAAATGTATGGAAGGGCAGATTTTTTTTTTGAGATTTCAGGTTTGGCTCCATAGTAAAAGTTGTTCTATACCATTGAGTGAATAAGCTCTTCAAATATAGTTACACCTTTCTGTTACACTGTATACTACAATTTTCTTAAGTAACCCAACAATAAGTAATAACCGTATTAAAATCCGTGATGTAGTTGTCATAAGTATTTATAATGTTGTCAATAAGTAAACAGACAGGTTCATATAGAGTTTATAGAGTATATAGACAGACATTGATTTTTATAATCTTGTATGGAGTTCTAAATAACATGTTTATTAAACATTTTTCTTCATATTTCATGTGGTTTCAAAGTGAACTTTATGATATTCCTCATCCCATAAGTTCCTGAATAATACGATGCACAATTAACATGGTTTTATTGTTATTGATTGACTGAGGACATGACACCCTTAGGTATCTTAGAAAAAACCCACAAAATCAAGGACAAATTTTTGATAAGATTTTAAATGTACACGGGCATTATAAACATTATTAGGAGTATGGGACTCTTCATGATTTGATGAGCATGGGGCCAAAATGTTATGGGAAAATTTTCGCATAGTTAAAAGAAAAAATGGGGAAAAAAAGGAATGGAAATTAAAATACTAGAGAAAATTAATTTCGGGTGATTAATCGCTACAGTCTGTTTTTATATTTCCCAGAACTTTGGGCAGAGTTACATCTGCCATGGTCATCATCGCTGCCCTAACCAGTCATCCCGCGACCATCGCAGATATAACTCTGCCGAAAATTCGAGAAAATATAAAAACGAAATCCGGTGCGTCCCGTACAAAATGTCATGTCACGAGACACAACTAGCCCCTCATTGCTCAGTCCTTTTGTGGCCGTGACTTCGCATTCCGAGTAGGGTTACTAGATAGAAAATTTCAAAGTCCAGAGAACAAGCCTGATTTCTATTGAAAAATCCTGAGATTTTCAAAATTTTGAAGTTGGAGAAAATGCCTGATTTCTATTGAAAAATCCTGAGATTTTCAAAATTTCAAAATCCGGAGAAAAAGCCTGATTTCTATTGAAAAATCCTGAGATTTTTAAAATTTCAAAGTCCGTAGAAAAAGCCTGATTTCCATTGAAAAATCCTAAGATTTTCTCGAGTTTTGCGAATTCTTTCGCAAACGTAATTTCAGCTTTGTAGCCCGCGGCATGACGCGTGGGCAGTGCGTGCAGATACCATCTACCCCTCCCACCGCTTCCAATGCAATTGCAATTGCAATTTAAACGACCAAAGTTGATTTTAAAATTAGTTTATATAAAGAAGATTATTATTTGTTTTTTTAATAAAAAGATCTTAAAAATCTACTCTATTTTAATGAAAATTCAAAAACTCCTGAGATCTCAGGACAAATCCTGAGATATGGTAACCCTGATTCCGAGTGACCGAACAGCGATCGTAACAAAATCGCAACACAAACCTTGCAAATAATGTACGTCACGGAATAAGGCTGCAATAATAGCCAGTTGAAAATTTAAAGGGAAGGATTTTCAAGTTGTCGGTGAAAATACGTAGTTCCCTGGTAATGGAAACCGGTTCAGTATCTAATTGATTAGAAAACAACTAGTGGTCACCCGCAGCGTTGCTTGCATGAATCTTTTTCTCTCGATCCCGTGGGAATTTCTTAGTCAAAAAAAAACAAAATAACTGTTGAAAATTGTACTGTAAAATTAACTTTGCGACAAATTCTTCTAACTTCTTCTAACAAATTTTTCGACTGAGTTTGTACTAATGTGTATTTAATTTTAACTAGCTGTTGCCCACGACTTCGTCCGCGTGGAAGAAGATAATGCGGCCACAGTGTAATCCCTTGGGAATACCGCAATAAAAAGTATCCCAGTTTTTAAGTCGGATAGTAAATTATCGAACAGTGATCACCCTTCTTTCTTTCTTTGTAATCCATGTCTTACTGCTGAGGATCGTACAGTGGTAACCGCACCAAAATCTGTTCTGTAGTTTTTGCGTGATGCATGAAACACCGACAAAACTTCCGTTTTTTTTTTGTATCAGTATCCTACACCGAAATGTTTTTTTGGAATATCATCCATGTACAGACAGACACAGCTTTTTTCTTTTACAGTTTTTTATAGTATTTAATATACTCAGCTTTACAATTTCATTTATTATAATACCTATTATATTATAGTACCTAACCGGTTTCATCAAAGAATGTTTCACCATCTGTTATTACAAAATTGCTGGAACTGATTTCGCATTGAAACTTTTTATTTACCAAAACAGATGACACTATTTAAACGAAATAATTACATATTTATTTATACGCGTTCTAATAATGAACAGCGCCACCTGTTTATTGGAAAATTATCAAAGTAATTAATTGGAGATGAAAGTTACTATAAAAAAAATTCTGAATCTCTCGGAAAGCACATAAGTCCTTGGTCCCGTCTTTTTAGAGGCGTCACAGCACAACAAAAACAGCCAAACGATAAGTCAGGCTCCCGGTCTACTAGTCACGTACCTTAGCGTGTTCCTGCTGAGCCAGCAGCTGCTCCCGGACCATCTGCAGTTGCAGGATCATCTCCGACAGCTGGCGCTCCTTCTCCAGAACGCTTTCACCAGCGAGGGCTTGGAGTGCTGCTGCGTCCAACACTCCTCGGCGGTCGCTTTGGAACAAAAAATCACGTTTGAATTGGTTTTAGGAGAGCCATGTAACCAGTCCCAGATTACTCCCTTATAGTAGGCAACTATAATAGCCCCCGTATAATAGCTAAGGGGCTCCTTGGCGGGAAAAATAAGTAAGTAGTTTCTTATTTTCGTAGGGACTTGGTATAAGATTTTACAATAAACTTCCAAAGGAGAGAACTTTGTCAGAGAATAAGTTTAACTGTATATTAAGCAGGGCCTATTGAAAAAGGCATATTATAAAATAAGTGAATATTTGGATGATGGTGAAGCATGGTGTTACAGTCATAATGATATTTGTCATGATAGTAGTTTATAATTTAATTAGGTAGTATAATTTCCTAACTTATGATTCCTCTAAGGACGGACTGTAAAAGGAAATAGACTATATGAGACAGGTAGACAAAGATATATATGTTTTTCTTTTTTTAATTAACCTGAATTCAACAGCAAGTCTTGTATTTTCTTATTCCTTAGTTAAAGTAGATATAAGTCATTTTGTATAGTATAAGTATTATGTAAAAAAAAAACATGATCTTGCTAAGTGTCTTGCCCTTCTTCTTAGCAAGACTAATCGAATGGGCGGAGGTAAGCATGTATTTATATATGTAACCTACTAGTATGTAGTAAATAGGATGGGATTTGGTCGGTCGCCTGGATTCGTGCTGGGGGCTCGGTTGGTGATCATTGAACCATGTTCCTGGTCCCTGGCCGGGTCTCCGATATGTGTTCAGGCGGTTGATTGGATTTCACTTTGTATAACATATATTTTACCTATCAAATACAAATATTATACCTATATTTTACCTATCAATACAAATACTATGCACATAAATTACGAAAAACTCATTGGTGCATGCCCGACCAAGGATCGAACCGGGGTATCAAGATTGAGAGGTCAGCGTTCTACCAGCTGAGCTACTTAGTTAATCAAATTTTGATCTTGCGTTAATAATGGTTTTCTTTCTGAAACTAGGGGGCTGACTGGGCTGAGACTTGCAAGAAAGAAAATGGAAATTTACTTGAAGCTTCTAAACATTACACACGGAACTGCGTCAAAGTGTGTGACGTCACAGGTCTGAGACAAGTGCTGCATAATTCAACGTTGCATTTGTTTGTGGCAACGACGAGGAGCGGCATGGAGTCGAGAATATACGAGCTTACATTATAGGTATGTATATAGAACATACATACATGGATAATATGTTAAAATGAACGAGTCTTTTGTAGGAAAACTTGTATAATTTAAATTTTCATTAAGTTTTCTTTATTTTACGCTAATTATGTTGGAATAATTGATTGATTGATTGCTAACAGGTGGTAGAGCTGATGCCGGGCTCGACTGTGGAGGTACCACCATCTTACTTGGAGACACCCTCAAAGTTATTCGGGGGAGAGTAAGAGGAAGCTCACAGGCAAAAAACCAGGGGGCCCACCATGCCTGGGACCGATGGTATATCCCGGGCCTTATATGGAATAGACTAGTGACGTGCAGCGGCGTCACTGGTGCGAGGGTTCCGGCACCGCGTTCACCAACCCGCCTGCCCAGCGTGTGTGAGTATGGGCAATTCTTCCAGGATGACCGCCGGGAGTGGCAAAGTCCTGGAAAGGCTTATGTCCAGCAGTGAACGAACTAGGCTGATGGATGGATGGATGGAATTGATAAACGTAGAATATGTTCAATATGGATAGATATTTTTATTTTTACGATTAAATCGGAATATTGCATTAGTTTTTTTAATTTATATTTAAATTCATTTTTAATTGAAATACATATTTCATGTTAAATGTGTGTGAAGCGGTTCAGATCCATCTTATAAATAAATATGTTGTCTTATTCTCGGTTTACAAAGCGACATTGTCTAAAAATTCGCGGAAAATTCGATCGCGATTTCACTTTTTACCGGATAAATGAAGCAATACAGTTAAATAACAATCAATTAAATACTTTTTAAAGTACCCACGCAATGAGGTCGTACTTAATTTAAAAATACCAGAGTACCCTTTAGCAGTTGTTTCTGTGAAGACAATGCGACTTTCACGTTAAAAAAAAACTTGTTAAATGAAAGCGATTCGAACCAGTTTCCGAACTGACAATTTAAACCGCTCTATATATATTTTTTGGTTTTTGTTCTCTGCACCGAAATGACTGAATTAATTGGAGCGACATGAATTGTAATCATACGTAATTTATAGCTCTAGTGAACTGAATAACAAATTTAGGTTTAATAAACCGTATTTCAGAACTTGTTGTCTAAAAAACCCCATGATGATGAATAATCTCACGAAAAAGCTGCAACTTCCATTTGCCTTTGTTTGACGTCACTTGAGAAATGGCTGTTTAGAAATGTGTCCTTTGCTATCAAGATAAATTTATAAAAATTTGCTGCCGACTGATTTGACAGATAGATGATAGATGAGTAGACAGACAGAGACAGACCACTTTTTTATGAGAAATCACACTTCACAATCAGTATAATGTCTAAAATTCTCAAGTGACGTCATAACGGACAATACTTTAAAAAATTATAAAAAGATCATGGTTAATTTATATGTATAACAAAATAATGAAAACTATGTCCTAAAATGGCGTATATAGTCTAAAAAAAAAAAAACTTTTTGAAATTGAGCTATGGGAATTCAATTCAATTTATTATTTAATTACAAGTCCTAACATACAAGTAGAGGCTTTATAGGTAAGGTTCCGTAAGAAATAAAATCCTAATAGCGAAAGCTCGGTGACTGTCTCTGTGTGCACAATAGAATTCGGACTGAATCTGAATGACTGACTGATCTACCAACGTCCAGACCAAACGGCTGGACCTAGGATCGTGAAATTTGGACTGTAGGTTCCTTGTATGACGGCGACATCCGCAAGGAATGGTTTTAGGAAATTCCCACGAGATCTGGAGGAACAGGATCCACGTGAGGAACGTCATGGGGCGTCTGCTAGTATACAAATAAAGTGATGATTGGAAACCGATCTGCAACTGTGTACGATTTACCTACAATTGGCAGAGTTTTTTTTTTAAATCCTTTAAGTACTTCTAGCCTATCAGCCTAGTTCGTTCACTGCTGGACATATTAAGCCTTTCCAGGACTTTGCCACTCCCGGCGGTCATCCTGGAAGAATTGCCCATACTCACACACGCTGGGCAGGCGGGTTGGTGAGCGCGGTGCCGGAACCCTCGCACCAGTGACGCCGCTACCCGTCACCAGTCTGTTCCATATAAGGCCCAGCTATTAGGGATGGATATACCGCCATTCATCGGTCCCAGGCATAGGTGGGCCTCCTGGTTTTTTGCCTGTGAGCTGCCCTTTTACTCTCCCTCGAATTACTTCGAGGGGGTATTCAAGTTAGATGGTGGTACCTCCACAGTCGAGTCCGTACTTAAAAAACGAAAAAAGAACACGAACTGAGATCCAAAGACAATACAATTACGCCCCAACTATTCCATCATTGGGGTTAAACTAGGGTCACTAATAGTCTGATCGAGTACTCGATGCTTGTCGGAATCGAGTGAGCAAATCGAATGAATCGATTCGATTATCACGGTCCGTGGAACTTGATTGTAGTTTCTGATGAATACCTTTTACACGTGCACTGTAAGTACTATCAGAGAAAATGCACCGACTCAATTTTGGTCCTCAAGTCAGTAAAACTTATCCTGGAAGTACAAACATGACAGGCTACCTATTTTCAGTTCTTATTGCGGCGATATAGCCGCGGAAATCGTTTACAAATAGGATGCTTGAAGTGCAGGCGTCTGTACGTGTACCGGTTTAAATGGACGTGTATCTTTAAATGTACTGATCATACCCAACAAATTTTTAAAAGAAAATCGCAGTAGGTTTTAAAAACTAAAAGGAAGAACTGGTCCACATACGAGGGGCATGCCAAAAGAAGTTAGATACTATTTACTCCTTTGATTGACACTGGCAAGTTATACATCATCTTATAGGCTGGTTGTTTGTTGGTATATTTGAAAATAGAACGCACATCATTTTTTTTATTTTTTATTTGGATGAGCATCATTTTTCCGAGAATCTGGTGGCTCGTACACAGGTTTTATACTTATTTTATAGACCAGAGCTCAATGTTTTGCACGGCCATGCGATTATCCTTGGTACCTACTACTAAGTAGGGTATTACTTATAATAAAATTTCGTCAAATTAAATTTGTATAGTTTATTATCTGTAAACATTTTGGTCAATTAGATTTAAGTTAGTATTTTTAAGTTGATGGATTATGTTGGATTTTGACTTTTTAGGAACTAATAAATGAATTTTGTTTGTTTGTTTGTTTGAACGTACAAAACACAGGTCTGTTAGAAAATTTGTTCAGTATTTTCAGTAAAATATGTGGTTTTGTTTAAATATACCTATTTATTTTACACCTACGCGTATATTGGAATGAACTTTTTTTTTTGTTGCTTTTTATCCACATTTGCCACTACGCGTCTAGAGGGCCTATTACGTATATTTAGTTGCCGTTTGAACTGGGTGCCTATTATCAAAAACATTTTTTCGTTTATTTATCAAAAACATTTTATATCAAAAACAGTTTCATTATCAAAAACATCAATCGTACTTGAAGTGACGACACAGTTTGTAAATAGTTCAATACCCACTAAAAGCAATTTTGAAAGTTCCGTTTTTAGCTATGTTTTTGATGATAGGCACCTAGTCCAGTTGGCAACTAAAGATATATATAGGGGGCAGCCCCCCTATACTGTATCTTAGGTTATATATATCAACTAACAACAATCTAGAAATAGCAATGAACTATTTTTACACAACAAGGTTTTCAGAAGCCATGTCTTTTTATAGCTAAAATTTTAACTTATGTCAAAAGCGGCCGTTTTGAGCAAAAGTTAAAATTGTATCTCATCGAAGACGTTCTCTATGAAAAACATGCTATGTAAAAATAGTTCATTCCTTTAGTGGAGCAGATTTTCAATAATTTATCCTAGCAAGTAAGAAATGATTTCTTTTCTAAATTGGCAGCAACTTCACATGTTGTAACGCCTTAAACATTTATATTAAAACCTCAGACATGGCTGTATGGGCTAAGTACCCTTGCCTTCCCTCTAAGTGAGAAAATAGAAACAAAAAGAAACGTTCCTTTTATACCATAATTGAATCTATCTAAGATATAGAATGTACCTAGAGTTCTGTGATATAAGTAGGTATTATACAGTGTCATGAGTCCGTTACGTCAATCAGTCTCACAGCTACATTTCCCCGAAACGGATAAAGCATTCAATTTTGAATATTTATTATGTTATGATTTTGTTCCCTCATGCAAGTTTGAATAATTTATCAAAAACATATACCTTCTACTTCTATTGCTTCTACCACAATCGAAACCTTCTTCCTTGCATGAAGGTGAAATAAGATCCTTCTTCTCGGAACCTGACCTTAACCTGATTTAAAATGCTATCATCTTTCCCCTTCAATTTATTGTTTGCACAAACTACGTCAAATGTTTTAAAATATAAAGCTTTTATTTCAAAGGGAATAGGGCCGTAAATTGCAGGGTTTTTTTTGTGCCTCAATAAAAACTGAACGACATGACGGACGGTGAACTACCGAGTAAAATAATCATGAGTGTATTGTGAGTGATGTGTGTTAGAATAGTAAGGATATGGGCATTTGTTTTTAGGATCAGTATTTTAAATGGAGTTTTGTCATCTCTACTAAACTACTGATTCTGTTCAAAATTATGCCAGTTTTACTTTTTAAAGATCTATAAACAGGTATAATAATAATTATTATTAACGAAAGAGATTTTTGATTCTTATTTGTAAAACTTAATTTAAAGGTTTTTCCTTTTAATGCAATTTTGAATGTAAATATTAAGTACAAACAGAACAATATGGGACCGTAATTTGCGTTATGTTTTCGTTTCTGACCCAAAAATCGGTTCATTTGCCGTCAGCATTTGACATTTACAAGTGAAAGCTACCTTTCATCAATCTGGATCATTCATTTTAAGAAAGACTTATTATTACTTATTATTATTTCAGGTTATTACGCACATTGTTGATTTTCAAGTTCCACATTATTATGTAATTAAAACATTCTGAAATTTGTGTGCCCCTTTTAGAGGAATATCCAGTTTTATGCACAAGAAACAACTTTGTTCCTTCAGATAATAAGGTCACCAACTTTCCCATTAAATTCAAATCATCAATCAATTAAGGCGATTAAGAAGTGGCAATATTCCAATTGTATGGAAATGAATGTCCAAATAATTTTCAAAATATTGGAGCTCAAATTGGAATTTAGAATTATTCCAATATGCTAAATCAATAATATTAAAATAAATATTAAATAAAATAAAAAATTAAATAAAAGTACAGTAAATAATATACATATATTTTTAAGAAAAAGCATTCAAATGGTTTTCTTCATTTTTATAAACAATATCTGCTTATGTGATCAGTTCTGCATTTTATACCGTATTTGACGTGGAAAGTGTGAAAAACTTTTTTTTTTCATGTTTTGGTAATTAGGCATAAAGCGTACTAAATCTATAAAATAATAAATAAATGCCGATAAAAAAGATGGTAACTAAGATTAAGGATCAAGGTATGTGTATGCAGAGTTTCAATTTCCTAAATCGACAGGCTGCGGCGTATTCGACATTTAATTTCACATCTTGACAACTTTGTATTTGTTGAATATTTTGTCTTATCCATTTTAAGCTATCCCTGCCCATCCAAGGTTGTCACAGGGGGACGGAACAAGACGAATGGCCGCGTCGCCGGGTTAAGGGATTTTTTATTGTTCCCGGCAAATTGTTTGAGGTGGCAACCCTACGCTGCATAGTTTATGGATGCGAAATGATGTGTGGTCTTTAGATATTTGTTTGTGGTCTTCTGCTTTTGTTCTTTTGTGCTTTATGGTCAGATGGAAGATTGTTTGGGACCTGTTGCTATAGTCGGGCTTTCAAAATCATTTTATTTTACATTCCTGAAAGTTTTGTTGCTGTAAGACAGCTTCAAAAATATTATTTAAAATTCATGCTGGTTTTTCTTTTTATCTCTTATAAATATCCCATTATTTCTAGTTATTTTTTTGTCTAATGAGTGCATTTTATAACTAAAAAAAAAAGACCAAACTATTAAGTTACATTTGCTTTGAACGACTTTAATCCAATAAATTTTTAAACAATGTTGTCGATTCAGTGTATCACCGTTAAATTATTTGACAGGACTAAACTTAATTGAAGCGTGCTGTCTTTTTCTTTCTGAATCGAAAAGACGAAGACAGGACGCTTAAAATAAGGTTAGTCCTGTTAAATAAGTTAACTCGTGTTACACTGAATCGAGACCAATATCTAACAACGGGAACCCCAAATATTTAATGGATGAAATACAATTTGTTCTAAAACTGCCTACCACTGTTGCAACTTTGACAAAGCCTGAATGGCCTAACTTTCACACAAACAATTGTCTAAAAAACAAATCGTCCATAAGGAAGCCATAGCAAATGCAGTTTCTATTCAAAATCCTAAGGTTACACAAGCGAGCTAAATACGAGTATGACATAGTACTAGAGATGGGCGACGGAGAGATTCCTGATGGGAATTTACCCGGGTAAAAACCAAAATGAGAATTTACCCGGGTTCAGACCATAAATACCTGAAATTAATATTTATGCGGGGAGAATCATTATTAGGTAACTAAATAGATGAATAAATATAAAATGCGCTTTTAATAAGTAATAGACTCTAAATATTTAGAGATAACCAACTTTTGAAATAAAACCATATTTCCGTAACTTACACCAACTTCACATCCAAATTTAAAAGAATCACGTTAATTTTATCGTTCGCTCGTCTCGGTTATTTTAAGATAACCACCACTTTTCGACAAATCACTAAATGATAGATTGAAACAAAAAGGTAATGCAAATCTTTACTACAAACCACATAGGTAAATGACATTTTCCCCCTATTTATTTTTGGGCAAAAACTAAAACTAAAGTAGTAATACAGTAAGATGGTCCCTAATGTAATATAAAACTGTAAGATAACTCCTAATATACCACGTGAAAAAGTCAATACTGAAAAATACCCGAATAAATACCCGTCGAGTAGATTAAATGGGTGTTATTGGGAATTTTCCCGAAATCGGGAATTTACCTGTGTGGAATCACATCTCTACTAGTACTAAAGTCGTGCGCAGACGCAACACAATTGACAAGGTCCAAGACAATACTTCTTTGTCACAGACAATGGTTCTCAGTTTAGCGATGATTTGCTCGCATAATGTAGCTTAAACACAAAAGTTATTTGTATTGTATAAAATGTCGTTGTGCCTGTAAATGAACGTTTTGTGCTTATTGAAATTTGCTAGGATAGGGTTGTCAAGTTTAAACATATTTAAAATTTAGCTAACTGTTTTTAAAATGAGGCGCTAATCGCAAAAGTACCCACACTAAAATGTTCGAGACTTTTTATTGTTTATTTGTGTATAGAAGCTCACAAAACTAAATTAAGGTTACACCACTATTGCGCTCAGCACCTAAATTTCCCTTTTTGGTACCTGAGGTTATAAAATATAAGAATGTTCAATTGTTTTGTTCTTAAGACTAAACAGGCGACCGACCGTTTAAGGCGAATGAATACACCAATTGCAATTTGGACCTGTCTTTGAAGGCTTACTCCTCCCACACGGGTGGTCCAAAAACTTTCATAAAAATATATGATAAGCATTATAGAGTCAAAAATAAATTTTAAGTTTCATAAACTGTTTTTCTATTGTAAGTTTTGACAAAAAAAATCGAAAGTCATCGAAAGTTTCACATGATTAACACAAGAATTCTCTTACTGCTTCCAAACGCCTAAAGCGATTTTAATTATTATTATACCAAGTTATAGGAAATTTTTAGATCTAAAAAATTTAAGTTCAAATTTTTTTTTCCGTTCATGGCGACCATGTGAAAAATATTACGAGATTTTCTCCTATTTTGCGCTAGCCGGAGACGCAGTGGTTGTCGTAACAGCCACTTTTTAAAGCACGCTGAAATGAACATTATTTCAATGTCGTTTCCGTTGATATTTGTACCGACACACATCGAGTTGCTTATTTAGCGTGGTCATACGCCTTAAATAAAATCACCATCCTAGGAATTTCACTGGGTCTGCTTTTTTGGTTTTGAGATGCCGCATGATCAGTTTGTGGACATTTCTTGGTCAATATTTAAAGTCCTACTGGATATTCAAACATCAAGTAGCCTCATACTCATGACTCATGGATGTCTATCTTGTCTCCTTTTTGCATTTTTCAAGGCATTTATTCACGTGGTTTCCATGTGACACACATAACATAACCAAATCGCATTGAAATTAAATATTATACAATGTTATATTTCTGGTGTCACAAAAAAAAATCATCAAAACCAACAATCATAAAATATTCAACGTCAAATGTCCGGAAACAAAAGGGCGTAAGTTGCATTTTGTCAGAAACCTCTCAAGGGTTACGTCTGGAACAGGGGTGACGTCATTAAAATGTATGCAGTGGGGAGCGCGCTAACTTTGCTATAGGGTGCTTGTATGAATTGTTTTTAAATTATTCTTTTGCCTTCTCTAGACTAGATTGTGCCTTAAATAAAAGAAGTGTTAAAATAAGATGTAGATTTGGTAGAAGTATCACAGTAAACAGCAATTTGTCTTCAGATTAATAGGTTTTGAAAGATACTCATCGTTCTGGACTTCCGGTATTCTAAATATTTATAAGATCACCTGACTTTACGTTAACTGTAACATCTTTTGGAAACGTAACAAAAAATAACTTAAAACGAAATCAAACCATCCTATACAAAGTAAAAGAAAAATTACGTTTCACAAAATTCCAATTTCCATCATTCGCCGTCACACCCATCTGACGGCGACGTCATAATTGTAAAAAATATAATCTCTCTCCAACTTCATTCTTTCAATATTATATTGGCAACATTGCTTTGATTTTCTGTAGCCTTAGTGTTGGGTCAGTATCGATTGTTAAGTTTATCTATCTATCGATAGACTCATCAAATTGTCGTTACCTCATTATAATACTTCGAAAATGCGAGTATGTATAAATAGGCACTCGTGATAACATAACAAATAATGTTTTCTGTATACAATAATTTGTTATGCTTATGATGTATTTATAATTATTTAAATACATTTAAGAGCTTCTAAGTTTTAAATTATACTTGAATAATTAAAAGCTTTCTTTGAATATCAATAATTTAAAAATAATATTTAACATTTGTAAAATTTGTATATCTTACATTACCAACAAACATTTTTGCGGTTTAAATTTTTTTACCGTAAATAGCAGATTTCAAACAAAGTTTAATTCAAACTCAGAGTTCTGTTTCATCGATATCGCAATATCGACTTCAAACTGACACTATTCAACATTCGATCAAACTTCTTAGAGGTCCTTTGATCTGTTCTAAGGTAAATGAGAAAATAATTGCTTCTGCATTATTTGCAGATAGGAGGTTTCGCTTTGAGATGTAATAAGATGTTTTAATGGGTATTATGTTTTATATTCTTATTATTAAAGTGATTCAGATGCGATTAATTTATATTGTCAACTAATTAGGTTTTTTATTTTTGTTCCGGCAATTATATCCTTTGAAACTTTATATTAAAATGGAATATCTATTAAATAAAGCAAGGAAATTTAATCCGCGAACAAAAAAGCCAGTATTATGTATAATTTGTTAGAACTTGACAATGCATCACTTTTTCCGAAGTGATGCAAGTGATGAAGTAATCAGAAAATATCAAAAGACATTTAAAAAAACAAAGATTTTTAAATTTAAATGACTTGAAATGCAATATAACCCTCCAAAGAAGATTTTTTTCGTGTTACTTCACTTCTGAGTTTCTCAATTGACACAATTAGGAACAATAATGACCCGAAATAAAGTTATCAAGAAGAATTTTCCACAATTGAGTCATTGTTGTACAAGAACGAGGTCCAGATAACAGGCATGTCAGACATCCGTCAAAACAACAATAAAAACTCAAATCATCTAATATTCTACCATAACAATTTGACTCGCTCGCTTAGTGCGCTCTTAAAATATATATCAGTGTACAAATTATGCTCAGTCTACCTATTGTTAAAGGTGTGGTCTAAGTTTTGAACTTACACGATTTAAATATTGAAATAATCCATATTCGGTTTAAGGAATTAATAGTATATGTTGTCACTTCCTGATGAAACATTTTAACAATGATAGAAAATTGAAAAATACGTCCACTAATATATTTAAGCACGATTACGCTACCGGTTTCATCTTCAGGCGAAAACAATTAGAAAACAGTCACAATTACATATTTGTCTGTTAATTATTATAAATAATGTTTACATTTAGTGACTAACTTTCTTGATAATTTTGTTATCATATCATAGTCAACATTTTATTTTGGAAAATAAGCAAAAAGTGTTATTGATTCCCCTGGTATGAATTTGGCTATAAAAATAAATGTAACTTTAGTTTACATATTTGTATAGTTGATCAAATTTCAAGAGCTTATATGCATAAACATATACTAAATATGTTAAAAACAAGTATATTTTTCTGTATTCTTACATATTTAGTCTGTAGTGTGACATGTAGAGTTGATATGACGTGTGTAGCAAATACTTAAGCTCTATTTGCCAGCTTCGTAGACCACCTACGACGTAGCTCGCATTAAACTTATCTACGAGTTCATTAGATTTATTTTTCATGGAATCGCTCATCTCCTTTCTCTCACACAACACCCCGTAAGGCGGTATCCACGCCGCTCATAAAAAAGACAAATTGACAGACATTAGGCCTCGTTCACAGCTTAATCCCAAGCGATAGCGATTAACACAACATTTAATAATACTGCCCACCGCCTTACCGCCACAGCACAATGGTAAAACATTTATCTTAATATTTTCATCTGTGTTAGTTAATGTTCTAAGATTTTTTTCTTTTGTTTATATTCCTATTTTTGTTGTTGAAACAATAGTGTGGTAACAAAACGCATCTCATATATTGTTTTGTTACAGGCACGGGGCTTTTGTAAGAATAATTTAGTACCTGTTGGAAGCGCATTATTTTCTTCCACGTAAAAAAAACCGACAAAGTGCGAGTCAGTCTCGCGTAACTAGGGTTCCGTATTGTGGATGATAAATTTTATTTTGTAATTTTTTTCGTGAATTTCTCAACCGCTTTATTTTTCCTGTAATATTTACGTAAACGCACATTTCCATGATTTTTTTCATAATTTTTTGGTCCACCAGTTTTGGAGATAAGGGGGGGGGGGCAATCGGGGGCATACATGTTTTTGTGGTTTTTTAAAGATTTCTCGAAACTTCGATACCCATGTTGTATTTTTAGGATAATTTTTTTTATTGTCCTCAGCTCACTTTTGTTTTGGAAAAATTTTTCATAATTTTTTTACATTGTGATATGTGGGCAAATTAATGCTATTTTTGTGCCAAATATCATGTCTTTATCTTTAACGGTGCTAAAGTTATGAGGCTGTGACATACAGACGGACGGACGGATAGACAACGGAGTCTCACCATAAAGGTTCCTTTTGTACCTTTTAGGTACGGAACTCTAAAAATACAAAGCACAATAGTTTCCTGAATTCCTTTCTGCATCGCATAATGGAGTTTATCTGAAGGGATCTGAGTCCCAATTCAGGCGACGCCGCGACGCTAGTAATAAAGTGACAGTTTATAAAATTGTAGAATAATTATTTCGGAAGATCAATTAGGTTATCGGCCCAGGCCACCGTGTCAGACGCAAATAATGAACAAAACAAATAATGTTACGGTTATGTACCATCAAAGAAATTGCCGCAGACACACTTTTCGCTCTTATCACCAATGCAATACGGGCGAAAAGTGGCCCTGCGAATTATTCCTTGACTGTACAATAAGCACATATAAATTGTGAATACACCGAGAAATTACGTTAAGAATAAATATAATATTATATAATATTAGTAAGCGAAACTCAAAACATAGGTAGTACTAGTCTATATGAACAATTGTTTGTATGGGAGCTAAGCGAAATTCGCAACTTTTTTTCTCTTCCTCCCATACAAATTGCCCCGATCAGCTGACTGGTCCAGTATGTAACGGTGAAAACAAATTTTAAGAATTTCGCTTAGCTCCCATACAAAAGGTTGTTCATATAGACTGGTACTACCTATGTTTTGAGTTTCGCCAACTAATATTATTTAACCTTAAATATATATATACATATGAAACGTGTAACAGAAAGGTGTAGATAACCATATTAGACTACCTTATTCAGTCAATGATATAGAACAAATTTTAATATGGAACAAATCCTGCATCTCGAAAAAAAAAATAACTGTAATGCCGCTCGGCCGAAATGTATGGAAGGACAGATTTTTTTTTTGAGATTTCAGGGTTGCCTACATAGTAAAAGATGTTCTATACCATTGACTGAATAAGCCATCGAAATAATTATAAAGGGAAGTATAATCTCAGTAGGAAACGCCATTAAAACGTGACGCCACATTTTGAAGGTTGTGTGCTTTCTGGTGTACGACAGACGCTTAGCTCATTGGTCAGCAAAAATCACGTGATGTTATCTCCCCACCTCTGTATGCCTAGCAAAAAAGTTTTTTAAAGTAAACGTACCATGTTACTACCTCGCAACTTTATACTTTTTTCATGGTTGTACACCTTGAACACAGTGATTCAAAACCAATTGACAATCAGCAAGTAAGCGACATTATCGTGGTCCTCTACCAATATGCTGTGTGTGAACGAAACAAGACAACAAAGTCGAATGACGCTCTAAGCAAAAAAACTCGAATAGGCAGGATTATCCGCCATAAAAATGGATATGTTTATGCAACATTTGGCAGGGATTAAGATTATTAATAAATAACACTGATCAACAAAGATAACTTGTTTTTTGTGAATACTTGAAATAATTTTAGATATGCTTTTAGAAATTTTTGTGCTGAATCTGGGATTTTCTCTTGACAAACAATTTTACTGGTCTAATTGTATGAAAATATTATATGCGATTCCGTCCATAAATATATTGGATACCCTTATCGAAAAACTTTTGATATTTGTTTGCCAGGTTGTGCCACAATATACTTAGCAATAAGGATAACAAATAAAATACCAGAATTAAAGTAATAAAAAAATGTATAATACAATAACTACAGATTTATACTTATGTACCACACATAACTAAAAATATTTTTTTCATTAGATGCTGGAATCAAAATACAGAAATGTTAAACAAGAAAAAAATATTTATTTAAAACGTTAAATACACGGCTTTAAAAAGGGTTAAGTGCGTGGTGTATTAAAAAAAAATTCGTATAACTATTTGAACTAATATTCATGTATATATTTTATTATCAGAATTTGGGAAAATTGCAATTACACGTGATCATAACAGCATAATAATAAAATAATAAAATAAACTTTTAATAAAACCTCAAAATATACTCAGTACTGTTGTCATT
Source organism: Ypsolopha sequella (assembly GCA_934047225.1). Taxonomy (NCBI): domain Eukaryota; kingdom Metazoa; phylum Arthropoda; class Insecta; order Lepidoptera; family Ypsolophidae; genus Ypsolopha; species Ypsolopha sequella. The sequence continues at coordinate 23,604,441 of OW203993.1, forward strand.
TGTCATATATCTACGACCTAGTACCTACTGCATGCATACTCTTTCGTGCATAACACCATCCAATTCTCATATACCACGTCTACGGCGGCAGCCCCACACAATTTAGACTCTTTTGTTATCTTTATAGTAACGTGATAGGGACGAAAATGCTACAACCGACTATAAACTTATGTGGTTCGTTTTAAATTATTCTTAGGTTATTTATTTTCGACTAATGTTTGAAAAATTATGTCAATTTTCATACTTATGCATAGAAACTTATACCATCACGCTTGGAATGTTCCGTGGAGTTGCTTAGACACCATTTCACAATGCAACTAGGCATATTGTGGCTTTTTTTAAACGTTACATGTATAAACTCGACGACTTAGTTCTAGCACAGCTGTCACGAGACTGCTTGACGTGCGGCACTTATAACTAAGCACATGCCTACCGTGGCAATTATTTAGTGGCGTCAATTTTCAAGCGCGTTTATACTTCCCTCCCTTATTATTTCGATGGAATAAGCTCTTCAAATATGGTTACACCTTTCTGTTACACCTATAAGACCGCCCCTTTGGCCGTTTGGCCGAGAGGTAGAAACTTAAGTAACACAGAGGTCGTGGGTTCAATCCCCGCTGTGCACATTAATAAAATTTGTTTTTTTTCTGCGTGCTTCGGAATGCATTTTACTGTCACCCTATGTTTTGACAGTTATTCATTTAAACTGCTACAGTGCTACAACTACAAGGATCTTTTGGCGATTGGATGACAGTGACACACAGGGGCGCAGGCGCAGCTGTGAAACAAGTGATAGGATAGCAGATAAATAGATTTTGACCACGACCAATCCACGCACCCCTATCGCACTGTACTAAAGAATCAGATAATCAATCACACGTCAAACTGCTGATGATGTAGAACCTCAGCATAAGCACAGATAATAATTTCTACATCAAAACATTTGTCGCCAATGCAAGTTGCAAACTATATTACCCAAGAACAAATTACTAGAACCGCAAATAAATTGGTTACATTGCAAAACAGCTGACTTTGTCGCAGTTTCCCGCCTTTATAATTCGGAATTTGAATGCAGCGTTAAGCGCACCGCTGTGATTGGCTCATACAATATTCAGGGCAGCCAATCGCGGTGCGGCTGTGTCGCCAGTGCATCAAAAATTCCATCTGAATGCTGCCATCGGTGTGGCGAGCACTAAAAATGATAATGCCCTAACATGACCAACGATACAATTTCGTATAAAGAATTCATGCAACCATTCGCGTTTACGTCCGAAACGTATTTTTATTGATCACACAGAATTGGACGGTCCATTTTATTTATTAGGGCAATATCGGAGTGTTTTTAGTGTTTCACAATAAAGAGCACTTTTTCAAAATTTATGTTCGTCGAGGTACGTACGATACGGACCATACAAAGCACTTGCGTTTCATTGCTTATTTATGCCTCCCATTTGCAGATGAAAAAGTGTTTGAAAAGAAAATGCAGTTTAAAAGTTATGACAAAGTAAGAAACATACGCAAGCTAAACACACAACTCACTTAGTATTCAAAATGCCCTCATCAATCATGGAAAATGACGATAAAATTGCAAATTATGCGCAACTCTGAGCGCAAATTATTTAAATAATACAAACAGGATTGTGGGCATCATTATTTATATGTCATTTGAACAATAATAAACAATAGCCATGCCTGAATTAACATATAAAGATAAAGTTTGACCTTTGATCTATCGGACCTTAGCACATACGAATTCTTAGCTTAGTCAGATTATTATGTTATTAAGTAGTTATTTCTTAGACCTAAGCATTGCGAAATGCTGTAAAAGGCATAGATTTGAATTTATTCACGCTTGGTCAATTTGATAATAGGTTGTAAAGTGTGTAATTTTTCGCAATTTTGCCCTTTACAAATATCACTTGACATAACATTGGTTCAAGAGGCCGGGGCGGAGCAATCCTAGTTCATACAAACGAAATACCAAAACCATTTGTAAATCATTTATATTCTTAAGGTAGTGTGCATTTATTTCGATTGCATTACAGAATATCTTGATTAAAAATATTGCCTTTATTAGCCTTTTATTTGCAATTATACATATATTACTTTAAATATAATTAATAAATAAAATAATTTTTTTAGCTTGAAATATATTTCGGCCCTTAGTGGGCCGTCATCAGTCAAGTAATAAAAAAAGAAAAATATACCATAGTAATTAAAACATAATTAACTAACCTAACCTATTCGTATTGGTCCACAAATTTTTATATCAAATAATAAAATTTTAAAATGTTGTGGACAGGTACAAGCCCTTCAAGTGCCAACAATCAAATTGATTAAATATATATATTAAATAAGAACACTGATTTAAACATGAAATATGAGGAAAGTAAGCTTTCTATGGAAATTTTAAATTGCTTATACATAGTCTTTATTCAGTGTCGTTTCAAAATATATATTTGGGAACCTAGATATTCTGTAACCCAATCGGAATAAACACACACTATCCTAAGAATATCTATGATTTACAAATGGTTTTGGTATTTCATTTGTGTAAAACTATGCTTGCTTGATTTATTTTGTTGTCGGTTTTAGATAATGAAGCGCGATCGTACTTACTGAAATTAGTCGGGTTTTGTTTATACTCGGCAGAATTGAAATGGTTTTGGAAACAAGACCTGGTGATAAGTAGTTCTCTGAACGGACCTAAGTATTTTTATTATGGGGCCAACAATGAATTGAGACTAAAAACAAAAAAGCAGTTTTTTTTGAAAACAACTTTTACAATGTTTACTCCTTGTTAAAATTTGCTCGTATGGACGAGTATTATCACCATTTGGTTTTAAAAATTCGTTTACGTTGTAGATTTCTTGTATAAAAAACAGGACATCTCATAGCAAGGTTTCGGTATCCGTTTGTCTATCTATCTCTCTATCCATTTCAAAAAAATGTGTCATGTCTAATGTGTCTTGGTGGAGTCATTGAGCTTGTAGTTTCGAAAACTAGATTTTTATATCAGAATATAAAAGTTGTAGCAATAAACAGGTAATTTGATGCAGATTCTTATTATAGTAACGTAAATGTCCTATGTCATAATAAATGTCCTATTTTGGAAAGCGGGGATTGAACGAGTTGCGCGCCAATTTCGCAACATCTATTTGGCAGGTCCTGACAGCTGCTAGCAGAAGTGGCACTTGACCCGGAAAACGTCAAAGCACGAGGATTATCTGTCAAATAAAGAATAACCTGAAACCCATCCGTTCCATCTATTCGTACCACCATACCCAAATTATTTATATAATTTCTAAAATGTTTGGGAAAGCTTTCGATTGTTTATTTTTTTATTTTGCTAACCGCTTTATAATAAGTCGCTTAGCAACATGGCAACTACCCATCAATACTGAGCCAACAATCGTCATAAAGTCATCTAAGTATATCGCGATAACAAAAGCTATTAATTAGCTGATAATACTCCTTTATTAGATCCACTTGAAGCAAAATACAAATATTGACATAGTTCGCGCTGACCCCGCCTTAACCTCAGCAATATCACCTCTATTATTGATGATATTATCTCGCTTTATTGTACTGTTATTCATACAAAGTCTAATCTTGAGATTATTTACGTAACTACCTAGTTTTGAGAAATAACAATTAATATCTAAAACTAATTTGTTGCAAAGATTCTTGGTAATTGGTACAAATGCAAAAATACCCACATACCATGTATTTCGACACAACTTGCCCAGAAGAAGGCAGTCTGAATCTGCTGTTACGAGGGGAGGCTGAAAAGTAACCTACCTAACTATGAAAGAAAAGACGTAACTGGATAGTTTTTTTTATTTATCTATATAGTCCTTTGCTAGTAAAATGCACTTATTAAATTTTTCAAATATTGAATTTAAGCCATAAAAAAAAAAAAAACGGTTTGTCGTCAAAATAGTCAGAAACCGCTGCCTTCATTTCGTCATCGGTCATAAATCTTCGTCGCCTGAGGTCTTTCTTGAGAAGTCTAAACAGAAAATAGTCACAGGGGGCTAGATCTGGACTATAAGGGGGGTGGTCAATGGTTTCGAAGCCATTGTCTTTAATTGCTAGCTTTGTTGTGCGTGCGGTATGCACTGGTGCGTTATCGTGCAAAATCAGAATTCCTTTGCTTAGTTTACCTCGCCGTTTTTCTTTTATTGTCTCTCTTAGTTGATATAATAAGTTTGAGTAATAATCAGCATTCATTGTAGTTTTTTTCGGTAAATAATCTATGAGCAAAATCCCTTCTGTGTCCCAAAAGATTGTAGCCATAAGTTTACCGGCGAATGGACAGACCTTAAATTTCCGAGGCGGCTTCTCATCCTTAAATTTCCACTGTAACGACTCTTGCTTACTTTCCGGGTCCCATTGTCGAATCCAAGTCTCATCACATGTTACAATTCTAGAAATTATTTCTTCCTCTTTCCCTCGACTCATGTCCAAAAACTCTTCGCAATATTTGACACGCCTCTCCATGTCAAATGCAGTCAACATTCTAGGGACCCAACGTGCACTAACCTTGGACATGTTCAAATGCTCATGAATTATTTCATTGACTCGCTCTTTACTGACGCCCACATCTCTAGCTATCTCCCACTGCTTCACTCGTCGGTCCTCTAATATATTTTTTTTTCACCCTGGCTACATTTTCATCGGTGACGGCCGAAACTGGTCTTCCGCTACGAGGATCATCTTCGAGGCTCTCACGACCTAATTTAAACTGCCTTGACCAAAACTTTATAACAAATTCGGAAGATCACGAACTGCCAAACACACGTGACATACGCTGTCTGATCTCCGAAGGCGTATTCCCTTCTTTAGTCAAAAACTTAATCACCGCACGCTGCTCGATTTTATCCATTTTCACTTTTTCTACCGACATGTTCGAAACAATTGTAGGAGACAAATAAACGTGATGCAATAAACAAATGAATGTAATACATTTTGAAAATAGAATAACAAACGAATATAAATCCATACCAGCCAGCATTATTTTTGTATATATTTCTGACCAAGGAGATTACATATCAGCCGCCCTACGTATATCTATACTAAATAAGGATAGATTATTCTAATATACCAATTATCCCGATCATAGTATTTACCGAGGTGAGGCGTTTGTTTATATGCTGGACATAGGCCTTTCCAAGATTTCGCCACTCTAAGCGTTTCTCCTGGAAGTGAGGTGAGGCGTTTGTTTATATGCTGGACATAGGCCTTTCCAAGATTTCGCCACTCTAAGCGTTTCTCCTGGAAGAAATGCCCATAATCACACACGCTGGGCAGGTGGGTTGGTGAGCGGGGTGCCGAAACCATCACACCAGTGACGCCGTGCCGCTGTTTTCACCAGCCTGTTTTGAAATACTGCCATCAATCGGTCCCAGCAATGGTAGATGATTGTGCCTGTTTGAGACCTTCTCTTACACTCCCCCGAATAACTTCGGGAGGGTGGGGGGGGGGGGATTAGCGAATAAGATCAGCAGTCAGTCAGGGTGTTCAGATGCTTTCCCTCAGACGTGCTAGTGGTTTAGCGCCAGATGACATCGCATTGAAAAAAAAGTTTTTTTTTCTTGTTGTCCTAAAACCGACTATGCAACCTACTACACATAACAAATACTACATATGCCTACACTTTGGACGAACCTTTAAGACCGTTGTCATTAAGGGTCGGTATAATGTCAGATGCACAATTTCAAATGAGCATAAAACATTGTGTAACTTGGTCAATCGGTTTAATAAAAATAATATAGATAATAGACTATAGGGCTGATATTCGTGCAGAAGCAAAAACGCAAAAGCTTTAAGTTCGCTCGATAGAAAAAAATTACGAAGTTACCTCTATATTTCATGTTTTTCGAGTGTTAAAGGACCTTTCTTAAAACAGTTTGCCTTGAAATTTGTATTAAAAATAAGAAAACAAATGACCCCGTATAATTGCACGGGGATTTTGAATAATTCTGTTTCGTTTTCATTTAATTTAACATCTAAGAATTGGCGCTTACGTCGATTTATTCTGAGACAAGGCGGCGACAAGATATCTCGGTCGCACGCGCTTTTTGTTCAATGCTTTGTTTCGTCACTCACCCGTCGGTCAGTTGTGATCGCTCCGTTGAGACGGGAGGGCTACGTTTTTGCGCTCTCGACGTCCCGGTTTCGTAATTTAAATAAATCTCGTAATTTGAAACATGGGAAATAAATGCAACCAATGTAAAAAATGGAATAAAAATGTTTTACGAGTGAAAATAAAGCAGTGGATGAAATGAATGCAAAGGTACGCCATTACTTAACAAAATAAGTAGATAGGTCATGTTTTATTAAAGATGTTGAACTAAAGGTTGTCTCAATGGACTAATGAATATCGCTATGTTTTTCGTCTGAGGTATTTTTTTTAGCTTACAATTTAATATCACAATAAATATGGTTGATGGACGTGGAAGAGGCGAAAGAGTTGTGTCTGGATCGTAGCAGATGGAAATCTGTAGTCTCTGCCTAGCTGCCTACCCCTCTGGGAGACGATATAGATAGATAGATAGTATCGACGTATTGCCGTATCGTCGTATCGACGTATCGTCGTATCGACGTATCTTCGTATCGTCGTATCGACGTATCGTCGTATCGACGTATCGTCGTATCGACGTATCGGCGTATCGACGTATCGGCGTATCGACGTATCGTTGTATCGACGTATCCCCGTATCGACGTATCGTTGTATCGACGTATCCCCGTATCGACATATCGACGTATCGACGTATCGGCGTATCGACGTATCGACGTATCGACGTATCGGCGTATTGACGTATCGTTGTATCGACGTATCGTCGTATCGACGTATCGACGTATCGGCGTATTGACGTATCGTTGTATCGACGTATCGTTGTATCGTCGTATCGACGTATCGGCGTATCGACGTATCGGCGTATCGACGTATCGTTGTATCGACGTATCCCCGTATCGACGTATCGTCGTATCGACGTATCGTTGTATCGACGTATCGTTGTATCGACGTATCCCCGTATCGACATATCGACGTATCGGCGTATCGACGTATCCCCGTATCGACGTATCGGCGTATTGACGTATCGTTGTATCGACGTATCCCCGTATCGACGTATCGTCGTATCGTCGTATCGACGTATCGGCGTATCGACGTATCGACGTATCGACGTATCGTTGTATCGACGTATCGTTGTATCGACGTATCGTCGTATCCTCGTATCGTCGTATCGACGTATCGACGTATCGGCGTATCGACGTATCGTTGTATCGACGTATCCCCGTATCGACGTATCGTCGTATCGACGTATCGGCGTATCGACGTATCGTTGTATCCCCGTATCGACGTATCGTCGTATCGACGTATCGTTGTATCGACGTATCCCCGTATCGACGTATTGACGTATCGACGTATCGGCGTATCGACGTATCTTTGTATCGACGTATCCCCGTATCGACGTATCGGCGTATTGACGTATCGTTGTATCGACGTATCCCCGTATCGACGTATCCCCGTATCGACGTATCGGCGTATCGACGTATCGGCGTATCGACGTATCGACGTATCGTTGTATCGACGTATCGTTGTATCGTCGTATCCTCGTATCGTCGTATCCTCGTATCGTCGTATCCTCGTATCGACGTATCGTCGTATTGACGTATCGGCGTATCGACGTATCCTCGTATCGACGTATCGTCGTATCGACGTATTGCCGTATCGTCGTATCGTCGTATCCCCGTATCGACGTATCGTCGTATCGACGTATCGGCGTATCGACGTATCGGCGTATCGACGTATCGTTGTATCGACGTATCGTCGTATCGACGTATCGACGTATCGTTGTATCGACGTATCGTCGTATCGACGTATCGGCGTATCGACGTATCGGCGTATCGACGTATCGTTGTATCGACGTATCCCCGTATCGAAGTATCGTCGTATCGACGTATCGTTGTATCGACGTATCCCCGTATCGACGTATCGTTGTATCGACGTATCCCCGTATCGACGTATCGGTGTATTGACGTATCGTTGTATCGACGTATCCCCGTATCGACGTATCGTCGTATCGACGTATCGGCGTATCGACGTATCGTTGTATTGACGTATCATTGTATCGACGTATCGTCGTATCGACGTATCGTTGTATCATCATCGTTATCATTATCTTTGCAAGTATGACTTTCGAAAAATAAAATTTTGAAATATAAAAATTAGATCCAAACACAATTACGCAAAAAAATGCCATTGCGAACAAACCGTTTTGTCAACTGGGTTGAATTTTATACATCGTAGATGCATTATACTTATTATTGAAAACTAGCACGTGCACGGGTTAATGACCGCGGATCCACACCGCTCGTGGGAGCTAAGAAATAGCGCTCGCGGCCGGTGACGGCCGGTCGCGCAAACAGTTGAGGTGCGGGGATGCGGGGGCAAAATCACTAATTTGTCCAGGTTTATACGCAGCCTTAAATACCCCAACGTTATGGCTGCATTACACCCACTTAGTACCTACTAAATAGCCGGTGCCCAGCCATCAAAATAACAGTTGTTTTACAACATTACTATGATAATAAAACGTCGCTAAAATGTTGGAAACGCGGGTGGCTAGACTGAACGTCATGAGATAAGACCCTTGTCAGAGTACTTACTGCCAAAGAATAAGTACGAAAATGCCTTGATCCGCGGTACTTATTTTATTTATTATTGGCGTTTACTCAATGTGATGACAAGAAAAGGGTTAGCGAGACTCGTCAGTTATGTGGAAAAAGGAAGGAAGTCTCCAAAAATTGGATTAAAAGCAACATTTTATAAGGTGACTTCTATCGATACAGCCAAATTCATACAGGAGTCTCGGTAAATGATAAGTAAAATTAAAATGATATTTGACAAACTCAGAAAATTTAATTTTACTTCACATTCTTACTAATTAACAATTACTGCGCAAAGAACTAAAAGTATGTACATTCTGCAAAATTGTAACTGACATGATATTTGACATGATACTCATAGATGACGTGTATTTTTTTACTGTTAGAAACAAGCAAAACGGACACTTTTCGACTCTCTAAGAGATTTGAACCCGCTATCTCTCCATTTGTGACATAGGAGGGGCACATGAAAAAAAAAACATAATCTCCACAGAAAACTCTTTACATAGACGTCGGTAAACCGACATTAACAAACCGAAATGTCTATAAAACCCTTGTTATAGTAACGTTTAACATGCTCAACACTTTAACAGTGGCCAACATTGTTTTTAATGAGCCATAATGCGACCAATTAAATCTCTCTACTTCTCGGGGGGGCAATTCTTTGGCATCCCGAAAGAAAACGAGATATTTATATTTATACGATTTTTGTGTGGTTTCATGAGTGTGAGAAAAAACGTCTGCAAGTTTAATAATTAATGTGATCTGCATGAATTAACTGTTTTTGAACTGTCAAAATGTGATGCAATTATGGCATTTTTTTTTGTTTTCCGGGGGTCCGGTCACAATTAAATTTATCATTTATTTTTAATGACTACGTTGAGTTCGCGTTGCACCGTTTTGCTATTTTGCATTTAAATTTCGAGTAGTGACTCTTAACTGTTAAACCCCATTCTTTTAACTCGAGATTGAGAAATCCTGTCGCAATAATTTTCCCAGAATTCCCTCCCTCGGCTCAGAATAGTTAAGTGTTTTAGCTACTTTATTTATAAATCCACGACAATAACGCGGTTTTGCGTAATTAAAAGTTATGTCGCGTCGACGTGTTGTAATTTTAATAATATGTAGAGTTTAGTGTTCTTAAACGTTCGTGTACGTTGCAGTATTTTGAACTTATTGGGCTTTATGAGATAATAAACATAAAAAATTACTGTAGCAAACTGAAAATAGAGTTAGGAATGTCTCGAAGTGATAAGAAAATTCCGATTTGATAATTTTGGAATTTTGTTATCTATATATTTAGGGACGACTGGAGAAACTGTATTGTGTCCAGTGCTCGGTTGAAATTTCAGTTTCAATTTCAATTTAAAACATTTAAAGTGGTAGAGCTGATGCCGGGCTCGACTGTGGAGGTACCACCATCTTACTTGGAGACCCTCTCGAAGTAATTCGGGGGAGAGTAAGAGGACAGCTCACAGGCAAAAAACCAGGAGGCCCACCATGCCAGGAAGCCCACCATGCCAGGAGGCCCACCATGCCAGGAGGCCCACCATGCCTGGGACCGATGGATGGCGGTATATCCATCCCTAATAGCCGGGCCTGATATGGACAGACTGGCGACGGGCAGCGGCGTCACTGATGCGAGGGTTCCGGCACCGCGCTCACCAACCCGCCTGCCCAGCGTGTGTGAGTATGGGCAATTCTTCCAGGATGACCGCCGGGAGTGGCAAAGTCCTGAAAAGGCCTATGTCCAGCAGTGGACGATTTAGGCTGATGGATGGATGGAAATTGAATGGAAATATTAGAATAATAATTTTCTCAATAAATCTGCGAAACATATAAGATGAGTCCCAGGGGCGGATCCAGCCTACGAGCCAGGGGGGGTCACAGGCTCCAAAATTCCAATAAAAAAACTCCGTTCCCACCGGGTGTCTCGACTTTTTTTATGTCAAAACTTTAACGGTTCATATATCCGGAACGGCTGGTCTAGCCTACTGGATCCTGAGATGTAAAACAGGCTTTTTTTTTAGCTGTCAAAGATTTAATTGCCTATATCTTCTAAACAGCTGAAGCTAGGCCCATGTTCATGATAATTCATGGAGCTCTACCTAAGAAAAAAAATACGAAAATTATTATCTTTTTGGGGAAATTTTGATCGGCCGTATTTCCGGAACGGCTGATGCTAGAGCCTCCGCGCTTAGACTATTAATGAATGTTTTCACAGGGGCTACATGAAGAACAAAAAATTGACATTTCACAGGTTTTGACAGTTTTTTGACAGTTCTTTTAGTAACTACCTATCTATGTGTATGGTTTAGTGTAAAATTAGGTTAAAAAAGAGGTTGACCTAGGCCCAGGGGGGGGGGGTCATAAAACTCATGACCACCCTCGTGGATCCGCCCTTGATGAGTCCACTATCATTTTGAAACAACTTCCGTATAAATAAAACAAACAAACACAATATTATAATCTTTTGAAGGTGACTTAGATAATTATATTGGCCACAACGAAGTAAGCATATTGAGTTATTGGTTTCTAACAGATACGGGGACTGTAGGTCAGTGATTATAGCTATTAACGTGACATCGGTGTCCTGATTGGTGCACTTTGAGACCTGATTTGTTGCTGATACTATCAGATTGGCTACCTTTCCCCAGGCTGGCGAGAGAAACCGAAATATTTGGTTTAAAAATAATCTAAAATTGTTTTACTGCCCTTAAGACATAGGTATCACTGTAAAAAATATGTAGGTGAAACTTCAGCCTTAAACTTAAATAAAAAAATGGATGGAACATTACATGTATTTTTTAATGTACTACTAGCATTTCTGAATGTCTGTCCCCCCCCCCTCGAAAATTAATCCTGACTAAACTTGGGAAAATACGTCAAATCTATAGGTTTTATACATCGGGACTACAAATCCAACTACAGAAGATTTTCCAGGGTGCGTTTTCAGGGATTTCAGAAAAAAACATCGATGATATCTCGTCATTATTGGTCCTAAATCATATTTTTATCAATAACATTTTGTTGGTAAAATAAGTAATAAGAAAAAAAGGCAAATTTATGCAGTTCCCATTTAAAAGATTTTTTAAATTTTTTTCAGAGAATTTACGTAATTTTAGGACATAATTTTCATTATTTTGGTATATAATTTAACCATTATTTTTTATGATTTTTTAAAGTATTGTCCGATGACCTTAAATTGTCACTTGATAATTTTAGACATTATACCTACTGATTGTGATGTGTAATTGCTTATAAAAAAAGTGGTCTGTCTCTGTCTGTCTACTCATCTATCATCTAGCTATCAAATTAGCCTGAAACAAATTATTATAAATTTATCTTGATAGCAAAGGACACATTTTTAAACAGATATTACTCAAGTGACGTCACACGAGGGCAAATGGAAGTTGCAGCCTTTTCTTAAAAATATTCATCATCATGAGGTTTTTTAGACCAAAACTTCGAAAATACGGCTTATTAAACCTAACTCTCGAAATGGTTTTTGAATTAACACACCTTAACGTAACTTTAATCTATGCCTATTAAGTTGCAATATAATGTAGCCCTAAAAATGACCAAAAAAATTTCATTTTGCATAATAAAGTCCTGTAAAACAAAAAACCACTTACTTGTTGTGTTTCACAGGCGTAGTGGACGGAGTAGGCCTCTTCTCCTCTTTAATCGTACTATTATTCATCTTCGACGTCAATCTCTTCAGCACGTCATCCATCGACCGCTTATGAGGATTGGACAGCAGCAACGCGCTATTGTGATTCAGCAATGAATTGTTATTATTACAAAGACCCAACACCTTCGCGTCTGGGCCTGGACTACTGCATTCTGAGGAGCCTCGTCTTCTATTCTGAAGGTCTACTTGGTGTAAGGAGAGAAAGGAACTTGGGACTAGTAGGTTATTTGTCATGTCTTCGAATTTCTGCTTTTTGATTGGTCGCTCCTCTTCGAAGGTGTCGTCGTCGGTCACTGAGCTTCTAGTGGAAGTACTTGGACTGAGTTTGTAGAAGTTAGGGGTGTCTTCTTCTTCTTGGAAGTCGTTGGCAGGGCTGGGCCCTGGGTCTGGCTGGTCGGCGTCGGGGGCACCTTCTTGCAACTTTGAGGGTGGCGATTTTCTTTTAGATGACATGTTTCTGTGAACAAGAGAGGGGATGTTAGATTTAGAATTTGCGGAAGACTGATCTATGTTGTCCAGTGGTTCGAATCCAGGTTCAATCCCCATGAGGGCATATTTTGATATTTTTTCTGAAATCTGTTTTCCGAAATATGGATTAACGGCTTGTTGCAAGCAATTTTTTAAGCAAGTTTATTTTTAAGTCCTTAATTTATCTAGGAGGTAATGCAGAATTTGTAAATACGTTTTATCAAACCATCTTAGCTAACGAGTTGGTGAAAATACTGTAAACAAAGGTTCTCATGTAAATAAAAAAAAAAACTAAAAGTAAAAATAAAAATCTTTTATTTCGGACAAACTTTAAATCCATAGAATATTAGTATACTTTAATAAAATGAAATGAAAAATAAGCCTGACTTAAGTTCACAATAGTAACATAATTGATAAAGGGCAAAATCGTGGCCATTCGTGGCTTGAATTAATTTTACGGGTTAAGGCTGCGCCGAGCGTAGAACGATTAGACACCTCGCTTGTTCTCTCGTGGTCTTTTTTTATCGTGGTCGTATTTATTGAATTTAACAAAATAAATCATATTTATTTTACTAGACAAAATTTTAAAAATGTGAAAAGGCCAAATTGTATTTTATAACGTTTGTGATTGTATTGAATTGTGGTTGAGACAAAATTCGACAGTTAGTTATTGAAATGACTAAAACCCCAATACCTTTTTTAGATTTTGGTCCTACTTTAGATAGATTTGTTTCTTATACCATAAGTTAGTTTTAATATTCGCTGCGGCGGAAGTGTAGATACATTCTCTGTGATAATAAATATATATTTTATTGATTTATCATTGAAATTTTATTCAATAAATCATATTAACAGTGACTGTCGTTTTAGATTATTTTGCTCGGCGCCCTCTTGAGTTAATGGCTTACTTCACTCACCAATCTGTTTGACAAATCATCTATAGTAGTTTCACGGTCCTATAATTATTCTACTTAAATTATCTAACCAATATTAGTCGTTATGCGGTTGCCTTAAGAAAATTGTAGTGTATGTATGTATATACCACGGGAAATATAAATTGGTTTCACTATTAGTAATAAAGATTTTAAAACAAATCATAATCATTGTCTAAATGTTTTAATGTCCCTCTAAGTGGGCACCATCCATTCCTATCACTAATATCATTAACTATTTTGATCTTGGGTTAGAGGCCAATCGTATTTATGTCAAATTCACATCGTTAAGCCTTCTAATTGGTCTACTGATTGCGTTACATTGGACTTGAGTGTCCAAATAGATGACCAAATTACTTTGATCCCTTTACTTTTCTTTTTAAATCCCAAAATCTTGTCTTTGAAACGCATAAAGACGGTCTTTAAAACCTGGTCAAGGCATTAGGGGGACGCAGGTGACGTCAAGTGATTATCACATCTGATTGGTTGGTTCTATGTATGTGTTAAATACAATTGCAAAGAGCTGAGTTAGTATGAGTAAGGATGGTGTAGGTGCAGATGTGCGAATAGGTATAAAGGCAATCTGAGACCGTCTTCATTGGGTGTGCCAACAAACAAATTTCTTGAGCAAATACCTTCTGTCTAGCGTGTCTCTGCTTTGATGCTGTTTGTGTTTTCAGTTGTAACGGGAGAGACAGCTAATTGAAGTAATATACTCTTTGATTTGATAAATTTACTGTTGATACCTAACGGGTCGTTAAATTTACACAGGCGCGGGCACAATATGTGATTTTGAAGAAGGGGGGAGGGCGGGTCATGGAGCTCTTAGAACAACAAGTTTGAGGTTTTATTTAAAAGAATATTAAAGTAAAGCTGACTAATCTTATATTTACCATAAATGTTTTTTCACGGTATCACTTATTTTTTTATACAAAATCAACCATTCATGAAAGAGGGGGGTCATGATCTTCTTAACCCCCTCCAGGCTTGTGCCTAGGCTAAAACCGGAAAAAAGCGTTTCTATTCTGAATAATAGTTTTTATCTAAAATAAAGTTTAACAAAATATCTCAAATTTGTTTGAAGTATTTAATGTGATTGACAAACAAACCCTTCTGAAACTTGAAAAAAAAAACTGGCCAAGTGCGAAATCTGTGCCATTATCTATAAAAACGGCAAAAAAAACAAGTCTGTTGAATGGGAGCCCCCTTAAATATTTATTTTATTCTGTTTTTTAGTATTTTTGTTATAGAGAAATAATCATCTGTAAAAATTTCAACTGTCTAACTATCACGGTTCATGACAGACGGACAGACGGACAGCGGAGTCTAAGTAATAGGCTCCCGCTGGTTACCCTTTGGGTACGGAACCCTAAGAAACATTCAATTGTTATAATCTCGAGAAGTTTTAATCAAAGGGGACTCTCACAGAGTCTGCAAAGTTTCAGGTCTCGAATCAACTAATTGATAAACTCTAGGCAAAGATGAGCTCGAGTTTTAAACATCTACTTATTTTTAAATAACAAAAAAATAATTATAATATGTATATAAATATTTGAGTGGAAGAGAAAGTTTTCATGATAACTGCGTTGAAAATTAAAGCTTTTTGCAAAAAGTTATCCAAAACGGTAATTGTGTAGCACTATCACCAGCCTAAGCCCCCATATAAGTATCCAGAACGTAAAATCATAAAAAAATTACTTTCTCTGAAATTCTTATTGAATATTCCCTTTATAGGTATATGCCAAAGTTCAGCTTAAACCCAGCCGTTTAAAAGGGAAGCCACAGACAAACGAACATTCACTGCATTCACCATAAAATCTGACAGATTTAATTCTTGTCTGTAGAAAAAAACACTATTGCAAATATCGCAAAAAACAAAAAAAAACTTTTTTTTAACGATGTGTGATACAAAAGTTGGTGGCTGTCCACTGACTTACAAAGTTCAAATAATCACAACCTCTTCCAGGGGCAAGAGGCTAAGAAAACGTCGATAGTCAACAATTCAGGGTTCCGTAGAGCGCACAAAATGAATATAATAATGAAGGTCCTGCTAGTCCTGCAGTGGCTAAAATCGTATTAGTGGCTCTGTACAAAGGGTGGCTGCGGAACTTGGATCTTCGAAGGTATTATGGAGTTAGCAAGTTTATATATGCTGTGTGAGTGAGCTTCTACTATAGTACTTAGTACAGCTGTTATCATCTGAGTGATCCCGTCCTAAACATCAGTGGCAGTAACAATTGAAACTATTACGCACATCTATGGCGGTCCATTAGTGCGAACGAGACAGATTGATAAAATGTTTTTATCAAGATTTCGCCCAGTGGCCCAATATGTATCTTTAGCTGCCAACTAGACTGGGTACCTATAAACTACCTATCATCAAAAACATAGATATATTCGAATTCCGATTGTCTAAGGATACGTTCGCATCTGAAGCGATGTCACAGTTCGTAAAAAGTTTAGTACTTACTGAAGGCAATTGTGAAAGTTGAGTTTTTATCTATGCCCACAGACGACTTAGATGATAACGTTCATACTATGAACAAATTACCCATGGCCGAATTTACCTATGTCCAATGTCTATGTCCAGTCTTATAGCTAGTCGAATGACTTTTAAATACGTGATAAAAGATTTCCTTCATATTCAGAAATTCGGCTGGATATATTATGATCATCACCATCATAAATTCTTTATTGCACAAATAAGAAGTACAAAATGGCGGACTTAATGCATAAAGCATTCTCTACCACTCAACTCAAAGATGGTACAAGAAATATAAAAAGTAGTTGGTAGGCATGCAGGACAAATTAAAACTACAATAACAAAGTAATTAAAGTTACTCTAAGTCTAAACTATGACTTAACTTAACCTTACCTAAAAAACTATATATGCTTTAATGCTTTAATACTAAGAATCTACTTACATATATAATTATGGTTACAGATATATATCTAAAAATATATAAATATATATATTATTTTATAGCACGAATCTTGCTGTTGCCAAAATTCATTAAAGGGTCGATAAAGATTCGGTTTTCGCTCGGATTGATGAGGTTTTTTGGAAAAAAGTTTCATTTAATGGATCATGGTAACCTTTTTCAAAATGTTTGCCTTTTTTCGTTCGTATTGTGACGAAAACAAAAGCTGACTCCAGCTTTCTGCTCGTAGCTCCATGTAGCTAAACTAATTTCATGGGTTGCCGCTTTGAAAGCAAGTTGTCACAGAGCGACCCCTGCAGGACGAGGCGTGATGATATTATCTAATGTTAAATTATTTCATGGCGATATATTGTGAAATACATTCCAAAAAAAGTACTGTATACACAATGTACCGTTAAAGATTCTTTGGCGCAGATGGGACAATCAGCGGACAAACCAAGGCTTCGTTGTAAGACTGTAAGGTGTTGTTTCATGGCGGAACCTTGAAAATCGACGCTATAGTTGAAATTTCAATTTATAAAATGCCTACATAATACAACAGTGTCACGATTAAAAGCTGTTGTGTTAGTGCAAAAGTTACTGAGTACATCGTCACGACATATGAATCCCCTAGGGGGTGTCAGAGGTATTTCCGAGTCTAGAGTATCACCACAAAATAACCACTTACTTAGAAGGTTTACTCCGCATGACTATCGAAAACAGGCGCACGCACACATAGACGCGTACGTACGACGATCTCGGATGAAGTCGGTCGAATAGCAATACGAAATTCTGCCAAGATCATCATACGTACGCGTACCTATGCATGTGTGCGTCTGTTTTCACTCCGTCGTCGAGTCAGCCTTCTGGTAGTATCTATTTTCAGTGCTCCCACCTTAGGGTATTTTCCCCTAAATTTAGGGTATTTTTTCATGTTTAGGGGATTTTTTGGGGTATAAAATTATTTAGGGTATTTTTTAGGGGAAATTTATTTGGACTGAATTTTGGGTTTAGTATGCAAATATCGGAACGTGGTGTGCAGTTCTCTATCGCTAGCACCAATAATGGATATTTTTTATAAGATATTTTTCTGTTTTGACATTTATTCTTTAAAACTGTTTTAAAGTTACTGAAATATTTATAGTTAAATAAACTGATAAACTTAATAGTTAAATCAATAATAGTTAACAATATATTATGTTTTACTTTCAATTTAAATGCTTAGGGGAAAAAAGTCTGAAAAGTGTCAAATTTAGGGGATTTTTACAAGGATTTAGGGGAAAACCAAAATCCAAGGGTGGCAACACTGTCTATTTTGTGGTATCACAGTCCAGACTCGAACACACCCTATTCTACGTCGATTATTACGTCCCACCCAACGTGATAAGTGAATTTGGTGAACCCTGTCGCCATATTTCAGGACCCACAGCTGACCGTGCTGAAGTACACAGACCGGACACAAAGGAGACGGCCAGTTCTCCATAAGCAAAATGCCTTAAGAGTGTACACAAATATATTGTGGCCAATGATAAAGAACAAATTCAAAATAACACTTATAGACTATCCATTTATAACGGACACCATCTTTTAATAACTTTTCATGATAAATCGTTTTTATTTTGAGGTTATTTTCATATGGCATTGCGAAAATAAACTTAAGCGCGTTTGAAACGTTTATAGTTGTAAAAATGTTTCACGATAATTCTGATATATTTAAAAGAGTATGCTCGAATGTCAGTTGTAATGTAATCTCTATCAAAATCCAGAAGAAAAGCATGAATCGTGAAATAAAAAGCTGGGACTGCCGATTGCGTCACGCATGACACTTATCACGCACGCTGAAAGCGTAGTTTGTGGACTACTTGGTAGATGGCGCGCGCTTTCGTTTCGTTCGGTGTTCGCTCTCATGACCGGCTGCAACATTAAGTACTTATTTATTTTAATATATCTGTCCGTGTTATTATAAAAGTGAAACTAGCTACGAAAAAATCTAACAAAAATTGTAGTATAAATTTATTTCATGTACGCGGTTAAGGCCGATTCTGACCGTTTCCTATAATGTGTCCCTACGGGATTTGAACGCGCAACCTTTGGTTTAGTGGTCAAGTACTCAAACGACAAGACAACAGAGGCAGTCAAGTCTTTGAATGTTTTTTTAAACACATTTGGATAAAGCTTGCACTACTTGAATATTTCTGATTACATTTTCTTACTCTTAAAGAAAACCTAATTATTTATTTGAAGTAGAAAGCCCGTTAGAGTCCGACTTATTGTGAATAAACTTATTATAGGATAAATAATTAATTTAAGTTTTTCTTCGTCGATTTTCTAAGGGAAGAGAAGTGCTTTCCATTCGTCATTGAGTTACGTTTTCTCCACAATATTTTTCAATTTAATTTAATTTTTCATTGTGCTCCCGGCGCCTTCAAGCAGCTTTTATTAGCTTATTCAATTGAAATACATTTTATTTTTATTTTTACAGTGGAAAATCTTGTAAGAGGAATGTTTTGAATTTTAAAAACGGGTCAGTCAGGAGCGTGTTTTTCAGGATTATGAAGCTTTGAAAGATTATTTTTTAAACGTATTTCGTTTTATCCATGTCGGTTTCTCTGCAGTGTGTCTTTAAAACTACTGGACCCAACTCGGGAAGAATTCGCAATAAGATTAACACACATTATGTCACGTCATAAACCCCCGAGAAAGTGTCAGAGGTGTACCCGAGTGTGAACTGTGAAATGCAAGTCACCCACCCACTTTTCATCGACGATTATTGCGTCCCATACGTTATGAATGATGAGCTCTATCGCCGCACAAATGGACCTGCCACAAATTAGAGTATCCGGCGGGAATGTAACCGACGATCTTTGTGTAAGCGGGCTAGGCGATCAATAAAATAACATTTTAAATTTTTTTTTGATATTTCATTTAGTACATTTAGATATAAGTTGATTTTAGTTTATTGTAACAACAGATAGATATCGTATGTATTGATTATCAAAGAATTTACTTTTACAAATAAAGTGGATGAAGATCAGCCCCTCTATTCTGTATCTTTATTTGCCAACTAGACTAGGTGGCTATCATATAAAACATAGCTAAAAACTGAACTTTCAAAATAGCCATTAGTGGCTATTGAACTATTTACGAACTGTGTCGTCGCTTCAAGTGCGAAAATATCCTTAGACAATCGGAATTCGATAGTATATCTATGTTTTTGATGATAGACACCCAGTTCAGATGGCAACTAAAGATACATAATAGGCCCCTCTGGTCCTCTAAAAAGGCCGCTTTGGATGAATCATATTATGATTCTGTTCTAATGCCGTTTCTTTTGCACGCGTGAAAAAACTCTGACTCCATCCTACTTTCAAATAATTTTATGATTCACTCAAGTCGGCCTTTTTAGATCCCCTGTAGTCTCTGCCTGCCCCTTTAGGAGACAGGCGTGAGTGTATAGGTATGTATGCATGCATGCATCGAAGAAACGCATGCATTATTAGTTAAACTTTAGTGACATTTTCAAAATAGTTTTCACGAAATAAAACTTTTGAAGATCTACAACGATATTCCGGAAAGCCTCCAAGTTTCAATCAAACAAAGTACCTCCGGGCAGAATAGATCATAGGTACTATGCAAATAAACAAGACGGCCCATTAAAATTCATTCACACGCCATCGTTGCCATATATACATATACAGGCTGCACCATGACATTCGATTACTCTTGGACACCCGTAAATCGACTTGTCACATGAGCATCTTAATTTATACGAGATATTAACACGGAAATCCGTTCAGAAATTAATCAGCGCACGGTCACTCGTAGTTTCCCATCTATTAGTTAAAGGAAATTGCTGCCTCCCGTCTTAGATAAACTGTAAGGTTTCTGAACGCACTCCTGGCTGCTTGACGTATCGGCGACGTGGGGTTGTATCCGTCTTAAAATGTTGTTACGTTCGAAAACGTGGTTGTTGCGTCGCCACGGGACGGCTGCAATGTACGACCAACTACGTGAAGCAAAAATCTAAAGAGGCTTTATCTATACAAGTAACATTAAATCAAACCATTCACGGGACACCTGACGCTAGAACATCAACAACACCAGGTTTTCAAGGGTTCATTGGAAGAAACTAGGTCTCTCCTCATATTGAAGAAAATATATTTGACTTATCGATCTTTTATCTAACTAAGGATATCACCTATAGACAATGTATTAAGTTTTATACTTTTGTCAAAAGAAAAATGAAAATAATAATTACGTAGGAGATTAACACGATATCTCATGAAAAAGTTTAGGTGTTACAAGAAAACAATTTAAAATATATTAGAGCACGTAAATGGAACCAGAAGAACTAAATAAAAAATATAAAGTTATACTTTTACCTGCTGACACATGTGACACGAACGAAACAACGTATCGGTGTTACTGACAAGCATTTTACACTGCACAAAATATGGAAATTTTTAAAAATCTAGTAGCTTATACCAGGGCAGCATGAATCGCAAAGGGTGGAACGAAGACGCAATAGTAACGGAACAAAAACAATTTGTGAACAATTTCGTTATACGCCATTGTCACAGTGCCACCCTTCGAGTAAATTGAAATCAGCTGTGCCCCATTGAACGAATTTAGATATTATTTGTGCATTTATATTTATTTAAGGCACGGGTCGAGCTTTCGATGCCACTTTCACCAAAAATTTCTGAATCTCAACAAAGCTCGACCTCTGCCTTAAATACACATATTTTAGAATTCAGTTTATCCGATTTTTTATATTTACATTGTTTAGTCTTTGACAAAATATAATCAACCCGTATTTTTTGTGTCACAAAAACCAAATTTTTTTAGAATTAGGCATTCTATAAATGTCTTTTTAGATAATCTAATAACCGATGTTTTACTGTTCTTACTTATTAAAATATAAGTTGGTTCTAAGGTTGCTTTTCTTAAAATTAAGTCAATCTCAGTTTATTATAAGATTACATTTTTGTATGTTTTTTAGAATTAGACATTATAAAAATGTCTTTTTAGATTTTGTTTTAGTTTATTTTTCCATAGTTAAATTTACATATATTTTTAAGAATTTCTAAAGCCATCTGACTAAAACCACATGGTTTATGCGCGGTATGGCGAGATCGCAAAGTTTATGCTAAACTAACTAAACAAATTTTAACTTATATTATGTTACAAATAACATCGCGCAGCGAGATAATCTAATAACCGATATTATACTGTTCTTACTTATTAAAATATAAGTTGGTTTTAAGGTTGCTTTTCTTAAAAGTGTCAACAAACATTTACCTTTGGTTTTGAAACGCAACATCCACTTGTCAGATTTCCCGCCATTTCGACACATTGTTCACGCCACCGTATGACGTCATTGTATCCTTAATGGAAAGGAAATTAATAGTTTCACTACCACCACTTTAGTATTACTGGTAAATGAAGGTTAAAAGTAAAGAAGATAGGGTTTAAAATCGCTCGGCAAATATGTTGAATGAAGTTTGTATGTTTACAGTCAAACTATTGAAGGAGTGACGTGAATGAAGCAGCAAATCGTATTGTAGATTTTAAATCGATTTCTAGATTTATTGCTTTGTTACTGCAGTTACATTGTTTTCAGATGAAGCATATTAATGTTTGATTGCTTTGAAATTGTAATTGTACTATGAATCCTTGTATTAAGGGATAGTTCCCGCAAAAGAATAAGAATAGGATACATTTATTGCTCAGAACAATAATATTTATTGTCAAAAAAACATGAAACGAAAAGACACTGGTATATATATATATATATATACAAACAAAACTTATTTGGGACAAAAATACATTAAATTAACACGAATATATACAAAACAACATATTTGACAAACTATAATTTACTTTTGCTTGTTTAAAAAATTAGGCAATATCTATAGCATATTAAAAAAAAGTACTCCTGCCAAGAAAATAATGCACGCTCTGATCGTATCGGAATCTTCAGAACTCATTCCAATATTGAGAAATAAAAAACCAAAGATATCTCTAGAAAACTTTTCATGTCGAAGTTTAAATTACTTGAGAAAAAACCCAGACATATTTTATTTATGGAGTAAAACCTATATATACACTTTATTAATCTCTGAAACGAACAGATATTTCATACAACCTTCAGTTTTTTTTTTTAATAAATCCATTTTTAATTTTTCCAGAATCCGTCCCCCGGGACGGGTCTTTCCAGTTGGAGTAACAGTGATTGATGCAAGCGTGACCTATCCTCTTAATGCTACGTCGTAGCGGTTCTACGAAAATAATCTTTACTAATAATAAAGTCGTGTCTGTACATTCAAATGGCTTATTAGTATTTTGTACTACACAGAGGACAAAACTATTTTCTTTTTAAATGTTTGTCTGTTTGTATATTCCGTTTTAACTCAAGAACCACTCAATGGATTCTTCTTCTTCTTCTTGGTGGGCTCGGTTTCCGCAACTAGTCTCTTTTTTGGACCTTTGTGCGTGGAACAGTGTGGGGCCGTCTATTCTAGCCAGCCCAGCTCACGCCAAAATCCCAAGAGGCGACCTAGGTCGCCACAGGACTGGCGGAGTGTCCTCGGTTCACCGAGGATCTTAGCCCGTTGTGTGCTGACTCCTACGCAATCTACTGTCACGTGGGTCGGCGTTTCTTCGACCTCCATACAAGCTCTGCATAGAGGGCTGTCCGTTAGACCTATAATATAGAAGTGTCTGTTAAGGTTACTGTGTCCTGTGATTAGCCCTACCATCATGCGAAGGTTGGATCTATTAAGACGTAGTAGTTTGTTTGTCAGACGACCACTCAATGGATTTGGATGCGGTTTTCTTTATTATCATCGTAGTGAACCTGGTAAACATGTAGTTTATAAGAAGTGTTGATAAAATAACCGCAAAGACGAAAACTGTCGGTAATTGAAAAACACTTCCGTACGAGCGAAGCCACGAGCAAAAGCTAGTTACCATTTAAAATTGGTCCATTTGTTTGACAATTTTGCAAAACGCGTTTTGGTCGACAAAAGATGGCTTAATGTAAGTTTTATATCAAAAAACAATATTGTTTCTAGGAACAGGAAAAAAACATCATCCTCTCATACAGAGAAAAATTATTAATTAAACACTAAATAATAATTTTAAACGGTTACTAACTTAATAATAAGCACCATCTTAGTTTGAATTTGAACCAAGTCCCAAAAGGTCCGGATTCCAAAACGTTTCGAACTAAGCCTAAGATTTCAACAATCGTATAAACCGATTACATAAAGTTGACACACACGGTGATTGCGGTTATTGTGTTCTCGATATTAACTGTATTGTTTGTGTCTAAATAATAATAATGTCGCCTCATTACCCTGCTGGGGTCGTGGGGGATGAGGGCGGAAAGAGTGGAGCAAGCTTCTTTAAATATTTCGTAATACACATGATACAGAAAATGCATTTTAAGTAAAAAAAGACCTAATATAAATTTACATTATATCATTGCAGTATAGAAACGCAGAAAGAAAAGTAAATCTGGATGTGAGGAGCTCTGAATCGTGATTCGAACCTGAGACCTCTCGCTCCCGGTTCAGAGCTCCTCACATCCAGATTTACTTTTCTTTCTGCGTTTCTATACTGCAATGATATAATGTTAATTTACATCTCCTTGCGATGGATAAATCGCCAAGTGTTCAAACATAGAAGTTTATTTCTGTCATAGACCTAATTTCACAAAAAATGTTTTAATTAACAGCTTTTCAATGTGATTTTAAATATAATTTAACTCGAAGATTTTGTTTATTTCGCAGTAATAAAGCTGTAGAAAAGTGAATAAGTCAAACATTGCTAAACAAGAAATAAACAAAATAATAGTATAATGAACAGAAAATCACTTGTACTATCCCACAAATTTATTTAATACTTCTAGACCGGTTTCGCCTTTATGGCATCATCAAAGGAATTAATATAAGATCTTATAACTACAAAAATGTGTTAGTGTCATTGATCGCACTGGCTGATGTAAACTATTTATTGTGTAATTAAGATCTTATATTAATTTCTTTGATAATGCCATAAAGGCGAAACCGGTCAGGAAGTATTAAATAAATTTGTGGGATAGTACAAGTTATTTTCTGTTCATTATGTATTGCAAGTTCCACCAAGTGCCAACAATCAACAGTGTAAACAAAATAATATTAAGTTCTTTCCATCCTTTGTTACCCCAATGACTACTTCATCCGCGCCTTGTCGCGCACCCAATGGGTAATTCCCGTCCATTGTCAGACAAGAAACGCTCAACTCGACTTGAGCAGGCTATACTGACTGACTGGCCCGAGACAATCATAAACAATCTCTGTCCCAACTAAATAAGACTCATTTTAGCTCAACAACATTGTTTGTAAGACTTACATGGCTACAGAGTTTTCTTGTAAGTTGTAATTTCGTCGATAATTTTTCCTCCCCAATTTCGTTACGCTCAATAGGAGCCAATTGTGTAAACGCCATGTTTTGTGTAAATGTCATGTTTTGTGTAAAATCCGTTTGTATTCTGACGATATTGTTGCTGGTGGAAACGAGCTTGTGAAGGTAATTTCGATTTCATACGTAAATATAAATATTCGCCCTATCAAGTATTCCAGTAGGTAACTTGTATTTAATTACGATTTTACAAAGCTTTGCTCAGTCCGTTTAAAATGCAACCCTTCAATGTGTAGACCCAAAACAATTTATGCAACAAAAACTAACTTTAACGTGCCGGAAAACATTTTAAACAAACCTCTCAACCTGCTAAAATATAGCGGAAACTCCCAAATTACTAGCTGCATCTGACTCGTTCGTTTCGCCATTCATTCATTTCATTCGTTCATTCGACGACATCGCAGTGACCTAAGGACGCGTGCACAATGGCATACTCATCAGGGCCTCTTGTTTAGGAAAATCGCCGACTGAACTCAGCTTCCTTTGTGTACACAAGCTTAATCCTTCTTTATAGAACTGAGACAAATTGTTGCGAATAAAGAGGGAACGAAAATATGGAAAATTATACCCTTGGCGGCCATTTTGTTTCAGATGTGACTATTATGTTTGCTTCCTTTTTATTCTACATTTTTAGAAATTGCTACATTCGATATATGAAGACATTCAAATGCGTTAGAGTAATTTTTATGGTATCCGACTACACATATATCTAAACTAAATTAATTACTATTTATTATAGTAGTATATATATACTTAAAATTGATGCTCTTATCGGTGAAGTAACCGACATTCTTCTCATTCTCTGCTAATAATTTGACCTCTTGATACGACATAACATTAACTTTAATTAACAAGGAGTAATAGAAATTGCCGACAAAAACTACAATTACATACCTGAAAAAAAAAATGCACGGAGAACCAATCTCTAGAAGAGGTTTCTTTCAGCCAACCAGAATTGTGGTGAAAGGTAGTAATGAAAAGGTAGGCAGAAAGCATAACACCTTAAAGACATTATTCAGTTATTTGAAATACAAAATGAAAATTACTTATCAACTTTTACCACTACTTTAATCGACACTACTTAAATAATTTGACTTACATAAACACAGTATTTCTTATTATTATTTTGATAAGGCAGCAAAAAGAAATCATTTTATAAAAATAATACTGTCAAGCATAAGTGTATGTATACGTCTTTGTATATATACATATACGGGAACCATCAATGTAGATAATAATAATAATGAAAATCTTTATTTAAAAATAAAATGGTTGCATTTACAATTTCATTTTCTTACTTAATTGGGTTTACAATTTATACATGTACTAAGTATAATAGAAAATAATGTAGTGCGCTGCTATCCTAGGTATGTTGTTAGCCTGAGTTAAGGATAAACAGCCTCGTTTCCTGGCAGAGAGAAAGAGCAAACATTACATGTAGTATGACGAGTTATATAAAAAAAAAATAGAGTAGTTTTCGTATTATAAAAAATACGCAACTTTTAAAACCCCGTAACGATGTTTTGAAATGTGACGTCATCAAAGATTTTGGGGATCTTTTTGCGAACTATTATGCAACCACGAAAATAAAACTGGTTGGTCTACAATAAGTAAGCGGAATAATGGCGCAAAAGGAAATAGCCTGAACAAAGTTTGGGCGAGTGGCAGAAACAGCAATAACTCAAAATGGCGGAACAAGGATCACTACAGAATGCACCGTTACACTAAAAGGCTTTGCTGGCTTTCGACAGGAAGGAGTTTCTCTTGAGAACCTTTTTTCTTTATTATTTTGTAGAAAATACAGAAAATCCAGTTTTGCACTCGTAATTTTTATTATCTAAAACAAAAGATTGCAGTTCAGATTGTGTCTTGGATCTCTTTTACAGATTAATGCAGAAATGTATTTGGAAACTAATTTTTCATTTTGTAACACAGGTTCATGGAGGCAAATATTGGCAAATATTTTTTTCTATTAATATTGCTAGATATTAATGTTCCGTTAAACCCACAAAGCAATTTGGTGTATGTATGTCATCCGTTTGTTGTCTTCTTCTTTGCCTAACTCAAGAATAGCTTGGCTGATTGAGCTGAAACTTAGCATGTAGGTGGAAATTATCTAACGTCTAAATTTCTTTATGTTTAAATATGTTTTGGGAGAAGCCTTGTTTCCACTACACAAGGAAACTTTCTGTGGGAACTAGTGTTTTTATAATTTATGTAACTTATTTTGAGATAAATAAATTTTCAATTTTCAATTTCAATTTCCTTGCAAAATTTTGGAAATCTCTGATGAAATTCTTTCTAAAATAGTTTGTACATTGCGTAGTTTGTCTAATTAAGCGTTCAATTAAGTGGTAATTAAGTTCAACCAAATAACAATTACGTTAACGAAACCTGACCTTCACAGTTTTTATGCGCTTCATTCTAAGGATTTTTATATTTTTTATCCACTAACATGCTCCCTGTATTTGTTGCAAAATAAACAAAATGCACATCCTTTGACGGCAACACAAACAATTGATCCAAATAATAAACAATAGTTCAATCCAAATACTATCATCAAAGTATCTCGTATAATGAACCATTCATACTTCCTAACACGCAACGAACCATATGCAATAATTTTAGATTACAAAACCAAAATGACTTAAGTGCAACCTTTTCAACTAAATTTGAACTCAAAAACAATAACAAAAGAGTTGATATTGATTAGTTGGCAGTTGGTGATATCCTTCTTTAAGGTCTAGATTATAAAAAATAGATGACATCAAAGTGGCTGGATGTGTAAACGTTTTAAAATAAACAGTAGGTTGAAAATGTTTAGACAATATTCACGGGTCCGGGGGTTCATCATACATATCTATCAAACAGAGGGTTCTAGTTTCGATACTGAACCCTTTGAGTTTCAGATTAATTTGTTATTTGTGCGGTTCTCTGTTTGCACGGATTTGTCATTATATGATGCGTATTTGAACAGGGTGTATGAATTATTATAGTTGGTTTGTAAGGATTATATTCGATTGGGGTGATATCTGTTTTGGTATTTTTCGTTATCCATCTGTAATTATTTTATAGAAGAAGCGACATAGATGTTTCTGGGTCATAACAGACGAAAATCTCTTATATATTTTAGTCAAATGCGTTTTTGTTATATTGTCGAAGAAAGTTTTGCTCAGTTTTAGAAAAGTAAAATTTTCTCCAGGTTTTTGGTTCCTACAACATAATTGCGATAAAATATATAATTTCAACAGCTTGACGTATGTCGCAAAAACTTTCCTCGAGCATGCAATAAATCAAAATCTCATAATGTATGCCCACAATGCGAACCCGCATTAAAAACTTTAAATGAACCAAAATTATACAAATTGACAATATTTCAGATTCATCTGAAAGTACTGAAACTCACTTTAAAAATGGAAGCCTACAATTTGCACATAAAACCCATCCTAATGATACCGTACGTGATCGGTTATACAAAAGGAACTTTATTTAAGGACGGAGTACGATTCAAATTATAATAATGCAAAATTACGCAAAAAAAATAGTAAATGCAGAGATTTCTATTTTTTTCTTACGATGCGTAGTTAGCACGGAAAAATCAAAACAGGTAAGTATATAATATAGTTAAATAAAATTCTCAATTAAAGAAACCTAGTTAACTACATGACTTAAAACAAAGTCACGACATGAATCCCCGAAGGGTATCAGAGGTGTTCCCGAGTATGAATTGTGAAATGCAGTCACAATCCACAATTGGTACACTCGCTTTTCACCAACGAAATAAAACATTTAAAGCGTCCGCAAAATCAAAAACAAATATAGATGCTTTTATCATAAACAATTATTGGCAATTATTATGTTATAAATAACCCATATGTTTACTCGCATAAAATGTTTTTTTTTTTCGAAAATCTCAAGCTATTCTATGCAATTTTTTTTATTCGAGCAGCTATTGAATGATAATAACCAAATATATTTTGCTCATTAGCTATTACAGAATTGAAAAGATAACAGAGACAATAATTAGACTCCCCTTAAATATATTCGTAGATATGTATATCTTTCATGGGCAGGTCGGACGGAAGGCCTATTGAAGTAACGGAATACATTATTTCAATTCACCTTTAGAGTTCCGTCACAAAATTAATGGATTCAAAACCTTCTGTGCCGTTTTACAAAGAATAATTTGCTAAGTAAATGAACGGGCAGACAATCCTGTTACGCTAAGCTACCTATATAGGTAGGGACTAGCATGGCCTCAAAATTATGGATGGTAAATTTTATCAACCGGTTACTAAGAGTATTTATTAATTCTCGATTCTCTGATTCTCTGATTCTCGATAACAATTGATTTACCATGCACTGCTGGAACGATTGTGCCTCATGTTTCTATTCGTCCATAAATTACGTGACGCTAATTAGGGGAAGGGGGGCTGGTTGTCCAGTCCAGTGTAACTTTAGGTCACGAAGAGGGGAGGGGGGGGTCTGAAGAAATGTCATGTGACAATTTGCGAATTAATAAATACAAGTATCTTTGTAATATACTTTGTAGAATAAATAATTCGTTGATACATTTATTTGCCATGCACTCTTGATAAAAGTCACGTGACATTACGGAGGGAGGGGGATTAAGAATAATGTCACCAAGATATCAATAGAGGGGGGGGAGGGGTTCAAAACCAAATATGTGTCACGTAATTACTTACTGGTTTACTTGATTTCTGCTCGCTATTTTACACTCAAAAGTAGATTCTATGCATATTTGAGCAAAGCGAGGTGCATTATGTTACATTTTATTATTACGATTAAGTATGCAAAAGTTGACAACAATTTGTTTTCTTATCTGACGCGTCTCAATATTCAGAAAAAAAAACTTTATAATGCTAAAAATATTCAAAAGAATTAAGTTGCTGCATACTATCACCATTTAACAGTAAAAATCAGTAATAAATTCGTTGTCCAATACGAAAAGGGCAACCCAACCCATACTAGCCCTCCAGTTACGTTCCGATGGGAGATTAAAGAGTGGCGAATGAATCAGTGAAAGGTACCCCCTTTCAGACCCACTCTTTGTGGAGTGTTATCTCTTAGTTAATTTTAGGAAGGTCAATGAATCTCTCCCAATGAATAAAGTACATAAAACAATCTCATTATTCAACCCTGGCCTTTCTGGATTCATCAAAGAAATTAATATTGTTTCGTTCTTTGTTGGAGATCTACTTAGATACTACTATAGTACATAAATACATAAATTGAAAGTTACTTTGTTTTGTTTGTGAAGCATGGTGTTACCAGAGAATATAAAGTATTACTACAAGTAAAGTGTTACAGTGATAATGATAGTAGGTTATAATTTAATTAGGTAGTATAATTTCCTAACTTATGATTCCTTTAAGGTGTAAACATTAATTGATTACAGACTGTAAAAAAAAATAGACTATATGAGACAGGTAGACAAAGATATATTTGTATTTCTTTTTTTTTCATTATCTGAATTCCTGCTGTCTTGTATTTTCTTATCCCTTGGTTAAAGTAGATATAAGTAATTTGTATAGTATAAGTTCTATGTTGAAAAAAAAGACATGATCTTACTAAGTTTCTTGCCCTTCTTCTTAGCAAGACTAATCGAATGGGCGGAGGTAGGCATGTATTTATATATGTTACCTATTAGTATGTAGTGTTCAGTTGGTGATCATTGAACCTTGTTCCTGGTCCCTGGCCGGGTCTCCAGTATGGGTTCGGGCGGTTGTTTGGGTTTCACCTTGTATAATATAAATTTTTACCTATCATTTTAATCTTTTATATATATATTGCTACATAAATTAAATAAACCTTTAATTTAGTTCATGTACATTTATTATTTTGTTACATATCTTTTTATTGGATTAAATTTGACGTGTAAAAAGTGTAATATGTATACCTATTTTGCAAAAAGAACTATTTGAATTTATTATTTTCAAATGATCACAAACAAAATCAAAGGTGCTGATTGTTTGAGTAGTTTAAAATATAAAATAAATAGGTATCCTGAAAATTTATAGAGCTATTTCTCAAGAAGGAACTAAAACAAAGATGTTCAGATACATAAGTTAATTTACTTAGGTCTGAAGTAACACAACTCTATTAAGATATTGCATTTCAGTTTTGCTACAAAGCAATAATCTAAATTGAAGCCCGGGAAGCATAGAACTAGTTGAAACTAGTTGCTGGGTTATTCATGGGGCATTGAGAGAGGAATCGAGAATTATTGTCGAATCTTTGGGGTATTTCGGGCGGCATCGGTGACAAGGAACTAGGAAAGTACAAATGTGGCATTTTTTCATGTTAGTTGTATAATAAATTATTAGTACATGCGGCTTGAACACTCACTTGACTATATGCCAACTGTTTCACCGATACAATTTCGGCATTATCAAGACGAGTGTCGTTCTTAGGACGACGACGCGGCGTTCACCGTCGTTGTCAGACGGGCACTGAACTATTATTATTATTTTATTTTATTTTACTATAGCCGCATGTAATAATAATTTAGTATGCCAGCTCACGCAAGTTTTAATTATATTTCAATGTATGTGCTCGTAAAGGCCCACTTTTTATGCATCAAAACCGAACAGAAAGTCGATTATTTTGCCCTAGGGCTTTATTATTGTTATTTTTTTAATTTGTTTGCAGTGGTTGGCTAACCTGCAGCTTTTCCTGTGTACCATAGATGTTATACTTTTTTTTCCACTGTTTAACGGCTCTGGATACAATCCTTTTGAGCCAATCATAATTTAAAGTTCACAAGATTATATTTGTTTTCATTTCCTCACACTATGCATTGAAAAATGTAGTATGATACACGGGCGTAAAAACAATAAATTACTCGGTTACGTTTAAAACACTCGCTACGCTCGTGTTTTAAATCGTCCTCGTAATTTCTTCCTTTTGGCCCTTGTAGCATAAACTACTATTATAGTTGTATAATTCTTACAAAAAAAAGCAAAATGCCTAATAATAACAATAATTAAGAGTCCTATTTACATGACTCAGTTAATAGAATTAAAAATAAAACTATTTAAAATATTTAAAACAAAGGTATTATAATCGCGCAGAAAACAATTTGAAACACAAATCTGTTTGCATAACTTGCACAGGTGTAACATTAGCATACAAATATGTTTAGCAGAAATCAATTCTTATGCTAATCATTAGAATAGTGTGCATTGTGGTTCCAAGATCACACAAACCGAAAGTAGTACCGTTTTGGACTCATTTGGAGACTGTCTAGTCAGTTTTAATTGACCCAATAAAATCCAAGTCAGATCATGATAAGGTCATATCAACCTTCGTTGCAGAATTTTCTTACATCGAAGTTTTCCCTGCACTTTATCGAAGGGAAATTGGGGACGATCGCCGGGGTGCCCCAAGGGTCGCACTTGGGTCACTCATTGTTTATAAGATATGCTGTAACAGACTCATAGACTAGACAGACTACGAGTAAATATCTTGATGAAAGTTGTACTATTAATGCAAACGTTATATACGATACCATTATATTGGCCAAACTTTGGGATATTAAATGTACTTATATTGCCTCCAATTTCAATCCAATATTAACATTTGGTTTGAAAAGTGCCTATTAGATATTAAGGGATGAATAATAAAACAGTTCTTTAGAATCCATCTCAGAAATATAACTTTATTTGAACTACTAACAAAAATAAATACTCCAAACGAAGAAAACCAAAAATTCATCTTTCCAGTTCTAAACGTAAAATTTACATAGGAAAACGTTGTATAAAGGAGAGTGGCCGAAACTTGGCGTCGAAATAATATCGATGGTTCATATTTTATTCAACAAGTCGCCTCGGGTAAGCCACTACACCTTTGTGAATAATTTAGATGTTAGACACATATTATTTTTGGTAGGGACACGGTCTAGCCAAAAACTGTTTTGTTTGGCAATAAATATTATTACAGCGAATAAAAGGGTAGAAAAAACGGCCCCAGATCCAATGACGCGGAATCGAATCGCAAATCTACCGTTCCGAAAAAATAACAAGATAGACGGTGAAATTATCAATATGAAAATAACTGCCTCTGTGGTTTAGTTGTTCGAACGTTTCGACCACGAATCTGGAGGTCGCGGAATCAAATCACTTTAAACTGAGGGTTTGTTTGTGTCCGATAGGGCTAACCAATCGTCGGTGAAACGTGGACTGTGACTTGTAAGCCACCTAGCATAGGTATAGGTTAAGTTTTAATATTAATTTTAGGTCGGGGTTCAGCAGAATACCAGCGCTGTAGCCCCTACTGCAGCATTAAGCTGAGCTGTAATCCTTTTTTATTTACCACTGTTTTCCTAATGTTATATTTACTCGTACTGTTTGTTAATTTGTATTGTTTGTGATTTTATATGTTTGTTTGTTTTTTCTCGTGTCTGTGGTATTTTAAAATAAATTACTTTTCTTTCTTCTTCTTTCTTTCTATTTCGTAGTCCATGCTCAGAAACACCTCTGGCACCCCGTCAGGAATTCATGTCGTGACGATATATATGTACAAAAACAAACTAGATAACGTTAAAGCTAATACACATCGTTATTGAACAGTTAAAGTCAAAAACCTTATAAACGAGTATTCATTAGAGCACAAAAAAGTACAAAATCAAAACAGTGAGCCATTAAACAAGCATAAAGTACGCCGCAAGCACTTAACCTCACTGAGGCATTACAAAATTAAGCTTAAAACGAGTTGTTCTTTACCGCATTACGAGAGGAGTTTGGTTGACAAAATATACCGCAAATTGCGATTGTGACTCTTCAGAAGGGGTTAGTAGACGTAATAGTAGTCTTAATGCCGTGGGATTGTGTTGGAGGCGTATATTTAGGTGAACGGCAAAAGAGTGTAAGACCGTTTCCGTACATTTTCTTATTGCGTTTCAAATTTAACGGTTCTTGATTTTTTTTCGTGTAAACAATTCGTTTATCTATCTGCATAAGGAATAAAATACTTTGAGGAACATTTTTTAGGACAAATAAAAACGTCATCATTATATCAAACGTCTCATATGTATTAGCTTTTTTGCAGATATGTACTACAAAAACAGTACTTGTTTTTAAGGTCAAACAGATTTAATTTTAAAAAACATTTTAATAATAAACCTGTACATATTATTTGTATGTAGTTTAGAAACATTAAATTTTTTAATGTTCGTTCCTTTAAATGTTGAAAGGTAAAACGTTGAGAAACGACAGATTGCGGATAACAAAAAAGGGAGATTTCGTGGGATGCCCAGTAAGAACGAAGTTCCTTTCGTATTACGTATTAAACAACAGGCACAATTAAATAAATTACCAACATTTATACCTATGTATAGACATACGCTTGTAAAAAGATAAACACACATATGTATAAAGAATATGATTACAGTGTACTACACATGCATGGCTGTAACGTACTATAGCAAAAGTGTCATGACGGTCGACGTTACACTTTTTTCGGCCTAGCTCGCATTCACTAAGTGTCTGGAGTGTAATGTGCGAAAAGGAACATCGTCTCGAAAAAATAAAATTTGGTGCTTACATAGTTTTAGCTGAACAAGGCGTATAATCAAGTTAGAGAAAGCTAAGACTTGTTACTGCGGTAGATTGAGCTATTGTGGAGTCGTCTTACTGCGGGTGATGAGTTTAGTTGTGTTCGGGAATTGAAGCGTGTATGGATTTGTTTAGGAAGTTTAAACTGGGAACTTAACCCATTGAACAAAGATGAAGATACGGTATATTATGATATCGTCAACTGAAAAATGGGCCTCGTTATAAACAAGCGCCACCGAACGAAAGAGCGACAAGCTTCGACTAAAGCAAGATGAAGCGAACAAATACAGGTCCATGGTCCTTTTGTTTGATCTAAGACTGAACCACACTAAGATAGCAATAAAGCTTTTTTAAAAACAGATGGAAACCAATCGAAAAAAAGTTGTACGTTGATGATGTTGCCCTCGATACACAAAACACAAGTTAAAAACAAACATAGTTGCATGATATATTTCCGAGGGGATGTCAGAGGTTTCACTAGAACAGCCAACACTTGTAACACCTCGTTTTTCAGCGACAATTGTAATGTCCCAACGTGATCAGGGGAGAGAAAATTTCAAAAACACTCGTTATTGCATGATCGACTGACAGGAGTCTAATTCGGTTATTATGATTGGCAGTCTTATCGACCGAACGACCATAGAAGAAAGATTGTCATTAAAACGTTTTTACAACATTGTATTTCGACACAATCTAAAAAACAAAAATATCTTCTGAAAAATTTTCGTATATAATATGTAATTTATTTGTGTGTGCGAAATAACATATTTCTAGTAAAATTAATAGTTATGTATTATGATTAGTTGTCTAACTTAACTTAGTTGTTTACTTTTCACTTACGTTTATATAAGTCGTAACTAATAGTAGAAACTAATAGTAGCTTTAAAACTAATCTTACTTCCTGTTTCGTAACGAGTGCTTTTAGTTTTCGTAAAATGTGATGCATACGTTTGGATTATGTTTGTAAATATGATAAATAACCTATATTCAGAATCAACAGCACAAAATCATCGAGAGCAAACTTGTCGACACAAATCGATTGCAAACACTCGATCACACAATCGAATACTAATAGTATTGGCATCGGAACTACATTACCAGCCCTCTGTTTGTCGGATCGATTATTCCACTTCATCGGCGACTTATTGGACTCAAATAAAGCTATAGGTTGTTGTTTGGTCTAATAGGGTTGGCAGCAGCTTTTGTGTTTGTTGTTGAAAGCCTCATGACTTTATAGACCCTTGGGACTACCAACAACATCTCTAATAGTATTTTGTGCAACTGTAACATAATGTGAGACACGTTCGTTTCGTAATAGTTTTGAACGAGTGTCCCAGTGTAAAATTATTTTCAGTTGCACATGTAATGTTTTATCTACGACCATCAAAAATATCGCCTTATTTATATTTTTTTCTGCTAAAAAATTCACGAAACATGAAGAAAAGAAAGTGCGAGATTTATCTTATTCAGCGTGTCTTATTCTAACTTATAACTATCTCTTTCACTCGTTAATCAGTGTCTCCTATTCTGTCTTATAAGTAAATATATATATATATGTATCTCTTACACTCGTTCATTAGTAAATTAAATACTGCGACATTTATTTTCTTAAAGCTTAAATCTTGAAAAAATATTTTTTTCTTGGTTCTAATGTTCTAAATGGCAATTGTAATTTCAAAATTTTACTTACCATTAATTTAGGGCTTGACCCTTGCCCTTATTTTTCTTGAGTCCCTCCTGCCTGATACGCTGATTAGGTAGTCAGCTAAGCGGTGTTATAATAAATTGGGCTCATAGAGCAGAATCGCGGTGTTATAATGTAATATTAAAACATCGGACAATTAATGTAGCTACTTATGAAACCGCTTTTGATGTTGTAATTAGCTTATTGCAGTATGAGAGTAGATAAAATTCATTGTGAAATCAGAGGTTTGCGTCTTAAAATCTTAGGTAATATTAAGAAGATCACGCACTATTAATTAAAAAGGTACTATTCATTTTATAATAAGTTTACTGATGTGCGATCTTGTGAATAAACCATAAAGCATGTGGAAGACAAAAAGGTAAAAATATGAATAGCTAGATTTTTCATACGGAAAATACTGCAATGATATAATTTCAATTTAAACAATAATTACTATGCAACAACAAACGCAATGTTGTAACTGGTGACACGAGTAAGCTACGAACGCGGGTAAACTTATTGGATAAAAAATTTCCTCGGAAACTGTGTTTCGATGAGTCACATGTCATATTTAATTCACAATCATTGTAAAACCTAGTACTAACAGAATCTTGTTAAAAAAAACCCAAGGTTTATCCTCGAAACGCTTTTGTCTTGTGGCCTTTCCCTCTAGCTAGACTACCTTTGTTCAGCGAGATCTATTGAAGGAAAAGCCCTTGACAATACAACACTGCGCATTATTATTGAAGCACTAACACCGGGATTAGTATAGCTCTATTGTTCTTTAACAGTATTGTTAGGTAGTATTGATGTTTGGCCCTTTGTGTCAATTTTCATACGAATTTCCTATTTGTGTTCATTTTACTGATATGTTATGATGATAATATCTATTATTTTTATCTCCATTTTATATTTCTTGTTTCTATATTCTATCTTTTTCGTTGATTACATCAGCTACTTGAATCAGTTAATAATGTGTTAATTAAAATTATTTCCCTTGCAAAGAAGAAAAATTATTCAATCATGATATTACGACCATAATTCTTTGATATGTTCCTCTTTTTTTCCGGACAAAAGTCACAAAATAACTTCTTTCTGACTTAAATGAAATTTTTGACAATGCGTGTCGAATCGTAAAATTGCATCCAGAATTAACAACCCGATAATGTATTTTTTGTCTTGATGTACCATAACGTTATCAACGTAACATTGTTATGTGAATTAATGTTGTAATATTCCTTAAAAAATATGATGTGGGTCTCATAATATTGGAAATTTACGACTAAAACAAGGACAGACTTGTCATCAATCTTAGAAAAAAATTCTAAAGAAAATATAGGCGAACAGAAAATACGGGGAATATTGCTCAATCAACATTAGGTAGAGTCTTGTATACAATAGCCCTTCGGGCTTGAACAGTCTTTGATGTGACAGACGGACCATAATCAATGGTTATCGAGAGAAAAAATTATATAAGTATGTAGTGATGGACAAACACGTCTTTTTGATGTTGAACACAAATACTCTCTGATCTATAGGTACTATAATGCTTTCATGAAATCAAACATTGGAAACAAGCCATCTAATGTGGGAAGACAGGTCAATACGTATTCCTGTGTCGCAATCTTTTTCAAAAAGGTTGTTGTAAGAAACGAAATTAATTCGAAAAGAAGCTGTTGAATGAATGAATTTAATGAAGTTTAACGAATGTGTAAGTGGTCTGTAGAATATGTAGATAATATCCAATAAATTACAAGCAGGGAGGTTTACAAGGAACAAACATTTATATGTATAGATACATGCTGGATTTTTTTTTTCTAAAAAGTCAAAAACTAGTTATAGTACTGGTCTTCTGATCTATAATTTAAGAACAACTTTTACTATGAAGCCAAATGTAACAATTGTACGAGGTAGACATTCTTTAAGAAAGGATTTTAGGAAGTTCTCACGGAATCGAGAAAACCTGCGAGCAACGCACGGAGGCATCAGTTAGTTTGCAATATGTAGATTCATAGTAGATCACTAGATGGCGCTGTACAGTGAGGCATGTAATCAGTGGCCACTGGTAGATAAAGTCGCAAACAAAAGTTGTGTTGCAAACATTGACGTACAAAAAAGGCGGAAAGAGTCGCAGCTAAGCAACTATGTGATGTGAAATGCGTGCTTCTGGTGTTGGTAAGCGAAACTGCGTCCACCTTTTCTTTTAACATTGGTTGCAAAGAATACAATTTAAATTTATGCGAAGTATACTTTAAACTGATGCTCGAATTATCGTTTTATAAGATGCAGCAAGCATTTGTTGGCAAACATCTCAGAAGCAAATATAAAACAAGTTGCTATAATAAAATTAGCCCCACATAATAGTAATGACAATGTCGCTGTGTTTTGTAACATATGGAAGTAATATCATAAGGTATCATTCGAAATTAGTCGCAAGTGACACAATTCAGTAATAAAATCAGTACATTACATTGTATTATATGTAATAGTCTGATATTTGTGGAATTTCAGTGAAAGGAAACGGCTGGATGAATGAGAAAAGGATGTTGTTCTTGATTTTGTTGCTTTGAAGATCATCTAGCATCTATATTAGAATGTAATATGTCCTATTCTGATTAATAAATATGAAGGCCTCATTTAAAAATACGTACTAACATACATAACATTACGAAAGAAAAGCTAAATGCGGTATTTTTTATTATTTATATTATTTTGTGAGTTACGTGCAGAAAATATTAAAAAGAAACACTTATCATTACGTTAAAACTGTATGAACCTGTCGCAATAAAAAAATAACAATTAGCGAAAAATGTACATGTGTCCCAATTGGGAAAAAAACTCAAGTTATTTAAGTTCCATTCCAAATTGATTTATAGATTAGTAACTTATAGATTATCTATACGTATTATACGTCTCTACTTTGTTGTCTTTCAAATTTTAGGTCAACAGAACGTATTACTCGTATTGTATGTAACAAACAGCTTTAGACGAACATAGGAAATTCTTCTGTCTTATCAAAAACAGACATGGATATTTTAGAACCTCAAGGAAACAAGAAACAATTTGGCACATCGGTATTAGAAATATTAAAAGAAGTGATACATTTCTTGAAAATACAAATTACATGTCATACAAACATCCACCATTAATCATAAACTTCTCACCTACTGTCAATTAAATGAAATCTTTAAAATACTATAAATTTCTATAAGTAGGTTAATTATCTACGAAATAAATATAGAATTCTACTTAAAACTCTTGTTTTAAAAACTGCAACTTTATCTCAATTGACCCACATTATTGACAATAAATTCAAACGATAAACCAACAAAATTGGAAACAATAAACAGCTCAGTGACAAAATCTCTAAATTATCTTCGGGTCAATGAGTTCTGTTTACTGTCTGACCCATATTATTTTCAAAAACCGATTGCAGACCAATTGAGACTATGTTATCAGCTTATTTTCGTTAACCTTGCATAATGTCGAGATAACATTATAATTGAGTAAACCTGTTTAATAAATAATGGAACCAAAAAAATACGAGGTATGGTTAAATTTACATGAATAAATCGGCAAAAAAAATATATATTCAGGAGTTGGAAAATAAATTTAAAATAAAAACAAGTGTCCTAATAAATGCAAAGTCAATCGTAAGCTTGACAATATCCAACAAGAAAAGTAGTTCATCCGATATCTTACTTGAAAATTTTACCATACAAAACGTTCGAACAATCGTTTGGAAGGTTAGAAGCATCAAAGCGTCAGATCCTGAATGAATCGTCTCATCGGCCGAAGGGTTGGACAATGTCGATGGGGTCAAACAAAAACCTGAGGCACAATGCTGAGTGGCCCAACAACAGTGGCCGCTCATAAATCAAACTCCGACAAAAGTAACAATAGTATTGAGGGTACCTTATAAGAGATCTTAGCATTGTACTTACTCTTTGATGTTCAGTAATAAAACCTTTGATTAATATCG
Source organism: Ypsolopha sequella (assembly GCA_934047225.1). Taxonomy (NCBI): domain Eukaryota; kingdom Metazoa; phylum Arthropoda; class Insecta; order Lepidoptera; family Ypsolophidae; genus Ypsolopha; species Ypsolopha sequella. The sequence continues at coordinate 23,644,839 of OW203993.1, forward strand.
TATAGTATACCAGTTGGTATGCAAATAGTGAGGCACAAAAGACGGAATTTCAAGCGGTAGTCAGATCACACGTGCTTGTAGGGGTACCGGACAAAGAAGCTAATGCTACATCTTTTTCACAATAGCCTTTTATTCTTATTAGAAAAGCTGGTCTCTGACGACTTGACCGATCGGATTCTACCAAGGATTGTGTTGGTAAAAACCCTTTGGTGAAACGATTTCTTTTGTATACTAGATTATTATTGTTACTGTATAATTTGTTAAAGGATTTTTCTTTTCAATTGTTTTGGAATTCCAAAAGCTAAAAAAAGCCACATTAGATCTTGGAGGAGGAAAGAGCATCAAAATATTTGCCATAAAACCACTGCTTGAACCAGGCAACCCTTTTGTCCTCGTCTTTATAAAGTCCTTGACCGTCCATTGTGCGCAGACATTGTGTGCCACAAAAGAGCGGCGCGATTGAGTCTTGCTTGTGAATTTCATGCCTCAATCTTTGTATTCAAGCTTCTGCCTTCCGAGTCATTACCTACGTTCTTTACGTGTTTTTATTGTACACCTTCTTCTTGAAGGCTCTGAAATTCTCTTGGTGGTGGTATAGTTGTTCAATTTATAATATCTCTACACACACATCTATAACTGATATTTTTGTGTGAAATGAAATGTTTTTATTGTGCGGTTGCTTTTGTTATTTGCTTGTATTTTATTAGAAACTACTCTATTGTCTGCTGGTTCATGATTGGCTTATAGTGTTTTTGTATTACAACTTCGGTAGATGCTGTAATGTTTACGTCATCAATACTAATGATTTCAAGTACAATAGCTAATGTCGTTCCAACGATTTTATTTGTTGGGTCTGCAGGTTTTTGATTGTCATCGCTTTTAGTTGGGATTTTATTTATTAACGTGAAATATTTATTTAATATTGAAATTCTTGTCCTGTTGATGGATTACCTTACTACAGACTATTTGCATAAATTATTTAAATAAGACAACTTAAGTAGTCGTATATTAGTATTTTCAAGTTCGATAGGAATAATGCATAGAACAGATATGCAAATCCAAGTTATGTATACCAAATAATTCAGTGATAGCTTTCAATTAATGATAATGGGAAGTATGACACGGTGTAGAATTTCGAACGTAACTAATTTGATGTTTTCGCATAGAAACAAGGTATAGGACTCGTTTTTAATGACCATTTCTCATTTTACATCGGATCCCAGTCTTTGTTACTTTGCGATCATAAAGACGAGTTTTCGGGGGCCCTGACTACAAAATGAAAAACTCAAGTTTGGTGTTTATAAGAATGTAATATGCTAATAAAGCAGAATCAAAAGACTTAAATTTTAATTTTAGTGCTGTCAGGAATTAAATATTTCCAAAATAATTTAGCTCCTATTCCGTACATTTAAGAACAATTTGCAAACACCAAAATTTAGGTTTGACAGCACTTACATTAAAATTATTAGCCTTCAGAATCTGCTTTATTATCTTAGCACAGTATAGTACCAACTAGAAAATTATTCTTCTTCTTGATTCTCTTTCAATGATTTTCATATTTTACGAACGAAACTCTGAAACTGAAGCTTGATGTGATGGTATCTCTCTCTCTACTTTATTTCTACATGTACCTGATAGCTTCATGGAATTGTTGAAAACGCTTTAGCCCCAACAAAATAACAGATCTCGAGAAAACAGCGAGTGGTTTTCCGAATCTCATATGGAGATCTAAATTCGAAAACAAACCAGTCATAAAATATTGTTAAGACAATAAAATACAAGTGCTCCGACCTACTGAAACAGTAGGAAAGTGCTTTTATTCTTAGAAGGATGATCTTTTTATTGCCTTTAAGCTTTTAATCCATTAAGTCATAGAGGGCTTCTATAAAATCTTTGCATAATGTTATTGTCCCTCTTGCCAAATATTTTACATATTTTGGCGTTCATCAATTGAGGTATTATTCCAAAGTTATTGTGAGGCTTATGTTGTGCAAGCTTAAGTAATAATTATTAAATTGATCACCATATTAAATAGTAACAATTCTATGTTTGAGAAACATAATTCAAGATAGTGAACAAGATAAAGTGGTTAAATTGATTGCATATTTTCACGTCATGACAGCTAGAAATTATTCGAATAACTCATTTATAACAACGGCGTCTACCTCTGCCTGAAAGCGTCTCTTTCAGTAAATCAAGGGAGAACAATGTTCTTAGAGAATGACCCTTTTATTATTAGTTTTTTTAATGAATTATCGCTTACGAACAGTATTTTCTTTTGATGCTGCAGCGGTGGCATCCATCATTTTGTGGCGTGTTATTGTTCCGATCCTCTGAATTATGTATGGGAGGAGTAACAAGTGATAGCGGTTATAATTCTATTAAGGACTACTTTTCTACTCAAGCGAATATATAAGAAGTCTATAATCTAATATATTATAATCTAATATATTAGTACACCAGAAAATAACAAAATTCTACCGGCTTTCTGAAATAAGAGACATTTGATGCGCAGGTAGTATTTTTGATGCGCAATAAACTATCCTCTATTTTTAACAACATTTCAATTTAGTTGAATTCTAATTTCCGGAGAGTTCTAGGATAAAAGCTCTTTGAAAATAAATTTTACAATTTTGATTAGTTAGAGATTTTAATGAAATGGGTGCATTTCAGCACTGTCTTTACGACTTGTCAGTTTATCCCATGCACCATGCCCAAATGCAAAGGATTGTCGGACATTAGTCACACGGATTTAGTTTTATTTCATGAGAATAGCTCGTTAGTAGGGATTACCAAGATGCTCAGACCCTTTGTGATGAAGAAGACATGAGGAGCAGTATTAACGCCGTCTTAGAAGATTCTGAGGAATTCCTCTTTGATTAATTGCTGGGAGTTCTTTGAAATAGACAGATATGTATTGTGATGTTGGTGATTGAGATGACTTCTGAAAATGGAAGTAAACTTTAATTATTATTAAAAGTAAACTTATATAAAAATGAGTATCCATTATGACATTTGGCAGAAGTAAAAAAGCTTAAATTAGCTTAAATAAGCAAATCAGTAATAAACATGAAACCGTAATGTATTAAATTATTTTTGCTTGTATTTACTCCTTAATTATTAAAATTAAACAAGAAGCTGAAAAAGCGTTGTATACTCATTAGAAGATACACATAAGTCCCAATATACTAAATGTCATTTCAGCGGGTATGTGTACTTTGACAATAACTCGGCAGCAAATCCTCAAACCCTATGAAGTGCTTCATCACAATCTATTCATAGAAAGCAAATCCTGATTTAAACCGCGAGAGATCCCTCAGTATTTTCATTAAAACATCTGTGAATGAGATCCGTAATATTCGCGTCGCACGCGCATCGAAATAAACCAAAAGTCGAACGGAAACGATGTTATATTATTAGAACTATACAATTCTATTATTTTTATTTAGATTAGCTCATAAATCTGAGCAGGATGGCAGCGGCTTCTATTTAATGGTATGGAAATGGGTGCGATATGCAATAGAGAGATTATATTAGGAGCAATTACTCTAGTAGATAATTCCTGTTTTACTAATCAATAGTTGGTTTTAGAATTAAAGTGGGACCTTCAGAAGAGGACAAAAATTTTGCAAATATTTCAAGGAAGAACGTTACATACGAGTATTTCTAGCAACAATATTGAAAGAAAAGGAACATGAAAGAGTAATAAAAAATGCAATATTGGTGAAAATTTTATAAAGTAATGAAATTGTACATCACGGTTTTTTACCTAATTATAACTATTATGACAACACAGTAAATTTCAAGGGTGTATGAAGACCAATTTACGCGACAGTATATTACAATACTGCAAAACACCCTTGTTTTTACTCGTAGGTATAATTTGTTCTCGATTTGTGTGCTTCACGCAGTGAATTACACAAAAACATTACAGTCAATCATTTATCCTTCCTCAGCTATAAAAACAGAGGGCAAGCCATTACGACGAAGAACATCACAAAAGAAATATTCAATGCCATTTATTATAGTCCAAAGCATATGTTTGACTTTATATTTCATCGCGAAACCAGCTATTAGATCAGGAGCCATCTTTCATTCGTTGGCCACGGTTTATTAATAATAAACAGCATTCAGTTCATTGTTTCACAATAATACATTAATTTTGTCAACGGTGGCGTCCACGCTTGGGATATCGTCGCCAATATTAGAACTTCCGCTGATGTCTGTTTGGTTCTTTACATTACTAAGAATCTTTACAGGTTTTTTCATTGTCTATTTACTTTTATTAACAACTTCCTTTATAACCATTTTCCTTTCATTATGATAGATTTGGTCGCCTCTTTGTTCTGTCTTCAGAGTTTCTGGAGCATCGTTTTGATCTTCTAATACTTAGCCTACTTTTACATTACTATTATTTCCTCTCTGTTTATTGTATCTCTTAGTTGATTTTTTTCATACTTTGAACATGTTTCTTTAATTTATTATATTTCATCCCACGTTTATCAATTCCCAACAGCAAATTTGCACATTGACGCTTGCACAAAACAAAAACTCTGAGAGTGAGGGCTTCCGAACAAAAAATCTTTGAAACTACACGTGCATTCCGAATGGAAGCAAAAAAGGTTAACAATATGCCTAATCTACAATCCATGTCACAGGCTAAAGGTTACGGATGGTTGTACAAAAAATATCTACAAAACACGTTGTGTTTCTAACAAATCAACTAAACGACCCAGATTTTATCATCAACTTTGAATCCAATTTCTTAAGCAATAAAGTTTAAATTGGTTTTGATGATTCTTTCAAAAGATATGAGTATTATTGTTCTGTACCTTTGAGAAGTGGTGACAACGGATTTTGGTCGTCTTTTTTTCTTAATTCACATGTGGCAATCGTGGATGCGACCCATATGTGTCGGTATCGTATTCCAAAGTAATAATGACTGTTCCTTTAAAACTTTTCGACTAAATTGTTAGCTTTTTAGAAGTTTTCTAACGTCTGACTAAAATCAGGTTCTTTGATCTTTCCAAGTCTGCAATGTGAGATGTCATTTGTTTGTCTAATGCTGCAGGTGATATTCATCCGTCTCTTTTCTAAGATCACTCAGGTACGTTTCCTAGTTTTATAAATAGATGCTACAGTTCATTGGCTTTAGATCGAAATGGAAAAATAAATATTATAGATTTGTCGTTAAGGAGATGAAAAAATTGCGAATGAACTTTTTTGGTGAACTGATTTTAATGTTTGTTTCAGCAGACAATGACGGTGCTTTTTCATTGAATTATAATTTTGATGATTCATTGTGTATATTAATTTGCGTACCACAAGCACTCAATTTTACTACCCATTTATCCTTGATCAGAGCAAAAAGATACACACAAATCAATAGACTCTCTAAAACAAACAACAGATTCTGTAATTTTAAACCATAGTGCTACTGAAATGTATCTGGTCAATAAATCCGTTGCGCACCATAAATAGTGCTATAAAAAATATTTTACGATACCCACAAAGATACATTAAGACAATGTTACTGGTATAGACACAATGATCACATTGAGTGATTCGACCACAATGCTCTTTATGTGGTCTGGTCATCGTATAAAGGTTTTATTGTCTATGGAACAGCAGATGCTGGTAACACTTGACTGAAAGACAAAATGGCTTTGTAATTTGTGTGTAGAGGCGCCATCGGTAACTCTATATGAAGCCTTATTAGACTGATTTTGAAATGCTGATTAGCTTAATTAGTAGTTAGCTGTCTTTAAAAGTTTCAAGACTGATGTGTGTGGTCTGATTAATAAAAAATTATACAATATTTACTATTTTAGTGTAAGATATTGTCTGCTATTGGAGTCCCAAAAAAAATTATATTAATATATGTTACCGTAATATCTGTTAACAGCACTGCTTATTAGTAGACAAATTACCTGAAAAAATAGAAAAGCAAACGTTAACATAAAAAAGAACAAACAGTTATTCCAAAGCAAATACGGTAACACACGCGATTGATAGAACCGTATGGGACTATAGAATTGTTCAAAACAAACCCACCCTACAAAAATAATCCAAAACATCACTGCAACCAAAGTTTTGGCAAAAAATCGCAAAAACGAAAATGAGGGCTTCGGAAATTCGATATTTTTTCTGGCTTCGCCCGCGCATATGCGTTTAATGCACTACATGTGTTGAGTTTATCTCCACAATGCATCTGTGAGTGTTCTACAGTTCCGAAGTTAATGTTTTTCTGCCTTTGTCTTACTGGAGCTGTATTTTTAGAAGCAATCTTCATTGTATTTGATTTATTGTTGTATGAGAATGGATTGGATGGATTACGTCCGTTTTAATGTACGTTGAGTAATTATTTTACAATATCTCTGTTATGTTTCGTTCTACTTTGCTGCAGATAAGTTTTCGCTTTCTATTCATAGTCTCTTCGTAATAGTTCAAGAATAATTATGTATTTGAATAAATTAAAGTTTTTAAATAAAACAAAATAAATAAATATATCGGCACGACATGAAGCCCCGGGGGGTGTCAGAGGTGCTCCGGATGTGAACTGTGAAATGCAAGTTACAGTCCACACTTGGTATCACTCACGTTTCACCGACGATTATTATGTAAACGTGATGGGTGGTGAGCCCTATCGCCGTACTTCGGGCACAAATACACGCTTTTTAGGGCATGCAGGTTTTCTTACGATGTTTTCCTTCACCGTTCAGCAAGTGGCAAGTAAGAACAAATAATTTGCACATAAATTCCGAAAAGCTCATTGGTGCATGCATGCCCGAACAGGGATCGAACATGGATCTCAAGATTAAGAGGCCAGCGTTCTACCACTGAGCTACCGCCGCTTACATTTAAATAATTTTACTGAACTAAGGATTTTGCCCGTTAATCTACTGAAAGAGTAACAAACTTAAGATAGAAATATCCGCAGTGTGAAAGGGATGGATTCTGGAAGAAATTGCAAACAATTTTTCCACTTATTTTATTATTAAAAAAATGTATGTTGTATTAAATGGCAGTTCGTTACAGAATTTAATTAAGTTTCAACAAGTTTAATTCCATAAATAATATGTCTCTAAGTTTTTTTTTTTGCTCAATTAATCTTGAACTTCGACATAATTATATGAAAACTTTTCTAGAGCCATATTTGTTTTTTTTGTTTCTCAATATTGGAATGACATCTGATGATTCTGTTACTATAAGAATACTTCCTAAAATTCAATTTAGTAAGAAAGTAAGATGTAGTAGAGACGCTCTATTATTTCACTTTTATTTATATATATCGCAGAATAATCAGAAGATTGTCTGTGCAGAGCGTGTTTACAGGCCAAACAAACGCCAAACCACGTGACAATAGACTGCGTAGGCGTCAGCACACAATCACAAAATACATACTACCAGAAGGCCGACTCCATCCAACGAGCAAAAACAGACGCACACATGCATATACGCGTATGATGATATCGGCAGAATTTCGTATTGGCATTCGACAGTCTCCATCAGAGATCGTCGTACGTACGCGTCTATGTGTGCGTGCGCCTGTTTTCGCTAGTTATGCGAAGTGAACCTTCTGCAAGTGGTTATTTTGTGACACAATGGGCTAAGGTCTTCGGTGAAGCGGGGACGCTTCGCCAATCCTGTGGGGACCTAGTTCGCCTCTTGGGATTCTAGCGTGAGCTGGGATGGCTAGAATAGCTGGCCCCACGTTTTCCACGCACAAAGGTCCAAATAAGAGACTAAGTACGGAAACCGAGCCCGCTAAAGAAAGAGAAGAACAAGAAGGGTAATCCGAAAAAAACGGATCACCGCGAAAATCCTAGGATTATTGCAAAGGTACGGATAATTGGCAAATAGGAGTGAACTTCGTAACCATCCTAGCATGATTAGATTGCATTTCTACAAAAAGTCAAAAATTGGTGTGACGACTAGCGAACCGACTTGTTTATTTGAGGAGCCTAACGAAGCGAAGTGGAGGAGTGACCCCTTCAGTTCTTAACAGAAAGTTTATAATTATCCGGATCTTTGCATAAATCCTAGGATTTTCGCGATGATCCGTTTTTTTAAATCCTACAATCTTTTTGTTATTACTTGGTACTTAATACTTAAGGCGATATGCGAAAAAAATACGGGTCTTTATTTTTAATTATTATCAGTTCCTGGTATATGCATTTTGACTATATAATCTAGGGTTTTGAAATTGGAAAACATGTTTGGATAAATTTTCCTCGATAGAAATTATTGCTGAAATGAGGTCTTCAAACACACTTTTTCTCCTCGTTTGACGAGTAGGAACCATATACAGAACTCAAACATATTTTATTAGGTGTGTTTTAACAATATCTAGACAATTGATATTTAAAATTTTGCTAGCTATTTTAGTTTTTTTAATAAAAACATGAAACCAACTTTTTTCCCCTTTGCCCTGAATCCGCCCCTCTCGCACTGCCCGATTTTTCGCTTGGAGTGACAGTGACAAAAATAAAATCCCCATAGCCTCTTAAAGTGTAATTCAAACATTATCTTTAAATTCCCGGATGAAAACACAACATTATCCTGAAACAAAAGTAGTCTTTTACATAGATTTAGAAACCGTTTCCTATTGCTATAACTCGCTCTACACCGGACTCTGTCTCTGTCTTTACTGTCAAATTGACGTATTTATGCCTCATTTAGTTCACTGACGGGTCATTTTACAGTCTCTTAAAGTATTGTTTTCAATTGCCTTCTGCCCTAAATAGTTCAATGGCGTTAAGGCGCTACGGAAAAAAAAACGAAACTTTAAGAACTTGCATATCTATTTCTGTAAATAATGTATTATTTCGATAAAATACTCGTAGTATATTATTTTTGGAATTTTTTTCTAGGGATCTGTTAAAACAGAAACGCGATTGGAGAAATTCGGCTCGATAGAAATATTTATTGAAATGAGGTCTTTTTCGACACCAATTCTCCTGGTTTGAAATTTTGATAGCAACTTTAGTACATTTTATATTAATAAAAAACCGACATTTTGCTACTTTTTCACGAATCCGTCCTACTCGCACTGAGGATTTTTCCGCGTATGGAGTAACAGGGACACTAAAACTTTTACATATCGCCTTAAGGTGGATGCTCCAAGGAATCAACTTTACACCCGCGAATTATCGAATTTTGCTATTTAAGACTTTCATAATCCAATGTATGGAAGTTTTAAATTAAAAACATTTTAAAAACAAAATGATTATTTGCTAGTACAAAATTATCTGAACAAAATAGTAACAGAACGAAACAATACTACCTTTGTCGTCGTTATTGGTTCCCACAACTTTTATACAAAAATTTTTGTAAAAAAGAAACACTTTATAATGCAGAATTCAGTAGATTGGTTAATTTTTCAATGAAATTTGATACTAATACTAACAGTGGATATTAATCATTTGGACACAGCACGTATGGTACTGTCTAAGTCCAGAACTCCAGGGTATGGTCCTGGGAGTATCAATAAATTGCGGATATATCAACTACCAAGTACAGTCCCCGTATCAATAAATTGCGGATATATCAACTACCAAGTGCAGTCCTGTATCAATAAATTGCGGATATATCAACTACCAAGTACAGTCCCTGTATCAATAAATTGCGGATATATCAACTACCAAGTGCAGTCCTGTATCAATAAATTGCGGATATATCAACTACCAAGTACAGTCCCTGTATCAATAAATTGCGGATATATCAACTACCAAGTACAGTCCTGTATCAATAAATTGCGGATATATCAAATACTAAGAACAGTCCTGTATCAATAAATTGCGGATATATCAAAATCCAAGTGCAGTCCTGTATCAATAAATTGCGGATATATCAACAACCAAGTACAGTCCTGTATCAATAAATTGCGGATATATCAACTACCAAGTACAGTCCTGTATCAATAAATTGCGGATATATCAACTACCAAGTACAGTCCTGTATCAATAAATTGCGGATATATCAACTACCAAGTACAGTCCTGTATCAATAAATTGCGGATATATCAACTACCAAGTACAGTCCTGTATCAATAAATTGCGGATATATCAACTACCAAGTACAGTCCTGTATCAATAAATTGCGGATATATCAACTACCAAGTACAGTCCTGTATCAATAAATTGCGGATATATCAACTACCAAGTACAGTCCTGTATCAATAAATTGCGGATATATCAACTACCAAGTACAGTCCTGTATCAATAAATTGCGGATATATCAACTACCAAGTACAGTCCTGTATCAATAAATTGCGGATATATCAACTACCAAGTACAGTCCTGTATCAATAAATTGCGGATATATCAAATACCAAGTACAGTCCTGTATCAATAAATTGCGGATATATCAAATACCAAGTACAGTCCTGTATCAATAAATTGCGGATATATCAACTACCAAGTACAGTCCTGTATCAATAAATTGCGGATATATCAACTACCAAGTACAGTCCTGTATCAATAAATTGCGGATATATCAAATACCAAGTACAGTCCTGTATCAATAAATTGCGGATATATCAAATACCAAGTACAGTCCTGTATCAATAAATTGCGGATATATCAAATACCAAGTACAGTCTTGTATCAATAAATTGCGGAAATATCTCAATAGGTTTCCTCTTCCCTTAAACCTTCAAAAGACGCTGAAAAAGAAAATATTTCAAAGAAAAGCTTCAAACTTCAGGCCAGCAACGGAAGTTTAAAAACAACGGACGGTATAATTATTATTGTAACAGATTTCCATAAAAATTGTTCTATCGCTCAGGTTTTTATTTATAATAAAAAACCCGTTTAACGGCTTTTTATACATCGAACGTAATAAAACTACAGGATGCCGCACTAAGTCTTTATCCTTGACGAAACAATGGATGTTACGTTATGGATTTCAAAACATGCTGTATAGTCGTAAACTTGGAATAACATTACCCACGTTTGTGGGCGCAGTAAAATTAGAGAAAACAAATAGATTCAATAATAACTCACAAACAAAAAGAGGTTTGGCGATAAAAATTAAAACTTTTTATTAAAATGTTTTTGTCATAATAATTATTGGTATTAGGTTTTTTACAGTGTGAATCCAATTACACAAAAATACAACATTCACAAGTTCACAACACATTATAAAAATCATTTTAAATCTAAGTTTATGTCTTAGATAAGCATATTATGTAGGTGTAATTTGTGTCTTGGTCTCTTTTCTTTCTATTATCATTTACACCTTCGTTGTGTTATTCTTACACTATCGATATTGACATTAGCAATAAGTGCCACCTTTTGTACACCAAGTTTGATTGTCTTTATTAATTTGTGTAAATATGCAAAGAGTGTTTTTTACATATAAATGAAAGAAAATCAAAAATAAATAAATTATTTATCTTATTTAAGATAAATTTAAATCTATATGTAATCTTAAACATGTAGATAAAACAAAAATGAAATTTCAATAAACTTTGTAGCTATGCAAATTTTAAAGTAAAATCTATCCACGTTAAAGATTGCATGTTTAGTTAGCTATTACCAGGAATGATAGATGATACGCTTATATTTTTATTTCAAATTTTTGTAATACTAAATAATGTGATTTGAGCTCCAATTTAGAAAAGTCTTGAAGAATTATCAGTGAACTTTACTAATAATTTAATAAAGAGCTTTACAAAAAGCTTATTCCTCGCACAAGAATATAATCGATACTTACTCGTATTATACCTATTTATAAAAACTATATCACTAGTAAAATTAAAAATAAGAATTTATTTTACAGTGATGATTAATTATCGGATGTTAGAATATGGTGACATAATCAATATTTACAACAAATTTTATATTAAAAGATCATTTTTGTAAAAATCTTAAAAGTGCATATTTGTTAATTTCTATGGTTGATTAATATTAAAACAATAAAAATACGTTTTAACTCGATATATTTCGACCCACGTTATGTATCGAATGTATCTTAATATAATCTGAGGCTTCATTGTTAACTAAGAACTATTAAAGTCGATTCTGAAGGCTTTAATTTTAGTTTTAGTGCTGTCAAAACTTAACTTTATTCATTGCAAACTAGTCCTTAAATGTTAGGAATAGAAGCTAAATTACTTTGGAAAAAAAAAAATTTGACAGCACTAAAGTTAAAATTAAAGCCCTCAAAATTGGCTTTATTATCTCTTGCAGGTATAGATCTCTACCCAGTGGCGTGCATAGAACTTTTTGCTGGAAAAGCAAGCAATTGGTCAATAATAACAATAAAAAAAATATGAAAAAATTTAAAATAACACTTTAAAAAAAAAATTGTAAGACGCCAGGGTAGACAATGTCTACCCTAGAGTGAAAATTTCCAATACAAACTTTTTTTTTTCAAAGTGATATTTAAATTTTTTAATTTTTTTTTATGGTTACTCTTGACCAATTGCTTGCTTTTCCAGCAAAAAGTTCTGTGCACGCCACTTCCACCTCTTAGAAATTGCATAGAGAGAATGAGAAAGAATAAGGGCCTACGCTGGAAGATAAAAAAAAGTCTACATGGATCAGAAATAGAAGATGGAGAAACGAAAAAGCCAACCTTTTTTATGGCGATACTCGTATGCGAAAAAAATACCGGTGTTTCTTTTTTGTGAATTTCATGAAATAGACGAAAAATTATAATCAGTTCCTGGTATATGCATTTGACTATATAATCTAGGGTTTTGAAATTGGAAAACGTGTTTGGATAAATTTTCCTCGATAGAAATAATTGTTGAAATGAGGTCTTCAAATACACTTTTTCTCCTCGTTTGACGAATAGGAACCATATACAGAACTCAAACATATTTTATTGTGTGTTTTAACAATATCTAGAGATTTGATATTTGAAATTTTGCAAGCTATTTTAGTTTTTTTTTTATAAAAAATATAAAACCAACTTTTTTCTCTTTTGCCCTGAATCCGCCCCTCTCGCACTGCGCGAGCTTTCGCTTGGAGTGACAGTGACAAAAATAAAATTCGCATAGCCTCTTAAAACTTTTTGTGTAAGGTACGCCGCAGATAAATCTAGCAACGAAGGAAATCATTACTAAGGGTTTAAGGGGTGACAGCTTCAAAGTAAACATTTCCCAGACGTCAGTCTGTTTGTTAACTTTGTGCCACATGATTTGTCCTCTCGTTTAGGCCATTTTAGTGCTTATCACAAAACGATAAGAACTACGGCTTATTATGCGTGTGCGCGGAGAAAAATGGCTGACGGAACCAATAGCGATTGACATATTTGGTTGGCATTATGTTTTAGGCTTTTCAATTTTGTAAGGTTTGTTTTCATCTGTTTGTTTTAAATGTGGCATGATTTTATCTACAGTGGTTCAATGGTACAGTGAAAGCTTTACACGTGGACTTTTTACCTATCTTATATCCATCACTATAAGGGCTAATTTAGTACTGCAAGTGATGTGATCTCCACTGTACAAATCCAAAGATTGTAGACGTATTTCATTAATTTGGGAAAATGAAAACAGTTTTAAAAGATTTTGATACTTAGTTCCAAATACCAGTTGACTTGACTCTAACGATGATTAAAAGATTTTGATGTTTAGTTCCAAATACCAGTTGACTTGACTCTAACGATGATTAAAAGATTTTGATATTTAGTTCCAAATACCAGTTGACTTGACTCTAACGATGATTAAAAGATTTTGATATTTAGTTCCAAATACCAGTTGACTTGACTCTAACGATGATTAAAAGATTTTGATATTTAGTTCCAAATACCAGTTGACTTGACTCTAACGATGATTAAAAGATTTTGATATTTAGTTCCAAATACCAGTTGACTTGACTCTAACGATGATTAAAAGATTTTGATATTTAGTTCCAAATACCGGTTGACTTGACTCTAACGATGATTTCAAGATACTTAATTCAAAATACCAGTTGACTCTAGCGATAATTAAAACATTTTAATTTAATATTTAAAAAAATACATAATTTCGAAATTAATTTTATTGTTAATCGTTTATTCCACTATATATTAAGAAAGTATCAATTAATTGATATAGTCATTTCATTTAACAATTTGAAATGATGTTCGATCAAAAAGCATTTTTGTTTTTTTTTTTTTTATATGTATAAGAACCTTTTTGCATCTTGGATTAGTCGTAGCTGTTCGATCACGAACTTCACAAGCCAAGTTTTTCTAGGTAAACTAGCTCTGATATAAACCTGATATCTTCATCTAGATCTCCCGATTTTATTAATCAAAATGATCTTTCAAACGTGCTCCGGCGCATCGTATCAGGATCGCGGCTCACAAAGCGTTTCCTGTGGGATGTCAGGCGACATTCGACCTTATAATGGGAAGGAAATGTCTACTACAATGGTACCTTCACAATGGTATTTTTAATAATAAAACACGTGCTCTTATTACGTGTTTCATTCGGTGAGAAAGGGTTTTGTTAGACCTTTAACTGCCTATAGTTGTACGGAATTGTCATCTGCGGCTGTGATTGGTTAATACCGTATAAATATTAGCACTTTTTGAAGTCCTGTAACTACTTTCAAAGAAAAAGCTACTAATTCGATTAATTTGTATAACATTTTTGGAACCTTTCTCTAGATTGCTGCGGAACAGAAACGCGATTGAATAACTTTTTATGGTCTTCTACACACTTTTTCTCCTCGTTTGACAAATCAAATCATAACTGTAAAGAACTCAAACATATTTTATTTTATGGGTTTCAACAATATCTAGATTTTGGTTCAAGGAAATTTGGCTAGCTATTTTATATTTTTTTAAATAAAAAGAAATTCTCTTCTGCCCTGAATCCGTCCCTCTCCGACTGTGCGTTTTTCCGCTTGGAGTGACAGTGATCGTTGAAAAAAATCGCTTAAAGCCTGCAGCGCTTGATAAATGTTTAGAAGCTTTATCTGATTGTAGCTAAGGAACCCAATCTTGCACTAACCTGCTGAGATGAAACTTGGCACGGTTCAAGTACATATCCATGATCATACATTTTCTACAGGAAAACTATCGTACGGTCGCACAGTGATTCCATGGAATTGTGCTAGATAGCCAAGAGGTGAAATTCAATTGTTTATTAAATTTTCTAGCTTGAGTCAACAAATTATACCTATGCGAGTACCAACATTTCTTAAACATACCTACATATATTATTATATCCCTTTAGTACAATTTAAAACAGTTTTTTTTTCAAGATAATTAATACTGCTTTAGTAAAATTATATAACTGGAAGGAAAAGCATTTGTACACTGTTTCACACTTTATTTACTACTTTCTACCCAACTGGTTTGAATACTTTGAAAATCAATTAATTTTCAAAGGTTTTTAGATCTTTTTGATGCTTTTCAAGTGTCACCAAGGGCTGTCAAAAGCAAGCAAAAAAAAAAAAGTAATTCAGAAGACAGTATTTTTTATCAGAAGAATAATTTTAAATAATCGACAGCTTTCTCCAACAAAATCAACCCTAAAACTCCATCACCTACATTACAATACCGAACAAAAGACTCCGGACGCGTCCTGAATTTTTCTTCCCTTTTTCTAAGTCAACAATAGACACTTCCTTAGCATTCAAAATGGCTCTCCAAATAATTGTCCTGTAATTGCTCAACACAACACGTGCTAAGTAAATAAAAGGGTTCTTTTGGACAATACTTGCAGCTTAGGGTTAACTGGAGACTTTAAAGCGGCTTCGACAATGCTTATCCTGAGATTTATAAAAAATAAAAGTGCAAAGTAAATTGTTTTTAGTAATATGAACCTACAAAAAGGTGAAAAACGGGCCGTTCAAAATATTATAACCTATACCTGTCTATCAATAAAATAAATAAATAAATAATTTTCACTAAAATAAGATAATTTCGGCCAGAATTATCTATATAATATATAAAAAAAATCAATCGTAAATTGTCCTTGATTTTAATTTAGACTAATCAATCATGAAATATTTTCAAAAGAAGCTTACAATTATTACAAAAATATGTCGGGTCAAAGTATTTTTATATAGAAGTTAGGCAGGTAGTAAAGTTTTGCTCCACAAAAAATATACTCCCTTTGCCTTGTTGATAAGATTAGCTAGACCCAAACAGGCAACTTCAATAATAAGTCGTACAACAATTTATATTCTATCGAACGTTTCAGCTCTGGCAAGCTACCGCACAGTGATCCCGAGCGCGTTGGAACCAAGAACAAAAAGAAACGCGCAAAAATACCAATAAGCTTACTAATATGAACGTCATTCAGTTCTAATGAATAAAGCAAAAGACAGCAATATATGCCTTGTCTCTCTTGAAATTTATGCCATAAGAGCTCATTATAACATTGTTAACTATTACGTTATTGTTTACCTTGTTGGTAAACAATAATTGGTAATAGTTATCGATCATAAGTTTCAAACGTAAAATACTTGACACTTAAGCTTCTTTCACCGACTGTAACTTAATATGTTTCTTGGATGAAAATGAAACCAATTTTAATAAATAAATTTTTATATTTTTATTTGTGGAGGACTTTGAGAATTATTTTTCGACATTTTTGGATGAAAGTGAGAACAACCCTTTTCTAATACAACATGATGCTCACAATAATGAGACGAACAAAAATAAGTGGCGACAACTCGCGACGTGGTAACAATAAATAAGAAAAGAGGAGAGAAGGGCTTGATTTTTTATTCATAATGTTATAAATATTATGAAAAAAAAAACTCGGTAAAACAAGGTCAAGATTCACTTCTAAAAGTTCATTCAGGCAACAAAGTCAACGAACCATAACTTTTTTTTAAGAAAAAACTTTACCGATGATGACTGTTTTAAGTTATTCCACTTAAAAAACGAGGGACACCCGACAAATAGGGTTGGTGGTAATGCGGCCGAGGGTTGTGAATGGGACGTCACAATAATAACGCGTTACGTGAGGGACCTACTGATTTTGGGTGGGTAATCTTTTTCGAGATTCCAGTCTTCAATCTCGCTGGGCCAATAAAATTGCGCCCTTATTTTAAAAACATATGGAAATCATTGTATTTGAATCCCTCTGGTTGTTGTTGGTTCTTGGCTCTCTTAGCAGTAAAAGAATTGTCACAAAGTTTTTTTTTATTGCATTTTAAAATGGGCTCAAATTCAAACATGTGGCCAATTTCCTGTGAATTCTTTACTCCTGGGAAAGCTCTAATCTAGATGTGAAGAAGCAGATGAAATGATACTAAAACCCGCAGACGTTTACACTGCTAATGTTTGTAAAATTTCCGCAGTAAACCTAAATACGCCGAACATTTTTGCGAACCATCCGAAAGAAGCAGTCTGAACGAGCTCTTAGATAGTAAATAAATACTTAGCGTTACAACATGCGAAAGTGCTGCCACTGTAGAAAAAAATACATTTTTAATTGCTGGAATAATTACTGAAAATCTGCTCAAATGAATGGTTAGAAGACAAGACAAGACAAGACAAATACTCTGAGTAAAAATAATATAAATACTTAGTTTAGATTGTATTTTATATTATTCTTTTATTAGCAACATAATAATAAATTAGCATTAAACTAAACCCTGATACTAATTAAAATATTATACTAATACACCAAAATAAATAAATAAGGTAAAAGAACAAACTTATGAGAGAAGGTGACAATTGGCGGCATTATCACTTATAGCGATTTCTTCCAGAAATAGCAATGAACCATTTTTACACAGCATAGTTTTCAGAACCAACGACGTATTTTTATAGCTAGAATTTTAACTTATGCTAAAAGCGGCCGTTTTTAGCAAAAAATTAAGTTTTAGCTCATCGAAGACGTTTGTCTTGCTATGTAAAAATAGTTTATTGCTATTTCTAGACATTTACTTGAGCAGATTTTTAATCATAATTCCAGCAATTAAAAAATTATTTTTCCTGAAGTGGCAACACATGTTGTACCACCTTATGAATTTATTAACTTTATCTAAATAATATGTAAAAATAGTTCATTGCTTCAATTCATATTCATATTTGATTACACACGTAAAAATTAAAATTAATGTACAGCGGCGAGCTTATCTCTATGAGAGATTTCTTCCAGCAAACCGAAAGAAGATCAAGAATACATAAAAAAGAAAAACAGTAATCATATATGTACAAAATTAATACTTACTACCAAAATAATAAACGAAAACACACTTATTTTACTACTTGCAATACCAGTGCAATAAATGTTAATAAATAATGAATAAAATATAATTACACCTATCAATATAAATAAATATGAACGCATAATATATAAATAAATATATATATAATATACATATTTTATTAAAAAGCTCAATCATTTGTTAAATGTTCTTCCATCGAGAATTTAGCTTTCAATTCCAAAAAAAAAACAAAACAAAATCTGTTTTCGCATGCATACATTTTATTTTAGGTGATTGATATTTTATGGGTTAGTATTTTTTTTTTAGATGAGTTATATTTTTTCAAGCTGAGTGATATTTTTAGGACGTTATAATTATTTCTCACCATTTCGTTACAAATCTGAAGGACTGGCCCTTAAGGGGAAACGAATATCTTTAATTCAAAAATAAGAAGAACCACCTTAAGTTGTGCGTTTCGTAGAGGATACGAATCGTTACCCCTTAAGGCGATACCGAAATAAAAATGTTTTTTTTTCGAATCCATTTATTCCACTATAACGTCATCTACGTATTTCATTTTTTAGGTAAATGTTAATTGAGTATTTGATAAAGATTCTCACAAGGAAAAAGGGATTGGATGAAATTTTCTAGATAGAATTTAGTTCCGAAAAGACCTCTAAATTGTTTTATTTTTTCCTGTAATTCTCTAGGTAATCCTAACTAATTTCATTGTGAAATTGCATTCACAATGTGGCTATAATGTATTTGTAAAGTCTCCTTGGAAATATTTTTGATAAAATACCTTAGTACATTTTATATGAATAAAAAACCGACTTTTTGCTACTTTTCCACGAATCCGTCCCACTCGCACTGAGGGTTTTTTCGCATATGGAGTAACAGGGACGCTAAAACTTCTACGTATCGCCTTAAATAAGAAACAGACTCTACACCAGCGTTTCTTAACCTTTTTTATCCACGGACCCCTTAGGAAATCAAGCACAATTTTATGGACCCCCTCAGTAAAAAAGCAGCAATAAATTTCGGACCATTTATTTTAGTTCTACAAATTACAAAAAAATACACTTTTTCATATATTATGAAATACGTTAATGAGAAGGTTGGTGCAGCTTTTTTGCAACTAAATTAGTGATATTTGGGTTTATATTACTACTGAGATTATAATCTAGTAATAGCCTTATCTAGGGGGTCCACGCACCACAGGTTAAGAAACGCTGCTCTACACTTTACGGCCATTAGTTCATTAACAGAACGACTGCAAGCTCATAAAACTTCTCAGTAACGTCGTATTTAAACCGCATTGTTAAACAAACTAAGGATCCAAGGATTGAAGACGACCACATCCGACGAAAAATCGATTTTTAAAACTAATAAAAATCGAATATAAAATCCCTACCACATCTCTATAGATTAATGCTGTAACCGCAGAAATATCATACACATTGCCTTACCTATTTAGTCCGAATAAACGGTACTGGTTAAACTTTTTTAATATATCTCGCGTCCGGTAGTAATGTAACAGTTTATATTCGATTCAATTTATGACTGTTTTCATTGCGTGCACTGTTTTATATAAATACGTGAGACTGTTTCCTGCTCTAGTTAGAATAATAAAAAATTATATTTATTAAAAACAATCGGTTAGGAGATGCGTTTCCCTGCGCTCGCGGGAAGTTTTTAACTTTTTAAAACGTTAATCGAACTGCTGCTGTGGAATTTTATTTGATTGTCTTGTTAACTTGTAAAGTGACGTTAGCCATTATCTTGGCGGAAATCAATTGCTATCGAAATTCGATATTCGATTCGAAACTATAAACTTAAAATTGCTAGTTTATTATCAAATTCTAATTTACCTAGAAATTGACCCTCGTTATTATCATTACCGCTAAAACATGGTAGGTATAATAATATCTAAGTATATACCATAAATATAGCAACTCATAGATTTATAAAGCCAAGGAAACACGATGTTACCAAAATCGAGTGTCAATGTGTGTGACACATGCTTATGTCTGTGTAATAGTGGGTACCCTAAATATGTTAAAAACAAACTATCGATAAAGGGGGTGGTCATGAAAACCAACACGTTCACCAAATCAAACAAATCGGTTTTGACATCGTGACCGACCACTGATGTGTCAAAATGGAAAATTTGTTTTTTTTTTTGGTGGAAGGATCAAACAGAACACGTTTTTTGGAACATCGGAAAGTATGCTGTAAAACATCAGCGAAGGAATTATTATAATAATTATAGTTTGACGCTGTGCCCAGCCTACACCCCTCATATTTCGGTAGGTTGTCGTTGTCGATAGAATTATGAAGTAATTAAGGGTACGCCCCTAGTGTAAACCCAACAAATTTTTTCGTACGTAATAAAATCCCTAAAATGCAATATTTAAAAAAAATTGCACTTCACTAACAGAAACAATCGAAATTTTTAACTAAATACTCTATTTATATATGTTTTGCAGTTTTACATCAAACTTTGTTTAGCATATCGTATTTACCTGTGAAATGGATGTTTCCCATAATTATTTATATAAAAACGGCTCACCTCAATACGTGTTATATGGTCGGGAAAGCCGACCAGTTTCAGCAGATTTAGACTGCCTTCATCTAGGCGAGTGAGTGGGGGTTTTTATATAAATCATGAATTATCCTATTAATATATTATTAAGTTAGACTTACTATTTACCTTCTTCGTCGTTCACTTTGTAAAATTGTAATATGTAACTAGTACATATATTATAATGATACAAATGGAGGTGCGGGGCATCTTGGCATAGGTATTGCTTAAATACTTAATAGGATATTCCAGCAACTAATATTTCTATTTTTAAGCTTTTTTCGCAATAAATTCATTTTCATTTTCATCCTCAAGTTTCATTTAATTATATAATTTTTCATCATTGTTAGGTGATTGTTCGGACATTTAGGCACAGAACAAGATACTATTTCGATGGAATGAGAATGTGCCGTTTTTAACAATTTAATTTAAATATTTTGTAAAATTTTGATATTGCCGCTTTTTGCTGTGAGCCAGCTGTGAGCCAGGGCGGGAAACTATACAACATTTGACGTTTAGAATTCCATACGGCCAAAGAGCCTTTTATCAGTCTAGTTAAAGAAAAAAAAGTTTTCTATGTCTATGGTATATACCTATGTAGTAAAATAATGGCGGTCTAGATCGGAATCCATGTCATGTGTTAATGTATGATAAATGATCAATCATTTTGACAATAAATGTTCAATAACTAAAATCATTTTGTAAAAGGATTTCACCACACGACAAAGTAGCATGTCCACTAAGCCTAAAAGGTATAACATAAAATTACCAAATTGTTACCTCATTTGAGAGCCGAGTCATTAAAAACTAATTTTAAGACTAAATAAAGGCTGTCACAAGACCTGGACCAGCCCATTTCAAGTTTCTGCCCAACAAGAGATCAATTCAGCCTAATTTAAAAATTTAAAAGAGGTAATTTTTACCCAAAGTAACAATAAATTGTTTTCAAAATTACCACTGTAACTAAAGAGGCGGTAAACGGTTTGTATTTCAATAAATTGTCAAAGAATGTCTATTGTCTTTTTAAATGTAATTTATGTCCATTGAATTGTAATGAGGTTTTTAAAACAGTTTTCAATATACGTCTTGCACTTAACTGTCTTTGTTAAAAAAAATAATACTGTCTTTACATATATGTAATTATGTACTTGTGTAAGATATTGGAAGCAGAAAACTTGTTTTTTAAAAAACAATTATATTTTTATTTAGATTATTACAAGAGTTCTCACTGTGGAGACTGGAATTAGAATGAATATAATAATAGGGAGTTTGGGTTTTATACCCTTACTCTTATCGCTTATGACTAACAGAATGTTCTGACTAACTTAACTAACTTAGTGACTAAGAGATTACAATTTGAGAAAGTAGAAGATAGTAAATGTTATCTTCGACGGAAGTTGTTATCGTCAGTTTAAGGTCTAATATTAATGACTAATGTTAACAGAGGTATGCTATGACTAGTTGTGTAGGGTACGTAACACCTCCCCTCTTAGAACAAAGTTGGGGCGTGTTTGCCGGAACTTTGAGGACTTTTCTTGATTGTAACTTCGTCTTCATCTTCAGAAATGCATGACGTGTCCGTCATGTTTAAGGTTGTCATCGGGACGGCTATGTGTTGTTTGCGAGTGGATCTGTCAAAACAGTTGTTGAATATTTGTATACATCCATTTTGATGGTTATGTCCTTTGAAGTAGTTAAAGAAGCTTGAAGGGCAGCATTTGTATATGCAGAATATTAGCATAATAATTCCCAGGAATATGCTAAGTACTGAAAATTTTGAGCTATGTTTGCTTAGAAATGATGCTTCATTTTCTTTCAGTCGTTGAGAATAGGTTTTGATTTCTTCTTTAATTGTGTGCAATGAATCTAGTGGAATCGTTATTGATCTTCATATCATTTCTGGTGGTTCCAAATCAAGGATTTCTGGAACACAATTATCTTCAATATCTACAGTAATTATTGGATGAGTAATGTTGACCGACTTTTCTTCTTCAGCATTCAGAGTAATAAACGTTGTACAAAATTTACATCCAGGATCTAGAGATATGATTCCCGTGCCAGCTATTTCATTATGGGTGATTTTGTTTCCACATTCTATGGCATATGTGGTTTTGTGATGTAGTAAAAATATCCATTTGTTATTCTTCAATGGCTGGAACGTATTGACTTGAGCGGCGATTGTAGTTACTTCACACATTTCGGGTAATTCTTTGCTGCTTGTCATCAGAATAGCCATTTCACAAGTTGGCCTGGTATTGTAGTGATATATTGGTTGATCTTTACAGACCCTTGCTTCTGTTGCAAATGTTTTGCAATTTTCCATAGAGCTCATAACAACGTACTGTTGTTGTGAAGAACTTGTGGCAAGGTAGGTTTGCTCAGGAAGGATAACGGAATAGAGAGAGGAGTTCGGATGTCTTATAGGGATTGGATAGATACGATATAAGGTGAATTTATCGTTTTTAACCAAAGGGAATTCGAGAATATATATTAATTTATTCATGTATATATATGATGTTATTGTTGAGGACTCTAGGATTTGATGGATATTTTGCATAGTTACAGGGGCTACTAGATTTCTATTAATTCTGTCTGGGCTAGAAGATAAAAGTTCTTTATATAATCTTACAGTAGAAATGATCGAGGGATGAACTGCACCCGATTTAATAAACAAAATGCTTGTAATAATGTCATCGATTTCTTTTTCCAGTGTCATAACGGCTTCAAGGATTTGAATTGATACTGATGAAATTTCTTCTGATATTGTTAAATTAAATATTATTTTACTAGATGTATTAAAGTATGAACTGATTTTTCTTAGATTTTCGTTTATTACTATTTCATCGTAAGATATTTTATATATAGTTTCATTGAAGTTAGTAACTGTTGAGGATATTATTTGTAACTGTTGTTTTAATATGTCTTAATAAGATTTAACTTTCTAAAAATACTTTAATACTACATGATTGAGTTTTTAGTCATGCAATGGTCTTAGCCGATTAGCATGCACTACATAATTTCGTCCTGTTTTATTGATAACATAATTTTCATTGAACCCTATTCTTGTGATATTATAAGGTCCTTCCCATTTGTGATCTAAGTTATTTGGATTAGGTATTTGGAGCATAACTTTGTCACCTACATTGAATTTAGCTACATTCTTTATGGATTTGTCATAACGTTCCTTGGCTTTATCTTTCATGGACTCTACGTTGCGTTTAGCTATTTCTCGAGTTATTTTTAATCTTTCATTGAAATCGTTAAGATAATCGTTAGTTGTATATTCACGGATGTCTTTTGCAGAGTAAAGTGAATGGGGTTTGTATCCAAAAAGTAGTTCGTGAGGAGTAAAACCAGTTGATTGATTTACAGAGGTATTGTGACACATAATAGCAAGAGGGACTATTTGATCCCAGTTTGAGTTTCTTCTTTTATGATATATGCGAATATGATCTCTAAGGACGGCATGAAAACGTTCTAACGATCCATTTGTTTGAGGATGGTAGGCAGTACTCAAAGTATGATTGCAACCTAATTGTTTCATTAAGTGTTTTAATATATTATTTACAAATTCTCCACCTTGGTCAGAATGGAACCGTTTGGGAACACCAAAGTGTTGACAAAAGATTAAAAGAGTTTTAGCTATGGTGACTGGCTGTTTGTCAGGAATTGGGTAAGCTTGAACAAATCGGGTTAAATCATCTTGTAAAGTTAGAATGTATTTATTGAAGTCACCTGTTATGTCAGAATAAGAAACTAAATCAATAGTCACGCGTTCGAAAGGTTCACTAGATGATGTCGTTATAACCATCGGGGCTTTATAAGTTTTTCTTTGTATTTTACTCCGTTGGCAATCTAAACAGTTGTCTATGTATTTCTTGATGTCATCAGTCATGCCTTTCCAGAAGTATTCTGACCGTATTTTCCTCGTAGTTTCGATAATGCCTCGATGACCAGATAACGGTTCATCGTGGAAACTTTTGAGAATTTCGGGTATTTGTTCTTGAGATGGATATTTAACAGTATTTTGACAAATTGTTATTTCACATTCATATGTGTCAGCTAAATATGCAGTTATATGTAATTGTTCGTTTCCTTGCAATTTACAAGTGGGATCATTCTTAAGGTCAGGAATACAAAGAGTTTTAACGTCATTTTTTTGAAGATAATTTAATAGAGTTTTGAAATAACTTTCGGAGTCCCATGAATCATAGTGTTTTGGTCTTGAGTATCCAAAAACTATGTTTTGTTTGTTATCTGATATTAGAAGATCATTGTCATATAGGGATTTACATTTTTCTAAATAGGGATCGACTTGAGAGCACAAGCTAATAGCTTCGTTGAATAAATCATTTTTATCAGAGAGTTCGCAGGAAGTGGGGATAAAGATATTTTTGTGACGAGAATCTAAGAGGCGATCTGGTGAAATCTTAAGATTTGGTGTGTCAAAGTTATAAGAGCTATTGTCAGAAAAATGTTCATAATTGGCTTGTAAATAATGGTCAGGAGTTTCTTGATTTGTGCTATCGTCATTTGTAAGATCGATATTTGTCGTAGAAATAGGGGGTCTTGAGAGTGCGTCAGCGTTGGTATTGTTCTTTCCTGGTTTATAGACTATTTTGTATTGAAAACCAGCGAGTTTGAACTGCCATCTGGCAAGACGGCTACCTGGGTCTGTGATTTTCATATAATAGCTTAGTGGTTGATGATCTGTGACTATTGTGAAGTTTTGACCGAATAAATAAGGTCGAAAGTGTTTAACTGCCCATACAATGGCTAACATTTCTCGTTCCGTTGTAGAATAATTAGTTTCAGCTTTGTTTAAAGTCCTTGATGCATAGGCTATGGGTAAGTCTTTACCTATTTCGCCTTGTGAAAGAATCGCGCCAATAGAATGTAGTGAAGCGTCCGTTGTTAATATGAACTCTTTTGTGAAGTCTGGATATTGAAGTATTGGGGGGTTAGTAAGGAGATGTTTGCATTTGTTGAAAGAGTTTTCTTGTGTTTGACCCCATATGAAAGGAACTTCCTTCTTTAAGAGGCTAGTAAGGGGTTTTGTTATTTGACTGAAGTTTTCTATGAATCTTCTGTAGTATCCAGCTAGACCTAAGAAGCTTTTGATGTCCTTGCAATTCTTTGGAGTTGGGAAATTTTTGACAGCTTCAATTTTTACAGGATTTGGTTTTACGCCTTCGTTTGAGATAATATGCCCGAGATAAGCGACTTCACGTCGTAAAAATTCACATTTGTCTGGTTGAACCTTGAGTTCATATTTCCTAAGTCTGGAAAATACTTCATGAAGTTTTTCTTCATGTTCTTGGAGACTTGATGCAAAAATTACTATGTCATCTAAATACACAAAACACCGTTCTCCTTGAATCCCCATTAGAACAGAATCCATGGTGCGTTGAAATGTAGCTGGAGCGTTTTTGAGACCGAAAGGCATTCTTTTATATTCGTAATGACCATAGGGGGTTGTGAATGCAGTTTTAGGAATGTCAGCTGGATTAACTTCTAATTGATGGAATCCTGATGCTAAATCTAATGTTGTAAAGTATTGGGAATGACCAAGTTTGTCTAGAATGTCTGTGATGTTTGGCAAGGGATAGCTATCACCTATTGTTATGTCATTAAGTTTACGATAATCTATTACAAGACGCCATTTTTGTTTCCCTGAGGCATCTAGTTTCTTTGGAACGACCCAAAGGGGGCTACTCCATGGTGAACAACTGGGTTGTATGATATCTTCATCTAACATTTTCTGTACTTGATTTTTTACTTCTTGTTCATGAACTCTTGGGAATCGATATGTTTTTGCATGAATCGGGATGTCAGTAGTCGTGCGAATATGATGTTTCGAATGATTACTAAATGATAAATGGTCTCCTTCTATATAAAAGATGTCTGAGTATTCGGAAATTATCTTGTGTATTGAATTCTTTTCCTCATTGTTCAAATGTTCATCTCTGATTAGGTTGAGTACTTTCTCCTGTCTGTCTGATAAGCTAGTGAGTTGTTTGTCTGACTCAGAAGGATGTTCATTAAGATTATGTATTTGTTGTTCGCTAAATGAGTCAACATCAATGTTTGGAATGTCTATTATTTTGTCTACTTTGTTGGCGTTTACACAAGTAGTTAGGAATGAGTTGTTTTCGACATGGACTAAAGCATGAGGAATGATAACACCAGTGGTTAAGAATTGTTGATTTACAATAGCTACTCCGGATTTAATAGACTTTGTTGTACATTTGATTACTGTTTCGGATCTTTTATTCAAGGTTTGTTTTCCTTGAAGTTTTTCTTGTTTTTCTTCAAGGGAATGGAGTTTATATGTTTTATTATGAACACGCATTGTTTTTGACTGGACATAGATGTAGACATTATTTTTGGAAAGGAAATCATTCCCTAGAATGCCATCAGCTTTAATGTTTAAGTTAGCTACGTGAAATTTGAACTTTGGAAGGTCGTCTAGAGATAAGTTGGCTGTACCGAAACTGCGAGTTGATGATTGTGTGCTGGAGATACCTACAATAGATACTACGTCGTTTTGGTTTATTTGTGAGGAGCCTATTTTATCTTTTCGGACTATTGAAATTCCGGCTCCAGTATCTACCAGGAAAATAACGGGTTTGCCTTCGATATGGAAAGTACAATGAAGTAGGTTTACTGGTGGTACATCGTTTAAAGAAGATATATTGTATGATTGAATTGGGGATCGAGATTTCTGGGAATTGAGTTCTGACTGAGATTTTGTTTTGGGTTTGGATTTAGGCTTTGATTTAGATTTTGACTTGGATTTCGAAGATTTAGTGATATTATTGAAATCACGGTTTTGGGACTGATTACCCTGTTCATGGATTTCACTTGATTTCGAGGATTCAGTAGATTTAAGGAAATCACGAGTTTGGGGCTGGTTACCCTGTCCGTGGATTTCATTTTTTGATTTAAGAGATTCAGAGGATTTAGAGTGATCATGAGTTTGGGGCTGGCTACCCTGTCCATAGATTTGATTTCGAGATTTAAGAGATTCAGTGGATTTAAGAGATTCGGTAGTATTCGAGAAATCGGGAGTTTGAGTGGAAGCGTCTCTAAATTCAGTTTGCGTAGAAGCGTCTTTAAGTTGTCTCCGATAGACTGGTTTATTCATTTCTAAAGACGTATTACGTTTTTGTACCTCATGTATTTGATTTACTGAATTTAGTTTTGGTGGTGTATTTACCACTCGAATTGGGAATTCTCTGTCATGGGATATGCTTGAGTCTGGGTGATTGAGCAAGAGGCTAAAGCGGTTTCCGAGGAGTTGCTCATCTCGTCGGTCGCTGGCGAGTTTAAATGATTAACGTTTTTCGGTGGAGCAGGTAGAGCGCGTTGGTTTTGTGGGGCAGGTAGAGCGCGTTGATTTTGGTTATCTCGAAGATTATTATTGAACGCTCTCTTACGACAATCGGCAATTAAGTGCCCAGGTTTTTTGCAATAGTTGCACGTTTTTTGTTGCACTTGATTTGTGTTCGATGTTCCCTGCATTTGATTTGGGACGTTTGAGACTGTGTAACGGTTTGAATAGGTACTTGAATTATAAGATTTTTGTACAGGTTTTGCAAGATCTTTTGCATAGTGCTCAACGTGTTTAGGAGTTCTAGGTGGGGTTTGTTTGAACAGTGTTTGTCTTGCACTGTTCATTGCGCGTATTTGATCTTCTTGGATAGCAAACCGCCCTGCTTCGGATAGCGTTGTAAAACCTTTAGTACGGAGCATTGTACCGATGTCGGGATAATTTAGTCCTATCTCGAACACTCTTAGAGCAGTTTCTTCAGTCGCCTTCATTCTACCTATCAACGAGTTGTCGTCAATTTCCGCGTTTAATTTTTCAATAATTTTTCCGCGACACAGATCTACTCTGTGTAGATATTCGGTGATAGTTTCGGTTGCGAATTGGAACATTGATTGTAATTCAAGATTTAGGTGAGATATCGTCTTGACATTGGAAAATTTTTCGATAAGGAATGATCGAAGGTCTCCCCAAGAAGCATACTGTTTACTATGCACATCCGATGCGTTTGTACCCACGATATTGTTTAGGGCATAGATTAAAAGGATTCGTTTCTGATTTTCTGATGCTAGTGAAAATGCTGAATCACATGATCTCGCGAATTTGTATACTTGACCGGGTTGATTTGTATCAAAATTTGGTATTAATTTTAGAAGCGTATTTATTTCTAGCGCCATTTCAGAATTTAAGTTAGGGTAGATTTCGTTTTTAATTTCTAAGGGCATGAGTTTCGTAGAGATATGCGATTTGAGATTTATATATAATATGTGAATATAAGCACAGTGATATAATGGAAACACAGATAATATGGAACACAGTAAAATAGAATAACACAATAACACAGGAATAGAAAACACAATGAAATGGAAATGGAATACACAGAGGAATCGAGCAAACAAGTTTAGCCACTTACCAACATAATAATATTATTTTAATTTGCATGGTTTCGGCAAATCTTTATTAAAGCCCTCCGGGCACCGTCCAGGTCCTTTTGGCGATGTTTGTCCTAGGTCCTGATCGTTTCGATTTGACTATATCCAGTACCGACTGCGCCAATGTAAGATATTGGAAGCAGAAAACTTGTTTTTTAAAAAACAATTATATTTTTATTTAGATTATTACAAGAGTTCTCACTGTGGAGACTGGAATTAGAATGAATATAATAATAGGGAGTTTGGGTTTTATACCCTTACTCTTATCGCTTATGACTAACAGAATGTTCTGACTAACTTAACTAACTTAGTGACTAAGAGATTACAATTTGAGAAAGTAGAAGATAGTAAATGTTATCTTCGACGGAAGTTGTTATCGTCAGTTTAAGGTCTAATATTAATGACTAATGTTAACAGAGGTATGCTATGACTAGTTGTGTAGGGTACGTAACACTTGTCGGTAATCAATACAATTGTTGGTATTACTCAAATTACGGTAGATAAGCGGCGGTAGCTCAGAGGTAGAACGCTGGCCTCTCAATCTTGAGCTTTTCGGAATTTATATCCTTTAACAGGTATTTTGTTCTTACCTTTTACCACTTGCTGAACGGTAAGAGGAAATATCGTAGGTAAAGATTTCTGTATGTCCTAAAAAGCGTGTATTTGTGCCCGAACACAAAAAAAATTATAAATACATATAAAAAAACATACAAAAAAAACTAGTTTTTGTGCCCGAAGTACGGCGATAGAGCTCAACACTCATAACGTTGGGACGTAATAATAAGCGTGTTAGTGAATGTAATGAGGCTGGGTACTCTCTTTTCCTCTCCATTTAAGGCAAAGTTGGAAAGACTATAAAAGGCCAACTATAATATAAAGTCATTGAAAAAAAAGCTGAGATTTGTGCCCGAAGTACGGCGATAGAGCTCACCACTCATTAATTACTACGTCTCAACGTTGACATTGTCTTTTAGTATAGTTTTAAATAAATATAGTACATACTTAACAAAATACATAAAATAAAATATATTTCACTTATATTTTATTCAGTGTGTTTTGTTAAGTATAATAATAAGGGAAACCTACACGCCCTAAGAAGCATGTATTTGTGCCCGAAGTACGGCGATAGAGCTTACCACTCATCAATTATTACGTCCCAATGCAACGTTGACTCTATCAACGTGAGCTCTATCGCCGTACTTCGGGCACAAATACGTATGCTATTTAGGGCGTGCAGGTTTCCATTATTATTATACTTAACAAAACACACTAAATAAAACGTAAGTGAAATATATATTATTTTAATTAATGTATTTTGTTAAGTAAGTATATTTATTTTCAATGCATGTGCTCGTAAAGGCCCACTTTTTATGCATCAAAACCGAACAGAAAGTCGATTATTTTGCCCTAGGGCTTTATTATTTTTATTTTTTTATTTATTTATAATGGTTGGCTAACCTGCAGCCTTTCTTGTGTACCATAGATGTTATACTTTTTCTTCCACTGTTTAACGGCTCTGGATACAGTCCTTTTGAGCCAATTATAATTTAAAGTTCACAAGATTATATTTGTTTTCATTTCCTCACACTATGCATTGAAAAACGTAGTATGATACACGGGCGTAAAAGCAATAAATTACTCGGTTACGTTTAAAACACTCGCTACGCTCGTGTTTTAAATCGTCCTCGTAATTTATTCCTTTGCGCCCTTGTAGCATAAACTACTATTAAAACTATATTAAAAGAGAATGTCAAAATATTATTATTATTAAGTTATCTAAGTAGGAAAACAAGTGAAAGGTGTAATTGATATCCTTTATGTTTTATGTATGTTTTCGTGTTTATAGCTTAACAACTTGTATTTTATTTTATGTTCGATAAATATTTGGTGGTATCGATATCAATGGCTGAGACCGCAATACAAAATAGACGGTGAAGGCAGATATTTTTAATTTTTTTTTATTTTTTATTAGTTTAAATTATATTGGCTTGACCATCAAATAAAGTCTAATATATCATCGAACAAAGCAGTATATTTTACTTATTTATAAGATCATAAAAAGTATATCATGAAAAAAATTCAACATTCATAAAATAATGTTATAAAAAACATCGATATCAAATTAATAGTCTCTTAATCAACTTTTACCTACCTTCTTTAATTTGTAATATATTATTTATAATTATTTTGTAATCGTTTTGTTTTTCCTGCTTCTTTCAACTATTGTTTTTGTAAGTTTCTTTTTCAGATAGCGTTACGACATACATACTCGTACCTACTATATCCACGAAAGGGTGGCAGAAGTATTCTGAATGAGGACTGTCCTGCCAACAGAGCCAATATCCCTTGAAGGCTAAAACTATAGGTAAGGTAATAAAGCCAATTCTAAAGGCTTTAATTTTAATTTTAGTCCTATCAAAACTAAATTTCATTCATTACAAAATAGTACTTGAAAGTTAGGAACAGAATCTAAATTACTTTGGAATAATTCTATGTTTGACAGCACTAAAACTAAAATTAAAGCCTTCAGAATCGGCTACAATGCCTCAGACAAATACAATGCCAATAACTATTTGTCAATAAGGTGGTATAAGACCTTTAAATAGGTTTTTAATAAAATCAACTAAATCTAGTTTACAAAATGTAACATATTTTGATGCCTAAAAAGATAATGTCCGTGAAAATTCTGTGGGTTAATGAAATGAATATATTAGGGTTGCCATATTACTGAACACGCAAAGTGTAATTAATGCAAAAATATTACCGAAATTACCTTAAAATCGCGGTAAAAAGTCAACTGATCGACACATTTTTCCATGGAAAGCAATTTTTTTCGCGATTCCAGGGTTGATCTCGGAAACGAAGTTGTTCGTATGCCTATACCAGTCCTATCTTTAGTAAAGCCAACATAATACATAACTTAGAACTTCATTAACCTTGGTATTAATTAAAGCTAATGGCTAGATTCACTAAGATAGTAATCGTAAGATTATTCACAGCTCAACCAGCTTCGTAAGACAACAAAACTAGACTTCAAGGATCTACGAGAATATCATAGCACAGAGATTTTATTGACTAAAAAAGTAAAAACTTTTCACTGAACCCATAATTAAATCAACGCTAAATCAACTGACATGTTTGTGACAAGATAAAATTAGGTTTTCATACAAATAAGCGAACGATACATAAATAGCTATTATTGTTTTTTATTTAATTTTTTCAAAAACGTAAAAAATACCTCAATCTGAAAAAGCGTTTGTCCTGTAAATCATATAGTTTCTACTACAGAGAGCGATTCAGCGAAAGCGTAACGCACTAGTGTTCAATATGTCAGCAGGACCGCACATTCATACATAGATTTCTTAAGAAGAGCGCACCGAGCTTTTTACACAGTCAAACACATTTTTATAACCCTTGTTTAAAGTAGTAAACAATTAAATTAAAATCTAGGGAAATATATTGGTACTTTTAGGTATACCTATATACTAGACTGTATACACGATGGAAACACAATTTGATAAAGTTGGCTCGATAGAATAAATTCACAAAGTTACCTCTTTTCGAGTAATTTTTTCCTCTATTTCCCTACTTTTTTATATAAATAGGTAATTTGATATTATGATTTATTTACTTAAATAAAGTACATAGATGACTGGAGCGTTTATACACGATAGTTTTTTATTTAAGAACAATATAATGAATGTAACATCGAAAGACATTGAAAAAGTGTAAAAGTTTGGTTATTATCTTTACTCTTTACACGTAAAGAAAAAGACAGAGACAAAGGCAAACGCTCGGTACGCCCTTAAGTAGGTATACCTACTTTGTATATTCGTCTTTGTTAGTAGGTCACTAGAAAAAAATCTACTGTTATTGAAACATAAGACAGTAGGTAATAATAATAATAAAATTATGATCCGTAAGCTAATGCTCTATTCGTCTAAAACGCACATGTTTTTACGGAAAGGTCGTGTCGATTTCGTACACGTATAAGAATATTGCAGGGCACACTTAATGTTCAGCATGATAAAATATGGTTAAATTACTTTTTTATTATTTGGATTATGAATTGGATTTCATGACTTGAGATACCGCAGTGTTACAAAAGTTATAAAAAAAAAACTTTACCTTATTATACGTTATCATTGTTTCCATCGCCTGTTGAGACATCAGAAGAAATCTGCATACGAAGATAACAATAACCGAAAAGAAAACTCAGTCAAAATATTTGAAAAAAAAACGAAACAATCAATCACGTAAAATATGTCCAATCACAACAATTCTTTGGCATATTTCTCACAGTTGTTAAAGTCAATAAAATACTTAAAAATAACACAAAAACAAAAACACAAAATTAACGAATTGTCCAACACAAAATTAAAAAGAGCGCCGAAAGCACAAATACTGTCAATTGATAAAAAAAAAAAGCGTAACGCGATCGAACGCGGTTCGGAATTCGAATTTCGAAATTCAAAACGTAAATGCACGTCTTCCTAACGCGCGCCGCCGACACACAATGCTGGCAGATCGAAGCGAGTCGACAATACGCGCGCGCTACAATAACCACCGCCCCCCGCCCCGCGCGCGTGCGACAAGGACACACCAACACAATGTCAGTGCCCTGCAAACAATGCCGTCCTTCAGCCCTGCAAACGCCAGATAACTGAATCAAACATACTTTTCTGATTACAGAATAACAACACTAAGGACATTTTTTATCCGACAACTAAGAAATTTGATTAAATTCTATTAAAAACGTCATTTGCAATCAATTGTCTATGCGGAATAACAGCTTTCATTCCGCGAAATCTATACAAAGACGATAAACCCATCCTTTTCTAGCGACCTTAGTGTGCGTGGTGGAGTGGCGTCGTTCCCTCTCACTCGTGCCCATTCTTCTTAGACTAGACGCGGCGCTGTCTCGCTCTAGGCTCCGCCCAGCGGAGCGTCTTTGAGTGCGGCTTCGTTGCACAGTGTGCGTGTGCGGTGAATAGCCGGGCATTGTGAAACGATATTTCGCACACTGCAAAAAGGCGCTCAGGTGGGTGTGCGCGGAATCTATGAGGGCGTTTAAAAAGTCGATACAATCGCTGTTACACATTTTGTGTTTGTAGAGAAAATTTTCTTTGGTAGTCGTGGCTAACAGGGCGTGTTGTTCCATTGTGTTGAGCGAGGCGTGGCCGAAAGGAAAACGGTCTATTGTGTGCCGGATTCCGATTGTGCTATTGGCTATTGTTATTCGTGACAACCGACTTTCCCACCGTGCGCCTTTGAATCGGTGAAATATGAAGCGAGGACGCGTTATTTTTAGTTATAAACCGGTCACATAAAGAATACATGAGGTTTATAACAAATAAAGTAAGCTCTATAGAACGGATTTCCTTCGATAACAGAGTTATAATTTTATCAATGGCAAAAGTTGTGTATTCTTAAAATATGCTGTATAATTTAAGCCTAGTATTACAGCGTCAGAGTTTGTCGCAACTAGATTCAGCTTATGAATATTTGATCAACTTGCAAATAGAACTGAGTTGATTTAGTTTTGCTTAATATTAAAATAGGCACTAACTTTATTAATTACAGGAGACTATTTTTATATCGTGAGTATGTTGTTATTGTTTTTCAACATTTACTTAGTAGTAGTATCTAAGGTTTAAGATTCTTTATTTCTCATAAGAACATTTACATATTCACTTAAAACGAGAACTTAAAAATATCTTACTAAAGTTAAATATATTAAACGACCAGTGGGTCCAGTGCAAAAAAATATACTAAATCTAACTACAAAATAGTAATTTAGCACCTAAAAAACTTCCTATTAGGTATAATAAAAACATTAAAAGCATTTTATAAAACGCCACCTTCATTTGAAATAAAAAAGGAAACAGAAAAACATCATCAATACCAAGGAGGTCGGACAATATGACCCATTTTCAAGTCGAGCGCAAGCGTACATGTTACCCCCTCCCTCACCCCCATGTGTAGAGTATTATCTCAGAAGGGGGGTGGGGACCCCTCAATGTTGCCACAAGGAAGCGGTCCTTGATTACAGATGAGACGACTTTTTGGCCTGTTTCATTCTAGGGTGGGATTACTGTGTGATGTAAAATGTTTTCGGCTCAATATTTTCTGGTTAGACAATAGAAAGCCT
Source organism: Ypsolopha sequella (assembly GCA_934047225.1). Lineage (NCBI taxonomy): Eukaryota > Metazoa > Arthropoda > Insecta > Lepidoptera > Ypsolophidae > Ypsolopha > Ypsolopha sequella. The sequence goes on from OW203993.1 coordinate 23,680,165, forward strand.
ATTTCTTACTACCTAGTTGTTGCAAGATTTCAGTGATACGATATAAAAATACACATATTATCTAATATTTATAACAAACCAATATATATATAACAGTATTACTACTGTTATTTAAATATTTACTTATATTACAACGGACAAACCAATTGCAATAATTAAACATAGTAACACAAACACAAAACGGTACAATCAACTAAAATAAATAAGAATAACACATAAAGTCAGAAACAGTCCCTCTCACAAAAGCACAAACACTCTGACAATATTTTAATATAATCTAAAACATTATACCTACTAATAAAAATATTAGTAAAATTATAGAATTATAAAAAAAACGTAACACAACTTAACGACAACAGCCTTCCGAAGACCCAAAAGTTACCAAAATTACTTTTTTCTCATTCCCTAAAATATCCATAAGATTCTTTGTCAAAGTTCAGGCGAACTCCTCAAGAAACCACCTCTCACCACCCTCTTGAGGGTGAATCCCTCCTCTTTGTCCTCTGTAATGAAGAATATCGACTAGCGGACCGTTTCGTACCTTGAGGTTTCCGTTTTGATGGTCTGACTCAACAAAAGGCATCAATTCAATATATTTTATAATAGGTGGATCGTGATGTTATTGGTTCTAAAAGGTAAGAAATTAAGGTTAGCTTTTATTCACTAGCAATTAAGACAAATTTTAGATTAACTTAACTTAAAAACCAGAATTTAGATGACCCTGTCCTAACTTTTAATGACAAGCTACAGAATTGATAGAGTTTATTGCCTACGAATTGTAATGAGTTTAAACGTCATAGGAATTATATAATCTCATATTAGTCATCATATCGGCGAAATAAATACCATTTTAGCCAAATTATACATTACCATTTGATTTAAAGCATGTAGTGCACCTTAAGATGATTTATTGTGAAAAATAGGAGTTTTTTTTTTTACTTTTATTGAATTTCACCAATAATTTTAGACGCCTGACTGCAATAAAGACGGAACTTTGTCTGATAGGTTGTTGTTGTGGCGTGATAGAACTTTCTCTAATAGGTTGTGGCTTGATAGAATGAGTACTTACAGTAAAGACGGAACTTTCTCTGATAGGTTGTGGCGTGATAGCATGAGTACAATAAAGACGGAACTTTGTATGATAGGTTGTGGTTGTGGCGTGATAGAATGAGTACAATAAAGACGGAACTTTGTCTGATAGGTTGTGGTTGTGGCGTGATAGAATGAGTACAATAAAGACGGAACTATGTCTGATAGATTGTGGTTGTGACGTGATAGAATGAGTACAATAAAGACGGAACTATGTCTGATAGTTTGTGGTTGTGACGTGATAGAATGAGTACAATAAAGACGGAACTTTGTCTGATAGGTTGTGGCGTGATATAATGAGTACAATAAAGACGGAACTTTGTCTGATAGGTTGTGGTTGTGGCGTGATAGAATGAGTACAATAAAGACGGAACTTTGTCTGATAGGTTGTGGCGTGATATAATGAGTACAATAAAGACGGAACTTTGTCTGATAGGTTGTGGTTGTGGCGTGATAGAATGAGTACAATAAAGACGGAACTTTGTCTGATAGGTTGTGGATGTGGCGTGATAGAATGAGTACAATAAAGACGGAACTCTGTCTGATAGGTTGCGGTTGTAGCGTGATAGAATGAGTACAATAAAGACGGAACTATGTCTGATAGGTTGTGGCGTGATAGAATGAGTGCTATAAAAAGTCGATGAGAAAATATCATAGTAGGTGATGTCAGTGCATTTTTAATAAAATATTTGTAAAAGCAAATAGAAAATTTTTGTGCTAAGAACTCAAGTGAACTGAAAACGTAAGCCAAAGTCGTGTGTTTTCGAATCGAATCGGATAGCTGCGAATCAAGGTGGTGTACCAAAAGTACCGATATCTTCGCCTTCCCGAGTGCTATTAGTTGATTGGTTTTTGGGTTTTGTTTGAACGTTGGTTTGTTTTAGATTAGTTTGTATTTAGATTTTGTATTACGTCTGAGGTGTTTTGGTGCTTTGATATCCTAAAGAGTATGGTTCGGTATAGGTAAGTTGTTCTTTTATTTTGTTTTTATTTAGATTTAAGATTTAAAATTCCAAATGGTATTTAATGTCGAACCTTTATGGTATTTAACGCTAGATAGTTGCACTATAAAATGTTTAGTATTTTTAACATTAAAGTGAGTTTTTGGAAGTAACTAAATTTATTGATGATTAAGGCGATATGTAAAAGTTTTAGCGTCCCTGTTACTCCATATTATGGAATACAATACTCCATATTATAGTAATAAATTTACTTCCAAAAACTCACGTAATACTTAGAATATGCGAAAAAATCCTCAGTGCGGCAGTGGCGTGCACAGAACTTTTTGCTGGAAAAGCAAACAATTGGTCAAGAACAACAATAAAAAAAAAATTTTAATATCACTTTGATATCACGTTCTGTGCACGCCACTGAGTGCGAGAGGGACGGATTCGTGGAAAAGTAGCAAAAAGTCGGTTTTTTATTAATATAAAATGTACTAAAGTTGCTATCAAAATTTCGTTTAACCAGGTCCTAGATATTGTTAAAACCCACCTAATAAAATATAGTTGCAGTCTATATGTCATTCTAAATTGTCAAACCAGGAGAATTGGTGTCGAAAAGGACCTCATTTCAATAAATATTTCTATCGAGCCGAATTTCTCCAATCGCGTTTCTGTTTTAACAGATCCTTAGAAAAAGAATCCAAAAATAATATACAATTTTATCAAAATAATACATTGTATACTGAAGTAGATATGCAAGTCCTTAAAGTGTCGATTTTTTTCCGTAACGCCTTAATTTTGAAATTGAAATCCTTGTCTAATATTCCAGCTAAGTCAACCTCAACATGAAACAGCAACACCGGCACATCAAACAAATAAAATCACCACTGAAGTGGATAGCGGAAACACGACAATAACCGTCGATCCGCTCGGATTAACCGCGCTCGAAGATCTTTAGCCGCTGAGCGTTCGGAGATCTTTAAATAGATAGCCCGAGCTAAGTGACGGCAATTAGCTAGCGACGCGCCCTACAGTGACACCGCATCGCAGTTTGCGTATTCTAGATTCCAACTCCAGTTTATTCTTTGGTGTGAATAAATTCTAATTGGGTAAAATAATCCACAAGTTACTTTTAAACATTTTTCTGTCTAAATTTTAGTATGATAAGTAGACATCGGATTTATGCATTTGCATATATATTTGTATATGCAAATGCATATAACTCTAATTACGGCGTTAATGCATATTTTAGCCTTTTTTCCCAATCGTGCATATTTCGTTTAGTAGCGGGAGGTGTATAGGGATCTAGGTACGAAGACGTGAAGGGCGCGAGCGCAGTGGCTGAGTAAACTGACTGACCAGTGCGTGCGTTTTGTCTAATGACGTCAGTTGATGGAGAGAGGTCGTTTTCGGCGTACAAATTGATACTGGGTGACAAACGTCAAAAATTTGCGCTCGAAAATTACTTAATTGCAATTGTCACAACAACTATGCACAATTTTAAATATATTTTGCTGTTTTTGTACCGTCTTTAATTAAAATATATAAAAATAAAAATTATTTTTTGATTTTGCATTGTGTATATTTTGGGCATATCAACAGTTTTTAGTGCATATTTGGGCCTTTTTAAGTGCATATTTGCATGCACATTTTGGCACTTTGTTAGTGCATATAATCCGATGTCTATGATAAGTAATACAATTTGAAGGGTAAGCGGGAAGAGGGATCATAGTCAACAGAAGGTAGTTTTGAAAAAAGTAGAAAAAACTTGATTACGTTATTATATAAGAACTCTTAGTGGGCAATTATTGAAATCACAGTTAAAAATTGTAATCACTGCTTTTTTTTTTTCCTCAAAAGCAAACTTTACTGTCAGCCCATAGCTCCATATTCATAGACAATTTTTTTTTAAACTTATTTTCTAGTTACCTATGACCCTTTTTTAAGTTCTGTTTTTAAGCTTCTTGAGTCTGGTATATTTTTAAAAGCGAATATTCTGTGGTCTGTGTTATTTTTTTCTAGTTTTTTTTTGCTCAATAATTTTTCTTCAGACATTAAAAAGAATGGCGCTAATAACTCAATCTGTGAAAAAAGCTGACAATGACCTTTCTTTCCGCTTACCCTTCATTTGTTTTACGTATAGACAAGATATTTGACGGCTGCTTGGCATGTGGGTGGGTATATTATAGAGTAAATCATCCATCCATCAGCCATATCGTCTACTGCTGGACATAACCCTTTCCAGGACTTTGCCACACCCGGCGATCATCCTGGAAGAATTGCCCATACTCACACACGCTGGGTAGGTGGGTTGGTGAGCGCGGTGCCGGAACCCTCGCACCAGTGACGCCGCTGCCCGTCACCAGTCTGTTCCATATAAGGCCCGGCTATTAGGGATGGATATACTGCCATCCATCGGTCTCAGGCATGTTGGGTCTCCTGGTTTTTTCCCTGTGAGCTGTCCTCTTACTCTCCCCCGAATTAATTTGAGGGGGACTCCGATGGAGGTACCTCCACAGTCGAGCATATCGATACATAGAGTAGATACATTATGACATATTATATTTGCCATATTTGAGCGCCATATTGAGACTTACAATATTAAACTCCGTTAAATCTTGTTCATATTCAACATTAACCTGACGATTCACCCTCGTTTCGTGATAACGGGTTCATTTCACCCTTCCAGCCCTTCCGTTTACACAACCACGTTATACTTGCAACTGTTTTGCCTGGTAACTAAGTCCATTACACTATGTCTCAGATGTCAATTAAACATGGTGGAGCTTATGACTTGTATCAAAACTCACACAACCTAACTTCATTTTGAAGACATGGCGTCTTTGAGTAAACTTCTTGTGAAGTCGTCTGAAGGGTTATTATTATTCGCACTGTGGAAGAATGATTGCCGAAACGCGTTAACTATGTATATACATTCAGTTTTATGGTTTGTCTATCAGTTTAAAAAAAAACCGGCATACCTACTCGTATTTACATACGAGGAGTTAATCAGGTTATAATGTGTTGTCTCCAATTTTTATAATGAGCGTTTTTCTTTGTGTCAAATTTAGTGTTAAACAAGATTCCTAGATGGCTCTGTCGTATACTTTAGCAACAGAATCAACGACAAAATTTGCACAGATTCCAAACAAACTAAAAGCCACTTTGACTTTGATTGCTACGAAACCACATTTTGTCTACGGTGACATGGACAGCGACATCTGGAGGAAAGCTAAGAACTAAGAATAAAAACACAACCAGAAAACCCTCATTAAAATTGTTGTTGAATACCTTTAATACACGGTTAAGAAAAATCCAAATGCTTCTAACGAAAGATAGCTGTACCTTATGCTTCTAAATATCATATTTATATTTGATTTGAAAATAATAACTATAAATCAATAGTAATGTAAAATATTCTAAAAAAGATAGTGATATTAGTAAAGTAGGGAGATATCTTCTCAATTTTCTGCTTATCTATAAGTAAAGTCACATAAACTTCCTATTACTTATATCTTTATTATTGTTTGTAGAAGTTATACGAGCACGCCTTACGTGTGTAATATTTCATGACGAGCCTTATAGGGGGCTAATTTTAAGGCTTTTGATCTTTCAGTTTCATCAGTAATTTGTAGGTAGTTATTAAATTTTAGTTTCCCTTCTGTAAGGATTAATATTAACATGGCAACTCAGACTTTGTTTATGTAGAATGTTATTGAAAGTTTGTATACAGGCAATTACGTTCTAAAATATGTGTACTATCTAAATATACTCAATAAATGACAAAGTACACGTTTCTGTTCAAAGTAGAGAAAAAGCTAGATGATAGAAGTTAGATAAATATTATGTATATTTCAGGGAATTTTATCGTGTCGTTTATTTAACTTGCAATAATTTTAGATTAGAATAAAATAATTTAGTAAAGTGGTAAATGTTAGAATGTTTAAACATAAAGTCTAGTGAAAAAAGAAGTATCATCATAATACTTGTTTAAGTGTTAAACAATATCAGAAAATGGAACCAACAAATAATAATTCAAATAAGCTAGTCGAACATAGAAGGATCTGCACTATGCAGCTTAAAACACCCAACACTGTATTTACGAGTGCTAACATCCAATCAATTTCATCTCCTCGTACATTTGACCCATGACATTAAACAGTAATACCAACCAACACCACCAATCAAAATACTGAGATAATATTTCTCATGGCCTGTTAAAGGTATAATTTTCCTTTCCTTTCCCTTTATCTCAGAAGAAAACATGTTTTATTAAATATAAATAGTTATCTTGGACCATCCATCCAAGATAGATTTTATAAAAAATTTGTGAGAACTAATAACGACGACAGAAATATTATTATTTTATTCTGTTACCTTTTTCCACACGTTCCATCAACTTTACACCCGCGAATATTCGGGTTTTCTTAAAAACAAAATATTTTAACAGTCTAATTTTGCAATTTAAAACTTTCATACATTGGATTAAAAAGTTTTAAATAACAAAATTAGATTCTAAAAAAGTTTGTTTGTAAAAAAAACCGATTATTCGCGGGTGTAAAGTTGATGGAACGTGTAGAAAAAGGTAACAGAATTAAATAATAATACTTCTGTCGTCGTTATTGGTTCCCACAAGTTTGTATGAAGATTGCCTTGGACCATTCACCTTAACAAAAGAATCAATCTAATTTAATTTTCGATATTTTTTCCTCCTTTAGTTACATCTAGCGAAACCAATTACCTATCAGAATAAATAACAAAACAACTCTACTACCAGCATTAATGTGTGTCCAGCGCTATGCGTTTTTTAGTTTCATGAACATTAAAAAATATTGGCTCACCAATTTCAGTTGCCAACTGTGAAATGCTGTAATAAAATTAATGCTCAAAACTCAAACCGAAAACATCCACCAGTTTAAATAATCATTTAGCGAGTAAAAATCACTCAATCTTCCCAATACTCCCCTTACTCCAGAATGGACATTTTTACACATTTTAAAGTAAAAATACACGCTACTAAGTTACAGTAATGGAGCCATTAGTAGAACTAATGTTGGTTTGTAACCTCTCGTTGGAGAAGCGATATTTTGTCCACAGATTTCAGTTAAAATGGTTATCATGTCCTCTCGTTCGCTTAGTTTTTTAAAGCGATGCTTTTACAGACAAAATGGACGGTAAAGAACAAGCTTTTTGTGAGATATCGAGGGTTTTCTTTCATTTGCAATTATTTTTCATGTGAGCGTTGGGGAATATAGGTAAAGTAAAATCAGAACACGTTACATTCTTTGTGCAAATAAATTAAAAAGGCACTTTTTTACATTTTTTTCATGAACCATTAGTAAGACAACCTATGAGTAATAGGTGATATGAACAAGGTTCAATAATCCCTTTTTTTGAAATCGGAAAAAAGTAATGTTTTGTTCTCATTCGGACTGGACTAGTAGCCTATAGGCAAGACAGGAGCAAATTTTTTTTTCTTTTTTCACCTGAAGGGTAATAAATCATTGTTCCTGATCACTAACCGAGTCACCAGTATGAATTCGGGCGGTTGATTAAATTTCACATTATATAATCGTATAATCTGTAAGTGCATGAAGACTTAATTTTTCTAGAACAAAGAAAATGGTTAAAAAAATTCATATTTACGTAGTAATGACTTACGTATACATAATTATAAGACATATATTTCTCATCATACTCGCATAGGTAATATGGTTTACGCTTTTTATGCCGTTTAGCTGTGTATCTCTAAAAAAATCTCTCAGTTCCATTTGCAGCACTTAAAAGTGGCCCGAGTTTTTAAGAATTGACTTTTACATCTCTTTTAATAGGTTCAGGATGTGCCCTTTTGAAAGAAATGGCTTTTTGCTCGGACTTGATTTGATTAACTTTGATTTTAGCATTTTTCTGTAAGAGTGTTTAAAAGTAAATGAAATTATTTGCAAAAAGCTTTCGTCTCTTGATTTCTCTATCTAAATTATTTTTTTAATAAACAGTTTCAATAGATAACTCACTGGGCGGGCGCACGCACACAAATGCAGTAACAATAGGCATTGTGTTAGGGGCGTGGCCCATTGTGGCCCTTCGACCAATCAGAGCACAGAATTTAACAATAGCTCACCGAATTGGAGCATCGTGACTTTTCTATTGTTGGATTTGACTTTGGAATGCCATTCGAAAACCGTAAATAAATCTACCTACATTATATTTTGTAGGTATCTATAAAGATTTAGGTTATTGGTTGATATGCTTATATTTTTTGGAAAAAGAAATGAACCGAATATAGGTAGGTAATATACTTAGTTTCAGTAAATGCTAAAGGTTAATCCCCGAATAAGAAATATTTTTTCAAATTCTTTTAACCAATCATATTTTTGGTCGCGCTAGAACAACGGACATCATTAAGAGCGGTTTCGCAGCCGCCTTTTTCTAATTGATCGTAACGGAACATTTAAATTGAAAATTCAGTCAATAGTTATTCAACAAAACCTTATTACCTATGTAGCCTATGTACCTATGCTGCCAGCGCAAAGTTTCCATGGTTTCTGTAAATAAGAATTTCAAAATTTTCAAGAGGCTATGCGAATTTTATTTTGTCACTGTCACTCCAAGTTAAAAATCGCGCAGTGCGAGAGGGGCGGATTCAGGGCAAAAGGGAAAAAAGTTGGTTTTATATTTTTATTAAAAAAATTAAACAAGCTGGCAAAATTTCCAAAATCAAATATCAGATATTGTTGAAACCCATCTAATAAAATATGTTTTAGTTCTGTACATGGCTGCTACTCGTTAAACGAGGAGAAAAAGTGTGTTAGAAGACCTCATTTCAACAATTATTTCTATAGAGGAAAGTTTATCCAAACATGTTTTCCAAAATCGAATCCCTAGATTATATAGACCAGTAACTGATTATAATTTTCCGTGTATTTCATGAAATACACAGAAAAGAAACACCCGTAATTTTTTCGCATATCGCCTTAATATCAAAATTTTTGAAATTCTGATTTACATAAACCAATGTAATCAAGTTTTGTTGAATAACTATTTAGTGAATTTTCATAACTATTATTAGTTATTATTATGCTCTTATTAAAAAGTCAAGTTAATAAAAAAGTTAAAAACCAGGCTGAAGATGCGTTATCATAGGTATCAATCACTTATCAGTCATTCACTACCATTAAAAAAAAATATTGGTTTGAATTATGAATCCCTTTATTTTTTTTATCCCCCCGAGAATGGGGATTTAAAAACAAAAAAAAAGTTGTTTGATTTGTATTGCCAGTCGGTATCTGTTTTCCGTTTTTTTTAATAGTACCTACATGTCCTGTCTTTTGGCAACAATCTGGTCCAGATGCCAAGTTCAGCCTAACTATAGAATTTAACTTTACACTGCTAGAGATGGACGACTTTGCAAACGATAGGGACCATTTTGATAGTTCATAGCCCAAATATCGTGGTAGAATGAAACTTTATACCTAGGTATAATATCTATCGATAGTATTATCTTGAGTTAAAAGCACTTGTACAGTAGTTTCACTTTATTTATGTTTTCTCCCAACCAGTTTCGGATTTTACACCTTTTACATTTTTTAGACATTATCATTGCTTACGTTGCTCAGTGCTAGTCCCTGAAGTCAATAAAATGTATCTTAATTAACATGTTTCCTTGAAAATTATGTAAAATCCGAAACCGGTTGGGAGAAAACATAAATAAAGTGAAACTAACGTACAAGTGCTTTTAACTCAAAATGTGTTTCAAGTTTCAACAAGTGCCGACAATCGCAAGTATAAATTTTGACTAGTATTATATTATCTATGGCAGGGGTCGGCAACCTTATGACATAGGAGGGCCACAAATGTTACCAGAGGATCAGCGGGGGCCGCATATAATAAATAACGCATTAGTCAATTTCGTATCTTATTTATTGTAGTTTAGAACACAAAGTATTAATAAAATGTAATGGAATTTTTGCGGCTGCATTTGACTTGCATTTTAGACGTAAAAATACGCAGTATTAAAGTCTGATTTTTCATTCCGTAGAATTATGACAGTTCAAGGAAAGGGACGGAACTGTGCAAGTAAGCGAGATGAACTGTATCGTTTCTCCTTTACTAGCACAGAGCCATCCCTTTCCCTGAAATGTCAGAATTCTACGGAATGAAAAATCAGAGTTTAGGTCTAAATGTGCATCCGTTACCTGAAAACAATGCTTGCTTGTTAGTTCAGAATGGAAAATGTCTGCTCACACAAATATGTACAACCAAATACAGTTATCATGCAGCGATTGGGAACCATGAGGGCCGCACCGAAGTGGTTCACGGGCCGCATGCGGCCCGCGGGCCGCCGGTTGCCGACCCCTGATCTATGGTATCGACAACATCACCACCGAAAGAGCATCTACGTATCATAGACGAATACAGCCTACAGACTCCTCATAACAGGCGACCGATTTCTGTCAAAACATCTGACTGAACCAGCAGATATCCAACTCCAAAATTATATGTTTCGGTAGGCCAAACCAAAACGGCTTCTATATTTATTGCGTTAGAGTCTTCGTCTTCGGGAAAGATAAGTTTGTGGCGCTATACGTAAGATTGGAAGAGCCAATAGGATTGCAGTATCCCGTTTCGATTGTTGACAGAATTATTTGTACGCAAGATGTTGAACAATAGACGTCTGTCTGGGTTGTATTGTCTATGGCATCTATCTAACGATGATATCAAACATAATCCACTCAGAAGCTATTACAAAATAACATTGATTGAGTTAGAGAAAGTAAGAGAAAAGTAAAATTACCCCAAGATTATTCGAGTTCTACTAAGCAACCAAAAGCTTTGAGTTGTACAATTTATTTTATTTAAAAGAAACATAAAACAAAAGATTCTATTCCGTATGAGTTAAGTTCATATTACCTACGTGCTAAGAAACAATAGTTCCAAGCAGACTCAAGAAAACTCTATTTAATTTGCGTTAGAGACTACTATAGTTTACCACATTGTTCTAAATACTGCGGTCTAAGAAAGAGAGAAGAGGGGTGAGGTAAATGTGGGGGTAAGCAACATACGAAAACTAAAGTCCGATATCCCCTCGGGTGGCAGCTTGAAAAATGGCGATGTATGGGGGGAACCTATATTTTATGTTTAGAAAGCTTTAGAGGGGGGTGTATTTATTGTGGAGGGAAAAATAGATTTATTTAGGTTAGGGTTTATAGATGTTGCTTTGTAACTCTTTTGGGTTTAAGTAGGTATACGGCTTATTATCTGCTGTGGTAACTTTTCCCGGTTTATAATAGATACGAGTATAACCCGCTAAATTTGATTTTAGCCGAGCTTACGAAAAACGAAAATCTAAATACTAAAAACTAAGATAAGATTATGTTATAAGACAAGATGATTTTATTTGCGTCAAATATGGTATGGTGCAGTTGTTAAATTTAAAATGTTCAACATATTTCACCTTAAGAAGGCATGCAAATATTTACAATTTTATTATTACTTAGAAATTATTTTACTCAAATACACAAACGTGGAGGACATTGGATATTATAACAATGAAAATAAAAAAAATACAGAAACTTTCACACATGTCAAAAATATAAAAAATTTGGATAAAATTAAAATTGCAATGTCAATTACATGTCAAAAATATGTTTTCAAATACAAAACCACATTAAATTTTATTTTTTGTACGTCAAACATTCCTTAACACTACTTTAAAACCAAAGTCATTGGCCAAACAATATTAGCAATTATTTTTTAATTTTCTGTATACAGATCACGGGTAGTGAAACACGCCAAATTCCAAAAGATACCTTCATAACATTCAGTTAGCGTGTAATTATAGAATAAGCAAGTTCGAGACCCTTGGATACGGGACCCTCTTTATTAACAAGGGTTCTCTTTTACCATTTTACTCCCCAATCAGTACTCACCTAAATTCAACCTTATCTGGAAGACATAAGGTTGAATTGAGTATGTATGAGGTGTAATAGTAAAGTTGTCAGAAAACTTTGATGATATGAAACGGGAGATTGAATGTGGCTTCCAGAAAACTGAAAATGGTCTTTATATGTATCAGGAATAAAAGCTGAACTATGAGTTGAATAATAGTAGATTGTAACATAGAATAATAGAGATGTTCTTGTAGGTGCAGAAAGGTTATCATCAGGTTTGGGATGTAGTTTGTTGTTTTAGGGGTGATATTTGGGACATTATGATACACGTTTGTTGGTACTTGTATTGATTTGTGTTATTTATTGTTACCGTCAAAGGCTTAAGGTGTATGCAACGGGTCTTGTTACTAAATGCACAACTTATGTTTGTTTTTCTTATTAGGGTTCCGTAGTACCTAAAAAGTACAAAAGGAACCTTTATGGTGAAACTCAGTTGTCCGTCAGTCCGTCCGTATGTCACAGCCTCATAACTTTAGCACCGTCAAATATAAAGACTTGAAATTTGGCAAAAAATAGTATTGATAGACCCACAAAACATAATGAAAAAAAATTTTAATTGTTCAAAATATTTCCGATACAAAAGAGAGAAGAAAAATATTCCAAAAATACAATATTACCCATATTGTATTTTTGGGATATTTTTCTTCTCTTTCGTGCACCAAAATGCACGCGAAATGGTTCAGAATGAGTCTGATTTCAAGATTAAAATTGATTATAAACATTCCATGTTTAATTGTTTCTTTTGTCTTTTAAGTTAATTGTGTAATTGTGCAAACAGTGTTAAAAATAAAAAAAACTACAGTTAATTATTTAGGTTTACTTTTTCTTTGCAGATTTTAATTAACTATGTTTTCTTGCTATGATTATTTATTTTAGACAAACAACTCAAGCCGCTTTAAAATAAAATTAAAAAATCATTCCAAAAAGCATAATTTTAAAAATTTAATCTATCAAGTGAAAATTTTCCAATTAGGTAACTGGCTTTGCATCGCAAAGATAAAGATCTGAAAAAAAAATATATTTTAATTTTACATTGATCAAGCACGTAGTTGATTAAAGCGCTACGGAAAATAAATCTACACTTTTAGAACTTGCATATCTGCTTCAGTAAATAATGTATTATTTTGATAAAATAGTATATCATTTTTGAAATCTTTTTCTAGGGACCTGTTAAAAACGAATCGCGATTGGAGCAATTCGGCTCGATACAAATATTTATTTAAATGAGGTCTTTTTCGACACCAAATCTCCTGGTTTGACAATTTGGAATGACATATGGACTGAAATAATATTTTGTTAAATGGGTTTTAACAGTATCTAAAACCTGGTAAAACGAAATTTTGATAGCTACTTTAGTACATTTTATATTAATAAAAAACCAAGTTTTTGCTACTTTTCCTCGATTCCGTCCCTCTCGCATTGAGGGTTTTTTCGCATATGGAGTAACAGAGACGCTAAAACTTTAACATATCGCCTTAAGCATATTTATTCAAAAACTCTGCAATTTAGTGAGCCTGGTCTTAACTTTGACTGTTTTTACTTCAATATAATATTTTGTTTCTCTAACAGCTATATCAAAGTATGTGTATGTTTAAACGATAGCTAAAAACAGACAACAAAAGTCTGACTTCTCACTCCTGTCGGTCTAATTTGAAATATTGTCCAGTGTCCCACTGTACCGCTTCGTTCTAAAGTTCATTTATCTTCCAAACAATGCTATCCAGCCGATAATTAATTTCGCAAGTCTTGCTCTGTGATCCGTCCACGACAGAGGCATCCGTTTTATCTCTGACTTATGGCTAACAAAGTCAATTGTCTGGGCTAAAATGGGGACACGAAAAAGGGTAAAACATTTTGTGAAGCTTGGGTGACGTGTGCGACCCACAGGGTTTCGTTTTGGCGAGCTTTTTTCTTTGCTTTGAAGCCAAATTCTGTATAGAACTGAATCAATCGAAAGTAACACAAGAGTATCGATGTGACGTCATGCAAAACTTAAACCTAATGGTTGTCATACATATTAAGGTATCAAGTTGTAGAATAAAATAATAACTTTTTTTTGGAGTACATGGTAGAAACCTCCCGAGAAGTTCAAACTAAGGTATAACCACGTTTTATAGGATGTTACTGATACGCTCAATATTTGATCTGATTATCGATTATTATGGTTGTTAGTTTATTATATTATAACAATGCGCAATTCGCTTAGATTCAATTATGTTAAGGCATGTTAATTCGAAAACCATTTCGAGATTTTGGTTAAATAAGCCATATTTTAGAACTTGTGGTCTAAAAAACCCCATGATAAGGAATATTTTTACGAAAAAGCTGCAACTTTCATTTGTCTTCGTGTGACGTCACTTGAGAAATTGCTGTTTAGAAATGTTGTTATCAATTTCTAATAATTTTGACAGATGCATGACAGCTGAGTAGACAGACAGAGACAGACCACTTCTTTTTTGTAAGCATTCACACATCGCAATCAGTGGGTATAATGTCTAAAATTCTCAAGTGATGTCATATTGGACAATTCTTTGAAAAATTATAAAAAAGTAATTGTTAATTGATATGCCAAAATAATTAAAATTATGTCCTAAAACGGCGTATAATCTCTGAAAAAAAATAAAAAAACAAATCTTTTAGAAATGGGAATCTATGGGAATTAGCTACGGGAATCGTTTGAAGTTTTGTTACAACATCGACAAAGAATAACATAAATAGAATGGACAAATTTCTCGAGAGCAACCATTTATCATTTTAGAGGTAGCATAGAAACTAAGAAGAAAAATTAAACTAGATGTGAGACTCTCTGGTGTCAGAGCATCTCACTTATCAGGTGATTGCTGTATACCAACTAAGGTACACAGATTTCAATACAACTCGCAAAGTTAGCCTTGCTGGAAATGTAGTCAGTACTCAGTTAGAAATAGTCACTTGGCGTCTTAATCTTTTCTCTAGGGATCTTACGTATAAACAATGTACTAAGATTTATACTTTTGTCAAAAAAAAATGTTTTGCACCCTGTTTTTTTTTTTGGTTTTCAAACGTTCGCTTCAAGAACGCGGTTAAGAGATCAGCTTGTTTTTTTTTTCATAAAATAGGTAATAGAAATATGAAGGTATATCACCTAAATTCAATATTTTTTTCCCTACAAAATATTTCAATATTAGCTAAAAGCACACCAATTTCTTGTTTCGCTGCGTGATCACTAGTATTACGCGTTCAAGAAAAAGAGGCCAAAGAGCCAACATATAATCGCCTCTATGAAAAGCAAATAAAGTCTTTGCCATAGGACTTATTGTGCTGGACGGGTAAAAAAAAAAGTTGCTAGGGTATGCCATCTTCTTAAGGGCCTTACTATTGCCAAATGGGTACTTTCTAAAGCCTACTCCTTGTTTTTGGCCAAACCGAAAATAATGAAATAATCAACTCTTAGACAACATATTATGCAACATTTTTCTTTTTCATACCACCAAAACTTCTACATGAATTTTTTTTTAAACTGAATGCTGTTTTTTGTCTTAAATTTCCTACTGCTCCTAAGTGGCGTGGCCGATTGAATTCATTTATGCTTTGATAAATAGATAAACTTGATAGCTATAAACATAACATATGATTATTCAATCGAATAATCACGTCCATGTGAAAAGTATAATTTTCTCCTATTTCGCCCTATCAAGGACGCAGCGAGCATCGTAACAGCCTCTATGCATTGCGCGCTGATATGAACGTTATTTCAATGTCGTTTCCGTTGATATTCGTAGTGACAAATATCGAACTGCTAATTTGGCGATGGTAATCGTCTTAAGGACGCTCTAGTGTAATCAAAGCTAGTTAATCTAGTCCCAGACCGTCACTTGGTGGTGCATCACTAACCTCAAATTTGCCAAACCAAGTAACTCAACCATTGCAGAAGCAAGCTCATTCATCAACATTACTCCAATTCATATCCACATAATGCAATAGTAAAGTCCAGGTTGAATGAGATCCGGCACTTATTTCAACACTCGAAACTCTGGCGCACCATATTGACGAGTCCAACACGCCATTTTAACGCTCCACTGAGCAAATTAAACTAATTTACGACCAATTATAACATTTCTAGGGCCACTAAAATGATTTTAAGCCGCGTTCTAATGCCATTATACATATATTATGAACACTTGTTTATTAATATTGTTTCGTTTGGTGGCTTCCTTAGAAAAGGTCAGAGTAGTTAGTACTTCCTTTAGTAGCTTAGTACTTTTAGTATTGTTTTGTATGTCAGAGACAATAATTAGGTATACAATATCTATTTTGATTCTCAGAAGAATTATAGTGTTGACTGAATCAAATTAGATTTGCAATATACATACATACATATCTATCTTTTTATGTATCTTCTGCAAAAGTATCTCAATAAATAAATAAATAAATACATATAAGGTTTTTACCTTATCTGCGGTTTGTATTTGTATTTATTATTTTTAATCTCTGTTGTGTTTTAACTATATCCAATAAACTAATATTTGATTTAATAATTTAATTTAATTCAAATAAGGATAAAGTCGTGACGTGATTCGGAGAATTAAAAACTTTGTTGAAATTATAATGTCCAAGAAATGATTTTTTATTCTTTCTAGAAGTAAAAACAAAGATTCTTGAAATTTTCTTGATCTTCAGCTATATGATGCTTTAGGCACTTGACTAGAAATTTTTACATCACGTACCTTGATCATGCCTAATTTCTGTCAATAATTCCTAAGCATTTGTTGGTCGTGGGAAATCAATAGATCTAAATACACCAGAAGTAATTTTTTTTCTGACTATCATGATAAAATTTAATGCAAGACAAACAGCAAAAAAAGTAGGGAACATTGAGTGTGCTTTTAAATTAGTAATTAAATTTATTCTAAATGGAAATTCAGTCAGAACTCCCTTATTTCAATTGTAAATTAAATCAATACGAACGAACATTTATTCTTACACCTGTGTAAATATTAAGGGCGCAACGAGCGTTTGCTTTTGTCTCTATCTTTTTCTTTATGTGTAAAGAGTAAAGAAAATAACCAAACTTTTGCACTTTTTCCATGTTTTTCGTTGTTATTTTCATCATATTGTTCTTTAATAAAAAACTATCGTGTATAAACGCTCCAGTTATCTATGAACTTTATTTTAGTAAATTAATCATCATATGAAGTTACTTATTTATGTAAAAAAGTAAGGAAAAAGAGAAAAAAATTACTCGAAAAGAGGTAACTTTGCGAATTTATTCTATAGAGCCAACTTTATCAAATCGTGTTTCCATCGTGTAAACAGTCTCGTATATACACCCAATAATACCAATATATTTCCCTAGATTTTAATTTAATTGTTTACTACTTTAAACAGGGGTTGTAAAAACGTGTTTTTTGTGTGTAAAAAGCTCGGTGCGCTTTTATTGTAGATTATGCACTAAGGGAATAAAGCAGTGTCTTACGTCACGGACGGCATATTGAACCCTGAGCGTAACGAGGGACCCTATAGTTATATAGAGTCCTGAGTAAAGCGAGGGGTTCAAGCTGCCCAAGACAAAGACAAGCTTTATTCCAGAGGAGCATACTCTATTTTTCACACCTTCTGCGAGACAATAAAAAGCTCGACATTTTTTACCAACACTAATAATTCAATAAAATTCACTGACAATCACAGCACCAAACACCGTCTTTTGTTTCACATTCTTTGTAAACGCTTTTTTTCTTTTTGTTGAATTCTGCTTATGGTGGCCAGTTCGATTTTCGAACAAACCTCTTTACAATCCCATATGGGCATTTGTTTTCCACGAGTTTCCACACGAATTTGACGTTCCAAATTTAAATCACTTTAATCCCTAGGGATTTTCATAAAACTTTATATCTCTTGAGATATAATGCGTTACTTTACGTTGAGGTTGCATGATATGTAATTGGACATTGTCGAGCAGGTGGTGTGAAAAGTATCTTTAAAGTTACTTTCTTTTATAATTTTCTTGATTTAAAGCAGGTAGCATTATTATTTATAGTGACACAAGACAGTGTCACTTTGTGGTGCTCTCACCATCTTGTGAGGACAAGATTCCATTGTATGCTCCTCTAATGATATCTTCTCGGAAGACATTATTGTTTTACCGCGAAACATCGCTCTAGGAGGCAAATTGAAAACTGATGTGAAAAGGATCTCACTGGAAATATTTCTTTCTACAGCAATTCCTGGAATATGAATATGCAAGATTTATTTACTATAGCAATAATTCATACTGGAGAAGCTATTGATAAAAATGCTTTATAATGATAAAATTCCGTCTTGATTTCTGATAAGTTATGTCGTTAGATTGTGTGGTACAACCATAGAACTAAGGAATAGAAATGCCATGAAAACCGTGACTGCGACGCACCTAATTTGATCAATACGTCAAGACATAACCCGCGGGCCTCTCATTTCTCAACCGAACGCGTTAGAACAAACATGTTATTAGAACAAAATGGCCAAACATGGCAAATTGTTCTAACTCTTCAAATAACGCAAATAAGACATCCAAAGGAATTTCATTTCACTCGTAAGTAATTTACAGAATAAACCGGTACAATAGAAATGTGACACCGACGAGATGAAATTAAAGTTGCAAAAATCTAGATCAGAACTCTTCAAATTCAAATTCAAATTCAAATAGTTTATTTTGCAAAGCAGGTATAGATATATACACTTTTTACACGTCAAATTTAATCTAATAAAGAAAATATATGTAATAGAATAATAAATGTACATGAACTAAATTAAAGGTTTATTTAATTTATGTAGCAATATATTTACGATTAAAATGATAGGTAAAATATATATTATACAAGGTAAAATCCAATCAGCCGCCCGAACCCATACCGGAGACCCGGCCAGGGACCAGGAACAAGGTTCAATGATCACCAACCGAGCCCCCAGCACGAATCCAGGCGGCCGACCAAATCCCATCCTATATACTACATACTAATAGGTTACATATATAAATACATGCCTACCTCCGCCCATTCGATTAGTCTTGCTAAGAAGAAGGGCAAGAAACTTAGCAAGATCATGTCTTTTTTTCAACATAAAACTTATACTATACAATATATGACTTATATCTACTTTAACCAAGGGATAAGAAAATACAAGACAGTAGGAATCCAGGTTAATGAAAAAAAGAAAAACATATATATCTTTGTCTACCTGTCTCATATAGTCCTTTTCCTTTTACAGTCTGTAATCAATTAATGTTGACACCTTAGAGGAATCATAAGTTAAGAAATTATACTATTTAATTAAATTATAACTTACTACGAGTATCATTATCACTGTAACACCATGCTTCACCATCATCCAAATATTCATTTATTTTATAATATGCCTTTTTCAATAGGCCCTGCTTAATATACAGTTTAAACTTATTCTCTGACAAAGTAAGGACCTCCTTTGGAAGTTTATTGTAAAATCTTATACCATGTCCTACAAAAGAGGTACTCACCTTAGCGAGTCTGATTTTTGGAAAAGCCAGTTTATGCTTATTTCTGGTCTCCTTACAATGTTGCTTACCAAGCCTTGGGAAAGACTCAACATTTTTTCTGACATATCTAAGGACTTGGTAAATATATTCACAAGGAACCGTTAATATATTAATTTCTTTGAACTTTTGTCTTAATGAATCCCGGTGCTTCATATTATAAATAGCCCGAATTGCTCTCTTCTGCAAAACAAAGACTGCGTCTGTATCCGCGGCTCTACCCCATAACAGCATGCCGTATGACATAATGCTGTGAAAGTAACTAAAATAGACTAGTCTAGCAGTATCTACATCAGTAATTTGTCTTATGCGTCTAACAGCGTATGCGGCCGAACTAAGTCTACCACATAGGGCTTCTATGTGGGGACCCCACTGAAGACGAGAGTCTACCGTAATGCCTAAAAACTTTGTTTCGTTAACTAACTCCAGCTTGGACCCCTGCAAAAGCAAATTACCATCCACATGAATTACATTTGGTAACGTAAATTTTATACACTTTGTCTTTTTTGCGTTTAAAACTAAATTATTTACAGTAAACCAATCAAGCACCAGTGATAAAGTTGTATTCGCGCCGTCAAGGATATCTTTACGTCTATTAACTTTAAAAATAAGTGACGTGTCGTCTGCGAATAATACTATCTTCGTTAAGTCTTTAACTAAATATGGAAGGTCATTTATGTAAATTAAAAACAGCAAGGGCCCTAATATGGAACCCTGCGGGACACCCATTTTAACTAATGCTCCACTTGATTTTACCCCGTTAATGTCTACCTTTTGAATACGATCACTAAGATATGACTTCAATAACGCCAAAGATTTGCCCCTCACTCCGTAGTGATCCAATTTACATAAGAGTGTTTCATGATTAACGCAATCAAAGGCTTTCGAGAGGTCACAAAATACACCAAATGCATCTTGCTTTTCTTCCCAAGCATCAAAAATGTGCTTAACTAAAGCAACTCCTGCATCTGTGGTTGACATCCCTCTAGTGAATCCATATTGTTCACAGTGAAGTAACTTATTTAAATTAAAATGAAATAACAATTGATTAAAAACTATTTTTTCAAAAACCTTACTCAATACCGGTAAAACTGACACAGGTCTATAGTTTGAAGGGTCTCCGTGGTCGCCTGATTTAAAAAGGGGGATCAATTTACTAAACTTCATTAAGTCAGGAAAGATACCATCATCTACACATTTATTAAAAATTAATGCCAAATAAGGAGCTATTAAATCAATAACAGAACTTATAACTTTCACAGATAGGCCCCATAAGTCCTCGGTTTTTTTCAAGTTAAGCGATTTAAATGCTTTAATTACAGTTAATGAATTAATATGTTTAAAAGCAAATACAGAAAGACACTGAGGTACGTGATCTATTAAAAGATCCTGCGCAAGCCCAGGGCTTGAATTTAAATCTTTAGTTGTTAAGGAAGGAATTTCAGTAAAGAATTGTTCAAAGGCATTCGCAACTTCTTTATCTCCTGTAACGACTTCATTGTTAATACTTAACTTAAGTTCGTTATCTCGTTTCTTACTTTTCCCAGTTTCAGTATTTATGATGTTCCATACTGTTTTTACTTTGTTATCGGACCTTTTAAGTTTTTTATTCAAGTAGATACTTTTTGCTTTTAAACACACCAATTTAAAGATGCGTGAGTAATTTTTCACGAATTCAGTAAATTTAACATTATTATTGTAGGACTTTATGTCGTATAATTCGTATAAATGATTTCTGCTTTTATAAATACCTGGTGTCGCCCAGTCACTGAAGGTGATTTTACTTTTGTTAGAAAGTTTTTGCATCTTAAACGTATTTTCGAACTCTTTAGAGACTATGTTGAAAAGGTCTGTAAAGAGAGCGTTTGGATCGTCTTGGAGAAGATTAAAATGTGCTAATTTAACTTCTAGATTTGCTTTGAAACAATCTACTTTGAGAGTTGTAATAGGTCTGCAAAAGACTTCTTTGGGCAGTTGTTTTACGCTTTGTTTAATGGTTATAGTTTGGCCACTGTGATCGGACTGCAAGCGGTTGATTACTTTATTGTCTGAATACTCACAATCACAGAATATATTGTCGAGGCATGACGCAGTATCCCGAGTAATTCGAGTAGGTTCTAAGAACACATTAGACAAATTAAATGATTTGAATAAATGTAATAATTTTGAGCGCATAATCGATTTTTCTAGTAAATCTACGTTAAAATCTCCACATATAATAACTTTTTTCTTTGTATCAAATAATAATTTTAAAACCTCTTCCATTGCTTTTTCAAAAATGTTCATCCCAATCGAAAAAGACTTGGTCAAGCTCCAACTCTTCGTAGCTCATGAAACCTAACACTAAACTGTCATAAAATGCAGAGCATGCTGACATTTATTGTCCGCAAAAACAACAATAGCGACTGACAACAGCATGTTTAATTTAATAAAGACGAGAGGCGACCATCCTTGAACTAAGCTCTTTTTAGCTGAGCGGTTTATTCGGGGACATACGGGATTGTGGAAATTGGCACGTTTCATCTATTGAACTTTATCATGAATGAATGAATGAATGAATTGACACTTTATTGTACACAAAAGACATATAAAAGAAAACAGAGTATTGAAAACATAATTTTGTACAAAGGCGGACTTATCACTTAAAGCGATTTCTTCCAGCCAACCTTTGGATGGTGAAGAAATAGTCACTAGAAAAGTAAAAATAGGGGGATAGACGTAATAGATAGAGTAAATTAAATGAAAATCAATAAAGTGTTAATACAGATAACCTACCAAATTAAACTTAATTTTAATAGATATCATAGACTTACATAAACAAATACACAAGAATATATTAATAAATACATCTATAATATATATATATATATGTATATACATTTAAATATCAATATAATAAGGGTAAATAAGTGATGAGACTACCAACCTAATGAAACTTCATAGTGAGATCTGACTTTCCTCTTAAATATCAATGAGGAGTCTTTTTGTAGGTTAATCTCAGTCACAGGTTCAGGGGTGGTGGCACACATTGACTTGAATACAAAGTCATGCTCTGTATTAGTAATGACAGATTTTGTGTGACGTCATAATTAATCATTACAAAATAACTCTACTAAAACTCTAAAAGGTACTGAAATACTTCATGAGTTCATTCAAATGATAATACACTAGATATTATAATATTTCATACCTATTATTTCAGGCCTTTAGGCTGTTTTAGATATTGGATATGATACAATATAGGTGATTATAATAAAATATAAGTAAAAAGAAAAAATAACTAAATATATTAAAACTAAATCAATGCAGTAAATTCATGTAGTACTTACTAGTCTATTTTTCCGGTATCAAAATTACCATTTACATATGATATGGTATGTGTATTAGAAAAATAAAATTGAAGTAGAAGTCAGATATATTTAAAACAAAAAAAAAGTTTTTGTTTCAACACGGAGAAACGATTCTCATTAAGGAAATTTGTCACAGTAAAAATAACATTTTTGAAACAATTCGTTTAGATTTAATTATGTAAGGTTTAATGAGCCGTACCTTCGAACTTTTGGTCTAAAAAAGCTGTAACTTCCATTTGCCTTCGTGTGACGTCACTTGAGAAATGGCTATTTAGAAATGTGTCCTTTGCTATCAAGATAAATTTATAAAAATTTGCTGCCGACTTATTTGACAGATGGATGACACATACCACTTTTTTACAAGCAATCACACATCACAATCAGTATAAGGTCTAAAATTTTCAAGTGAAGTCATAACCGACAATTAAAAAAATATATAAATAGATAATAGTTAATTTATTAACCAAAACAATGAAAACTACGTCCTAAAATGGCGTATATTCTCTGAAAAAAAATAAAAAAAAAACTTTTTAAAATTAAGCTATGGGAATTCTATAGTTTGATTTATAGATGGCAGTTGCATAACATTTAGTGTGACATGGATCTCTGGTAGATTACAATCAGTTTTCCGAGCGAATGGTACTGAAAAATATGTCAGTAATTTCCACAAAATGTCAGTTAATTTTAGTCTTGTGAGTGTTGTTCAGAAGACAAATGAAGTTTAAAATGGAGTGGTGCACTTTAGACGTTGGACATTATGAAGACAAACTTACATCCATTCCTTTTGTTTAAGAGCAATGTGATTGAAGACTGAACATAGTTCAGCAACAGCGTAGTCAGGACTTAGGACCAGGCAAGGGAAAGCTGTTATCACAGACCGCTTATCCATGAGACATCTTATCATATCTTATGAGTATAATATTCGGGTCCTAATCGCGGAAACATACAACATACCTTAAGGCTTGAATAAACGTGGATTTGGTAAAATTGCGTATATATAGCTCGATTTGTAGGCCAAACTGTTTTTTTGACGAATTAAGCCTTTATAGATTATCGAAATTTTATATCTTTACTCAAATAAATATATATCTGTAGGTACCTAATTTCATTCTGTACATTCAATTCACTCGGACACGGAATATGCGTTTGAAATGAATCTTTTACACAATAAAAGATCTCATTATTATCTACAAAAAAGCCTTACTACTTTATTTCTGTATGTCCTAATGGAGCCACGATTTCAAAATAACTGAAGTTTTGCATGCGCGGCATCTGATTAGAGCTGGATAGAGAGTTAAAAAACAAACGCGTTAGAGCGGGACCGAATTTTAGCATAGTGCAGCCCCTTAACGGTTATGTGCTTATGACCAGTTCGCTTGTGACCACGACAGCCTAACAGAGGCGTCGAAACGTCAAGCACATAGCCGTTAAGGTATGTTGTATGTTTACGCGATTAAGACCCGAATCTTATACTCGTAATGTAGGAAAATCGCGAAAGTTTAAAGTTTCCTATCTTATCATATCAACCAAGAACAAGTAAGAATTTTTTGCCATGCCGGGGTGTTGCGGGAAGGGTACAAAGTAAGGAAATAGAGATGGGATAGTATGGAATGACATTTGTATATCAGTGAAATTGCACTGATGTGTTGGTGAAAAAGGTTTGCTCTCCTTACGACGTCTAATGCCTGAGTGCTCTGTGGCTGTTATTAATTATTATAATATTAATTATATCTAATCTGTTACTAACACAATATGGAGCTTGTCTCTGGAATAAAAGACTTTTATTTATTACTTATTTTATTAAATTTTTTTATTTAAAAATTTGAATTGCTTCAAAATTATATAAAAATAGGCCACAAAATTATATAAAAATAGGCCATTTTCAGACAGCGTATTCCTAAGCGACCTACTCCACCATGAACACGTAACAGACTAAAGATAATATTTAAAATAAAGGTCAAATCCTAGGCGCGGGCCCTTTACCCCGCCTTACAATAGTTATTTCGACCTACCGTCATTAGCCAATTACTTGTAGTGACAGCAACATAACCTGGAAGTGCGGGCAGTGGCGTCGTTCAGCTAGAACTGTTACGGTTAAACCGAGGAATGCGGCCGTTTGATGAATGACTGGGACGGGTTATGGTGACTGACGTTTCCGAATTGGATCTCTGGATGCTTCTAAATAGATTCCGATTGCTTTGTAATTATAATTAGTTATGTGATTTTGCGTAGTTCAAAACATCAGTTAAAAAGTCTGTGCTTGTCTTGCTTCCATGTACAGGCTCCGTTAAGAGTCTAACTAAAAATATGCCTTCGGCCTTAAATAACATTGGTAGCTCTAAGGTCCGTCAAGACTTCAAGAGTCTAACTGGGAATATGCCTTCGGCCTTAAATAACACTGGTAGCTCAATCAGTAGAACTTCGGAATCTCAATCTTGAAATCCAATTTCGAATTTTAACGATACAATATGCACCAATAAGTTTTTTGAAATGTATGTGCATAGTATTTGTATACTTACCACTTGCTGTCAGTAAAGGAAAACACTGCAGGATAAAGATGCCTAAATAGTGTGTATTTGTTATGTTTAAAGTACGACGATAAGGCGCCTTCTATCACGCTGGGATGTTAAAATCGTCGATAAAATGTTATCATTACGAGTGTTGACTGTCCTAGTGACAGTTCACACTCGAAAACACCTATGACACCCCCTCAGTGATATATATCCTGAAGAAATGTTTATTGTCAAACATATTCGTCATTTGTGTAGGTATACTGGTGTTTTTTTTCAATTGGGCTGTGGAAGATGGCTGTGGAAGAAACCATAAAAGGCTTACAAAAAAACGACGAACTGAAAGAAAATTGTCAAAACATATATAGGCAGTACCTAAATAAATAGGCAGTACGCATTTGACCCATAATCGTGTGTCTACCTGTAGCAGATCCAACCTTATCCGCTTATTATTGCTGGGACGTCACCAGAGCGCTTTGTTTGAAGTCCGCTCGTGTATAGTTGGCGTATTGTGGATTGGCTACTACTAAAACTATAGTGTAAAAATGAAAAAAATTACACTTATTTTGTTAACAGTCCTCATGGAAACAGATATATCTAAGTCATACAAAATCTGCTGTTTCCGACAATCGTTAACATAAAATAACAAGCCTTTTAATAGAGGAATTGTACTATATTTACCGAGACGTTGCAAAGCGGTCCATTCGCCCCTCAGTATTGATTATTTGTTTTTGAAAACAATACCTCGATGTGACTTCTGTTATAAAATGCAATTACACATGATTATCATGGTACGACGGCAGGTCACGAATTTAGTGTCGAGGGTCGAGATGGCGGCATTGCCTTTGGCCCGGCGGCAGGTGTCAGTCGGGGGATTGACTCCCTTTGCAACGTCGTGGTAAACGTAGCCCAACTAACACACAAGCTGCTTTATTCGCTTCTGTAAATCCTCTTGGACGCAAAAGAGGGTTATAAAAGCGGTGAAATTTACTTGTAGACATAGAAAAACGTTAGCTAATGCTCTCAGCAATTGTTGAAGCTTTGAGGTGCAGAAAAGAGTTAGTAAATGCTATTTTAGCGATTTACAACTCCAATAGGCAGTAATAGTATGCTTAGGAAATATAAAAGTGTAATCATAACGCCAATGTATGGCAGCCGTATATCCGATATTACTAACTCCGATACAAGAATTAAGCACGTACAGTTGAGTTTAAATACTCTCGTAGAGTTACATAATGCTTAAATGGAGTCTATTAGAGTTTATGTTCTCTTAATTCAGTTAGAATTTGCCATTTTAGACCAATGACACAAGAGCGATTTATATTTCTATTATACGTGACATCGCCGTATAGGTGCGAGTAGGACTCGTGCCTTGAGTGTTCCGTACACACTTTATCAATGAAATTCATGTTTTTTGTTAAATTAGCTTTTCAAATAATTTGTAATAGTTTAAAATAATAATAATATGATGATGATGATGATGATGATGATGATGATGATGATGATGATGATGATGATGATGATGATGGTGATGATGATGATGATGATGATGATGATGATGATGATGATGATGGTGATGATGATGATGATGATGATGATGATGATGATGATGATGATACGATACGATACGATACGGTACGATACGATACGATACGATACGATACGATACGATACGGTACGATACGATACGATACGATACGATACGATACGATACGGTACGATAAGATACGGTACGGTACGGTTCGGTATGGTACGGTACGGCACGGTGCGATATGATACGGTACGGTACGGTTCGGTATGGTACGGTACGGTACGGTACGGTACGATAAGATACTGTACGGTACGGTACGGTTCGGTATGGTACGGTACGGCACGGTACGATATGATACGATACGATACGATATGGTACGGTACGGTACGGTACGAAGAAGTACGGTACGGTACGGATACGGTATGGTACGGTACGTTTCGGTACGACATGGTACGGTACGAAGAAGTACGGTACGGCACGATACGGTACGGTACGGTACGGTACGGTACGGTACGATACGGTACGGTACAAAAAGTACGGTACGGTACGGTACGGTACGGTACGGTACGGTACGGTACGATACGGTACGATATGATACGATACGATATGACATGGTACGGTACGAAGAAGTACGGTACGGTACGGTACGGTTCGGTACGGTACGGTACAATACGGTACGATATGATACGATACTATACGACATGGTACGGTACGGTACGAAGAAGTACGGTATGGTACGATACGATACGGTACGGTACGATACGGTACGGTACGGTAGTACGGTACGATACGATACGTAATATAACCGACACCGACCCGAAATATATAGATGAGATAACAGTATTTATATTTAAATTATCATGTCTATCAGTACCTATTATTTATATTTATAAAACAAAAAACATTAAAAGCTTTTATAGTGTATTTCATTTTAAACCATTATATATTTGCTACCGTACCCTAAAATTTTATGATCGATTGCTATCAAGGCCATGATTTGGCTTTATACACCGCTATCATATTGCTCTAAAACTTAGTCACCTACTTTCTACGTCCTAACGACGTATGAAATGCTCAGAGAAGTTACATACTCCTAAGAAATATTCCGCCATTGTTATTTTTATTTTGTTGAATTGGTTCATCGAAATTATCGTTTCGTTACAGATATTGACGACAAAGAATGAAAGAATTTTTAAAAAGAATGAAGGAGTACTACATTGCTGCAGTTGCAGCCGATAATTTAGAAAATAAACGAAATATCTAACCTAACCTCTTTGCACATTTCTCTAATTTTCAATCTTCTTTCACATTATTAGGAAGGCGTATTAAAAACGAAGTGGAAAACTATATATAGAATACCAGTAAAATTATCTTCGTAAGGAAATTTCACTCACAACACACATAATACTATACCATGGAAAAAATAACATCCAATTTATTTGCGTCGCATATCGTTCACTTTATTTGTATCTTACACCATTTTAGGTTAAGTTTTAAAATGAAAGAGTTCGCAAATTAAACATTTCAAGGAAAAAAAGAGATGGAACATGACTCAAATCGCAAATAGAAATACAAGGTAGTTAGTGGACTCCCAATGACGTATAAATCGCTCTTGTATTGCGTTTTGGACTCCTCAGTGTGTATAAATCGCTATTGTAACCCTCTTATATTGACGAAATCGCAAATAGAAATTAAAGGTAGTTAGTGGACCCCGAATGACGTATGAATCGCTCTTGTATCGCTTTTTAAGCCCCTCGATGTGTATGAATCGCTATTGTAACCCTCTTGTATTGACGAATGCCGCTTAATTTGTGCCCAAATGGACATATAGCGAAGGTATATCGGGAATATATCCGGATATAAAGCCAGTTCGTATTTCATCAATACTTAACGGCTTACGCTCTATCGCTCATGTATTTCTCAGTTTGGTTAGTTGGGAGTGTAATAAAAATATAATCCAAAATCGATTCTAACAAAAAACAAAAAGACTTTTCTATGAGTGGCCAATTCTCACAATAGCGACTGCAAGAACAGCATTATCGAAGCCAGCACTCGCGTACTGTTATGAATTATTGTCATCTATTCTCAGAGAGGACGAGAATGAGAATGGACACAGAGATGCGCGCGCGCACCTCGCTAGCTCGATCTATATGTCATACTGAGTGTCATTATGAAACAGGGCTTTTGTGTTTCTAATTAGATTTGACCTTTATTAAAGACTAACAAATATTTAATGTTTTTCGATAATCACACAAATATACTCACGCATATCTCCCAGATAGATCCCAGGGGTAGGCAGAGACTACAGAGTTCTATCTGATTTCGATAATTCTTTATTATATTCCTTACTAGCCTTTCGCCCGCGGCCCCGCCCGCGTTTTTTCAATCTTTGCCCCGTTTTCGGCTTGGTGGCTATTTTATCAACACTCCTTATAGCAATAGTGTTGACGAGGGGCTCTTCGATGATAATAAAGAAAACCGCATCCAAATTATTCCTTGTGGTTCTCGAGTTTAGACAGACATAAATTCTAAAAATTGTCGTTTTGGCCTACAGTACAACACCAAGTTTTTTTTTTATGGTTTAAAAACCAGCCCTCAATCTTCCGTTTCAGTATGAAATTGACCGATTTCCTTAATTAACCTGTCCCTCTTCCCTGATTATTCACCAAAGTTAAAAACAAAAACATTTTTTGCACCTCTTAAAATATTTTTTTCAGCACTTAGCGATATCTCAGCCGCTCATATTTCAGTGTTTCCGTCGTGCGACAATTCACGCGTAAAATTGGCAACGTCGCATCCGCCGCGCGCGCTGATTTCCGGTTGAAAATGCACAGAGTTATTGTTTCTTTTTTCTTTTGATGTGAGTGAGAGCGGAGATTTATTGTCACATGTGGCTAAGATGGCCGTTATAATAGAAATGATTTGTGTGTGGTTATATTATTGTAGTCTAAAATAATTTTTTATTGTTATTGTAATGGATTGTCATGAAAATTAACAGTTATTTTATTTTTCTTTGGCACTCGAATAGTGTGCATTTCAAGGTCTAAGACGAGTAAAGTACTTTCATTAGAGTCGACAAAAAAAAGTAGGTACTTTATCTGACACACATTCATACTTGTAGTATAATACCTATTATGAGTTTATAAGTATGTCCTTTTATGTTACCTATCAGTCAACCTATATTTTATGTAACTGATAGCAGTCAGCCTGTATTTTCACCCCCTTCCTCTTCAATCATCCACTTTTCACCACTTCGTGTTGACAACCTGTTGCCCGATCTGGCAACAACATGACTAATGTTTGTGCAACACCCCCTATTATTTTGGGTAACCATTGTTGGTAGGGTTGCCACTTTAAGAACCCGCTCCGAATCGTACTTTATACATATCTAAAAACCACACTAAAAACCATAATAACTCGCGAAAGTGGAATAATGCAATCAAATTAATTTTAGGCTTTCATTTAGACGGTCAATATAAAGTGGTGTATGACCCTGATTTTTTCACAAACATCGCGTTGGAGACCAGAAAAATATTTAATTTAAAGTGTCTTCACGCTAAAATCGAATACTTTTACAAGGCTTCGTTAAGTGATTTATGAACATTTAACAAGCAAACTAAGCACATACACCACTTGGAAGTATTATCAATATTCTAATTAATTAAAAAAGAATAAAAAATAACAAGTAATCGAGGCACGATTAAGGTATTCGGAAATAATTATTATTTGCAAAAGCAAAGGGCGAGACTCGCTCAGCACAGTTCTAACGGTGTGGGGCAAAGCGTGAGGCGCTTGTTTAAATCAGCCAGCCAAATATGCGCTTTATTGTCGCGATACGTCTCGCTTCGCATCAGAGTTGGCGTCGTCCTGCACCGAATACGTTCATCAATTGAAACGTTTCTTTATGCTGAACATGTATTTAAAATGCATTAATTTTTGTTTACTAATCGTTTAAATCCTGATCTTGGTTTGTATAGCCGAGTTAAAAAATATCTTGTAGGTTCTTAATAATTTATTTGATAGATGTAAAAGATGAGTATGGGCGTGTGTGAGTATAGGCAATTCTTCCAGGATGACCGCCGGGAGTGGCAAAGTCCTGGAAAGGCTTATGTCAAGCAGTGGACGAACTAGGCTGATGGATGTAAAAGATAACCTTAAAATAAAGTTGCCAGAAGCCTTTTTTATTCTGATGTCAAAAGTCAACCTCTGTAACGATGGGACGAAAATCATCGGTGAAACGTATGTGGAAGAGTGTTGACTATTTGGACCACAGTCGAGAC
Organism: Ypsolopha sequella; assembly: GCA_934047225.1. Lineage (NCBI taxonomy): Eukaryota > Metazoa > Arthropoda > Insecta > Lepidoptera > Ypsolophidae > Ypsolopha > Ypsolopha sequella. The sequence continues at coordinate 23,711,344 of OW203993.1, forward strand.
TGACAAATACGTGTCTACTATCAACAATATGTGTTTACTATCAGTAGAAACGTTATTGGTACCAAGTTTTTCTAATTGTAAGTTACTATAATTTGTTTTTAAACTGTTTGTTTCCCTAAGAATAAATAAATAAATTAATACCTTTTCGGTCGTACATTGACAAAATATGTGATTTAATGATAACATTGATTGATACAGCCATACTCATACAGCAGAGTCGGTAAATGATCTATAAAGAGGTTTGATGTCCCTCTTTGCGACACTAGAAGAATAAAATTTTCGCTTTCCGTAAGTACTGATTGTCACGTGGAGTTGGGCTTGAACAAGCGGGGACACATATTTGCAAATTTCACAACAAAATTACTTTGATTTAATTATTAACATTTCTTGAATTGACAACCCTACGATACACCGCTACTACTGATAGGGCACTTGTTGCACCCCTCACAACAATCGAGTTTGTCGAATGGGTTCAGTAGGGAGACCGTTACGGTTACCTTCCTGTTAGAGGGAACCCTAATGGAGAGGGTTTCGGTGGAAACTTGACGGTCATTTTGTAATGAGTTACCTGAAACAAAAAGAAACAAACGATTGTTAGGTGAAAATAAAAATGTTGGTATTTATGGTCGACACGATTGCAACTTTATATAACGTAAATGACACTTTTAGCAAAATTAGAAAATAAAAAATAAAAATAATAAGCGTAATTTTATTTTGCGTATTTTGCAAAAAGCATCTGACCCCTTATCAAGTACCCTGTATAAAGTTGGTTGCATCAATTGTATCAGTTAATTTGCGATGCATTAAAATTAGTTCCATCCATCCATCAGCCTAATTCGTCCACTGCTGGACATAAGCCTTTCCAGGACTTTGCCGGCGGTCATCCTGGAATTGCCCATACTCACACACGCTGGGCAGGCGGTTTGGTGAGCGCGGTGCCGGAACCCTCGCACCAGTGACGCTGCTGACCGTCACCAGTCTGTTCCATATAAGGCCCGGCTATTAGGGATGAATATACCGCCATCCATCGGTACCAGGCATGGTGGGCCTCCTGCCTGTGAGCTGTCCTCTTACTCTCCCCCGAATTACTTCGAGGGGGTCTCCAAGTAAGATGTTGGTACCTCCACAGTCGAGCCCGGCATCAGCTCTACTAGCTCTAAGATTAGTTTATACATTGGAAATGGCAATACTCGATACTGTTTTTTTAAAGCCTCTGCTAAAGATCTACTGCATTGGACAGCCCTATCCCAAAAGCAGCAGAACACACAATTTCCTATTAACTTGTTTCAAACTTCACATCAATACCACAGAACAGTGCCACAAAACCTAACATGCCTGGGCCTAACTTCAGCTCTACTTTACGAGATACAGCGGTTTAATACAAGGGTCCAAGTTGTTTGTTTCATGTTTTGTTCAAATTGAGTCGTCGTCGTGTGTGTTGTTTGCAGGGTTGGATTTCGTAGTATAATTATACTATATATGTAGTATATAGTATCGTAATGGAACTATACTACGTAAAATACCATAATTTTATCTTCAGGCCGGCCGACTTGTTTTATTGGTTGAGACGTTTTGCTTTTTAACATTTACCCTACAATATAGGGAATTTCTGTGCGTTATGAATATTTTTAGTATTTTTTTTTTAATTTCACTAACAAATAGGTTATTTTATTAAATTATGAATACATATAGAAAATTTAAAAAAAAATTCAGTAACAAATAGGCTATTTTTATTTCAATTCAAAACAAAAATCAACGAAAAACGAAACGTAGTATAATTTTAGCCAAGTAGTATATTTTTAATTCCCATAGACAATAATGTTCCGAGGGTCTGAATCCAACCCTGGTTGTTTGCAAGAGACACTTTATACCAGTGGTGCCCAGACGGTTGATCGCGATATTCGCGATCGACCGGTCGATTACCAGAGGCCCTTAGGTCGATCGCCAAAAATCCTTCGCATCGACATACCTATGCGACTCGCATAATGCGAGTCTGCGTTCTCTCAAATGAAAAAAATCAAATCCAAATATCGTACTCGTCTCACAAATGAAAATTTTGCAGAAGACCAGCAGTGTCATGCTTCGACTACACGATGATTTGTTTTTTTTTTTCGCTATTTTTTGCTATTTTTTGCTATTGCTATTTTTTTTTTAATTAAAAATATTGCATCCAATTTAGTTTTATTTATAAAAATATTTTACTGATAATTATTGAGGAATGAAAACTTTTTTGTACAAGAGTCGATCTCCAAGTCATATATTTTTGGTAGGTAGACTTTCATAGAAAAAATTATGAGCACCACTGCTTCAAGTATACGGTTTATGTGGGTCTAAATAGATCATTAGAGTACAATTTTGGCATAAGTGGCAAGTTTAGAGATCTGTTTTCTAGTTTTATTGTGTAAATAAGAGTTGTTTTTCTGGAAAAAGAAATTGCTACCTAATTATGTCTAACTAGCTTTTGCCCGCGGCGTCGACCGCGTTTATTAAGTTTTGTTACGGCATAAAAAGGAGCATATATCATATTTCACTACTTATGTGCAAAGTTTCAGCCCAATCAGTTCAGTAGTTACGGCATGAAGGAGTAACAAACATACATCCATCCGTACATCCAAACTTTCGCATTAATTATTTTAGTGGGATGGGATCATATTATGTGGGTTCAAATCCCGTAGTGGCATGTCTGTGTTCGGTCTGCGTGCTTCGGGTGGATCCATTTGTGCCCCAAGTACGCTGATAGGGTAACTCATTACTCTGGGACCACAAAATAGATACTACCAGAAGGCCGACTCGACGACGCAAAAACAGACGCACACATGCATAGACGCGTACGTATGATGATCTCGGCAGAATTTCGTATTGGCATTCACCCGAGTATAGCTCCAAGATCGTCGTACGTCGCTAGTTATTCGGAGTAAACATTCTGTAAGTGGTTATTTTGTGCCTGGACGTGATAATTATCGGTGAAACGTGGGTGAGCGAGTGTGGACTGTGACTCGCATTTCAAACTGCACACTCGGAAACACCCTCGGAGATTCACGTCATTGAAATATCATTACAGATAGGAAACCGTTTTTTTTTTACTGGATATTCTATCTTATGACCCGGCAATAAGATTAAAAGTTACATGCACGATAATTTTAAAGAAACAATGCGTGGTAAAGGCGAGTGAACAAGTGAATGAATCGCGCGCTCATTGATGTTGATCCAGACCAGAAATAAGCGAAGCCGAGTGCACTTTGGACGTAGATATACTAACATATAGACCGGAAAGACAGCAGTTATTATTATTCCTCATTACATTTTTTTATTTATAGAACCAAACTCATGTATTTGTAGTTATGGTAAGCAAGTAAACCCGATATATACCTATAAGTTTTATAAAACTCGCTTTTAGACACAGTCAAAATTAGAGCTTTTTGTATGATTTCACAACAAGATCTATTTTTTTTTGTATAATTAAGATCATTTATACAAACCTTTATCTGCATAGCCAATCAGTTAAGAAAACGAGTAAGATCAACTTTGAGATGACGCAAACCTTTTGTATGCAGCGTCGAGTTCAGACGCACAGAAACTTGCTTGACGTTCAAAGAAAAGAAAACTGCCACTTCTAGACCTTTCCTACATCTACCCACGGGGCAAGATGAAGCGGAATGATTATCTGAGGCATTTCCGAGCTAACATCTTATTGTAGCAACAATGTTCAGAACAAACAGACGCACTTTACTTACTGACTGTACAGTACAAGTGATATATAAAAACAAATATACTCGTACATATATACATAAAATAATACCCTGCTGACTGACTGATCTATCAACGCCTAGACTTAAGGGCTTGACCTAGAATTTAGATCCCTTGTATGACGTAGCTAAGAAATTATTTTAGGGATATTCCCACGGGATCGAGAAAAACGGGATTAAGGCGATATGCGAAAAAAATATGGGTGTTTTTTTTTTGTGTATTTCATGAAATATGTTTGGGTAAATTTTCCTAATGATATGATCACGCAGCGAAACAACAAATTGGTGTTAAAGTTTACTGAAATATTTTCTTGGGAAAAAATATTTGATTTCATCCGGTTAGTACGACGTAATATCACCGGTCGTTATATCCGGATTCTACTGTATTAGTAGATTTAGTAGCATCTACCTACGTCAGCTGCAAGATATTGATACTTCACTTCACAGTTTTCACTCAACCTTCATACATATTCTCACACCTGTTTGCGAGAGGGGTAGGCAGAGACTACAGATTTCCATCTGCTACGATCCTGACACACCTCGTTCGTCTCTTCCACATCCATCAATCTAGTCACAGAAGCTCTTCTGTTCCGGGTACTTTTGACATTGTCTATCTTCAGTATGTCGCCAATTTATCAGTCCACGACCTTAGGATGGCCTGGTCAAGCTTTATCTATCTGAATGCGTATATACAACGTGTAACAGAAAGGTGTAACCATATTTGAAGAGCTTATTCAGTCAATGGTATAGAACAACTTTTACTATGGAGCCAAACCTGAAATCTCAAAAAAAATCTGCCCTTCCATACATTTCAGCAAAGCGGCATTGCATTTTTTTATGAAACAGTTAATTTTTTTTTCGAGATACAGTGTTTGTTCCATAGTAAAAGTTGTTCTATACCATTGACTGAATAAGCTCTTCAGATATGGTTACACCTTTCTGTTACACGTTGTATATAAATAAATGATAAGAATGGAGGTAACTACTATATATATATGTATGGTTATTATACTGTGTATTTCTTTCAATGGTTTGCCAGTTTAGAAACTCTAACTTATGCGTGTAAACAGGGGCTATTCTGCCTACAAACCGTACTGTTTGGTAGATGTTGATTTCATGTTTTTTGCTTTTTGTGACGTGTAAATGAATGTGTTTCATTCAAAAATGTGTTTCATCATTCATTCCACATGCGCGCCATAAATGTGTTTTATTCATTCCACATGCGCGCCATGAATGTGTTTCATTCATTCCACATGCGCGCCATGAATGTGTTTCATTCATTCCACATGCGCGCCATAAATGTGTTTCATTCATTACACATGCGCGCCATAAATGTGTTTCATTCATTCCACATGCGCGCCATAAATGTGTTTCATTTATTCCACATGCGCGCCATAAATGTGTTTCATTCATTCCACATGCGTGCCATAAATGTGTTTCATTCATTCCACATGCGCGCCATACATTTCTTCCGTCACTCTACTCAACCTCCGGACTTCAAATCTCACTTTCCATAATGGAACACAAAAATGCCGACCATAGATAACAAAACCGATAGAACATAAATATTGTATTATTATAACCACAACTTGGCTCGAACAACAGCGGTATTGCAAAACGATCAAAATGATCGCTTCATTCAGAGAATATCCTCACGACGAACGAGACAAATATACGCCTATCGCACTAGAGTGAGAGAGACGGGAGACGATCTTAAGTAGATCTTGGCAATTGTCCACAGGAAGCTTTTGCTTTGTGCAAAAGGACTAATTATATGCGGGATATAAGTACTGAAATACGATAGAAGTGGCTTCATTCAATCGTCGTAGGTGTGAAGAACGGTTCTAATGTGTCAATTATGGGACCCTAAAACATGAAATACAGAACAGAACCTTTGTTTTGCTGATAATATTAGGTCTTTACATATGAAATTGCTTTTTTCCATAGAGAATTTGAAGGAAACTCAATTTTCAGTACTAACATTTTTCCATTTTTTTTAGGAATGACAAATCCAAATTATGTAATTTCTTTTGTGTATAAATGTCACAACATTAAGCTAACAGCAACATTAGTTTAATTTTTGAAAAGTTGTCAGCTGTAAGAAATTATTACGAATCTTATCATGGAAATGGATGGCATTTAGGTCGAATTGTTTTTGAAGATTTAATGTTTATAATCAAACTGAAGATAAAAACAAAATTTAATACGTAGACGTAAAACCTTGAAATGAACTTTCAAACAAAAAACAAATAATTGAAATAGCTATTGAATTAAAGGAATTATGAACTCATGAATCTGTAAGAAAATTTCGGCGATTTCATAGACCTATTATGTACGAAAAAAAAAACATGTTGTCACGATGACATAAATCCCCAAAGGGGTGTCAGAAGTGTTCCCAAGTGTAATTTCTGAAATGCAAGTCGCAGTCCACACTTGGCACACCCGCTTTTCATAGACGATTTCACAGACAGACGTCCCAAACATGATGGGTGGTGAGCTTTATCGCCGTACTTCGGGCACAAATATGGACCACTTCCGAAACACGTAGAAGCGTAGAACGGACACAAATTAATGTGTACCGCGGGGATTGAACCCACGACCTCTGGGTTAATTAGTATAAGTGGGCGCTTCACTCGGCCACAGAGGCGGTCATAATATGTGAAAAAAAAAAAAAAAACATTTATTTATAACATATGTAACAGCTTTAGTTGTCGAATTCTCCTTTTAAGTTTTCACCTGTAGTGGGAGAAATTCGCTGTTTCATCCATAGTTTTAAATATTTAAACAAAGCAAGACTTTAAAATATACCATCGAAGAAAAAACCGCCGTCCCGCTGATCACCCGCACTGCAACATGGCACATTATGTGAAATAACTGCTAATTGCTTAATGCTATTATAAATGCGACTTAAGGCGATATGTAAAAGTTTTAGCGTCCCTGTTACTGCATATGCGAAAAAATCCTCAGTGCGAGCGAGAGGGACGGATTCGTGGAAAAGAGGCAAAACGTCGGTTTTTTATTAATATAAAACGTACTAAAGTTGCTATCAAAATTTCGTTTAACCAGCCCCCCTATTCTGTATCTTTAGTTGCCAACTGTACTAGGTGCCTATCATGAAAAACATAGATAAAAACTGAAATTTCAAAATTGCCTTTAGTGGGTATTGAACTATTAACGAACTTGTCGTCACTTCAAGTGCGAACATATCCTTGGGAAATCGGAATTCGATGGTATATCTATGGTTTTGATGATAGGCACCCCGTACAGAAGGCAACTAGAGATACATAATAGGCCCGCAGGTCCTAGATACCGTTAAAACCCATCTAATAAAATATAGTTGCAGTCTATACGTCAATCTAAATTGTAAAACCAGGAGAATTGGTGTCGAAAAGGACCTCATTTCAATAAATATTTCTATCGAGCCGATTTCTCTAATCGCGTTTCTGTTTTAACAGAGTCCTAGAAAAATAATCCAAAAATAATATACAATTTCATCAAAATAATACATTATTTACTGAAGTAGATATGCAAATCCTTAAAGTGTCGATTTTTTTTTTCCGTTAAATAGTAGACATCCATATGTACATGGTGGGCTAATTCAGTAGTGTTTCAACAATATGAAGATCCCAGGTAGATACAAAATCGACGACATTATAGTTTGTAACCACTATGTAACTCTTTTATCTGTCAAACGTACAGCAATTACTACGTCAAAGCAGATGTGATCTGCAAATGTAACATCACCAACAAAACCTCTTCGGACGAAAACACAGACATCAAAGCTTGGCTAAACTAAGATAATTAGATAGCAATGAATATATTATAGATTTATAGATTAATCTACAACGTGTAACAGAAAGGTGTAACCATAATTGAAGAGCTTATTCAGTCAATGGTATAGAACAACTTTTACTATGGAGCCAACCGGGAAATCTCAAAAAAAAAAACTGCCCTTCCATACATTTCGGCCGAGCGGCATTGCATTTTTCTATGAAACAGTAAAAAAAAAATTTCGAGATACAGGGTTTGTTCCGTAGTAAAAGTCGTTCTAAGCCATTGACTGAAAAAGCTCTTCAAATATGGTTACACCTTTCTGTTACACGTTGCATAATATACAAGGTGAATTTGTAAACATCGTCCAAATCCATACTTGAGCCTTGGTATGTGATCTCAGATCTCTGCATCATGAACCAATAACGATTTTTGTAAAGAAATTTCGACTCCTCATGGTGTATCACTCAGGACTGGGAGTGAATTACTAAATAAATAAAATAAAAAGATTTTTTCAATGCATGTGCTCGTAAAAGCCCACTTTTTATGCATCAAAACCGAACAGAAAGTCGATTATTTTGCCCTAGGGCTTTATTATTATTATTTTTTTTAATTTATTTACAATGGTTGGCTAACCTGCAGCCTTTCCTGTGTACCATAGACGTTATACTTTTTTTACACCGTTTAACGGCTATGGATACAGTCCTTTTGAGCCAATTATAATTTAAAGTTCACATGATTATATTTGTTTTCATTTCCTCACACTATGCATTGAAAAATGTAGTATGATACACGGGCGTAAAAGCAATAAATTACTCGGTTAAGTTTAAAACACTCGCTACGCTCGTGTTTTAAATCTTCCTCGTAATTTATTCCTTTGCGCCCTTGTAGCATAAACTACTATTATTCAACAGAACACAACACATAATACTTAAAGACTATTTAGGATTAGACAGGTTCTGTTGAAAAGGTCGGTGACTCAGCTTTTGTCCCTTAAGCCAGAAGCAAAGGGACGCTGTTATTCTGTCACTGCCTGTTCATCCATAAGGATACTTAAAACAATAAACAATAATTAACACAACTATGATTAAAACACATAAAAAACAATAGCCATTTTTAGGAACTTGGAACTTCCATGGGAAGTCGAAATTTCATTATACGAATTTCACAACAATTGTTATCGATTCATGATGCTGATCACTTACCAAGCCTACAGTATGAATTTGGACGATGATCAAAAGTCACCTTGTGAACAATTGTCCCCAATAAAACACCGTGTGATAATGAACCTTATATAATATCAGGTGTATGGATAGGTTGAATGGTTTTGAAATGGTTGGTTTGCAAATGATACTCGGAATGACTACTGGTAATGTTACAGAACAATCGATATCGCGATGTAGAATACCCACAACGCCATCTAGTTGGTGACTGAGGTGAACAAAAACTTATATAATACAAAACTGAACTCCAAACTAATAATGGGGTCTTGACAGATTAGACACCTTGTGTAGGTAAAAGAATACCCCCTGACTGACTGACTGATCTATCAACCTCCAGACCAAACGGCTGGACCTAGGATAGTGAAATTTGGACTGTAGGTTCCTTGTACGTATGACATAGTTATCTGCTAAGGGATTTTAGGAAATACGAACAGGGATATAATATTAGATAGCATTTATTGAAAAAGGCGTTACTTTGCGGAAGTCCATCATAAATTTGTAGATGTATTAATAATTTGCAATATTCCGCTAAACACATTGCTGTCGAGCGGCCGGGCGGACTACACATCCCGAAGATGCCTCGTTTAGAGGCGAAACACGTGTCGATAAGTTTTCTTGCTTGTTATTTAAGATCGCTTTATTTTGTGCTCGTACTGCTTGCTTTGCTTGTTCATGTTTTATGCGGGAGGGCGGGCGGTGCTTGAGTCTGCATTTTGAATAGCATGGTAAGAGTGTTTAGCGGAATATTGCAAATTATTAATACATCTACAAAAATATATTAGATAACATTTATTTAAACGGCCAAATTGAAAATTGAAAGAGGTTTGGTAAGCGACTAGTATTACGGATTGAAAACCCTTTTTATTAATTTCGCAAAATCAAACGTTGACATTCCATAGTAATCGACTCGGGGCTGGGTTTCCGTTTGTAGGGAACACGAAAAAATATTTTACGAATTTCACAAAAAGGGTCATCGAACCTTCATACCGAGTATTCAGTATGAATTTGGCTATATAATAAATTTAACCTACTGAATCTGTAACGCCAGCCAACGTTTTGTATTAAAAAAATATTGTGTGCAATGCAATCAATTTGTTTGTATGTTTTTGTGTATGTATTAGACATTAGTATGTAGTGTATTATATTAAAATATTAGGGTTGAAGAAGATTATTTTTCGTTTTGCACAAATATGATAACTTCACTTGTAAAATGTTTTTTTTTCTCCACACCATCGGTTGACTGGAAGAAATTTCTTTAAGGAATAAGTCCGCCCTTGCCTTTTGTTATTCTGTATTCTGTGTTTTATTTTAATATTCTGTGCAATAAAGTCACTCATTCATTCATCAAATAGCCAAAAACATACAAACATTTCATACATCTGAAATACAAAAACAGAGATAATACAAAAACTATTGATAGGGAGAAACAAATCCTATAAAGACGTACTTGTACGTACAGGAACAAACTTAAACAAACTAAACTAGACTTTTTGGCTTTTTCATAAGGTTCAGATTGGAAGAAAGGCACTGAACAGTCGCAATCAATCACGCTTTGTCAAGGGATATGGAATTGAAATTTCAAATTGGAACTTGTTAACAATGCACGGATTAACGCTTTTTGTTCGACACTGTACCTTTTGAATACGCGCCGCCATTTTGAAAACGGGAAATTGCGGTATGGGTTTTTCATTGCTTTTTTAAAAAAGGTATGAGATGTACCTATAAATGAATGTGTGATAATCATAGGAGACGCCAATCAGTGTCATCAAGTGTTATTTTTTTGGAAATTTGGGGTTAAGTTCAGTCAGTTTTAATTTTAATAGCTTAAAAGTATTTTGTATGTAGGCAGGTGAAGAGTTTTTTGGGCATAAGTGTAGGAAACTTTAAATTTATTTGTACATGGGGATTTTGAGAAAAAATCATGACGTCACACACATATACGTTTTTTAATACAAACATGTACTTTTAACGGGCTATTGACACGTGTGCTTCTAAATTATGTATTTCAACTTCAATTTCAAGAGTAAATTGTGGGATATTTAGATTTACCCCTTATTTTTTCTTCAATGAAGAATTCACTGTGAGTTTTTCCACAACCATGTCAAAATAAATAAAAGGACGATGCATGCAACTGGTCCTCTAAAAAGGCCCATTTTGCATAAATCACATTATTATTATGTCCTAGTGCCGTCTCTTTTGCACGCGTGAACAAACTGTGACTCTATCCTACTTTTAATAAAAAAAATTTAGCAATAAGATTTTATCATGTACGTACCTAATTGATATGCTTGTTTTCTATATGTGAAACGATGATTTCAGACAATAATTGTATAATATTAATAGAATTCATATAGGTATGGTAATTTAATCTAATTTATATTTTTTCTTTCTGTCTGTGTTTATGTTTTGTTTAGTATTAAGTTTTTGTGTACCGAATATGGCAAAACACATGGGACCATATTTCATGTTATAACAACCATTTACTTATGTTTATACAAATTAAGATTTCTGATTCTGATTCAAATCATTTTATGATTCACCCAAGTCGGCCTTTTTAGATCCCCTGACCTTATTGGACACACTGAGAAAAAAATCTGGTTCCGTTAACCTGAATATAGTTCAGTTAAACAGAAAACGTTGTGCATATGTGACGTCTATATTTATTGTTCAGTTTACTAATTTATTGTTCAGTTTACTAATTTATTGTTCAGTTTACTTGAACAATCTAATGTAGACAATAATTCAAGTAAATATAACATAATTCTGTTTTTGTTTACAAGGTTTTTTTTACAAAACGATCTGGTAGTATTGTAAAAATATTTTTTCTCCGTGCAACGTGTTCTAAGGAAACATTTTACTTATTTTTTTGCAAAAATCCATAAAATTTTCAGGGTTCTTTGAGACAATTGTTCAGTATGATCAATAAATTGTGTATTTTCATTTAATACTACGTCTCTATTTACACCAGGTATAAATTAGAGAAAATATCGAAGAACATCAAAAACAAACCAAATAAAACCGATCTCCGTACATCGTAAACCCGCACAATACTGGTACTGAACAAGCACTCGCTTCGATTATCCGCCGGGTTTGTCTGTATTTTATAGCGGTGCGCTCTTCGCGTTATGGCTTTCCGATATTATTTCCCATTTTTTGCGAGCTTTGTGAGCGACCGACGGGGAAGTGTGGATAAGACCGCGACATACAGGATGTGTACTGATTATACATAACCAAACAGATTTGTGAGTGGTCACGCGAAAAGGGACCTGAAGGAATACAATTATCCAGAGAAAAACGAATTTTAAAACGTATTCCTGAAAGCTTTAATTAGGCAAATTCTTCCAGGTCCTTCAGGTCCCTTTTCACATGACCACTCACATATTATTCTTCGACTACTTTCCCTAGTAATTTACGAGTAATTTGAGCCAATTCGGATTAACTTTGGATAACAATTGAACAAAAGAGGCACGTACCTGTAAGCACAAAATAGATACTACCAGAAGGCCCACTCGACGACGGAGCGAGAACAGACGCACACATGCATAGTCGCGTACGTATGATGATCTCGGCAGAATTTCGTATTGAAATTCACCCGAATATAATTTTCGAGATCGTCGTACGTACGCGTCTATGTGTGCGTGCACCTGTTTTTGCTAGTTGTGCGGAGTGAACCTTCTGTAAGTGGTTATTTTGTGCTGTATTGTATCTATAAACAGTGAACAATAAATGTTGAGACTTCTTATTCTGTACAAGTTAACTGAGAGAATTGTAAAAAAAATCGGCCAAGTGAGAGTCGGACTCGCGCACGAAGGGTTCCGTACCATTATCTATAAAAACGGCAAAAAAAACATGTCTGTTGTATGGGAACCCCCTTAAATATTTATTTTATTCTATTTTTAGTATTTGTTGTTATAGCGGCAACAGAAATACATCAACTGTGAAAATTTAAACTGTCTAACTACTACGGTTCATGAGATACAGCCTGGTGACAGACGGACAGACGGACGGACAGCGGAGTCTTAGTAATAGGGTCCCTTATGGGTACGGAACGATCGATGCTCGGTCTCAAGCTAAGGGATAGAGTGAAGAGCTCTGATATCAGGAAATTCACAAAAATCACAGACGCGGTAGGTATGCTCTGCAGACTAAAGTAGAAGTGGGCCGGTCATGTCGCCAGAGCAAGTGATGGACGATGGAGCGAGTGAGTCCTTCACTGGTATCCGAGAGATGGACGCCGGATGCCTGGTCACCCAATGAGACGCTGGAGCGACAATATCACCGCGATAGCAGGCAACACGTGGACAAGACTGGCTCAAGATCGCCTAGAATGGCATAATATGGAGGAGGCCTTTACCCAATTGTGGGTGTCCAAATAATATTTAATGCATGTATATTCAAATTCAATGTTACTAATTTTATTATTACTTTTGCATGAATTATATAATTTAAATTTATTTTGTTGTTAATATTTTAAATTAAATATTGTATTAAATTCTAATTGATCAATGTTATAAAATTACATTAACTAATTTAATTACTTGTATGTTATATGGAAATAAATGGCTTTATTATTATTATTATTATGGGTACGGAACCCTAAAAAGTACTAATTTCACTCTTATGTAAAATCCAGTCATTATGGAGCTACCATACTACCATTAAAAATACGTTTATTATACATTGCTCTTATCTCAAAGTTGTATTTTGGCCGTAATAATTATTCCTTAATATTTTGTTACAAATACGGAGAATCAATCCTTAAGGGGGAACGCGTCGTATCCTCTACGAAATGCACAACTTAAGATGGTTCTTCTTATTTTTGAATTACAGATATTAAATAAATGAGATTTATGGCATTTCGCGAACATAGTTTAATGTCAATTAGGCTTTTCCGGCAAAATTTTGTTATAATATGCATAACGTTGTAGATGTATGGGCACACAAACTTAAAAAACGCTTTTAAGTAATGTGTGCCCATACATTTACAACGTAATACATAAAACAACTAAATTTTGCCGGAAAAGCCTAATTGACATTAAACTATGTTCGCGAAATGCCATAAATCTCATTTATTTAATATCTGTAATTCAAAAATAAGAAGAACCATCTTAAGTTGTGCGTTTCGTAGAGGATACGACGCGTTCCCCCTTAAAGTCCAAAACAAAAGTTGGTCAGTATGACCGGCATTCTGTTCGCAGCAAGTAATGGATACACCTGCAATATTTTGAGACCATAGTCTTTTTACACCATACATAAGACAAAATGGAGGGTCATTTTCTATTATATCATTTATACAGCATGCTGAAAGGGCGTATCCACAAAAATATAAAATCGACTGGTTATTTAGGCATAATAGTACCTATAACCAGTGCAGCAACCGTTACTTAGAGCTAATAAATATGGAGAATAACCCAAAAAAGTCGAAATTTCCATAATTCAGAAAATCTGTAGACACGCCTTTTCAGTTTGATGCCTTCGATATGTATAGGTGTTTTATTATTTATTTTTATATTCTCTACAGCAATTTAAATAACATTTTCCATTTTGTACCAACAGTGTCATAGTGTGCGCTCACTCTCACTCTCTTCAATCTCAATAAGAGGGAAAGTGAGCTTGCAGAACTTTTCCAGGTGTAACAAAATTATCTTATAAAAAAATGTAACTACTCGATTGAGGTTAATGACCCCTTTTAATTGTGTTTTTATTTTACCCAAATGTTTAATGTAGTAGTAGTAATTTATAGTAGTTTATGTTGCATGTAATGTAGTAAATATTTAATTAATCTAAGATAATTAGTCCAATCCAAATTTGCAACGCCTATAAAATAGACATCTAAGTCATAAGTACGAACAAACATTTATAAGATCTGTATACACTTAGATTACAATAAACGTTTGAGTTTGAGTTTGAGTACCAAATGTTGTCCGTGATGAGCTGTGACGAATAGAAGATAAGATTTCTTGTCATGTCCATACAATTCTATCAGGTCCACTGTCCTCTCATACAATAATACTTCAGGCTACCTATTGGCTTTTCAAAAAAAGGCGAAGTGAAAAAAATATTACGCAGCCCTCAAATCCATTGAGAGCTGTAAACTAGCCTGCGGCGTAGAGTAATTAATGAAAGTGGGTTCAAAGACCAGAAAACAGTGTGGTTTCTACTTAAAATATTTTGTATATAAAACAATATTTTTACTTTTCTAGTGACTATTTCTTCACCACCCAAAGGTTGGCTGGAAGAAATCGCTTCAAGTGATAAGTCCGCCTTTGTACAAAATTATGTTTTCAATACTCTGTTTTCTTTTATATGTCTTTTGTGTACAATAAAGTGTCAATTCAATTCAATTCAATTCAATTATTTCATTAAAAATACAGAAATTTGGAATCAATTTCTAGTAATATGCATTTTGAGATTACCACCATCCATCGGTCCCAGGCATGGTGGGCCTCCTGGTTTTTTGCCTGTGAGCTGTCCTCTTACGCTCCCCCGAATTACTTCGAGGGGGTCTTCAAGTATCTACTTCTATCTATCTAATTCTACTTTTTATCTCTATACTAACCATACGATAGACGTTTGAAAATATTTATTCGTGAACCCACTGTTGTACCGTGAACTCTGTGCTCGAGTCCCGATCGCCAATTAAATATGTATGTGGTAAGCACTCGCATTACCGAGGGTAGTTTTAAATTCGGTCTGGTTGGTTTGTTTATGTTTATTGTGTTTGGACGTAAATAAAGGTTTATTTGACCTTATATGACAAGGTCTCCATTAAAGCCATTTTAGGACAACTGGCTGAATAAAAATAAAAGTAATTTAGGAACTGGTCATACAAAAGAGATGATTTTTCTATATACAAGAAAAAGAGGAAAAGTATGTGATAATTTTTAAACGTATACTTATTTGCGTATTTAAAAAAAAGTATAAACCTATACCAATGTCAAGATGTACGAAAAATTTAACATAAAACACCTGAATAAAGACCCTTTATTACATAGGAGTATCACCCTCGCAAAAAATCTTTGATATTCGAACAAAACCGCGACACATACAGGGGGCGACATCTTACAAGTGTGCTTAATACTGGGGGTGTCATATAATTGCGACGCGAGACAAAGTCGCAAAGCATTGTACTGAGGTCTGCACGGCTCTTGAACAGCTGAGTTGTGTCAGACACTTACTGAATGTCATGGTGGAGGTACAGTAGCAGTAGTAGCACACAGACAAATATTGTGAAAATCATCAAACGTTTTTTTTTTTTTTTTTTATATTTTGTAAAATAACAGACTTTGGACTTATTTTTTATTGCTACAAACAAATTTACTTTTTAAAATGTATTATACAAGTTAGTTTATATCTATATTACATCATATTAATTGGAACAATTATCTTAAATAACATTAAAACTAAAATTAAAATTAAAATATCCTTAAAAATATACTAAAACAACTTAAAACATAAACTATATAATAAATAAAAAATTTCGTCCAAATCGCTGCTCTGCGGCAAGGTGCCCAGTATGCTGGCGGCATTCCCACATTTTTTGAGTATCAAATAATGTTTGATGGTAGCAAAGGTTACAACGTCAAGGTGTGAGGTATTTGAAATAAACATGAATTAAATAACATCACGAAATAATTATATCCCACTGTGAGGGTCGGGGGAGGGAGGGGGGTATTTTTCTCTTGATCGAGTGTTGACTGTCACTCGGACACAGAAAAAAGAAAAAAGACAAGAAGTCCCTCTCTTCCGCAAGGCGAATCTTGAATTAATAAAATTGAAGTCATAACAATTCATCACAATCGGTATAATGTCTAAAATTCTCAAATGACAAGGTCATCGGACAATTCTTTAAAAAATCATAAAAAAATAATGGTTAATTGGGTATAAAAAACTTAAATAACATAAAATTATACCTAAAGTTAATACTAACTAAAAAAACAAATTAAACTAAAAACCTAGTAGTCCTAAAATTAAAACTAAACTATAAACAAAACGCCTAACCAAAAAAATAAAAAATATAGGAATAAAGAAATTAAAGATAAAAAACCCGGTAGTAAAAATAATTATTTATAAAGTTATTTACATTTAATATGTTGTTGGTACTCTGGTGTTTCTCGATCGATTTTAATCAGGCAATCAATTGATTTATTTGTATGAAAAGCATGTAAAAAGATCACCTAAAGTCAGGTTAGCTTTTAATGGTTTTTGTTAATTGGACAAAAATATTAAGAAGTGTTCATACCATTATTGAGGGGTACATGCTGTCTTTTTGTGGTTTTCAGACAGAGTAAGAGAGCAATGTGGCTTTAATTTATAAATAAAAGCAATCTAATTCATACTCAACACTCAGGTATTGATAAGAAACGAAAACATATTTTGCTCCTGTAAATGATTATTCGATAACTCGAGACTTGAATACGTGTGTACGGCGGCGGGAGCAAAATATCAAATTTCGAAAAAATCATCACTTACCCACTGTTAGTATGAATTCAGCCGAATGATTAGTCACCATACGTTAAAGCATATGAATATCCAAAGCTTAATTTTTTAAAAGGTTTTTTTATTTTTTTTTCTGACAATATACGCCAATTCAGGACATAGTTTTCGTTATTTTGGTATATAAATTAACTATTATTTTTTATGATTTCCTCACGTCACTTGAGAACTCTAGACATTATACTGACTGTGATGTGTTAAAAAGTGGTCTATCTCTGTCTATATACTCGTCTGTCGTCCATCTGTCAAATGAGTCAAAAGCAAATTATTATAAATTTATCTTGATAGCAAAGGACACATTTCTAAACAGCTATTTCTCAAGTGACGTTACACGAAAGCAAATGGAAGTTGCAGCTTTTTCGTAAAAATATTTATTTTTTAGACGACAAATTTGAAAATACGACTTGTTAAACCTAAATCCTGAAATGGATTTACTTAATATATTTATATTACTTAACTTATTTTTTAATTAACTTTTATATTTATATATTAAGTATTTATTTGTATTACTTAATTCACTTAATATATACCTTAATATAATTTAATCTAAGTGAATTGCACTGAACTGTACCTCCAATACTGTGCTTACGTTGTCGTAATTATGTGACGCGCCTCTCAATGCGACACCCTGTATACAATTGCTTCTTGGTTTAAAGCAACCTGTATACTGCTACCTGTATAATGCCACCTTGTTTACTCTTTGTTTAAGTACCATTAAGATTAATTATACTACCAGTTAATTACTTTAGATATTGTCATTAATTTGCAAAACAATAATTGGTAAAAAAGATGTAATGATGTTATGAACGAGGTGTTTTGTGGCACAGAAAAAGACAAAATTATTGTCACTATAGACTGAATTATACCATGGTTTTACAGATATGAAAAGAATGTTTTGTTATTAACGAGCATAAAAGGTTTTTAAGTATGTTTTATTACTCTACTGCTCGCGGCGCCCGCGCTGAATATACTCGAAAATAAGTTTTGCGATTGGCAAATTTTTTAGACCAGATTTTAATTTTCAACTCAAAATTGAAAGCTAGACCTGTACCTGATACAGATAAACAAGTGAATCTTACCCGTTATAAAACATTTAACATTTATTTGTTTATTATTGTTTAATGCCGAGTACCTTTCAGTTACAGCGTAATCGCACAAGCTCTAACTTTAGGTATCAGTAAAAACACTATGCAATAATTACCCTTTTTTATTTCTAAATAACGCAAGCGAGTAAAAAATCGAAATCAAAACAGACAAAGATCGAAGGTGACCGACATAGCTGAATCAGTAAGTTGAAGTGGCAGTGGGCAGACCATACTCGTCGCCGACATGATGGCCGTTGAGGCCTACGGGCGTTGAAATAGAGACCACGTACAGCAAAGCGTAGCGTAGGCCGACTTCGTGCCCGCTGGACCGACTGGTAGCGGCTGGATGAGGATGACGCAGGACCGCCAAGAGTGGAGAAATATTGGAAAGACCCTTGTCCAGCAGTGGACGAACACAGGCTGATGGATGGAAGGCATACTATTCCGTAAAAGAATACCTATCGGATGATGTTACATAAAAACTGTATTGTTGAAATATAATAATAAATTAAATAAATTAAAGATATTAAATTATGAATTAAAAAAAAAATAAAATAATTGAAATATAGAATATAACCTACTGTCATACTTTAATTTTATAATAATGTAATAATAATTTAATAATAATGTAATTATTGAAATAATGTAATAATAATGTTAGACATGTCATGATAAATTATGAATAAATGAGTATGAGTATGAGTATGATGAGTAAAAAAAAATGGGAAATAATAAAACGAGCGAATAAAAAAAAACTTAGCTACTGATGATGAGATACTGTTTTAATGACTTGAGTGGTGTGAATTTGAGTAAGTGAAAAATTAACTAAACTGAAGACGAATATTGATTAATAATAAAATCTAGATCGAGCTTACAAAAAGTGAACTGTAAATAATCCTAGTATTGTTACTTAAAATTAAATTGTCACTAAAATAGAAAATTGTTTGCCTGAGACTTATTCAACTCAGCCCAAATTTGTATTTTCAAGTCGCCGTTTCCAACATTTTTAGTCGCCCACTTAGTATTTTAGTACGCTATATTCAGTATTTTTGACACATTAAATTTGAATTTATATTCGCTCGTTTAAATACCACCCTTTGCCAAATATTGAAAAAAATGCAGGACATAATGTTGACACTCAAACAAATATCAGGTGACATAACACAAAAAATGTATTCGAAAAATGTGTCTTCCATTTACCTAACAATCAAAGGCTGTTAAATTCTTACATAAGTCCTGAGACGCCTATTTCGTCACCTACAACCCCAAAACCCCACGCAACTTCCAACAAAAGAGGTTAAAGTCAGTGCGGTTTAATCCGGAATGATTAATGTGTTCACACATTAGACCCCCCTTCCCACCCCAGGGTGGAAATAAGGGAGATATTGGCAGGTCGGGAGCTGTCTTGTTGTGACATTTATCCGGGATTTTCCGATTAGGTGATAAGGGGTGTTAGTTTAAACCGAAATTTGTGGGGGGAGATGACACGAAAATCGGTTTCATTTTAATTGTAGCAATCAATATACGTATGTACCTATAGGGTAATGCAAGTTTTATATATTTGTCTTGTGTGGAAAAAAATATTTTTTACTTATGTAAATACTTTTGTCTATGAATTTGTGAGCACAATCAGTAGAATATGTGGTTTCATTTAAAGCATGCAGTCTATATACACTCGGTATATTTGTGTACCTTGCTGCTTATTGTAGTTCATTTTAAGCTATAATTATCTAAGATTTCAAAAAGAATTAAAAAAATCTGGGGATAAGTATGAAAAAATAATATGACCTGCATTTCACAGTTCACACTTGAGACACTTCTGACACCCCCTCGGGCATTCATGTCATGACGATTTATTTATTTTATAATTAATAAGAAAAAATAGCAATGACGTCATAATAAAAATACAAAATTACATTTTAATTGTAAAACCGAGGCGTCCATTTCAACTGTAAATTTTAAATAAAATAGTTTTTTTTTCTTGCGTTCAGTTATATTTTTTCTAAGTGAACTACGGAACTATTCGTAGATTGTTGAACGTAAACAAAAGTGACGCGCAGACACTGAACCCCAATTAGAGCAACATTAAGGGACGGTCTTGCTAAGACGATTCTTATATTGAGCGGAAATGGATTTGTTTTTCCTCGAGTGTTATGTGGAGCCCAATTAATACAATGGTCTTTAGTTTCAACCACTAAAATGTATAAAGTTAAAATGCGAATGCTTGAATAAAGTTTATAGTTATATTAGAAGTTGCATAACTTTATGGTAATTTGCGTGGTTGGTAATTGCAGTACAATTTTCATCGTTGCACGCATAATGCCAAAATTCTGATTTTGGAAAAATGCGTCCAAACGATTTACACCGTCTATGCGAGTATGTGCTAATTAGGCCAGTATTAAAAAACCTAGTTTTAGAAAAACTCCATAAAAATATAAAACAAATATATTGAGGGAGTAATTCGTAGGGGTAGATTTTTTACACAACTTCAACTTTCACGAGGCAAGAAAGTGGAGTTTTGTAGACGCTACGCAAGTTAGGTTAATAAATATGAAATTATTATAGTTGTTGGAAATAGAAATATCATGTTACTGTAAAAATGGAAAAAAAAGTATAATAAAACATAATAATAAGTAGTGTTGTTTTGAGTGATCTTTTGTATCCAATATTAAGTGTGTTTTTAAATCAAGAACTAATACGAGTACAAGGCTTATTCTTTTTTACAAGACAAACACACACATACATTGTATTCAGATTAGACCTGTGGTCTGGTGGTTCGAACGTTTCGACCACTAATCTGAAGGTCGCGGGTTAAAATCCCGTAGGAGCACATCTGGTTCGGTCTGCGTACTTCAGAAGGCACCTTATCTTTGGGTCCATATTGTGCCCGAAATACGCCGATAAGGCTAAATTCTATAAAATCATTATCTTTTGGATGAAATTACAAATATTATACTTTATACACATATTAAACCAGAAAAGATTGAGAAGTATATTTTTAATTTTTTTCATTTTTTAATCTAAATTTATTAATTTGGTTGGAATTTTGTAATGAATGTGATATATAATATTATTATAAATTGCAGAATCCTATAGTTAATTGTAATGCATGAAATAATTTTTAACTACTTAATATAATTTAATCCACCTGTATATAATTTAAAATTTTTGCATGACAGTATTGGTAAAAACATGCCTGTACCTTATTTAATTTTATATCTTAATATTACCATGTTTTTATGCAAATAAACAGTGTGAGTTTGAGTTTTTTGAAAAGTAAAAATAAAGTTACCTACCTATACAAATTATTGAAATTCCCAAAAAGCAATTCGTCATATTAACCCGCACCTTACAAGACGATGCTCCAAGGGTTCCCTTTATTCAGAGTCTCATTTAAAAAAGGCAAGACAAGGGATCACTTACCTTTAATTTAACAAAAAATACAAAATTTTAATAGAAAACCCTCAATTATCTCCCTTTTCAGGAACTTATATTTTTAATGACAAAGACAGAGACAGATGAATAAACGTATCGTCAGCAAAAATTTCATTTTAGGTTGTCTCGTTAGTCAATATTTAGGGTTCCGTACCCAAAGGGTAACCAACGGGACCCTATTACCACAGATAATATAGCTATTACTAAGACTCCGCTGTCCGTCCGTCACCAGGCTGTATCTCATGAACCGTGATAGTTAGAGAGTTGAAATTTTCACAGATGATGTATATCTATTGCCGCTATAACAACAAATACTAAAAAACAGAATAAAATAAATATTTAAGGGGACCACATACAACAGACATGATTTTTATGCCGTTTTTATAGATAATGATATGGAACCATTCGTGCGCGAGTCCAATTCGCACTTGGCCGGCTGTTTTCAGTTTTTTTTGGATATGCTAACAACGTTTTTTTATGTTACGAGTGAACTACTAGAAAATGAATTTTACAATAAGCTTATTACAACATGCTTAAGTTGTTTGTCATTGTCAGTATAGAAAAATCCGATGTACAATTATCTTGTATCGCCGCGTTTCTGCACTGTGATTATTGTTACACTGCTCAGATAACCAATCAGTGACTTGTAATTCTTTTTTGCTTTGGGCTTAGCAAAGAGTATCTCCGCCAGCCGCCATCTGATTACTAAATTACCGACAGTTAGGCCGAACAGCTAAAATCCTTTGCCTTGGCTTGTATTATAGGACAAAACAATAAAAAAAACTCGTTTTCCATTCCTCATTTTTCACACTCGAAGACGATATTTTTGATGGTCGTAGATAAAGTATAGTATCCAATTGAACATAATTAGCCATTGGCCCCATTGGGACACTCGTGCCGCTTGATTATGTAAGTTTCCTTCATTGTATTTGTATAAAAATGTAAAATATTAAAAACATAAAATAAAATCAATTATATTAATAAATCTAAATATATAAAACAAAGTCGTGTTAGTTACACCACTTATAACTCAAGATCGGCAGGATCGATGTTAGTTATCTCTTTTTTGGTGTATTCTTATCCGCTCCGAATAGCAGAATAAGTAATAAAATATCGGATAAGTTATCGAATAACAATAAATAAATTAATTAATTTTACGAATGCAAACAGCATGTGGTGCCATCTGTTGACAAAACTACGCATATGAAAGAAACCTATTTATCTAGCGTTCTGATATCATTAAATAACATCTAAACCCCAAGTTTTAAAATCGCTTATTTATTCCAAGAACTATTATTTCTGCATATATTCAATACCCTACGCTAAGCCTACAACGGTACTGAAACTACATGGGTCCCTGCCATTTTTCTTTCGCAATGGCAAGCAATAAAACATTTCTGTATTTGCAAAAAAGTTATATTAATGTTATTACCTTAATGAAATCCTAAATTAAGTTTAACTAAAGTTAACACGATATTATATTATTAGACTGTTAGGCGGAACGAAGTTCGCCGGGTCAGCTAGTCAATAATAAAAGACCAAGAAGTCATCAAATCATATATATTTATATAAAAATGTAAAAGATTCAAGTGAGAACGAAAAGAAAAGCAAATATTAAATAAAATATGGCTATAAATTCCTCGGTTAACCAGCGAATAGCTTAATAATTTAAAGTAACACTAGCAGCTGTATAACAACAAATCGTTTTATGACAATAAGTCGGGAAGCAGAATTTGAAATTAATAAGAAGTCACGTACAAATCGAATATTTTATAATACACCGTTTAGAGAGAGATTCTGTATGACAGTTTGTATGATAAACTGCATTCTCTTTCGAACATTATTTTTAATAGGGAAGATTATTAAAACAAACCCACACGTTGGTGATAAATTCCCTAATAAATAATGGGGCATTTATTTTTGTACCGCCGATTCTATGGGTTTGTTTGTACTTACATATAATTTTTTTTATAGTGTTAGTTGTAGCAAAATTAACTAAGAAGCCAGTGTGAAAAAGACGATCTTTGTTATAAAAATGCTGGGTACCTGACAGTGGCGTGCACAGAACTTTTTTCCGGAAAAGCACTCAGAAGGTCAAGTACGACAATAAAAAAAATATGAAAAAATTTTAATAACACTTTGTAAAAAAAAAGTTTGTATGACGCCAGGGTAGGCACTGCCTTTCCTAGAGTGAACGTTTTCGTACAAACTTTTTTTTTTCAAAGTGTTATTAAATTTTTACATATTTTTTTTATTGTCGTACTTGACCTTCTGATTGCTTTTCCGGAAAAAAGTTCTGTGTACGCCACTATGATAAATTCGAAATTCACGCGAAAACTCAAAGTTGATTTAAATTTCAAATTGATTTGATTTAAAGTTCATAATCTCAATAATACCCATATCAAACCCATATCTGTTACGGAACTAGATCAAATAAGAAGCCTTTGTCCTGATGACATTGTATCCATTCTTTTTTCCATATTTTTTTAATACTCGATATATTTTTTTTATTATTAGTAGTAGTCCGTAAAGTGAATTCGAACTATTGACGGTCGTGCCAGAAGTCTATTTTGTATCAATTTCTTATCAAACGTGCATCTTGTCCATTTGAGCTTAAAAGTAGTTATTGATAAAAACTGTTCCTATAGGAGTGTAAGACTTTGTATTTTCAATTGACTTGTATTTTAAGGATCTATTTTTAATCATAATAATATACACTACATTAATCACAATTTGTCTAAATTTACATTAAAACATTGTACAAGAGGGGTTCTGGAAATACATAATGGACAACAAGAGATCTGGAAATACATAATGGACAACAAGAGATCTGGAAATACATCATGGACAACAAGAGATCTGGAAATACATAATGGACAACAAGAGATCTGGAAATACATAATGGACAACAAGAGATCTGGAAATACATAATGGACAACAAGAGATCTGGAAATACATCATGGACAACAAGAGATCTGGAAATAATAAGATGGACAACATGCTTTACGGAAATAAATCAGTTTATTTTTGTTAAAGAAAAATTCTAAATTCTTAAATCAACATCGTCCATTGGTTCGTCTTCACTCTCATCAATATTTTCTATTTCATTCGAACCATCAATAAATTTTTTGTAGTATGATAATTCCTCCATTTGGTCCCCAAAATGGACGTCACGTGTTTTTGGTAGTACAACATGGACAAGAGGGCTTTTGGAAGTAAAGTCTTTTTTTTTTATTATTTTGTACTGGACAAGACGGGATTAGAAACGAATGTATTAGTGCAGGAAATGGCCGCTAACATTCATAAACTTTCGTAATTTTTACTTTTTTTTATTTATGTGGATAAGTTACATTTATTACTGCACGAGTCCTGTAGTGAAATATCAGTAGCTATATGTTTTATAGAAACTTATTAATTAGTTTTTACAGGTGGTAGAGAGCTGATGCCGGGCTCGACTGTTGAGGTACCACCATATTACTTGGAGATCCCCTTGAAGTAATTCGGGGGAGAGTAAGAGGACAGCTCACAGGCAAAAAACCAGGAGGCCCACCATGGCTGGGATCGATGAATGGCGGTATATCCATCCCTAATAGCCGGGCCTTATATGGAACAGACTGGTGACGGGCAGCGACGTCACTGGTGCGACCTGGTGGGGTTCCAGCACCGCGCTCACCAACCTGCCTGCCCAGCGTGTGTGAGTATGGGCAATTCTACCAGGATCACCGCCGGAAGTGGCAAAGTCCTGGAAAGGGTTATGTCCAGCAGTGGAAGAACTAGGCTGATGGATGGATTAATTAGTTATAGCAAAGCACGAAACTTTTTGAATTTAGTTAGCGATAGCGATATTTATCACTTTCAGTATGAAATCGTGTCAGATGACGTCACGTGACATGCCGTTAAGTTTACTTTGATTGCCAATAACTTCTTGATGTTTTGAGATATCGAAAAAATAATTTTACTACTGTTTCTAGCTTTTATAGTACATCTCTGCCCGTATTTTAGTGCAGTAAAGAATTAAACAGATGTGACCCAAATTTCCTCAACTTTTCTATTAGAACCTAATTTGCTCAGTAACTATGATAGAATTACACTGAGAGTGGAAATACAAAGAATAGAATTAACGCATTGTCAGAAAACTTGTGCATTATTTGTAGATAATACAGATTTGAAAGACTTTTATCCACAAAAATATCACAATTTGCAATATGATATCTTGTTCTAATTGGCCTATGAGTCACGCGGTCGAAGAAGCTGGAAACCTCATACCTTCTTTAACGAGGACCTTTGGGTCACATAAATATGTTCTTACATGAAGATCATTTAAAAAAGTAATTTCAATGGAAACTGGAGCTTCTTGTTTGAAGAAATGACAAATTGCTCTTTTTAACAAGCACGTATATAAATAACTTTTTCAATGCATGTGCTCGTAAAGGCCCACTTTTTATGCATCAAAACCGAACAAAAAGTCGATTATTTTGCCCTAGGGCTTTATTATTATTATTTTTTTTAATTTATTTACAATGGTTGGCTAACCTGCAGCCTTTCCTTTGTACCATAGATGTTATACTTTTTTTCCACTGTTTAACGGCTCTGGATACAGTCCTTTTGAGCCAATTATAATTTAAAGTTCACAAGATTATATTTATTTTCATTTCCTCACACTATGCATTGAAAAACGTAGTATGATACACGGGCGTAAAAGCAATAAATTACTCGTTTACGTTTAAAACACTCGCTACGCTCGTGTTTTAAATCGTCCTCGTAATTTATTCCTTTTCGCCCTAGTAGCATAAACTACTATTAATAGAAAATGTTTGACGCTAGATATTTCGATATACGAGCCCTGATGAAAAATAGTTCGTCTAGTATGGAAAGTAGTGCAAAGCGTAAAATAGTGCTGAATGATAGATTGGACGGTAGATCTGGAAAGTATCAAGTCTTTAGATATTTGGTAACTTGATTTGCCAGAATCGACCCCACAAACTATTCGCTTTCGAAGCTCTTCACACATAGGTTTGCCACGACCCATTGTTATTTGAAAACTAATGAAAATGACTGAAATTTTCACAATTCATACTGCCTCACTTGACAAATTACACAGAATTACTTTCACAAATTTAAATTATGCAACATAATTGTACAAAGGAGGAGTAATTTTATTTAACTCACCGATAGACGAACTCTTTTGCATCGATTAACAATTACACTAACTATTTTGCTTATAACTTCTTCGAATTTAAAACAGGATATCTATAAATTCAAAAAGCTAAAATAGTTTATTGGTTCATAAATAAAAAAGGGCATAAGTAACGCGACATCCGATAGTAGAACAGCTTAATATTATATATACGTAGCAAAAATAATGAAGTTAGAATAAATCTCACAGAGAAAATTTCACACTAGACGAACTATTTTGCATCAGACGGGTATATCATCTCGACCACGTTGAGAGTGTTGGAGGTGTTTCGGACTATGTGGTGTACAATCAGAGTAACAATCAGTAATCAAAGCAAGTGTTGTTTCACCGACAATAAGCCCGTGTCCTACATGAAGATTTTTATGATATTGGGAATGAAAATCAAAAGCTTTTACGGTAGAGGGCACTGAGTGTTTGTGTCTTATCACGCTCTTGTAAAAGACGCTGATAGATGTTATTTTAGCATTCCACATTTTTAAAGACTTTTGTGCCTTTTTTGTTGGTGTATTCGTCATGTATTCTACCTGGCGTATCGCTCAGTTGAAGGTGGTGATAAAGAAAAGAGGTTTTTCGCTGCGAGGAAAGAAAAAAGACTTTGTCGTTCAACCCATTGCTTTAACTTTTCAAAGAAAATAATAAATTATTAAATTATTTGTATGTGAACTGACAAGCTAACAGACACAAACACACAGTGCCCTCTATGCGGAACTATATTTAATGTAATTGTAATTACTATAGTACATTGTTTTGGTATTTCGTTTGTTTGAACTAGGATTGCTCCACCGGCCCCTCAATTAAAATTTCTTAGAACAACTTATTTACAGAATGAAATTAGGTAGAAATTAGGTACCTAGTTAACTAGGTAGATATATTCCTTTGGAGTAAAATTAGAAAATACTGGATCATTTGTAAACATACAACCCTTTTTGAAGATATTAAATATAATAACGTATATTTTTCTCGGAATTATTTGGTGGTTAATTTGGGCAACAAATCGATACACAATTTTTTTCAAATTCCTTTGCTAATTAATTGCTTATGTACTGAAATTTATTAAAACAAACAAACCGCCACAAAACAGAAAAACATGAAGTCCGCAATAATTCGAAACTCGTCAACCCGTAAATAAACATAGAAATATCACCGAGTCAACCCGTGTCCGGTCACGATTGTCTCCCAGACCCCTTGTTGTAGTAAATAATAGGTAACATAAAGTTAAACAGCCGTTTTACAGCCGTAAGGTCACGAAGGGTTGACGGATTGGGCCGCACTAAGATGTGAGCGAGACAAATGTTGGGCCAAATGTTGGGCAAACTTTTTTGTACTCTTATTGTTTTTTCAAATGAAGTTGCACAAATATCAACGAAACTAGTCGGGCATTTTACTTTCTGAAAGCTGTTTAAATCTATATACTGGATGTTAAGATGAAGTTGCGGAAGCTGGTGATAGTGCTCATCCACACGAACAAATTTTACTAAAGAAACAACCCTCAAATTACGAAAAATATTCTTTGCAACTGGTTGCGAAACTTAGTTACGATAATAGAAAATTGTTTATTTCACGGCAACTGGTTGTGTATAAAGTAAAACATTCTTATTTCGCAACTAGTTGCCAACAAACGATATAAATTCTCCCATCGCAACTGGTTGTCTTTTGGCCAAAAGGATGTTTTTTGCTATAGCATATATGCGTAGACATCAATTTTAGACATAAAACTCAAGCCACATTGGAGAAAAATTTAAAAAACATTTCAACAAGCACAAATTAAAAAAAAACTTTCGAGTAAAAATTATCCAATTAGGTAACTGGGTTTGCATCGCAAAGGTAAAGGTCTGAAAAAAAAATTACATTGATATTTATGCAAAAATTCTGTAATTTTGTTGTTATTAAACGTAGGCGGGCCATGGGCAAAGGGCTAGTAAAATATATATATTTTTTGAAAATATATTTTATATGCAATCTACCAATACATTATTTTTAGGTAATGTTATAAGCATCGTCATGCATATTGTTGGCTAATTTTCTTGTTATACGTTTTGCTGTAAAACTTCATAATATATGCCAATATGGTTTGAAACGCAGCCCCGCCGCTTTTTACGTTAAATATGTCAAAAGAAACAAGATCGGCTGCAAGATTTTCTTCAAGGATTTCATCTCGACTGCAACCGTCATATTCGCTAAGTTCTGTCAAACATTTGTACCAACTCCCAACAAATCCTTAGCGAATCTAAGTAAAATGCGTCACGTATCCACAATTCACATAGCAATCAATTGTGCGCCTGCGCTGACGGTTTTAGACCCGTTAACCTTTTAGATTGTGCCTGAAAAAAAATACTGAGCAGCAGCATCTCCTATTACAAATTTTAGTACTCGTATCTATGAAAGTTTTTTTTTGGTATTATTTATTCAAGTCTACTAGCCATATAGTTGGATTTTATTTTGTTTTATTTTGGTTATCATCTTATTTTTGATATTATTATGGTTATTATCTTTTTGATAGTACAATGTTAAGCGGTTCACAAAATTACGCTTTTTGTATGGTACGTAGGGCACTCATGAAAAAGGAGCAGAATTATTTAATTACTTTTCATTATCTAGCTAGGGGTAGAGTAGAGTAGAGTACAAATATTCTTTTCTTATTTTATTAATATTCTAACTCATTTTAACTCAAAAAATTAAGAAATCGGGGTCTCGTCAAAGTTGTCTGTTTTAGATATATTTTCTATCACGGGTTGTTGCAATGTTAAAAAAACCCTAATAAATCTAGATTGACTAGCACTTTGCCGGTTTTTTCTTCTTATTTCTGAGTAAATTAATCAGCTGATTAAACTAAATGCAAAAAGAAAAAAAATGCGATGAGAATATAATTTTAATTACTAATCAAGTTATTTCTGTTTAATTTTAAAAGAACCCTTATGAACAGAACATCACTTGTATACCACAAATTTATTAAAAACTTCCTGACTGGTTTCCCACTGCTGGAAACAACATTATTTTGTGTAATTAATATCTAAGAAAATAATTCCTTTGATAATGCCATAAAGGCGAAACCAGTCAGGAAGTTTTTAATACATTTTTGCGATAGCACAAATGATTTTCTGTTCATAATGTATTCCAAGTTCCACCAAGTGCCAACAGTCAACAGTAAAAACATTTTAAAAGAACCCTATTGAAATATGAACCAACAAAAATACACAAAAGCTATAGGCAAACTGGATAAGTCAGTCTTACAGGGGCCAAGAAGTTCATGACTGTAGTGCTTACCTATATTGAAAGCGGCACGCCAAAATAAATTACCTTTATCTCTATTACTTATAAAACTTTTATCTCTGGTTGATATTACTGACCCTATAACTACTAAAATTTTAAAATTTTAAGGCGAAAGTTTTTGGCTTGGCTATTGTTATATAGGAAGTTGGCGCTCCTGTAAAGCTTTCTGACAGGAACGTACGGGATGACTATACAATACAATACATGCTTAAAAAATTTACGAACTTAATGTTATGTTAACATGCATAGTGATGTATAATAACTGTGGGCCCACACTAAGCCTGACTTGTCGGGTAGGACCCAGGACTGATTTAACAATATGAATTCTTCCGAGGTGTAAAAACTAGAAGGAAGATATTTAATTTTAACACAAAGAACAATGAAATATTGTTATACATTTTTAAATTGATTCTAGGTTTTAAAATTTTACGGTTTCCAGGTTTTAAATAACGACAAAGGGAATCGCGCGGGGAGGGGGCGGCAGGATTGTCAATGCAACAAAGCCCGCCCCGCCCGTGTTACGTCGCGGGCGAAGACTGACTTTCCCGGCCGGTCTATATAGCTTGACGCTCGTGAGGATTAGGTCCTACGGGTTCAAGCCCACGCCACTCAAACATAAATTTTATTACGCTAAGCCCATCCTTAATTAACCCTAAAGTCTTGGGCAACGCCACGCGACGTAAATCTCGACCCAAGTACTCGAGAGAATCTCGGAACAATTTTTAATTGTGGACAGGAAACACAATAACTTATACTGTCAGTTGAGTTGGTTTTTAACAAGAAAAAGAAGAAAAGCAACTGGTTGTGACAGATGTACAACCGTAAAATATTTATGTGGATACTTCTTATGTCGCCTCTTTATGCTCTTACACAGACATTCGCATTTTATAAATAATATGTCAGTGATGGCAGCGCGTCCGCTTAGGAGGTCATTTAAAAAAATTGTATTATCCGGATCAAATAAGCATAAACTATTATGAATACAAATAATTAACGATTAAAAACCGTAATAATTTATAATAAAAAATAAAATAATTATTATTAAAAGCCGTACCGGAAATGACGTGCGGGTGACAAATAATACCTCTGATAACCCCTTAGGGCACTCTTGTCGTGACAATATATGTGTTTTACTTATGTCTAAATTCATCTAAATGTGAAAAAACACTCACTAACCTTTATAGACGAATACAGCTTACAGACTCCTTATAACAGGCGACCAATTTCTGTCAACACATCTGACTGAACCAGCAGATACAATTCGCCACTCCAAAATTATATGCCAAACCAAACTGGCTTCTATATTCATTACGTTAGAGTCTTCGTCTTCGGGAAAGATAAGTTTGTGGCACTTTACGTAAGATTGCAAGAGCCAATAGGATTGCAGTATCCCGTTTCGACTGTTGACAGAATTATTTGTACGCAAGATGTTAAACAATAGACGTCTTTCTGGGCTGTATTGCTATCCTTGTATCCAAACAAAACGATTACCTAACTTACGAGTTGGTGAAAGTCACTGTTAGTAGGCTAAGGTTCTAAATAAAAATAAATAAATAAATAATGTGATGTGAGATATTGGGAAACGAATTTTACGAAACGAATTTATTTCTTTTCACTGTTGTTGATTGGCTCTCTAGTGGTGTTATGATAATTTGGGCCAATCACAGCGCAGAATCGCGATGTTATAATGTAATATTATAACATCGGATAAACAATGTAGGTAGGTACTTATAAAACCGCTTTTGATGTTGTTATTACCATAACGTACGAGTAGTATTAGGAGTAGATAAAAACATTTAAACTATAAAATACCGCCACAAAAAAAAACAGTCACACAAAAAAATCTTACATCCTATCAATTTAATTATAAAACTTCTCAATTTGTACAGTTCTGAAGAGAAGTTCAAAAGAAGCTGAAAGACATCCGGTAGGTATTTTATTATTGCAATAAAATTTCAGTTCTGTGAGCAGAGTGTCCGAGGTGACTTTTTAACGAGTTTGTTTGACAATACACTTGTGTTATAATATTAGCCTGCCGTGTGACGTATACAAGAGTAAAGAGAATGAATGGGTTCCGTTACCAAAGTGGAAACAATAAATCGGGATCTTTAGATCTTTTGCACAGCTACATACAGGTTGATTATGAACCCTCTAGCTATATTATAATAATAATAATATTTATTTCAAAACATTATTTTAAATTACATAATAAGATTTAGATAACTGTACTTTAACAAGAGATACATTCAATATTAAATCAATCAATTAAAAATAAAACTAAAACTAATTACACTTTTTTCAAACAATTTTGGTCATCAGAGTCAACATTAAGGTATGTGCGCCACAGGTTACAGGAAACTATTCTATGTTAGGAATAAAAAAATACGTATTTTGTTATTTTTGTCTTGTTTCATAATAAAAAAGATATCGACCGTAAAAGTCGATTGCGGGTGGAGGGTGGATAGCGGGGGCGGGCGCTTGGGGGGCGGAAATGTTTTTCATTGATGGCTGGGGTGGGCTCGTAGCGCTTTTGTCAGTCACATGTTTCATCGCGTAGTTATGCCATTTTTTCGAAATTTGGAAGCTATTTAAAAAAAAATTATAAAAAAGAAAGTTTTTTTTACGATTCTGTTCTTTTAGTAATTCTGATTCATAATTTTCAATATAGCTAGGAGGTTCATTTTCAACCTGTATATATATACAGGCTGTTAAGATAAAGTGGCGGAAGCCGGAAAATGGCTATAGTACCCGTCCATATGAACAACTTCTTCTAAAGTACCAAACAACAAACCGCGAAAAAAAAATCTGCTGTACCACAGAAAAGCTACATACCTATTCGACCAATTTTGGTTTTTTGGTTGAATTAAAAAACTATACTGGGTTAAGATGAAGCTGCAGAAGCCGGAAACTGGCAATAGTACTCGTCCATACGAACAACTTTTACTATGGAGACAAAAGTCGAATCGCGAAAAAAAAATCTGCTGTTCCATAGAATAGTTACATAGCTACTCGACCAAAATGTATGAAACAACTGATTTTTATTCACGATTTCTCGATTTATTTTACACGAAAAGTATGGAATAATATTATCGCCAGTTTCTGGCTTCCGCAACATCATCTTAACGTATGCGTATATATCACGTGTCTTTAGATTCAATTTGATAACAAAGGTGTATAAGTCAAGTTTGCATCTTTATAAATGACTTTCATTGATATAACCAGATTCATACTGGAGACACGGTAAGTGATCAGATCTTAGTCGATTATCCTTTTAGAGATTCGAAACCGAAATATATTTTATGCCCTTAAATTTGGCCAAACCTGCGTCCAAGAAAAGCCAAATTGATAATTATTACTAGATTTAACAATATTCCAGTAAAAATTTGGGTGTAACAATTCATATCACCTAAATATCCACACATAAAGATCTCCATCTGCTACGATCCAGGCGCACCTCCTTGCCGTGGTATTCCGCGTGTTGGAGGTTGCAGAAATTGGCATTTAACATCGCGTGCAACAAAGTTCTTGTAATTTTTCGTTCGTTAACCCTTTCTTTGCCGCGTCGAGTTTTTGCGCAGTCACTCCTCTTATTGCAATTGTTTACTTAAACGTTTTCAATGATTCTTCAACATCTTAACATGGATCTACGAATAAGCTTCAACTGAAGGTGACTTTCATTGCCTTTCATACTAGAGACTCAGTAAGTTATCTATGATAAGGTTTGATGATCCCTTTTTTGAAATTCACCAAATGAAATTCTAGCTTTCAATACTTATTGACTTTAAATTACAGTTGGTTGTTTCTAGATTTTGCAAAAAGTATCACTAAGCTTGGTTCTCATCGTATCAATCAAAATCACCTAACATATAAATATCACATTAAAACCATGTAAATAGGACAGGAAGCTTTAACTGAAACTAAATAATCTACAGATTGTACTAAATAACTTTCAGTAGATTATGAAAAAAAAATCATGGTAATATGTGTTTACGTAAAGATTATTTCATAAATTTTCGAAATAATTCGATATTTCGTAAAGAAATTCACGAAAAAAAATGACAAAATTAAATTTATCATCCACAATATGGAACCCCAGGTACGCTAGTCTGACTTGCACTTGGCTAGTTTTTTTTTAGTTTATAATTAATAGAATTCATACAATTATAAAAGTTAAAATCTAAATCGTGACTCGGATCTATATTACAGATTAAAATAAAATATTTGTAAATAGTATTCGAAATGAAAGAACGGGACTTTTTTATTCTTGTATCGTCAATGTTACTCATTATTCAAAAGTTCCAAAGTTAGACTATTTACAATGTTTCTTAAAAGGCATTTTAGTGTTAACTCAGAAGAGTTGCAGATCATTTCAACTCATTACAATTACATGACTTGCTGAAGTTTTGGTTCGTTTAGTTTTTGTATTTTGTTTTGTATTGTTGTTGAAAAAGAATTAAAAAATGTAGAAGCCCTAGAATGCGCCTGAATTTGTTTAAGGCGCTACGGAAAAAAAATCGACACTTTTAGAACTTGCATATCTACTTCAGTAAATAATGTATTATTTTGATAAAATAGTACATTATTTTTGGAATCTTTCTCTAGGGACCTGTTAAAACAGAAACGCGATTGGAGAAATTCGGCTCGATAGAAATATTTATTGAAATGAGGTCTTTTTCGACATCAATTCTCCTGGTTTGACAATTTAGAATGACATATGGACTGCAATTATATTTTATTAGATGGGATGGGACCAGAGGGCCTATTATGTATCTGTAGTTGCCATCTGGACTTGGTGTCTATCATCAAAAACATAGACATACTATCGAATTCCGATTGTTTAAGGATATGTTCGCACTTGAAGTGACGACACAGTTCTTAAATAGTCCAATACCCACTAAAGGCAATTTTGAAAGTTCCGTTTTTAGCTATGTTTTTGATGATAGGCACCTAGACCAGTTGGCAACTAAAGATACAGAATAGAGGGGCTGGTTAAACGAAATTTTGATAGCAACTTTAGTACATTTTATATTAATAAAAAACCAACTTTTTGCTACTCTTTCACGAATCCGTCCCTCTCGCACTGAGGGTTTTTTCGCATATGCAGTAACAGGGACGCTAAAACTTTTACATATCGCCTTAACAAGAGAATAATTATTTCGGCAAAACAATTAGTTACAGTCATGCAGGCTTTGTGGCATTTTGAAAATTTCCTTTGATGATTTTAAAGTATATTTCAACAATTATTTCTATCAGGGAAAATTTATCCAAACATGTTTTCCAATTTCAAAAGCCTAGATTATATAGTCAAAATGCAAGCCAGAAACTGATTATAATTTTCCAAGTATTTCATGAAAAACACAGAAAAGAAACACCCGCATTTTTTTCGCATATCGCCTTAAACAGTAGACAAGCATAGGCAACTTACCGATAAAAAAAAATGGTGCTAATACCCCTTGACCGGTATTTATGACAAATTCGGATTTTTTCGTAAAAACGACGCGTTATTGCTTCAGCGAAATATTATATTGACATTAAAACCGATTCTGAAGGCTTTAATTTTAGTTTTATTGCTGTCAAAACTAAATTTTCTTCGTTGCAAAAAAGTCTTTAAATTTTTGGAACAGAAGCTAAATTACTTTGGAAAAATTCAAGTCTTGACAGCATTAAACTATAATTAATGCTTTCAGAATCGACTTTATTATTAATACAAAAATAATACATAAATTAAACAGTAATTTTGATGTGCAAATAAAAATATCCCCATCTTATAGTATCCATCCATCAGCCTAGTTCGTCCACTGCTGGACATAAGCCTTTCCAGGCTTTTGCCACTCCCGGCGGTCATCCTGGAAGAATTGCCCATACTCATACACGCTGGGCAGGCGGGTTGGTGAACGCGGTGCCGGAATCCTCGCACCAGTGACGCCGCTGCCCGTCAACAGTCTGTTCCATATAAGGCCCGGCTATTAGGGATGAATATACCGCCATCCATCGGTCCCAGGCATGGTGGACATTCTGGTTTTTTTGCCTGTGAGCTGTCCTCTTACTCTCCCCCGAATTACTTCGAGGGGGTCTCCAAGTAAGATGGTGGTACCTCCACAGTCGAGCCCGACCACCTGAACGAATCCTATAGTAATCCTGCAAAATTGTAATTGGTGTGTATTTTTTTAATATATATTTTTATTTTATTTTATTGTTATGTCGTAGTTGCTTGTATATTGTGTACCACCTACCGAAATTGATGTTTAATTGTAGATGATACAGGATCAGCTGAAAATCAGCGCTGTGTAGACATGTTTTACCATGCTCACAGCATATGCTGAGCTGTCTCCTTTTTTGTGTTTAATTATATTGTGTTACTTTTATGTGTTTTTTTTAGACAAATGAACTTTTTCTATTTCTATTTCTATAGTATGTTACCAACCAATCAGGTGATTTTCTGGCTACACTCTGAACTAATTTGTTCACTACACGGAGAACAACATCGCTACCGTTTTGAAACTAAATAAAAAGCAGCCATTCTAATGATAGCCAAAGAAAGCTCTAATATTAATTG
Source organism: Ypsolopha sequella (assembly GCA_934047225.1). NCBI lineage: Eukaryota > Metazoa > Arthropoda > Insecta > Lepidoptera > Ypsolophidae > Ypsolopha > Ypsolopha sequella. Next base: position 23,748,123 of record OW203993.1, read on the forward strand.
TCCAAAACGACTTTATTTATGGCAGATGCTACTTTTGTCTGTTCGAGAATAGACGGCCACCCATACTGGCATTATTTGTATGGCTATTAAGATTAACATTTTTGGAGTGCGGGAATCAGTATACAAATCCATTTAAATTGTTACAGACAGAATTTAGAGCGAAACATTGGTAATTTTTTGTCATTACCAGATTTCCTATCTTGTGGAATAAATTATGGATAGATTGAAAATCTATGCAAGAGCTTTTGAAAACTCAGTAAATAGTATTTTGTGCAACTGTGACGTAATGAGAGAGATTGGGACAGTAATGAGTTCGTTTCGTAATACTCTGCACCAGTGTCCCAATATATGTATATTTGTGTCCAGTTATAGAAAAAAAAAACTTTATTGGTGTCACACAATTAAAATACAATATAATTAATAACAAACAAAACAGAAGTGACACCCAAAAGGCCTCCACTCAGCATGTGTCATGGCACTATTCTGTACCACGACGCTGGTCTTCCGTGGTACAGAATAGTGCCATGACACATGCTGACACAGTTGAACACAATACTTTATCTACGCCCTTCGGCCGTCAAAAATATGGTTTTGGCGTATTTATAATATGTTAAACTAACAATTTCACGAAAAATGGGAAAGAGGAATGTTCGTTCATAACGTTAATAATAATAATAATACACTTTATTGCACACAAACAACACAGATAAATGCAATTTAGAATTAAGAGAAATATAGGGTAAAGGCAGATTTATTTCTGAAATTCACCAGGGTGCTGCTGAGCGACACATCCGCCGGCAGTTTTGAATACAGTGAGTGAGTGAAGACATCAAGACGGACTGAGCTGCTGGTGACGTACCATGAAGACTTAAGGTGGTAAAAGAGGAAACCAATCTGAAATTGTTGAACTAGATGGCGCTACTGAAGCAAAGTGTACATAAATGTAAATAACTCATCCTATACCAAAATTTTAATGGATTCGCTCCATTTGCCGAGACTTGTATTAAAACAGAACATGTAAAGATATGCAAAAGTTCTATTACCCCTTTCAACACGACATACATTACAAAATCTCTGTAAATGCTTGAGTGTGCAATACTTCATTGTAACTGTGTGCGTATTTGTCAACACGTCATGTCTCGTGTATTATTATTTTCACGAAAGAAGTTTCCTGTCTAAGACCGTATTTGCAATGAATAAATACGAAAATGCCTTAATCCGCAGAACTTCTTTCGTGAAAAAAATTTTAGATCAGCTGCGCTGCGTCGCGCGCTTTTTTTACAATTACTACGCGTCCAAGGACAAAAGGGCCAACCAATAATCGCCTCTGTTGTAAGGTAATAAAGTTTTCGTCATTTGTCTTGGACATGTACTTAGTTACCTAGTATGCAGGTTTCATTTCATTCATCCATGATTATGATAGATTCAGTCGCAAGTCGATCGTAAAAATATCTTTTTATAAAAATACTGATTTGAATGTTGAACAATACTGACAGAGGGAAAAGATAATATGCTTTCTTTATGCGATGGGTTAGCTAATATAACAACCTTTTTCTATACAAGGTGACTTTTTGATCATCGTCCAAATTCATACTGGAAGCTTGGTAAGTGATCAGCATCATAAATTGATAACAATAATTGTGAATTTTGTATAATGAAATTTCGACTTCCCATAGTAATTCACTCGCAGTCGTGGGTGAATCACTATGGGGAGTCGAAATTTCATTTTATGAATTTTACAAAAATCGTTATTGGTTCCTGATACTGATCACTTACCAAGGCTCAAATATGAATTTGGACGATGTTCACAAATTCACCTTGTATAGTTAACCATATCAATAAAATAATTGTCAATTTTGTCTCATTTGCATATATAAAATTCAAAGTCCTGACTGACTGACTGATATATCAACGCACAGCAAAACTGCTGGTCCTAGAGACTTGAAATTTTGCATATAGATACCTTATATAGTGTAGGCATCCACTAAGAAAGGTTTTCAGAATTCAACCCCTAAGAGGGGGAAATGGGGTGACAATGTCTGAAAATCGTTTGTATGGTTTATCGGGTCGCTGATTACGAAAACAACAACGATTTCTAAATCCAACGTGGTGGACGTGAAATACCATCATCCCCTGTTGGGATGCGATGGGGTTGAAATGTGTAAATATCAATATGGGTGTCGTTTTTATGGTTTTTTGGGACGTTAATTGTGAAAATGGCATCGATTTTAAAATTTAATATAGTGGACATGAAAATTCTTGAAATTATGTGTGCCAGTGCCAGAGCAAATCGGCTGTAACAGACGGACAGAGAGACAGTCACACAAGTGATCCTATTAGGGTTCCATTTTTTCCTTTTGAGGTCTATCTATGTATCCACAATCTATCTATCTATCTATCTATCTATCTATCTGTCTATCTATCTATCTATCTATCTATATATCTATTTATCTATATCCCAGCAAAATATCTTTGGAATGGAAGGTGGTACATCCCTAGAGGTTGGACCACGGGGTGCCAAAGAAAGATTTTTTTTTAATATCAAATCTTTGACGGCCTGTATCTCCCGACCGGCTGGAGCTAGACCCATGTTGATGGGTGTCTTAGAAAAGGTCTCGATGAGATCTACCTGCCGAAAGTGTCAAAACTTTAAAGGCCTGTATCTCCCAAACAGCTGATGCTAGACCCAGTTCATGGTACTCTAAGAAAAAGGCTTGGTGAGATCTAGATGACGGTAAAAAAAAGTCGAAAAGAAATGCCAAAATTTTGATCGGCCATATGTCCCGAACGGCTAATTGTAGGCAGTTCGGGTTTCAACTAAAGTGATCGGTCAAGCTGGGGCTACATGACCGAAAAAATATTTGAATTTGACAGGTTTTGACAGTATTTTGACATATCCAAAAAAGTATTCATACTTGCATGAAACTCGGTATCAAGGGGCATTCGGGGTCGCCAATTACGCAGCCGTATTCAAATTTGACATTTTTTGACAACCGATATGGATTTTGACTGTTTTTCGGAAAAACTTTGATCGGTGAGTCACCGTGTTTGGCACTCTGGCGATGCCGAAGGCCGAGCCAAGTTCGGCCTCGAGGGCGCGTTCTTCGTCCGAACATGCGAGTTTTACGGCCAAGCACTACACCTTGACTTACAGAGGGAGTGAGAGCACATATAATGTTTGTTTTTGAAAAAAAAAAAAAAATCCTGGCCCAGGCCACGCGGGCGAAGCAGCGGGCAGAAGCTGGTTTACTTATATATTCGCATATTATTTATACAAACACACATATGTATATAGGTACTCACGCCTGTCTCCCAGAGGGGTAGGCAGAGGCTACAGATTTCCATCTGCTACGATCCAGACAAACCTCTTGCGCCTCTTCCACATCCATCAATCTAGTCATACAAGCTCTTCCTTTTGGTCCCAACGAGTCACACCAAAACCAGTCACAGCGTAACTCATTGGGACAAAAAATAATAAAATGTCCCAACCAGTCACACTGTTACTCGATGGCACAACTTTTTATTTTATGTCCCAACGAGTCACACCCCCAAAACAAGAGTGTAACTCGTTGGGACTAAAATCTGTTACAGGTTGACAACTTTTTTCTTTCTTCCCTGTGGTCCCAACGAGTCACACCGAAAACAGTCACAGTGTAACTCGTTGGGACAAAAAATAATAAAATGTCCCAACCAGTCACACTGTTACTCGATGGCACCACTTTTAATTTTTCGTCCCGACGAGTCACACCCCCAAAACAAGAGTGTAACTCGTTGGGACTAAAATATGTTAAAAATAAAAAGTTGTGCCATCGATTACAGTGTGACTGGTTGGGACATTTTATTATTTTTTGTTCCAAAGAGTTACACTGTGACTGGTTTCGGTGTGACTCGTTGGGACCAAAGGGAAGAGCTTGTATGACTAGATTGATGGATGTGGAAGAGGCGAAAGAGGTTTGTCTGGATCGTAGCAGATGGAAATCTGTAGCCTCTGCCTACCCCTCTGGGAGACAGGCGTGAGTATATATGTGTGTTTGTATAAATAATATGCGAATATATAAGTAAACCAGCTTCTGCCCGCGGCTTCGCCCGCGTGGCCTACAGGAAACAATTTTTTTTTTTTTTCAGAAACAAACATTATAAGTGCTCTCACTCCCTCTGTAAGTCAAAGTGTAGTGCTTGGCCGTAAAACTCGCATGTTCGGACGGAGAACGCGCCCGCGAGGCCGAACTTCGCTCGGCCTTCGGCATCGCCAGAGTGCCAAACACGGAGACTCACCGATCAAAGTTTTTTCGAAAAAGAGTCAAAATCCATATCGGTTGTCAAAAAATATCAAATTTGAATACGGCAGCGTAATTGGCGACCCCGAATGCCCCTTGATACCGAGTTGCATGCAAATCGGAATACTTTTTTTTGGATCTGTCAAAAAACTTTCAAAACCTGTCAAATTCAATTTTTTTTTTGGTTATGTAGCCCCAGCTTGACCAATCACTTTAGTTGAAACCCGAACTCCCTACAATTAGCCGTTCGGGAGATATGGCCGATCAAAATTTTGGCAATTTTTTTTTTCGACTTTTTTTTACCCTTATCTAGGTCTCACCAAACCCTTTTCTTAGAGTACCATGAACATGGGTCTAGCATCAGCTGTGTGGGAGATACAGGCCTGTAAAGTTTTGACACTTTCGGCAGGTAGATCTCGTCGAGGCCTTTTCTAAGACACCCATCAACATGGGAGATACAGGCCGTCAAAGTTTTGACATTAAAAAAAATCTTTCTTTGGCACCCCGTGGTCCAACCCCTAGGGATATACCACCTTCCGTTCCAAAGATATTTTGCTGGGATATAGATATAGTTATAGATAGATAGATAGATAGATAGATAGATAGATAGATAGATAGATGGATAGATTGTGGATATATAGATAGACCTCAAAAGGAAAAAATGGAACCGTAATAGGATCACTTGTGTGTCTGTCTGTCTGTCCGTCTGTTACAGCCGATTTGCTCTGGCACACATACTTTCAAGAATTTTCGTGTCCACTATATTAAATTTCAAAATCGATGCCATTTTCATAATTAACGTCCCAAAAAACCATAAAAACGACACCCATATTGATATTTACACGTTTTCAACCCCATCGCACCCCAACAGGGGATAATGGTGTGGCGTGCTTCACACTCGCCACTATATATGTACTTGGGCCAGCCCCTTACAATTTGAAAGAAACCGTTCCGCTTATGCAGTTTGTCCCACACCAATTAGATCAGGTGATATGGAGCAGTGGGGTCTACCTCACCCCCGGGTTGGTCTATTCGCTGCTCCGGCACATCGCCGCGGGAGATGATTCATTGAGCTACCAGCTAATCTCGCTCGAATAACAGTGTGACTGGTTGGGACATTTTTTTTCCCAACGAGTTACACTGTGACTGGTTTCGGTGTGACTCGTTGGGACCAAAGGGAAGAGCTTGTATGAGTAGATTGATGGATGTGGAAGAGGCGAAAGAGGTTTGTCTGGATCGTAGCAGATGGAAATCTGTAGCCTCTGCCTACTCCTCTGGGAGACAGGCGTGAGTATATGTGTGTTTGTATAAATAATATGCGAAAATGAGACAAAATGGATTAAATTTATTGTGGATGTGGATTTAGTTATCCTAATAACAAAATAACTTCCAAACTACAAAGAATGTATGATTATCATCAATGAAAATATGAAATCGACAATCGACATTTGTTTGACAGACGGCTTACGATGAAGAATCGTTCAAAAATATAATATTTTTCGGGAATTAATACAAGTATATGAATAAAATCTAATAAAAATGAATGAAAAACATTCATTTTGCTTTATTTAGGTATTGGTCAACAATTATTATCTCATTACAACTTATTGTCTTATTTAAGTTTGATTAAAAATTACATTCAAAGATGGAATCATGTTGCTTTATATTTGAGAATGCACTCATGTTTACACAAGACTGCTGTGTTTGTGTTTGTAAGTGCCGTGTTCGTGAGCCGCACACCGACGCAAATCAGACGAAATGAGTTCATTTTTGAAAACCTGATATTCGAGTATCTAAGCAATAATTATACAATTTGAATAAGTTTGCGAAAAATATGTTAAATGTACATTGTTTATATTCCCAATTAAATTCATGAATTTATTGCGTCCTCATATATATTACTCAGAAAGTTTGTATGAAAAGGCCTCCTCTGTTACCACCTTAAGGGCTTTGCTAACTAAAGCCGCCAGTGCTGGCGCCCCCCCCCCTCTCGAATTGATGCCCGCGGAGTAGAAGCTCGCGCAATAATTTACAACATTTAAGCCCGTACCTTCGACCGCCCTTCGGTTGGCTGAAGACGGTGAGAGAGCTGCTGTTTGGTTATGCAGTTATAGCGGTGCTATAATAAATTGGGCCAATCATAGCGCAGAATCGCGCTATGATTATATTATAAAATCGGACAAATAATGTAGGTACTTTTAAAAAAGTCTTTGATGTCGTATTTTTACCTTATATATATATATATAGTTGTAAGAGATGTTCGCAGGTGGCCGAGACTTAAGTTCGTCCCTTTTTCCGTCTAAGTCGGACCTTCGTTCTTGTTCAAAGTCATAAACTTTCCTTTGAACATGGTTCCGCCACTCTGCGCGTTGAGCTGCCTTATCCTCCCACTGCGACGGCTCAATGTTGCATCTTTTTAAGTGTCTTTTCAGAACATCCTTGTACCTTAGGTACTGGCCTCCACTTTTTTGCTTTCCGGACTGGAGTTCTGAAAAGAAGATGCGCTTCACCACTCGCTCCTCCGCCATCCGCGACACGTGTCCGCACCACCAAAGCTGTCGCCGCATGATGTACGTCTCTATGCCACCCACATTGGCGCGTTGCAGCACTTCGGTATTCCGCATTCGGTATTTTTACCTTATTGTAGTATGGGCGTAGCTACAAATATTTTGATTCGTTTTTCAATTTATAGTCACCCATTTCAGCTCTCTAGTTATGGATTGAAAGTTTCTTCTTATTTGTTTTTTGATTTAAAGTATAACCAAAACATTTATAACAAGTCGTATTGTGATTAATTCAAACTAAATGTCAAAAACAATAACTTACATAAAAATAAATAGCTCAACCCGCGCAGCGATCAAAACCAATTTCTTTAAACAATTAATCGAGCAGTAATTAATTATATTTGTAAATAATTAGACGCATATATTAACGATCTTATTAAAATACAAATTTTAATGAAACGGGCCTAATGTTTAGATTAATGGATTTCCTTTACTAATATAACGATTAAATTGTGAACTAGTGACTTGTCTACGTTCTTACATGAGAACTTTTTTCGGATAAAATAACCGTTAAATTGTCAAAAAAAGGTACGATCAACTTGTAAACATACATACATAAATATACCCACGCCTGTCTCCCAGAGGGGTAGGCAGTGACTAAAGATTTCCATCTGCTAGGATTGCCGAACCTTTTTCGCATCTTCTACATCCATCAATTTAGTCATACAAGTTCTTTTGACTTTACCCTTCTTCAGTATATCGCAAATTTGGTCGGCATGTGTCCTTCTAGGGTGGCCCGGGCGAGTTTTACCTCGTTCATCTTCTCTATATGCCCAAATTACCGAAGCATTCCTTTTTCTATTCTAGATCCCGTATTTAGATATATTTCACTCTGTCATTCAATACTCCGTAAGGAACTCATTTCCACTGCATTCGCTTTATAAGTAATTCCTTGCTCATCTTGCCATACCGAACATTCAATCTTGAAAACAAAATTTAATTATGACACATCTAGTCACAATTAAATTAAGCTTATAAAATGTACACTGTGCTTTCTTAAGCTTAATTTTTTTTTCTTTTGTTTCCTTATTAATATGGTATGGGGGCTGATGATGGCTTCATACGGTGGGCCGAAATATATCGAGCAAAAAGGTATTTTATTGTTTTAAATTAAGCTAAGTATTCAGAAAACAGCTCTGCAAAGCTTCCGAATGAAGAAACTGTATTTGCATTGAAGAAAGCAACAAAACTACATTCCAAAAGTCCGATGATCTGATTTAGTACCCTCTTTAAATTATTGAAATTAGAATCAAGTTTTGAAATCGTAGGTACTTTCTGGGACATACAAAATTAGAATTATATTTTGAAATGGTAGGTACTTTCCGGGACAAACAAAATTAGAATCAAGTTTTGAAATGGTAGGTACTTTTGGGACAAACAAAATTAGAATCAAGTTTTGAAATGGTAGGTACTTTTGGGACATACAAAATTAGAATCAAGTTTTGAAATGGTAGGTACTTTTTGGGACATACAAAACTTGCGTGTGGAGAACTATGAGTATATAACATACATTATCGCCAGCACTTAGGATTATCCTTGTAAGGATAACAAATTTTAGCATGCTTATCGATAACTATTGAGTTTGCACGTGAACTTTTGTTGACAATTTTTTTTTGCGTATCCCTGTTATTTTTTAATATATAGGGTGCTGATGGCAAGAACTGGCTTATCTTTGGTTCATTGATATCATTTTTTGTCAAGAATCACTCACTGATTCATTAATCTACTCAGTCTTAGACCTTGGACCTAGAAAGCGGAAATTTTCCTTTTTGAATATAGGCCGGGTTTTTCGAAATGCCCATGGGATCGGGGAAGCGGTATTGATATGAGCAGCGCCGCGGCGTGTCGGTTAGTATATTTTGATTTGATTTATTTGTTTGTTCCACCAACAGTTTAACATAATTAAAGCATGATTTATATAAAAACGGCTCACCTCAATACGTGTTATGATCGGAAAAGCCGACCAGTTTCAGCAGATTTAGACTGCCTTCATCTGGGCGAGTAATGAGGTTAGCCGTTTTTATATAAATCATGAATTATCCTCAAGTCTCATTTAATTCTATAATAATTAAAGCAAAAAAAATAAATTATATAACATTTGGACTCGTATGAAACATCATTCTTGTTACACCAACATAAGTTTTCTAACAAATATATATTTGAATATTTTTTTTTAAGTGTTTTCTATATTTTCAAAAATCTTAACCTAGTTACAAAAATGCACAATCAACAAAAACCCACAGGGTTTATGAATATATGCTTGAGGTTTACAAAATTAGCAACTTAGCTACATTTACAATATCGGCATCCTAAAAAGAAACCTTTGATATCTACAAAATGTATAATTATATTATACTAGCTGACCCGGCGAACTTAGTTCCGCCTAACAGTCTAATAATATCGTGTTAACTTTAGTTAAACTTAATTTAGGATTTCATTAAAGTTAATACAACTTTTTTTTTGCAAATACAGAAATGTTTTATTGCTTGCCATTGCGAAAGAAGAATGGCAGGGACCCATGTACGAGTAGTTTCATAGGCTTAGCGTAGGGTATTGAATATATGCAGAAATAATAGTTCTTGGAATAACTAAGAAAAAAAGGTAATCGCAGTATATTTTTAAAACTTGGGGTTTAGGTTTATTATTTAATGATATCAGAACGCTAGATAAATAAACACTGTACATTAATACGTATAGTGGTAGGTTTCTTTTATATGCGTAGTTTTTTCAACAGATGGCACCACATGCTGTTTGCATTCGTAAAATTAATTAATTTATTTATTGTTATTCGATAACTTATTCGATATTTTATTACTTATTCTGCTATTCGGAGCGGAGAAGAATACACCAAAAAAGAAATAACTAACATCTATCCAGCCGATCTTGAGCTATAAGTGGTGTAACTAACACGACTTTGTTTTATATATTTAGATGTAATAAATAGCCAGTGAATTTGTGATTTAGATCAGTTACTGAAGCTGACATCGTCCGAAAATAAAAGATCTTGTATCAGGAAATGGACCGTGTAGTTGTGTAATTATGAGAAATGATTTCTTTTGCTATTCTGTGATATGTCATTATGAATTTCCCTTTGAGGCTTTCTCACCTAGTGCAATAAACGACCTACTTTTGGGACAAAACCCTCCGTTCAAGATACCAAAGTTCGATGCTTTGTAGCTTTTCGAGTTTGTTCGTCTTGTATCTCTATTTGAGATAAGAATGCACATAGTACTCGTATTTGCTCCGTGAAAGAGACGTTGTCAATTTGACAATGTTGAAATAAAACCCGAAATGCTATTTTTGTAATCGTGCATCTGTGTATTAAAACATTACTCGATTGTTGTTTTTTTTTGAAATATTGAAAAATTAAACTGAAATTTAATAATTCTACTAACAAATTTAAGCAAATACAAAATACGTTTCCAAGAAATCACGTACAGTTGACACAAAATAAGCTATCTATTTTATATGATTTCACACTTATAAAAACTTTCAGTTTGACGTATGAGCGACCGTACATGCTTCTTGTTAATAATAAGCTACTGACAAAAAAATTCAAATACTAAATAAAAAAGACTTTAAATTTTTCTTTGCTTATTTAACCCGTAAAAATGGCCATCAAAACATAAACGACTTTGCCCTCTGATCTCGCGTGTTATTGAAACACCATTTATGTTTGTTCAGTATAGTTTTGTGTCCGCCACTAACAGTAAGTTCGGCGCGGGCGCATCATCATCAATCTACGCTACAATCTTGTTTATAGGAATGTTAACCGTGTTTATTTCTATGCGTCCACCGAAGATGTATAGGGTGTTCGAGGAGTTCAAGAAAATATGTATCAGTGCTAGCGTTTATAATTTTATATTAGTAATGGAAAAAAGGTTAATTTTCACCCTATATAAAAAACTTACATGTTTTGTAAATTATAAATTTTATAAAGTTGGACTTAATTTGACAATTTCTTTTTACCGTTACAGATAAATTACATGTTTACATGTTTTTCATTACAGTACATTTTTACCGTAACAGATAAATTACTGTGCCGCCTTAAGACTTCTTATATCAAAACTGGTTACAATAATATGAGCATTTACAAATAAGTACAAAAAATGTGTAAATATCACCAATACCATATCAATAGTAATGCAAAAGAAGTCCAGGTTCGAGTCCCGGTTCAGAGCTCTTTACATCCAGACTTAGTTTTTTTTCTGCGTATTACAAATATGGCGCAATTATATTTTAATTGTATTACTATGCGGCGGAAAAATCACGAAGTCTCAAAGTATAAAAAAATTCAGTCATAGTTTCAATCAAAATAATATTGTCTAAAAAAGCATGTAATTTTTAAACACTCTGTATTCATAGATACGAAACAGCATCTTGATAAATACAGGGCGCTCTGTGACAAATGGTAACAGAGTGTTTTTATGTATTTTTAGAAATACGCCGAAGAGCGGTGTGTGGTGGGAACTATGATGCTAATTGGACGTAGTAACTCGTGAGGACTTTTTGTGTTGACTGTACCGTATGGATGTTCAATAGAAATTTTGTTTTAAAAATATTACGTGTTCTTATGGAAATATTGTTTTTTTTATCAAGTGTTTTTATTATACAGTCGAAATTTTTTTTTTACTATGTTAAGGCGGCTGGTCATGTGGTAATTTTTTTAGGCATCGTTTACGACATGCTGACTGAATTCCTTTTATTTTAAAATTATAATGCGTGTATAAGTGTAAACATTAATTATTACAATATTACATAATATAATATTAATCAATAAATATTATTATTAATTAATAACGACATGTTTCCCGAGAGGCTGTCAGAGGTGTTTCTTTCCGAGTGTGTTCGGTGAAATGCAAGTAACACCCACGTTTCACCGACGATTATAACATCCCAGTGTGATGTGCTCCTATATAGGGACACAGATATAGGGAAAGTCAAATCTGCCCGCAGTCACTTCCAGGACGATAAATATGGTTGAAAATTTCGTTAGAATCTATGCATTACATAAATTTATTGGGAAACTAAATTTTTTAGAGTACAACAAGCGCCTTAAATTTTAGAACTAGTGCTAAATAAAAATAACATATCATCACGACATGAATCCCCCAGGGGGTGTCAGAGGTATTTCCGAGCATTAACTGTGAAATGCAAGTCACAGTCAGCACTCGCACACCCACGATTCACCGACGATTATTACCTGCCAGCGTGATGAATGGAAGTTATCGCTGAACCAACGACTTATCGCTGTAATGAAAATAATTGTAATAATGCTTTGTAATATTTAATGGGGTCTGCCGCGGTCCAAATTTTGTACCAAGGACACCCGTGACCCTATTAAATTTTGTACCAAGGACACCCGTGACCCTATTAAATTTTGTACCAAGGACACCCGTGACCCTATTAAATTTTGTACCACGGACACCCGTGACCCTATTAAATTTTGTACCAAGGGCAACCGTGACCCTATTAAATTTTGTACCAAGGACACCCGTGACCCTATTAAATTTTGTACCAAGGGCACCCGTGACCCTATTAAATTTTGTACCAAGGACACCCGTGACCCTATTAAATTTTGTACCAAGGACACCCGTGACCGTATTAAATTTTGTACCAAGGACAACCGTGACCTTATTAAATTTTGTACCAAGGACACCCATGACCCTATTAATTTTTGTACCAAGGACACCCGTGACCCTATTCAATATTATAATGTGTGCGAAACGCGAGAATAATATTTCTAATTATAATAATAAATATATTAAACATAATATTTGTCGGACATAAAATGATTTTATAAACATAAACTGCTTTAGCACAAACTTTCTGGTAAATTGAATTTAATGTAGCGGTGATATCGTAGATTTCTTACAAAACAGCCATTACTCAGCTTCTACTCGCATTAATGTTACAATTAAATTACTAGTTTCTGTTAATTCCTATGTTACCGGCAAATTATGTTGTTTTAGACTTCTTTATTGGATATGAAACTAGATAAAATAAAATGTGATGTAAACTAACTATAGATTTATGTAAGGTCTATGATTGAAAATACGGAGATGAATTAACCATATGTATATGTATATTTGTGTGTTAATTTTTCACTATTGTATTAATGTAAGTATGTATAATTTTTATTATTACATACTTATATGAATAATTGGATAGTTATCAGGAGTACGTGCGGGACTAACCTTGTTCGCATATCATCTTCCCGAATTTTCGGCAGAGTTACATCTGCCATGGTCGCGGGATAGCCGGTGAGTGTTTATAGAAACCGTGTAAATTTTCGGCAGAGTTACACCTGCCATGGTCGCGGGATAGCTGGTGAGTGTTTATAGAGACCGTGTAAATTTTCGGCAGAGTTACATCTGCCATGGTCGCGCGATAGCTGGTGAGTGTTTATAGAGACCGTGTAAATTTTCGGCAGAGTTACATCTGCCATGGTCGCGCGATAGCTGGTGAGTGTTTATAGAGACCGTGTAAATTTTCGGCAGAGTTACATCTGCCATGGTCGCGGGATAGCTGGTGAGTGTTTATAGAGACCGTGTAAATTTTCGGCAGAGTTACATCTGCCATGGTCGCGGGATAGCTGGTGAGTGTTTATAGAGACCGTGTAAATTTTCGGCAGAGTTACATCTGCCATGGTCGCGGGATAGCTGGTGAGTGTTTATAGAGACCGTGTAAATTTTCGGCAGAGTTACATCTGCCATGGTCGCGGGATAGCTGGTGAGTGTTTATAGAGACCGTGTAAATTTTCGGCAGAGTTACATCTGCCATGGTCGCGGGATAGCTGGTGAGTGTTTATAGAGACCGTGTAAATTTTCGGCAGAGTTACATCTGCCATGGTCGCGGGATAGCTGGTTAGTGTTTGTAGAGACCGTGTAAATTTTCGGCAGAGTTACATCTGCCATGGTCGCGGGATAGCTGGTGAGTGTTTATAGAGACCGTGTAAATTTTCGGCAGAGTTACATCTGCCATGGTCGCGGGATAGCTGGTGAGTGTTTATAGAGACCGTGTAAATTTTCGGCAGAGTTACATCTGCCATGGTCGCGGGATAGCTGGTGAGTGTTTATAGAGACCGTGTAAATTTTCGGCAGAGTTACATCTGCCATGGTCGCGGGATAGCTGGCTGGTGTTAAGAGACCGTATATATTTTAAATCCTATCTTATTTATTTATTTATTAGGAGCACCAATGTTACATACACAAAAAAGTATAATACTAGTAAATATGTAGGGTTAGCATCCCAGTGGCGTGCACAGGACTTTTTGCTGGAAAAGCAAGCAATTGGTCAAGAACAACAATAAAAAAAAATATGAAAAATATTAAATATCACTTTGAAAAAAAAAATTGTATGACGCCAGGATAGACAATGTCTACCCTAGAGTGAAAATTTCCAATACAAACTTTTTTTTTTCAAAGTGATATTTAAATTTTTTCATATTTTTTTTATTGTTGTTCTTGACCAATTGCTTGCTTTTCCAGCAAAAAGTTCTGTGCACGCCACTGCATCCGTTTGTTGTAACGTTACAGGTGCACACCTTTTACAAATAACAGAGAGCTTTATCAAAAGTTAAATGTAACAAGTACAATATACATCATGATACTACTTTGAACAGTGCAGATCAATTATATAAAGCTACTATACAGGGTGGAAAAAATGTAAGGACCCTGGAGGGGAACTACCTTAAATCCTTTAGTTAGCTCATTTTACTGAAAGGAAACATTCCTTTATTTTTTAAAAGAAACAAAACTGCATTCAAAGATCTTCTAAAATTTGCTTGTCTCATCCAGGAACTCAACCAACCAAAAATTAAAAAAATAAACCCTCGCTATTTTATTATACGAATCGGTAGGATTATTGTTCAGGATAAAATTTCTCTAATAAACATTTAGCCTTACACTCATATGTTGTACGAGATACCCATCAAATTGAATATTTATAACAAGTTCTTTATTAACAATACCTAGTACTGTTCACTTGTAAAGTAATAATGATACGCCATTATTACACAATGACAGCACGGAATTAAAGCAAAACAAAATAAAATTTGAAATTCGAACGGATACTTTTATCGATTTTAAAAATGTTGAAAGTTATTGTTCGAACTTCAAATGTGTTGCTCCGCGTTGCAAAAAAAATACGTTCCCTTTTTAAACTTTTCGTCAGTACCATTATTGAAGTCTTCAACAACGGTAACAGAATATTAAATTATGACTTCAAACAATTAAGAATCTTAGATTTAAAACTAGGGAGACTAAACAAAAATATATCTAAATCAGCATCAATGTTAGACAACCTATTATACGTCGTCATCACACGCGATAATGGCATGAATTCGCCTAGATCACTGTAGGATCGAGGCGTTATAAAGGGATTACGATTTGATCGTCTGGTGGAAGAGTGGGGGACAGAAAAATTAATCTGACTTAGTGACTTATACGGATAATATTATGAAAAACGAAGAAATTAAATAAATACGTTATATTTCGACTATACCCTAAAAAAAAACCGACCAATTACGAGTCGGGCTCGCGCACAAAGGGTTTCGCTCGTACCACCACACTATACCGTTACGGAACCCTAAAACATTATGGTAAATAATTCCACTTGCAGTTACACTTAAAATCTATTGAACTCTATGTATCTAAAGTGTCTAATTAAGATGGTGATTTAACTTCGTAAAAATTTTTTACTGGTAATTATTAGTTTTTTTTTCTTTACTTGTGCTGTAAGACCTACCTGTGAACGAAAGCTCAAGTTTCTAAGTCAACTGGAAATGCCCTATAGGTTTTCATTGTGCGCGAGTTTGTATGAAATTAATAACGTAAAGGGGAATAAATTTTTTTCAGGTTCAATTAGAAGCCTGATATTGCCGCAAGAAACAAATTTCAAGTAAACAAATACTTTGAAAAAATTTCTCGGGTCAGCATTCGAACCTACGACCTTTACCTTTACAAGTGTGCTACCGACTGCGCATGATTTGTCTGAAGTAAGCAAGACGTACTGTAGTGACGACACACTGTTCCTTAGAACAAGGCGTGAAATTCATATAACGGCCTCGTGAGCGTCCAATATGTGCATTACTAGCTAGCTATTCATGTAATTTTGCTGTCGTACTTTAACTGAAAATAAATTACACCGACTAGAGTAATAAAACTAACACATTTCCTGCGTCATCGAAAAAATTGAGTTATCATAATGAGCTTTGAAGATAAAAGAAAAGAATAAAGAGAACGGGTCGGTAACAATAAATCTGTGCAAATCCCTATAATGTACAGTCGCGGTGAAATAAAGATGCTCTCGCGCACGAACAATATCATTTGCTTCTTTTCTTTTCGTTTATTTAGGGTTCTATAAAAAAAAAACTCTCTTTTTTGTGTTTCTACTTAAAATCCTTAACTCGTGGTCTGCCTAGAGGAGAAAATAATTTTGTGTCTAACCTGGGTTTATAGTATTCTGCAGACGGACATATGAATATAAAAAATTAATTGGTCGATAGAATATTTTAACACAACTTACCGGGTTTTAATTTTCGTTCAAAAGTAGGAAAAATTTAAAGTAGTGAAGTTTCTACGCCGTAGCACGGAAAAACATTGCTACAGGACGCGGCCGTAGCACGCACATGTGCGTGTTGGCGCCAGTAAACGAGTACAAAATACAAAACATTGCTACAGGACGCGGCCGTAGCACGCACATGTGCGTGTTGGCGCCAGTAAACGAGTACAAAATACAAAACATTGCTACAGGACGCGGCCGTAGCACGCACATGTGCGTGTTGGCGCCAGTAAACGAGTACAAAATACAAAACATTGCTACAGGACGCGGCCGTAGCACGCACATGTGCGTGTTGGCGCCAGTAAACGTGTACAAAATACAAAACATTGCTACAGGACGCGGCCGTAGCACGCACATGTGCGTGTTGGCGCCAGTAAACGAGTACAAAATACAAAACGTTGCTACAGGACGCGGCCGTAGCACGCACATGTGCGTGTTGGCGCCAGTAAACGTGTACAAAATACAAAACATTGCTACAGGACGCGGCCGTAGCACGCACATGTGCGTGTTGGCGCCAGTAAACGAGTACAAAATACAAAACA
Organism: Ypsolopha sequella; assembly: GCA_934047225.1. Classification (NCBI taxonomy): domain Eukaryota; kingdom Metazoa; phylum Arthropoda; class Insecta; order Lepidoptera; family Ypsolophidae; genus Ypsolopha; species Ypsolopha sequella. The sequence continues at coordinate 23,765,070 of OW203993.1, forward strand.
TTGCTACAGGACGCGGCCGTAGCACGCACATGTGCGTGTTGGCGCCAGTAAACGAGTACAAAATACAAAACATTGCTACAGGACGCGGCCGTAGCACGCACATTTGCGTGTTGGCGCCAGTAAACGTGTACAAAATACAAAACGTTGCTTCAGGACGCGGCCGTAGCACGCACATGTGCGTGTTGGCGCCAGTAAACGAGTACAAAATACAAAACATTGCTACAGGACGCGGCCGTAGCACGCACATGTGCGTGTTGGCGCCAGTAAACGAGTACAAAATACAAAACATTGCTACAGGACGCGGCCGTAGCACGCACATGTGCGTGTTGGCGCCAGTAAACGAGTACAAAATACAAAACATTGCTACAGGACGCGGCCGTAGCACGCACATGTGCGTGTTGGCGCCAGTAAACGAGTACAAAATACAAAACATTGCTACAGGACGCGGCCGTAGCACGCACATGTGCGTGTTGGCGCCAGTAAACGAGTACAAAATACAAAACATTGCTACAGGACGCGGCCGTAGCACGCACATTTGCGTGTTGGCGCCAGTAAACGTGTACAAAATACAAAACGTTGCTACAGGACGCGGCCGTAGCACGCACATGTGCGTGTTGGCGCCAGTAAACGTGTACAAAATACAAAACATGGCTACAGGACGCGGCCGTAGCACGCACATGTGCGTGTTGGCGCCAGTAAACGTGTACAAAATACAAAACATTGCTACAGGACGCGGCCGTAGCACGCACATGTGCGTGTTGGCGCCAGTAAACGTGTACAAAATACAAAACATTGCTACAGGACGCGGCCGTAGCACGCACATGTGCGTGTTGGCGCCAGTAAACGAGTACAAAATACAAAACGTTGCTACAGGACGCGGCCGTAGCACGCACATGTGCGTGTTGGCGCCAGTAAACGTGTACAAAATACAAAACATTGCTACAGGACGCGGCCGTAGCACGCACATGTGCGTGCTGGCGCCAGTAAACGTGTACAAAATACAAAAACTATAGGTATATTGATAATTTTTATGAAGTTATTATTTTTCTATAAACGTAGATGTAGTTATGAATATTTAGATTTGTAAAATTAAACCCCTCCATTTTTGACTTTTAGGATAATTCTCTTAGATATATATAAGCTCACCACTGTACATACGTAGATACAAGCTCACCGCTGTACATATGAATATTTTATGTTTGCTATAGAGAATTTGAAGGAAACTCAATTTTCAGTGCTAACATTTTTGCATTTTTTTAAGAATTACAAATCCAAATTGTTCAATTTCTTTTGTGTATGAATGAGACAATATTAAGCTAACAGCAACATTAATATAATTTTGGAAAACTGTCAGCTGTAAAAAATTGTTACGAATCTTATCATGGAAATGGATGCCACTTAGGACGATTTGTTTTTGAAAATTTATTTTTTATAATCAAACTGAAAATATAAAAAAAATTATAAGTAGATGTAAAACCTTGAAATCAACTTTCAAAAAAAAAACAAATAATTGAAATAGCAATTGAATTACAGGAATTTTGAATTTTGAATGTAAGAAAATTTCGGCAATTTCATATGTAAAGACAAACAGTTTTCTTTTTCTAACGTGATATCTATTTACATACTAAAACTAATAGAAAAGTGCTAAAAAATAGTGTCTGTACATTGAATAATTTTGTGAAATTTGATTTGAATTGGCTTATTTATTAGTGAGGACAAAACATAATTTGTTGACTGTCTCTCTGTCTATTCCGTTGTAATTCGAGAATCACTTAACGGACTTTGATGCGATTTTCTTTATTATCATCATAGATGACCTTGATAAGCTATAATTTTATAAAATAACCGCCAAGCGGAAAGCTGTCGATTATTGAAAGACACTTCCACAAGAGCGAAGCCGTGGGCTAGTAAAGCTAGTAAATAATAAGAATAAAAACAAAAACTAAATACAATAATCATCTTTTTGACGGAACCCGTGACGTGTGCACGACCTGTATACTTCACATTTTAAATAATTTGCTAAAGCTTCAAAGGAATGTGTACAATGCTTATGTTGTGACAATGTATTTAATTGTGTTTTATTTCTGACGGTCAGACACTCTTTTGTGATATTTGTGCGTGATTATTTTGAATTTTTCTTCAAGCAGCGTGAAATGCAAGGAGGTATATTACTTTTTACAACGAATTTTTATCAAAGATTTCAAAAGTAGATGAGCCCTGGCACCTGAAATCTATTGCATTGTTTTGAATGTGAAATGTCACACTTTTGGCTTTAATCGTACTTCTTGAAATGTTAGTGCACTTTAAAAATGCACACAACGGCATATTGAGACCCTTTTCTCCTAAAAATTCATTAAGACGTCCAACTATCACTGTGTTCAGATGAGCACTGATTCCAAACATGTGAGCGTCACCCATCATTTTGGGGCTGTCATACTACGGTAAGGGCTTATCTTTACTTTTGAAATCTTTGGTTTTTGTAGTTTTGTCTGTCCATCTATCAAGAGTCAAGTACATTTCAAGCATTTTTTTTTTCTAAAATTTACGTCATCGAAAATATTTTGCTTTTTCCAGCGTCCGACATTATTATTCTGTTTCTGTGTTATGTTTATAGTCATATTATTTTAGTAACTTTGTTTTTAGCAATTAATTACAAAATAAATTTAAATTTAACGTTAAATTAGTATTTTTTAATTTTCGACTATAATTATTATAACACATTTTTAACCTTTTAATTAACATTTTTGCTTATACCCAAACTGGAAGAAATCTCTTCGTAGAGATAAGGTAGCTTTTGGTAAGATATAATAGGTTTAGTTCAAAACAAGTTTTTGTGTACAATCAAAAATAAATTGGAATTAAAATTGGAAATAATCTTTTAAACACTTACTTGATTATAATTTGTTTTTCTTTAGAAATCTGTAGTCTGTATTGTTTATAGTGAAAATCACATTTGGCTTTAATGTTGTTAAGAGGATGGCATAACCTAGCAATTTTATTAGCCGTCTAGCACAATAAGTCTAATGGCAAAGACCTTATTTGCTTTTCATAGAGGCGATTATATGTTGGCTCTTTGACCTCTTGTTCTTGGACGCGTAATACTAGTGATCACGCAGCGAAACAACAAATTGGTGTGTTTTTTTTTTTTTAGAGAAAAAAATATTGGATTTAGGTAATATCCCTTTATATTTCTATTGCCTAATTTATAAAAAAAAATCAAGTTGATCTCTTAACCGCATTTTTGAAACGAACGTTTGAAAACCAAAAAAAGAGGGTGGAAAACATTTTTTTTTTTGACAAAAGTATAAATCTTAAAACATTGTTTATAAGTGGAATCTCTTGATGAAAGATCGATAAATCAAATAAAATTTTTTCAATATGAGGAGAGACCTAGTTTTTTCCAATGAACTCTTCAACCTTCAACCCTTCCAATGAAACCTGGTGTTGTTGATGTTCTAGCGTCAGGTGTCCCGTTAATGAATAACATTATTTTATGTGGTTGTCGTACATATGAGAGAGTTTTATTATTTTCTTCTCGTTCACCGAAAAAAAACATTTGTGTTCTATTGTTTGTTTATGAGTAATTTCCTATATACCGACATTGTGTAAGCCACATATTTTGATGCAGTAAAAAGGAAATGTAATTGTAATTATCTAATTTTGAACTTTATTGCGTTGCAACAAGATTTGTAACAAGATGAGCTGAGTGATATCCTACTCCGGACAATTTAACTTTACGACGGCAAATAACAAACAATAAAGCTGACTAATTGTAATTAATAATTGTAACAATCTCGCACTGGTTATTAATGTCATAGTATTATTTATTGGCGTTTCTACACGAGCAACTTTTTTGAAAAAATTAAGGCGTCTTACGAACAATTCGTAGCAATTCAGAACATAAACTTGTAACATTTTTCTCTTTGTAGTCTTGCTGTAGTATAAATACATACGTATATACACACATGTATACGTACATAATTTATATGATTACTGTCCTACCAAGCGAATAAGAAAAAAATGTATGTCACACGTAATAAAAAATTGGTGAATTTCTACTTTCCAGTTTACTAAGCAAATTATAATTATATTCAATAATAAGTTAGATTGAAGATGAAATTAAGGACATTTAAAACCCCCTATTAAACCCCTTTAAAATGCTCAAATGTCTAGAAAGTCATAATTTAAATTGATAGTGTTTGTCAGAAAGCTACTTAAATTTATATATAGACTTTACATTACTTTTGCATTATTAGGGAACTAAGTTTCAATTTCATAGAACAATAGTACCCTATTGCTGATTGAAGTTGCTCGTGTTAGTGGTCCGATAACGTAATGGACTGCTCCATGAAAGTTGCCCGTGTAGACCTCCTCACACGTCGAGTTGTCACTTACGCCCGCGCATAACGGCTATTGCTCTTTAAACTTCTTTGTGGTATCCGTACAATCAAAAATGATCTTTATCCTTTCTACATAAGACTTAGTTTTATAATTCAGACTCATAGATTGTGTATTATAATCCTTTCATAATGGTGAGACAACTATTGCTAATTGCAACAAAGTATTTTTATTGTTTTACTTTGTTATAATGACAAAATATGTATGTTAATGGGCGGGAAATCCTTAGCACTAGCGGTAACGTTTAAAACCTACTTTAGGGTCGAGTATAGTTTATTGAAAACGAAACTGACAATGTTACGACTAAAGCGGCTATACTTATGTCCATGAATATGCGTATGAACCGATGCGATGATGATGGGTTAAACATATGAATCGATGTTTAGCTAACTAGAGCCAGCTGCAGCATCTCTGTTTTGGCTGTGTATCTAGCGGCCGTACCAACTACTTAAACAAACTATTTGATTTTCTTATATTTCTGTGTAATGGTGAAAGAAAAATCAAGCAAAGATTTCATAAGTAAAGATAGGCCCTTACCGAACTATGACAGCACCAAAATGTTTCCACCTTTAAATGGGTGACGCTCACACGTTTGGAATCAGTGCTGAACTGAACACAGTGATAGTTGGACGCCTTAAGTGCACTTAAAGTTAATAATTTTAACAACTTTAGTAGTCTATCAGTTTGCTGACCGTAGGTAGACAGATTGCGCACTCATTGCGCGCGTCGGTATTATGTTAATGCACGCATTCAAAAACAATGCAATAGATTTTAGATGCCAGGGCTCATCTAAACTTTTGAAATCTTTGGCATCAAGCCCAAAATAGATACATACAGAAAGAAGGCCAGCCTCATACAACGAGCGAAAACAGGCGCAAGCACACATATAATCGTACGTAGGATGATCTCGGTCGACTATGCCAATATAATTCTTCCGAGATCCTTGTACGTACGCGTCTATGTTGGCGCCTGCTTTTGCTGGTTGTATGAAGCTGGCCTTCTGTATCTATTTTGTGCATCAAGCCTCCCTGAGTGGGAGATAAAAGGCTCCTTTATACGCCTGGATTTTCTTAAGAGCGGTTTCGCAGCTGGATTGTGAAAAAACCACCTTTTTCAAATGGCAACGATGGCATGCGATGGCAACCATACACAATACACATAGACTTAGTACTTACTCCTAAGTCTATGCACAATATACATAGGTAATTAGGTTTTGTGGATTTACTATTTAATGAATTTTGAATTTAAGTGTTCTGTTTCAATGAATTAGAAAAAGGCGGGTTTTTCTCAATCCGGCTGCGAAACCGCTCTTAAGATTCATACAAATAGTAAAAACTGACTGTGAAGTCAAGATATTAATATTTTCATTTTTTTTTTCAAAAGTATTATCTAGCGACATCTCAGTACGGCTCTATACATCCCAAAAAGCAAAATATGATAAAACACTCAGGATATCGTGAATATTGCCTCGTTTTTGCGCTAAGTTTAGCAAGTTGTTTAATTCTTATCTATACTGGAAATAAAAAGAGAGAAATACAGACGTCGTTCATGTAAAGAAGACTAAATTTATACACTTTTCTATAAATAAACAGTTACCGTTTCATGGAAAACAGTTTTTACCTGAAACCATTTCACAAATTCGGCGCTTTTTGAATATCTCGCCATCTCGCACCTCTTGGTGAGAGATGTATCGGAGTGTGGTGTAAGAGGGAAGGAAAACATATTTAAAGATGTGTGCAAAGTTTCATTGAGATCAAAGCCGTGAGGACGTCACAAACATATTTATATGGCAGTCGAGCGGGATGGCCTACCTTAACTGATAAAATAATAACCACCCGTCTAACTGGCAAATCCTTTCACTTCGACTGGAGGTAGGCTTCATCCTTATGACGAAAACATGCTGCCAAGCGACTTGTTCTACATGACGTCATGAGACGCCGTACCGGAAGATTGGCTGGAGGCTGTTGGGTAGTGTCGGTCACTATATAGTCCGTTAACAACTTCCGTAGATTTTGTGAAAGTCCCTGTTCAATATATATTATTGTCTATGCCCTGTTCAGACCGATTAACTGTTATAATAAATCGATTAACTATTGAGTAGTTTCAGTCATTAGTCTGTTAACAACTTCCGTAGATTTTGTAAAAATCCCCGTTCAATATATTATTGTCTGTGCTCTGTTCAGACCGATTAACACCTTGCCTGTTTTCAATATCTCCTTTCTGTGTGAGTGCAACTCATCCTGTCTTATTGACGCGTTCTATCAGGCAAGGTGGGTGTAAAGCGTAAACCGATTGTGTTAAAAAAAAATCACGATACGGCCACAATAATTCAGAAGGCCAAGTCAAAGAGTACATAATAAATAAAAAATGGTAATTTTTTTTTGCTTTCAAATTATACATACATACATATACTCAAGCCTGTCTCCCAGAGGGGTATGCAGAGGCTACAGATTTCTATCTGCTACGATCCTAACACACCTCTTTCGCCTCTTCCACATCCATCAAATCTAAGTTCTTCTATTCCAGGTGTACTTTTGACATTGCCCTTCCTCAAAAAATGTTTCAGAATACTATAGGTAATCACTAATTAGCGTACAAACTGCGCATGTCTATATTGAGGGTAAATTTGCCAATTTAGTCATAGAATTAATCTAAAAATGACCTTGCAGGAAGCTGATGATGCTATGAAGTCATAAAATGCCAAAATTAGTGTTACATAAATTTTAACACAAATGTTAAATGAAGTTTTCATAAAACACATTATGAAATCACTAAAGATGATTTCTCACTCTTTTTGTGCAGAAGGAATGAAATGCGTGTAATTGGAAGAAAAGCCTTTAATGGTTTGGTTCTTTGGAAAAATAAATCGATTAAAGGAGAAAAGTTTATGCTCACTTGATTTTGAGTGATGCATTTCCAATTTTTGACGTGGTTCGAGCTTCGAGGTTTCGTTGCAAACTCAAAATTAAAACCAAAGTTAGAACCACAAATAGCTATTGCTACATATGTTACTGGCCAAACCCAATTTTAGGATAAACTAGTTTGGCCCAGGCCAAAATGGTTTTGGGTTATCATAAAAAAATAACCACGAAGGTAATTAATGGCGGTCGCCCCACTACACTACACTACGCTATTTAGGGCATGCAGGCGTCCTCAAGTTTGCTTCACTGTTCAGCAAGTGGTAAGTAATATGTATACAAATACTATGCCCGATCGGGGATCGAACCTCTGGTCTGGTCTGGGTCTCAAGACTGAGAGGCCAGCGTTCTATCACCTGAGCTACCGCCGCTTTTTGTTGGACTACTCTTGAGCAAAGAACATCATCTATATAGAAACAATCCATTAACTTCTCCACTATTAGTAATTTTATTGACCGTGTCTAGTCTACGTATAAAAACGACTAGCACTGACGTACTGTCCCAGATATTAAGAACACGTTGTCGAGTATTATTATTTTCGTATATGTTTGACGTCTATTTTTCAACGCTCTTCAATATTTTTGGCCGACTATTTTTGTTTCGGGACCGCCTCAGTCGTTTCAGCAAAGATTAGGTTAGACGCCTCATTGCAGATGTGACTGTAGGTAAATCCGTTTTCTGATATGTGAAAATATCAAGTGTAAATCGTAGATGTGATATAACATAATTCTACAGTCACAAGGCGCAAATAAACAATCAAAAATGTTTAAACTATTCGTTAAAAATGTGACGTCACTAAAGGGTTTTTCTTTTAATACTACGGAAATTTTTAAGTCTAGGAGTCAAAAAAAACCTCCATTTAATATTTGGCATAAACGCTCCATAGGATCACATTAGTAAATCCTGAGACTTCCAGACTCCTAGGGTGTTGGCGCCCCTCTCTCCCCCAAATGATCCCTGATTTAAGATTTTTTAATCTTTCTTGAAAATGGGGGGAGTTAGGTGAAAATTTTCAAAGAAACAAATAATCCTTAATAAACCTATTAAACGGTACCATTTCCGTACAAATTGTGATTTTATCGGGGATTCATGTCGTCACGTCACGAACATTTGGAACAATAATAATAATTCCTATAAAGTTCTTGCAAAATACTTTATCACCTCAGATATAAGGCACTGCAACTTTATTACTAATTGGGCAATTTAAGATGTGGTCTCGTTTTGTAGACAAACATGTAAGTAAAAATGTTTCTAAAAAAGCTTTTATCGTTATCCTTACAATGTTTCAAGAAATCAAAGAATTTGCAGAAATTTGAGATTATTTTTTGTTTTTGTTATATGTTGGTAAGCATATCTCAAAGACTAAAGTTTCAATTAGTATAAAGCTAGTATGGCTATAGAGTCAGGAAGTTTTTTATTTTTGATCCCGCCCTTATAGCTTCAATCAAAATTCTCGTAGTATAAAACTCCTGATTGATTCTACACCTGTGTACCAAAATTTTTCAGCATTGCTTTCCGGCTACTAATCAGTTATTTATGATAAAATTTTGGACCGACGGACACACACTATTTTTGCCTATGACTATTTTACGTAACATTTACTGTTTAACTTAGTTCTATTTTCTGAAGACTGTTTTTTTTTTATTAATTTTTTCTTGGTGGCCTATCTGCGTTAGATGTTAGTCTATATTTTCACATGTCAGTCACAAAGTCGTTTTGTGGGCTATTCTCTGCGCTTTATTGTCGCCTACCCATTGTTTATTTAAACAATAACCGGTTATTTTTATTTTATTTTTATTGCAGCGACATCTTTACGATTACAAACGGTGGCGCGAAACATTGGCTGTCTAGTTGTTGGCATTTTTATTGCGGTTTTTGAGTTTTTTACAAGAGAATGACGTCTTTTGCATGAACAATACAAATTACTTCTCTGTCTTTTGAACTCATGCTCAAAGAAATTTAATTTATTGAAATCGATAACACATTATTTATTTTTTGTTTAGTATCTACAGCCGTACAATAAAAATTAACGTGTGGTCGTTAAAGTTGTAATGGCAAATGTAAAATGTAAATTTTTTTGTTACTGTTACATAAAATATACCAAAATAATTAACAGAAAATCAATAAAAGAACAGCAAATTAACGAGGATCATGTAAATGACATCCAGTTATTTTCAAGTAAATTAGTGTTTGAAATACCGAAACAAAAGATTTGTTTTGACTTTTATTTAGTTAAAATATTCGGAGAATCACTAACGAGTCAACACCTGTCACTTCAATGTTTCACAATTGTTATTTGCGTTTAAAAAATCCGGCCATTGTTTCAGCCAAGAAGACAATTCAATCTTCACTTTAGTATTCTTACGACTATTTTCGAATACTTTTTAAATAGACGCACATAAAATTTCATTGTAAGTCGTTATGTTTTCATTTGAAAATAGAGCTCTAGTAATCAAAATTTAAGAATCATATTTTCAAATTTCTTTTCTATTCGTCAGTCGTTCTGTTCCAAATTTGAATTTGAAGTGTTGTAGCCACGATGACAATAGGGCTGGAAAGTGTTGACAGTTGATTATCTCAGAGAGCGTTAGTGAAGACAATCGGAATTTTCATCTTTGTCACAAATCACTGACAAATTACTTTGGCTCTTTTTTGTTATTTTTCCTCGCGCATTGTTTCGGAATTTAAATAATGCTTTTTTTTGCTTGTTTGCATATTATTTATGGCTTGAGTTAGCCGTTTGCATGAAGTATGTGAATATTAAAATTTTATAATTCGTCTGTTCCACGCGTGAGTTAGTGACTCAGTTAATTTTCGAGTTTTATTGCCTTTGTTACACGATGAAGTTTTTATACATTTTTTTTAAGGACAAACGTAAAAGTTACAATGAATATACATTTTAATTTTGAACATAAACTTTTGACACATGCTCGGATGGAAGCTAAAATAAGTCGGATTTGAACAGTAACAGATCTCCCTCTATTTAGAAATGTCAAATCTTTTTGGTGCGTTAATCTCGAGATTACAATGTCAAGACGAATGTCAACTAAAGTATACTTTGACACATCTTGAATACGTGACGAAGAATGTTTACATTACACACATCACTATTTTGACAATGACCTTTTGTACTTGCCAACCTAATTTGCTTTTTATTTGCTTAACCATAAGTTTTTTATTTGCATAACAATTGTAATTTTAAACAATCAGACTAATGTCAACTGTTAAGATTTTGCTATTTAAATGGACTTTGATGTTGAAAAAAACTAGATTTATTTTGATATGACATTGTCTTCAAGCTTCAGTTGTAACTTTTTTGAAAATAAATACAATAAAAGTAGATATATTATTTAGTTATATGCGTCATTCATGTAAGCCGATTGGGCTTTTAGATTTATCAGTTTTCTCTGATCAATATTTTGTTTTTAAGTTTGACGTTAATTTTTTCGTATCAATTTTCTATGAAAAGATTCCCATTTTACGATATTTTGTAATAATGGATCAGTTTCCATAGACAATATTTGATGAAGGATCCTTTAAAAGTGATAGTGTAACATCAACCTAAGAAATACCACTTAAGAAAAAAAAATCTTGCTTACTAGAATAATTATTGAAAATTTGCTCAATTGAATGTCTAGAAATAACAATGAAATATTTTTAGATACAAAAGTATTCAAAGACACCGTCTATTTATAGATACAATTTAAACGTATGCCAAAAGCGGCCGTATTTACCAAAATCTAAAATTTTGGCTCGTCGAAGACTTTGTCTATGCTATTTAAAAACAGTTCAATTGTTATTTCTAGACACTGAATTGAGCACACTTTCAATAATTATTCTATTAGGTAAGTTACTATATTTTTTTCTAAGGTGGGAGCACTTTCGCAGCATAAAGCGCCTTAATTTCGCAACTGTGCCTTTTGTACAGTATCATGTTCAATGGTTAAAATAGTATAGTGTCTTGAAAGTTTTCTGCAATAACTAATAATATCATGAAATTTCAAGCATTTCCTGTAGTTCTAATTTATACATTAGGGCTATAAAATTAGGTCATACCAATTTCTTTGACGTAGAATTGACGTCACTACTTAAATGACAAAATCTTGTGACAAAGTCTCAAGTGTAAGACATTAGAGCACATTTTGCTTCGTCAAAATTAATTTTACAGTAATAACACCTGTTAGTGATGTCTTTAGATTATTGTAACTCAAGAATATGCAATTCTGGTTCAAACTTTATAACAACTCTTTCTAAGAAAAGATTAGAAGAAAAAAATACAGTTTGTTTTCCGTTGTTTTTATGAATAACTCACTACAATACACTTTAGCTGGAAACTTAATATCCAGTCTGGATACGGTATTGCTTTATTACCATCGTAGTGACCCTAGTCAACATATAGGCTATAAGGGAAGATGATAAAATAACCACCAAGCCGAAAAAGGGACAAACATTGCATTAAAGCGGGCGGAGCTGCGGGCGAAAGACTTCGATCATCATTATATAAGGGAGGTGCTAAGGCACAATTTGACCTTCGGCCTTGACCAAAAATCTGATTTCTAAGAAATATAACAGACAGGTTATTTTTGAAATTTATTTATTAAATTTACTACCGATGCATTAGGAAGCTATGAGAAATTTTCTTTTGAGAAAAAGCTAGTTTTCGCCTAATAAAAATAGCTTCCATGATGTAACATTACAACCATTTTATAAATAACAAATTAATCGTTTTACACGAGCAATTAATATCTATTTCAGACCATAAACTAGGTATTGTTGACGTAAGATGCGCAAGCGATGCCGTATTTTGTTCTAAAGCTTCAAGAATGCTATAACTCTCCCTTAATGTGACGCCAGAACAACAAAATACATTAAGGGGAAGCTTCTCCAACGATTTATTGACCACAAACCTGTTACCGGCTACTTTTGACCAGCAACTATCTAATGGGTCTGTCACTGAGGTCTTTAACTTGAAAGTCGTTTGGTTACATTTTTGCTGAAAAACATATGCTTTGCGGAAAAGTATCTTTAGTGAGAAGTTACTATTATTTTTCAGTAAAAAAAAACGATACATTTAAAATTTTAACGTATATTTCGTAAACTAAAGCTAACGGATGTATGATTTTGTTAAATTATAAATTGCACAAAACTAATGATTGTTTATCTTAGCATGAATATAATGTTTAAGCAATTATCATCACAATACTACTAGAAAACCTAAATTATGGCTATTAAATTGTAAAAGAAAACAAATTTTACGAAAAGTTGAGGGATAAATTCTTAAACAAACTTAAATACGTTTTGACAAATGGTCATGCACTCAGCAAATGCTATTGGATCATACACAATGATCCGAACAGCGCTGATTTTCAGTGAGATGAAATAATATTGTTGATTGTTAAGGGTGCATGGACAAAAAAGTTTGGTACTTTTGATAAAATTTGATAGAATACATTCAGTGCCTTTATGATATTTACTATAATACCAATATATATTATGAAGTGAAATAAAAATGGTCTTTGTAGGTTAAACTTGGTGTCTGTATTCAGTTATCGTAAAAAATTACAGGTAGGTATGCGTGACATATATGTCACACGAAAGCTGGGAGGATGACTGCAATCCGCGGCAGCGGGGTCGATGCGCCGCACATAGCTTGTATAATCAAATTCCATAATATGTCACTACAAAAGTATAAAATAAAGCCCTGCGCTTTACTTATTTTATCTTAATAGGATAAGTGAAGAATAAGTACACACCTTACAGACAATCACACATAATCACACACCCTCACACACCCACCACACACACATACACCACAATTATATAATAGAATAAGTTGTTTCTTAGATAAGTTTGAAAGTGTACATAAGTGTCTTGTTTTCGTTTTTGTTTTTATTTTTTATTGAAAAATCAATTTCTAAAATGTATCTCAATTATCTAAATTCTATTTTATTGAACTAAACTTATTAGAAAATGTACTGAGCGTTAGAGGCTAGTTACCTACAGCATAAAGGGAATCCTAGTGTAGGGACTAGAGACCATGTAAAAATATGTAAATGTTTGTTTCAATAAAGATATTATTATATTATATATATAAGTAATGAACTTCTCCTTAACAAAGACTGTAACAAATGCATTCTCAATATCAGTCGTAGTTAAAAAATTGTCTCAAAATTAAAAAATATAACTGTCACATTCTCAGTACCACACGTTAGTCAATCAAAAGTGTTTACAAAAATGTCTAAATTTTAGTGTTTATTCTTTGTTACGCTGATTTATTGTGTTATAGTTGTTAATGTGTTAACATTTGTCAGAAATACGTATTTTATACGCGTGTGCGATTAAGAAAATTACACCACTAATGGGGTATTCAAAAAGAGATATGTCCTATCCTTCGACCCAAAATAAATACGAAATTTAAAAACATAGAAATAGCATAGAAATCTTCTGTGAACAAAAATATACGTGATATTGTAAATCAAATTAAAATGATATTGTAAATCAAAATAAAAGTTTCGGATGTCTTTTCAATATAGCAAGATATAGATAATATCAATTGTTATGAAATTCCACTAATATTGTAAATGCGAAAGTTTGTGCGTGTGTGTGTGTTTGTTACTTCTTCACGCTGAAACAGCTGGATGAAATTTGGAGTGGAGATAGCTTATCCCTTGAATCAACACATAGGCTACATTTTATCCCAAAAAATACCACTGTTCCTGTGGGAAAAAGAATGACATAAAACCGATTATCACGCAGGCAGCGGCGCGGGCAAAAGCTAGTACTACATATACTTACTAACTCTTCCTAGAAGGTGACATAAATTTGATTTATATAGCCGATGATAGACAAATTCATACTGGAGACTCCGCAAGTGGTCAGGATCTTCAGTGAAATACGCAAAATAAAATGTAGGTGTCTTATACTAATTAACTTAATTAAATACTAATTGGTAGTTCCTGAATAAGTTTGACGGCGCAAAAAATATTTTTCGAATTTCTCAAAAAGGATCATTTAACCTTGGTCCTGACCACTTACCCAGTATCCCGTATGAATTTGGCTATATGAATCGAGGTCACCTTTTATAGCATTTTTTTGTTACGCAACTGGTGGTAGTTTAATAAAAATTTCGTCATCATTGGATTTTACACGGTAATGTTGACTGCTATGAGAGTTTTTGTTGACATAATGGCAATATAAAACCCTTCAAAACACTTACAATACCAATAATAGGGTTCAAAGCCGTATTAAAAACCACAATTTATTCTCAGTAAACAAACATATTGCCGTATCGTCATACATTTTCGTGTTACAACGTGAACGCTAATTTGCCTCCGCGGAATAAGGATCAATGTAACATAAAGTATACATTTTTGACGCTAACTCTTGTTTTTATAATGAAAAATGGCTTGTTTACACTCGCATCAATGCAGTTTATGTGACAAAGATGCTTTTTTGTCAGAAATTATGAATACGTTTTCAGAAATACCGACGTTTTTGAAATAAATTGATGCGCGGCTTATGTGTAACCTGACAATTAATTTAAGGACTCCTCTGTGTAGTTCCGATCTCATTATGATCTTGTAATGGCTACTAAGAAAGTAGTGCTTTGGGAAATGCATGGCTAACTAAGGTATATTCTTTTGCCCGCGGCTTTACCCGCGTTGACTAAGGTTTTGTATAGTCGTATCGAATCCCACCCCATCCCATCCCATCCCACTAATGCCACTATCCCATCCCATCACATCCTCACTATCCCATCCCACTAATATTCAACGGCGTGAAGGAGTAACAGTACATCACTTTTCTATAGGGACTTGACACCCCATTGCCTTCCAAGGGGAACTGATTTATGTGATAAAAAGTAGCCATGTCCTATTTCAGGTCTAGTGCTACATTTGTGCAAAGTTTCAACCTAATCGTTTAAGTAGTTTCGGCGTGAAGGAGTAACAAACATCCATCCATCCATCCAAACTTTCGCATTTATAATATTGTTGGGATGGGATTGTACATATAAATATCATTACAATTGCACTTGAAAATAACATGTACATAGTCTAGCTTATCTCTAAGCAGAGATGTCTTCCAGCAAACCTCTGTGATAAATAAAATCATAATAAATAAGTAGGCATCCTCAAATATACGTGTACAGTACACTAACATACAACGCCTTCACTCTCTACCTTTTTCAATCCAAAAACATGAACATTTTGGAGGGTTTTGGTATGTGTTTTCACAAAAAATTGTACATACCAACAAAGTTAACCTCTTTGCAAAACATGTTACGTAGAAAAACAATCTTCACGCAACGTAGTAATACTTTATATTCTCTGACGCAAGCATCGATCACTATATCCCCTCTGCCTACCCCCAATTGCCACAGCGCTGTCAGCCCTTCAGCAATAATTGCCTGATCCATCATAATATGACAGCAAACACAACTATATAATTTCGGGTTAAGCATTGAATTAAATGTATTATGAATATCAATATATATAGGTATGGTGTGGACCGGGAGCTGAAACTTGAAATAAGGGTAGATATTTTACGTCAACCAAAGCGAGATATAAGACTACAAAACCCAATGAAAAAATTATGTTCAAAGGCAACAGTATAATTTTAACCATTGCTAGTTGAAAAGAAAGTATTGGTTAACCGAACAGTGAATAAAACATTTTTTTTTCTTTGTTCATATATTTTCTGGGCGAGGCAAAGGTATTTGACAATATAGCCAAGTCTATAGTTTTTTTTTTAATAGGTTCAAATGCGCAAACGACCAAGTCTGATTTTCTTTATTTCTTCATCTGTATTATATTTTTCATTTCTTGTTTCATTCTTCTCAGAATAACTCAAAAGCCCACATCCACTTTTAGTACTTTGATCCAATAGTCAAACAAAAACAAAACCACTAGTTTTGTATCCCGCCTGATTAGAGTAATGTTTTGTATATACCTATAAAATAACAATTAATTTTTTTTTCTCTTATAACCGGTCACTTGAAAGCATAATAAAATGTGATTCAATTAACTACTAACTATAATTCAAACTATTAAACAGTAGTTTTTTTTGTAGTCAATGGTAAAAAGTAGAGTTTATAACCAGTGAAAAAAAAAACCGTCTCTGCTATTGTACGAGTATTTTTCGCTTCGCTCAGGATTCAACTTTAGAATTCCTCGCTACGCTTGGGATTCTACTTAAGGCGATTACCGTCGCCAAATTAGCAGCTCGATGTTTGTCTGTATGAATATCGACGGAAACGACATTGAAATAACGTTCATATCAGTGCACAATGCGTGGTGGCTGTTACGACGCTCGCTGCGTCCTTGAAAGGGCAAAATAGGAGAAAATAATACTTTTCACATGGGCGTCATTGTTCGATTGAATAATGCTATGTTATATTTATAGCTATCAAGTTTATCTATTTATCAAAGCATAAATGAATTAAATCACCTAAGCCGCTTAGGAGCAGTAGGAAATTCAAGCCAAAAAAACACCATTCAGTTGAAACAATTTTTCTTATAGAAGTTTTGATGGTACGAAAAAGAAAAATGTTGCATATGTTGTCCTAGAGTTGATAATCCATAATACATTTTTTCAATATTTTTGGTTTGGCCATAAAAGAGGAGTAGGCTTTAGAAAGTACCCATTTGGCGGTATTAAGGGCCTTAAGAATCCTTCGCTGCTCTCGGGGTCCAAATTTGTGCCTCGAATATACTTCTTATTTTTTTCACTTGTTGTGTACTATTTTCTTGCTTTGCTGTCTTCTTATATTAAAACTATATTTTTTTAAATTTACAAATATATGATTTACAAAATAAAAATAATATTACAATAAAATTTTAAAATAAGTTTCATTTCTAATATATTTATTTTTAGGTCTATAGTTTTTTTAAGCTTTTTGTACTTTATAGGATTATTTAGTTTTAATTTTAGGGACATTTTTTCGTAAATAAATATATAGATGAAATATGTATATAACTAACAGGTCTTATCAATGCTTCGCATCAGGCACGGTAAATGGCCAATCGTAAGCCAATTTGAGATAAAAAAGTACATATGTAAATATGAATAGGTATTTTTATAAGAACATCGATTTGACAAATTTTCTTCATAGGTACTAATTCCCAGAAATTGGAAAAACCAAAACCACCCTCTCGTTTTCACGTTGCAAACAACACCAAAAAGTTTCCGCCTTCAAAATTTTCAATCATCTCCAAAAACAAATTATCCTTTTGAACAGTTCATACAATAGACTTACCAGCGCCCCCTGGCGGCGTAATTCAAAGTTACCCTTCACAATATGTCAATAGATGGCGCTGCACAATGAGGCTTTGGGTTATTACACCGCTTTTTGTGGCTCAAGCTTGTGTTATGATCGAAAACCGAGGAATATTAGGGATTATCACGCGCCCCCTTTACTTAGGGGCTGTTGAGGACAAGAATAGGGTAGTGGTATTTTTTGAGATTGTTTTATTGTTTAGAACAGTAGAATTATGTTTAATACTTTGGACCTAAAAATATGTTGAAAACGCTAGAAAATTAAAAAACATAAACGTACTCAAAAGGCAAAAATGCTTTTAAAGTTGCATTGGATGTCTATTATAATAAATATTATATTAATAAAATAGTAAAAAGTAGTGTCTGTACATTGAATATTTTTGCGAAATTTTAAATGACATGGTTTATTTGTACCACTTACCGAGCCTCCAGTATGAATTTGGCTATATCAATAAAAGTCACCTTGTATAGATTTATAACTAAGTGTCCGAACGGTAATAAAAAATACAAGAAAATATTCTCGATAAATAACATAATATTTGTAACATAGTAATAATTTTAACATAGGGTGGTAAGACCCCGGATTACACTGGTGAAGAAAATATAGCTAATTCATAATGATTGTTTGTTTTAGGCTGGGATTACATGAAGCGATTTCGGAGTGCTGAAAAACTCCGTAGTCACAGTAAGACTTGCACTGGATTGAGTTGTACTAATACCAAAATGTTTTTTTCCTGGATCCCTTGACTTATTTCTTCTGAAAATACCTGTAACAAAAATTTCTTTTTCAAATATTGCTTTTCGTAACCATCTCCTGATATTACACGAGAGTACCCGTAACTAGTTATGCCTTTATCCGTAAATCTACTAGTAAAAAGTAAACAAAAAAAAAACCACATGGTCCAGTTGTCATGTCATGGTCACTTATTACATAATTTGAAAAAAAAAAAAAACGAAAATATTGGAAATATTTTCACTTCACTATTAAATATGACGTTGCTCTTTCACTTTTTATAATTTAGTACTCCCACTCCCAAAAAGATTCGGTCGATCGTTTATCGTTCGAGCATATGTCCATCTCTTACGCACGCATAGAGAGTGTGATAGAGATGGATACGACCGAACGATATTCGATCGAATTTTGTCACTTCGGAGTAGGCCATCTGGGTGACCTAACGAAGTGTTGAAAATCTTTTACTCTCTACAGCGATTCACAAAATTGTTCCGATTGGTTTCTGTGCATGAAGCGCGTCAATGCAGTTTAACAAAATGTAACGATCACATCACATCTGACCATAGAATATGAACAGCGTCAGAATTATGAGGGTTCTTTGAAAGAAACTAGGTCTGTCCTTATATTGAAAAAAATACATTTGTTTGCTTGGTCTTTTATTACAGTGGGTGTCCAAATTAATAGGGACAGTGCACATTTTTGTGATTTATTTACCAAAGATGGTAGCGCCTGACAAACATTTCGGCGTCATTTGAGTACGAAACCCAAATTTTTATTATTTACTTTATTTGTCTTTTGCAATTTATTTATCGATTTATTATTTATTATATTATTTATATATCTACTTTATCTGACTTTATTTCGAACACGTATGTTTTACCTTTTCTAAGATAAAGAACAAAAAAAATAAAAAAAATAAATAAAAAAATAATAAATTGACAGCCCAAAAAGCAAAATTTGCAAAAAAAAACATGTGTCACAACACAACTTGTATGAAGGCAATCTCTGTCCTTCAACGTGTTAATTTGACACTAGGCAAAACGCTCATAGCCTATGGGAAATAATGCGAAATTGTCAATCTTGTACTAAGCAAGACATGATCAAGATTGCTCGTGAAAACTCGCAGAAAACGACTTTTCACAAAGACTAAATCGATTTTTCTCCCCGAAAAGCCCGATACTACAAATTTTATCTAAATCCTTAAAGCCATTTTCTAGAACCCGAAACAAATATACAGGATGTTATTGTTATTATTATTATTATTTCATTTTCTTTTGGCCATATCTTCGGAACGAAAGGTTGGACTAAAGGGTGTCAAAATCTACCTGTTTCTTTATGCCAAAACTTTAACGGCGTATATCTCCTAAACGGCTGTAGCGAGACCCATGTTCATGGTACTCTAAGAAAATTCTAACAAAAAACCGGACATCTTATATCAAGTCCGGACATTTTAGTCACCAAATGCAATAATTAGCGCACGCTACACAAGAAGAGCGGCCGTGGGGTCGAGGGGATAAAGACTGAAGATTTATATTTTTCTTTATTTTTATTTTTCTGTAATTTAATACGAAAATTAACTTTTTTTTTCCATCTAAGCCAAAAATCCGGTCAAAGTCTGGATGGAAGGCCAAAAGACCGGACAAATCCGGACAGATGGTGACCCTAAATACAGCACGGTTGGTGTAAGCTCGGACTAAACAGAAACTAATCATCTCTAAAGCCACAATACTCGAGGACAAGGACTTTTCCTGCAAGTTTGATTAACTCAATCACAATCTGGTAATCTTTGAAGCCCTCCATGGAAACGTCCATTAGGGTCTACAAGGTTCTGTGTCTACAAAAAACTACGATTTAAGAGGGAATGAGTCGTATCCTCTACGAAACGCACAACTTAAGATGGTTATTCTTATTTTTGAATTACAGATATTAAATAAATGTGATTTATGGCATTTCGCGAACATAGTTTAGTGTCAGTTGATCTTTTCTGGCAAAATTTTGTTATTTTATGTATGAGGTTTAAAACGTATGGGCACACAAACTTAAAAGACGCTTTTAATTATGTGCGCCCATACATTTACAACGTAAAGCATAAAATAACAAAATTTTGCCGGAAATGCCTAACTGACACTTAACTATGTTCGCGAAATGCCATAAATCACATTTATTTAATATCTGTAATTCAAAAATAACAAGAACCATCTTAAGTTGTGCGTTTCGTAGAGGATACGACTCGTTCCCCCTTAACCCTCCTTAATCTCTTATAGCAGAAACAATAGATCGCACTCCAGATCTTAACCCGGATCCATTTTACAGATTAAACACGTATAAAATATGGTTTTCTTTTAAGTAGACTAAAAATTAATAAAATTCAAGTATTCTTGCTTGTATGAAGTCATGATTTTTAGGGTTCCGTACCCAAAGGGTAACTAACGGGACCCTATTACTAAGACTCCGCTGTCCATCTGTCCGTCTGTCACTAGGCTGTATCTCATGAACCATGATAGTTAGATAGTTAAAATATTCACAGATGATGTATTTCTGTTGCCGCTATAACAACAAATACTAAAAAACATAATAAAAATAAATATTTAAGGGGGCTCTCATACAAAAAACGTGATTTTTTTGCCGTTTTTATAGATTACGGTACGGAACCCTTAGTGCGCGAGTCCGACTCGCACTTGGCCGGTTTTTGTTCTTGAAGTGAATACTTTTTTGTTCGCATCTTGTATAGGGGGGCTTGTTCAGAACTTGTTACGTCACTTCCGGTATGTCTTTTGTTTTCTGGTTACAGATTATTACGTTTTTTAATCGTTCATTATTTGTTTTAAGTTATTATTCATGATGAGTTAAAGTTTTTTGATCGGAATAATAAAAATGTTGAAATGACCCCGTTAGCGACTGACTAATTATTATTGTATCTATGGCTATGATTCCTATCCTGTGATTGAGTAAAGAGGCGACATAAGAAGTACCCACTTAAATTACTTACGATTGTATCTCTGGCGTACTTTTTAGTTTTTAGTTATTATACTGCTTTGTAACCGACTAACTTTAACCAATTAAAATTTCAAGATGAGGGTATATTTTTGTAAATAAAATATTGTTTAAATTCATAAACAACAAGTTGTTTTATTTCTCAAAGAAATTTACAATAACATAATACGCGATCCGGGCATGTTTATTGTTATTATATTTGTAACACATCTGCTTTTTTAACCCTAACTCAGTGTTAAACTCAATAAAATCCATCAGATTTCTTGTGAAATGAACAAGACTAACCGTCGGGTAACTAAAGAAATTTAAATAACGACCTTAATGAAGCCACAAACAAAATATGTTATGAAAAGTCCCGTGTAAAAAATATGCTATACTGTGACCAACCATATTTAATCTTTTAAGCAAGATTGATAAATAAAACGCCGCTTCAAAAAAACGTTAAAATGAAAAAAAAAGCACTTGATCATTTTAAACGTAAGAAGAAAACATTATTTGTTTTAACGAACTTCTACATAATCTTATTGACGTATTGTTTTCATAAACAATAAGCTAAATTTTAGAAATTAAATACCATAAATTACCGCAATAATATTGCAACTATTTATCATGTTGAATAGACTGTAGTTTACAATGTAAAATCGCCACACGGTAGTTTAATAGTGCTCATATAATCTGACCTAAAACCCCCCGGCGCTGAATGGGCCCATTGGACATCCGTACAATCATATTTAAAATAATAAAATATGTCAGCGACGTAATAATTGGGGCGTAAAATTATGATAATATAAATAGTTTAGAGGCTGAAAATAATTTTATAGTTTTGTGATTCGAACGCAGCGTGCTCGCAAATCATAACTCTGTTTAGAGAGCGACTGCGCCGTCTTGATACGTTCAAATTAAATGGGTGTTTAATAAAAGTAATTTAATTAATCTGACTGTAAATACCATACACCAAAGCTTTAAAAAATACATATGAAAAGGTTTATGACGTGAAACATTTGTAAAATGGCCTTTTTTTAAATTACTCTCAATTATATTTAATTGTTTGAGCAAGTTACCAAAGTTTCAAAATAAAATGTTTCGAGATGATGTTGCGGAGTCATTAAAAAAAACTGCTTAATTTTTATACATATAAGCAAAAATTTAATCAAGGATCAAAACTGTTAGGTTTTCTATTAGGAAAAGACAGCCATTTTATTGTACAAAACTTTATAATAATTCATAAAAAAGCCAGACAAGTTTTATATGCTATGCGTCCGAATCTACAAGACACTAATACTGGCAATATTTTAATTGTTTTATTGGAATTTTTAAAAAAAGAAAATATCAAGAAGAGGCGGTCTTGGAATCGGATTTATTATAGTACTTTCTGTGGATTTAGAGTTCCGCTGTCGCCTATAAACCTTTCTATTGCATCATTTTCATTTCCGTTTTTTCAAATGATTCTATTAAGTTTAATATTAGAGTCAAATATTTTATTTATACAAACAAAACGGAACCCTTTGTTTCGACTACAATTCTCACTTAACAAATTTTCTTTCATTTAAGTTTCTGAATTTTTTTCTGCGTTTGTCAACATTAAAACTTAATTTATGGTTTCACTCGTTTGATCTCAGGCGAAAATTTTCGGTGGAAAGTGGGTAATATTCATTTGTTTTTAATGTATTACAAAGGAAATTGCTGGAGAGTAAAGTGCTTCTAACAATAACCTGGTTTTTATGTCATTGATATAATAGGTGTGAGCTGAATCCTTTCATCGCGAGGAAAATTTATTTATCAGCGTTTATCGTTGCATACGCGTAGAAAAATTTTTGCGAGCAATAAAAAAAAACTTTACTAATATTTGCATAGATTAAAGCGCTACTGAAAAAGAAGACACTTTAAGAACTTGCATATCGCCGTACAAGAACCAATACCGCGAATGTCATTTTTTATTATTCTTTAGCCTCTGACTTTAAAATTTCAAATAAAATATGAAACTATGAATATTTTGACTTCCGCGGTGTTGCACATAAAAACCAACAAACCCGCGTGCTAACACCGCGTGAGTCAAAATGTTAACAGTCTTCTATTGTACTTCAGTAAAGACGGTATCATTTTGATAAAATAGTATATCATTTTTGGAATCTTTTTCTAGGAATCTGTTAAACAGAAACGCGATTAGAGAAATTCGGCTCGATACAAATAATTATTGAAATGAGGTCTTTTTCGACACCATTTCTCATGGTTTGACAATGTGGAACGACATATGGACTGCAATTATATTTTATTAGATGAGTTTTAAAATAAACGAAATTTCGATAGCAATCTTAGTACATTTTATATGAATTAAAAACCGACTTTTTGCTACTTTTCACGAATCCGTCCCTCTCGCACCGAGGGTTTTTTCGTACATATATGGAGTAACAGGGACGGTAAAACTTCTACATATCGCCTTAATAGCTGATTAATTAATAAAGTTGTGTTCCAAATTTGCAACGCCTATAAAATAGACATCTAAGTCATAAGCGCGACAAAAACATTTATAATATCTGTATATACTTAGATTACAATAAATGTTTGAGTTTGAGTTTGAGTTCTTTATATCCCATAAGTATAGTATATAGGTAATTAACTATATAGAATAAGAATAATTGTGTTACTAGCTTTAAGGCTCCAGTCCCCTAAAAATCATTATTCTTGCAGAATTATCAGAAAAGAAAGATTTTATTGTAGTTAGTAAGAGAGCAATAAATAAAATACATTTTACGTTAATTTATAGTGTGGAATTTGAAGATTTCAAAACACATTTTTTCATTTACTTTAATGCTACTTTTAATAGGTTTTTTAGGCTTTAAACATATCTTTATTTATGTTCTACGCGTTGAGAGTCTCATTCATGCACACGTCACGTAAAAATTATGACAAAAACAAGAAATTTATTCAGGTAACATTTATTCCCATATCTTCAACAATAATCTTACCTGGTTACTTTTTTGGATAATACTTTAGTTTTCTTATTTCGAGTGCTTTAAGTAGTTGTGATTTTATGAATTCAACCACTGGTAAAATATTTTTTTTCTACTAGAAAACTATCGTTTAGCGTAGTCAAATTTAAAACACGTAGAATAGAACTATTAATAAGTGAAATAACAAAAAACGGTATTTAAAAAATTATTTTAAGAACATTTATCAAATCGAAACTTATCGAGAGTTTTAAACACAAAACGCGTCGATATTTCCCTCAGTTTCGCTGGGACATCGCAGCGTTCAGACGTGTGTTGTGTAGCTCGACGTCATTTTACCTCCCGCTCGCACGGTTGCTCCCTTTCCCTCGCGTAGATTCTTATGGAGAGGCGAACTGTATCACGAAAGTTGCTCTACTTGAATATTGCACTTATCATTTAATAAGTAAACAACTACGGATAAAATATTTTTTGAATATTTTAAGAAATCCCTGTTTCGATAAAATAAAGTCTAATCTACGTCCGTCCGTATTTCACAGCATCATAACTTTAGCATCGTAAAGATAAAGACATGAAATTTGGCACAAAAATAGCATTAACTTGCCTACATATTACATTGTAAAAAAAATATGAAAAATTTGAAATTGTTTAAAATATTTTCAAAACAAAAGTGAGAAAAATAAAAAAATATCCTAAACATACAATATGGGTATCAAACTGTAGACACTAAGAAGGTGATTCTAAAAATATATACTTTTACTATATTTACTGGCACTGGTTTTGTGAAATCTTAAAAAAAAACACAATAATGTGTATGTCCGAAACTGGTAGACCGAAAAATATGAAAAAAATGTCCATTATAGATCATAACTGACCAATATCCGGGAAAACTATAGTGATTTAAAAATATAAAAAAAGTAAAATAAATAGAAAAAAAACATTTATAAAAATACAATATGGGTATCACATTGTAGGTATTAAAAAGCTTATTGTAATAATATATAGTTTGGCTATATTTAATTGTATCTATTTCGATAAATACTTGAAAATCTATAAAAAAATATACATTTGTCCCCCCTCTTATCTCCAAAACTGGTGGACCGAAAAATATGAAAAAAATCATGGTAGGTAATACGCGTTTACGTAAGAATTACAGAAAAAATAAAGTGGTTGAGAAATTCACAAAAAAAAATGATAAAACTAAATTTATCATCCACAATACGGAACCCTAGGTTCTGACTAGAGACTAGATCTTTGCGGTAGGCCGTTTTTTTGGGCGGTTTTAATTTAGTTTTCAGAGCTTTTATTACTACCCTTAATTTTTATCATAAGTATCCGGTTATCCGGATAATACATTATCCGTTATCCGGATAGTAAAAATCTGCGAATATTTATGATTAAGTTATGTTAATGTGTGTTAATTCGAAAACCCGTAAAGCCGTATTTTAGAAGTTGTGGTCTAAAAAACCCACGGGGATGGCGTGACACAAATTTTATACCAGCACCGCTGTCGCCACTTTTTGGAATAACTAAAGCCGAAGCTACATCCTTTTTATTACTTTACTTACTTTTATTTAAAATATCTTAAAAAGCTATCGAAGTCACTAAAACCGACAGTCGAGATAACAACGTGCTAGACAATAATGCATCAAAACAAAAGAACGTACGCAGCGGCGGTTCTTATCATTAAAACATCACATTTCTAAAACTACACTTTTTACCTCTTTTATTGCACCTTAGTCATAATCATGGACACACAAACTGACAGACACTTAATTACCGTAAGAGTTTCTATTTTTGATATTATATTACTTTAAGAACTGATTGTAATATGTGTGTGAGTATTAGGAATACATAATTTTAAATGTTTTCATTGTTACGATTTGATTATTAATTTTCTACATTTCCAAATTTTATAAAGGTATTTTTTATGTCAGGCATTAGTTAAATGAAAATCTTGATGAATAAAGAAATTTTCGGGCACAACTACACGCTTTTTAGGGCATGCAGGTTTCCTTAGAGCGATAGGCTCATCATGTTGAGACGTAATAATCGTCAGAGAAACGCGGGTGTACTTATAGGTACACGTATGGGTTGACTTATGACTTGCATCTCACAGTTCACACTCGGAACACCTCTTGACACCCCTTCGGTAAAAATCTGCAAATAATTGCATGACCTAAATGTAATGTGTCTAAATACTAATCACTCTTACTGCTACCAATAAGCCATCTATTCCAGGTAGATTTACTTTTGTTTATTTTGCTTTTGCAAATTCATTTTGTTTGTTCCGATAAACAAACCAAACTTTGTAAATTACCGTTACTTGAATAATTAAAAACCTTCGCATGTCAAATTTTAAGTAATCATACACGAAGTAGAGCAACATTCAGGTGCGGTCTCTAACATCATAATGCAGCGGGGGGAGCGCCACTTCTAAAGACTCAGGTAAGATGAAAGCGAAATGTTGCAAAGAGAGTCTGGGGCCTTAAGTTACTTTGCTGTGCCCGACAGGGTCCGTAATTGATACTATACTAAATGTTATTTAAGACCTTTCGAACATTATGGTGCAAATAAATTTGAATTGAATTGAATTGAAATGTTGAAGTCAGACAATAAAAATCTAAGTTAAATCTTATCTAGTTGTACGAATAAAGATTTTATTATTATATTATATTAATAAAGCCCATGACTTATAAAATATGCTTTCCGCGTAGTCAAGATGAAGAACAGTGTGTTAAGATTCTGTCTTTTCTGACATGTACAAAAAAAACATTTTTTTTTATTGTCGTTGCATTTGCTAATAAAAGTATAAACATAACTATCGAGATTAAATAGATCTATCCAATAACCATACCGCGCCACGTAATCAATTCCATCGATTACTGCATTATCGTCTGTATTACTACACAATAAGGACTTTAGAAGAGGCTTCATATTTACAACAATAACACCACCCATCTTCTTGATCATAAACTTAAGCTTGGTCTAGAAAGTTTGATTAGGTAGCTTAGACACGCTCATATACGCTGTCCTTTAGATTATGCGATTCTCGTATATATTACAATGCAATAAGAACCCTGGCTGTGTTTATGACGATGCAGACTATGTCACTTTGTGTGATGTGATGACCAGCGTTGTGGATTAGGACCTCATTTGTAGTGGAAGGTCTTAAGGCGCTCTTATCCCAAAATCAGTAATTTCAAAGTCAAATAGAACTTTCAAATATCGTCTAAAACTTCCAAAAAAAAAATAAGCAATATAGTTCGAACCTTTATCTAGGTCTTTCACGCATGTGTTACACGATCAGATACACTTTGCTCGATAGAAATAATTTACGAACACAGCATGTAATAAGACCTTTCAAATCATGCCATTTCCATAATTCCACTCTTTTATTGACGAAACATATCTGGTAATATTGCTCTTTAAATTTTCTAGGTCGACCACGTAAGTGGGTTTTAATAAACATATCCCTTATTTTTAAACAATTTAAAACCGATAAAAAAAACGAAAAAGTATAAAAGTGTGGTTATTTTCTTTACTCCTTACACGTAAAGAAAAAGACAGAGAGTCACTCTTCTGGGATAAGAGCGCCTTAAATAATATGAGCTCGAAGATAAGAATGAAAGTTGGTTTTTGTCACCTTCATTATACCTATGACAGAAATAAATATCTATGTTTGAACACTTGGCGATTTATCCATCGCAAGGAGATATAAATTAACATTATATCATTGCAGTATAGAAACGCAGAAAGAAAAGTAAATCTGGATGTGAGGAGCTCTGAACCGGGATTGCTTGGTAGAGCAATCGCCCGGTAAGCGAGAGGTCCCGGGTTCGTATCCCGGTTCAGAGCTCCTCACATCCGAATTTACTTTTCTTTCTGCGTTTCTATACTACAATGGTATAATGTTAATTCATTATACACTAACCTGAATTTTTTTAATTTTGACAGCCCTCAATTTCCTTAATAGGGGCTAGATAGATGCTCCTTAGAATTGTGTATAAATCAAAATGTCATCTATGGTATTCGTTTTTGCACGGGGTGTTCAAATGGATCACTTAAGAGGCCTGCGAAGAAATTCTAATTCATACAAACGAAATACCAAAACCATTTGTAAATCATAGATATTCTTAAGGTAGAGTTTATTTACTCCGATTGCATTACAGAATACCTAGGTTCTTAAATATACAACGTGTAACAGAAAAGTGTAACCATATTTGAAGAGCTTATTCAGTAAATGGTATAGAACAACTTTTACTATGGAGCCAACCCTGAAATCTCAAAAAAAAATCTGTTGTTTCATACATTTCGGCTGAGCGGCATTGCATTTTTCTATGAAACAGTAAAAATTTCTTTTCGGGATACAGGATTTGCTCCATAGTAAAAGTTGTTCTATACCATTGACTGAATAAGCTCTTCAAATATGGTTACACCTTTCTGTTACACGTTGTATATTCTTAAATATAATAGGCAATATATACAACATTTTTCTTTTATATACCTCCACAACTTCTATATGAAAAAAAGAATTCAACCGAATGGTGTTTTTTTTGGTTTCAATTCTCTACTGCTCCTAAGCGGCTTGGTCGATTCAATAAATTTATGTTTTCAGTAATATATAAACTTACAAGCTATAAACATAACAACAAAGTATTAGTCAATCAAACAATCAAATCCATGTGAAAAGTATTATTTTCTGCTACTTCGCCCTATCAAGAACGCAGCGAGCGTCGTAACAGCCACTATCCATTGCGCGCTAATATTTCAATGTCGTTTCCATAGATATTCGTATCAACAAACATCGAGCTGCTAATTTGGCGACACTAATCGCCTTAATACTTTTTATTTAAAATAAGAAAAGCAATCATTAGTTGTGCTGTTGGGAACGAAATCCTTCGCATCCACCTTAATAAGTGCAGGTTTAGGTCACGCAGTGCTATAATAAGCTCATTACTAAACAATTAACAATTCTTTTTTCAAATAAGACCAAATAACAAAAAATTCCTCCTGAAATCTTAACCTGTCTCCAGAGAGCTTCCCCTCTCATTAAAAAAAGTCATAAAATTCAAATTAGCTTTAACTCTAACCCTTCCCTCTTCAGGGGCCATTTAAATTCATAAATAAACCTACCGTTGAAATAAAAGAGGTAAAAAAAGCCACTCAGAACAATTAACAAATCGGTGGCCCTCCGTAGGGTTAATTTTGGCCGCTTCCTTTGGGTGACAAAAAAAAGCTTTTTTTTAATTATTGCAGTAACTTGAGTCCTTTTTTGAAACAATAAATATGTAGGCTGACAAATACTGGGGTTAAAAAATAGATGGGCTTAAGCTGCATGCAAACCAATGCAAAACAATCTTTCACAAGTTTTTATTATAATAAGTATACCGTGAAATACCGTCCCTTTCATTCATAAAAGAGCATGAGAAAAATACGTGAATTTTAAAAATGTGCTTAAATGCAAAGTCATTAGTGTAAGCAAAACCAAATCCACTCACCCGTGCCAAAAATTTATTGACACAAACCGAGGCTTCATTTTTGATGGAACCCCAAAATTAAAGTTTTAATTCATAGATCATGTGTTTTGTTTTATTAGCAATTTTAATATTAATTGACTCATACAAATCAAGATTCATAAAACCAATTCAATCCATCAGTAAATATTTTGTCCACTACACGAAACAGGCCCCTCTAAGCGCACGCTACATATTCTATCTAAAAATTTTAAAAAATCATTACTTTTGTATTTCCTGTCTCTACCTTAGTTAGAGTAAAGCTTTAACCCGTTACTCTAAACTTTTTTCTCCTGTGACATCTGTTTGTTATTCCGATACTATTTATATACATCCGAGTATTTTGAGTATTTTATAGCTTCCAGTGTCAACCGTGTCTCAATTACGTATGCACATTGATAAAGACAGAGTTCTACTTGGAGAGAGTAGCTAAAGTTGGGCCTTGCCTAGGAATTTTAAAGGCATACCGCATGTAGGTATGAATGATCACCAGCACCCGTAGCACGGTGTTAAATCGCGCGCGACGCGACTTCGTTCAATCACAAGTGCGAGGAGCGTGACGTACTGTTAAATCAAGAAAACATCGTGTCACTCTCCTCGCAAAATTGTGAATAAATGTGTAAATAAGTCGCGTCGCGCATGACTAAACACTGTGCTACGGGAAATGAGGTGCGTTCAGTTTGATCGCCCGCCGACGCTCGACAACTGACAAAAGGATAGCAATACACAAATTTAATGCGTGCAAAAGAGATTGCATGTTAAGCGGCTGTCGCCCGATGATCAAATTTATCGAGGCCCTGTGGTTTGAGATATATATTTTTGTACGATTTTAAATAAAGAGCGTTATAAAAATTACATTAGAGTCGAGTGCCCGTTTGACAACGACGGTGAACGCCGCGTCGTCGTCCTAAGAACGACATTCGCCTTGATAATGCCGAAATTGTGTCGTTGAAACAATTGGCATATATTCAACAATAATCACACGTGAGTGTTCAAGCCGTATGTAATGATAATTTTGACATTGGATATTTTTTAAATCTTGATATTTATAAGTGTACGCGCCACGATTAAAAATTTAGAGTGTGTACCAGTTAAAAATAATATTTTAATAAACAAGTAAAAATACTTGTATTTTTGTTATTAATAATTTAATTTCCAAATAAATAACACAAATTAGACACGTGTTTTGATAATAAAGACGTAATTTGTTAGAAAATATTAGTTTGTCACAATATATGCAGCCAAGTAAGATAATACAAGAATATGTAGCGACGACGGAAAGACAGACACCAAGTACCGACGCTACACTCAGGGTTCCCGTTATTGACGGAACCCTAAATTTACTCGCTTTCAACTTCATGTGGATTACAAACCTATTTTTAGAGCGATATTTCCATCAAGCAGCCAACGTAAAGTAACTTTAAGCGAGATTTTTGCTGCAATTAGAGCTCTGATTTATTTAATAATTTTGAAATATAACTCAATAAAAACGTAATGAAATAATTATGTGTTTGTAAGCAATAATGATGTCACAATTATTCATATTTATTGTTACGACCCTTACTTTGTTTGTTATTATTGCAAGTGATTTCGAGAAAACGTTACTTTTATTGCATTCAATTATTTGACCAAAGACTTTTATAGTCGTTTTTTTACAAGACAGCAGGGTGGTCAATAATAAAAGTTTTTAAGGAGAAGGTTATCAGAGAAATCTAACTTGCTCCAATGCTTTCATGTTACACTTGTCTATCCGCACAGAAAACTCGCTATTTCGAGGTCCATCCATCCATCCATCAGGGTATTCTTCCACTACTGGACATTAAGAAGGACTGGCGGTCCTCAGTCATCCTCATCCTCATCCACCGCCAGTCCACGCGCAACGTCCTTCAGATCGTCAGTCCAGCGGCCACGAGGGCCTACGCTACGCTTTGCTGTACGTGGTCTCCATTCCAATGCCTTACGGCCCCAACGGTTAACACATCGGCGACAAATATGGCCAGTCCACTGTCCCTTCAACTTACTGATTTGGCAGGCTATGTCGGTCACCTTCGATCTCTGATCTTCGATCGATTTCGAGGTGTTTTATTTATTATTTTGGAATAAGAGGAATGGCCGAAATATTGAAAAAAAATGAAAAACAATAGTTTAAAATTTAATTATCACAATGTCACGGCTTAAAAGGAATTTGAAAAGAAACAAAATCGGGATAACCCCCCTTAATGATGGTTTTAGAAAATTAAACCACTAGCTCTACTGATCATACTGAGCCCCTTTTATAGAAAATATAAGAAATAAGGTAACAAAAAATTACTTCCCTATAATATACATTTTTAGGGTTCCGTACCCAAAGGGTAACCAACGGGGCCCTATTACTAAGACTCTGCTGTCCGTCTGTCTGTCCGTCTGTCCGTCTGTCACCAGGCTGTATCTCAAGAACCGTGATAGTTGAAATTGTCACAGATGATGTATTTCTGTTGCCGCTATAACAACAAATGCTAAAAAACAGAATAAAATGAATATTTGAGGGGGGTTCCATACAACAGACATGTTTTTTTTGCCGTTTTTATAGATAATGGTACGTAACCCTCCGTGCGCGAGTCCGACTCGCACTTGGCCGGTTTTTAATACCTACTCGTCATTTTGTAAGGAAAAGCGAAAAAAAATATGTATTTGCAAAAGTCATGAAACAAGAATTTATCAGTATCCCTATACTGATTAGCAGAGTGTGGTTCAATTTTCTGAGCACGTCAGCAAATATACACCCTGTATATTTTCTTGTAAGCTCATGTTATTTTGCACGCCGCGCATTGTAATACAAACTACTGGAGCTTAGTATATGATTTATTGTGCAAAAATGGACCTAAATTGAGAGAACATCCTGTAGCTGTCACATGCTCAAAACTTAAGCTACTGTTCTTCTGATAAAACTAAAATGCCTTTATTCTGTGTATTTAAAAAATACTTAAAAATATAGCACAGGTATTTCAATTATATACAAGGTTACTTTTTGATCATCGTCCAAATTCATAATGGTGGCTTGGTAAGTGATCAGTATCATGCATCAATAACAATTTTGGTGAAATTCGTAAAATGAAATTTTGACTCCCCATAGTGATTCACTCGGGACTGGAACTGAATTTCTATGGGAAGCCGAAATTTCATTATACGAATTTCACAAAAATTGTTACTGATCCAAGATACTGATCACTTATCAAGCCTCCAGTATGAATTTGGACGATGATCAAAAAGTCACCTTGTATATTATTGGGAGGTGATATTGTTCTTATTATTTCAAAATATTTTCAGTGTGATCAGGAGAACATGTAATTTAACTTGTACATTACACCACTTGATACTGATAACCTAAATATTTTTGGACGTAAACGTTTTGATATGAAAGGGCTCTAAAAATCGACTTTTCGATCAAATAATTCAGGCTTTTCCGTATTCCTTTAGCTCATACAATAACTTCGAGTCATAATATCGGTTCTGCAAACTCACGGTGCATCTCTAATACATTCATAAGTCTTTGAGATACCAGGAACTTGGTCCGAACATCTTCCACATTAAATGTGGACCTTATTTAAATTAGGTAAGGATTATTTTTGCGCGTAGTTTTTATAGCTACAAGGTCGCACTGGCAGCTCAGGAAATAAGTATTGGAATATAAAGCCAAGAGAAATAGGTCAAACTTGAGACGAATGAAGTATTGAAATAGGTGCTATTTAAATTTCAACGGTTTTACTTAAGGCTGCGACGAGCGTAGAACGATTAGACACCTCTCTTGTTCTCTCGTGGTCGAATTTTATCGTGGTCGTATTTATTGAATTTAACAGAAAAAGTCATATTTAATTTACCAGACAAAATTTAAAAAATGGGAAACGGCCCAATTGTATTTTATAACGTTTGTGATTGTCGTGGGTCGTGGTTGAGACAAAATTCGACAGTTAAGTTATTAAAATGACTAAAACCCCAATACCTTTTTTAGATTTTGGGCCTACTTTAGATATATTTGTTTCTTACACCATAAGTTATTTTTAATATTCACTGCGGCGGAAGTGTAGATACATTCTCTGTGATAATAAATAATTATTTTATTTATTTATCATTGAAATATTATTCAGTAAATAAATTTAACAGTGACTGTCGTTTTAGATTATTTTGCTCGGCGCCCTCTTAAATGGATTATTATAATATAAAATTAACAATAACAGCACTCCATCAGTCCAAAAATTTTAACTCTTACCCTTTTTTTTGTAACAACTACCTTATCCTGCGACTTTGTCTGCGCTGACGTAGTGGAATAATAATCCAGAGGTCGTAGGTTCAAATCTCGTAGTGATACATTTGTGTTCAATCCACGTGCTAGTGGGTGTATACTTGTATTTAGGCTGAAGTACGGTGATAATGCTCACCACCCATCACGCTGCGACGTAATAATAGTCGATGAAATGTGGGTGTACGACTGTGGACTCTGATTTATTTAGATTTACAGTCTACGCACAATCTTTACCCTCCTTTCCCCTATTTTTGATCTCTTCAGGAAACTTTTCAAACGAGCGATGTGAACACGAAAACGCACACAACGTGCACAAACGCAAACAAGTGTCGCGTATCGCGGAAAAAAAAAATACATAAATCCAATCCTGTCATTCCATTTATCCATCAGCCCGTATTCGTCCACTGCTGGACATAGGCCTCCCCAGTATTACGCCACTCTTGGCGGTCCTCAGTCATCCTCATCCAGTCGCCACCCACAACGTCCTTCAGATCGTCAGTCGAGCGGGCACGAGAGTGGCCTACGCTGCGTTTTGCTGTACGTGGTCTCCATTCCAATGCCTTACGGCCCCAACGGTTATCACGTCGACGACAAATATGGCCAATCCTGTCATTAGCTAATGTGAATAAAAACTTAACTAGGCTAACGGAATTTGAGCAACGACGACAACGTGGAGACCTGGGGATCTAAAAAGGCCGACTTGGGTGAATCATAAATAGATTTGAAAGTAGGATGGAATCAGAGTTTTTTCACGCGTACAAAAGAGATGGCATTAGAACAGAGTCGTAATGTGATTCATTCAAAATGGCCTTTTTAGAGGACCTGATAGAAACGTATAAAGTGCTCACAGGACGCTATGATGTTCCCACAATAAGACTTAAAGTGCGGTGATATACTACGTGTAGCAGAAAGGTGTAACCATATTTGAAAAGCTTATTCAGTCAATGGTATAGAACAACTTTTACTATGGAACAAACACTGTATCTCGAAAAAAAAAAAAACTTTTTCATAGAAAAATGCAATGCCGCTCGGCTGAAATGTATGAAGGGCAGATTTTTTTTTCGAGATTTCATGGTTAGCTCAACTTAGTTAGTTGACTGAATAAGCTCTTCAAATATGGTTACACTTTTCTTTTACACGTTGTATAAGGTCAAATAATATATTATTAGGTGGCGAAACTCAAAACATAGGTAGTACTAGTCTATATGAACAACTGTTTGTATGGGAGCTAAGCGAAATTCTTAAAATTAGTTTTCACCTTTCCATACTGGACCAGTCAGCTTTTCGGGCCCATTTGTATGGGAAGAAGAGAAAAAAAGTTGCGAATTTCGCTTAGCTCCCATACAAACAGTTGTTCATATAGACTACTAGTACTACCTATGTTTTGAGTTTCGCCAACTAATATTATTTAACCTTATACACAGCATCAGCTTCTAGCTGTTTGTGTATAATAAATAATAGTAATAATAACAATAGTAATTTTATTATCATCGCTACAACAATAGGTTGCAGTCCAAATCGTGACTCGGATCCAGCTAACAGATTAATGCAAATTCGATCTGCTTAAAGTTGGCATTGTTTAAATAAATCTAACTACCCAATAAAGTCACAAAATAAAACAAATTTACAAAATGTAAGCGATCCATATTTTCCCTATGACAATTCTGTACCTAAATTTAAAATTTCTGTTAAATCGGACCAGCTGTTTTCGAGTAATACTGTAGCAGAGAAACACACACTAAAGCTTTGCAAAAAAGTAAGCAAATTTTCCAGCTACACTTACATGCACAAAAACGAGGCATCGTCTCATTACTGCGCGCGCGCGTGTTTCCCGTATCTACGTCAGTTAATTTTGCCTGCCAGTGTAATTACCGTGTTTCTCTTTGTTTTTGCTGCTAACTTTATTTGCATAGTGCTTTAAGGGAATGCTTGGTTTATGGCAAAACAGAAAATGACAAGGAGTAGCCAAAGTAAAAATATATAATAATGAAAAAAAATATCAAAGTTATTTTTGAATCATAACATAACTGCTACTATGATATTTTAAAATATATAATATAGAGTAAAGAGCCTAAGTGACTCATAAATATGATCTAGTACATATTTATCAGTCGCTCTAATCTCAGTCTAGCTTTGAGTATTTGCTCTAAGCAAAGTCATATCTAGTGATATCTTGTCAATAAAAACACAATTTATCAATCTGAGTCTGATCCGCAGCAGCACAGCTGTAAATAATAAAAAATAAAAATAAAAATAAAAAAATGCTGTGCAAAAAATGTATGAAAAATTACGCTGACATCACCTTACACGCGCAGTTAACTGTAAGTTTACGTAAATTCCTCGCGTCACATCACGCTACTATGAGCACCTGTGTACAGTCTGAGCCAACCAAGAAAGTGATTGTGAAGCTAGCTTTAAGCTGCGCAGTATCTTCGTCCGTCATCATCGATGCTTCGAGAACGTGCAACTGCGACGCCACCATATTCACGCCCTCGTTGTAGCCCGAACTGTAGCGAGACCCTTCCCGCGGTTGCATCACAAAATCCTCTCCATACCACTCTCTGTGCTCATGTGCAGAACAAAATCAGCTAATAGAGACATTGTTCGGTCCCTCGTTAGTTGTATCGCGATGCGCACGACGCGGGGGTCCGAGCTTCCCTGGCATCTCGCGGACCTCAGTACGGCCCTGGCGATCACTCTAGGGTTAATAGGGTCTGATCTGGTTGTTGATCTGTTGTTTGGGATTGGTCTATTAGATGTCTGATGTTGTCTGTATAAAGCTTTTGAGCACAAAATACTGTTGTTTTTTATATCTGGACTATGGCCAAGGGACCGTCCATAATACTATGTCATTAGAAATTAGGGGAGGGGTCTTGTCTGTGGATGATGGTAATATCATGAGCATAGATGGCAATAATGAGGGGGGGTCTGCCAAAAGAAAATCTGTTGTTTAACAACAATATTGATCTTGTAATACAATTATAATACAATACAATACAATACAACTTTATTTGTACACCATAAAAAAAAGGAACAGAAATATAAATTCTAAATTTTTAACTAACTTATTATGTACCACAAACAGGTGGCCTTATCGCTTAAAGCGATCTCTTTCAGACAACCTTTGGGTGGATGAAACTGTTTAAAATGATTGCTGAAATGCTGGTGTACAATTTTAATGACTTTTAATTACTTAAAATTACGTCAGTTTTCAGTCGATAGGATGATTGTAGGGGGCTATCGAAAATCTACAAAAGTCGATGATATAATATATATAAGGTCTTTCAATTTAAATGGATAGTAATTTAGGAAGTGATTCAGTATCGTTAATACATCACATTCCACTGCAAAGCACTTTTTTTGCGCGAACTTTTTTTTACTTTTCAGTACAAAGTGGTCCGATCAGCTGACTCAGTTTGTATGGACAAGTGAAGAAAAAGTTCGCGCAAAAAAAATTACTTTACAGTGGAATGTGATGTATTAACGATACTGAATCACCTTTTAAATTACTTTCCATTTAAATTGAAATACCTTATATATATGGATGGCCCCCCTACGTGCAGTCTTATCCAATTGCAAGTAATTTTAGTATGTAAATGCTG
Source organism: Ypsolopha sequella (assembly GCA_934047225.1). Lineage (NCBI taxonomy): Eukaryota > Metazoa > Arthropoda > Insecta > Lepidoptera > Ypsolophidae > Ypsolopha > Ypsolopha sequella. The sequence goes on from OW203993.1 coordinate 23,802,733, forward strand.
GCATTAATTTAATAACACTTAATATTTTTGTTTGCAAATATGCATTGGCGTGTTTTTAACAATCAATAAATCGCCAAGACAAATGGTGCAGCCAAAATCCCCCGTTTCCAGGTTATATCTATCTCGTAAGCTAGCCCATAATTTCCACAGCGAATCAAAAATTTACAACGGCTACTAGATAAACGACATCAAAAGGCAATATCAATCTACAGAACCCACTAGAAAGGGTTTACCGCAACGTATCTTATAAGTAACTCCTTGAAATTTTCATTCGTATTTATTTATAGAGAATCGACCAATTTAGTTTGACCTCGCAATACTTATGCCTGCCTATACTAACATGCAATATCACTGGTTTTTTTTCATGGTTTTTTCCCTAAGCTTTTTTAAGAAACAAATATACAATGTGTAACAGAAAGGTGTAACCATCTTTGAAGACTTTATTCAGTCAATGGTATAAAACAACTTTTACTATGGAACCAAATAATCTGCCCTTCCATACATTTCGGCCGAGCGGCATTGCATTTTTCTATGAAACAGTTAATTATTTTTTTTCGAGATACGGGTTTGGTTCCATAGTAAAAATTGTTCTATACAATTGACTGAATAAGCTCTTCAAATATGGTTACACCTTTCTGTTACACGTTGTATAAACATACTTAAAATAAAATAAAAATGGAAGTACTTGTGTGCTAAATAATAATAAAAAATAAAAAATAAAAATTTGAGAATAAGTAGTTTTCATCCAAAAAAAGTGACTTAAAATTTGTTAATAGTAAGGGGTCAGGTTAAAATGGTAGTTTAAAGATTATTTGGTATTGGGGCGCTCTGTTTGGATTTACAACCCTTTTGCTGCAGATTTATGGCGCGTGCTAGGGGTTAACTTAACCCTCGCATGCAGAAAAGATCGTGTTTCTTTATTTTATAAATGACCACCGAAATAGATGCGTTACTTTTTTGTAAAAGATAAACGAGACGCGTTTTATTTAGACGTGCAAACAAAAATAACGTAAAGATTTGATAGATAGAGAATAAATATAACTAGTGACGGCCCTAAAGATAACAAGTAAGGAGTAATGTTTATAACAACATTTTCGTACGATCTAAACACCGATTTGTAACCAAACATAAGTTTGGTTTAAAGTGAAAGTGAAGTGAAAGTGAAATGATTTTTATTTGCTACAGAACATATAAAAAAAGAAAAAAACACTACATAATATAAAATGGCAAAAAGGAGCAAGCTCAGCAAATGCTACAAGTTGAAGCGACTTGCAGCGCTGATTTTCAGATTGCCCTATTTTAAAAATATGAATGAAACACGATGGAAGGTAGGGGTAAAATAATAATTAATAATAAAAAAAATTACCTAGTACATTGTACTATTGATTAAGAAAATAATGAATAATAATAATTTAATAATTGAAATCATATTAATAATATTTAAAACAGAACAGAAAATAATTATTTTGACGAATAATCACAAATAAAACAATTAATGAATGTCATACAAAAAAAAGAAAGAGAAAACATGTTCAGAAATAGAATTAATAAAATAGAAATATGAAATTAAATTTAAAAGATAAGTTAAAAATAACAACATCAAAAACAAAGAAGTTGACGACACAAATGACAGATCAAAATTGTCAAACCTCGTGTGACGGACCGAGGGTCGACATATTCGTTTTTTACTGACTGGATATAGAACGTAAATGGATACTGCATGTTGACTTGTATTCAGGGTTGGATTTCGTAGTATAATTATACTATTTGTACCATATTTTCATGACATGTAGTATGTAGTATCGTAATGGAACTATACTACGTAAAAATACCATAATTTTATCTTCAGGCCGACCGACTTGTTTTATTGGTTGAGACGTTTTGCTTTATAACATTTACTCTAGAATATAGGGAACTTCTGTGCGTTATGAAAATTTTTAGTAAACTTTTTAAAAATTTGAATAACAAATAGGCTATTTTATTAAATTTTGAATATTTTTAGTAATTTTTTGAAAAATTTTACTAACAAAAAGGCTACTTTTATTTCAATTCAAAACAAAAATCAACGAAAAACGAAACGTAGTATAATTTTAGCCAAGTAGTATATTTTTAATTCCCGTAGACAATAATTTTCCGAGGGTCTGAATCCAACCCTGCTTGTATTAGACATTCATGTGTTCTAAACTAGATTAGTTAATTTTGACGGTTTTGGTTCTTGTAAAAAGTGAGAAACGTCATAAATTGTTTGTCATGTCTGTCCATCTATCTTCTCTATGCGTCAGTCATATTGAAAGTTATTCGAACAAAAACACATGAATTGTTTGTGTTTGGGGACATCTTCTTAATGATACAATGATTTTAAACTTGATTTTATTTGAGATTATTTTTAAGTAATTTGAAACAAAGCATGTTTTTAGGATTTCGCACACAAATGGCAAAACGGAGCCCTGATAATATCACTGTGCTGTCTGTCCGTCCGTCCGTCCGTCATGTTACGCGTCTCTTGCTCGTAGAGGGAAAGAGACTTGTCATTTTCATATTTTGTGTAGAATGCTGACTCAAACGTTTTTTTTTTGTTTTTTGTTATGTTATATAATTATTTAGGGGGGTTCCCATGATATAGTTTCGTTTAGAAATCATAAATCTCACTATACAACGAAATATACGGTTCGATATTATAAACAACGAATGAATTTTCATGAATTTTAATTTTCATAATATCAAAAGAATTTGACATTGTCATCAGCTCAATCTTAGATTGAATGCATGTTTTAAATGAAAGAAAAAAAAACATCGGTGCTTAAATTTTTATTGGTAAAAACACGTTTTTTATAGATCAAATAAAAATGTAGGGCCGCTGTCCCACATTATTTATCCAGTTTGTTTTTAGGGTTCATCGGAAACATTGGCCACCATTATGATATTGACAGGGGTTTCAAAGTCCGTCCCTTTTGGCAGCCCTGGTGATATTTTACAAAAGAACCCAACGCTTTTACACTTCGACAAAGAGTAAAACGCAGAAAGGAATGTCTTTTTATCTTCATTACCTTACTATTTCTCTTCTCTGAGAAAAAATATTAAAATATGTAAAACTTTTAGAGAAATATATTATAATAAAATTCATAATACATACGAATTATGTTAAGATTATGTTTATTTTGCGAAATCCATCGCTATGAATACTCTAAATATTATTAGAGTGCAATACAAACTAGAAAATATCAATCAGAAACAATCCTGGCCCAGGGTTTTTTTTTTCAAATTCTTGTCTTTGGATTTGTTTTTGATTGATATTTTCTAGTTTGTATTGCACTCTAATAATATTTACGAATTATGTTATTTAATCATTTTCACGGTTAAGTTTTGATTAAAATACAAGCACTATATAAAGCATTAGGCATTAAAAATGTTTAGTTAAGGTTAAACGTCGTCGCTTAGCGCAAAGTGTTTAACTTAACTTTGTATTTCTTGTTTAGAAGTTAAAAAATAAAAAACATTTTGGTATGTGGCAATTGACGCCAACAGTTCAGTATTAGTTAGGTTTATAAAGCAAGAGTTTGAAATTTAATGTACAAGTAGACATGATCTTGTCCAAACAAAGTTAAACAGCATTTTAAGTTGGTTTTGAGAAGATCTTGAATAATTGTGTACACTATTTTAAACTCTTGCTTTATAAACCTCACTAATACTGAACTTTTGACGTCAAATGCCACATACCAAAATGCTTTAAAATATTAAGGCGCTACGGAAAAATATCGACAATTTCAGAACTTCTATATCTACTTCGGTAAATAATGTATAATTTTGAAAAAATAGTATATTATTTTTGGAATCTTCCTCTAGGGATCTTTAAAACAGAAACGCGATTGAAGAATTTCGGCTCGATGGAAATATTTATTGAAATGAGGTCTTTATCGACACCAATTCTCCTGGTGTGACAATTAAAAATGACATATGGACTGCAATTATATTTTATTAGATGGATTTTAACAGTATCTAGGACCTGGTTGAACGAAATTTTGATAGCATTTTTAGTACATTTTATATTAATAAAAAACCGACTTTTTGCTACTTTTCCACGAATCCGTCCCTCTCGCACTGAGGCTTTTTTCGCATATGGAGTAACAGGGACGCTAAAACTTTTACATATCGCCTTAAAGTTATGTTATGCACATTGCGCTAAGCGACTGATGTTTAACTTTAAAACACTATTAGTCTTACCACAAAACTGTGTTTAACTTTAGACAGTGTTTAAATCTGTTGCTGTCACTCTTTAACAATATGAAAAAAAAGGTGACAACGACAGATTTAAACACTGTCTAAAGTTAAACACTGTTTTGTAGTAACACCGTATTATTTTAGGGACCGCTTAATACCAAACGCTGGAATTCACTTTAATTAAGTAAAATTTTGCAATAAAAGTTATGAAACTGAATAATGAGAATTATTTTCGTATATTTTATGAGCAAAGCAGTTGCAACATCTCAAACATCTCAATAACTGCAACAAAATCATTAAAATAAATAAAGTAAAATAATTAATATTCTATATTAGTTTTTTTAGTAGTAAATTTTGCTTTGAAACACTAGAAACCGAATAATAATAATACAAAGATTTCTAGTCATTTTAGTGAACACCTTACTACTATTGACATTTTCATCGTGTTTTCTTATATTTAGTTCATGAAACTGGCACTTAAAAAGAGGTTATTAAAACACGAGTGTGAGTTTTTTAAAAGTTTACACGAGTGCTTTAATAACTAGTTATGTGTAGTTTAGTTTTAATGCATAACTTTATCTGCAATAGGTTACCTACCTATTTTCCAATCCATAAGATCTTGATGACAATTGTCGTAAGTTTCGTTGCTGTTTCGTTTTGACCGTTCGTCATTTTTGTTGCTCAGTATATGCTGTCGGACATTTTTGCCCAGAATAAAACTTTAAACAAACATAAAAGCAAAAAATATTAAATTAATAAATAACGCACAAAATCTATCCAGCAGTTCACCGCGCATGTGACACAAGGGTGCGGTCACGAATTCTACCATGGTCAAAATCATTCGTAGCCCACAGCGCATGGGTTTGGTCATAGATTTACATGCATTCAAACCATTCCCTATTAAAACCTCAGACTTAGCTGTATGGGCTAAGTTTCCTTTGCCTTCCAATTTCGAGAAACTGTACTTTTATAGCAGAAACAGTTATTTAAAAAGAATTATCTTCTTATGAAAACTGTTCTTTTAAATATATTTTTTTCTGTGTAAGAGATGTTTGTAAAAAAAATTGTCATTTGCACTATTTTTGAGTTCATAATCAGGATTTTACGATATGAGTGTAAATAAAAGTACACAAAAGAATATAAGCTTCATGAAACATAAATCCAAATACATTTTAAATAGTACATCTACTAACATGAACATACTCTTTGACCCATCAGACAACCTCACCTCAATCGACATATTTCAATCGATACAATATAGTGATGGGTCTTTTATCGATGCCAAGGGATGAGCGCTCCTCGACCTGAGTACAAAACGTGCGGTTTGCAATTTTGATGAGCTTTTAGTAATGTGAGTTTGAAAAGCAACCTATCTTTTTGTTTCGTTTACAAAAAGCAGCGAAAAACTGCGGCTGTAATTATACTAGTTAGTCAATATTTTCGCTTAATTTTTTTTCTTAATATTTCATGTGGTGAAACAACTGATATTATTGGGTTAGAAGATTTTTTTTCGGAAATTAGAAACAAAGTAAGTACCTATTCAAAATTTGCTCTATTGTTTAAATTAAAGAGATTAAAAAAAACAATTAAAGCATTTTTAGTTTTTAATTTAATTTAATATATTAAAAAACGCATGAATCTTTAACAGTACGAAAATACTAGTCTCCTTCGGATTAGATTATTTTACATAATTTGTTAGACGTGTTCTAACTCCTAAATAACCAATTAATTAATTTCAACGATCACATAATAAATATCATAAAAATATACGAGGATTATAGACATTTTTAAAACAAAATCGGTTACATTATTAATGTTTTCCGTGATTTATGTATTGGAAGCTCAATGACATGTCAAAATGATGTTCAAAATTTCTGAATTTGCAATTTTTTCGAGTTTGACTTGATCTTAATGCATGTAAATGGACGACAAGAGTTCGTTATCAGATTGAAAATGTATCAATTTCTTGATGAAGAAGGCGAAGTTGGTACAATACCCGTTATGTATTCAGAGAATTTATTTGTCATCTATTGCCATCTCAAATACCGTTCGGAGTTGAGCCTCTCGGGCCATGGCGCTGGTGTGCGACAGAACTGTTTCAAGAAAAACAATATATTATTATATGTATACAGACGTATATAATGTATATATTTATTAATATATAGCTGGTAAAAGTAGTTAATTTAGATTAACCTACTTACAAATAATATTTTCTCATAAATAGCAAACAGTCTGTATTCTGTTAAAATCATCCGTGCGTGACGCACACGCAGACAAAAAGGCGCTACGGAAAAAAAACGACACTTTATGGACTTGCAAATCTACTTTAGTAAATAATGTATTATTTTGATAAAATAGTATATTATTTTTGGATTCTTTTTCTAGGGATCTGTTAAAACAAAAACGCGATTGGAGAAATTCGGCTCGATAGAAATATTTATTGAAATGAGGTCCTTTTCGACACCAATTCTCCTGGTTTAACAATTTAAAATGACGTATAGACTGCAGCTATATTTTATTAGATGGGTTTTAACGGTTTCTAGAACCTGGTGAAACGAAATTTTGATAGCAACTTTAGTACATTTTATATTAATAAAAAACCGACTTTTTGCTACTTTTTCACGAATCCGTCCCTCTCGCACTGAGGATTTTTTCGCATATATATGGAGTAACAGGGACGCTAAAACTTTTACATATCGCCTTAGCCAGGTCCTCTAAAAAGGCCGCTTTGGATGAATTATATTATGATTCCGTTCTAAAGCCGTCTCTTTTGCACCCGTGAAAAAACTCTGACTCCATCCTACTTTCGAATCATTTTATGATTCACCCAAGTCGGCCTTTTTAGATCCCCCGTTCTCTTGATGAATGTTATCTTTCCCTATTCTTACAGAACCGCGGCAGCCCCATCAACATCCTGAAAGCATTATTATACATGACGCGCAGGGCGTTTTGTAAGTCTTCTGCGTATAGTTTATCCACAGGCTGCACGAGTAAAATGTTTGGCAGTTTCTATGGGACAGCTGACTTTTTTGTGGTGATCAGCGGGCCTATTGTGTATCTCTAGTTGCCTTCTGGACTGGGTGTCTATCATCAAAAACATAGATATACTATCGAATTCCGATGTCCTAAGGATATTTTCGCACTTGAAGTGACGACACAGATTGTTAATAGTTCAATACCCACTAAAGGCAATTTTGAAATTTCAGTTTTTAGCTATGTTTTTGATGATAGGCACCTCGTGCAGTTGGCAACTAAAGATACAGAATAGGGGGGCAGGTTTAATCCCTTAGTAAAAGTTGTTCATATTAATGGGTAGAGCACCATATTCGAAGGAAAAAGTTATCAAATTAACATCCAGTATACTCAACAGATCGAAACAGAAATATATTTGTCGAGTTTGTGATGCTGATGATTTATAACATAAAAAGTTATTATCCTTTTAGTGAGATGATTGATACAGATCTTCTGACCTATTTTCAACGATTAATTGAGAGATAATTCTCTCTAAATATATTAATTGTCTAAATATAAAAAGGACTAAGATAAATACATCTAAACTAAACTAAAAATATCCCTAAAAATAAAGTAAAACACCTTATAAGATAAACTATATTATAAATAAAAACTTGATTTATATGTTTTAATTCTATACATATCTTATACATTCTGAAAAATAAAACCGGCCAAGTGCGACTCAGAACCTAGGGTTCCGTATTGTGGACGATAAATTTAATTTTGTAATTTTTTTTGGGAATTTCTGAACCGCTTTATTTTTCCTGTAATGTTTACTTTAACACATAATACCATGATTTTTTTCGTATATTTTTGGTCCACCGGTTTTGGAGATAACATATAATTTTTATGGTCTTTCAAGGATTACTCGAAATTGATGCAATTTAATATAGCCAAACGGTATATTTTTACAATCAACTTTTTAATTCGTATAATTAAATACCCATATTGTATTCTTATAATTTTTTTTTAAATTTATTTTACTTCTCTCTTTATATGTTTCATTCTGCATTTTTTTTAATCGCTATAGTTTTCCTGTAATTGGCCAGTTATGATCTAAAATTGTTTTTTTTTTCATAGTTTTCGGTTTACCAGTTACGGAGATAAGAGGGGTACATACCCTATATTTCTCGAAACCATTGCCAGTAAATTAGTAAAACTATATATTTTTACAATAAGCTTTCCAATATCTACAATTTGATACCCATATTGTATTTTTGGGATAATATTTTTTATTTTTCTCACTTTTGTTTTGGAAATATTTTGAACAATTTCAAATTTTTCATATATTTTTTTACACCGTGATTTGTGGACAAATTATTGCTTTTTGCTGCCAAATTTTATGTCTTTAATGGTGCTAAATTTATGAGACTGTGACATACGGACGGACAACGGAGTCTCACCATAAAGGTTTCTTTTGTACCTTACAAACCCTTATTAAACAAAGAAACTCTGAAAAGTGACAATATTTTTATACAATTTAAAGAAAGGTGTCTGTTTACAGCTAGAATGTGCGTGTACGTACGCAATCAATTTAGCTAAATTTTCCTTTGGTAGCATTGTGGTCGATGTTTGATTTCCATTTTACCATGTTTTTTTTTATTTTATCTAAGTATGAACTTGCTATCGACTTGCTATAGTTCATTGCAATAAGGGTTATCGTTTAGAATTTATCAATTTTATACACCAAATTTATCGAATCGATTTTACGTACTTGCACTACTCTATTTGTAAACTGTTGTCGAAACTTAAAATAAATTAAATTCCGCGTCTTTTACTTGCCAATGCGCAGTTCATTGACATTATTTCTACAATACCTAGACCCAATGTCACCGAACGGCCTTCGTGAGAAACAGAAAAATATTTTCATAAATTAACATAATCGTGTGTTCGCTCCATAAATTGTCTCCCGTGTAGAACCGGCCTTAGCGACGGTGAAAAGAAGACAAATGGTACTTCGGAAAGTTTGAAGATTAAAAAAGATACGAAGTTGATATCCATACCTCTATTATAGATGTGAAAGTGTGTTTGTTGGTTGTTGGTTTGTCCTTCTTTCACGCAGCAACGAAGCAACGGATCGACGTGATTTTTTGCATAGAGATAGTTTATCGACCGGAGAGTGACACAGGTTACTTTTTAACCCGGGAAAATGCAATCAAAATCAGCGCGGGTGAAGCCGCGGACATAAGCTAGTTGTAATATAAAAAAAAGTTATGTGTTCGTAAGCTATAGGTTCGGTTAATGGTTTCGTAATGAGGTGTTGGTGAAAAACTTTAGACAATACATTTTTTTATATTTTTATATTAAAATACAAAAGACATATTTTGTTTTTTCATGGACCAATTTTGCGCCTGCATACAAAAGTTTAGCTCAATTAAGAAACTGTTGTTTTTGAGTTATTTTATTTATTTTAAACATTTATTTCGAGCAATATGACTCATAGTTGTTAGTAAACTTAAAACTACTGAGTTAGTAATACATACAATTTTGTTAGTAAAATTAATACTACTGTGTTAGTAACAATTTATAATAATAATAAATTAATGTTTATTTGTTGCGTGTGACGTGAAGGCCACCGCAATGCAATAAAAAAGGGCAATCTACCCTGCCAGCTATCATCGCCAGGACGATGTTGGGGCTGGCGCGCACCCTGCGCACCAGGGACGCGCATCTCTTGCGCATGACTGTTACTCCTTGTTACTGCATGCGGAAAGACCCGCAGTGCGAGAGGGACGGATCCTGTGAAAAAGTCAAAATGACAACTTTTTTCGTTAATCTTATTATTAAAAAAAAAGAATTTAATCCATAAATAATATAAACGGGTTTTTCATCTAATAATCTTAAACCTCGACATGAAAACTTTTTTTAGAGCCACCTTTGGTATTTTATTTATCAATATTAGAATGGCTTCTGAGGACTCTGTTTCGATATAAGTGTGTATTATATTCTCGGAAGAAATATATATATTTTTTTACGTGGTACTGCTAGATTCTTCAAACCAGGAAGAATAACTTATGGTTTTGCGGAAACTATCCTCTTAAGGGGGTATATCGTGAAAATTTACACTTTTCGAAGTTATTTATCTGTTATTTTAAAGAAGTTTTAAGTAAAATAAATTAGTACAACAATTTTGAGACCTTTCTCTAGATTTTGGGCTATCAAAAACGCGGTTGGAGGAATTTCACTCGATTGAAATAATTATTGAAAAGAGGTCTAAATTTACACTTTTTTTAAATTCTGAGGAATTGGGATACCATACAGACTTCAAAATTATTTATTTAGATGGGTTTTAACTATACCTAAATTACTAGTTATGAAAGTTTTCATAGCTATTTTAGTTGATTTTATATTAATTTAAAACCGACTTTTTGACAATTTTTCCCGATTCCGTCCTTTTCGCACTGCAGGTTTTTTTGCCTGGAGTAACGGGGACCTTTGCATGGACGATATATCACCTTAAGGGCCTTACTATTGCCAAATGGGTACTTTCTAAAGCCTACTCCTCGTTTATGGCCAAACCAAAAATAATGAAAAAATGTATTATGAATAATCAACTCTTAGACAACATATGCAACATTTTTCTTTTTCATACCACCAAAACTTCTACATGTTTTTTTTTTTTACTGAATGGTGTTTTTTGACCTCAAATTCCCTACTGCTCCTGAGTGGCTTGGCCGATTGAATTCATCTATGCTTTGATAAATAGATAAACTTGATAGCTATAAACATAACATAAGATTATTCAATCGAGTAATCACGTCCAAGTGAAAAGTATAATTTTCTCCTATTTCGCCCTATCAAGGACGCAGCGAGCGTCGTAACAGCCACTACGCATTGCGCGCTGATATGAACGTTATTTCAATGTCGTTTCCGTTGATATTTGTAGTGACAAATATCGAGCTGCTAATTTGGCGATGGTAATCGCCTTAAGCGACGCGCTCGCACCTTGCACTGTAGCCGCGCTGCTGCCCGCTCTTATCGAGCCTAAGATTTCGGGTTTGAACGAGAATCCTAAAAGAAATTGGATGCAAAAATCAAACCACAGACCAAATAGATCAGATAGTCCTAAATCCAAAACTTAAAAAAAAAAATAACTATTCATCTCTCTTATGTACCATCCACTTTTCCCAAAGCACAAAAAAACCAAGCAGAACCACCCAACTACAAAACCTCGGCTTCTACTCCGCCAAAGTAAAGAAAAACACAAAAATCTGCGGATATCGAAGCCCGATCTTCAACCATTTGCTAATTACTAAGCCACAGAGGCCTTTGTGAGATGCCAAAGTGAATACTACTTTCCATGTGTCTAGGCTTTTTTCCATGGTTGATTAGTATCGATTCCATGTAACCGTGAATAATATTTAGGAATCTTGCTTTTTGTTTGTAATGCCTTAGTTTTCTTTTGTTGATTTTAGTTTTACTTTGATGATTCAAGTACCTACTCATAATTGTTAAACTGTATACATATATAAGTACTTTCAATTAGTTTAACATTTTGATTATGTTATTGTTATGATTGTAATGACATAATAAGACTTTGTGACTTATTTCAATATTTTTTTTGGTTAGTAAAGTTATAATTATTATAAATAATTTTCATCTTGAATTAAAACAGTTGTACTTGTAGTTTCACTTTATTTGTGTTAACTCCCAACCGGTTTCGGATTTTACTCCATTTTCAAGGGAAGATCATAATTAAAATATTTTAAATGACTCCAGGCACTAGCTCTGAGCAACGTAAACAATGATAGTACAAGTGTTTTAATTCAAGATGTGTTTCAAGTTTCACCAAGTGCCGACAATCGCAAGTATAAATTTTAATAAATTCTTTTATTTATACCCACTTTTAGGATCAGCTTTCTGCTATTTTTTTATTATTATGTGATAAATTTAGAAAATCATTGCACTTGAAAAGTGGTTCAAAAGTACTCATGTTGAATCAGCACTGTTCCGATGAAAAAAAAAGGCCAAGTACGAGTTGGACTCGCGCAAAAATACCACAAAATACGGGTGAACCCTAAAAATATGGTAAATAACTGCAATTATGTATTTCCAACTTAACTTGACACTTACAACCTATTAAACTCTGTGTATTGAAAGGGTCTAATTACATTGGTTTATATTACTTTTTCCTATGTGTTTGCTATACAACTTATGTAAACGAAATTTCAAGTTTCTAAGTTAACTAGAAGTGCGCTATAGGTTTTGATTCCCTTGCGAGTGTCAAAAATGTGTATGAAATTGATTACGTAAAGTGCAATCACTTTTTTTCGCGTCGAGTTAAAAGCCTGATTTTCTTACAGCATCATGGGGCCGTAGACTTCTGTAGGAGGTATTAGTTACACCTTGATCTCATATCTCATAAGGGTTTCATTGTGAGGTACGAAACCCTAAAAGTTACCAAAAGTATTCGCGTGGTTGGACTATGATTCTGTGTATCTCCATGAAAGCTGTTGGCCCAATAGTGTTGGGAAATGAGAAGTCGACAGACCACCGGCTGGTTTTGGGGAGGGGGGGGGGGGGGGTGACCTTGATGGCACTGAAAGAAAGAAGCTTATACCAAGCGGCATGCTAACTAGTGGTTAGAACGTCTCAAACTCTATTCTGTAAGTCACGCATTCAAATCTCGATTCAAATTTTGTGGTCAATATTCGCTTCGGCCAAATTTGTGCCTGATATACGGTTATGCGGCTTACCATCCATCACGTTGGGATGTAATAATCGTCGGTGAAAGGTGGTAGTACTGTGACTTGCTCATCTCAATCCAAACAGTCTTACACCTCTTCGGGTATTCATGTCGTGACGAATTAATAAATTTATGTGTATATTAACGATAAAATACCGGAATTTCTGATAACGAAATTGTAACATTCCAACATGATTACTTACTACTTATATGGAAATGAACTTGAGGAAACATGACCAATAAAACATACATTATATACAAGGTGACTTTTTGATCATCGTCCAAATTCATACTAGAGGCTTAATAAGTGATCAGTATCTTGGATCAGTTACAATTTTTGTGAAATTCGTAAACTGAAATTTCGGCTTCCCATAGAAATTCAGTTCCACTCCCGAGCGAATCACTATGGGGAGTCGAAATTTCATTTTACGAATTTCACCAAAATTGTTATTGATCCATGATACTGATCACTTACCAAGCCACCAGTATGAATTTGGACGATGATCAAAAATTCACCTTGTATATTATATGTCAAATATCTGTTGTTGTAATTCGACTGACAACGACCACAAGTTGGTCGAAAGATATCTCGAAAATAATTATTACTTTTTTATTTATATTTATAATCTGTTTAAAATAATTAAAAGCTTTAAAATAATATTTATTCAATAAGATAAATCATTGACAGATATAAACAATCTTATTCACCGGATTGAAGGTCATAAACCCTTTGATTGAGATATCATAGTAAGGTAAGGATTAATAAAACTATATCTACTTATATTGCAATAGTTGCTCTGCAGTAATTTAGTACCGTACTCTCTATTGATTTTATAGGTATAGATTTTATCATATGTATCCTACTTACAATTTTTTTTTAAAACCTATTCTTTTGTAGTTGATTTACGCATTGGAAACGAAATTATTGTTTTAAATTAGTTTTTTCGATACTTTAACTACAATAATCAAAAATGAAAAATTCTATGAGATGTTTATATACAAGACTTTAAAATTTTAAAATATATTTAAGGAAATAAACTAAATACTTAAATAATTATGTCACGTATTTACATATCTCTTATTTACGTATATCTTGAGATTTCCTTATATTTGTATATCCTATTTATCAGTATATTTATATATTTTTTAAAAACTTTAAAAGCTGTTATAGATAAAAAAATTACATATCTCGAGAACTAATCAAAGAGATAAATAAAAAAGAAAAAGTATATTCTTAGCACTACACACAAAATAATTTTCGGCTGGCTACAAATATGTAGTTTGAACGACAAAATGAACGACCTCTCAACGAGAGGTCAATATGCAAAGCTTACTCTATTGTGTTCCTCGTAATTGTTCCTTGATTTTTTTCGTAACCAAGTCTGTACCTGAAACAAAAAACAACATTTTATATTTAACTTAAACGGATGATATACTTTTATTTTGAGCAAGATAAAACAGTCAGTGAAACAAATAGCAAACAGCGCAAGTTAAAAAAAAAACCATTAGAGGCGTGCTTTAAAAACGGCTCGCAAATCCAGCAATTTTCAATTGATAATCGTCCAACAATGCTTTGAGAGCTGCCGTGTACACACCACGCGTGCCTCAAACCGCGATGAGAACCTACTTTTAGTGTTGCCATACTCACACATTTTTTTATTATTTTTATGTCCTATTATAATAAGATATAATATATTTATTCACCATATAACAAAGCACGTTATAAAAAGTTTGTCAATTATTATTACTATAAATATCACATTAAATGCAAAATATGTACAATGTACTGTAACATATAGCTAGGCAATATGTTAGGTTTAGGTAAGGCTAGGTTTTATAGGTTTTATAGGCAATCGATAACCTTTATGGATCGACATACGTCGTATTGACTGATTTATTTCTTGTTTTCCAAAAATAAATACAGGTCCAGTATAAAATATCTTTCAGACAAAACACGAGAAAGATTCCTTAGAGAGTCCCATCAGTGTGAAGGTGGCTCTCCATAAATAAATATTCCTTGTAGAGTTTTGACGAAGTACGACAAGCGAGTGCTCTACGAGGTTCAGAGCTCCCCTCCCTTAATGTATATGTGATAATTAGGAAGTAATGAAAAAAAGAAATAATACAAGAAGTCACAGTGAAAACAAATTAGTATGATTCAGCAAAATTACTACTAAATCCCGAGTAGACTGTGTCCATACTACAGTACACACACAATCGGTATACATATTAAATCCATAATTAAAAAATGTGTGGCTAAAATTAAAAACCTTTAGGTGTGTTGAAATTTAAATTATAAAAAGGTAGGCAATGGTGTCGATTTGGCGCAACACAACTTATTTGACAAAAATAACCTTATTTTGAGCGTCCTGTCTTTGTCTTTTCGATACAGAAAGACAAAGACAAAACGCATAAATTAAGTTAAGTCCTGTCAAATAAGTTAAATCGTGTTACACCAAATCTACATCAATGTGTACTACAAGAAAGAACTATTTGAATAGATAATTTTAATACAGGATAAATTAAACCACTTACGTAAAAATTAAACATTTTATAGACACTGTTTTAACAACATATAAAATTATTTCGTAATGAATACCACCTTGTGGATGTGAAATTTTTAGGTGAATGCTGCGGAATTGGCTGCGATAGATGCTAACCCATTTTTTGTAAAACTGAACACTTACTTCCCAATATAGTTTCAAGTTTCAAAGTTCTTTATTGCATATTGTCACATACATAGTTATTGTTTGTACAATGACACCCTGTAAGGGTATAGCAATATAATAATAACTGATACAATTTAAAAATAAAGAAGTAAATTAAAAACCTATAACTAAGTTATAATTATAGTATCTATAATAATATCATATTTTAGACTTAGGTTTGCACACCCTTAGATGCCTAGCGCAATAGAATAATAACATTTTTGTCAGTAACAGTCAAAATTTGTCATTTCTATATTCAGTAATGCTATAATAACATTTGTCATTTCTATATTCAGTAATGCTATAATAACATTTGTCATTTCTATATTCAGTAATGCTATAATAACATTTGTCATTTCTATATTCAGTAATGCTATAATAGCATTTGTCATTTCTATATTCAGTAATGCTATAATAACATTTGTCATTTCTATATTCAGTAATGCTATAATAACATTTGCTGATGAGAAATTGTTTCACTTCTTTTACAAATTTAGCATAGTTTGTTTCGGATTTAAGATAAGTTGGTAATTTATTGTAAATTTTGATTGACATGATGAACGAACTAGTAGAATGGCTATTATATATTTTTCAGGTTGCGATTTTTGTAAGGAACAACCCAGACCTATTTTTGTAAGGAACAACCCAGACCTATTTTTGTAAGGAACAACCCAGACCTATTTTTGTAAGGAACAACCCAGACCTATTTTTCTTGAAAGCAAACTTTTAATCCTACATAACGAAGCATTCAAATAAACTTAAAATACCAGCATGTAAACTGACGAAATTAACAAAGTATATACGGGTATGTAGCAGGTTAAAAAATTTATGAGTTTTATACATTTTTTAACTTAATTTTTTTCTTATTGACATAAAATCAATATTAGAAAAAACACGTTTTGAGACAAAACTGAAAACGTGGCTGTCACAAAAGGCCTTAATAACATGAAGGATTATTATGATTGTGTTTAATTTTTTATCACCTATGCATTGTAATTTTATATCTTATTATTTTATTTTATTCATTATATCGATATGTAAATGATTCTTTCATCAATAAATCAGTATGAGTATGAGATTGAGTATGACAAGTACATACGTAGGTAGGCAACAAGTTTTTTTTTTTTTTTTTACTTTTATATGTCGCAAAAAAAAACTGAAAAACAATGCACGTGTACTAAGGGGTTTATTTTATTATTCTTTTCATCAATTATTTAAATAATTATTTAATATTTTCGTCGGGTAACACTACTCACCTTCAAACAGAAGATAATTTAAAAGTAAAAAGCGAAAAAAGTGAACCGTCAAACAACAAAGGGCCCGCCGCGATGGCAAAATTCACAGATTACTGCGGCATCCGATAAACCAATAACGCCTGTAGTCGGGACGGCATGGATTGACCACTTAGGTTAAAAGTTTAATCATTCTACTTTTTTTGTAAAATTTAGTGGAACTAGCAACTAAAATGCCTACTCATATAAGATCTGAACAAAATAAAAATAAATTCGTCAAGTTATATAAAACTTACCTTTTAAAAAGCATGAAAACATATTAAAATTATTAAAAAGATTAAAACAGCATTTTATTATTTACGATTAATGTACCTACGTATTTATAATTTAGTAACTACCTAATTATAGAAAAAGAAGTGCGACTCCCTCCCCAGAGACAAACCAATTTTTTACTTGGTTTTGTGGGATGTATTTAGATTAAGTTATCTTTGAAATTAATAAACATATTCATTCATTCAACATTTTACGTAGTTAGCTCACACATGGCAAAGAAAATGTCTGTGAAAAGTAATAACTTTCAAGTATTTTTACTTTGATAAACTATAAAACAAAGATAAAAATATGTTTTTATATATAAGTACATGGACCAGTATTTATAAAACAATAAAAACCTAACGCAATTTTCTCAACAACAACAAAATGATTTAATCATTAGGGTGTTGGCACTTGGTGGAATTTTGAATATAGATCCTTGATCCCTGATCATGGTCGACTACAAAGAAAATATTTCATTGCTATGGATTCCATTGATGTAAACCAAACAACGTTATTTATGATCAGAATTCCTCTGAAAATGCCTTTAAGGCGAAACCTTTCAGGTGATAAAGCGATAACTTTGTGCGATTGTACAAGATATTTTTTTAATAATTATTGATTTGTACCCTTTAGCATGTATAGTCAAAGATCCGGACGATAGACATAATTAATTAAATGTTCATTATATTTTAATACGAGAAGTTAATGAAACAGTCAGTTCACATCGCTCCCAGTATAAAAGACAATGTGTCAAGATGAAAGGAGCCGCCGCCGAGCCATTGTGTCCCGCTCGTTAGCCCACGATTATCGAACCGAGATTTATTTATCGATTATCTGTTTAATCGAGCCCGTAACATCATCACTCGATTAGGAAGAGCACTAGTGTGTTTGAAGTAGAGTTTAATTATAATAAAGCCTTTATTTCCGAAAATATTTCCATTTTACATTTTGTGTCTTAAATGAGATTTTTAGATTAAGGTTTCTACCAACGCCAACAACCTTGAACTAAGTAACTTTGTAACCATTTTATACGGTAACTATAGCACTTTTCAACAGAAAAAAAATACATAGTAATCTGCATGATACAAATAGTGATGTGGTTTTTCCTGAATTTCATTATAACATACAGAAGTGAAGCAAGAAAATTCTAAGTTTACCATTATTTCTCGATTTTTTGTTCACTTTTAACAACATAATTGCTGCAATTTGTATCGAAACAGTATGAAAATTTATAAACTTCTAGACAAAATAATATAAAATGATTTGGTTTTCTCAGTTCTTGGAAATTAATTTTATTTTAGATAAAATAAATTAAAAACACAATATTTTCGCACTTGTCAGCTGCAGCGATTGACGTAACAGCCATTTATGATTTGGACTTTATTTTAATATGGTTTTGTTCGAAATTTAAACAACCACGAATCGAGTTGCTAATTTTTCCGACGGAGCCACCTTAAAATAAAACTGTATAAAAGTATTTTAAAAGAGAGAGAGTTAAACATTTTAAAGACTAAAAACTGCACTTGTATTATAAAAAAAATATATGGTTTGCCTTACGGCATAGGCCTCTTCCAACTTCTAACTCTTGCAAACTTTCCGGTGTTCTGAAGGTTCGTGTGTTTGGTGTACAAAAGCTTCGTTTTTGTATTGTTTTTGTTTTTTTTTGTGTTGGATTTAGAGTTTGATTAAAACACACTAATCTATTTACAGGTTGGAAAATAAAAGCAGCTGGTGGAGGAAGGTACCTTAAATAATGACGATAGCAAATTTTACTCAAAGGAAAATCTACATTTTTGAATAGTCTCTTGCTGACAGCCGGGCATAGAACCAGCAAAAATTGAGTTTTATGGAATCAATCGCAATTCGAAAGGAAAAAAAAAATTGTTTAGTAATAAAAACTACTTTTATATTTATACTTGCGATTGTCGGCAGTTGGTGAAACTTAAGACACATTAAATTAAAAGCAATTGTACAGATTGCGGTACGGTTTATGTGGTCTGACCTTGATTGCGCTATTAATTTTTTTCTCTATCGCACTTAGTAATTTTGTGCGCGAATGGACACATGCGCTAGCCACGTACTGTTTCACTATTTACAGGTATTTATGTTTTTCTCCCAACCGGTTTCGGATTTTACACCATTTTCAAGGGAAGATGTTAAGAATTTAAATACATTTTATAGATTTTAGGTACAGGTTCTGAGCGATTTTTATCATCGTTTATGTCGCTCAGAATCTAAATTAATCTAAAATCTTTAAATGTATATGAATTTTTAACATCTTCCCTTGAAAATGGTGTCAAATCCGAAACTTGTTGGGAGAAAATATATAAATAAATACTGAAACTACTGTACAAGTGCTTTTAATTCAAAAAATTAAAAATACATTTTTCAAAAATCGCTTGCCTCAGCTAAGAATTGAACCTGCAAAAATGAGAAAATCTGGAGTTTTATGTACTTTATATAGGGTTAAATAATATTAGTTGGCGAAACTCAAAACATAGGTAGTACTTGTCTATATGAACAATTGTTTGCGAAGCGAAATTGTTTTCACCTTTCCATACTGGACCAGTCAGCTGATCGGGGCAATTTGTAGGAAAGGAAGAGAAAAAAAGTTGCGAATTTCGCTTAGCTCCCATACAAACAGTTGTTCATATAGACTAGTACTACCTATGTTTTGAGTTACGCCAACTAATATTATTTTACCTTATACCCATGTTTCACCGACGATTATTATGTCCTAGAGGTGAGCGCTATTATAGCTGTCTTGAAACATGATAGCTAATGTTCGTTCAACAATATATATATTTTTAAATAATTTGCATTCTAATGTCTCTTACGGTTCTTCTGACAGAAAAGTAGCAAAAAACTACCTGATAGTGTCAAAATTATACAAATTACAGGCGATGTGAGCTTCAAATACCTTAAATAATTAAATTTTAGGACCTCCGGTCGATAAATAATTATAATTAATTTTAATCGCACCAGTTTAACCACCCACAGTTGGTAACATTAAATCATACTATGACGTTCCTTTAATAATTCGAACAGATCTCGTATGTTTGCTGCCGTTTGGATGTAGATTATCATATTTATCTAATAATCCAAGTGTTTATATCAATGTAAATTTAATAATAAATTATTTATTTTACATACGAAAGCATCTGTACCAGGAGAAGTGTTGTCATGTGAGCTTTGTAAATAATTAAGGAATTCCGTCAATATTTTAGTTTTAAAGTAAAAATTCTAAAAATATATTTATCTACTTATTGAAAGAAAGAAAGAAAAAATATTTATTTCGGGTAATCAATCGGTCGAGCTTACTTACTACTTACAAATTGTACAATACAAGTAAACCCGCGGTGGGGTGTACTACAACTATATTATTTTTAAAACAATTACCCGAAAATGGAAATAGACTCAGCTATATGCCATCTGAAACAATTTTCAGATAACGCTGATTTTCAGCCATTCCCATGCCACTAATGTTTTTTTATATTTGATATAAATTTTTTTATTTTATTGTCATTGTTAACTTTATATAAAAACTAAAAAACTGTGTGGAAGAGCGGGGTATCTTAATACAAGTATTTACGTACTTAAAAGGAGTCTCCAACCCAGCTATGTTAAACCGCTATGAATGATAAATAAAGATTTTGTATTGTATTTTGCATTTCTATCTACTCCCATGATAAAAGGTTATTACAACATCAAAGGCAGTTTTATAGGTAAATAGTTTGTCCAATGTTATAATATTAATAACACCGCAATTCTGCGCTGTGATTGGTCCAATTCATTATAACACCACTAGATAACCAATCAGCAGTAATCGGGACGGGAACGACGAGAAATAAGTGTGGGTCAGCCAATAGGTAATAGCCAGTGGCGTGCACAGAACTTTTTGCTGGAAAAGCAAACAATTGGTCAAGAACAACAATAAAAAAAATATGAAAAAATTAAAATATCACGTTGAAAAAAAAAATGTGTATGACGCCAGGGTAGACAATGTCTACCCTAGAGTGAAAATTTCCTATACAAACTTTTTTTTTTCAAAGTGATATTTAAATTTTTTATATATTTTTTTTACGTTGTTCTTGACCAATTGTTTGCTTTTCCAGCAAAAAGTTCTGTGCACGCCCCTGGGTAATACAGGTAATACAGAAGAGCCGCACTTGACCATTATGAACGAGTGTTCTTTTTCTTATTTTTCGTAACATTATTTGTTGAAAATAATAGGTCCTTACATATGAAATTGCCGAACTTATTAACATATTCATGAGTTCATATTTTCTATAATTCAATAGCTATTTCAATCTTTTGTTTTTTGTTTGAAAGTAGATTTTAAGATTTTACGTTTACGCATTAAATTTAGTTGTTATTTTCGGTTTGATTAGAAAAATGAAATCGTCAAAAACAGTTCGTTCTAAATGCCATCCATTTCCATGATAAGATTCGTAATAATTTTTTACAGCTGACACTTTTCAAAATTTTAATTAATGTTACTGTTAGCTTAATGTTATCTCATTCAAAGACAAAGAAATTACATAATTTTGATTTGTCATTCCTAAAAAAGAAAATGCAAATATGTTAGTACAGAAAATTGAGTACCCTTCAAATTCTCTATAGAAAACGGCAATTTTATATGTAAGGACCTAATATTATAAATAATGTCACGTGATGACGATATTTTTGATTGTCGTTGATAAAGTTTTGTATCCAATTGGACATAATTAGACATTGGGACACTCGTGCGGTCTATTAGGGAACTCATTTACGTATGTCTTTCATTATGTCACAGTTGCACAAAATACTATTAGTTTATTGTAAATTAGTATTTGTGCTCAATCCATATATCAAACAAAGGGTTCCAGTTATATAAGGATAAATAATATTAGTTGGCGAAACTCCAAACATAGGTAGTACTAGTCTATATGAACAACTGTTTGTATGAGAGCTAAGCGAAATTCGCAACTTTTTTTCTCTTCCTCCCATACAAATTGCCCCGATCAGCTGACTGGTCCGGTAAGAAAACAAATTTTAAGAATTTCGCTTAGTTCCCATACAAACAATTGTTCATATAGACTACTAGTACTACCTATGTTTTGAGTTTCGCCAACTAATACTATTATTTAACCTTATATTGTCATATTTTTTCGGGACACGAAAAATAAAATCAATTCAGCTGAAAGTCTATCAGAGGTATTCAGATTTCGCGAAGAAGGTTTACCTTTTTTACGGATTCCTTATATTTTTATATTGTAGACACGTTTAGTGTCCACAACTCAGCCACTCGATATTTTGTCCAGTTTTTGACATGACAATAAATTGACAAGAATACGCGAAATGGCCAATTAATAGCGGTCAATTTTAGCGGGTCCAAGAATCAATTTAAAACGATTTTAGCATGAAATTTTACTTTTAGAATGATGGCTTACTTTTGAACTGTATAATATTGTGGGAATCATTGTCGTTAATGTTTTGACACTATTTTAATATTAGCATACCAGTGTGAAGTGAAATTTTTATTTAATGATACTCACAGTAGTTTTTGATTGTGACAACATTTTGTTATATCATTAACATTTAGGATACCTATTAATACTTGCTCCTAGATACTGTGAGAATATTTTTTGTAATATAAACGGTAATTTTTATGAGCTAAGTGCTATAATTCAAAAGTTTTACGGACATTTTCCAAATAACTCAAGGAATACGCAACTTTGAATAAATTAAAACATATTTTCGAATCCTCATGCAACGTCCTTTCAAATAATTACGTCAAAAATGAATAAATATTATTTTAAAGCCTTTTTTTGGTTTTCATTATTTTAAACAGATTATAAATATAAATAAAAAAGTATTAATTATGTTCGAGATATATTTCAACCCAACTTGTGGTCGTCGTCAGTCGAATTCCAAGTTGGTCGAAATATATCTCGCTCTAAAAAATGCAATTTTTGGGCTTCTTGTTTCTTTAACCAAAATAAAGTCATGACCTTTTAAAAAATAATGTAGCTAGTTAAGAGTACTAACTAAAGGCTTATCGGAGCAGAATTAAAAAAAAATATTCGTATATGCGCAAAAAAAAATGCAAATTACACCTTCAAATTTCGTACCTGAGAACTCAAACTTTAGATCGAAAACCACCACTTTTTATTTTCAAATTAAATACCTATAATATGGCAATAAAGTCTAACCGGATTACTTTTTTTATTTTTGGGTTAGTTTTAAAATAATATAAATAAAATCTACAAAACAAATACATTTTTACGCGTGGCTCCGCGAAATCAGAAATTTTGCAATACTAAGTATCAACGTAGTTAGAGCGAAAGCGAGAATCAGGGGCTGACAAGGCCCTTCCAAGTCTTAAGAGGCCTGCGAAGCAAGCTTAGATCATACAAACGAAATACCAAAATCATTTGTAAATCATAGATATCATAGGTTTTGAAACAGCAGTACTCCCAAACCACGGGTTCTGAAAAAAAATCATTGTATAAAGAAGCCAAAATTAATAATAATAATAAAAAAAATCTTGATTGCACAGAATAAAATTATTGTACAAAGGCGAGCTTAATACTAATTAGTATTTTCTACCAACTAACCTTTGGCAATGAGGAAATTGTTGAGAGAAGTGCCATACTAAATTATTTAAAAGGGATAATATTTAAAATAGTACTAACTAGACCACATCCTAATAAACATTTAAAGCAAAGTTATAGTATATAATGACATACATAAACGACATAAACAGTTTACACAAATACATATATGAATGTATATTGATGAAAACTCATAACTCATACCATACTCATAACATATTATATAATATAAGAATCAAAATAAAAGCACAGCCCAAAACTTGATAGAGAAAAATTCGCTGCAGCAAAAAAAAACAAAGTGAACGTTGTTTTTTCAGTTCATAACAGTAGTCCGTCCAAATTAATAATAACAAATACGTACTGTTTAAACATATAAAACACTAAAACTAAAACCTTGTGTCAATTTATGCTAAACTTCATTCATTAAAAAAGAGCATTAGCCAATCTCTTCTTTTTGCACCGCACTACTCGGATATGCATTTTTTCAGATATGTTTATCTCTTTCGTTATGCGAGGAACCTACTCCGCCTTAAGACATATAACAAGTTTACCTTCATTACTATTTTACGATGTACGCGACTCCAACACGCACTTGGTCCGTTTTTTCAATCACGCAGTTTACATGCAAGCTCAAGGAAAAAAAAAAAAACTGCACAAATCCACCGTGAAGAATCAGCCCACAATCAGTAGAATCTTCCAGTCAACGTGCTGGCTGACGCCGCGATAAGCCCGCACCTGCTGCCGAGGTGACCTATCTAGACAGAGATCATTATTAATTAAACTAAACTTTAGCTGCGACCGGTTGCTCTTCATCCGTTCTCAGACGGTGGGTGTACCACGAACATGCCCTGTTACCTGCAATGAGGGTGAAGTTTGCTTACTTCTGTCTGTAGTACTAGTGTAGGTATGGGCGGATCGAGTGGAGTGTAATTCATAGTTATATAATACATCTTTACGACATGAATCTCCGAGGGGTTGCCAGAGGTTATCCAAATGAGGACCGTGAAATGCAAGTCTCAGCCGTACAATCACGTTCACCGACAATTATTAGGTTCTAGCATGATTGGTATTAATATTTAGTAATATTTACAATGGAGAACACTTTATATTTGACAGGACTCCAGGTGGGATAGCGCCGTTTTTGGAAGTATTCAAATTACGCCATATTGCAAGAACATATGCCAAAAAATCTGATGACATACATCTAAACAAACTAATTTGAGATACAGTCAAAACTAAACGGAATTATCGTATGACTCAGTTTTTTATGAACGTGATGAAACGAGAACTGTCAGAATCTCAGTAGCACTTGAAAATCTGTAATTTCTGTCTATCTGTCCGGGTGACACGCGTAAAGGGGTAGGAATGGTTTTTTGATGACCAGTTAACCGTTTCTATACCGTATTCTTTTTCTTCCGAAATACGTGTAAATCTTGTGATATTGATAATAATAGTAATTTCTTCCTAATAAAACCCTTCAGGTATCAGTGAAAATGTAATCCAAATCTGTTGAGAAGTTAACTAATCCAACAAATTATATAAAAAAAAAACAATAAACAAATGATTAATTTTTATTTTTAGGTATATTACACCCATATCAGTTGATAAGAATACAAAGTTAAAAATACTTCCGTTGTTAATGCTTTTAGCGTAACGTCCTACTGGTAGGTTTTATTTTAAATAGTATTTTTTGTCACAGACCACTAAAATTTTACGACTTAGAAATCAAACAGCAGCCACAAAACTTTAGTCGTGTACGGGAGCAACATTTTTAACGGACATTATATCATTATTGATATTTCAGTTTATCAAGAAACTCGACAATAAACATTTGATCTCACGCCAATTATTTGTTTTGAACCTGTTTCTGCTTCTTAGACCAGTTTTATATTGCAGTAAAGTGATATTTTTTGTATCTAAATCTGGTTCACAATTAACACCAAGTTGCTATTTAGAAATGCCAATCTTTTATCACAAGTCTATAAAATGGAGATATTATGTGGCGTTACCAGCGGGGTTCTCTTTTGCGGGAAAAACTATTAAGAATACATTTATATTTATTTTGTCTTTCTAAAACACCTATCAAATACATTTTAGATGTCATATTGCAGTAAATTGAGTGACTTTTGATCCCATAAGAATAAGAAAAGAACAAAAATGCGGATTAACCACAATTTTCGATAATATCACGGAATACAATTGTCTTATTTTGAAATAGTAGCTCAAGTGGTTTCGTTCTTTCAATTTTAAGACTTTGATTCGAATCCTGCCATTCCGGATTTTCTTAATTTACTTGCATGGAATTTTGCACATTTGCCACTTGCTGGATGGAGAAAGAAATAGTATGACAAACAGTACGTACACTTTACAGACTTCAAGAATATTCATAAAAAAGTATTTAATACTAAATCTGAAGAATTATAAAACTCCGAAAAAGAAATCTCTGGGAAAGACTACTTGTATACTATACCTACACGTCCTTCCAGAAGGACAAGCCCTTGTTCGTAGTGCCCCCTCAACGGCGGCAGAGAACAAAGCGATTGTTCCGCCGCGGATGACAACCGCATTACTTACAATTGCTTCCATTAAGAGAGAACACTTAAGGCTTTGATATTTTTAGGGTTCCTTCAGACACAAAAAAAAAACGTAAAATCGCCCAAGTCAAACAACTGCCGATCCAGCTAGATCTTAGAAATCTAAAAGTTTTGATTTTATTTCTTTCGAATTTTACTTTGTAATATTCATTTGATTTATTTGATAAGAAATATACATTTGTAGAAAAACAGTGAATATTTTTTTTGTGTACTTTTACGATTGTAAAGATAAGATCCTCTAAATATGACGCCTTTGAAAACCCAGGACTAGGGCTTGAACTGAATGGTTTATTTTCTGTCAGTTTGCCAGAATTAAAAAAATATTGAGGCTATTGAATTTAATTCGAAATCCCTCCTAAAGAACAAAATAACGGAGGAAGCTTAAAGCTTTCTTAAAGAGTCTTAACACACTGTACTATAGATAAAAGTGCAACTGACTCACTTTCAACTCCAATTTCCGTTGCAATAAGGGCGAAAACTGCCTGCAATATTTCCCTCGATAATATGTAGCAATGGAACCTAAGCCTTGAGGATTTCCTCGTACTTGCCCGTTTCCATGAAAGCCTGACGATTGAGAGACTCGCATTGTGCGCCGACCTTTAAATGGATAGCTAATTTACTATGTGAATGCGTCGCTTCGACATAAATCTTTGTAAATAGTATGAGAAAGATCAAAGGTTTGTGTGGTTGTTGCCTTGACTTTGTCCAGTAAATAAGGATTATAAGACATAAGACAAGGGTTATATACATAATAAGTCTGTATATATAATTTAATTTTCTCTCTTTTTGTTACTAACATGCTATGGATCGAAGTTGTCCGAAATAAAAGATTTTTATTTTATTTATTTATTTTATAAGTCCAGTAAATAAGTGTAACAGAAAGGTGTAACCATATTTGAAGAATAAACCCTGTATATCGAAAAAAAATATTACTTGCTTCACAGGAAAATGCAATGCCGCTCGGCCTAAATGTATGGTAGGGCAGATTTTTTTTTTTGAGATTTTAGGATTGACTCGTGTGATTGTTGTTGACTATATGCCAACCGATTCACCGATACAATTTCGGCATTATTAAGGCGAGTGTCGTTCTTAGGACGACGACGCGGCGTTCACCGTCGTTGTCAAACGGGCACTGACAGCCGCCGATCAGTCAAACTTATTATGCCTTCGGATTCAGACCCTAGGAAAATTATTGTCTATGGGAATTAAAAATATACTACTTGGCTAAAATTATACTACGTTTCGTTTTTCGTTGATTTTTGTTTTGATTTGAAATAAAATAGCCTATTTGATAATGAAATTTTACAAAAATTTACTAAAAATATTCATAATATAATAAAATTGAGGCAACTGGATCTCTATCTCAGCCAATTCGTCGATCGGAACTTCGTCCTTGGCATTGAATTTACGTAACATGTCGTCAGACGGCATAAATTCGATGCAAATTCCCTATATTGTAGGGTAAATGTAAAAAAACAAAACGTCTCAACCAATAAAACACGTCGGTCGGCCTGAAGATAAAATTATGGTATTTTTTCGTAGTATAGTTCAATTTCGATACTACATACTACATGTCATGAAAATATGGTACAAATAGTATAATTATACTACAAAATCCAACCCTGGCCTACGGTGACCGAACCCGTGCATTATTTTTGCCGTGTACAGACATTTTGTTTTAGCTTTCAAATAGACAAAACGGTAACGAACAGATTTTCCATCGATTGAAAACCAACAAATATCTATTTCCGGTCTGGACGCGTTTCCGTTTGCAGTTTCATTTCCGCTCTTTCAACAAGCTATTATTTTGCCTTCTAAAGGGCGTGAAGGGACAAATTTAATACTACCAAAATTAGTCTACAGATCCTTCTATATTTCACGATTCTAGATTAGGTCGCTTAACCCTTAAATGCATGAGATTTAATTTTTGTATAAAATTTAAAACAGTGTTAGAAAAATAGCAAAAAATATTATTATATTTTTATTGAAATTGTTGTTTACAACAAATAAAAACAAGAAAAAAAAAAAACAAATTGAATATGCTAAAAAAAGTAATTTTTTGATTTTTCTTTTTTTGTATTAGGTACTTGTAAAGCTTAGTACTTTTTGACTTTTATATCAAAAAACTTTAAAAATATATGCAACAGAATATAAGATTTTTTTTCCAAAAGCTCTCTTTAACAATTTTCCTGCCAAAATACGAGAAAATAAAAAAATACAAAGAAAAATAACTGAATGATATTTACTTAAATTAAATAAAAATTAATAGCTGTTAACAAACATATTATACAATCATACAATTATAATTTTCGACATAAATTATGTACATAATAAATAAAAAAACCTTTGTGCCGTTTTCGATCCAAGATGCATTTAAGGGTTAAACATTTTTACGAGTCATACTTCTGCCAAGTTACCGGACGTAACTTCGCCGCAAAGAGAACATATAAAAAACCAACACAAATAATGTCAATAAATTTCAAGAATTGTGGACATATCTGTTAAAAATTAATAATTTGATATTTTTCATAAAAACTAACACATATTTTATTATTATATTTTAAAATTTGAATTTTTTGACGTCAAGCGTAAGGTAGATAAATAGACTCAAAGCTTTAAAAAAAACAATACAGAACTGAGAACACTAGTGATTAACTGCAACATTTTTTACTATTTTATAGTTTCAATAAAAATGAATTGCTTGCTACCCTTGAAAATATTGGAGTTTTAAGCGACAATTACCGTTTTTTTTTAAACCATTATATTAAATGCACCGAGCACTTTCTTAATTTAACCCTCATTTTTCCATAACAGCCTTTTTCAGATAGCAGACGACCTGTGCTATGAAAATGCCCAAATGCAGGTCATACGATTGACAACTGCGATCTAACTGTATCGAAATCAATCGGCGCTGATCTAGATTCTGAACCAATGGCTATTAGTATGAATTATCTGCAAAATACTTTTTGAAATCTCCTAGCCTGTACCACATAAAATTCGACTCTAATTAGTGTATATTAAAAATTGTTTTCGTTTTCAATGTCGATATGCACCTCGTCTTAATTTAAAACTAAAGCTTTCAAACTCGCATCACAGCGACATCTATGAACGAACAGAATAACTATGAACTCTGCAAGGTCGCAAGGTGAATGAACTTGAGAGAAAAGTTGTTTTGATAACAAATTTACTTGTGTGGCTGTAAAAAAATTAATATTGAATAAATATACTGCTTTTTAAAATTATACCACATAGTCTACTCTACTGATCATACTGAACAACGTTCCAGAAGAAGCATTCCGATGCAAATGAAAAATAATCAACGGTACAGTCTGTTTGGGGAGAATTGATAAATATTATGAAAACGTCTCGCAATAGCGACTGCCACTTATTAGTGTTGCCAAATTAGCAGCTCGATGTGTGTTGGTACGAATATCGACATAAACGAAATTGAAATAACATTCATATCAGCGCGCAATGAATAGCGTCTGTTACGACGTTCGCTCCGTCCTTGATAGGGCAATAGTACATTATAGCTGCGCGTGCGTAAAGTCGGCATTTTCCGCACTTGTGCTATAAAAAATTATTCGAAACTCGTGCGAGAAACTTTTTCTCGACTCGTGTGATTGCAGCACTCGCCTTCGGCTCGTGCCGCAAACTCACACTCGTCAGAAAACGTTTCATCGCTCTCGTATCGTAATGTACTATTTTTTTTTCAAATAGGAGTTTTGGTGGTACGAAAAAGAAAAATGTTACATAATGTTGTCATAGAGTTGATAATTCATAATACATTTTTTCAATATTTTTGCTTTGGCCATAAACGAGGCTTTAGAAAGTACCCATTTGGCGATACTATGCCACTTAATTATCGCAATCTGTGTGACGGGCGTCACTTATTTCCGCACGTACAGAGTTTTGTGGTACGAGGATTGCAGTTGTTTTCAAGCGCGAGCCGATGGAATGCGCTTCGAAAATGTCGTTCTGCCGCAAATTCGAATTCTAAATTCAAATTTTAATGAGTTTAGAAACCCCCGCTTTTGGTTTGTTTTTATCAACTCTCGCCAAACAGACTTTATGTTTTTGAAATTGATTAAGACACGTGCATTTTTTCTTTCTTTTCCGCATAAAGTTTCTTTGGAAATCTTATGATCAGTAGATCATGTGATTGCATTTAAAGATGCCTGTCAATTTGCACTCTGTAAAATCCATCCATCCATCCATCAGCCTAGTTCGTACACTGCTGGACATAAGCATTTTCCAGGACTTTGCCACTCCCGGCGGTCATCCTGGAAGAATTGCCCATACTCACACACGCTGGGCAGGTGGGATGGTGAGCGCGGTGCCGGAACCCTCGCACCAGTGACGCCGCTGCCCGTCACTAGTCTGTTCCATATAAGGTCCGGCTATTAGGGATGGATATACCGCCATCCATCGGTCCCAGGCAGAGGTGGGCCTCCTTGTTTTTTGCCTGTTAGCTGTCCTCTTACTCTCCTCCGAATTACTTCGCGGGGTTCTCCACGTAAGATGGTGGTACCTCCACAGTTGAGCCCGGCATCAGTCAGCTCTACCACCTTAAACTCTGTATAATATAGAACGGCATTGTAGGATGAGATTGACCTTGACGAATTTAATTCTACTAAAATCAATTAATTGTACGAAAATATGTGGTTTATAACCTCAAATAATGACCCTAAATAATAGGCAACACATTATAAATAGCCCATCTACAAGTTATTATCACAAGTTTTATTCTATTTTTTTTGTGATCATAAATACTTATTGTATTTTACATATTACCGCCCGTTGCGTTCGGTAAACGATCGCTGGGAAAGGCGACAAATTAGTTGTAGATATTCCTAATAGTTCGATATTTGATGCTATGCCACTTCTGCACTAGCCATTTTGTGAGACCTTTCTCGCTTTTAATCTGGTTACGTCAAAGGGTTCAATATATTTTGGATATTGAATACAAGCACCCATTTTATGTCTCTCCCTTCGTCTCTCAATACGGGTTTAAAGGTTGTATTAGAAGAAGAGGTCAATTTATGTTGGTTTAGAAAACCTAATTGACAATGATCTACTTTGCCCCCTGCTGCGCTTATCTTGAACTTAGTTGGGAAAAGTAGTCATTCGTTACAGGTCTGACTGGAATGGTCAGGTATGATGGAATTTATGAACGTTGGTTCCGTACAGTATCTTACTGAATATTTTTAATCCATCCATCCGTCCATCAGCCTAGTTCGTCCACTGCTGGACATAAGCCTTTCCAGGACTTTGCCACTCCCGGCGGTCATCCTGGAAGAATTGCCCATACGCACAAACGCTGGGCAGGCGGGTTGGTGAGCGCGGTGCCGGAACCCTCGCACCAGTGACGCCGCTGCCCGTCAATATTAGTGTATATTGTATATTATTGTAACACCAACAAAATATAGTCTTTATTTAATCAAACAGTAAAATTAACTTAAATTACATTAAAATAATGAAAAAAAGAGGACTAAAATAAATTAATCAAAACTAAACATTATTTAGATCTAAACTAAGTAAAAATAAATAAATGACCTAAAACAAATTAAATTAAATAAAAAACTTTTTCCAAATCGCTGCCAGATGGGAGGGCACCCAAGACACTGGCAGCGTTACCTCGTTGGATGGCTAAGCTTATCCGTTGTCCGAGGTACGCGCCAGCCCTCGGGTCACCCGAGGCATCGACCAGGCGCGACGATATTTCGTGGAACAGTCGACGCGCCTCTGGCCCCCACGGCCCCAGTGTTTCGACGGCAAACGGCGCAAATATGTAACCCGCTCCCAGGGCTGCATAGTTGCGCCGCTTAGCTAATTCAGCCGTTGCTGCCGCCGCACCTGCCTTTTTTGCGGTCGCCGGAAGGTGGGACGGAGCAAGCGTATCTACGCACGTAGCGTCCCACACCAACGACCGCCCGTTTCTCCACGAAACGAGTGTCATGCCGTCGGGCCTCTTGCCATCGTCACGTGAGAGACCTTGGGGCTCTAATATTGCCGGCACGTTAACGGTGACAAGCGCCCTTCGGATGACATCGTTAAGATTTGCATGGCGGGATAGGCGGCCGGCGCTTCGACGACATGAAAGGCCGTGGTGGCCTAGTAGGTCAACGCTTGCTCCACATTGGCAGCGATGTGGTTCGTTTATCTTAACCCCGAGTCGCAGACAGACAGCCATTGTAAAAGCAGTCTTATCGAGAAGTGTCCCGATTGCTGCTGAAGGCATTGCTTGCAGCCAGTACCCAGCCTCGTGTTCCTTGACAGCAAGGAGACGAGCTTGCTCCACAGGGCTCTCGGCAGTTTCTAGAAGATTTTGTTGGACTTTCCTGCAGAGTGGCTCGTCCCATTGTTTTTGGGAGTGCAAGACAATGGGCAGGGGTTCGCCTGGTCAAGCTAGTGTCCATGCATTTCTGGCCTCCATCAGGTCCAATGCCTCAACGTCACCAAGTGACGGGCTAATTATATTACCGAAGAGAGCATTGGTACCATTGACGGAGGACAGGAAGGCAGGGAGCGCTACACTTGAAATTTTTCTGATTCCCAGGCCACCGAAGCGGACGGGGAGCGTGGCTTGATCCCAACTCCGTTCTGTAAACGAGCAATTTAATATGGAACCAAGAGTTTCTGCAATTGTATTATCTAATAGTTTAAGGAGGGTGTTGAATTTCCACATAACTGAGCAGCGGAGAACATAAGTTAAGTTTGGGACAAACAAGCAGAAACGGATGATAAACAGAGCCATGTGGGGGTTAATTTTTGATAGTCGTTCGGAGGATGCGAGGAATTTAGATATTTGCTCGTTTACATAGGCAGGGATTGAGTCTTCGTGTATGGGGGCACCAAGAAGGCGAAGCGACTGCTTATCGAGGATTTTAATGTCGGGAGCCAGATTATTAAATTTTAAAATCATGTCTTCTTTTTCTACCGTAGGTATAGAATCGGATAGAAACAGTTCACATTTTGAGAAATTGAGCTGAAGGCCCAGTTGTTTAAATTGTTCTGTTATATATTTTAGGTCGTTAAGAACTGAAATAGCATCGCCTCCTATAGTGCCGTCATCTAAATACCAAATATTGAATTTAGAATTTAGAGCTGTTATTACCGGATGAATCGCCAGACTGAAGATTGCTGGTCCAAGCGGGTCTCCCTGTTGACAGCCTGTTTCAGATTGTAACATTTCATTTTTGTAAATTAATTTTGATGGTTTACCATAGCACTGGTATATATAATTGTAAATTGCAGGTGAGTTCTCTTTAACCTGTGACAAGATTGTAACAATAAAATTATTTTAGATAACAAAGTTTACAAAAAAAATAAACTTTAAATTTTTGTAGAAATTTTACTAAGCTAAGGTAAATAAAAAATAAAAAATACATATATGTTTTGTTTTAAAAATGGTATATATTTTGTGCTTAGTGTTGTATATCTTTGTATTTATATTTATGTCTATAAGACACATACATACAAATACTCACGTCTGGCAACCAAGGGGTTGGAAAAGGCTACAGATTTTCATCTGCTACGATCCTGACACGCCTCTTTCGCCTCTTTCACATCCATCAATCTAGTCATATAAGCTCTTCTATGTCGTCAATTTAGCCGGCATACGTCCTTGTCTTTAAAAGTTTTATTATATTTGTATATGGAGGGTACCTTTAAAATTCATTTTGCATTCAACTTAACAATTTTTAATAATTCTTTTAAATTTTCTTGCACTTTTGGCAGTAAAAATATCAATCTTTTTAATTCAATAGGTACGGAACCCTAAAATCTATCGCCAGTCAAGCAGGGAGCCACATTTAGTTGAATAATCAATATTACCAATAGGGGGCTTTTAATTAAATAATTTTCTTTGCATATTTAATCAGCTGGCTCATGTTTACCATACAAATTGCTCTAGAAATATGTCTACATGTGTTAGCTTTGAATTATGACCATACTCAGCTTATGAAATTCGATATGGAAATTGTTCTTTTATGAACAGTTATAATATTACAAGATGTTTTTGTTTATATTTGAAATTATAATTTTTATTTTGTATCGGCTTGGTGGGAGTTAAAGAAATTAAGGTTTGGTCACACTAACCCCCGGTGTCTGAAAGGCCAATCAAAGTTAACAATAGATTAAAAAAACTTTAACCGCAAATAACGGTGAAAATAAAGCATATATGAAGTCTGAATAGTTATGAATCAATAATTAACTTAGTTAATTTTTGATTTTAATGTAAAATTCTCACTTTTTCTGGCTTAATCCGCAGATAATTATTTTTTAATCTACTGTTAACATTGATTGGCCTTTCAGAAACCGGGGGTAAAACTCTTGGAGTTAATAAAGTTGTGTGGCATTGTTGTTACTTATTTATTTATGTACTGGAAGAAGTAAAATAAATATAGATACACTTCTATGCAATTCTAAAGCAATAATATATAAGGAAAACAAATTGTCTTCAAAAACATTTCAGCCCGCTGCGGTCTGGCATCAGGCGAAAAAATTTAAACTTGATATTTTTTATTTATTAATATAAATTTAATACTTAATTTGTAAACTACAATTTCACTGACGATTTTGTTATTGTAAAATTCTCAAAATTTGTACTCATGAAACAAGCTGCTTAAAATAAGCTTACTATGCGAATTTAATTTTTGTCACTGTCACTCCAAGCGAAAACACGCTCAGTGCGAGAGGGGCGGATTCATGGCCAAAGCGAAAAATGTTAGTTTTATAATAAAAAAAAAAACTAAAATATCTAGCAAAATTTCAAATACCAAATCTCTAGATATTGTTGAAACATACCTAATAAAATGATTTTGAGTTCTGTATATGGTTCATATTCGTCAAAATCAAATCGCTAGATTATATAGTCAAAATGCACACACCAGAAACTGATTATAATTTTCCGTTTATTTCATGAAATACACAGAAAAGAAACACCTGTATTTTTATATCACTAAAATTAGGGTGAGTGTCCATCATAACGAAATAGATAACACAGCTAAGACTTACTTTGATTTATGCGAGAAAACTGGACGTTTCGGTCAACTGAAGAGTGACCTTCATCAGGCTTAGCGAGGTGCTTCGGCGCGTGCGACACCCCCACGAGGACTGAACTACTAACCCGTATTTTTTTCACATATCGCCTTAATATGAAATCTTGATAGCTATTTTGATTCATTTTATATTTTGCAATCTTTTTCGGAATCTACCTGTCTCACAGTCTTTCCGCAAGCAGTAACGATGAGCGTTGCTATAGAACGATATAGTATAGTATTCATTTTATTATCATGAACAGAATTATTAATTCTGAGGTACGGAACCCAAAAACCAGTATTATCGGTAGGTATATCATAATCTCTTCACTAATCTTGAGACTCATCAGGTCTAAATGACCTTGATAATGCGCCATAAATTATTATAATTACAATACGATTATGGTGATTTTATTAAGATTTAAATAAAAATAACTTAAAATAATCGAACTGGCTGCCCCATTATGATTCGATTGTCAGATTATAGATATTTCTTTTAAATATGTCATAAATATTTAACTCATTCTATATTTATTGACTCAGAATCTTTAAATAAGGTATGAAAAAATGATTTTTTTACAGAAAAGATTCGAGATAATGTTGTTAAAATAATTTTTGATTTTGATCAACCTTTTTGAGATAACTTTTTTAGGGTTCCGTCTAAATACGGAAACCCTTAGGATATCATTAGCTTCCGGGTTTGTCCGTCGTCTGATTGAGTTGACATCACCTAAGCCGAGTGAGATAAAAGTAGGGTTGCCAGATGGTATCCTAAAGGAGGACATGTCCTCTTTTTTCACAATTTGTCCTGCCATCATCCCGAACCTATCAATTGTTCTCCTTTTTTAAATTTTGCTCTGTTAGCCCATACGGCACGGTTCATGCACCTATTTCTCTCGCTCCACGCGGTATCGTTGTCACATTCACTCATTGGGCTTGCGCTACGCGCAAAACCACGAATGTTGGTATCACTGGCAAAACATACACATATTTGTTTAAATAGGTAGTTCTGAAAAATATGTAAAAAATAAAACATGAAAAAATATATGTGCGATTTTATTTAAGTATGTCCTCCTTTTTTACTTAGTAGTACTATTTTGTCCTTCTTTTTAATTTTGCCGTCTGGCAACCCTAGATAAAAGGCGAAGAAACCTTCAATGATTCATGTGGGTTGTCAAATGAGGCTGTGGAGTGCAAGTCATGCACAGTGCTCACTTGTACACCGACGTTTCACCAACGATTATAACATGCCAGCGTTATTCGCTTAGTCTAAATTATGTTAAGGTGCACTTTAAATTTTATGTAATTAATTAAGATTTTTTCTTGTGTAAGTGACAATGTCTTTAATGAGAATAAATTGTCTTTAAACCTTAAGGCGAATGAATACGCCAACTGCAATTTGGACCTGTCTTTGAAGGCCTACTCCTCCGACACGGGTGGTCCAAAAACTTTCATAAAAATATATGATAGGCATCATAGAGTCAAAATTAAATTTTAAGTTTCAGTTTTTCTATTGCAAGTTTTGACAAAAAAAAAAATCGAAAGTCATCGAAAGTTTCACATGATTAACACAAGAATTCAAATTCCAAACGCCTAAAGCGATTTTAATTATTATTTCACCAAATAATAGGAAATTTTTAGGTCTAAAAAATTTTTGTTCAATATTTTTTTTCCGTTCCTGGCGTCCATGTGAAAAGTATTATTTTCTCCTATTTTGCGCTAGCCGGAGACGCAGTGGTTGTCGTAACAGTCACTTTTCAAGGCACGCTGAAATGAACATTATTTCAATGTCGTTTCCGTTGATATTTGTACCGTCACACATCTTAACGAAAAGCAGCTTAGAGTAAACTTTTCCCGATATCAGTCGTAGGCAGACGTAGTTAGATAGGAATTCCAGAATATCTACCAATTGCTATGAAAAAAAAAAACACTTTCCTAAGTTTAGTCATTAAGGAGACCATCTTATAATATTTTTTTCATCTTATTCACACCGCAGTGTTTCAAGAGGTCAAATACTTAGCATAAATGTATATTTAATAACCAAACACTCGAAATTGTGGTTTCACTGGACAAACAATATTTAAATACTGTTAAATTGAACTCTATAACGCAAGAATTAAAGCTGTCTTCATCCTTCATGTTCTGAGTTACAGTTAAAGTGAGAAACCAGGAAATTTTGTCGGGAATATAGAACCGGGACTTTTCCAAAAGTTTATGTATTTAAATCCGTTAAAATTAATGAAATCAAACAAACAAGGAAGTGTCATAATATACAACGTGTCACAAAAAGGTGTAACCATATTTAAAGAGCTTATTTAGTAAATGGTGTAGAATAACTTTTACTATGGAACAAATCCTGTAACTCGAAAAAAAACTCAACTGTTTTATAGAAAAATGCAATGCCGCTCGGCCGAAATGAATGGAAGGACAGATTTTTTTTTCGAGATTTCATGGTTGATTCCATAGTAAAAGTTGTTCTATACCATTGACTGAATAAGCTCTTCAAATATGGTTACAACTTTCTGTTACACGTTGTATAGTCTTTTTTTTAAATACCTATAACTTTTTAAATATACCTCATTTTAAATTAATCTTTTTAGCCCTATCATATATGAGAAATGAAAATTAATAGAAAAATAAAGTATTAACGAGCCTCAGGCCATTTCTTAACCCTACTAATTTTCTTTATCGCTAAGACAATATATCTCAGTCCAGATCTTCGCTCAAATCTTTCTTAAAGATTAATTGCTTCGTTGTTTTGAACCTAATGAATCCCAAAAACATGCCTGACAAATATTGTATTCAAGGTAAATTTTCCTTACACAAATTGACTGGCATTCATTTCGCTCTGTACAGAAAACTTCCAAAATTTTAGCATCTTTTTAAATGTATCTTATTTTATCTAGTTGCAACAAAAGTAAATGACAAAAAATAGTCTTCATCCGAGCGTTATCAAAAGGCTTGATAAGCAGACTTGGACTGTAACATCAGTGTTTGGTTCCATGTGGACAGACAGACGGACGGACGCGGGATTGTCTGTGAATATTTCAAACGCAATCTCGAGTCTGCCCACTAGAGGTGCTATTGTTTTGTACAGTCTCATCGTAGAAAAAATGCTCTACCTTCCCTTGGCTTCTTCTTAGGGCGGATTTCACCACTGTAACTAAACTCGTTTAGTTCAAGTTGAACTCAGTTTAGACACTTAACTGAGTTTAAAGCATTTCACTAACATGAACTGAACGCAGTTTAAGGTTGCTCCGTCGGAATAGTTAGCAACTCGATTCGTGGTGGTTGAAATTTCGAACTAAACCATATTAAAATAAAGTCCTTATCAGCTCGCACTGCAACATGACTGTTACGTCAGTCGCTGCGGCTGACAAGTGCGAAAATAGTGTGTTTTTAATTTATTTTATCCAAAATAAAATTAATTTCCAAGAACTGAGAAAACCAAATCATTTTATATTATTTTGTCTAGAAGTTTATAAATTTTCATACTGTTTTGATAAAAACTGCAGCAGTTACGTTGTTACAAGTGAACAAAAAATTGAGAAATAATAGTAAACTGGGAATTTTCTAGCTTCACTTCTGTATGTTATAATGAAATTCAGGAAAAACCACATCCCTATTTGTATCATGCAGATTACTATGTATTTTTCTTCTGTTGAAAAATGCTATAATTACCGCATAAAATGGTTACAAAGTTACTTAGTTCAAGGTCGTTGGCGTTGGAAGAAACCTTAAGCTAAACGGAGTTTAAAATCGGAACGCCCGATTTTGGCTGGTTAAGCTCTTAAACTGAGTTAGCGATATTTACTACCTGAGCGACCAAAATCAGCGACTTGAGCCATAAAACATCTGTCAACCCATTGTGATTGCGACTTAAACCGAGTTTGGGTAAATGTTTTCGAAATGTAGTGGTGAAATCTGTTTGACTAAACCGAGATTAAGTTGACTATTTAAACTCGGTCTTAGCTAAACTAAGTTTATTAAACTCCGTTTTCAAAGCGATCGGTGAAATTGGCCCTTAGGTTTTTGGACGCGCCAGAGCATCCCGCGAAGCCTGATTAAGGTTAAACGTCAGTCGCTTTCTTATTAAGAAATACAAAATTGAAAGCATTTTGGTATGTGGCAATTGACGCCGATAGTTCAGTATTATTAGTGAGGTTTATAAAGCAAGAGTTTAAAATTGTATACACTTTAGGTCATGATCTTTTCAACACCAACTTAAAATGCTGTTTTAACATGGTTTGGACAAGATCATGACTATGCATTGTGTTTTAATTGCGCATTAAAATTCAAACTTATGCTTTATAAATCTCACTAATACAGAATTATTCGCGTCGATTGCTAAATACCAACATTTTTTTTAATATTTAACTTCTAAACAATGTTAAGTTATGCACTTTGCGATAAGCGACTGACGTTTAACTTAAAATGACCTTAAGGTCATTCTTGTACATCGAGTTTTCTTGTAAAGTCAACGTAAATTTTAGCTGCACTGC
The DNA here is from genome assembly GCA_934047225.1 of Ypsolopha sequella. Lineage (NCBI taxonomy): Eukaryota > Metazoa > Arthropoda > Insecta > Lepidoptera > Ypsolophidae > Ypsolopha > Ypsolopha sequella. The sequence goes on from OW203993.1 coordinate 23,842,637, forward strand.
CTGATTCGTTCTGATAGACACTAAACCTTATCCCAACAGAAATCGTATTTTTTTTATTTTTTTTGTAAAAAATTGAACAATAAACTTCAGACCAATGTAAATGATATGATAAAAAGATATTTTGCAAGTTGTTTATTTGTGGCTTAAGTATGGCAATACTCACGCTGAGACGTAATAATCGTCGGTGAAACGTGAGTGTAAGATTGTGCACTCTGACACCCCTCCGAGATTCATGTCATGACGATGTCCAGTAACAAGCAAGTTGCTTTTAAAACAAAATAAAGTAGCGAATCACGAAGCCACCATTACAAAAAACGCTAAACACACCAGAATATTAAGCGTACTTTGTCATTATGACCAACATTTACAGTTTGATCAGCCTAGTGTTGACACACTCGATTACTGCGAATCACCTCCATTGTGGCGACCACAAAATTGGTACCATTAGTGGTACAGTGAGAAAAAAGTGGTACCTAAGTTTGTATGCATGTTGTGTTTCATAAATGTTTGTTAGGGTACATTATGCGAAAGGTGCGTTTTCCGATAGGTGCATTTTGCGATAGGTGCATTTTGAGATGGGTGCATTTTGCTAAAGGTGCGTTTTCCGATAGGTGCATTTTGCGATAGGTGCATTTTGAGATGGTTGCATTTTGCTAAAGGTGCGTTTTCCGATAGGTGCATTTTGCTAAAGGTGCGTTTTCCGATAGGTGCATTTTGCGAAAGGTGCGTTTTGCTAAAGGTGCATTTTGCAAAAGAAAAATAATTACCCGCGGTACATTTTGCGATAGGTACTTTATACTCCGGAATACGTCGTAGTATTCAAGTATACGTCGTACATACAGTCGTACACAATAAACGGGCAAATGCTCTTTTCTTTTGAACCAAAACGATACCATATTCTTGAATATCTATGAAAATAAAATCGTTAATATCGAATAAACAAATAGGTTTTAATTTATTTGTGTGTCATTTTTGTTCAAGTGTAAAAAAATCCAACGCAGATGTCATCTGACTTTAAGGACGCTCATTTCATTTAATTTTTATTGAACACCGTTATTTTTAATCATAATTTAGCCCGCTCAGATAGCTCAGTTAGTAGAGCAATCGCCCGGTAAGCAAGAGTTCCCGGGTTCGAATCCCGGTTTAGAGCTCCTCACATCCAGATTTACTTTTCTTTCTGCGTTTCTATACTGCAATCAAAGATTTCAAAAAGTAAAGATAGGCCCTTACCGTAGTATGACAGCACCAAAATGTTTTCACCTTTAAATGGGTGACGCTCACACGTTTGGAATCAGTACTCACAGTGACAGTTGGACGTCTTAATGAATTTTTACGAGAAAGGGGGTCTCAATATAGCGTCGTGTGCATTTTTAAAGTAAATTTTTATTTCAATAAATACGAATAAAGTCAAAAGTGTGACATTTCACATTCAAAACACATTCAAAAACAATGCAATAGATTTTGGGTGCCAGGGCTCATCTAAACTTTTATGAAATCTTTGACTGCAATGATATAATGTTAATTTATAATTTAGCCCAATTTAACTTGCCGAAAGTCAGACTAATCCTTGCAGCACTTTTTGTGTAGTTACACGAACAGAAAATTGTCACAAAGCTACTTATAGTAAAATAAAATATAATTTGCTTTAATGGTTTTTGCTTGTAATGGTACCCTACTAAAGTAGAGCAATAATCCCCGCGATGCAACCGGCCAAGTCAACAACTTGTCACCGCAGCTTTGCTTGAAAACAAACAACAATAGAGAGGCTCTCTCCATACAATATCCTTTGTCAACCTTTTTATCAGACCGAGAGGACAGGAAAAAGAGTAGAGGGGAAAATACGTTACAAAAACTATTTTGTAGGATTGAAATAGACATGTTAAAAAAAAGCGAAATCGTATATGGAACCAAACTGATAGTGCCCATTTTTGTACAAAACCTATTCTAGATATGGAACAAAAAGCGTAATTTTCTTCACTTAGTTAACATTTATTGCCCACATAAATATATTCATGTATGTAATACATGAATAGAATACAATGTATCTACTATAAAGTACATGAAACATGATTTTAATAAAGTCATGCTTCAGATTTACATCGTGATTGCCACAACTACCAACCAATCAGTAATTATTATTTACTCTTCTCGTGTATTGAGTCGAAACATGTGTGCTATTGAATTTGTAGAGTCATCTACAATTCTGCGCAAAGTGTAGGTAAAGTCATAAATACATTTTGCAGTGTCAGTATGTTTTTAGAGAATATACACAAAATGAATTTAAAAAAAGTAACCACCGGACAGAATACACCAGTTTATATTCTGGGGTCAGAGGAATTTTAATCGTAGAGCGTAAATACGAATTTTTCAAATTCCCCTCCCACCAAATTATGTACATACAAACATAGTTATGCCCACGCCTGTTTCTTAGAGGGATAAGTAGATATTACAGGTTTCCATCTACTACGTTTCTAACACAACGCTTTCGCCTCTTTCACATGAAACAATTTAGTCATAAAAGCATTTCCATTCCGGGTTTTACTAAACCGTGGCCCTTAGTCACCTATTCACCTATCCTGTCGATCTTTACCTTCCTTTCACTTGCACACTATATATTTCTTTCGTCACTCTCCTTTCATACATCCTCTCTATATGCCCAAACCACAAATTCTGGTACTTGATTTCTCGTTACTAATCAATTTGTTGGGAAATTTTTCAAAATAAATAACTGCAGCATAATCTTTGAAATAAGTATATCAATCTGCCATTACCTTAAGGCGATTACCATCGCCAAATTAGCAGCTCGATATTTGTCTGTACGAATATCAACGGAAACGACATTGAAATAACGTTCATGTCAGCGCGCAATGTATAGTGGCTGTTACGACGCTCGCTGCGTCCTTGAAAGGGCGAAATAGGAGAAAATTATACTTTTCACTTGGACGCGATTGTTCGATTGAATAATCCTATGTTATGTTTATAGCTATCAAATGTATCTATTTATCAAAGCATAAATGAATTTAATCGGCCAAGCCACTTAGGAGCAGTAGGAAATTCAAGCCAAGAAACACCATTTAGCTAATAAATTTTTTCATGTAGAAGTTTTGGTGGTATGAAAAAGAAAAATGTTGCATCTTTTGTCTAAGAGTTGATTATTCATAATAAATTTTTTCATTATTTTTGGTTTGGCCGTAAACGAGGAGTAGGCTTTAGAAAGTACCCTTTTGGCAACAGTAAGGCCCTTAAACGAACCACTTTGGAGTAATGCAGTAAACAAGGGACAGAAAAATAAATAAACTAAAATATATCATATTCGCGGGCAGGTTCGATTTTCAGTACATGAACCATTGTACTACGATTAATGTACTGAAAAATTAAAATATGTAAAAGTAGGTTTATGTTACTAACAATAGATTAGGCAGATTTCAATCGTGTATTTTTATTACTAACATCTTTCTTTGTAGATATTGGTGTCGATTCGGTTAAATACAATTCAACTAATTTGACAGGACTAACCTTAGTTTAAACGTTCTGTCTTTGTCTTTTCGATACGGAAAGAACAAGACAGAAGGCTCAAATTAAGTTTAGTTCTGTCAAATAAGTAGCCAAATCGACACAACTGTGTATTTTATGACATTTTGTTGGTTTAAATAAATGATTTATTATTATTATTATTATATAAGTTTCCCTATGTCACGGAATTATTAATGCCAAATGAACTGGATGATTGAGTATAATTTTTTCATTGAAACAAAAACAGACCAAGTAGCGGTCAAAAACATAACTTATGTTCCATTGAATACGAGTCTGTCGAGTAATGTATGATAAGTCCAGTCTTCAAGAACATTAATAGAAACAAACTCGTTTATTTCATGTCAAGGCTTTTCTTATGTGTAAGTTAAGACTAAGTAGCAACTTGACAGCTTAATTTGAAATCAGAGTAAGTTATTTACATAATCCTACTTTAATTGTTTCGGCCATAATGGCTTTTTGATATCCCTTCCTTATTTGGTTTTCGAATTGTTATTGAACTCCGGGTATTGTTTTCATATATGGAATATTATTGGGGTTAATGGTTTTTGAAGTATAATCGATCCATTGATGGATTAAGAATAACCTCTTCGTATATTTTGAGACAAATTGCTGCCCCAGTGCTTGTATGTCATATTGACCATTTTTTAAAGTAAAACTGTGCATTAACTCATACAAACAGTTTTACTTAAAAAAAACATTATCTCAAAAATGGTCTAGCAACCACTGGGATAGATGTTTACCTTTGCTTGCTCGCCATTTTTAATCAGTATCTATATATTTTTTCACTATTCAAAAGTTACCCAAAAGCTTTGCGTAGACCAAAGGTGTATATGGGTGAATTCCGAATTTTTGGGCTTTATACAAAGAGCTTGGATAATTTAAAGTTTACCCAAGTAAACCTAGTTTTACTTATTCTTCTAGAGTTACCCGTGGTATGAGTACACTGGGTGTAAATGGACAGTATCTTTAAATGATACCACATAATCTATTGACCATACTGAACAACTTTTCCAAAGAAACAAAAACGTGCAAATAAAAAAAAAATACAAATCTGTCGCTGAAAAATTCACAGTAGGTTTTCAAAATGAGTGGAGAAACATGAAAATATTTTTAAGCGCAGTTCTGAACATACAAACAACTTTTGCCCTAAATGCATATACCTCCTCTATTCCGTTGTAGGTAAAATTATGTTTCTTAAGATCGCGCGGAAACCTCCTTTCAAACATTGTCACCACATTGTCGGTTGTCTACGGAATGTTATTATATATTTTAGGCTGAGTTTTTTAACATTATCTAGATCTATGCTTAAGTCAAACTAAAAATCGTGAAATTTAAGTAATTTAATAACAACAAACCCCTAAAATACGTAATATTAACATAAAAGTGTAGTATAATGGGCTTTTATTGTTTTAGATAAAATCAAAAATTGAATACGAGTTAGTCATTTAAAATATAAGCTAGATTAATAATAACCAAAAATAGTGTTTAAAAACGTCCAAAATCTTGGCAAAATCAGGTTTCTCCTGAAACAAGATTTCAATTTTGCGCCCGCGACGAAATCGGCACTTTTATATTGTCCTCGCAAGTTTCATGGAGCGTGCACCTTATAGCAAAATGAAACAGCACGACATTTGGTCACGCCCACAACTGACTTGGTCACGTCACCAGTCTGTTCTTAATAGATAATAGACAACGGCCAAGAATAGTTAAATTCAGAAGCCATTCACAAGGAAATATACGCTTATAATTAACGTTTTAATTATTTACAACGGAAGTGACTGTCTCAAATCGATAGTCATCTAGAATAAAAATAATTTATAGTTATCGATTTCACTATGTGAACTGATTTGATGCCAGCGTTGTGCTTATAATTAATAAAAATATGTTTTTCTACTACCTTTATGAAAAAGTTCCATTTAATACACAAAATAAGTTTTGAAAATCGAACTTTCCGGGCCTCGTTGCGGAATGACTGTCAGGTCAGTTTGAAATATCGTAATGAAATTTAATTTATTGCAAAATTAGGTTCTTTTTGACGTTTGTCTTCATTTCATGCTAAATTAGGTTCTTTTTGACGTCCTTAGTTTGTCTTTATAATTAAAATTCTCTGCGTTCCGAATCACGACGTAATCGATTATATCGCGTCTGACACTCTTTTTTCGCAAAATGATACTGGCCACAAATAAAAGCCGCCGGCCGAAGCCTGAAAAAAAAGGTAAAAACTTCGCCGCGCTTTGCAAAGTCATAAAATACATTAAATTTGAAAAAAAAAATTAAATACATAAATCAGGTAGTAGAAAAAGTATCGTTCGCAACGAGTAAAAATAGGTTTTCTTACCCTCCAAATGTAAGCTTTCGGCGTACGCCTTCGGCTCACGTCGAAACTAGCTTCATTCCTCTGGTAAGAAAATCCGCCATTTTATACTCGTCACAAAGTATACTATTTTGTTTTTTTCCTTGATTGCTTTTGATACGCTTTTGGGGGGACTAAAAAGGAATTCTTGAGGTTATCGTTCTCGTCGTAGTTCCACTGTCATTATATTTTAAAATATTTGTTTAATATGGTTCATAAAATAAAATAAATAAATAAAATAAAATAGTTCTTTAATGAGGTTACGAAGACCCATTGTAAAAACACATGAATATAGCTTTACTTTCAATTTATAAAAGTGAACTTTTTGAAAACAACGAATGTTGCAAAAAATGCAAAATTTGAGCTCAACGACCTAATTATTCGTGGGTTGTGCTGTTAAAAAAACTGACGGAGACTACCAGATAGACTGATTAATAATAAAAAACATGAGAATTTATTGCGAATTTATAATCTAAATTAATCTCTAAATATTTCCTGTCCACCCTTCAAGTGATCTGGCGCAAGCATTCAACTCCAACTTACGAACGCAAGTGCACATTGTTCTTTGAACAAAATCATTTTGTATCAACACCACCTTTGATATCAAACAAAAACCAACACTAATATTTAGATGTTTGGGTTTCATTTCATTTGTACGACATGAGTAAGTTTGGTCATTTTGGTAAGCAACAATGGAGATTTAAAGTGAATGGTAGCTGAGTAGTAAAGTAAAACTTATATCAACGACGACTAGGTGGTTATTTGAATGGCTTACAGAAGGTGTTTAAGCCTTTTTGATGCTTGAAAATGGTGCATTGTTGCGAAAAATTGATTTACGTATGAACAGCATCTGGTGAAACGGTACAAGTGCGATTCTGTATTAAATTGTCGGACTTACGATTGTTTTGGCTTGAAAATGTGGTGAATGGTTGGTTTGGTTTTTGTCAAGTGTTAATGTGTAGTAAACACCTTAATAAGGGCCTTACTATCGCCAAATGGGTACTTTCTAAAGCCTACTGGCTACTCCTCGTTTATGCCCAAACCAAAAATAATGAAAAAATGTATTACGAATAATCAACTCTTAAACAACATATGCAACATTTTTCTTTTTCATACCACCAAAACTTCCAAATGATTTTTTTTTTAAAATGAATGTTGTTTTTTGGCTTAAATTTCCTACTGCTCCTAAGTGGCTTGGCCGATTGAATTCATTTATGCTTTGATAAATAGATAAACTTGATAGCCATAAACATAACATGGGATTATTCAATCGAACAATCACGTCCAAGTGAAAAGTATAATTTTCTCCTATTTCGCCCTTTGAAGGACGCAGCGAGCTTCGTAACAGCCACTATGCATTGCGCGCTGATATAAACCTTATTTCAATGTCGTTTCCGTTGATATTCGTAGTGACAAATATCGAGCTGCTAATTTGGCGATGGTAATCGCCTGAAGGCGATATGTATAAGTTTTAGCGTCCCTGTTACCCCATATGCGAAAAAACCCTCAGTGCGAGAGGGACGGAAAAGTCGGTTTTTTATTAATATAAAATGTACTAAAGTTGCTATCAAAAATTCGTTTAACCAGGTCCTAGATACTGTTAAAAACCATCTAATAAATTATTATTGCAGTCCATATGTTATTACAAATTGTCAAACCAGGAGAATTGGTGTCGAAAAAGACCTCAATCCAATAAATATTTGTATCGGGCCGAATTTCTCCAATCGCGTTTCTGTTTAACAGATCCCTAGAAAAAGGTTCCAATAAAATAATGTACTATTTTATAAAAATAATACATTATTTACTGAAGTAGATATGCAAGTTCTAGATGTGTCTATTTTTTTCCGTAGCGCCTTAAAAATATGTAACTGATGCCGAGCCCAAGAGGGTTCGAAATGTATCTTGTTCTAATCTATTTATGTGTATATTTTAATAAAAACTGCTACACCTATATAGAACGTGTAACAAAAAGGTGTAACCATATTTGAAGAGCTTATTCAGTCAATGGTATAGAACAAGTTTACTATGGAACGAATCCTGTATAACGAAATAAAATATTACTTGCTTCATAGGAAAATGCAATGCCGCTTGGCCGAAATGTATGGAAGAGCAGATTTTTTTTTTGAGATTTCAGGGTTGACTCCATAGTAAAAGTTGTTCTATACCATAGACTGAATAACCTCTACAAATATGGTTACACCTTTCTGTTACATTTTGTATAAGATCTTTCAATTTAAATTGAAAGTAATTTAGGAGGTGATTCAGTATCGTTAATACATCACATTCCACTGCAAAGCACTTTTTTTTGCGCGAACTTTTTTTTCACTTTTCAGTACAAATTGGTCCGATCAGCTGACTCAGTTTGTATGGACAAGTGAAGAAAAACTTTCGTTTGGAGTCAAACCTGAAATCTCAAAACAAAAAATCTGCCTTCCATACATTTCAGCCGAGCGGTATTGCACTTTCCTATGAAGCAAGTAATATTTTTTTTCGATATACAGGATTTGTTCCACAGTAAAAGTTGTTCTAAACCATTGACTGAATAAGCTCTTGAAATATGGTTACACCTCTCTGTTACACCTTGTATATTAGTGTTTTACATGTAACCGAGTAATTTACTGCTCTTACGCACGTGTATCATACTACGTTTTTCAATGTATAGTGTGAGGAAAAAAAACAAATATAATCTTGTGAACTTTATATTATGATTGGCTCAAAAGGACCGTTAAACAGCCGATAAACAGTGGAAAAAAAAGTATAACATTTATGGTACACAGGAAAGGTTGCAGGTTAGCCAACTTCTCGTAAATAAATAAAACAATAATAATAATAAAGCCTTAGGGCTACATAATGCACTTTATTTTCGGTTTTGATGCATAAAAAGTGGGCCTTTACGAGCACTTGCATTGAAAAATATTTATAAGGAAAAATCATATGGTAAGATACATTTTTTATTGCTTATTAAAAAGAATACTTAATTAATAAGAAGTACTGAATAGAGAAGTAAACATTCAACTTGTTAGGTTTATAGATACCAAAAAAATATTAATTTGCAAACATCGCACAGATTCGATCGCAAGGCTTAATGTTAATCTAATGACCTAATATCACAGGGTTTTTTTGAGTAAATATAATTATTTATTCTTTATACTTTTTATACCTATTTTTTTATATTTACTCATATTCTTCTGCATTCTTAATTTATACTAATAATTTTTGCAATTTTTGCGATATTTTAAATGAAATGGGTCATTTTATTCTGTTTTAATTTGAGAACCACTCAATGGATTTGGATGAGGTTTTCTTTATTATTATTATAACGACCCTGGTCAACGTATAGGCTGTAGGTTATTTTCTATAAGGGTGTTGATAAAATAACTGCCAAGCTGAAAACTGTCGATGATTGAAAGACAATTCCACGCATGCGAAACCGCGGGTAAAAGCTAATACTTCATATAAACCTGCCGGACGTTCACTGGGAAATCTTTTTTTTCCAACTTGATGATAAAAAACGTACAAGAACACTCAATATAAGAACTTAGAAACTAATTACCCGTGCAATATTGCAAGTGATCTATCAAAATGGCAGCTACAACAATGGTCCGAGACTTGTAAGATGGATCACATGTCGCTGCCCACTCCCATTGACATGCAGATTGATAATATCACAATGTTTTAGTATCTTTATGCACCCACGTAATGTCTAGACTTTAGCGTGTAAGAATATGTTTTAAAAGCCAGTAATAAAAGATAGTAATCTCATATTATAATATATATTATTTGGTGACATTAATTTATACCATAGCGAAATTCATATTGGAGGCTTGGTATGTGATGATCAGTGTCAAGGATCGATGAAACATTTTGGTAATTTAGCAAAATAAAATGTTGCCTTTCTTAATAAAAGACTGGGCTGCTGGGCTTGCGTTGAAAGGGAACACAAAAAAAATGAGTCACGATACTGAGCACTTAGCGAGTCATCGGTATGAATTGGCTGTATACATTATTGTCACCATGCATAATAGGCTGGATCGAATTTCCAGTTTTTTTGAATTTCATATTGAAATAGTGAAATTCGTTTGAAGTGATCTATTAAAAGAAATTGATACTTGTCGTTGTTGGTTCTTGATGGAACATTTAACATATTGTAAATAAAACTAATTGTTGGTACCTGTTCCACTTTTTATATATTCTACACTAGCGACCGGTTTCGTTATAATAACATCGTTAGGTTATTAAATCTATTAAAAGCTCAAATATAAAGTATTGAACTAATTCTTCAGCCCTCTACTTTGATTCGAAGTCTTACAAAATGTATGGAAGGAAAAAAAAATTTTCAAGTTAAAGCAAGTCATAAACAAATATCAAAATAATATTTTTCTGAATGGACATGCATAGCACTATGCTAGCACTTGCTGAACGGCAAATTTGCTTCGTTGACCTTCTTTATTATAACCATCAATTTAGTTCTAATTGTAGACAACAAAAAATATAATTTAGGTCACAATAATCGAATTATTTTAGGTCAAGTTGATTTTAGTATTCTTCATCTAAGCAATAAATCTCATTGTTACATCAATTATAAAGAAACTTGTCTTGTATGAACTAGATTTTGTTTTACACAGGGTGTTTATGCAAATCACTTATCAGTGACGCCGTTATAAATTTATACTTCCTGTGTTCAGCCACAATTGGCCTCTTTTTTTTTGCCAATATTTACGATTCGTAAACAGTTTCGAAGAATAGCTTTCCTTGACCGTTTCTCGTATACAGATATTAAGACAAGCCTGCATATCCTTTACAAAATGAAAAAACTGGCCAAGTGCGAGTCGGACTCACGCACGAAGGGTTCCGTACCATTATCTACAAAAACGGCAAAAAAACATGTCTGTTGTATGTAAGCCACCTTTAATTTATTTTATTCTGTTTTTTAGTATTTGTTGTTACAGCGGCAACAGAAATACATCATCTGTGAACATTTCAACTATCTAACTATCACAGTTCATGAGATACAGCTTGGTGACAGACGGACAGACGGACAGCGGAGTCTTAGTAATACGGTCCCGTTGGTTACCCTTTGTGTACGGAACCCTAAAAAGTGATGTCTTTCATTTGACCTTCAGTGACGTCATCACCACACGTTTCAGTACGAAAAAAATATTTCTTGAACTCATCTTAAAGTCTGACAAGGATTTGTCCCTTCGACCTAAAATGATTACGCCACGTCCTGTAAATACTAAAATCCTTGGAAAATAAATATAAAAGCACGGAAAAGGGTATTATTCAAATTACATACCTAAAATAATAATTGATCTATTTATTCCATTACGCAGACAAAATTAGCATATTGAACTTTAAAAACGACCGAATTGCATGAGTGGTCTTATTTTTTTTTAATATTTTCTATTCTTACTTCAATAACGGGATTCCAATTTAGCCATAACCTAACCATTAAAATTGAGTGTAACAAAACAGACACAGAGTTTGGGCCTTGTTTCAAATCTTTTACGCGAAGTCTCCAATATGAATTGAGTTTTATCAATTGAATAAGTCTTTTATATTGAACAATGTATTATTATAATAATAATAACATAATCATATTGTGTAGTAAAAAATCAATTGCAACAATTTGGAAAAAAAATTTAATGGTTTAATTTATAGGTAAATTTTTCTTAGTTTTTTTTAATTTCGTTAGGTATAATTTTATCTTTTATATTTATATTAATTTATAGGTAGTCTAGTTTTTAATGTTATTTAAATTTTATATTGTTAAATAAAAGTTTTTATTTTATGGTAACAAGAAATATCTGAGTATTTGTCATTGTATATCACCCTGTACAAAAATTCACATACACATTGCCCACTTGCAAAAGAAACTTGCAACATCTTGCATAATCTATAGTTTCAATACCAACAGACAGATAGATGGACGGACAACAATCGACCGATGTACATGATGTGTGCAAATATTGTGTAACAGCTAATTATGTGTGCTTCTGATACTTGTGATGGCTTATTCCGTAGAGCTAAGAAATGTTTAGAAATGATCCACTTGTTAATTTATCCTCTCCAGCGGGCGTAGCATAGTGTTTAATCGCGCGCGACGCCACTGGTTGAATCACAAGTGCGAGGAGCGTGACGTACTGTTTAATCGCAAAAACATCGTGTCGCCCTGTGATTCAACTAAGTGGCATCGAGCGCGATTAAACACTGTGCTACGAGGCCAGTGCCCTGGTAACAAATCAGATGTGATACTTTCGGTTTTTATTACACGACGCCCAAAAAAAAAGAGTGTTTTTTTTTTTTCTTCTTAGTAGCAATTGTGTATAATTAAATTACAGAATGACCGAAAATATTTAAGAAAATTTTAAATGCTAGTCTTACATATAGACAATTCTACCGCATTAATTAAGTCAGCTCTATGTCATAGATAACTTCTCAAAATCTGCAAATAGCCACGCAGTGATGGCGAAAAAAAGATGGGCCAAAATTAAAAAAAAAAACTTATCTATAAAGAACAAACATATAAACTAATTACACTTTAATGAAAATACACTATTTTTTATTATAATAATTATTATTTTGATATATTTTTTATATTATTTCAAGTATTTTCACTTCTATAACATTCTTAACAGTGCAATCCAAATCGAAAGTGTTTTATCTTTCACTATCTTCTCTATGCTAAGTACTTAGCTGTTTGTTTGATTTTTAATGTATAAAAGATAATAGGTGTTTTATTTAATTCTGACAATTAACTTGGTCTCGTCTTGAGAATTAAAGTGCTGCTACATTCTTTATGCCAGTTTTTTGTGTAGCCATTGGTAAATGAGTTTGCACGTTAAGAGTATGGCATAGACTATAAAATTATTTTCACTTCTATAACGTTCTTAATTGTATGGCAATCCAAATAGAGAGTATTTTATCTTTCACAGTCTTCTCTGTGCTAAGTACTTAGCTAATTGTCCGATTTTTAATTTATATAAGATAATATGTGTTTTATTTAATTCTGACAATTTACTTGGTAAAAGTCTTGAGTAATAAAGTGCTGCTATATTTTTTATGCCAGTTTTTTGTGCAGCCATTGGTAAATGAGATTGCACGTTAAGGGTATGGAATAGGCTATCGTCCAACATAATGAGGCCAATTAAAAATACTTTTGTAGCTTCTGATAGAAAGATTTTAGGGATTTTTAAAATAAATGGGATTGTATAGTGGATTCACTTTATACGCGTATCTGTATTACGTATTTTATATTAAAAAAAAAAACAAATTCGTAACCGCATTTTTGTATCCTTACAAGTTTTTTTTGACAAAAGGAATATATCTTATTACCTAATTTATGAGTACGACATAAAAATCTTTTTTTATTTTTTATTTACGAAGAGTTCAAATTTCTTACAAAGAATCATCGAAAGTCTGCCGTTGTTGATGTTCTATAGGCCCAGTTTTAAATCTGGCCTTGTTAATGTTCTATAGGCCCATATTTAAAATCTGGCGTTGTTGATTTTCTATAGGTCCAGTTTAAAATCTGCCGTTGTTCATGTTCTATAGGCCCAGTTTAAAATCTGGCGTTGTTGATATTCTATAGGCCCAGTTTAAAGTCTGGCGTTGTTGATGTTCTATAGGCCCAGTTTAAAGTCTGGCGTTGTTGATGTTCCATAGGTCCAGTTTAAAATCTGCTAGTATGAGCTGTGTTTCGATTTACATAAAGCTTTGCTTTTGTCTGAGTAGAGATGATTCATATACTTTCATTTTCGTATGCAAAGTTGATTGTCTACTTAATATGAGATGGATCACCCAGCGATCATTTTTACGATTAGTGTATCATAAATAAGTTAATAAAATAACATACTGAGTAATGAGTATACGCTACATGACAACAGGATGTTGATTTGGTCTACAATTTTCTAGAAGCACAGCCACAGTGGCAAAACACTGCTCGCCCTACACTTGCCGTTGAAGATCGATCGACTACGGCTGAAATACTAAGACAAAAATTTACAAAAGAAAATATAGTTTTTTTTTTAATACCTTCAGGCTTAGAGTATACAGTCATATTTATACCCTAAGCCTTCAGGCCTGGCAACGTTTTGGTCAAGGTGACCTTATATAAAGCTCTTAACAATAATAAAACCTTTGATCCGGGATGAGCATTTTATCCATTAGGTCATTTTGTGTTGAATGCAAAAACTTGAGTGAAGTTTGGCTACTAAAATGTAACTTTATGAATAAGGAATCAAACGCGTAAGATAAAAAATTACCATTTGGCTAACTCAATTACAGAAGATACCTTTACACGCGTGATTTGTTTTCCATATAGCATAAAATGATTGGTAAATGTTTGCACATAGTCGTATAAGAGAGATGAAACTAATTTTCATAGGTTATGTACAAATAAAAAACTATTATTAATCCGATACATTCTTAATTCCAGATCAAAAAACGAAATATTTTCAATAATCCTATTAGTTCTATATATTGCATTCCAGAGTCCAGAGTGTGGCTCGCATCCATAAAAGATCCATCGCATATAACGAAAGAGATGATAAAATGCGCGTCCGAGTAGTGCGGTGAAACAAGAAGAGGTTGGATATCGCTATTTTTTTATGAATAAAATTTAATATAAATTCACACGAGAGGGTTTTGGAAAAAAACTTTCTTTTTTATTATATATAATGTGCTTATAAGTTTAACAGTCGTTTTAGCTATTTTTCTTTTATTAGTTTAGACGGACTACTGTTTGTGAAAACAGTTTTTTTCGATGTAATGACATTTTTTCTAAATTTACGTTTTGGGCACTTTCATATGTTCAAAAAGGCATTTTTTGTGAATGTATTTTTTTCAGAACCCTACCTTTTGTAATTTGCGAAAAACACTGTTTCAAAACTCCTTTATTACTACCTATGTCATACCAAAATAAAATGTTGTGAAGACAAGCGTCATCTTAGCGGCCCAATCGAAGCTATTGTGGTCAAGAATACCATCATAATATCTTATAACATTATTTATTGTTGCTCATACCCACGTCAAAATTTACAATAGACTTAAAGCATCGCGCGTCAAGTGGGGAAATACATGGAAGGTCATGTAGTCAGGTGGCTCCAATGATAATCATTGGTCGGCTCAGTGAACTTACCGTAACCGGACGTATAGAGGCACCAAATTTGATATAAGTACATTAAGTACATTACTGTGTACTGATAAATGTGTCGTCTAATTTCAAACGCCCCTAAATCCATATAGATTAATTTCAAACGCCCTTAAATCCATATAGATTAATTTCAAACGCCCCTAAATCCATATAGATTAATTTCAAACGCCCTTAAATCCATATAGATTAATTTCAAACGCCCCTAAATCCATATAGATTAATTTCAAACGCCCTTAAATCCATATAGATTAATTTCAAACGCCGCTAAATCCATATAGATTAATTTCAAACGCCCTTAAATCCATATAGATTAATTTCAAACGCCCCTAAATCCATATAGGTTCATTTTACAGCAGGCATTTTCTTTATTCATTTTTACAGTGTTATAAGAAATATTAAAATTAAATAAATATTTTGATACTAAAAATATGTTACAAAATTGGCGAACTTACGGCATTAAAGTCGAGAAAACTACATATTTATGTATCTAAAAATAGGATTTGGCGGATTTTGATAGTAAGTTTTGGATCTGTGGGTCTACCGCGTAATTCTCATTTTCATCAACATCAACTTGAGATTGAAATTTGTCGTGCGTGCAACGACGCCCGCTAACATGCCATCTCTTTTGCACGCGTTGAATTTCGCATCCATTTGCTTGAAGTTGATACAAATGAGAATTACGCGGTAGAGCCCCTGGTGGGTTTTGAAAATCACAGTTAGGATGTAGCGGATTTTGTTACTCAAATCCAAATCTATGGGTCGCCATTAAACGCCATGACAGTTTTGGGCTGAAATCTCTTCTCTGATTGGTCGGTCTGGATATGGCGGTATTTGAAATTAGAACTTTCATGGATGTAGCGGAGTTTGAAACTGAATGCAGTTTTTGTACCGGATTTTCAGAGGATTTAAGGGAGTTTGGTAGGAAATCGATTTATGAGAACATAGAGCTCAAAACTGCCGTGTCCATAGACTACAAATGTATTTTTTTTAAGTGGATCTGGCGGCGTTCGAAATTAGACGACACGAATGTAAGCCTAGGAGACGTGTGGAATAAAAAAATACTTTTTCTCTTCGGGATATTTTCTTTCTTGAAAAAACAGTAAAAACTTTTTACTTCAAGTCTTCAATTACAGCTTTGAGAAAAACAAGAAAGAAAAAGTACTATCGCCAGTTTCCGGCTTCCGCAACATCATCTTAACACCCAGTATACCTACTTGACCAAAATGTACAGAACAGCTTATTATTTTTGTTATTGTAAAGAATATGTCAATTAAACTGAAAGCTTCAAGTTTCAGCCTTAAAATAGATACTACCAGAAGGCCGACTACATACAACGACCGAAAACAGACGCACACATGCATAGACGCGTACGTATGATGATCTCGGCAGAATTTCGTATTGGTATTCGACCGACTTCGACCATGATCGTCGTACGTACGCGTCTATGTGTGCGTGCGCCTGTTTTCACTAGTTATGCGGAGTGAAACTTCTGTGAGTAGTTATTTTGTTCTTCAGCCATGGCTTGTTACCAGTGGTAACAAGTAATTTACCACCTTCGTGAGAAAACCATGCCGCCAAGCAACTCGTCGTATTCATAATTGCCTGATATCAATCATTCGTCCGCTATCAACTTCTGTAGATATTTGCGACAGATTGATTAACGCCTCGCCTACTTTTACTCTTCCACTTTCTGGCCAGTCGTTTTTCATCCTAGTCGTCTCATCGATGCTTGCGATAGCCAAGCAAAAGCCCATTGTGTATAAAATATGTGTAAGGAAAATCTAAAATTAATATTATATCCATGGACGAACAAAAAAAGACGGACGGAGTTTCGCCAACCAAAAACTGAAGCACCCATTGTAAGTTTACGACGCGCTTGTACGTCCGAGCCCGGCACGCACACATTCACATCATAAGTCCGCTCACACACTTGTAAACTGCCGCCATCGTCATTGCTATTCGTGAGTAAATGTGTTCTGTAATTGCTAAATAATATGTGTTCTATGATTGCTATGAAATATGTGTTCTGTGATTGCGATGTAATAATATGTGTTCTGTGATTGCGATGTAATAATATGTGTTCTGTGATTGCGATGTAATAATATGTGTTCTGTGATTGCGATGTAATATATGTGTTCCGTGATTGCTATGTAATAATGTGTTCTGTGATTGCTATGTAATAATGTGTTCTGTGATTGCTATGTAATATGTGTTCCGTGATTGCTATGTACTAATGTGTTCTGTGATTGCTATGTAATAATGTGTTCTGTGATTGCTATGTAATATGTGTTCTGTGATTGCGATGTAATAATGTGTTCTGTGATTGCTATGTAATAATGTGTTCTGTGATTGCTATGTAATAATGTGTTCTGTGATTGCTATGTAATAATGTGTTCTGTGATTGCTATGTAATAATGTGTTCTGTGATTGCTATGTAATAATGTGTTCTGTGATTGCTATGTAATAATGTGTTCTGTGATTGCTATGTAATAATGTGTTCTGTGATTGCTATGTAATAATGTGTTCTGTGATTGCTATGTAATAATGTGTTCTGTGATTGCTATGTAATAATGTGTTCTGTGATTGCTATGTAATATGTGTTCCGTGATTGCTATGTACTAATGTGTTCTGTGATTGCTATGTAATAATGTGTTCTGTGATTGCTATGTAATATGTGTTCTGTGATTGCGATGTAATAAAGTGTTCTGTGATTGCTATGTAATAATGTGTTCTGTGATTGCTATGTAATAATGTGTTCTGTGATTGCTATGTAATATGTGTTCTGTGATTGCGATGTAATAATGTGTTCTGTGATTGCTATGTAATAATGTGTTCTGTGATTGCTATGTAATAATGTGTTCTGTGATTGCTATGTAATAATGTGTTCTGTGATTGCTATGTAATAATGTGTTCTGTGATTGCTATGTAATATGTGTTCTGTGATTGCGATGTAATAATGTGTTCTGTGATTGCTATGTAATATGTGTTCTGTGATTGCGATGTAATAATGTGTTCTGTGATTGCTATGTAATAATGTGTTCTGTGATTGCTATGTAATAATGTGTTCTGTGATTGCTATGTAATATGTGTTCTGTGATTGCGATGTAATAATGTGTTCTGTGATTGCTATGTAATAATGTGTTCTGTGATTGCTATGTAATAATGTGTTCTGTGATTGCTATGTAATATGTGTTCTGTGATTGCGATGTAATAATATGTGTTCTATGATTGCTATGTAATAATATGTGTTCTGTGATTGCTATGTAATAAATGTGTTCCATGATTGCTATGTAATAATATGTGTTCTGTGATTGCTATGTTATATATGTGTTCTGTGATTGCTATGCAATAATATGTGTTCCGTGATTGCTATGTACTAATGTGTCCTGTGATTGCTATGTAATAATGTGTTCTGTGATTGCTATGTAATATGTGTTCTGTGATTGCGATGTAATAATATGTGTTCTATGATTGCTATGTAATAATATGTGTTCTGTGATTGCTATGTAATAAATGTGTTCCATGATTGCTATGTAATAATATGTGTTCTGTGATTGCTATGTTATATATGTGTTCTGTGATTGCTATGCAATAATATGTGTTCCGTGATTGCTATGTAATAATGTGTTCTGTGATTGCTATGTAATATGTGTTCTGTGATTGCGATGTAATAATATGTGTTCCATGATTGCTATGTAATAATATGTGTTCTGTGATTGCTATGTTATATATGTGTTCCGTGATTGCTATGTAATATGTGTTCTGTGATTGCGATGTAATAATATGTGTTCTGTGATTGCGATGTAATATATGTGTTCCGTGATTGCTATGTAATAATGTGTTCTGTGATTGCTATGTAATAATGTGTTCTGTGATTGCTATGTAATATGTGTTCTGTGATTGCGATGTAATAATATGTGTTCTATGATTGCTATGTAATAATATGTGTTCTGTGATTGCTATGTAATATATGTGTTCCATGATTGCTATGTAATAATATGTGTTCTGTGATTGCTATGTTATATATGTGTTCCGTGATTGCTATGTAATAATATGTGTTCCGTGATTGCTATGTAATAATGTGTTCTGTGATTGCTATGTAATAATGTAATCTGTGATTGCTATGTAATATGTGTTCTGTGATTGCGATGTAATAATATGTGTTCTATGATTGCTATGTAATATATGTGTTCCATGATTGCTATGTAATAATATGTGTTCTGTGATTGCTATGTTATATATGTGTTCCGTGATTGCTATGTAATAATATGTGTTCCGTGATTGCTATGTACTAATGTGTTCTGTGATTGCTATGTAATAATGTGTTCTGTGATTGCTATGTAATATGTGTTCTGTGATTGCGATGTAATAATATGTGTTCTATGATTGCTATGTAATAATATGTGTTCTGTGATTGCTATGTAATATATGTGTTCCATGATTGCTATGTAATAATATGTGTTCTGTGATTGCTATGTTATATATGTGTTCTGTGATTGCTATGCAATAATATGTGTTCCGTGATTGCTATGTAATAATGTGTTCTGTGATTGCTATGTAATAATGTGTTCTGTGATTGCTATGTAATATGTGTTCTGTGATTGCGATGTAATAATATGTGTTCTATGATTGCTATGTAATAATATGTGTTCTGTGATTGCTATGTAATATATGTGTTCCATGATTGCTATGTAATAATATGTGTTCTGTGATTGCTATGTTATATATGTGTTCCGTGATTGCTATGTAATATGTGTTCTGTGATTGCGATGTAATCATATGTGTTCTGTGATTGCGATGTAATATATGTGTTCCGTGATTGCTATGTAATAATGTGTTCTGTGATTGCTATGTAATAATGTGTTCTGTGATTGCTATGTAATATGTGTTCTGTGATTGCGATGTAATAATATGTGTTCTATGATTGCTATGTAATAATATGTGTTCTGTGATTGCTATGTAATATATGTGTTCCATGATTGCTATGTAATAATATGTGTTCTGTGATTGCTATGTTATATATGTGTTCCGTGATTGCTATGTAATAATATGTGTTCCGTGATTGCTATGTAATAATGTGTTCTGTGATTGCTATGTAATAATGTGTTCTGTGATTGCTATGTAATATGTGTTCTGTGATTGCGATGTAATAATATGTGTTCTATGATTGCTATGTAATATATGTGTTCCATGATTGCTATGTAATAATATGTGTTCTGTGATTGCTATGTTATATATGTGTTCCGTGATTGCTATGTAATAATATGTGTTCCGTGATTGCTATGTACTAATGTGTTCTGTGATTGCTATGTAATAATGTGTTCTGTGATTGCTATGTAATATGTGTTCTGTGATTGCGATGTAATAATATGTGTTCTATGATTGCTATGTAATAATATGTGTTCTGTGATTGCTATGTAATATATGTGTTCCATGATTGCTATGTAATAATATGTGTTCTGTGATTGCTATGTTATATATGTGTTCCGTGATTGCTATGCAATAATATGTGTTCCGTGATTGCTATGTAATAATGTGTTCTGTGATTGCTATGTAATATGTGTTCCATGATTGCTATGTAATAATATGTGTTCTGTGATTGCTATGTAATATATGTGTTCCATGATTGCTATGTAATAATATGTGTTCTGTGATTGCTATGTAATATATGTGTTCCATGATTGCTATGTAATAATATGTGTTCTGTGATTGCTATGTAATATAATGTGTTCCATGATTGCTATGTAATAATATGTGTTCTGTGATTGCTATGTAATATATGTGTTCCATGATTGCTATGTAGTAATATGTGTTCCGTGATTGCTATGTAATAATATGTGTTCCGTGATTGCTATGTAATAATGTGTTCTGTGATTGCTATGTAATAATATGTGTTCTGTGATTGCTATGTAATATGTGTTCCATGATTGCTATGTAATAATATGTGTTCTGTGATTGCTATGTAATAATGTGTTCTGTGATTGCTATGTAATAATATGTGTTCTGTGATTGCTATGTAATAATGTGTTCTGTGATTGCTATGTAATAATATGTGTTCCGTGATTGCTATGTAATAATGTGTTCTGTGATTGCTATGTAATAATATGTGTTCTGTGATTGCTATGTAATATGTGTTCCATGATTGCTATGTAATAATATGTGTTCTGTGATTGCTATGTAATAATGTGTTCTGTGATTGCTATGTAATAATATGTGTTCTGTGATTGCTATGTAACAATGTGTTCTGTGATTGCTATGTAATAATATGTGTTCTGTGATTGCTATGTAATACGAGTATGTGTTCCGTAATTGCTATGTAATATTATGTGTTCTGTGATTGCTATCAGTGGCGTGCATTGAACTTTTTTCTGGAAAAGTAATCAGAAGGTCAAGTTTGACAATAAAAAAATATGAAAAAATTTTAATAAAACTTTGAAAAAAAACATTTGTATGAGGGTAGGCAGGTCTAGGCACTGCCTACCCTTGTGTGAATATTTTCATACAAACTTTTTCTTAAAGTGTTATTTAAATTTTTTCATATTTATTTTATTGTCAAACTTGACCTTCTGATTACTTTTCCGGAAAAAAGTTCAATGCACGCCACTGATTGCTATGCTTCAGTTGTAGCTTAGCGGCGACTCCGTCCGCATTTTTTCCGCAAAAAGTTATTTAGTTTATTTAACGGATTTTATCTTTTTGTAGATCCAATAATAGCGCATAATGATGTGGTACTCGTACCATCTTTAACTGTTTATTGTACCAAATTATTTATCATCTTCGTGTCATTAGTTACAAATCAATAAATAACGTATCGCTTCAAAAGTAACATCTTTACACTTCACAAAAGCTCAAAAGCTTCCGACTTTTGACTAACTTTCCTTTGCTTCAAGAACAAAAGACAACTAACTTTATTACTTGGGTATTAGAGATCAATTGAGATGAATAGTGAAGTTGGTTTTTAATACAACAATTAAGAGGAAGGTTAATACTTCAATATGATTGACAGGTGATGTTTCTATCATGCGCGCGCGCCTGTCATCGGGTTTGGATTAATCGTTTGTTTCTGTATGGTATTGTGTATGGGAACATCACTTTTTAGAGAATTTTATCGATAACTTTGTATGAGGGTATAAAACTCAATGCTATATTAAGTATTATACATATTATATACATTATATATGTTTTATATACAAGGTGACTTTTTGATCATCGTCAAAATTCATACTGGTGGCTTGGTAAGTTATCAGTATCATGGATCAATAACAATTTTGGTGAAATTCGTAAAATGAAATTTCGACTCCCCATAGTGATTCACTCGGGACTGGAAGTGAATTTCTATGGGAAGCCGAAATTTCATTTTAGGAATTTCACAAGAATTGTTATTGATCCAAGATACTGATCACTTATCAAGCCTCCAGTATGAATTTTGGACGATGGTCAAAAAGTCACCTTGTATATAACAGGTGGTAGAGCTGATGCGGGGCTCGACTGTGGAGGTACCTTCATCTTACTTGGAGACAGACAAAAAACCAGGAGGCCCACCATGCCTGGGATCGATGGATGGCGTTATATCCATCCCTAATAACCGGGCCTTGTATGGAACAGACTGGTGACGGGCAGCGGCGTCACTGGTGTGAGGGTTCCGGCACCGCGCTCACCAACCCGCCTGCCCAGCGTGTGTGAGTATGGTTCCAGGATGACCACCGTGAGTGGCAAAGTCCTGGAAAGGCTTATGTCCAGCAGTGGACGAACTAGGCTGATGGATGGATGATATATATATACATATATACATATTTTTCTTTCTTGCTATGCACTCTAACAATACTAAGAGCTTCCTAAGCGATGCGTTTCGCTATAAATTATAAAATCATAAAGTATTTTCTATTATTCCTTGATATATAATTATATAGGTAAATATTATACAAATAAGGCACAATTATAAAATATAACAATAAAATCCAAGATATATTTCGGGCTCCACTGGGCCCGGCATCAGTTGGAGTAATAATTATGACAGCATGACAGATAATATTTACAAGATATCTATCTAAAAAACTAAAAACTACTTTCTTCTATCAAAAATTTAGTTTTTTGAGAAAGTAGTTTTGTCTTTTTTTATATTTTTTATTATTCTCATTGTCATCTTGTTAATATTATCTGTCATCCTGTCATCATTATTACTCCAACTGATGCCGGACGCAGTGAGGCCGGAAATATATGTTGAATTTTATTGTTATATTTTATAATTGTGCCTCATTTGTATATATTTTACCTATATAATTATATATCAAGTAATAATAAAAGAAATAAGCTGATAAAGACAGTATAAGTTTATTTAATAATCATAAAGTGGAAACCCCTGCTTAAAAGGCCTCTTTTAAAAATCATCTTTTAACGAAACTGAAACTCAAAATGTCCAGTCCAGTAATTTTAAAATCATGCTGCAGAGCAACAAAGAATAAACAAAACAGAGTTTTTGTTAAAAAATTACGTGACCGTTACATTAATATTTGTACTACCACTTTAAATAATCTCAAAACGAGAACACAACCACAGTGTATGGATTTTTAAACTGTGATACAACTATGTTAAAAAACCGTGGCAGTTGAATCTGACGTCATAGCCACTTTTCACTGCGAAAACTATACAAGAACAAAAAACCAAGGGCTCTTAGCTATTGGTCTCAATTACGAAAGATGATGACAGATGAACAGAAACTCAAATTGTTGGAAGAGGAGAATGGATGTGGTAATTTGAGACAAAGATTTCATCTATGGCGTGAAGTATGAAGTAGTACGCCAAGACTCGATGAACTACCAACGATGAACTACCAAAGAAAATTCCGCTGGCTAACTTTTCACTTGTACTGCAACAGTATAAGTGCTAAACCAATCGAAATAAGCTCATTCTATTCGCTGCCGCTTCGAGCGTGCAAGTTGTTTTTGGGATTACGTTGGTATTTGATTGGTTGTAGTCGTTTTTAATACGGTAAAGTTCGGTTTGACGAACAAAGCCGACGACACCTCCGACTCTTGTCGTACTGTACTGTGAACTTTTAATGTTGATGACAATTTCAAAAATATTAATGGTGGCGAAATTCACGATCCGTTCTGCTTTTTGGGGAATGCAGGTATTAGTATGTTTTCCTTTACCGTCCAGCAAGTGGTTAATATATATTTAAACAAGCCTGTGCCCCTTTTTCAGCTTGGGCGTTATTTTATCAACACTCCTTATAGTCTATATATATTGCCCAGGGTCATTACAATGATAATAAAAAAAAAACGCATCCAAATCCGTTTAGTGGTTTTCGAGTTAAAACGGAACAGACATACATATTATGTAGACAAACAGACAAAAAGGTAAAAGGTTTTACCACAGTACTATACTAATAATTGATAATAATAATAACTCATTTAAAATTTCGCAAACATTTACATTTGTCATTTGTTAGAAATACTTACTTTAAAATACTTAATTAGTATCGATAAAATAGATCATAATCCAGATCGTGTCTTATAAACGTGCCAAATTCAAAATTCAAATAGTTTATTTTGCAAAGCAGGTATAGATATATACACTTTTTACACGTCAAATTTAATCTACTAAAAAAAATATATGTAATAAAATAATAAATGTACATGAACTAAATTAAAGGTTTATTTAATTTATGTAGCAATATATTTACGATTAAAATAATAGGTAAAACATATATTATACAAGGTAAAATCCAATTAGACGCCCGAACCCATACCAGAGACCCGGCTAGGGACCAGGAACAAGGTTCAATGATCACCAACCGAGCCCCCAGCACGAATCCAGGCGGCCGACCAAATCCCATCCTATATACTACATACTAATAGGTTACATATATAAATACATGCCTACCTGCGCCCATTCGATTAGTTTTGCTAAGAAGAAGGGCAAGAAACTTAGCAAGATCATGTCTTTTTTTTTCAACATAAAACTTATATCTACTTTAACCAAGGGTCTACTTTGCCTCATCCAGTTCTCTTCAGCTCATGGCTTCCTATGCAGCAGAGCCTCTTGCTGGTCGGGTAAACAGTCCAACTGTCGGACGCTAATCAAACACGCGTTGTGCGTTCTAGAGTTAGTCATGAAAAAAGTCCCACAATTCAAACCATTTTCGTGTTTATTCCCTTACAACAAGCACTTTGACTGGGAATTTCTTTCATAGCACTCACTCATCGCTATTGTAGTACCAAGTCGTAAAGGTGGTCCGGCTATTGGGACGACCACCTCAGAGCTTGTCGCATAATGTTGCTGTACGAACATGTTAATTAGCCCTTATGTGACTCTTATATGACCGGTATTGTTGAGGTGGCTGCGACAATGGTGTGCTTTGGGTTGAGGAAATGGTTGTTGACAGAAACTGTGACCGTTTGTAACTTGTTTGTTAATACCTTTTATAACTGGACGCATGTAAGAATTAATGTTGGCGGTTTGCATTTTGGAAAGTTGTTTTTTTAACAGAGTTCAATAAAATTTGATTCTTAATTAGTCAAATATACAACTAATTTTTCAACGAAACTTTCCTATCACGTGGAAAAAAACAAATAAGACACATCTCCCGAGATCAAATAGAAAACAGTATTGAAAATATATAATTTTGTATTTATTCAGCTCTGTTACATATTTTTCAGGTGATATTTTAATATTTAAAGGCTTCTGTTTTCTCGCCTCTCAGTGAACGATGAATAAACACTGAAATGCGCGAAAATCGCTTTAAATTGCGCCTTTTAATAAATGTTCGTGTTGAATTTAATAAATTGCATTAAAACGTCGTAATTAAGGCGATACGTAAATGTTTTTGCGTCCCTGTTACTCCATATGCGAAAAAACCCTCAGTGCGAGAGGGACAGATTCGTGGAAAAGTAGCAAAAAGTCGGTTTTTTATTAATATGAAATGTACTAAAGTTGCTATCAACATTTCGTTTAACCAGGTCCTAGATACTGTTAAAACCCATCTAATAAAATATAATTGTAATTCATATGTCATTCCAAATTGTTAAACCAGGAGACATTGTATGGAAAAAGACCTCATTTCAATAAATATTTTTATCGAGCCGAATTTCCCCAATCAAGTTTCTGTTTAACAGATCCCTAAAAAAAGAATCCAAAAACAATATATTTTATCAAAATAATACCTTCATTTCTGAAGTACATATGCAAGTACTAAAAGTGTCGATTTGTTTTTTGTAGCGCCTTAAAGTTCTGAGTCCGTCATTGTACCTGATTCTGAAGACTTTAGTTTTAGTTTTAGTGCTGTCAAAACTAAAATTATTCCAAGGCAATATAGCGCCTGTCCCAAAAAAATAAAGACAATTATTCTGCAATTAACAAAATTTAGTTTTGACAATTTTGACTAAAACCAAAATTAAAGCCTTCGGAATTGGCTTTCATGTTATAGTAATCTTCTTAAAAATGTTACGTATTACGTATTATCCCCAGATCGGACGAGATTTGCTTTAGTATTGTTTGTGTTCACATGTCCACACGTTTTCTCCCACATTTCACTGACATTAACACAAAAACTATAAGTACGGCTTGGTACATGCTCTAAGAGTACGGCACACGCAGTTACTTATATTTCTTACGTACACATTCAAAAAGAGGGCGCGTCAACCTGTAGCCACGGACAACAAATACATCACATTTTCTATTGACATTTACATAGGGACTATTTTTGGCCTCATGCGTTCGCAATCTCCTCGGTTTAGATATCTACGGTATTAGCCGTTGCATACCAGATCTTTCACTTTTATTTTATCCTAGTTCATTGGACACACATCAAGAAAAAACCGTATTAACATAACACATCTTTACAACAACAGCCTGAAGGTTATTTTCACTATCGTAACTCAAAAGCCTTCGATTGCGTAACTAATATTGTAAACCTTGAGAGCATCACTCACGACGGGTTAAAAACTATTGTCTAGAGAAGAGTATGGGAACGGTTTGTTATAGTGATGTCACCTCTTCTTACTTTATTGAAAATAATTCGGATTGTAAATGAAAATACTTGGTAAACAGTTCCTATGAGTATGTATTACCAGTTAAATGTCTGCGACAGGACTAAGACCCTTCTTGAAAAAAATAATTGTGAAACTGTTATGTACCAAGTATTTAAGTTATATTCACGATGACTTTCATCAAGAAATGACAACATCCACCATCAACTTTAATTAAAATTATTCGGATGGAAAAATTATTATAAAATTTTAGCACTATTTCAAGGTTGTATGCAGATGCAGTGTCATATTTTGAGAATATTTTTTCATGTATAATGCGAGGAAAAAATATAACAATAAGTCTATTCTTACGTTGACGAATTGGTCCATTTGTAAGGAAACTAGACATAAAATTGCACAAGAATGCATTTTACATGTATATCGATCAGCTTTTGATTTGTACCAGTGGTTAAGTTGGAGAAAATAAGCTATTGATAATAATTTACCTCACAGCAGATTCCATAAACTACCATTTGTTCGGAGTACGTTTTTAATGATTCCTTTAAATTTTGAAACAGATAAAAAAAACATCACGACTACACAGTCATCATCATGCTCTTTTCTACAGTTTTCAATAACTTAATGGTATCGATTCGGCATAACACGTCTTAACTTATTTGACAAGACTAACCTTATTTTAAGCGTCCTGTCTTTTTCTTTCTTTATCGAAAAGACAAGGACAGATCGCTTAAATTAAGTTTAGTCCTGTCAAAAAAGTTAAGATGTGCTTCACCGAATCGGTACCAATATCAGATAATTTAAATCACATTAGATCAAACTACGGTTGAAAATGTGATATAAACCAAACTGCATTCGAATATCCATACCCAACAAGTGTCTATCCGTATTGAATACATCACTAGTTTTAAATCTTAAAACCGGAGGTGAAAGGTTAAGCATTATCTTATGTTAATGCGCAGCACTACGAGCGTTAATCAATTATGTGTCGGCTCTCCGACCACGGGGTCGCCCGTTCGATTCCCGATTGTGAACTTGCGCTTTTACAGCTATTAAATTGTTATTTTATGTAAGAGGTCACGGGGAATGCTAATTTGGTTAATGGATTTTGGATATATTGGATATTGTTGGTTGTAATTGGTAATTCAGAGTGATAGTTTATTGAAATTGTCTAACACGAGTCGGTTTAATAATCGTTCTTTTAAATATTTTGATCAAAGCACTATTATAGTTATCAATTGTACCGTTGCGAGAAGTGGCATTAATAATGTTAATTAAATCGATAAATTGTCTCAACAGTAATCAAAAGCTAGATTGATGGATGTGGAAGAGGCAAAAGAGGTATGTCGTGATCATAGAAGATGAAAATTTGTATTCTCTGCCTATCCTTCTAGGAGACGTGATAATGTTTGTATGAAAATTCTACCAAAAGCGACCGGAAGAGGCGCGTTTGTAAGACTTCATTGTAGAAGAAGAAGAATCAACACACCTGTGTTAGGATCGTAACAGATAGAGATTTGTGGTCTTTGCCTACCCTTCTGAAGACAGGCGTTATGCATCATGTAGAGACAATAAACGTCGGTAAACTGTGCTTACAAGAAAAAGAGGAGTTGACAAAAAAATATTTCTTCCGTTTTAAAGTTATTTAGAAGGTGTGTTTTTATTTATTTTACAATTTAACACGATTTAGTTTAATTTCCATAAACTAGTTAAAGAAAATCTTTGCCACAATACTACAAATCACAATAAACTGACAAATTAAAACAACCACACTTACAAAGCAACAATCGAATAAAATCAAAATAGAATATGCTTTATTCGGATGACGATGCTATTTCCCGCGCTGACGCTTACCGTACAATACGGTCGGCATGAAAAGCAGAATATTAAATATGTTGTGAGTTCCGTCAATTTTAAAATTTGATGAGTATTGGCCGAACCCTTGATCGCTTCCATAAGATAGATAACCTTTAAGAGAGAGATACCATAGAGATAACCTTTTCTCAAGATTAGAAGTTTTGCCTCAAAATGGTTCAATGGGGAAGTCAATTATACTCTCAAATATGTGTATGAGTAAGAAAAATCTGATTTAAATACTGAAAAACGACTCAATACTACAGAAATATTTCCAAAAAATGTTGGCAATTCGCAACGAATTTCGTCGAGCAAAGTCAACGGAACCCTAAGTCCATAAGCTTCCGAACCACAAAAGCGTTTTGTATCTGCTCGCCCGCAACTACAATGGGTGCGCGATGATCGAGCAACTTCTACTTGATAATCTAATTGTAAGGCTCTTCTGATGTGTCCAGTTAGGTGAAAGTAGGGTTTTCAAAAAAGATAAGTATCAACTTCTCAAAAAACGTTTCTTTTTCATGTCCTCAACGGTTTTTTCTTTTTTCATTATTTTCATTTTGAAACATTTTTACCGTGCGAACTATGTTACAACATTTTTTTTTTCAAATAGCTAAAAGGACAATTTGTGAAGTTGGGTTAAGTTGAAAAGAATTTTTAAATAATTAATTGGGCTTATAATTTCGCTCAAACAGCTGAATAGTTTTTTCTCTATTTACCAAAAATTTATTTGGGAAGTTTGCCATTAGTGTGGTGTACCTGTAACAAAAAAAAAATAGTTTATTTCATTTTTTGATAGCAATATAAACAAAACATGTATATTTTTCAATATTATTTGAAATAAATACATACAGGATGTTAAGATGAAGTTGCAGAAACTGGAAACTGGCGATAGTAAAGGCGATAGAAAAAAATTGAGAAATCGAGAAAAAAAAACATACATTTGGTCGGGTAGCTATGTAATTTTTTTATGAAACAGCTCTGATTATTTTTTCGTGGTTCTAGGGTTGGCTTCATAGTAAAAGTTGTTCGTATAGACGAGTACTAGTTTCCGCCTTCCGCAGCTTCATCTTAACACTTAGTATATTTTGCTACCATAACTTTTGCATTTAATTAATTTTTATCGACAAAATAAAAATAAATCAAATTATTTTCGAGATATATTTTTATTATTTCAAATCAAAAATTTGCCGATTCTGCTATCACTACCTATCAGAATGATTAGTGCATTTCTAGATTGCGCGATCAAGGCGCGATTGAATATTAACAAAAGGTACGGTCATTTTGAATAACAATTTGTTATTTGCCAACAAACTGAAATTGAATTGAATAATAACTCAGTCATGCGCAAAACACAACCACATTTTTGCAATAATTTAACCACTGAGCTTGTTTTTATAAGCGTATGCTTTTTGATGATAATAGCTTTTGACATGTGAATATCTGTTTCGAAAGGTAACGTAGAGGAAGAACAAAATCTATCTTCGGTTAACATCTCCTCACGTTTTCGAAGTCAAAGTTCACGAAAACTAAAGAACAATTATAATAACCCAGCCAAATTAAAAAGATAAGTTTTTGTTGTTGAAGCCTTGTTTGTGTATGGACTATTTAATTTGTCAGAATAGTTACGCCTTTCGTGATGATTTAAACTGTTCCATGGTACAAGTTCTGAGCTTTAAGAGAGTCATACAAATTGTAAAACAATACATTTACTTTATTTCAATTGCAACGCAGTATACACCAAAAACGTTACAATGGAGGATTTCATTAGAACCACAAGTAATGGTCACAAAACAGAAAAAAGTGTCATGTTAGCATACCCTACTTATGTTTTATTAAAGGCCAGTTCCGCCAAACATGCTTTCGCGATAATAAAATCTGGAAAGGCTGCTTTCATTTCTTTCCTATATAAAAAATATTTTATTGCGTAGTTAGATCAGTAGACTGATCATACTAGTTCCAACGCCAAATTACGTTTTTCGTGATTTAAGTATCTTTCAGATTTTTTTTCTTGATTATTGTGATACGGGTAATGTATTTTAACTTCTTAACTACTTACACAAATTTTATTTGTAAAAAATATTCTAATTTAATATGCTAAGTTTTCCAAACCCAAGAGCATGTTTGGTGGAACCGAGCCTCTTTATGTATTATATGATATTATTATATTTTGTATGACTATTAGTTGCTAAGAAACAGGAACATAAAGAACCAAAACAGTGTTCAACAATGAGATGTCATGGAAAAAACAACATGCCCAATTTTAAAAACGACCAACCGCCCGCTTACGCCTTTTGAAAATGACTCTATTCATAAAGTTATTTCTCTTAAATGATAGTTTCTTAAATTATGAACAAAGTAATATATAGTTTGTTAAACTATAAAAAACAACTTTATTTACGGAAATTGTTCTCGCGTATTAAGAAACAACATCAAGATATTGTTCAAAGTCAAGCTTTTTTTTGACGAAAATTAAGTGTAATTGTTTATTTCTTTGAACCCACTGTTGGTATTTGTATGGTTTTTGCACTAAAATACGAGGAAAATATTGCTTAGAAAAATTATTTGTAGAAAAAAATTCCTTCCATCGCGTCCATCTGAAAAGTATTACTTTCTCCTATTTTGCGCGTAATGCAGTGCGCGCTGATATGAACATTATTTCAATATAGTTTCTGTCGATTTTTGTACAAACACAGGTCGACTCGAGGTCGTAGGTGGCTACCTGCCCCTTAAATAGCGTTGTGAAATCTTTCGCTTTTTCCATACTTTGTTGTTTACTTTCGCATTATTTCATTTTGCTAAAATTTAGTATTTTTGAAATTAAAAAAGTTAAATTTTACAATATGCATTCACTTTATAAATTATAAAACGAGCTACTAATCGGCCAAGTCGGGACCCTCAAGTTTTTGTTTGTTTTTATAATTTGAGTAAGTAACCATACATCAGCTTATGAATAGTACCACAAGTAAAAAGCTGGTAGTTTTGACAGCAGCCCATACTGTCTGCACATCCATCAACACGAAACAATCGTGCTCAGCGAGATGCCCGGTTTTTGCTCCGGACAGACGGCAAGACATGACTTATTGAAGGTAATGCTTGTTTAATACTTAGGGAACTGTATAGTATTGTGTTTGGCTTTTGTACCGATGTTTTTTAGTTCATATTTGATGCTACTTGTAATTTTGGGGTTTTTATACACATGGCAGCGTGTCCCGTGAAAAGGCCCGCGCAACTTAATTTTCTAGAACATATTTTGACTTACAAGAAGAATCTTATGGCAAAAATGGTAAATTCCAAGGTAAAAGATTCCAAGGTTCATATTATTATTATTAATAATAAAAAAATCCGCACTAAAAAGTTCAAACTTCCCGTGTTTATTTGATAATAAAAGGCAAAAAGTTACATAAGCGCTAGAATCACAAGCAAAATTCTAGTAACCATAAAGGCTAATGTCACATTAAACCAGGGATGTACTTTTACAGTGGTTTTATAGTTATTTTTAATGTGCTTTTATCAGCGCTTTACCCTACAGGAGTTTTACCGAAGTATTCCAGCTTTTTATAGTGAATACTATGATAATATCTTTTATGCTACAACAAGGGTAGTTTAGCTAATTTTATGCCTCTTTTAATGGTGAATTAAAATGTCATTAACTTTTATAAGTTGACCACTTGGGAGTTCAACAAATGTTTATTTGTTTATTTATAAAAAGGAACGCCAACAATAACCACACAAACGTACAAAAACAATAAAGAGTTAAGGCCTCATTTGGTGTTGCCATTAATAAACATAATGTTTGCTGCTTAAACTTTAAAATAAAACAATTTTCTATGTTATAAATCAAATTTAGTTTTATCTTCTTTATCGAGCTTAATATCGCCAAATAGGTACTTTCTAAAGCCCACTTTACCTCGTTTATTGCCGAACCAAAAATATTGAAAAAATGTATTATGAATTATCAACTCTAAGACAATATTATGCAACATTTTTCTTTTGCATACCACCAAAACTTCTATATGGAAAAATATTTCAACCGAATGGGGTTTTTTAGCTTGAATTCCCTACTGCTCCTAAGCGGCTTAGTCGATTTTATGCTTTGATAAATAGATAAACTTGATACGAGTAGCTATAAGCATAACATAAAATTATTCAATCGAACAATCACGTTCATGAGAAAAGTATTATTTTGTCCTATTTCGCCCTATCAAGGACGCAGCGAGCGTCGTAACAGCCACTATGCGTTGCGCGCTGATATGAACGTTATTTCAAGGTCGTTTCCGTCGATATTCGTACAGACTACCGACAAACATCGAGCTGCTAATTTGGCGACCGTAATCGCCTTAATGATAATCTGAAAGAAGTTTCTTTATGCCATGTGAAGTGTATTTATTTATCTTTTAATACAACATTGTAGGTGCACTTACATGTCATAAAACAAAACAAATACAATAAATACAAAACAAAATAACACAAAGTCGCTTCCCGCTGTCTGTCTGTCCCTATTTATGCTTAGATCTTTAAAACTACGCAACGGATTTCGATGCGGTTTTTTTAATAGATAGAGTGATTCAAGAGGAAGGTTTATATGTATAATTCATGCCCGTGCAAAGCCGGGGCAGGTCGCTAGTTAGTTATAAAATACTCATATAAAGGCAGTTTTAAGAAAATGAGAAATAATGATATTTCGGAATCCTTACAATTAGCTGTTTCAAATGATATCCTATTATTGCTAAAAGTGTTTTTTCATTTTTTTTCTTTGGACTAATCTGACCCCCCATTTTAATCTATTTTTTTTCTAATACTTTCCTGTTCCATGGTTTTCAAAAAAAGATCTGCGACAGACGGATGGAGACGAGAGTGATCAAGGGTTTCGTATTTTCCTTCAAGGAATGAATCCCTAAAAACCTTTTTAAAATCACCCTAAATTATTCCGCTTGTGCCAAATTGGTTACCCAGCGTAAATCACTAAAATGTATTTGGGTAAATACCAGTGGCGAGGGGTGGAATTATGAAGTTGGCAAGCCGATACAAAAATTTCTCACTATGGGAGCCTGCCCAATAGTTCCCAACGTGGCAACGTTGCAAGGTTAGTTAAAATGGGCCTAACCTCCCAACTTTGTTCAAACATAGCACTGCCCTCCATAATAAGTGTACGGAAGATTTGTATTTTGTTTCGCACCAACGTTTTTTTTTTTTGTAATTTTTTAGTTGGAAGCACGCAAAAATAATTGTACATTAAAATAGTGAATGGTTGATTGGTTGGTTGTAGTTGGAGATATTTCTAAAAGGTAAGCCGGTGGGAATCGGCTTCTATGAAGCCTTCGCCACTGGTAAATACTCCTATTTCATGTTTCAAAATATAAAAACTTACCTTCTGTATTTTTTTTTATTGATGCTCCCATCAGTAAGACTCTCGTTTCTCACAAGTGTTAATCCTTCACAGATGCTCACGAAGCTGTTCTTATGCCCAAGCGCATTATTTTATAGGAGCTTCGGCGACATTTTATGATTATTGAATTTTTGTTCATTTTGCTATAATATTAAAATTAAGTTATAGCTAATGGTTTGACATTGTTTTGTTTAATGAACACCAGTAGAAATTACTTTGATAATTTTGTCGGCAGATTACTTTTATGATGATGCTTAAATATGATAAGCTTAATGCCACAATGTCATAAAAAATCTGGAAGAAAGATCAATAAAAAATTCTTGTTTTAATTCAGAAACGTGTAGTATTTATCAAATATTTTTCCGTAGAGATTATCTTGTTTAACCCGCCATAAAATTATTGGTAATTTGAGACTCATTTAATAAATTTAATATTATAATAATGAATCTCGAGAAAATGTTTAACATTTTAGGTGGGTTTAAAAATCATTACATAGTTAATCAAAGTCTAATCGTCCGAAGTCTAACAAAAAGGTTTTTTTTTTACAAAGTGCGTTACATTTTTTCAAGTTTTTGCTGTTTGCTCGTATAAACTAGATTCAAACTTAATTGTTATAAATATATAATGGTTAAAACAACTATTTAATACTTTTTTATTTATACATATAACTAATATTATATTACATTTTTTAAACGAAAATTGTAAATATTTTCTTAGGGAATTAATGCATTATTTTATTTTATTTTTTGTTTATTATTTATGCTCTCATATTGTGTACGCGTATATTATGTATACGTATATTAAAGGGAACGAAGCATCCGGGTAGATATTTTTTTTTTTCAAATCGTATGTTAAATAGCCCTTTGTCAATTCTAACTTCTGCATGGCCATAAAGAAGAAATAAATCATCATGACATGAATTCCCGAGGGGGTGTCAGAGGTGTTCCAAGTGTGAACTGTGAAGTGCAAGTCACAGTCCAGTACACCCGCGTTTCACTGATGATTATTACGCCCCAACGTGGTGGGTGATGAGCTCTATCACCGTATTTCGGCCACAAATACACACTTTTTTGAGGAATGCAGGTTTCCTTAAGATGTTTTTCTTCACCGTTCAGCAAGTGGTAAGTAAGGACAAATAGTACGCACATAAATTCCTAAAAACTCATTGGTGCATGCCCGACCGGGGTTCGAACCTGGATCTCAAGATTGAGAGGCTAGCGTTCTACCCTTGAGCTACCGCCGCTTTATAGAATATCACTGTTTATCACCATAAAGAATATTGCATCAAAATAGAATTTCTCGAGATCAACAAACAAGTACATAGGTACACTATTGAAAACCTCGTCCTTATAGCTCGGTAAAAACTCTTCTCCACAGTTGCAATAATTTACAAGACATCTAATGTATAATCTGAACAAGGCAGAAAGACTCCTAACAGTAAAATGTAAACCTAGCCTATAAGGGGCAGTGCACACTTATTACAGGCAAGTCGTATCTGGTACCTAAAAACAAATCCTTTTGAAATTATTTAATAATTTGGTATGAATAATTCCACAACAATAGCCAAAACAAGATCGTTAATAATTGTTTTGGACCTACTTTTTGCAAAATATCAGTTTTTCTAAATATTCATAACATAAACCTTGCAAAAGCAAAATAATCTGATCCGGCCAATATTGCAGGCGTATTGCAAAAAGCTCGCCTTTTTGTAATTAATCAAAACGGAATACTAAAATATTTTCCTACAAAACTTTAATACCTATAGTTGGGTATAAGTACTATCATCGTATCTTTTCTATCGATTTCTTTAAATTAGAAATTTAAAATTTAAAATATTAAAATTCAAATTTACAGAAACCAATGGAAACTTTGCGGTGATAATATACCCAACATATAGGTATTAATGTGTAGTTTTTAATGTTAAATTGAAAAAAAAAATTGTACGGTAATCATTTAGCAGATTTTGAATTTCAATTCGTAAGGAAACCTGCACGCCCTAAAAAGCGTGTATTTGTGCCCGAAGAACGGCGATATGGCTCACCACTCATCACGTTGGGACGTAATAATCGTCGGTGAAACGCGGGTGTACCGAGTGAAACTGTGAAATGCAAGTCACAGTTCACACTCGGAACACCTCTGAAACCCGGGGATTCCTATCGTGATAATGTATTTTTGTTGTATATTTTAGAGCCGTGATCAGTAGCATGGGATCGGACACAACGAGCCCTATCGCCGCGTCACCTAATCAACCGGTCAGACCATGCTAGCCCGCGGGTTGGTCATGTGTGTGCGTTGTCATACTACTTTCTACATAATTTTTTACAAAGCCTTATGTATAGACTGGACTTATGTACATATTATTTTGTATTTTATGAAACATTGTAAATATGCAGTTGAGGACTCTGGAAAAAGAATAAAGGTGTGTTAGGATCATAGAAGATAGAGTTCTACAGTCTATCTCTCCTGAAAACAGGCTTGAGAATAAGTATGCATGTGTTGAGACATATTCATTTATTGTAAAAAGAATATAGGAAATAACTTGTAAATACTCGACCTATAAATGTAGAAAAAATAAAAGAGGTTTCTTAGGATCATAACAGCCATGAGTATCTTTGCTTACTTCCAGGGGAGACAGGCGTAAGTATATTTTTAACTTGAAAGTAATGATAATGTCTACGTAGCTACGTACTTGCTACGCCGCGTACCGTAGCGGCCACGTAGCACGTAGCATTTAAAACAAGAATTAAAGTAAATAAAGTAAACTAACGAGCAAAAAATATAGACATGTGCGAGATATAAATGTGTGCATAAGATATCTCTGAAAATATTCAAGGAGGACGCAGAAAAATTGACATTTTATGACGTTGTTTAAGACGAGCGCTCACCTCCATAGAAAACGGCACGATGAAATAAATTACCTTTATGTTTCTTTATTACTCATAAATCTTTTTTCTATTCGGTCGCTTACAACGTCTCTTTACTCTTGAAAGGTAAATAATTTGAAGGTCAAATTTTTTGACATGGGCTTGTTATAGGAAGTTGTATTAGCTTTTATTTGTAGTTTTAACAATTATATGATAATAATAAAAAATGAACTTTATATTTTCGATATATTTCGGCCTCATCAGTGAGGACGTCATCAGTTGAGACTGATGACGGCCTGACCGATGAGGCCGAAATATATCAAAAATATAAAGCTTTTAGGTTGTAATAGTAGTTTTATATACAGGATCTAGCCATAAAAAAAACATTATTATAATAGACACAAGCGTGGGTGTACGCGTGTTGATATTTTCAGTCACAGCCAATTTTCCGTAACTGAAGCATTATTGTTTTTAACTACTTAAATTTAATAAATAAACGCACTATGAATACGGGTCCCGTCTATAGAAGAGCGAGCATCTGCCCCGTGTTTGCTTTGTTGTGGCTAGAACCGGTCCCACAAGAGATGACAATCTGGAGATACGTCTCAATGTAGCATATCGATGCATCGGCGCGGTCAGATGAGGATATATACAATATATCTGGAATACGTAATGAAAAAGCAACGGTAACTCAGTCGGTAGAAATCTCAATCTTGAGACTCTGGTTCGAATCCTGTCGTACAACATGCACAAATGACTTTTTTATATTTATATATTTATTTACTTACCACTTGTTTACGTTGAAGAAAAAATGAGGTAAACCTGCATGTCCTAAAAAGCGTGTATTTGTGCTGGAAATATCATGTTTGGACGTAAAATCGTCAGTGAAAAAAGGATGTACGTGTGTTGACTGTTTCAATGATATTCGAGATTCGGAAACACCTTTGACACCTTTTGGGGACATGCTGTGACGATATGTTATATCTATCTGGTCATATCTTTGTTAAAATCAAAATTTCTAATATTTCTCGCAATAAAATGTTATTACTTGCGTTACCCTCAAGTTTTAATGTAATAAAAAATATAAAACTAAGGTGGTTGCGTCGGGGTTCGTTCCTAAACACACAACTTATGATTGTTTTTCTTGTTATTTAATAAAAATTACTAACTAAATGTAACTTATGGCATTACGCGACAATAGTTTAATGTCAGTTAGGCATTTCTAGCAAAGTTGTGTTATTTATGCATACGATGTAATATAAATGATCCTGCACAACAACTATAAACGCCCTTTTCTTTAATGTTAAGGTTAAACAGTTAAATGTTGAATCGTTTTTATTAAAAATAAGAAAAGCAAAAGTTGTGCGTTTGGGAACGAGACCATCGCAACCACCTTAAGGCGATATGTAAAAGTTTTAGCGTCCCTGTTACCCCATATGCGAAAAAACCCTCAGCATGAGAGGGACGGATTCGTGGAAAAGCAGCAAAAAGACGGCTTTTTATTAATATTAAATGTACTAAAGTTGCTATCAAAATTTCGTTTAATCGGGTTCTAGATACTGTTAAATCCCATCTAATAAAATATAATTGCAGTCCATATGTCATTCCAAATTGTCAAACCAGGAGAATTGGTGTCAAAAAGACCTCATTTCAATATATTTGTATCGAGCCGAATTTCTCCAATCGCGTTTCTGTTTAACAGATCCCTAGAAAAAGATTCCAAAAATAATATACTATTTTATCAAAATAAAACATTATTTACTAAAGTCGATATGCAAATTCTTAAAGTGTCTATTTTTTTTTCCGTAGCGCCTTAAATTAAATATTAAACCGTGGTTGAAAGGCTTCTTAGTTATTTGTCAGTTGAAGTATCAAGGTATAAATGAAAACCGATATCATAAGTTTCAAGATATCGATCAGTATAACTGGGGCGATGATGCCAGTAATTAAGATATCAAGATAGCCTTATAATGATCTTATAGATTATAAATATTGCTTAATTCTAGTCTTGTATATTATGTCAGTTTTATACTCTCCATTTATTGTTTTTTAATGAGTGAAAATAGCTTGGATTTTCTCAATTATGGATCTGTTTTTACGAGTTTTAGTGTCATTAATGAATTTTGATCATATCTTTCAATAACTATGTTCGATGACAAGAAGTCACATAATTACTAGGAATTCAGTTTGATATTTAATATTTATTGAATAAATAAAATATTTGCAAATATTGTTAATTTTACAAGTAATATAAATAAAAAATATTTTTCGAGTTTATTCAGTTTTGTATTTATTCATATGTGTGTGTTGCACTGACATCAGGTTTAAATATTATCCATTGATTACAAATATGTTAGATTCGATTTAGTTAAGGTCTTATGACATCAAATATCGATGTAAGTATATCGATAAAACTATAATTCATTTCAATAGAAATATTTAACCAGTAGTGCTCTCTCGACATTCGACACTACTGTCATCTGTCATAGTGCTTTGATGAGATGAGATAGAGTTACTCGATAGGGATACCATATTAATAGTGGATGTTTAACATAATCGTTGACGCATTTTAAAACACCGACTTATAAACAGCGCCAAAGTAATTAACAATTCAATTTCCTAACATCCTTAAATTCTGTAGGGTAAAAACTTTACTTAAATATTTTTCTTCTTTCGAGCGTAAAAAATTGTGTATATTGTAGATGTAGTCTAGTAAAATGTTTTTTATTACACATGTACAACTAATTAACAATTTTTTTTCAAATGTGACTTTATAGAAAAAAAAGCCAGGGTCCCATTTGAATTGTCCACAGACATATCCAATTTTGGCTCAATCGGCCCAACAGTTTCTTTTTTATGCCGCTGACAGACAAACCGACGGACAGGTTAATACGCTATATGGTTATCCGTTTTAACGGAACCTTAAATATATCAACGCCCGTAATGTCAGAATTTAATATGCGTATCTTTTTTGTAACTATTTATTTTATTTTATAATGCTCTAATATTTGTTAAGCTAGCTACAGCTAACCCTTTAAACTTAATGCTGCTGATACACAAGAAGAGTGACAAATAAAGTGGCGATATCACGATACTTATCTCGGGATTTTCCTCTGTGTGTGCATCACATGCGCGCGCGCACGCACACAACAAAGATCTAGCGGTGAGAACCAAACGCACCTGTACCGGTCGAGCTAGTGCTGCCCCGGGCTACATCGATGGTTTATTATCGATCTATTAATTGAATTCGTTAATAAATTAGATATCGAGGTGTTATTGTTTGTGGAAAGGCTGTCGTAATTAATGTTTTGATGTTTGATACAATTATGAAAGAAACGGTTTGATTGAATATATTAGACATAAATTTCGATCTCTCTTGTATAGTTGCTTTTAATAAATATGAAATTTACTTCATGATATAAGCTTGTTTAATTGAAATACATTGAAAGAAATAAACATAAATATGTAAAATATATTTCGTCTTTCATGACAGTCTATCGAAATATAGAGTCGGATTTAAATTGTCAACAAAGGATATATCTACAAATACAGGAGAATCTTCGAAAGGCCTTGGTCTAGGAAGCTGATGTATGAGTAGAATAAAAAATATAAAACTTATTTGGCTTTTATTAGTAAGATTAATGGGGAAGATTAAATAAATGTAAACATAAAATCCAACAAATGTTTGGGATCGAAAACAAAATATCTGTAAATTTAAGAGTTATCCCCTCTTAAACTACAGTTTAAAAAAACAAAATTATGGATAAAATTCAACTTACAGAAAACTTCTTTTTTCCACTAAGACTTTCAAGACTTAAACAAAATTTTCACAACATGTCCTACTACAGTATTCCAGGAGCCAAAACCATGAATTGCATCACAGTCTTGGGATTAAAAAGAACAGTTGACACATAGCCGGGATTTTAGCTTGCCTTTAAGGCACTACGAAAAAAAAACCGACACTTTTAGAACAAACATATGTATTTCAGTAAAAAAGGTAGGTATTATGTTTTTCTAGGGATCTGTTAAACAGAAACGAGATTGGAGAAATTCGGCTCGATTTAAATATTAATTGAAATGTGGTCTTTTTCCACACCATGTCTCCTGTTTTAACAATTTGGAATGACATATGGATTGCGATTATATTTTATTAGATGGGTTTTAACAGTATCTAGGACCTGGTTAAACGGAATTTTGACAGCAACTTTAGTACATTTTATATTAATAAAAAACCGACTATTTGCTACTTTTCCACGAATCCGTCCCTTTCGCACTAAGTTTTTTTAGCATATGGAGTAACAGGGACGCAAAAACTTTTACATATTGCCTTAATCGTTGCAAAATAAAGAGAGGTATTCTAGAGGTTCTATCTGTATCTATCGATATATCGATTAGTGCAGCTCTAGGCTTCACGCAGCGCCGGTCCATCGCGCGCTTCTGACGCGCAACATAAATCAACTACTAATAGCCGTTCGAATCATTCGCTAATCCGAAACGAATAACGCTTTATACGCGGGATTATACGTATGAGATGTTATTGTTCGGGAGCTGTCATTCAGACCTGCCGGAGTTATGGTGCGGCTACATACAGTGAAAAGGTGAATGCCTAAACCGAGTAAAAAAACATTTTTCGCAAACTTTTGGAGTTCATACTTTATTTAAATAAATTTCCTATGATTTTTGACATCCATGCACAATGGGCGATCACCTTGGGACTGCCGGACGATTTTTCGATTCTGTAGCTGCTTTTTAAATTAGAGCTGTCGTAAATTATTATCGCAATCAGATTGAATCTTTTCCGAAATGAAGCCGTAGCTTTATGATTTCTACTCGTACACACGGCCACACGTTATGATATGCCATGTCGTACTCGTAGGCTAAACTGTACAAGTGACGATTAAAACAAAACTTACTTTCTTGGTACTCTAATATAGTGTTTGACCGCGACGCAGTGCCCTGGCATTAATTATTAATATATATATATATATATATATATATTGTATTATATATATATATATTGTATTGCGGAATACCTCGTGAGGATATATATATATATATCCTCACGAGGTATTCCGCAATACACAATATACGTATATTGTAACACCAAACAAGGGTTTGGGCTGGGCGTTGAAGAGTCAGTGAGTGAGTGAGTGAGTGAGTGAGTCAGGATCTTTTTATATACATGATTGATGATGATGATTGCTAAATCTCTTAGGTGACAGTTATAGTTGCATGATCGCAATACACTCAGTCGTTCTCTGGCCAAACCTATGCGAGCACGTACGCGTCGATTAGATAAATTTGACAGATAGAATCGGTAAATTATAAACGATAACCCTTATTGCAATGAGAGAAGAGTTAGATTTTTATCAATCGAATCGATGTCGAGTCGATACCAAGTTAATGCTCAGTATAGATAAGGAACAGAAGAAGTCGTTAAGGCGATATGCGAAAAAAATACGGGTGTTTCTTTTCTGTGTATTTCATGAAATACACGGAAAATTTTAATACATTTCTGGTACATGCATTTTGACTATATAATCTAGGGTTTTGAAATTGGAAGACATGTTTGGATAAATTTTCCTCGATAGAAATAATTGTTGAAATGAGGTCTTCAAAAACACTTTTTCTCCTAGTTTGACGAATAGGAACCATTTACAGAACTCAAACATATTTTATTAGGTGTGTTTCAACAGTATCTAGAGATTTGATATTTGAAATTTTGCTAGCTATTTTAGTTTTTTTTTAATAAAAATATAAAACCAACTTTTTTCCCTTTTGCCCTGAATCCGCCCCTCTCGCACTGCGCGATTTTTCGTTTGGAGTGACAGTGACAAAAATAAAATTCGCATAGCCTCTTAACTCTTTTTGCAAGCAAATTTTTTGCGATAATACTCGTATATCTAATATTAAAGATTACTACAACAATAAGCCGACGAAATATGATAGCTGTCATATTTTAGCTGCTTTCTCTAGCACACCTGTTCCAAATTGCAAAAAATAAATCAGGATTTCATTCTCACAAAGATTGTATGTGTAATGGCGGGGTGGCCGCAGAATTACCAATAAGATTTATGATTATGACAAATTTATGTGATTAAAGTATAAAAGGTAGTTTTAAGCTAGACAATATCGAAAGATATGTAGATATATTGAATGTCAATGAACTGTAAATTGATGCCAGATAAGGAAAACTGCAGAAGAATTTTGCATATGACCTTGCAGAGTCAGAGGTGCTGTCGTTCGAATATATTAACGGCTATTCACTAATATAATTGATAGAATATACACAGCTTTATTAGATATACCTATTCATCACTTGTAGCATCAATAGCTCCTGCTGACTTTGAAAAATGTTTGACGAGTCAAAACGAAAAAAACCGGCCAAATGCAAGTCAAAATCGCGTACCTAGGGTTCCGTATTGTGGATGATAAAATTAATTTAATGTTTTTTTTTTGTGAATTTCTCAACCGCTTTATTTTTCCTGAAATCTTTACGTAAACACATATTACCGTGATTTTTTCATATTTTTCGGTCCACAAGTTTTGGAGATAAGGGGGCGGGACATATTTTATGGTTTTTCAAGGATTTCTCGAAATATATGCAAATAAACATAGCCAAACTATATATTTTTACAATAAGCTTTTTAATACCTATAATTTGATACCCATATTGTATTTTTATTAAATTAAATTAAAATTATATTAAAATCTCGTTAA
Source organism: Ypsolopha sequella (assembly GCA_934047225.1). Taxonomy (NCBI): domain Eukaryota; kingdom Metazoa; phylum Arthropoda; class Insecta; order Lepidoptera; family Ypsolophidae; genus Ypsolopha; species Ypsolopha sequella. The sequence continues at coordinate 23,886,489 of OW203993.1, forward strand.
AAGTAATAACGTGATATGAGTCATATACGGGACATTGGATCGGACATTGATGAAGTCAATGTGTCTGATTCCTTCTATGTGACTGAACCCGAGAAATGCAAGACGTTTTTGAAGCAGACAAATAAAACAATTTCGGCAATAACTCTGAATATTCGTAGCATTTATTGTAACGGCAACTTTGACAATTTTGAAGTACTATTAAAACGCCTTAATATTAATCACGATTTAATAATTTTAACTGAATGCTGGCTCTACCCAAATAATAATAATCCTCCCGTTTTACCAGGATATGATAGTTATTTCACCATAAACTATGTAAATCAGAATGATGGACTTGTACTGTACGTTAAAGATTCATTAAAAAATGTAAGCGTAACAGAAGAACATATACAACACGCTAATTGTCTGGTTGCCTCGTTTGGTAAAGATTACGCATTTATTTCTATCTACAGACCACCTTTTATACATGACACAAAAGATTTTTGTGAATCCCTTGACATCATTCTTACCAAGTACAAACTCTTTCCTAACATATTTATAATGGGTGACATAAATATAGATATTTTGGACGTACAGGGCGATGATAAAAACTGTTCTTACTACTTAACGCTCCTCTCTTCACATGGCCTGCTTCCAGGACATTCATTTCACACTCGAGAACCAAGTAATACGTGCTTAGATCACTGTATGATTAAATCAAGAAATGATAACATTGTAATTGTAGTCCCCCCCACTATCACAGACCACTCACCAGTTATTTTACAAACTAAATCAAGTTCAGTAGTTATAACACATAAAAAAAAGACAATAACAAAAGTGAATTACGATGACATCTTTAAAGAATTGGATACTATGGACTGGGAGTCCAGCTTGGACTTATCAGATGTAAACAAAGCCACGGATAAGTTTATTGCTATTGTAACAAACGCCATAGCCAAACATTCAACGGTGCATTCTGTTCCTCGTTCCCAACGAAACCTCACACCATGGATAACTAGCGGATTAATAAAATGTATACGAAAACGAGATAAACTACACTATAAGTCAAAAAAAAACCCAAATGATACTTTCCTTAAACAACTTTATTGTAACTATAGAAATATTTGTAACGACATACTTAGAAAACTTAAAAATGCTTATGATCAAGTAGAACTTTTGAAATCAGAAAAAAACTCGAAAAAACTCTGGACACATGTAAAAAGGATATGTAATTCCTCAAAAAAAAAACAAAACGTCACATGAACTTCTGACTAAAGAAATAAATGAAACAGAATCTCTCAATAAAATCAATGAATACTTCACAACGATTGGCTCTAATCTGGCTCAGAAGATCCTCAATACTCTTAATACTACAGAGACAGCACTGGCTCAACAATGTCAGACTCAAAATACTCCAGCTTTTTCCTTTGTTCTCCTACCACCAGACGAGGAGGAAATTTTTTCTGTAATAAGAAATTTAAAAAATGATTGTGCCCCTGGCTGGGACCATATCACTAACAATTTATTGAAATACTGCGCTAAACCTCTATCCAAACCAATATCTATGATCTGCATTCTCAGCATAGAGTCTGCGATTGTTCCAGCAGCTTTTAAGAGGTCACTTGTTTGTCCTGTTTACAAGGGTGGGGATGGAGGCGATGTCACAAACTATAGACCAATCTCACTTCTTCCGGCTTTGTCTAAAATTTTGGAAAAAATTGTGAACAAACGATTAACTGGATACTTGGAAACAAGGCAACTTCTCTCAAATAATCAGTTCGGGTTTAGGGCAAAGCGATCAACGGAAGATGCTGTAACAATGCTTGTAGAAATTGTCAGAAATAAACTAGACTGTAAAGAGAGATGCCTAGGCATTTTCTTGGATCTTGCGAAAGCCTTCGACACCGTCTCCATTCCCATACTACTGTCAAAACTTGAGGGTATGGGGGTTCGTGGCTTACCACTGAGGTGGTTCATTAGCTACTTGTCTAACCGACGGCAAAGAATAAAAATTGGTGGCATAGAGGGGTCTGATGCTGATATCAGTTTTGGTGTACCACAAGGTAGTATTTTGGGTCCTACCCTGTTTTTAATCTACATCAATGACCTCTGCAACACACCCCTCATCAACGGCCAGGTTATTACTTTTGCTGACGACACTGTATTGTTATTTTATGGCAGAACCTGGAACGACGTTGAATCATATTCAAACCAAGGACTACAAAGTGTTACTAAATGGCTACAGTCGAATTTGCTAACAGTAAATGTAACCAAAACTAAATATATAACTTTTTCGATAACTTCCAGGACACAACCATCTGAAAAACTTGACATAAAGTTGCACACTTGCTACAACTTACAGAACTGCAGCTGCCAATCCCTTGAACATAAAACTACAATAAAGTATCTTGGTGTCATTCTTGACGAAAATTTGACGTGGTTCGAGCACATAAAGACTTTATCTGCAAGAACTCGGAAGCTTATATATATTTTCAAACGGCTACGCCATGCTGCCAATGACAATATTTTAAATATGGTTTACCAAGCCTTAGCTCAGTCAATCCTCGGTTACTGCATCACCGCCTGGGGTGCAGCAGCTCGGACGCACCTTCTCCCCCTTGAGCGTGCACAACGTGCTCTACTCAAGGTGATGAAGTTCAAATCACGGCGATATTCTACAGAAGACCTATACCAAGAGTGTGCTGTTTTAACTGTAAGGCAATTGTATATCAAGGCAATAATAACTCTCCAACACTCTTCAGCAGACTTTGAATCAATAAAACTAAAACAAATTGCTAAACGTAGAAAAGACCGCATATTTGAGATACCAAGAACACGCACTTGTTTTGGTAAAAATTTTTACACTTCTCTAGCTCCTTTTATTTACAATAATCTCAGTAAGAATCTGTCATTAATAAATCTACCTAGAAGGGAGTGTTCACAAAAAGTCCATGATTATCTACTTCAACTAAACTATGGAAAAACTGAAGAATTGTTGAAAATTTGTTAATAGGATGTGCCGCAAATTTGTCATAAAAGGACAACAAACTACACATATTTCTTCACAAACACACTCTTACTGACACTACCCAACTAACACACAAGCTGCTTTATTCGCTTCTGTAAATCCTCTTGGACGCAAAAGAGGGTTATAAAAGCGGTGAAATTTACTTGTAGACATAGAAAAACGTTAGCTAATGCTCTCAGCAATTGTTGAAGCTTTGAGGTGCAGAAAAGAGTTAGTAAATGCTATTTTAGCGATTTACAACTCCAATAGGCAGTAATAGTATGCTTAGGAAATATAAAAGTGTAATCATAACGCCAATGTATGGCAGCCGTATATCCGATATTACTAACTCCGATACAAGAATTAAGCACGTACAGTTGAGTTTAAATACTCTCGTAGAGTTACATAATGCTTAAATGGAGTCTATTAGAGTTTATGTTCTCTTAATTCAGTTAGAATTTGCCATTTTAGACCAGTGACACAAGAGCGATTTATATTTCTATTATACGTGACATCGCCGTATAGGTGCGAGTAGGACTCGTGCCTTGAGTGTTCCGTACACACTTTATCAATGAAATTCATGTTTTTTGTTAAATTAGCTTTTCAAATAATTTGTAATAGTTTAAAATAATAATAATAATATGATGATGATGATGATGATGATGATGATGATGATGATGATGATGATGATGATGATGATGATGATGAAGATGATGATGATGATGATGATGATGATGATGATGATGATGATGATGATGATGATGATACGATACGATACGATACGATACGATACGATACGATACGATACGGTACGGTACGATACGATACGATACGATACGATACGATACGATACGATACGATACGATACGGTACGATACGATACGATACGATACGATACGATACGATACGATACGGTACGATAAGATACGGTACGGTACGGTTCGGTATGGTACGGTACGGCACGGTACGATATGATACGGTACGGTACGGTTCGGTATGGTACGGTACGGTACGGTACGATAAGATACTGTACGGTACGGTACGGTTCGGTATGGTACGGTACGGCACGGTACGATATGATACGATACGATACGACATGGTACGGTACGGTACGGTACGAAGAAGTACGGTACGGTACGGTACGGTACGGTACGGTACGTTACGGTACGGTACGGTACGGCACGATACGGTACGGTACGGTACGATACAAAAAGTACGGTACGGTACGGTACGATACGGTACGATATGATACGATACGATATGACATGGTACGGTACGAAGAAGTACGGTACGGTACGGTACGGTTCGGTACGGTACGGTACGGTTCGGTACGGTACGGTACAATACGGTACGATATGATACGATACTATACGACATGGTACGGTACGGTACGAAGAAGTACGGTATGGTACGATACGATACGGTACGGTACGATACGGTACGGTACGGTAGTACGGTACGATACGATACGTAATATAACCGACACCGACCCGAAATATATAGATGAGATAACAGTATTTATATTTAAATTATCATGTCTATCAGTACCTATTATTTATATTTATAAAACAAAAAACATTAAAAGCTTTTATAGTGTATTTCATTTTAAACCATTATATATTTGCTACCGTACCCTAAAATTTTATGATCGATTGCTATCAAGGCCATGATTTGGCTTTATACACCGCTATCATATTGCTCTAAAACTTAGTCACCTACTTTCTACGTCCTAACGACGTATGAAATGCTCAGAGAAGTTACATACTCCTAAGAAATATTCCGCCATTGTTATTTTTATTTTGTTGAATTGGTTCATCGAAATTATCGTTTCGTTACAGATATTGACGACAAAGAATGAAAGAATTTTTAAAAAGAATGAAGGAGTACTACATTGCTGCAGTTGCAGCCGATAATTTAGAAAATAAACGAAATATCTAACCTAACCTCTTTGCACATTTCTCTAATTTTCAATCTTCTTTCACATTATTAGGAAGGCGTATTAAAAACGAAGTGGAAAACTATATATAGAATACCAGTAAAATTATCTTCGTAAGGAAATTTCACTCACAACACACATAATACTATACCATGGAAAAAATAACATCCAATTTATTTGCGTCGCATATCGTTCACTTTATTTGTATCTTACACCATTTTAGGTTAAGTTTTAAAATGAAAGAGTTCGCAAATTAAACATTTCAAGGAAAAAAAGAGATGGAACATGACTCAAATCGCAAATAGAAATACAAGGTAGTTAGTGGACTCCCAATGACGTATAAATCGCTCTTGTATTGCGTTTTGGACTCCTCAGTGTGTATAAATCGCTATTGTAACCCTCTTATATTGACGAAATCGCAAATAGAAATTAAAGGTAGTTAGTGGACCCCGAATGACGTATGAATCGCTCTTGTATCGCTTTTTAAGCCCCTCGGTGTGTATGAATCGCTATTGTAACCCTCTTGTATTGACGAATGCCGCTTAATTTGTGCCCAAATGGACATATTGCGAAGGTATATCGGGAATATATCCGGATATAAAGCCAGTTCGTATTTCATCAATACTTAACGGCTTACGCTCTATCGCTCATGTATTTCTCAGTTTGGTTAGTTGGGTAACACTATTCCACTATAACACATCCATACTCTCATACACACAACCAACATTTTAAATTAGCCCTTTTAAGTTAGTTTTAATTTTATAGTTAGTTTTAATATTACTTCTTTTGCATGCATGTTAAATGTATATATAGATCTAAACATTATATTTTACAGTATCTCGTCTGTATCTCGTCGAGGGGATATGACACTGTGACCCTAAGATTCAGGATTACCTAAACTAGGGAACAGGATAACTCCCTGGGTACTTAAGATAATTACTAAGACATAGAATAAAATATATCAGTCTTGTACCTAATTTCTTAAGAATATTTTTGTTACGAAAATAAAGAATTATTATTATATTATTATTATTTATTTTACTTCTTTTTTTATATTTCACATTAGTGCTCAACTTTTTTTTATCGCTATAGTTTTTCTGTGATTGGCCTGTTATGATCTATAATTGATTTTTTTTTCATATTTTTCTGTTTACCAGTATCGGACATAAGTAAAGATTTCTTGAAACTAGTGCCAGTAAATATAGTAAAAGTGTATATTTTTACAATCAACTTTTTAATACCTACAATTTGATGACCGTATTGTATTTTTATGATAATATTTTTTATTTTTCTCACTTTTGTTTTGGAAATATTTTGAACAATTTAAATTTTTTCAAATTTTTTTTACAACATAATATGTGGGCAAATTAATGCTATTTTTGTGTCAAATTTCATGTCTTCATGTCGGTGCTAAAGTTATGAGACTGTGACATACGGACGGATGGACGGACAACGGAACCTCTCCATAAAGGTTCCTTTTGTACCTTTTAGGCACTACGGAGTCCTAAACATCTGCTGTTCTGTAGAAACGTTACATAGCTACCTGATCAAAACGAATGGAAGAACAGATTTTCTTTTTCTCGATTTTTCAATATTTTTTCACGGAAAGTTGTTCGTATCTACTACTAGTACTATCGCCAGTTTTCGGATATATATATATATATATTCAACATATTTTACGTTTCATAGGTACGTGTTCTACAATATATTATATTGTAGAACACGTAACTATGTAACGTAAGATTACATATTTTAATAAAATTTCACTTTCTCGCTTAGATTTACTGGAAGAAATCTCTCTTTAGAGATGAGCTCACCTGTCTACATACTTTAAAACTTATTATATGTCTAAACTGTTTGTCTGTGTTCAGTGAAGAATAAAGGATAATGTTACTTGTCTTATTACTCGGTATAACGAGAAAGATATGAAGACAAGACAAGACAAAAAGCATGAGAGGCTTTATAACTAATCCCGATATACGGAAGATTGCCTGATTGAAATCAAAGACAGGAGCTGGTTTCAAAGAGTTGGAAGATAAGCGAGCTCCTATTATGGCGATAGGACGCGGATAGAGAAACCGGTCGAGTTTTTAATGAAAAATACCACTGATTCGCACTGTAATCCAGCTGGACACTGGAAACTGGCGGGTCTGTTTCCACTGCTTGTTTTAGTATCTGATTTTGACGGATGAGGGACAAGCAGGTTAAAAAATACACGTGGTTAAATCAATATTGTTAAATTGATGTTGTTTCATTATTGAAGTAAGCTTACAAGTATTTAGTGATGCTAGTTTAAAAACTCACATTAAGTAGGGAATGGTTTCAATATTTAACGTGTGCTATACTGGGTGTTAAGATTAAGTTGCGGAAGCCGGAAATTGGAGATAGTAATCGTCTATACGAACAACTTTTACTATGGAACCAAAACTCAAATTGCGAAAAAAAAACAGCTGTTCTAGACAAGTTACATAACTACCCGAACGAAACGTATGAAGCAACTGTTCTTTTTCACAATTTCTCAATTTTTTCACGAAAGAATGTTCGTATAGACGAATACTACTGTCAGTTTTCGGCTTCCGCATTTTCATCTTAACACCCCATAGTAAACAAATGAGTTTTTATAAACTTCTTAGCAACAAATAATCCAAATGTATTATATTGTTATTATAGCTAATAAGGAGCAGTTAGAAAGAAAATTATTAATGAAAGTATAGTAAAACTATTGATTAAATATTCATCAACTAACATGATCTCAACTTTTTGAAGCGATTTTTGCAATCTACCAGAAAAACAAAAATAACAACAATGTAACATCCAAACAAATGGAAACGCAGCACAAAACGGGCGGAGAAATAATTACCAATCGCCTCCGCTTATAATTGGCGGTTGGAGCGGAGCTGTATATCAACCTGCGCGCGCGCACCTATTCTCTTTTCACGCATATTGCGGTAATTAGGGCCGACTATCGTTAGAGGAATTATCTTAGACAATAAAGGGGCTATTATTTTGTCTGTGTTACCGGTATCCGCTCGGCAGGTTTTTTTTTTACCGCTGCAGCGCGCCGATAGAATGTATTGAAGTTACTTTGTATATAGATTTTAGGTTCCGTTAAAAACAGAAACCCTTATTGCAAAGCAATGTATCCATCTATCCAACTCAATATATAATTGAAGGCTGTTTTGGAAAAACAACCAAAGTCCAATTTTTTAGAATTTGTTTGTTTTTGCTCTATGGATTCTTTATTGTACATTTAATAATCTGGTAATACTATAATCAGCAAAAACAACCAAAGTACATTCAAAATGTAGCTACAAAACAGAGTGCTTCCGGAAAAACCAAACAACGTCAGTAACGTTTCTATGAAGAATAGCCAACAAATGAAAATTTTTTTTTACTTTTTATTTACAAAATTAAGTATTTTATATATCCAAGTTTAATAATAAAAAAAGATAAATAAGGATTTTTCCATGTAACGAATTTTATGAGGTTTTATTTACCTATGCCCAACAGTGGGTAGATGTGGGCTGATTGATGTTGATATTTACTTCCTGCAAAATGTCGGAAAAGTGACATTATTTGTTTTTCCAAAACACCCTTCAATTATATTAGAGTCTCCAGTATAAATAGCAAAATTCATACTGGAGACTCGGTAAGTAGTCAAGACCAAGATTCAATTACCCATTTTGCAAAGGACGAAAAATATTATTTGTGCCCCAGAACAATCTCGAGTCAATAGACTTTACCACAATTGGTTTTGAAATTTTTATATAAAATATTTAAAAATTCTGTATGATGTAAGATAAAAAAAAATTCAAACGGACCACATTTGCCTTCACATCATTAGATATCCAATACTGAGAAAACACTAATTATTAGGCAATATGACAATAACAGCTAATTTGATCGTTAAAGAGTTAAGTTGATAGAACGCGATAGAGGTGTGTCAGGATCGTATGAGATAGGAATCTGTGGTCGCTGCCTACCTATCTGGGAGACAGTTGTGAGTATAATGTGTGTATGTATGATAATGATTAAAGAGTTCATCATTTTCCTGGTATGTAGAATGGAAGGAGGATGTAATACCTTGTATTAAAACACCTATTGGTATTAAGGCCCTTACTATTGCCAAATGGGTACTTTCTAAAGCCTACTCCTCGTTTATGGCCAAACCAAAAATAATGAAAAAATGTATTATGAATAATCAACTCTTAGACAACATATGCAACAGTTTTCTTTTTCATACCACCAAAACTTCTACATGAATTTTTTTTTTTACTGAATGGTGTTTTCCCTACTGCTTCTGAGTGGCTTGGCCGATTGAATTTATCTATGCTTTGATAAATAGATAAACTTTATAGCTATAAACATAACATAAGATTATTCAATCGAGTAATCACGTCCAAGTGAAAAGTATAATTTTCCCCTATTTCGCTCTTTCAAGGACGCAGCGAGCGTCGTAACAGCCACTACGCATTGCGCGCTGATATGAACGTTATTTCAATGTCGTTTCCGTTGATATTTGTAATGACAAATATCGAGCTGCTAATTTGGCGATGGTAATCGCCTTAAGGCGATACGTAAAAGTTTTAGCGTCCCTGTTACTCAATAAGCGAAAAAACCCTCGGTGCGAGGAGGACGGATTCGTTAAAAAGTAGCAAAATGTCGGTTTTTTATTAATATAAAATGTACTAAGCTGTTTTTTCAAAAAAGATTTTCAAGGAGACTTTAAAAATACATAATATCCACATGTTGAATGCAATTTCACAATTAAATTAGTTAGGATTTCGGAATTACAGGAAAAAATAAAACAATTAAGAGGTCTTTTCGGAATTAAATTCTATCGAGAAAATATCATCCAATCGCGTTTTCCTTTAGTGAGAATCTTACCCAAATACTTAATAAACATTTACCCAAAAATAAAGTACGTAGATGACGTTATAGTGGAGTGAATGGATTCGAAAAAACCCTTTTTTTGGTATCGCCAGATCAATAAATTGTGGTAAAAAGTAGTTAAAATATACACATATATTAATGATATTAATACATTTCATAAAAAATAACTCCCCACTCTTACTTAATAAAAAAAAAACTCCTATTTATGTTTGGTGAGCTATTGCTTTGACCTAAACATATTTCTGACCTCCGCATCAAGAGATTTTATTGCATAAAACATCAACAAATAAATATATTTAACAATACATTTATTACAATATTGTAAGCAATATTTAGTTAACAAATTGCTTGATTGTGACTAACACTTAACATATACTTGAGAAGATTGTTACAAAAATATGACGAACAATAAACCAATGTTACAAGGTAAAGCCATTTTCGGTACACTGTCATTTTGATGTAGAGCTGTGGTCACATTGAAATTAATTTCTATTACTCGTTGTTAAGATATACCAATTTTTTTGTACTATAATTGTCATAAAACAGCGCTGTACCTATATCTTATATCTATGTATATCGTAATTTTGAAGAGCTCATGCTGTCAATGAACAACTGTTACTCCAGAACCAACATTGAAATCCTGAAAAAAAAATCAGCTCTTCTATACATTTCGGCCCAGTACATATTGCAATTTTCTGTGAAACTTTTTTTGTTCGAGATTGCTGATCTTACCATTCTGTTACACGTTGTGAGCAAGAGTTACTACGGTCACGGCCATGGAAGCCGTGACTGCGACGCACCGATTTGATCAATACGTCAAGACATAACCCGCGGGCCTCTCATTTCTCAACCGAACGCGTTAGAACAAAAATATTGTAAAAATGTGTATTGCAGCGTGGCAAATTGTTCTAACTCTTCAAATAACGCAAATAAGATGTAATTAAAACATGTATTTCCTGTGATATTTACAGAATAAACCTCGCGGTAAATAAAATTTCAACCTTACCATGAAATATTTAGCGTTGTAGCGAGTAGCGTTAAAATTAGACAATATTTTGTCCATTGCAGGTTATAAAGAGTGTCACACATTGAGTTAGAATATTAACGCCGCAATGTATATTTTTTCAAACATTATCAACACGGACCTAATTGTGTCATAGTGCGGCCGCTGGTCATGGCTCTTTACACACATTGGCACAGTGCCATGACATGTTTCGTATTTTACATCTAAGCTTCATAGAAATACGGTCTTATTTTGGCCATATGAAGACGGGTGAATCTATGTGTGCGCCGCGTATGTTTACTAACTAGGTAATACTACGTTATTCCAAAAAGTGGCGACAGAGGTTTTTGAATGAAATTTGTGTCACGCCATCCCCGTATATATATATATATATATATATACAATATTTCAATCGCGATCAGTTGAGCAGTTACAGAGTCAAACATACAAAGGGACTTATGGATATTATAATTTTAAAATTTGCTGTTGGTGACGTAATTCACCCCTTATAGTCACACGAAAATGACTCTATTTGCAATTATGAATTATTACAAAACCAAAAAGTCAAACATGTAGAGCCGTCTAACCGACTCTTGCGCAAGACAACTCGATGTTGGTCCGTCTACAGCAAACAGAGCATGCGCAAACACTAGTCTCGCACTCCAACTGTCAGCTTCTATTGTGTGTCTACATGGAGGTAGATGTTAAGGTTGGATGGGGCTTTACATGGCTATTTTTTTTCTTTTTCTTTCCTTTATGGAAAAGGCTAAAGGCTTAAGCCCATACTGCCTGGTCTTATTTTAGTTTTTTTTCTTCTCTGTGTTATGTATATCCTCTCTTAGTTGAATGAACTGTCCTGTCGTAGTCACTGTCCTGTCAGTTCGTGCTAAAGTGATATGTATAAAAAATACATGAAAAGGCACCGCCTGCACTTTTGTTTCATTGAACAACACACTACACTGGTTACGGCGATTTTAATTCACAAAATTCTATCACTATTGTTGATCAAAACACCCAAAATGCAATATTTTTTCAATAAAACAAAAAAAAAAACGCCATCATATCTTTGCGCCTTTTTTCCAACCGTAAGTTTTTTTTTATTCACCTCAGGTTTATGCTTGGCCACCACCGAGCCTGATGAAGCGTCGACGAGGTCTAGCCGGTCACCCATTAGGTACTTATATACTCGTATATGACTATACATCATATACATATCATGACAGTTTCACATGTCAGCTGTAAGGTATGAAATTTTTCTATTGTGCTCGGGACTTTGGTATTCAGCACTCATTACCGACTAGTCATTACCGAAAACCATGCTGTTAAGCAGATCGTTCCTGAAATCCGAGTTCTTGCTTTTAATTATCCTGGGGCCACAATGGTAAAATTGTGTTGAAGAAAATCAAAAGTAGATAAATAATGATCTATAAAGTTTCAAAACAAAATCGTCACATTAAAAGCCCTTCAGAGGCTTGGCTCTTTGTGAGTATGTATGTCTGCCTATAGATGCAATTTTGTTTATGCCTATATAATCTATTTTCCTCTTTGCCTGATCAAAACATTATTCCATTATACAACTGAGGCAGACTCAGATTTCTTCTACTGAGGTACTATTTACGGGTACTTCGCAGACAAAAATGTTACCTCATCCACCTCCACAATATTCCCACATCCATTTACAAGTCAATACGTTCTCGACACACTCGCAAGCTTTTGTCTACCCACTCCTCATGGACAAAGGCGTGATGTCATACCCTTGTACATCTACTGCTATGTTCGAAGACCCTCGAAGTCTAGAAACGCTAGAGGTCCCGAAATACGGTGGTTTCAAGTCTATTTCTGTCGAGATTTTTGATATCCGTTAAAAATAAAAGTTTAGTTAAAGTTTAATGCATATAGCATAAACATATTTTTAATGATATTATAAATTGCTACAAAACAATTGCCTTTTCTAGTCGTATCACCAGCCGTAAATTCCTAAAATAATCTGAAATGCACGCTTATGGAAAATCTAATTATTTTGAAGCAAACATTTTAGGCGCTACGGAAAAAAAATCGACACTTTAAGGACTTGCATATCTACTTCAGTAAATAATGTATTATTTTGATAAAATGGTACATTATTTTTGGATTCTTTTTCTAGGGATCTGTTAAAACAGAAACGCGATTGGAGAAATTCGGCTCGATAGAAATATTTATTGAGATTAGGTCCTTTTCGACACCAATTCTCCTGGTTTGACTATTTAAAATGACATATGGACTGCAATTATATTTTATTAGATGGGTTTAAACGGTATCTAGGACCTGGTTAAATGAAATTTTGATAGCAGCTTATTACATTTTTTATTAATATAAAACTGACTTTTTGCTACTTCTCCACGAATCCGTCCCTGTCGCACTGAGGATTTTTTCGCATACGGAGTAACAGGGACGCTAAAACTTTTACATATCGCCTTAACGATAAGTTGTCTTCGCTAAAAATTGTATTTTGGCCGTTACAATTATTTCTAAAAATTGTAATTTGGCCGTTATAATTATTTCTAAATATTTTGTTACAAATCGGGAGAATCGATCCTTAAGAGCAAAAAAGTGCTCCCACTTTAGAAAAAAACATTTCTTATTTAACAGAATAATTTTATTATACCAAGTTTGCTCAATTAAATGACTATGGAAATATGATTAAGAATATGGCATACTCTAGCAACTTTTTTTATTACCCGTCCAGCATAATAAGTCTAATGGCAAAGACTTCATTTGCTTTTCATAGAGGCGATTATATGTTGGCTCTTTGGCCTCTTTTTCTTAGACGCGTAATACCAGTGATCACGCAGCGAAACAAAAAATTTGTGTGTTTTTAGCTAATACTGAAATATTTTGTAGCGAAAAAAATATTGAATTTAGGTGATATACCTTCATATTTCTATTACCTATTTTATGAAAAAAAAATCAAGTTGATCTCTTAACCGCGTTCTTCAAGCGAACGTTTGAAAACCAAAAAAAAAGAGGGTGCAAAATATATTTTTTTGACAAAAGTATAAATCTTAGTACATTGTTTATACGTAAGATCCCTAGAGAAAAGATTAATAAACCAAATATATTTTTTTCAATACAAGGAGAGTCCGAATTTCTTCAAACGAATCCTAGATAGACTGGAGTTGGTCATGCTCTAGGCTCAGGTACAGTCGTCGGCACTTGGTGAAACTTGGATAAAAACATGATGTATAGATTCACTTGCACTCGTTTCACAGTTAAAAACTAATTTAACCCGACCGGTTTCGGTTTTACACCATCATATCAAGGGTTTATATAAGCTACTTTGGAAGTTATTCCGTGCAATAAATGATGTAGTAAACAGTGAAGTATGTCGTACATACTTGTATGAAATAATATGACTGTTTTAAAATAGCGTTGTTTTCATAATTAACGTCTATTTATAGCTAAAGTAAATTTATAGTTATAAAATACATAACATATATATTAAATTGTGCACACTTTTAAACTTTATTCTGCTAAGCAAGGAATATACTTTTTTCCAAAATGTCAGCACTTTCGCAGCTCGTATGGTCTTGAATATGTTGTTATTAACATTTCAACTAAAGCAAAGTGCAAGTACTTAGTTAACTAGTGCATGCATACTCAGTAACTTTTTGCTGCCACCTAAACCTTATCTTGCTTGTAACAACGATTCGTTATTAATATTTATATTTGGAAAAGAAACAATTACTTAGTAACTAAATATTAGTGTTCTACGCGATTAATACACGTATCTTAAACATTAAATGTCTATGAAATGTTCAAGTATACATATTTCCAGTTCCTAATTCTATCAGCAAAAACTGGCAAAAAGTTTTTCAAAAGGTTGAGTCAATTTCGCTCACCAACCCGCCTGCCCAGCGTGTTTGAGTATGGGCAATCCTTCCAGGATGACCGCCGGGAGAGGCAAAGTCCTGGAAAAGCTTATGTCCAGCTGTAGACGAACTAGGCTGATGGATGGAGTCAATTTAGAACAATCTCAAAGTTGGTGCATCTTCAACAGCCGCACCAACTTTACCATCTAGCAAAGTCATAAACCCTATGGCTATTTCGGCTTGAACGTGGAAACGTTTTGTGTATTTGTTGAACCCTAAATGTGTTTATTGTTTTCGCACAAGCTTTTGTTGAAGAATTGTATGGTGTCGGGAATGTGGCAAAAGGCTGTTATTGCAGGTGATGAAGACATTTTCTTTTCAAGGGGGTGTCCAAGGTATTTTTGAGTGCGGACTGAGAAATGGAAATCGCAGTCCATACATATACACCCACGTTTCACTGACGATTATTACGATTATTGGAGTACGTCGGTCACAAATTGGACCAACCAGCCCATATTGGTACCCATATACCCATTTATGTTATAATCTCAAGGAGGAAGCTAAAACAAATTCATTTTCCGAAGTGTAAAAACAAATCACATTTGCATTTGGACATAAGTTGTACGCGGACTAAACTTATTAGAAATATAAGTTAGCCTTTACTTTGCACTATTTTATTTTATATTACGTACAATTTAAGACATTACTAATATTATTTCATTAGTGTTCAAGAATATTAAAGATACCGGCAGACGCAGTGTAGGACGCCCGCCAGCTCGCTGGACTGACGATCTAACAAAGATTGCCGGTAGTGGCTGGATGAGGATGGCCGAGGATAGAAAAATGTGGCGTGCCCTTGGAGAGGCATATTTCCAGCAGTAGACTGATATTGGCTGATGGATTGGATTGGATTGGATTGGTGTGCCGTACTTACGGCTTTTGTGGTAATGTCAGTGAAACAAGTGGGAGAAAGTTGGAGACATCTGAGCACGAACGATTAGAGTAAAAGGCATATCTCGTCAGATCTCAGGTCAGTAGAACTAAAAGCCAAAAACTCAACCTAAACGACATAGATAACAAAAGGCTTTCATTCTCAACATACACACTATTTCGTTAAAATTCCAAACCGAATGGGGCATTAATAAATAGGGTCGTATCATTAACATTGTAAGCGACTTAATCTCGATAAGATGAATGATAACTGTCGGTTTACTTATTGAGATGTTGAACTGTTTATGATACAGTTCATTTCAACTACAGTGAACATGATATTGAATAGTATAGAATATAATATAAAAATGTTTATTAATACATACAGTACACGAAACGACACAATACAAAAAGACAATAGTAGTTTATGCTACAAGGGCGAAAAGGAATAAATTACGAGGACGATTTAAAACACTAGCGTAGCGAGTGTCTTAAACGTAACCGAGTAATTTATTGCTCTTACGCCCGTGTATAATACTACGTTTTTCAATGCATAGTGTGAGGAAATAAAACAAATATAACCTTGTAGACTTTAAATTATGATTGGCTCAAAAGGACTGTATCCAAAGTGGAAAAAAAGTATTACTTTTATGGTACACAGGAAAGGTTGCAGGTTACCCAACCATTGTAAATAAATAAAAAAATAATAATAATAAAGTCCTAGGGCAAAATAATCGACAATCTGTTCGATTTTGATGCATAAAAAGTGAGCCTTTACGAGCACTTGCATTGAAAAGAAATTAAAAGCACAAAAATTTTAAACTCTGTACTTTGTATAAATATAATTATTTAATTAAATATTTTTAAAACGCTATATTTAGACTCCTCAGTGGGGTCGTCATCAGGCGAATATAAGAATATTATATGACATATAGGTATTTGAAATTGGTTAGAAAACCGCTAACATCTATTGATATAAAAAGTTTATATTTTAAATCATGGACCAGACTTTTTTAGGGAGGATTTGAAAAGTCTGGTTCAAAAAAAAAGTATGGTTCATGATTTAAAATATATACTTTTTATATCAATAGATTTCAGCGGTTTTCTAACCAATTTCAAATACCTATAATATAATATTCTTATATTCGCCTGATGACGACCCCACTGAGGAGTCGAAATATAGCGCTTTAAAAATGTTTAATAAAGTAATTATATTTATACAAAGCACAGAGTTTAAAATTTTTGTGCTTTTAATTTCTTTTCAATGCAAGTGCTCGTAAAGGCTCACTTTTTATGCATCAAAACCGAACAGAAAGTCGATTATTTTGCCCTAGGGCTTTATTATTATTATTTATTTTTATTTTTTTACAATGGTTGGCTAACCTGCAACCTTTCCGTCTCAGGGCTGGGCTTGCGTTTGCAGTGAACAGGAAAAAAAAAACAATTTCCCAAAAAGCCTCGATATTGATACCGATAACTACCCGAGTCTCCAGTATAATTGGCTGCATAAATAAATATCACCTCATATAATTGTACTAAAACCTTGTAATACTAGGTAGTATAGTGGGTTACTATATCACCTGCGCATTGTCACAGATCTAAGATCAGATTGAGAGATCGGACAACAAAGGAAGTTTGTTACTGTCAAAGATAAAACTATTCGGACAAAGAAACGGGTCGTTACTCACAAATCTCCAAACAAGTAATTTTAAACAAGTACTTAATTACTTTGTAACAATTATAAGGAAATTAAATAACATAGGGACGCCTCAACCTGCAATAATGTAATGAATCTAAAAACATGTTTTTGTCATGGGCTTTTTACAACAGCGTTTAAGGGTTGGCTCCGCCAAACATGCTCTCTCGTTTGGATAAAGTTAAGTTAAATTACATTATTTATTTTATTTGTTTATCAAAAATATTGCACAGCATTAAGGACTTATCCAATTCACTGTACAATTAAAAAGGTAATAATAATTAATAATAATATGCATACGATATTTACAGAAACATAAAAAACAACAAAAAATAGGTAACCAAGATAAAAATTATTTCTTTGGTCTAAAGCTTAGTATCTCATCCATCATCCATCCATTAACCTAGTTCGTCCACTGCTGGACATAAGCCTTTCCAGGACTTTGCCACTGCCGGCGGTCATCCTGGAAGAATTGCCCATACTCACACACGTTGGGCAGGCGGGTTGGTGAGCGCGGTGCCGGAACCCTCGCACCAGTGACGCCGCTGCCCGTCACCAGTCTGTTCCATATAAGGTCCGGCTATTAGGGATGGATATACCGCCATCCATCGGTCCCAGGCATGGTGGGCCTCCTGGTTTTTTGCCTGTGAGCTGTCCTCTTACTCTCCCCCGAACTACTTCGAGGGGGTCTCCAAGTAAGATGGTGGTACCTCCACAATCGAGCCCGGCATCAGCTCTACCACCATACTACATATTGCTTTTATTAAAAAAAAAATATATATATAATTTTGCATGTTTTACATGCTCAATGGGTCCAATAGTAATAAATTTGTGGATATCTATTAATAATTTGCAATATTCCGCTAAACACTCTTACCATGCTATTCAAAATGCAGACTCAAGCACCGCCCGCCCTCCCGCATAAAACATGCACAAGCAAAGCAAGCAGTACGAGCACAAAATTAAGCAATCTTAAATAACAAGCAAGAAAACTTATCGAAACGTGTTTCGCCTCTAAACGAGGCATCCTCGGGATGTGTAGTCCGCCCGACCGCTCGACAGCAAATAGATACGGTATATTTGTAATGTAAAGTAAGCTAATGACTTTTATAATAAACACAGTAACATTATCCATTTATCTATCTAAGTATCAAACTCTTGTTCTCATTCGATATTCATTATCCAATATTTTAGCTATCCATTATAAAGACCATTTCTAAAAAAAAAAAACTTTAATTGAATAACAATAAATAACCTGCTCTGAAAAGTGTGCCACTCTGTTTTATACTTTCGTCCATTCTAGTGAGATCAGAACACCTGGGTGGCTATTCTGGCAACATTTTTCACACACTTTATTTTTCATATGACTTTGTTTATCGCGTGATGAATGCCGTGTGATGGTTACTCCATAAAAAACATGTCAAACATTTTATGAATCCGGGCAAAATGTTTAAAAGCTACGTTCAGCTTCTAAAAATTACCCGCCTTCCCCTTCGCAAATTTTTGCATGCGTTAGACTTCCATTTTTCAACGGAAGATTTAGAGTGATTTTACAAGGGATTTTCTACGGAAACGGTTGGTTTTTCTGCTTTCGCAATTTTAGCGCACGCGCCAGAGTCGCCGTCCAGAACGTTGAATAGAAACGTATAAAATAATAACATAAAATATAAAACTAAAACTTTTTGCCTGGATTCTGAACATGTATAACATTTATATTTGAATGGGTCTACTGCAATCTAAATTATTGCATTTAAAAAATATATATGCAGTCGGATTGAGGACCTTCCTTTTTTAAAGCACCCGACGCACGTTTTGAGGCAGTTTCAAGCACAGAACTAGATCTGTGGTTTCATGTCTCATGGATTGCGGGAAACTGGTAATAACTTAAATCGCAGTGGACTCGTTTAAAATAAATATAGTAATGCGAAACATGTCTTTTATATGTCTTTTTAGGAGTTATATTTAGTCACACAGCGATAAACAAAGTCATACGAAAAATAAAGCGGGTGAAAAATATTGCCGGAATAGGCACCCAAACATGGAGTCAGACTTAAAAATTGAACGATAACTATCACAGAAAATTTTTATCTGCCTCTCGAAATTGGCTACTGCGTTCAACTATACCAGATTATCAATATTACCATAGATTCGACTTTAAATTTTATTACCCATTAAAAATCTTGTGTTATAATAAAAATATATTTTATTGTACTCGTTTAATTGAAGACAATAAAATGTAGAGAACAAAAAAGTTCTTTTTTTATTCATTAGCTGATAATGAAATTCGGTTAGAGTTTTTACCACCCATGGTATAATGTCGATGTTTTCAATGAAATCGATAAAAAATATCAGCTACTGATTCTGTCGAGATATGCCGATAGCGATATTCCAATTGTAGTGATATCGTATTATTAAAGTAGCAATAGTCAAGATAATTACAGTTTAACTGTTATACCTACAACAAAATCACTAATAACAAAATATCATTGATATTACTACACTAGAAGTTATTAAAATTTTTTGAAATCAGAATAATGTTTACATGATATTCTTACTTCTAAATGTAAAGTTCATTTTTTAATTATGAAATTAAGCCATATAACTCTTTAGTAAGTTCCTATGAAAGTACAGCTTAGACCAAATAAGACTCTAAGATTCTCACAAGATCGAGATAGATCTCCATAATCACGTAGTGCTTATATTATACGTATTGAGAATAACACAATAAATAACAGGGATGCTCGATTACATTAAAACTGTCATTTTTTAATTATGGAACAGCAATCGTTATTTTTAATGCTTATCGATAAATTAAAGTTCTTTATTACGAACACTAGTACGAATCGCATTTAGGGTCCGAATCGAATCCTCAAAAATCGTAAATCGAATGCGGTTTGCTACCAAATAGTAGTCGATTGATTACTGATTGTATAATACCCATACAGTTAGCTAAACCCTTATATCTTACCGTTAAAGTTTATTTTAGCTGGGCAAAGCTACCTACTCATCAAAAGGCGAGTACAATGTGTGCTTTCTATTGCGCGCGCGCATAGAAGATTTCACCTCGATTGGTTATTTATATCAAGTGGTCAGACTGGTAGGTAATAGGTGTTCATGTTTTTTGTTATATACCTTTATTTTTATCTTATTATAAAAGAAGAGATATGCAAGCTATCCGATTATGTACAAGGCTAGATAAGGAAAGGTGTAGCTTTGATTTTTAGGGTTCCGTACCCAAAGGGTAACCAACGGGACCCTATTACTAAGATTCCGCTGTCCGTCTGTCACCAGGCTGTATCTCATGAACCGTGATAGTTAGACAGTTGAAATTTTCACAGATGCCGCTATTACAACAAATACTAAAAAATAGAATAAAATAAATATTTAAGGAGGCTCCCATACAAAAGACATGTTTTTTTCGCCGTTTTTATAGATAATGGTACGGAACCCTTCGTGCGTGAGTCCGACTTGCACTTGGCTGGTTTTTATTAAGGAATCGAAATTCCTCGAATAAGGAAAGAGTGACAAAAGAAATATTTGGAACAGAAATGGCATGTAGGGTTCAACAGCCAAATTATTGACATACATAGTACTGACTGAGGAAGTGCAAAGTCAAAAGCACCCAGAATAGAAGAGTTTGCGTATTGTATGTGTCGATTGATGCTTAAGGGCTGACCATATATTACGATTTTTGACGATTTTTGACACCCCCCTACAATCATCCTATCGTCATTATTCTATGACCCCACCCTCTCACTGATGTACTTTTCGTTATTTGTATTACAAAATCAATATTGTTGTTTAAACAATAGATTGTTTAATGTGGCAAGACCCCTCCATTATTGCCATCTATGCTCATGATATTACAGTCATCCGCAGACCAGCCTCCCCCCCCCTAATTTCAAATGACGTAATATAAGGACGGCTCCTTATGGAAGAAACGACAAATGTACTTTTCAGGTTCTTAAAAGTAGATGACCATCTGTGGTGTCTGGCAAAAATTTTGAATTAATGTTAAAATAAGAGATATTTATAAGAGAATAAAGTATATTACCTTGTAGTATTCTTGTATATAACAATTTGATTCTCATAACAAAAATGTTGAATTAATGTTAAAATTTTGAATAAGGGATATTATAAGAGAGTAAAGTATATTACCTTGTAGTATTCTTGTATATAACAATTTGATTCTCATAACAAAAATGTTGAATTAATGTTAAAATTTTGAATAAGGGATATTATAAGAGAGTAAAGTATATTACCTTGTAGTATTCTTGTATATAACAATTTGATTCTCATAACAAAAATGTTGAATTAATGTTAAAATTTTGAATAAGGGATATTATAAGAGAGTAAAGTATATTACCTTGTAGTATTCTTGTATATAACAATTTGATTCTCATAACAAAAATGTTGAATTAATGTTAAAATTTTGAATAAGGGATATTATAAGAGAGAAAAGTATATTACCTTGTAGTATTCTTGTATATAACAATTTGATTCTCATAACAAAAATGTTGAATTAATGTTAAAATTTTGAATAAGGGATATTATAAGAGAGTAAAGTATATTACCTTGTAGTATTCTTGTATATAACAATTTGATTCTCATAACAAAAATGTTGAAATAATGTTAAAATTTTGAATAAGAGATATTATAAGAGAGTAAAGTTTGTTACCTTGTAGTATTCTTGTATTTAACAGTTTGATTCTCAATACAAATATGTTGAATTAATGTTGAAATGTTGAATAAGAGATATTATAAGAGAGTAAAGTATGTTACGTATTTTTGTAAAAAACAATTTGATTCTCTATACAAGAGTGTTACAAATCCAAAATTTTCTATGTATTAACGTTTTATAGGTAACATACAAAAGAATTTATACGAGTTACACAAATATTTCTAATGTCCATGCTAATACGATGGATAACAGTAATTTTTGGTATATCATAAGAATTTAAAAGATAAGACAGGTATTAGCAGTATAGATATACTTAATATTAAAAGCAACCTACCTATAAGTAGTCACACAGGTATCTACAGACAGGTTCCTAGTTCTTAGACTAGAATGCTATGCACCTTGCAAGACCTAATGCATCCTTTACTGTCAGTTCATTGACTCAACCACCATTCACTATTTCCATTAGTTTCTAGAATTTTAATCTCTAGTCCAATCATAATTATTAGCATCCATTTTAAGTCAATAATTAAAACCAGACTTTTTGTTTCACAACCCAATCATTCTATATTCTCAAAGATTTGTTAATCTTAACAAGTTAGCAAAAATCCAGTTAAAAGAGTCAAAATGGCGCAATGTTAAAGGAAATGGCATAAGCTCTAGTAGATTTGCGTAACCGGCCACCTAACTCGGATGTCGTCGATTACGCTGAGCTCGCGGTGCCGTGTTTACATCGTTCCAGTGGCTGGGCAAGTCGGTGGAAAGCGAGACGGGTAGGCTGTTGAGTTGATATTAATTTACATTACACCTGTCTTTTGGTAGTGTCGTTGGTTTTGTTCAGTGATTAGCTTTGTGTGCATCATGCATGACCATCTTGACGGTTTTGATAGATGTATGTTACATTAATAGGGGTATAAGATTCACAGTCTTCTCTTTATTTTTTTTTAATCTGACATATACCTGATTTCGCACTTGATAGTTTCAAGTTTAGCGGTACCTAACTATGAAATGCAGTAGTGTGATTGGCTGATAAGTTTTTCTTTTACAAATATTATAAATATTTCTCAGACGCGAACGCGAGAATGAAGTGCGTATAAGTGACTGTCATCATACAGACATGGTATAACATTTTTAAAAATGAATTATCATATAAACTATAAAGCACTTCCTACTTGCTTAGTTATGAAAAAAATTGGTAGGATTACTTCTATTTGTTCTAGCACCTTGTTCTTGGTTTGTTATACCAAGTTTCGCTTACGAAAATGACATCCATAACGTCAACGTCAGCGTGATTAGTACCAAACTAGCACTGCATAGAACACGGTAATTAGGCTGCTGGTACATTGTTAATGTGAGAGTTAACAATTTAAAAAGCTAGTGATAATGAAAAATGTTAGTTCTAAATAGTAAACATAAATGACAAATATTAGCTTAGGTATTTTATTGTGTTATATGATCCTCGTAGTAATGATACAAAATTTCAATTTTATTGGCTCTTGAGATATACAATTTCGTAAGTGCCTAAATAGGCTTAAATGAATTTTATGACATCCATTTATAACAAATTAGCAATTCATGTGAGATACTAAGATTTATTCATACTTGTACAACAGTGCGGTGACATCTTGTTCTTTAAATAACAGGCCTTAAAACGACCAAGCTTTCATGTCACTTTATTGAGTGGCAATAAAGATTGGCTAATCACTCAATCAATTTGTCTTGTCCCTAAGAATAGTGTATGTACTAAATACATTATGTACAAAAAAATCAATTTAAATCTGATTTTACCGTCTCCATATTTTCAAATAGACAGAAAGAAAAATAACAGTAATAATTTCTGTTTTCTGATTTAAAAAATCAATATTTGTTTAATTTGTGTATTTGTTTAAGGTAAATATACAGCATTAATTAATTGTCATATGAAAAATTTAAACTTAGGCTTAATACACACGCCAGTGATGTTTCCACTGATACTTAATTTTGAACAATAAAATGATACATATTTTAAGCGTTCAAAATATG
Source organism: Ypsolopha sequella (assembly GCA_934047225.1). Lineage (NCBI taxonomy): Eukaryota > Metazoa > Arthropoda > Insecta > Lepidoptera > Ypsolophidae > Ypsolopha > Ypsolopha sequella. The sequence goes on from OW203993.1 coordinate 23,910,481, forward strand.
TTTATTAACAAACCCAAACATTGGCTACGACATAATTTTTTTGATATAATTTTTATGTCACGGCCACAAACGAGGACGGGACCTCCTTGGGGAAGCTCCACTTCAGTACGCAACCCGAATGAGGTTGGAGATCACATTGATATTTTTTCGAATTCATTAAGTGAGTTCACAAGCGCAAAATTATATCGTTTGTGCTATCTTTAACTTGTTTAGATTTTTGATTATTTGTTTTTTTTTTTTTATTTTTCGTGTATTTTTTAGATTGTTGGTGTTTTTTATATTTTTTATGTTAGATGTAATTCTGCCTTCGCTGTTGTATTAGGTTTCCTACCTGTCATAATAGTGTTAGTAGTAAAAATAAATAAGTGTCCACTGAGCAAAGGCCCCTTATTCCGACCCCTTTATTTTGCCCTATCAAAAATATAGTTGTCATAAAAAATATAGTTGTCATATAAAATATAGTTGTCATATAAAAATATATAGACGTCAGTCTCATCTATTCGAGATCATTACGCGCCGGTAGCACTTAACAACACGCGATCTAAACGAGGCATAATACGAAAGTGGTTAGAGTGGCATTTCTTAGATAATTTCTATGAAAATGGATTCTGTTAAGCATTTTCTTTTGAGTGACAAGTGACATGTTCTCCGGTGTATCATCAGGCGTAATAACCCTTATTCCCTCGACTTAAAATTGCAATTTGGTTCAATTGCAATAACAGGCGCATAACGCTGATGGAATATAAAGTATTATGCCTCTATATAATCTGGTATGTACTTACATATATACGGAGTATGCTACCGCCTCTCCATATGAAGCGTTTTTACGAAACGAGGAAGTCTATGGTTACCTGTAAAAAAAAGTTTTGCGTAAAAGACATAGCTACCAAAAGAGTTATTCAAAGTTCAAAGTTCTTTATTCCATTTGTCATATACATAGTTGTAATGTGTACAATGACACCCTGTTTGGGTACAGAAACATTTAGAGAGGGCTTATAAATTATATTTTCACACCACCTGCTCGACAATGTTCAATTACATATCATGCAACCTCAACGTAAAGTAACGCATTATATCTCAAGGGATATAAAGTTGGAAGTGATTTAAATTTGGAACGTCAAATTCGTGTGGAAACTCGTGGAAAACAAATGCCCATATGGGATTGTAAAGAGGTTTGTTCGAAAATCGAACTGGCCACCACAAGCAGAATTCAACAAAAAGAAAAAAAGCGTTTACAAAGAATGTGAAACAAAAGACGGTGTTTGGTGCTTTGATTGTCAGTGAATTTTATTGAATTATTAATGTTGATAAAAAATGTCGAGCTTTTTATTGTCTCGCAGAAGGTGTGAAAAGTAGAGTATGCTCCTCTGGAATAAAGCCTGTCTTTGTCTTGGGCAGCTTGAACCCCTCGCTTTACTCAGGACTCTATATAACTTTAACTCTATAGTCCCTCGTTACGCTCAGGGTTCAATACGCCGCCCGTGACGTTAGACACCGCTTTATTCCCTTAGTGCATAATCTACTATTAACTAACATATTTATAATGTATCATTTATAATGTATTCTAAGTGTATTGAAATTAATTTTATCACAATTTAGGTTTCTATTGTACGATCTTAGAACAAATACTTCAGACGGACAATACCTTAAAGAAAAAGAAAAAGAAAAAGAAATGGGGACTCTCATTTCTACAGACATTAAAGACACTAATTAAAATGTTCAAAGTAGAAGACATAACTTCATTCATAGATAAGACTAATATAAATGTATGAACCCAGTCACAGTCCAAGCTTTGGTATTAAGACGATTTCACATAGAGATATAATTTCTAATCCGTCGTCGATTCATTACGTATGCCAATAAAAAAACAAGACAAATTAAAGCTATGTTTACAAAGAGAGAGTGGGTAAAAAATAAAATAATTTATTTAAAGAAAGAAATAAAACTTGAGGATAATTCACGATTTAAGCAATTAATATCTTTAGGTCATTTTTTTTCATATAGGTATAATAAAAGGTTAAATATTTTTATTTCTATGCATAGATTGAGATTTTACTTTAGTTTTTCTTTTTTGTTATACTATGTTTAAATCAAAAACAAATAATGCGGTTTTGTTATCTATTTTTAGCCGTAAATAATTAAAACAGTGACAAGTCAAGATTTCTTCCGCAGTCTGTGCCAGCTTAATTAAAACAAAAAAAAAAACAAAATGGCGGCCAAAAAAGGTCCGTTCCGATTGACATCTGTCCGTTGAGACTTGTTCCGCGCGGTCGCACAAAATCAGGTATTACAATTAAATCAGATACCAGTCGCAGTAACAATCGATGATGATGTGTACAGACAGCAGGAGAAATTTAGAAATCATTCCAAAATAACATTGTTAAAAAGTTTTTATTGTGTACGACGAATAACAACGTGCGGGCTGTTTATTAAATCGCGTCATTTGACATTCCACACAAAAAATCTAAAATATTTTTAGAATATGATATCATTGAAGATTCCTGAGGTCCCAGATTTAAGACCGTTCTTGAATTATTTCTGTAGACATTTGTCTAGTATTTGGTAGACGGGCAGATGAACACCAAAGCTTCGCTATCATTTTCATATCATTCCATTTTTTAAAAGAACTCCAAACATAAATACTTAAAAGATAAAATCTATTATATTTATTAAATATTACAAACAAAATCTAAGTATGCTGAAACCTTGGAAAAAAGTAATTTCCTGGAATTCATCGGTAAGATAACCTGTTACCATCTTGTCCGCAGATGTTCATTTTCTATGACTATTTAGGTTTTACTATCGGCAAAATTAGCAGAAAATTAAAAAACGAAGTCATCAAATACCAGATTGATGAAATAAATTCGTTCATTTTATCACAGGAAATATTAATTTCCCATGATTATCAAAGACTTCTGTTTGTCACTAAAATATGCTAAACAGAACTAATATTTTTAATTTTTAGCTTCTGAAGGACAGGATGTGAGCAAATTATTTTCTTGTTATAAAATATTTGGAAAGACATCAAACAACGGATGGATGATTTTATCAGTAGAATAATTATTTTACTTTCTTTCATGCGCTAACGTCATAAATAATCCCTATACTCGTAATAATATAATAATAATAAAATATTTTCATTAGTTGCCTATCATTGAATCCAAAGAAAGTAAACTAAAATATCAACTTTTAACGAAAAAGACTTGCAAGTTAACATGAAACAATTTGTTTCGTTACTTAGTTTTTCTGCTGACTTTCCACTAAAAGTGACATAATTAATGATAGAATGATCCAATTGAGTCCGTGGCATGCGTATGCGCCGATCATTGTGGCTGCCTGCATAGACATCACTTTACGTAAGTTATCCCTTCAATTAAATCAATTTCACGTTTATTTCGAGGGGAAAAGAGTTTAGATGACTGGCTGTTGAAATGACGCCATCTTTGTTTAGTTTTGTCAACTTTCTACGTATACTATTCGTCGTATGGAGGTGTCGGATTGCCCAATACCAGTGCGGTTAGCACCGTCAAGTCGATAAATTGTTTCTACTGATCCCGTTTGTGGCTTTGATCGATATTTGAGATAAGGTTAAGGGCTAGGTGGTTTAACAAAATTAAACATTCAAAAGAATAAACTTGAAAGTCGGTTTTTGTTTGTAATTTTATAGCTCGAAAAGTATCTGGTCTCGATTAAACTGTTGCTGTGAGATAGTTCGGGGTAATTTAAGGGCACACCGAGCGTTTGCTATTGTTTCTGTCTTTTTGTTTACGTGTAAAAAGTAAAGAAAATAAACAAACTTTTGCACTTGTTCATTATATATATTTGTTCATGATTAATTATAAAAATATTGGATTTAGGTAACATCACTTTACATTTTTATTGACTATTTTATAAAAAAATAATCAAGTTGATCTCTTAACCGCGTTTTTGAAACGAACGTTTGAAAACAAAAACAAAAGAGGGTGGAAAACATTTTTTTTTGACAAAAGTATAAATCTTAATACATTGTTTAAGGTGGAATCCCTAGATAAAAGATCGATAAATCAAATATATTTTCTTCAATATGAGGAGAGACCTAGTTTCTTGCAATGAACCCTTGAAAACCTGGTGTTATTGATGTTCTAGCGTCAGGTGTCCCGTTAAGGTACTACCATCTTATTTGCAAACGCTCTCCCGAAGTTATTCGGAGGAGAGTAAGAACAGCTCATCTGGGTAGGCCACTGTTTGGGACCGACCGACCGATCGCAGGAAAATAACAAATTTCGTCAGTTTACAAACGGCATCGTCAATTTCCAAGCGCTCACTGTTTTGCAATTTGCGTCATCGTCGTCATATTGTAGAATTTGGCATTTCAAAATTTGCCTATAGGCATATCGTCATTTCCTGTTGACGCTCCGCTCCGTTTTTGACTTTTTCGTAAAAGACTTTCGATTTCGGCTTTTTAGAAAATGACAAAGCATTTTAAAATTTGCCTTCGGCAAGTCACAAAATAGCGAGCGTGTAGAAACTGACGAGGCCGTTTGTAAACTGACGAATTATACAATTTGACTGCCACAGATCTAAATTGCTGGTCGTTAAGGGCAGCGGCATCACTGGTGCGAAGGTTTCGGCACCGCGTTAACCAAATAGGACCACCAAGAGTGGCGAAATCTTGGAAAGGCCTATGTCTAGCAGTGGACAAAGACAGGCTGATGGATGGATGGATGGAGCTCAAAATGTAGATTTAACAGATAAAATGAGGTCCCAAATCTTTTCACGTCACGGCCTTTTGGAAAAAAACAGAAAATCTTATCTCAACAACTCTTACTGTAATATCTTTATCTACTACATCACTAAACAACAAACTCAACTCCATCAAAAGATTTGTCGATCTCGATCCTAAAATATACATAAATACATAATGGGATTTGACCATAGACGAATACAGCCTACAGACTCCTCATAATAGGCGACCGATTTCTGTCAACACATCTGACTGAACCAGCAGATACAATTCGCTAATCCAAAATTACATGTTTCGATAAGCCAAACCAAAATGGCTTCTATATTCACTACGTTAATCTTCATCTTCGGGAAAGATAAGTTTGTGGCGCTATGCGTAAGATTGGAAGAGCTGTATTGTCTATGGATTTGACAGACAAAATGTCTCGACTGCACCAGAAATTCTGTCATGCTTCTAAATTCATACAAAACAAAAGTGGACGAGAAAATACTTGGTCCGTTTTTCATATGAATGATTATGGTGGTAAATGAAAGAAGTACGTTAGCAAATGTTACCCAAAATCATAAATCCAAAATTCAACAATTTTGTGCAATCAGCTACACTGTTTTAAAATATTCATTATTTTACGATACCTCTTTTTCACTTGAATTTGGAGAATAAACATGCAAAAATAAATGTAAATTACAAATAAACGATTTCATCAATTATCACAAATAAAATCCATCAAAAGATTTTTCAAATTCGTGACTCTGAGAAAATAATACAAAAAACGAAAACCAGGTGTTTTATGAAAGCCTAGCGCCTTTGCCTAGTTATTATGAATTAATAGGCAAGTTAGAATAAAAATAATTAGTCTAGTCAATTAAAAAACAACGGGGCTTTCTCTAATTACCCCGTCGACAAAAACATTATAAAATGTAACAATTTAATGGCCAACAATATAGCGCTATAAATTTCAAAGAACTTAATTTTATAACCTGTTTTGTATCCGTGGCAAGACGGCAATTTTGCAGCTATCGATGAAAAAAGTTATTACAACTAGAATAGAAAATATTTAACACTTTAACAACTACTTTGTTATTAATAAACAAAAACATTTTAACTACATGCATTTTTGGTTTAACCAAAACATAATAGTTATTCTTACGTTTACAAATTGAGATAACAAGGAGATTTTTTTTAATGCTCGTTGATAGATCTAGTACAATTTTTTACTTTTTGTTTGTACAAAAAAACAAAAATTCTTTGGACATTTCTCATTCTTAAGGGGGAGTTCCGCCAAACATGCTTTCACGGATTTGTCTACTGATCTGACTACAAAATGTAAATATTTTTACCACAGTAAGAAAATCTAAGCGGCCTGTCCATTTTTTTTCTTTCATTATTTTAAAAGAAATACTCCAATATTCAACATTTTTCTCGTACTTCCCACTTCTTTAAAAAGATCAAAAGTAAAAAAGAAATAAATGTGTGTGTATAGACAAACAAAGTGATTTATCGTTTTTTTTTCTGGATAATAAAAATAACATAATGTTAAACCTGAAAGATGCACGATGTAGTTCACCTATACACATATATTATTTAATAACTTATATTACATTAAAACTGACCTGTCATAAGTGTATCTGTTACACTTACATTACATAAATAAATATATTTCATTTCATATTTCACCTTTTTAACTTATTACAAAAAAAATGTATTTACCGGTACCGTCCCTTAACATAATATAAAAGATTACTATTATTTATTTTTTTAAAGTTATATTGTATATATTCGGTAGAGCTGAGGCAGTTTTTATTATCAATTTATTTATAGAGTCTACTTTAGTTATTGAAAACAGAACACGTTTCTATCCTTTTATATACCTTAAAACTAATGATCATATAAAAGTGTTGTGAAAACATGACAAGACGAAATCTCGGTCAACCATGTTTTGCTATCATAAAATATACAATTCGATCTGAATATCCCACGGATAGATTATCATGAATCATCAACACTGGCCCACTGTCAATCATTATATAGTAGAAGATTATTAAATTCTTTACAATGTATAATCTACCGTCTTATAAGTGCGTATTTAAACGCTTTCTAGCCACATAACCCCCAAAGGCGGTTTACTAATATAACCAAACCGTTATTTCTAATAATTGGTCAAGTAAAAGCTGTTATTTTGCAAATAGCTCGTATATTGGTTTCGTATTAGCCAATATAGTAGGCAGATAAGTATAAGGTAAGTAAAACGAACAATAGCATACGAAATGCCTTAAGATAGAAGAACTGTTAAAGTAATAAAGAAATAACACTAAGTTTTTTATCGTGAAACTAGCAATTATCAACAATCAAACAATAACCATTCAATCGCAAGCTTAACAAAATGCTTAGTTAAAGGCTTCTATGAGATCATATTTTATCTAGAATGATTGTTAATTGCTTAAAATATAGCCATTCCTTGATTTGCACTTGTAAAGTATTCGTATGAAACTTAAATGTCTAACAAAAAGTTTGGTAATTTGCAACTAAATATGTATTTTTTTTTCAATTAAATGATGAAAGTGGTGAAATAAAAGGACATGATCTTATTAAATTATTATTACATACGGCTTGAACACTCACGTGTGATTGTTGTTGACTATATGCCAACCGTTTCACCAATACAATTTCGGCATTATCAAGGCGAGTGTCGTTCTTAGGACGACGACGCGGCGTTACGAACGACACTCGCCTTGATAATGCTGAAATCGTATCGGTGAAACGGTTGGCATATAGTCAACAACAATCACACGTGAGTTTTCAAGCCGTATGTAATAATAATTTTGAGATGATCTTGTTAAGTTTCTTGCACTTCTTCTTAGCAAGACCAATCGAATGGGTGAAGTTAGGCATGTATTTATAGCATTTAGGATACATTTTATTTACCTATTATTTATATAATATATATTTAACATTAGATATACCTTAATTTAATTCATGTACGTTTATTGTTTTATTAAACATAGGTAAGCTCCAAATATAATTTGATGTATTTTAAAACGTTATATTTAATAAGCTTGATTGTTTAATTAGTCAACTTTCTTTAAGTGTATATTATAACGTATATCTTACATTGCAAAATAAATTAGTCATTCCCATACTCAAGTTAAAAACGATATAAAACGTTTACCACCCGTTAATTTTTAAAAGAAAATAAACAAATTTATTACTAAAACTAATTAATTAAAGCTATTACTCTATATTTTGACACAAGATCTCTATAAAATATGCGGAATTAATCACCCAATTTTCTAAAACACGACCGCATAAATCTTTCCAGAACTCTTTCTTTCCATTAACAGCAGTCATTCATTAAGACCACCAACGTACAGATAACCCATTCCATTAAAATATACCGACAAAATATTATTTATTATACCATTTGTATTGTTTCAATTAGAAATACCGAATTAAACCATGTCCAGTGACGCCCAAATTGCCATATCTGTGCGCCATAATTTAAAATGGCTTTCTATTGTATCGTTGTTATGAAATATATTATCAATAATAATAGATACTCCCCTTAAGAGGCCCCTTTACGCCTGGATTTTTCTTGAGATTCATAAAAAAGGTAAAAACTGAATGTGAAGTCAATAGCTTACTTTCTTATATTTTGCTTCATAAGTATTACGTTTCTATAGAGCCCAAAAAGCAAAATTTCATGAAACACCATCATAATAGCAGTCAGGATATCGTAAATATTGCCTCGTTTTTACGCAAAGTTTGGCAACTTGCATAATTCTTATCTATACTGGAAATAAAAAAGAGAGAAATACAGACGTCGTTCATGTAGAGAAGACTAAGTTTATAAACTTTTCTATAAATAAACAGTTACCGTTTCATGAAAAACAGTTTTTACCTGAAACCGTTTCACAAATTCGATGCTTTTTGTATATCTCGTCATCTTGCATATGTTGATAAAAAATGGGTCGGAGTGGGTCGGGAAGGGAAACATATATAAAGATGTGTGCAAAGTTTCATTGATATCAATGCCATCAGGACGTTACAAACACCTACAGCATTTATATGGCAGCTGAGGGAGATGATGGCCCACCTTAAGCAATCGGTTGAATGGCTTGAAGACGCGCCTATCTTGTGTTACTGTACCCATTTATTTTAGTTTTCGATTTGTTTGCTCATTTCTAGTTGTGTTCGCCATTCGTTGCTATTTGGAATATTTAATATAATCTCGTCAAATTTACGAGGTATCACTTATACCAAACAAGTTCTGTAAAAATAGGTATTAATTATTTATTAATCTATTGCGTTCTCGTAATCGCTAAGACAATTGATCTTAGTCTAGATCAGGGGTCTACAAACTTTTTTGCTTAACGGCCACACTGATTCCTCAACTAAGTTGCGAGGGCCAATACTACAATAGTTCATGATTCCAAAATACTGTAGTTTATATGGTTTAGCCGGTCAGGGTCAGGATATATTGTGCAGGTCGCAGGATTGTTCTCCACTCCGTTCGCAATTTCAGTTGGTACTTCGGGCAACATTAACCATTGCAACGGAGTTAGCTGCAGCGCGTGCTGTGCGCAAACCTTGAAATAGGGGCGTAAATAATATTTTTATAATAACGCTACTTTTAGATATTTTGATACTATTATAAATAGCAGCACGTTTATATTACACATTTGTGAATTTTAAATAAACTATAGCGCGGTCCCGCCAGCGACCGCGGGCCGGATTAGTTGTGCTCGCGGGCCGGTTTTGGCCCGCGGGCCGTAGTTTGGAGACCCCTGATCTAGATCGTGGCTCAGACAAACTTCAGATACCGTATGTTTGTAGTGGGGTTGTACTATACTAGAGTCGTAAATTTTTTGACGTTTTATTTTACATGGATACCGTTTGTTTGTAGTGGGGGTTGTACCAACACCGTCAACGTACACTGATAGTAGGTGTTGGTTGTACTTTACCAGAACCGCGTCATCTAAACTATTTTTAGATGTTTTATTGTACACGGATACTGTTTTGTTTTTAATGGGGGTTTTGCTATACCAGATTCGTCATCTAAACAATTTGTTGACGTTTTATTTTGCATGGGCATGAATTCTATCAGAATGGTCTCTGATGCTGGTCATTAAATGTCAGAGCAAGGTCGTCCAAATTTTGGTAGCTTTTCGTGGCTCAAAATTTGCCTTTATAAATAAGAGTTACCCAATTAAACGTCAAAAAACTGATAAGATGCCGACTGTAGTATACACATACTTTTTTATATTATTTAAAACTTCGGCTGGTAGTCAAGGCAACCAATTTGTGTTTTGATTGATACTAATCCTGCTAATCCAACTTGTCTGTCTGTCCAAAATACTTACTGTGGGCTGCCGGAGATCTTACAAAAAGACATGAGGTATGGGATCTATTGGTATGGGAACTAAGAATGGATGTGGCATACACAATGTATGAGGAACATTATAATTCTTCTTCTTCTGAAAGTGCTTCATCATTGAAGGGTCGTCTCTATTCCTTGTATGTCTGATTACAGCTGCCGCGGTTTTGACACTTATCCATTCATTGCATAACGTTGACATTTCCTTTCTACCAAGTCTTTTCTTTCCTTCCACCTTGCTCATCATTTTTTAATTGTTCATGTCGCAAAACATGGCCCAAATTTGCGATTTTTCTCTGCTTGATTGTACTGATGAGTTCTCTTTTCTTATGTTTATGTCGTGGTCATATCGTAGAATTGACCATTTCATGATCTGATCGGCCATATCATAAAATCTGTTGAAACTCAAGGGGTTCCCTCGCTCGGCTCCGCTTCGCTTGGCTCCCCAAACTGATTTACGTGTAAACCTAACAAGCTCCTCCTTGCTCCGCTTCACTCCGCTTCGCTCCGCTCGTCGTCGCACCTATTTTTGACTTCTGGTGAAACGTTTTTGATTCCATATTTAACGATCTGCCCACGACATATACTCATCTAAGGACTTCTTCTTTTTCTTTTTCTAAGATCCTTCTTTATGGTCCATGACTCACACCAACAGAGGATGACAGGCCATTTATAACAGTCAAGAAGTCTAGTGCCAATTATTTATTTTCCAAAAACTATACCAACACAATTAAATTTCCATGAGTTGTCAAAAGAAAGAGAAAAAAAAATTAGTTTTTATAACATTTTACGAAAAAGTTGTTATTCTTGTGGCCCCAGATCAAGTGAGCTTGACTCGTGGGTGCCAAGTACCAAGTAACAAGTACCAAGTAACAAGTAACAAGTAACAAGTAACAAGTAGCTCGACCTTGCAATATATGCTTACAATACATGATTTCGCTGCCTATGAGGAATGTTACTTTACTTCACCATGTTATTGGGCAAGCTTGGCTTAATAGTAGTTTATGCTACTAGGGCGAAAAGGAATAAATTACGAGGACGATTTAAAACACGAGCGTAGCGAGTGTTTTAAACGTAACCGAGTAATTTATTGCTTTTACGCCCGTGTATCATACTACGTTTTTCAATGCATAGTGTGAGGAAATGAAAACAAATATAATCTTGTGAACTTTAAATTATAATTGGCTCAAAAGGACTGTATCCAGAGCCGTTAAACAGTGAAAAAAAAAGTATAACATCTATGGTACACAGGAAAGGCTGCAGGTTAGCCAACCATTGTAAATAAATAAAAAAAAAAAAAAAATAAAGCCCTAGGGCAAAATAATCGACTTTTTGTTCGGTTTTGATGCATAAAAAGTGGGCCTTTACGAGCACATGCATTGAAAAAATATGTATGACATACATACAGTTGAAGATAGGAGAAATATAATAAGCAAGGATTCGCCTTGAAACTTAAGGCGATTACCGTCGCCAAATTAGCAGCTCGATGTTTGTCTGTACGAATATCGACGGAAACGACATTGAAATAACGTTCATATCAGCGCGCAATGCGTAGTGGCTGTTACGACGCTCGCTGCGTCCTTGATAGGGCGAAATAGGGGAAAATAATACTTTTCACCTGGACGTGATTGTTCGATTGAATAATCCTATGTTATTTTTATAGCTATCAAGTTTATCTATTTATCAAAGTATAAATGAATTAAATGCACTAAGTCGCTTACGAGCAGTAGGGAGTTCAAGTCAAAAAACACCATTCAGTTAAAACAATTTTTCATATAGAAGTTTTGGTGCTATGAAAAAGAAAAATGTTGCATATGTTGTCGTAGAGTTAATAATCCATAATACATTTTTTTCAATATTTTTGATTTGGCCATAAAAGAGGAGTAAGCTTTAGAGAGTTCCCATTTGGCGATATTAAGCACCTTAATAAGGTGATTCGGCGCTAATTATATTTCTTGAAATATACTCGTATAACTAAACCCACATCCAACACGATCCCTCTTCTTACCTCTGCGATAAAGTAATTATCTCGAGTACTACTAACACCGTTACTGCGCCCGCGTTTGTTTTTTTACCAGAATTAACGGGTTACCTTCGACAATACAGCCTCTCTACACACCTGTAGATACAAAACCTACTTTTACGGGGTGACAGTAGATACATACAAAACATTTATTGAAAGGAGCACGGGCTTGGCAATTCATTGCTCCCTACATTATTGATACAGAGTTAATTTTTTGTTATTTAAGTTTGATATATTTTTATCTAGTTTAGTTTGTAATATATTTATTTTATTATTTAATGCATTAAGTTCTTCAATGTTATTTAAGTTTTTAGTTAAGTTACTCTAATTTATTGTGGATTTCTTAAATAGATTTTTTTTACATATATTTAATGTATTTACAAAAATACCTAGCATGCTCTTCGCTCCACTCGTAGTCGTACTTAAATAGTAGTTTATGCTACAAGGGCGTAAAGTAATAAATCACGAGGACGATTTAAAACACGAGCGTAGCGAGTGTTTTAAATGTAACCGAGTAATTTATTGCTTTTACGCCCGTGTATCATACTACATTTTTCAATGCATAGTGTTAGGAAATGAAAACAAATATAATCTTGTGAACTTTAAATTATAATTGGCTCAAAAGGACTGTATCCAGAGCCGTTAAACAGTGGAAAAAAAAGTATAACGTCTATGGCACACAGGAAAGGCTGCAGGTTAGCCAACCATTGTAAATGAATTAAAAATAATAATAATAATAAAGCCCTAGGGCAAAATAATCGACTTTCTGTTCGGTTTTGATGCATAAAAAGTGGGCCTTTACGAGCACATGCATTGAAAAAAAACTTAAATGTCATAGTGTGATCTGATAATGTATGTCCAAGCTGGATTGTAGAATAAAATGTGTTACAAAACTACAAATTCTTAAAAAGTCTTTTCAGCAAAAAGTCGAATGCGTGTTAGGTTGCTGTTTTGTCAAACAACTCTTTTAGTGGTTTTGTATAACCCCGTGCTTGGAAGGCAGATATTTACGTGTCTGCATTTAATACTCTAAGATTCTATACATATGTATTTATGTAGCAGGGAAATGAAACTACCTCACTCATCTCATTACGAAACCTCCAAAGTCTACAAACAGAACACTTGAATTCAAAATTCACTCAATAATTATTCAACAAAACCTTATTACCTATGCATTGTGTATGTTGCCATCGCAAAGTTTCCATTGGTTTCTCTAAATTATAATTTTAAAGTGAAACATTTTAAAAATTTGAATTCTTTGTAACCAATGTAAACTTTGCGATGGCAGCGTACACAATACATAGGTAATAAGGTTTTGTTGAATAACTATTTAGTGAATTTAGAATTTAAGTGTTCTGTTTCGATTAATTAGAAAAAGGCAGGTTTTTCACAATTCGGCTGCGTAACCGCTCTTAAGCAGATCTGGGGACCTAAAAAGGCCAACTTGGGTGAATCATGAAATGATTTGAAAGTAGGATAGTGTCAGAGTTTCTTCATGCGTGCAAAAGAGACGGCATTATAATAGAATCATAATATGATTCATCCAAAGCGGCCTTTTTAGAGGACCTCCTTTGGAGATCACCTTCTTTGGAGAGTTTAGAACCGCAAGCTTCCCTTTAAAACGCGCGCAAAAGCAGTATTTATTTTATGAATTTTTAAGAAACTAATTTTTTGTGATTGCTAAGCAGCTAAACATTAAATAAACAAAACAAAATGTCACGGCACTAAAACACGCTTCTTACTTAAAGCTTAAAGAAAAAATTGCTAAACAAGGCAGGTGTTTCAGAGGAGAACATAAAAATGTTTAAATTTACATAATTCTGTTGTTAAAATGATTAAAATCTCTCGTTATGTGTGAGAATACAAAGACCCGTTGCTCTTTGAGTTTATATCCAATTATAGGGTTCTGTACAGGATGAAACCATATTATGGACTTTTTAATCTCGAAAATGGGACAGTTAAATAAATTAGGCCAGTTGCTAGGTAAGCAAGACAAGATTTGTGGTAAAATTTTAAAGCATAAAGGTATAATAAATATTTTGTGAATAGGAATGTATTATATTGTAAGAGATCTGTTACAGGTCTCTATGTTTTTAATAAATCTGGCTCCGTAGCACAGTGTTTAATCGCGCGCGACGCCACTTAGTTGAATCACAAATGCGAAGAGTGTGACACTGTTTAATCGCAAAAACATCGTGCTGGTTGGTACAATTTTTTCCGTTTTCTTTCCAAACTGACTTACCTACTCCTTTTTTGTCTCTCTGAACTTTCGTGTGTATATCTGGTATTATAGTAGATATACTTTTGGGCAAATAATTTCCCTATGCATAAAAATATCATAACAACGCGACCGTCCATGAACATTTCAAATTAAAATAAAATGCAACGTATTTTTGTGATTTGCCTACATGTTCATTACAATTAATTGCAACGGAACCCGTGGATTGACTACAACGAAAACTTTACACTGTTTAATTTCTTGGAATCGTCAAGAATTGATTACGATTTCGGTGTGTTCTCATCTATGACATCATCGATGAGAAAATTTGCGGAGCTATCTAATTTTATGCAACCACAATTCTCTAGTCTTTAGTTAACATATCTTCACGATATGAATCTCCGAGGGGGTGTCAGAGGTGTTCCCAAGTGTGAACTGTGAAATGCAAGTCACAGTCCACAGTTGGTACACCCGCTTTTCACCAACGATTAATTTAATACATCCCAAACGTGGTGGTGACCCCTATCACCGTAATTCAGGCACAAATAGACCAACAGCCTTACGTGATTTCCAAAGTACGCATTCTGAACCCAAATTGGGGATCGAACCCACGGCCTCTGGGTTAGCAGGCGAGCGTTCTTGCACTCAGCCAGAGAAGCGGTATAGTTGTACTCCGACAAAAAACAGCAACCGTTACGAAGGCACGGTGTCTTTTCGTCTAACCGTGTATAGTAACGTAGAAACTACTTACTGATAGGTGTGCAAAATTAGATGTGACTTCAAATTCAAATTCACGAAACCACTTGCTAAATGTTGAGGGAAAACACTGTGATTACCTGCATGTCCCAAAAAGAGTTGCTAGCGCTGATCTCGTTTTTCCCGATTTGGTAGAAATTTCCTAAAATCCCTTCTTAGCATCTACATATTAAATGTATACATATATAGGTGTAAACATTTTATTTTACAACATATTTTATAAAACAAAATAAACATCACCTATCGATGTATGTACGAGGGGATATGACACTGTGACCCTAAGATTCAGGATTACCTAAACTAGAGAACAGGATAACTCCCTGGGTACTTAAAATAATTACTAAAGACATAGAATAAAATATGTAAGTCGTGTACCTAATTTTAAGGATATTTTTGTAAAGAAATAAACAATTATTATATTATTATTATTACATCATAACCTACAATCCAAATTTAATGTTCCTAGATCCAGCCGTTTAGCATGGGCGGTGATAGATCAGTTACACAGTCAGTCAGGTATTTTTTTATAAATATCGCAGATAAATTGTCAAAGCCGTAAAATTATAATTTTACGGTAGTTTTTTGTTAGGTTTCTTACAAACTAACCTAACCTTACCCAGTGAAATTATAATTTCACGGCTTTGTCAATTTACCTGTGACTTGTGTATGTACTATTAAAAACGGATTTGACACGGATATTGCCGTATGGTCAACAAAAACATACGTAAGTGTCAAATCCATAGCTTTCTCATTTTCGTAACATATTAATAGATTTTCTCTCTTAACAAAACCAAAACGCGTGACATGAACTCTTTAGCTAGGTGTAATAAATAACAACGTGAGGTCATAGGGTACTGTTAACATACTAAATAAAGAGTCGTATATCTTATCTTTAAGAGATAACATCGATTCTAATGATAGCTGAGAAAGATGTATGGGCACCACTAGTTACTCACCATGGCTTTGCTTACACCGTTTCGTTATTTCAATGACAGGTGTCTAGGCAAGGTTTGAGTGTGGGACTTTCCAACTAGAAAGACTTAGACATATAAGGTCTTTCAATTGAAATGGAAAGTAATTTAGGAGGTGATTCAGTATCGTTAATACATCACATTCCACTGCAAAGTACATTTTTTTGCGCGAAATTTTTCTTCACTTGTCCATACAAACTGAGTCAGCTGATCGGACCACTTTGTACTGAGAAGTGAAAAAAAAGTTCGCACAAAAAAAAGTGCTTTGCAGTGGAATGTGTTGTATTAACGATACTGAATCACCTATTAAATTACTTTCCATTTAAATTGAAAGACCTTATATATGACTGAGAAAATGTCGGTAAAGTTTACATTGTACAGAAAGCATGGGTACTGACTACGTAAAGTCTATTTCTACGGCCGGCAGCTGGAAAAATTGTACGCGTCAATGGAAAACGCAAATTGCTGTGTTTCGTGGTACAGGGTCTAGTACAAAATACGTAAAGGTCATTGACCGATTTTCTAGCTGCCCTAGAAATAGACTTTCGATATAGTAGTGATATTGGTTGATGTCGTCCAAGGATGATGGAGACAGGTAGACAACGACGTTTTCCTCATGTGATAAATTCCTCCTGTCTTTTCCTTCATTTTTCATTTTCTTTAATTAAGTATTTACGTTTGCAACTAAAAGGATAAAAATAAGATAAAATAAAATAGGTAAATAAAAAGAAAACATTATCTTGCTAAGTTTCTTGCCCGTTTTTTTAGCATGTCTACGTGACGAAATTAGGCATACATTTATTAAAATTTTATTTATATATCAACTTTGTTGAATTTATTACATTATGTAGAATGTTTATTTCTATGTTTTATGTTATTTTATTATACATATGTATTTCCCCGTCTTATAATTAGATATTTTTTTTTACATTTTTGCGTTATTCCACAGACAGACAAACATCAAGGCTTTTATCATTTTCCAATTTCCCAAGATATTATGCAAGAATTTATTTTCTCATCATCAAAATCAAACTGGTGTTATTTGTCACACGATTCAGCCACTGCCACAAAAGCACGATTATGATTGGCTAGATCAGGACATGCTTTTTGAACAGACAGACAAATTTTGTCTTTTTAACTTTTGTAGAAAGACTATCGATAAAAATGTTCTTATCGAATGATACGAAAGAAAGATGCATGGGATTTGTACTCGATACTTTAGCCAATGGCTACGATTTATTCTTTATAAAAGATGGAGGGTTAAGGCTTTTTAATTATCAGAATATTTCTTTTGTTTTGAAGAAAAAAGAGGTAATTTATTGGGTTTTTGGGTTAGAAAGTGACATTAATATTTAGTTATAACAACTTCTCATAAAACCGACTTTGTTCTCCGCAAAAAAAAAACAAAACCTTCTTGTTAAGGCGATATGTAAAAGTTTTAGCGTCCCTGTTACCCCATATGCGAAAAAACCCTCAGTGCGAGAGGGACAGATTCGAGGAAAAATAGCAAAACGTCGGTTTTTTATTAATATAAAATGTACTAAAGTTGCTATCAAAATTTCGTTTAACCAGCGGGCCTATTATGTATCTCTAGTTGCCTTCTGGATTGGGTGTCTATCATCAAAAACATAGATATACTATCGAATTCCGATTGTCTAAGGGCATGTTAGCACTTGAAGTGACGACACAGTTCGTAAATAGTTCAATACCCACTAAAAGCAATTTTGAAAGTTTAGTTTTTATCTATGTTTTTGACGATAGGCACCCTGTCCAGTTGGCAACTTAAGATACAGAATAGGTCCTAGATACTGTTAAAACCTATATAATAAAATATAATCGCAGTCCATAATATGTCATTCCAAATTGTCAAACCAGGAGAAATGGTGTCGAAAAACACCTCATTTCAATAAATATTTGTATCGAGCCGAATTTCTCCAATCGCGTTTCTGTTATAACAGATCCCTACAAAAAGATTCCAAAAACAATATACTATTTTATCAAAATAATACATTCTTTACAGAAGTAGATATGAAAGTTCTAAAAGTGTCCATTTTTTCCGTAGCGCCTTAAGTTTCTTGCCCAGCTCAGCAAAACTATAATAGAATGGGTGGAGTTAAATATTTATTTAACATATCTATCAACTTTGTTGTATTCATTGCATGTGTATAATATTTTTATTCCTATTTTTTACTTATTTAAGTGTATAATTTAAAATTTTAATACTTTTATTTTATTTTCCGTAATATATTATTTTTATTGTATTCTATTATATTTTTTAAGATCAAAACCGACTTGTAAGACTTGTATGTATATTATGTACAGTGGAGACCTCATCAAGCTATAAACTTGCAGTACGACATTAGCCCTTACAGCAGTGGCGTGCACAGAACTTTTTGCTGGAAAAGCAAGCAATTTGTCAAGAATAACAATAAAAAAAATATGAAAAAATTTAAATATCACTTTGAAAAAAAAAAGTTTGTATAGGAAATTTTCACTCTAGGGTAGACATTGTCTACCCTGGCGTCATACAAATTTTTTTTTTCAACGTGTTATTTAAATTTTTTCATATTTTTTTTATTGTTGTTCTTGACCAATTGCTTGCTTTTCCAGCAAAAAGTTCTGTGCACGCCACTGCCTTACAGAGAAGAATATAAGATAGGTACAAAGTCCAATGTGTCTTACTTGATGCGGTCTCCACTGTACCTATATTGCAAAATAGACTATTTGAACTTGAACTGAATTAAAATATGGATATAGACTGAATACTGCATACATGTAGAGTTGCGTGTCTGCTTAGTAAATGAAAGTAGGAAACAATCACCAAAGATTAGACAAAATTATCCTCACAGTTACCTTTCAAAAGACACATTACATATCGCATTACACTCAATCTCATTCCATAATGGACAAGCCGCAAACAAGAAGACAATTTGTGGAAGGCTCAGCATGCAGATGAAGAATCGCTAGCAGATGGCTACCTCCAGCCTTATCATTGTAAAGTGGGCTAGGTGTTGCCAGGCTTTCACTTTCTACTTACCTCAAAACAATCGATGTTCGTTGGTCGCTTCAAAAAATACAACTACATGTTTGTTATTTTTCAATGCAAGTGCTCGTAAAGGCCCACTTTTTATGCATCAAAACCGAACAGAAAGTCGATTATTTTGCCCTAGGGCTTTATTTTTTATTTTTTTTATTTGTTTACTATGGTTGGCTAACCTGCAGCCTTTCATAGACGTTATACTTTTTTTTCCACTGTTTAACGGCTCTGGATACAGCCCTTTTGAGCCAATTATAATTTAAAGTTCACAAGATTATATTTGTTTTCATTTACTCACACTATGCATTGTAAAATGTAGTATGATACACGGGCGTAAAAGCAATAAATTACTAGGTTACGTTGAAAACACTCGCCACGCTCGTGTTTTAAATCGTCCTCGTAACTTATTCCTTTGCGCCCTTGTAGCATAAACTACTATTTTTATCTTGATATTTTTGACCAAGTTTTAGTAGTTTTGGAGAAATCGTAAAACCATATCCGGCACAAAACAGTATGCATAGAGTAATACAGCATCTGTAAACTGCATTAATAATTTCTATTGCTTTAATTGTCCAGTAAAAAAAAAATATATGTCACTAAAATTAGGGTGAGTGTCAATCATTAATTTTTCCTCTTGGTTATTGTCGCATAATGATCAACATATATCTCTTTTTAGGACCAACTTTTTTTCTCTATCTATGGATAGATAGACTGCAGTTATACTATGGTATAACACTAGAACATTGGGGCTTATTGAACACCGGTTTACTTGTCTTATCAAATGTACAAAATATTTAATGTTAAAACCGTCCGTGAAACGTGGATCTATGAGGGGGACTGTTACTTACATTTTCATACTTGGAAACACTTCTGACTCCCCCCTTTTTGGGGATGTATTTATGTCAAAACCGACTATATGATAACATCCATACGTTATGGCAAACGATATACAACGTGTAACAGAATGTTGTAACCATATTTGAAGAGCTTATTCAGTTAATGATATAGAATAACTTTTACTATGGAGACAACCCTGAAATCTCAAAAAAAAAATCTACCCTTCCATACATTACGTCCGAGCGGCATTATATTTATCTATGAAACAATAAATTTTTTTTTTCGATATACAGGGTCTGTTCCATAGTAAAAGTTGTTCTACATCATTTACTGAACAAGCTCTTCAAATATGGTTACATCTTTCTGTTACACGTTGTATATACCTCATTACCCGCATTAAAATGGAATAAAAAATCACAGATGTACCCAAAATAAAAATTATGGCGATTACAGAAATCCCAAAAAACGCATCCAAAACTTTCCCTAGATAAATCGGTGAACATTTTTGCCTGGCAACTCTGCACCAGTAGGTAATTTGCTGGACTTCCTAGTACCCTCATCTAGTGAGGTATTAGATAATACAGACATGTTAGCTGGTCCTCATTATACCTTGATTGGACGGGAGGTAACGGGATTGGCGGTTTTTTACCTCCGTGTCTGGTTATAATCGTTAAGTGTGAAATATCTTGGTCTATGGAAATAGTAACAAAAAAAAACAGTGAATGTACTAATCTTTTACTTGTTACTTTTGTGTCAGAAAATGATAAAAGTATCTCGACTGTTTTACAAAGACAGTGTCAAAAGTCTTTTTGTTTCGCGTCTCTGGTCTATTTATTATAGCATTTATTTAATACACCTACCCTGTTTAATTTTGTTAAGGGGCTCCACAATGCTAAACATCAGTTTTGCATTGGAATCAGTTCCGTCAATGTAGACGGTAAAAATTTGAAAAAAAAATATGGTGTTTTTTTGACTCAACACATTTATTAATTACACTTTATAAATTAACTTAAATTCAATCTTCTTTTAATTATAATACCTTCAAAAAAGCATGAACTTCAAGAAAAAAGCGATTCAGTATCCATATTTCAAAACCGATTGAAACAAGACCAACACACGCAGATACTTACTTGAAAAAAACATATTTATTACATTAAGAAATTAAAGTTAATGTCCTAATTTAGCAGCGATTTCAAAATAACTGAAGTTTTGCGCGCAGCATCTGATTAGAGCAGGATAGACAGTTAAAAAATAAAAGCGTTAGAGCAGGACTGAATTTTAGCATTGTGCAGCCCCTTAAGGTGATATATCGTCCGTGCAAAGGTCCCCGTTACTCCAAGCGGAAAGACTTGCAGTGCGAGAGGGATGGAATCGGAGAAAATTGACTAAAAGTTGGCTTTAAATTCATACAAAATTAACTAATTTTAGTTATGAAATTTTCCATAGACGATAATTTGGATATTGTTAAAACTCATCTATTACTGAACTATTTTTAAAGTCTGAGTCTTTATGCTATCCCAATTTGTCAGAATACCAGAAAACGTGTAAATTTAGACCTCATTTCATCGAGTGAAATTCCTGCAACCGCGTTTATAATAGTAATTCAAAATCTAGAAAAAGGTCACTGATAGTTGTGGGATGTCTTAGGGAAGGTTTTAATCTTTGTACGTATACAAAGTACTTTGATTCACATAGTAAGTAACGGGAGCTGAGCAGTAACGAAAAGGGTACTCCTAAAATCGTATCTGTATCACTTTTGACTAGTTTAATGATTTTATTCAAATTGTCCTGGATTTGTTGTTAACAAAACATTTTGGGCTACAGCTTGTATTTCCAATTTGTTTATTTTGAAGGTACATATATATATTTTTATGTTTAGATATTCTCTTTTTTGGGGTTTCTCATTGGGGCATGTTAGGTCACCAAATATTTTTTTTGGTAAACAAGTATTTTTATATCATTGCTTAAAAAAACACTTGTACTTATCCACATATATAGTAAACTTTATTATGCCCGACCGGTTTCGCTGTAAAGCATTTTCTAGGGCCTTTTACAAATCCTAACTAACAAAGAAAATAATTTTATACTACTACCATGTCTAAGAAAATGTCTAGAAAATGCTTTACACAGTGAAACCGGTCGGGCATAATAAAGTTTACTGTATATGTGGATAAGTACAAGTGTTTTTTAAGCAATGTTTTATAAGTTCCACCAAGTGCCAACAATCACTAGCATCTACTAAGTATTTTTATTATTTAAAGTAGAATCCAAATAAGACTAAATAATAGCAGAATAGATAAGTAACCAGTCCCTGCCCAAACACTTTGATCCTAAGATCCACAGGTGAGAGATGTGAAATACTTGGTCAATACATATACACATGCACTATTTATTAACAATTTTATATCATCTGTGTTAGCAACTTACTAATAAAAGTACATATTCTATAATTCTATAATTAAATAAAAATGGCATTATAAATTGTGTTACTACATATAATATTGATTTTGATTATTTAATTTGTACAAAAGAGTTGAGGTTGAGCGAACACGTGCGATATCATGACGATCATGACAAAAAATTTTACGGACGATGGCGCCGAAGTTTTTTGACAGAAGGAGAAGCGTGGTGGAGTGCCTCACCTCAGTTCTTTTAGGTCGTTCTTTTAGATATATTTTCTTTTGTTCTTTTCGATCATTTATTTTGTGATTTACAAGCAAGAAAGTTTAATTGGTTATAAAGTGTTAATAGTATCTAGTAAACTGTGAAAGTGTTATTGTGTTTTATTACCAACTCTGTGGCAAGATTATAGCTTCAGAAGTTGGAACGATCTACGCCTAACATGGACGAGCCGTCATCGCCCATACTACCGGATTCAAGACAACAGAAAGCGATGCAACATTGCAACAAAGTGCAACCTGAGCCACCTGATCCTGCTCAAATGAATATCGCTACGGCTAGAAGTGACTCTAGTGAAGATGAGCTTGAAATGAGAAGGACCTTGATTCGAAATACCATTCGACCACGTAAACGGCTATCACAACGCGACCGAAATAAGCGCCGTCGGCATTCAGGCAGCAGTCCGGGTCCATGCAGCACCAGCCCTGAGCGTGAGTACGTGCGGAATGATAATCGTACGTACTGTAATTCTAATACCGAGCGCCAACGTGGACGTGAACATTTTCGTGTATGCGACCGTGAGCGTTTGCGTTTACGTGGCCGTGAGCGCCTGCGTGACCGCAGTCCTGAGTATCAGCAACAGCGTGAGCAACACTACAGCCGGCAAACTGGCCAGGCTAGTCACTTTGACAACATCCAGCACAACGTTCCTAGGGAGGCTGTACAGGCGAGTCGTAAACGTCGTAGTGACGGTTTACAGACATCAAAACCATCGAGTGAGTCTTTTCAAGTTTTAGTCAGTGAAAATAGATCTGAGTTTTCTAAACAACCTAGATTGACCTTATCGTCTCAAAATAAGATAGATTCTGCCAACCCTGCCGTGCTGGAAAATAACGATACATATGACCCTCAATCTGTGGGGTTAAATAAACTTATTGATGTTCTTTCGTCAGCATTCAATCAAAATAAGGTAGAAAAATTTCAAAATAACGTAAATGCGATTCCTGAGTTTGATCCATCTCTTAAAAATCAAAGTATGACTATATGGATAAGTAAAGTTAACGAGTGCGCTACAATTTATGGGTGGTCTGATAAACAAACAATGCATTTCGCATTACCAAAACTTTCTGGTTTGGCAAAACGCTGGTATGAAAGTTTACCATCTTTGTTGTTCTCTTGGCCTGAATGGCAAGAAAAATTGTTGGCAGCTTTTCCATGTCGTGAAAATTATGGTCAAATGTTGTCCGACATGTTATCAAAACGTGCTCGTTTTGGTGATCCTCTAGAAGAATATTTCTATGACAAATGTATATTGTTAAATCGTTGTGGCATACATGGCAAGGATGCAGTTGATTGCATAATTTTTGGCATTGAAGATCGCACTATTCGTTTAGGAGCTGAAGCAGCCCAATTTGAAGACCCAAATAAATTACTATCATTTTTGAGAAACGCAAAAACATCTAAACAATTTGATAAAACGACGATTGATAAAACTCCAACGACGAGTACTGGTTCGGTTACAATACGAAACAAAAAAAACAATAATAATCGCAGTTTTAGCAATGTTAATTGTTATAATTGTGGGCAAATGGGTCACTACAGCACCAAGTGTACTCAACCACTTAAACGATGCATCAAATGCAACATGATAGGACATTTAGTTAATGATTGTCAAAAGAATAAAGAAAGTAATACGAACTCAAATGAGACTAGCAAAGATAAATCGGTTATGAAAATTTTCACCCGTAATGAAACAGAAAAATATTTCAAAAAAGCAATTCTTAATGGTGAAACACTTGACTGCTTTATTGACCTTGGTAGCCAAAAAACCTTATTACGTGAAACTGAGGCTCGAGAAATTTTTGGTACATGGAATACCAGGGTTTTAGACCCATTGGTAGGTTTTGGTAATTCTTCAGTTCATCCAATTGGTTGTTTTGATGCACATGTTACCATCGACGACGTTTCTGCAGTAACAGAAATTTTAATAGTCCCGGATTTTTACATGAAAAGTTATCCTTTACTAGTTGGACATTCGTTTACCGAACAAAATCACATTTTTATCACAAAAACAGTTGAAAAACTAATAATAACAAAAAGGCAAGACTGTGATGATGATATTAATAAGTTTCAATTGAGAATGAAGGAAACGACTCTTGTTAGCGGATTGCAAATAATAGATGTTTACTCAGAACCGTCATTTAATGGTGACTTATACGTCGAAGGGGGAATGAGATTGGAGCCCGGAAAAGAATATAGCGTCTATAGCGGTTTGTTTGAATTTTCGCATGGACATGGGAAAATTGTGGTAAAAGGCAATTCTAAATCATTTGCTACTTTACAAAAGGATAAAATTATTGGTAGGGGCTACACAGTTGAATGCAAAACCACTTGTTCTACCAGCACTACTACAAATGAGCCAAACATTATGCGGGTTGAATGTCAAAATTTAAATAAGGACTGATATTTGCAAAAACATATTACCAATCAAATTAAATGAAATATCGACCGATCCCAGTATTTCCGAATTAGAACGTTTAGAATTGTGTAAGCTTTTAAACAATTATCGGAGTTGTTTTGCTTTTAATTTGCAAGAACTGGGTTGCACAAAGGATGGTGAGATGGCAATACAATTAACCGATGATCAGCCAATCGTTTACCGACCATATAGGCTATCCTATGACGAAAGGCAAAGTGTTCGAGAAATGATTGATGAACTGATGACAGCTGGCATTATACGAGAATCAAACTCACAATTTGCCAGTCCCATCATAATAGTAAAAAAGAAAACGGGAGATAAGCGACTCTGCGTTGATTTTCGGGCGCTGAATCGAAAAACTGTTAAGGAACATTACCCACTTCCTCGGATTGATGATCAACTTGATAATTTATCGGGATTCAAATATTTTAGCACGTTGGATTTGGCCTCAGGGTATTATCAAGTGCCTTTAATGGAAGAGAGTAAACATAAAACTGCATTCGTGACCCCTGATGGTCAGTATGAGTTTAACCGTATGCCCTTTGGGTTAGCTAACGCTCCCGCTGTTTTCCAAAGGGTGATTAATAAGGTGTTAGGAAAGGCTAGATTTGGTACGGCAATGGCATACATGGATGACATTATTATTGCTTCAACATCTGTTGAAGATGGATTAAAAAAATTATCAACTGTTCTTGATTTGCTTAAACAATCTGGACTTACATTAAAACTTCCAAAATGTCATTTCTTTATGACTGTCGTCGATTTCTTGGGATTTGAGTTGTCAGCGGCGGGAATAAAACCAGGTTCACGTAAAACAAAGGCAGTAGAAAACTTTCCACGTCCTAAAACGCAGCAGCACGTGCGCCAATTTCTGGGTTTAGCTAGTTTTTTTAGGCGATTTGTAAAGAACTTTTCCATCATAGCCAAACCGTTGACAATGTTGTTAAAAAAAGATTCAAAATTTGAGTGGAAACCTGATCAAGAAAATGCTTTTATCCGACTAAAGAATGAACTTACGCAAAGACCTACAATGGCTCTTTATGACAGACAAGCAGAGACTCAATTGCATACAGACGCATGTAAAACAGGAATCGGTGCAATCTTACTTCAAAGAGTTAATGGAGGACCATTTAAAGCAGTTGCATACTTCAGCCGTCAGACAACACCTGATGAGCAAAGATACAGTTCTTATGATTTGGAAACACTGGCAGTAATCAGCGCATTGCAGCGTTTTCGTGTGTACTTGTTGGGCTTAGAATTTAAAATCTTCAGTGATTGCAATTCTTTACGCCTTACATTTGACAAACGTGATTTGATTCCGAGAGTAGGTAGATGGTGGAGCCAGTTACAGGAATTTAACTGTCACATCGAATACAGACCGGGTAGCCAAATGCTGCATGCTGATGCCCTTAGCCGTAATCCGGTTGAAGAAGCCCCACAAGTTATGACTTTAAACACCACAGACTGGTTAAGTACAGTACAATCAAGTGATCCTAAATTGAAAAGAATAATGGATATTTTGACAGACAAACAGACTGAAGACGTAACTGATTTGAAGAATAATTTTCGTGTTGTTAATGATCGCTTGTATAAGCAAACAGAGGCGGGCCTTAAATGGGTAGTCCCCAAAGCATCAAGGTGGCAAATACTGAAGCAAAGTCATGATGATATGGGGCATATTGGTTTCGATAAAACATTGGCCAAAATATCGGATGAGTATTGGTTTCCTCGGATGAGACAATTTGTTCAAAAGTACGTAAAGGCATGTTTAGATTGTGCGTATCACAAAGCTCCAGGAGGAAAACCAGAAGGATTTTTGAACCCAATACCCAAAGTCCCGATACCATTTCACACTGTGCACATTGACCATCTTGGTCCTTTCGTTCGCAGCGCTAAAAGAAATACTTTCCTTTTGGTCGTCATTGATGGATATACCAAATTTATATTAATAAAGGCAGTAAAGGGTACTGATGCAAAATACGTAATTTCTACACTTAAAGAGTATTTTTATACATTTGGTGTACCGCATAGATTAATTTCCGATAGAGGCAGTAGTTTTACAAGCGCAGCATTCAAAAAGTTTTTGAATGAATTAGGTGTCAAGCATATTTTAAATGCGGTTTCAACACCAAGAGCGAATGGTCAAGTGGAGAGATATAACAGGACGATCACGGAAGCATTGGCTACGGCAAACAATGGTAAACCTGAGAATAAATGGGATGAACATGTTATGAAGGTACAGTGGTCAATGAACAACACGGTTAACAAAGGTATAGGTCGGAGTCCAGCTGAAGTACTGTTTGGCACAAAAATGATAGGGCTTGCGGGAAGCCGTTTAAGTTTATCTTTATCCTCAGAAACACGTGTCAATGAACCCCAAAACTGTCAAGAAATACGCGATCATGTTTCCGAGCATATTTCTATTCAACAAAACAAACAAAAGCAGAATTACGACAAGGGTAGAAAGATAGCAAAAAAATATATAGTCGGCGATTTAGTACGAGTATTACGTAATCAGCATGTAACAGGCCAAAGCAAAAAACTACTACCTAAATTTCAGGGTCCTTACCGTGTAACCAAAATTTTTGATCATGATCGCTACGAAGTTGAAGATACTCCTTTGACAAAAAAAAGTAGACAGTTATATAGAGCTGTATACTCGGCAGACAAAATCCAACCGTGGTTAATGTTTGATTGTATCGCACCAGAAGACACTGATAAGAGCGATAATAACTATCAATCTGAATCTGATTGTAATGATACTGCTAAATCAAGCTCAGATAATACATCTTCGGCGGAAAAAGATATAACTCCCGTAATTACCAGTAGCAAATAGGTTCAGATTTAGATTAACTTAGCCAACGTAAGCTTTTGTAAAGAATAATACATACTGTATGACAATAATCTTTAATGGCAGGTAGATTATTGTTGACATGAGGGTAGATAACCCTTGCGGGCAGATAGCCTCTTGTATTCGTCAGGGTAGATAACCCTTGAGGGCAGATAGCCTATTGTTGTCATCAGGGTAGATAACCCTTGAGGACAGATTGCCTAGTTTAAAGACGTCGTCAGGGTAGATAACCCTTAAGCGCAGATAGCCTATTGTTTTCATCAGGGTAGATAACCCTTAAGGGCAGATAGCCTATTGTTGTCATCAGGGTAGATAACCCTTAAGGGCAGATGGCCCATTTTGTAGACGTCGTCAGGGTAGATAACCCTTGAAGGCAGATAGCCTATTGTTGTCGTCAGGGTAGATAACCCTTAAGTGCGGAATACTCAGATCAGATAGCGATAGTGAGTAAAGAACCCTTAATAAGTCCCCTGTATTTAAAAGTTAATAAGATGAATTCACTGACTATTACTAGAGGAATACTAAGTGTACATGTTGAATAATGTCAACAACATGTGCTTGTATGAGATAAAAATATTGTAAGTAGCAGCGTTATTTTTACACGTAAAAATGTGATTATATTATGTACTTATTAGAAAATATTTGTTCTTCCGTTTTGTTTGTGCTTAAACACGAGGACGTGTTTTATTGCAGGACGGCCGATTTGTTAGCAACTTACTAATAAAAGTACATATTCTATAATTCTATAATTAAATAAAAATGGCATTATAAATTGTGTTACTACATATAATATTGATTTTGATTATTTAATTTGTACAAAAGAGTTGAGGTTGAGCGAACACGTGCGATATCATGACGATCATGACAAAAAATTTTACGGACGATGGCGCCGAAGTTTTTTGACAGAAGGAGAAGCGTGGTGGAGTGCCTCACCTCAGTTCTTTTAGGTCGTTCTTTTAGATATATTTTCTTTTGTTCTTTTCGATCATTTATTTTGTGATTTACAAGCAAGAAAGTTTAATTGGTTATAAAGTGTTAATAGTATCTAGTAAACTGTGAAAGTGTTATTGTGTTTTATTACCAACTCTGTGGCAAGATTATATCTGTGTGTCTTAGGATCAAACTGGGACTGGTTACTTATTTCCTTTGCCGTCTGTACATTCTAAATACCTTGGAACCAAGTTCAAAAACCCAAAGACGATTTGCAAATAAAATAATCATTGAAAAGTGGGCCACAGTAACACAGTTACGTAGATGAGGCAGGAAATTAAGCCAAGTTTCATTTGTTTGATCTACCCGCCATTGATATTGTATCGATTTTATATTACTTCTTCGTGATTCTGAACTCATTTTGTTATTACACCGTTTCCGCTCACCTGGTCGTTCTTTGTTTTCATTATGGTACAATAATTTTGTGAGTAATTTGTCTATTAGGCGGATGATTCTGTTTTGAAATTGATAAAAGCTATAGTTTTAGAACCTAAATTGAAGTACTAATATACAAGGAGATTATTCCGTCAATGCTCTAGCTTGAGTCTACGTTTTTTTTTTTTTATTTGGTAGTGTTATTGGCTTGGCTTATATGCAGCTTGCTGTTTATTTTTCTTTTTGCGTTTATTTTGATAACATAGACTAATGTTATCTTTATGCTTCTAAAAATAATTAAATGAATGATGGGAAATAAAGCATGATATTTCACTGTAAAATTTTGGAAACAATTTCTAATAATCACAAAAAAAATATCTTTACAAGTTGTCGCCTCAACGATTTTTTCAAGTAAACGGAGCAAAATTGGCCGTCCTCGAAGGATTTCCATTCAAAGTATACAAACATACCCAAGCAAGGGCTTTTTAAGCAGTCGGAGTATATGAGTAGTAGTATTTTTTTTCAATTTTGTGGCCGCAATATATTTTTTTATGTATTACCTGGATAGAAAAATAATTTAAAAGGTTGACAACCTCTGAACAAAACAGTCGTATGTTTAGATTTATAGGTAAATTAGTAGTATTTAGAAGGCAATTTGTCTATTAAGCGATTAATTCCATCTCGAACCGAAGAAGGATAATTTACACTTGTATTTATTATTCGAGATTGCTACATTTTATGGCTCTTACTGCCGTTTGATTGGAAAAGAAATCTTTTCTAATAAATCGAGAGATCTTACCAACGTTTTTATAACTCAGAAACAATTTGAATTCCGAACAATAAAACTGACAATAATTTTAGATTTAAAACTAAACCGTCATGAAGACATTAAGGGTCGGTATAATGTCAGATGCACAATTTCAAATGAGCATAAAACATTGTGTAACTTGGTCAATCGGTTTAATAAAAATAATATAGATAATAGACTATAGGGCTGATATTCGTGCAGAAGCAAAAACGCAAAAGCTTTAAGTTCGCTCGATAGAAAAAAATTACGAAGTTACCTCTATATTTCATGTTTTTCGAGTGTTAAAGGACCTTTCTTAAAACAGTTTGCCTTGAAATTTGTATTAAAAATAAGAAAACAAATGACCCCGTATAATTGCACGGGGATTTTGAATAATTCTGTTTCGTTTTCATTTAATTTAACATCTAAGAATTGGCGCTTACGTCGATTTATTCTGAGACAAGGCGGCGACAAGATATCTCGGTCGCACGCGCTTTTTGTTCCATGCTTTGTTTCGTCACTCACCCGTCGGTCAGTTGTGATCGCTCCGTTGAGACGGGAGGGCTACGTTTTTGCGCTCTCGACGTCCCGGTTTCGTAATTTAAATAAATCTCGTAATTTGAAACATGGGAAATAAATGCAACCAATGTAAAAAATGGAATAAAAATGTTTTACGAGTGAAAATAAAGCAGTGGATGAAAGTAATGCAAAGGTACGCCATTACTTAATAAAATAAGTACATAGGTCATGTTTTATTAAAGATGTTGAACTAAAGGTTGTCTCAATGGACTAATGAATATCGCTATGTTTTTCGTCTGAGGTATTTTTTTTAGCTTACAATTTAATATCACAAATATGGTTGATGGATGTGGAAGAGGCGAAAGAGTTGTGTCTGGATCGTAGCAGATGGAAATCTGTAGTCTCTGCCTACCCCTCTGGGAGACTAACAAAACCTTATCTCACCATCACCATCGGCGAATCGACGTATTCTCGTATCGACGTATCGTCGTATCGACGTATCCCCGTATCGACGTATCGTTGTATCGACGTATCCCCGAATCGACGTATCTACGTATCGACGTATCGTTGTATCGACGTATCCCCGTATCGACGTATCGACGTATCGGCGTATCCTCGTATCGACGTATCGACGTATCGTCGTATCGACGTATTGCCGTATCGACATATCGTCGTATCGACGTATCGACGTAACGGCGTATTGACGTATCGTTGTATCGACGTATCGTTGTATCGTCGTATCGACGTATCGGCGTATCGGCGTATCGACGTATCGTTGTATCGACGTATCCCCGTATCGACGTATCGACGTATCGTTGTATCGACGTATCCCCGTATCGACGTATCGTCGTATTGACGTATCGTTGTATCGACGTATCCCCGTATCGACGTATCGATGTATCGTTGTATCGACGTATCCCCGTATCGACGTATCCCCGTATCGACGTATCAACGTATCGGCGTATTGACGTATCGTTGTATCGACGTATCCCCGTATCGACGTATCGTCGTATCGACGTATCGGCGTATCGACGTATCGGCGTATCGTTGTATCGACGTATCGACGTATCGTCGTATCCTCGTATCGTCGTATCGTCGTATCCTCGTATCGACGTATCGTCGTATCCTCGTATCGTTGTATCCTCGTATCGACGTATCGGCGTATCGACGTATCCTCGTATCGACGTATCGTCGTATCCTCGTATCGTCGTATCCTCGTATCGACGTATCGGCGTATCGACGTATCCTCGTATCGACGTATCGTCGTATCGACGTATCGGCGTATCGACGTATCGTTGTATCGACGTATCCCCGTATCGACGTATCGTTGTATCGACGTATCCCCGTATCGACGTATCGTTGTATCGACGTATCCCCGTATCGACGTATCGACGTATCGACGTATCGTTGTATCGACGTATCCCCGTATCGACGTATCGACGTATCGGTGTATTGACGTATCGTTGTATCGATGTATCCCCGTATCGACGTATCGTCGTATCGACGTATCGGCGTATCGACGTATCGACGTATCGACGTATCGTTGTATCGACGTATCGTCGTATCGACGTATCGACGTATCGTTGTATCATCATCGCTATCATTATCTTTGCAAGTATGACTTTCGAAAAATAAAATTTTGAAATATAAAAATTAGATGCAAACACAATTACGCAAAAAAATGCC
The DNA here is from genome assembly GCA_934047225.1 of Ypsolopha sequella. Classification (NCBI taxonomy): domain Eukaryota; kingdom Metazoa; phylum Arthropoda; class Insecta; order Lepidoptera; family Ypsolophidae; genus Ypsolopha; species Ypsolopha sequella. Next base: position 23,942,723 of record OW203993.1, read on the forward strand.
ATTGCGAACAAACCGTTTTGTCAACTGGGTTGAATTTTATACATCGTAGATGCATTATACTTATTATTGAAAACTAGCACGTGCACGGGTTAATGACCGCGGATCCACACCGCTCGTGGGAGCTAAGAAATAGCGCTCGCGGCCGGTGACGGCCGGTCGCGCAAACAGTTGAGGTGCGGGGATGCGGGGGCAAAATCACTAATTTGTCCAGGTTTATACGCAGCCTTAAAATAACAATATTCATAAATAAACAGAGCAGTAAACGAATAAACGGAAAATATTCAGAATTTAAACGAACAAAAGCCGTCAACATCCTTATTATTTATAACATAAAATACAAATTACTTCGATTCAGTAGAAAAAATTACTTTGTTCATATTTTCTCTCCGTCACCAACGTCCGAAGACCCATGACAAGACATAAAACCTCCGCGTATTGTTCTAGTTTTAAAATCAAAAGAGGTTAAGTTAAAGTGGATGTCAGAAGTGACGAGGTATAAAAAGTTTAATGAGACCGCAGCGGCTTTTCTTTGCGCCCACGCATGTCATCTGACAGTTGTCGATCGAGGCGCAGAGTACGAAAATATACAGATGATTCATAACAGTTAACAGGTAACAAATACCAAGAACCTAGCAAACGGTTTAAATAAATACATTTTTACATTGTCTTATTTATAATTATTATTTTTACAATATGTTAATATAATATTTTCTATAAAATACCGTTTTAAGAACTTTTTATTTTTTATATCTTATATTCCACATCCATATAAATAAATGGTTTTAGTCGCAATATTTTGACCCCTCAGTGGGGTCGTCATCAGGCGAATAGAAAAATATTGTATGACTATATTACTATATCCAAAAAGAAGATTCCAGTCTCAACCTTGAAGATATCAGGATAAAATAGGATCTTGATTTTCTTTTTAATTCAATATTCATTACTCTAATTAAATGAAAATTAATTAACCCTTTTGAGGCCTGCACTTATTCTTCTCAACCATCTTAATTCTCATTGTCGCTAAAACAACAATTTGACAATAGATCCCAGTTCAAATCGTAGCTCGGATCCATGTCACATATTAATATTATCATAATCAAGGTATTGTTTTTGGAATACCGGGATATGTTTTGATCGACCTCTTCTTTACAGTATTTTTTATAGACCCTAAGCTCTACATTTTGAGCTATCAAGGACTCGGATTCATCTCACAGATTAATATTATCGTAATCAAGTTGTGGTTTTTGGAATACCGAGATATTTTGATCGAGCTCTTTTTCACCGTTTTTTTTTTATAGACAGCTCTACATTTAAGCTATTAAGGACCGCCCTCATCTGCCACTATATTTACAGTACACTACGTGAAGAGGTGTGTTAAAAGAGGTTGGACTATTTGTCTAAATCGTCTGATAAGTAGCAGCTTTGTGATGGTCTTGTTTGTGATGTCTTTTTTGTTTGTCTTTGTGATCTTTGACGGCGACGCCTTTGTGATAATGCCGTGGTCTTTTATTTGATTTTAATTTTGTGCCAGGATTTTTTTTTTTTTATTATAGTTTTTTTACTATTCTGGCAAAACTATAAAATGTTAAAATATGGTTACGTTGTTATGAGAATTCTAATAATATGGTTGTAAAAAAAGCTTTTTCCATAAAATAAACAAATGTTTGTAATGGCTACAAGTAGAAGCAGTTTTTGAAATGTATACTTATATGTACAATGTACATCGGGCCTTATTTAGGGGAGGGCAATAAGTGTCTAGGGGTCTCCAAATGTTTTCGTTTTATACACAAAAATTTTTTTTATAAACATTTCATTTTGTAATTATTTCGTATTTATTAGATATTAATAACAAGGCAATGAAAAAAAATTGCTACAAACTGGCAATTTTTCGTTGCGAAAACTAATAAACAGCGTTTATTATTCACTATTTAGTTTATTATAAATATACATTCATTTTATTAAATAAAAAATTCTTACCACAGTACCTCTGTGGTCTAAGGTTCAAATACTCGACTGCTAATCCGGAGGTCGCGGGTTCAAATCCCGTAGGAGCAAATTTGTGTTTGGTTTAAGTGCTTCGGAAGCAACGTTAAACTGTGGGTCCAATGTTGTGTCCGAAGTACTATGATAGGGCTTATTACCACCCAGAACGCTGAGACGTAATAATAATAGTAGTAGGTAAAACGTGGGTGTACGTGTGTGGACTGTGAATTGCATTTTACAGTCCACACTCGGAAAACAGCTCTGACACCCCTTTGGGGATTTATGTCCCAACTATATTTTATCTTCTTAAATATAACAAAATTTTGAACATACAAATCATTGTTGTTTAAATTTAAACTGTGGTTCAAAAAGATAAGACTTTCAAATAGGTATTTGACACCAATTAGCGATCTGTCTAAATATCTTGATAGTAAATTAAGGACGAACATAACGGATGATGCTGCTTACTTCACCGTATTTTATCAAATTGTGCATGAAATTAACTTTGACGTTAGAGTTGGACACGTTGGACGTCTAAGATTGAACATTTTGAAAATATTCGCAGAATATTGTGTATAAATATTACGAGTACCTACCTCGTTACTTTTTACAATAGCAAAATTGCACATAAATAAATAAAGCATACAATACAAGCTGCTTGAAAATAAATACACATGAAATACCATTAATATTGAAGATTGTGAAATAATTAAAGTACTACTTATTACAACTTCCGTTACATCCGAACACAAAATAATATACATATGTTTATATCATCACGATATGAAGCCCCAAAAAGATGTTTCCGAGTATGGGTTGTAAATACACCCATGTTTTACCTACGATTATCAATTTATCACGTACCAGAGTACTTAGGGCACAAAATGAACACACAGCTTTACCTGTGTCTACCGAAACACGCAGACCGAATAGGATTTGAACCCGCGACCCCCGATTTGGTGTTTGAGACGTTCGAACCAGTGGCGTGCACAGAACTTTTTTCCGGAAAAGCAATCAGAAGATCCAGTACGACAATAAAAAAAATATGATAATTTTTTAATAACACTTTGAAAAAAAAAGTTTGTATGACGCCAGGGTAGGCACTGCCTTTCCTAGAGTGAACATTTTATACAAATATTTTTTTTTCAAAGTGTTATTTAAATTTTTTCATATTTTTTTTATTCTCGTACTTGACCTTCTGATTGCTTTTCCGGAAAAAAGTTCTATGCACGCCACTGGTTCGAACCACTAGACAGAGGTGGTAAAAAAAATTGTCTTTTAAAAAGTTTTGAAACTACTTACCGATGTGACCAGATTTTAGCAGAATAAGCCCCTAACGTTGGGTTTAGCAGACTTTGTCGCAGGTTAGAAAAATTTGGCATTTTCTAGCAGGATCTGTTAAACCTGTACAAAAAATCAGCAAGATTCGGCATTTACAATAAAGTTTTGCGGGTTTTTGCAGTTTTTAGCCTTCGCAGCTAGCAGTATCGTCAATTTAAATCTGGTTACACTACTACTCATGGTACCATCGTATGTGAAACTAACCAAAATACATGGTTCAAACTCTAGGGCCCGTTGTGTCTCATGCCATTGAAATTTAGATAACTAATAAAATAATTTGCAAATTGGTAATTTAACTACTTTCTTTTTTGTCTTGCGGCATCCATTCGGTTATTTATGTAATTTTTATGCAAATTACAAAATTAAATTTGTAAGGTGTTAGACTGATTTGAGAACCAAATGACTTTTTTCCTTCCCATTGGTGTCATATTAACGGATTTTTGTTACAAATCATAATATTTGAAATATTTAGATGATGCAATTAGCAAGTCAAAAAGTATTTAAAATTTTTTTTTTCTTTAGGCTATTACTTTTTATGGTTTCCTTAATTGATAAAACACTATTTCGTATAAGGTGTCTAAAGATTAAGAAGACTAGTTTACAATTTAAGAACTAGTAATAATAAGTGTCATATTTCTGGTAATTTTTTATGGAAACTGGTCGTTCAACGGCTTTAGTGTACCTATAATGCACAGTGAAAATTTAGTTAATTTATGAAATTAGTTTTAGTAGACCACACCTCGCGCTCGTACACATGTAAATAAAATGTTTTTATATGAAAAAAATTGTTTTGCAGTCAGTACATTATTTGAGTAATATTATAAGTTGTATGCCAGACTTTAGGATGCGCAAAGATTATTTTTTTTCATATTAACGTGTGTTGCTGAAGGTTTAATGAAAGACAGCTTTTTTCATTTAAGGGGCTTAGCATCGCCAAATGGGTATTTTCTAAGGCCTACTCCTCGTTTATGGCCAAACCAAAAATACTGAAAAAAATGTATATGAATTATCAACTTTAAGACAACATAATATATACAACATTTTTATTTTTCATACCACCAAAACATCTATATGAAAAAAAAATTCAGGCGAATGGTGTTTTTTGGCTTGAATTTTCTACTACTACATTTATTTGTTTATGCTTTGAGTAATAGATAAACTTGATATCTATAAATATAACATAGGAATATTTATTAACAGAAACATAAAAACTTAAATAACATTAAACAAAACTAAAATTAAACCGTACAAATTTAAACATAAAACTAAAATGTCTCCTAAAGCAAAATTAAACTAAATAGAAAATGTTTGCCAGGTCGCCGCCGTCTTGTGGCAGGGTTCCCAGAATGCTGGCAGCATTAGGATTGTTCAATCGAACAATCACGTCCATGTGAAAAGTATTATTTTCTCCTTTTTCATCCTATCAAGGACGCAGCAAGCGTCGTAACAGCCACTTTGCATTGCGCGCTGATATGATCGTTATTTCAATGTCATTTCTGTCGATATTCGTACCGACAAACATCGAGCTGCTAATTTGGCGACACTAATCGCCCTATTTTAAAATCTGTCTACTAGGAACACGGAAAACTATTGTTTGAAACGGTTTTCGAATCTTTATTATTGGCGAAAAAAAGAAGAGGCCAATTCCTATGACTAAGCCGTTGTCTGTATTAAAGTCAGCATTTACGGTACTAAATAAAATCTTGAAAATATTCTAACAAATAAACTTGAAAAACAAACGTTTGACATTAAAAACATTGAAATGTCATCTGATAAATTCAAATGGTCCGACGGACGTCAAGTGCATACGAAACAAAAGATCTACCCACGTTTGAACAGAAATCAAAGAATTTTGTCGTAGGCGATGTTTTAAAAGGTACAACGTTGCTCAATAACACTACTACTGTACTCTTAATTGGTATAGTTTAATCAGATATCGTTTTTACATTTGCCGCAGCCATTGTTTGTAGTTTGTCATTTACAAATTGAGATTTTGAAATGAAATTTCGATACCTTGATGATACCCAATGAGCAATTACCTTAAATATTCATATTTCAGAAAATTTTAGTTCTATCTTTATGCAATATATAAACTAGTATTGAATTAAAGTTGTTTTCTTGTAACGTAAAGTAAAATGTTATATCTACGTTTTTAAAATATCAATTATTACTTGAAATATGAACTAAAATACAAAACTGAATTGGTCTTAATTCTTAAATTGATGTAACCGGGCAGCAGTGCTGCCAGATCAGCGCATTTTGCGCCAGAGGTAGCCCTTTTTTGACCACTTAGCGCTCAAAATTCTGTTTTAGCGCTTAGCGGAAATTCTAGCACTATTTCGAAATGAGTTTTGTTTCATTATTTTTAGCGCCTTTTCGGAATAATTTTCTGAAATCTAGCGCTATTTTGGAATAAAGTTTGTATTAGTGATGATAATTCTACTTGCTTGATTTAATTTTGGTATAAAATTTCATTAACTTATTTTAAAAATTCTTTACGGTTCTATAAATGACGTATTGTTCTTAAAAAGCCAATCAATTGCTATCAGCTAATCAATAAGGCCACCAATATACAACATATAAATAGCGCTTCTTCTAACGCTGTTTATAAAAATTTGTTTAGTGGAATCTAGCGCTTTTTTACATCGGAGTTAGCACGCAACAATCGATTGAACCTGGCAGCCCTGCCAGGCAGTATTTATGGCAAAAAAGCCGGCAGCATTTCCTCGCTGTCCGAACTACCTCTGTCACCCGTTTGCTATAGCGGGTGTAAATAAACTGCCATCTTTATATGTAACCACATAAGCTACCGATCATACTGAACAACTTTACATTGAATTTTGGCACAAAAACCGCGCGCAAAAAAAAACACTTGCCCATAGAAAATTCATACTAGATTCTTGAAGTTCGTATGGAGAGGAGAAAAATTTATTCATTTGTGCCATTGATTTAAAATAACTTTACATTCACAGTCTATCACTCTGAAACGTCTGAAATTAATTTCTAGCACACTGTTACCACAAAATAGATACTACTAGAAGGCTGACTCCATACAACGAGCGAAAACAGACGCACACATGCATAGACGCGTACGTATGATGATCACGGCAGAATTCTCCGGATTTTCTAAAATAAAATAATTGTCAATAACGAAATAGATAAATCGCGCGAAATAAGTAATTTAATGACGAAATAAATTTAGATTTTTCATATCAAATATGAATAATGCTTCTAAAAAACAAAGCGAATTAAAATTAACAAATATTACCAACTTTCATTCAATTGCCCACCGATTTGTTTAAATCTCCCGGGTTGGTTCCTCCGAGAGTTGGCAACCCTAGCTGTAAGTAGTCTCCATTCCAACGCATTTTGGCCCCAACGGCCATCATGTCGGCGACAGATATGGCCATGGCCACTGCCACTTCAACTTACTCTATTTCGGTCTCTGACAGATATCGTTCTGAATTTTTAAAGTATGATCAGTAATATATGCTTTCATTAAAAGATCAGTACATTTTCAAACAAGTAAACTAAATCTATAAAACAATCCCGAAGCATTAGTAACTGAAATCAAGATTTACATACATATCAGCAGCGCATAAGCTTCAAAACCACTCTAAATTGCCTACATAGTAAACGCTTGACCGTGGGAAACAATAACGAACCACCATCCCAACTAGACACCTCTTACAGCCAACAACCACCTTTATAAGTCAAAAATTAAGAGTTATGATAGTTGTCTAAAAGCAATGGTTAGATAAGCAATCACTGAGCGCACTGTCTTCGCTCGTCAGTCCACCTGTCTCCATAACATCACGCTATTGCTATTAAGTGGTAGACAATGGGATAAAGATGGATATTGACAGCCGCTGTTGTCAAATTCATGTTACTGTTAATGGATAAGTCTATTGTTGTAAAGTTCAGTGAATTTTTGAAAGCAAATCAGTTGAAAATTATACTCTTTGTAGTTGTAATAGAGATGAGGGTAGATGTAAAAGGATTGGATACATTCTAGATCTACATAGGATCTTAAGGTGAATTAAAAACTTTATCTGTGCATCTTTATATCTTACTAGTTTCTAGATGACGCCTGGAAAAGAAAATCTTGTATGACTAGATTGGTGGATGTGGAAGAGGCGAAAGAAGTGTGTCTGGATCGTAGCAGATGGAAATCTGTAGTCTCTGCCTAACCCCTCTAGGAGACAGGCGTTAGTATATTATGCATGTATGTGCCCTTGGGAAGGGATATTTGATACAAAAGTTTACATAACGTATCCCCGTTTAGGAGTGAATTTCGAAAAATTCTATCTTACTGCATTTCTTTCTTAGTGCACTTAAGAAACCATAGGTATATTCAAAACTATAGGTATATTCAAAACTATAGGTTTATTCAAAACTATAGGTATATTCAAAACTATAGGTTTATTCAAAGCTATAGTTATATTCAAAACTATAGGTTTATTCAAAACTATAGGTTTTTTCCAAACTATAGTTATATTTAAAACTATAGGTAGGTATATTCAAAACTATAGGTACATTCAAAACTATAGGTTTATTCAAAGCTATAGGTATACCTATTCAAAACTATAGGTACACTCAACACTATAGGTTTATTCAAAACTATAGGTATATTCACAACTATAGGTATATTCAAAACTATAGGTATATTCCATATTTTATTTTTCTTTCTTATACGAATAAGGCTGTGCGTTGTCTGTCCTTAATTTTAAACATAAATGTTGGTTAGTTATATTCATATTTAATTAATATTAATAAGTTATATTTCGACGTACAGTCTCCAGCACGAAACAATGTACACCATAGAAGTTCCTACTTACGCCTACGTAAAGGTGATAATACTATGAAAAGGTATACGGTATAAAGTGTGGTCGCGTGTACCATTATATAGGACTACAACAATTTTTTTACTGGAATTTATTTAATTAAAATCTTGTAACTAGCGAAAAGCTAGATAATAAGCTTTCGACATCTAAATTATACGTTGTAAACCGAACACATTTTACATGCTGACCGTACCCCACGAAGCTCTCACGCCTCATACGTCAACATTACGGGCCCGGGTTCGATTCCCGGTTCGTCCATCACTGACAGACTGACTGACACACACTCATACACTCGGTAGGGTGTCTCACTACAATTAATGGACACAATAGAAGGCTTGTTAATATGTATGGGATATATTTATGCACGGTTTCATAGTAGTTTCTACCTTTACGCCTTTTTGACCTAATGATCAACGTCTCGGCTTATTAAGGATCGCCGTCATGACGCGATCCGGCCGGGAAACCGCTCTTAAGGCGCTTAATATCGCCAAATGGGTACTTTCTAAAGCCTACTCCTCTTTTATAGCCAAACCAAAAATATTGAAAAAATGTATAATAAATTATCAACTGTAGGACAACATATGCAACATTTTTTCTTTTTCGTACCACCAAAACTTCAATATGAAAAATAGTTTTAACTGAATGGTGTTTTTTGGCTTGAATTCCCTACTGCTCCTAAGCGGCTTGGTCGATTCAATTCATTTATACTTTGATAAATAGATAGATTTGATAGCTATAAATCTAACATAGAATTATTCGACCGAACAATCACGTTCATGTGAAAAGTATTATTTTCTCCTATTTTGCTCTATCAAGGACGCAGCGAGCGTCATAATAGCCACCACGCATTGTACGCTGATTTGAACGTTATTTCAATGTCGTTTCCGCCGATATTCGTACAGACAAACATCGAGCTGCTAATTTGGCGACGGTAATCGCCTTAAGAACAGACTGATGACGCGACCAATACAGTTGTGGGCGTGGCCAAATGTTCTGCTGTTTCATTTCACTATAAGGTGCACGCTCCATGAAACTTGCGAGGACATACGATCGTGCCGATTTTGTCACTGGCGCAAAATTAAAAAACTTGTTTCAGGAGAAACCACTTATGGCAAGACTGTGGACGTTTTCAAACATTTTTTTTGGGGTGATTTTTTCGATTTTTGAATCGTATTAATTTTTTCATGTTATCTAAAACAATAAAAGCACACTGGGCTACACTTTTGGTAAAACACCGTTAAATTTATGTATTTTAGGGGTTTGTTGTTAAGATATTACTCAAATTTCACCGTTTTTATTTCAACTTAAACATAGATCTAGATAATGTTAATAGAATCAGCCTAAAATATAATAATAACACTCCATAGACACCCAACAATGTGGTGACAGCGTTTGTATGGAGGTTTGCACGTAACTAAGCCTCTTAAACCACAGGTGACAGGTTCAAATCTAGTACTCCTACAGGGCTCTATTTGTGCTCAAGTTATGCCGTTGTATTGTAACGTAGTAGTCGTTAATAAAGAGGGGACGGTTATTGCTTAGAGCCCCGCTTATTGTTTGTGTTTTTCAAAGTCTTCCAAGAGCAGTATATTTTTTATTGCTATACAATAAATAAATAATTGCATTTGTTATAAGGAGTGCATGTGCATATAGAGTGCATAACCAGCTAGAAATCAATCAGAAACAAATTTAAAAGTACAAATATTTTTGAAAAAATTCCTCTTTTTTCATTTTGATTTTCATTTTCGAGCCCTAGTTGATAAAGCTCAATTTGTTGGAAATGATCTCTAGTATACCTTTCAAGTAATAGGTCGAAGTTCCAACGTTATATTGTATATAAAAAAAAATAGTAATTTTTTGGGTTGTGAGGCGATATTGTTTGTGATTTTATTATTTTCACAGATATGGAAAAACTGTTCAAAATTAGAAATATGTGGACTCGGAACAAACGTCACATCAATCTTCTGCCCCCTTCTCCTCCCTTAACGAAATCTCTTTAACCTGCGCCGGCGCACCGCGTTATCACAACATCCGACATGACGGATCACTTGTCTGACGCTTTTAATTGTGTTATTAATTGGTGACAGATTTAAATGAGGAACTTATCGGAAATTGTGAGTGACAGGGATAATAATAAGTTGATAGGGAAATAAAACTTCACAAAAGACTTTAACACACTGTCGCGACATGAATCCCCGGAGGGGGGGGGGGTTCCCACGTACACCCGCGTTTTACCGATGATTATCTACGTATCAGCGAGATGGGTAGTAAACCCTATCGCCGTACTTCTGGCACAAGTTGGACCCACAGCTTAAGGTGATATATCGTTCGTGCAAAGCTCCCTTACACCAGGTGGAAAGACCCGCAGTGCGCGCGAGAGGGACGAAATGAAGGATGCCCAGATGAAGGCAGTCTAAATCTGCTGAAATTGGTCGGCTTTCCCGATCATAACGCGTATTGAGGTGAGCCGTTTTATATATATCAATATCTAGAGATTTGATATTTGAAATTGTGCTAGCTATTTTAGATTTTTTATAAAAATTATAAAACTAACATTTTACACTTTTGCCCTGAATCCGCCCCTCTCACACTGAGCGTGTTTTCACTTGGAGTGACAGTGACAAAAATAAAATTCTCATAGCCTCTTAATAATTTACTAATACTAGCTATATTTTGATTTAACTTTAAAATTGTTATTTGTTGCCACCCACCGGTACTTACCGGTTTATTTTGTAAGTATTGGTCGGTTTTGGAAATGGGCCTCAACTGAAAATCAGCGCAGTGGCTTGCCTCTGTATTCTTCTGAGTTGAGGACCCTTTTCACTACCACAGCACTTACATTCTTTTTTTGAACTCATGTTGTTTCCTTTTCATATTGTAAATTATTTTTTGTTGTGTGTAATGCTGTGGAATTAAAATAAAGAGGTTATCTATCTATCTATCTATCTATGCGTGACGTAACCGAGGTGCTAGAAGCATTTTATACATATAAAAGTCATTCACATATTCTATTGTTATCACACCATAACAGTGAAGTCGATAGAGAGCTGACCAGTTAATACTAAAGCGGTCGAGTGATTTCCACAAAACCTGATACCCAAGTTCCATGTCTTTTAGACACGTTGTTAAACTCGTATTATCTCAGCAATAGAGGTGATATTTGTGGTGGTTGCAGGTCTATAAATGTTACATAGTGGTGTTAGATATCCATTTGAATTTTACTTTGTAATGGATGGGAGCGTCCTTGTATATCTGCTTTGATATCGCAAATTCTCGTCTTTTACTTACAGTTTAATCCCTTGGTATTTACTTCGTTTGCATGTTAAATGTATTTTGATTTAGGATAAATGAGTTTTGGAGTATTATTTGAAGTCTATTAATGTAATTTATTGTTTTATTTTAACTGATTTAACTTTTCTCCTAGCATCTCAAAATACAAACTACAATAAGAAAAAGTTATTTAAACACAGCTTAACACAAAACACACTCAAATCCCACTAAAATAAAGGAAAATATATAAATATGTACATAAATATAGTCACTCTTGTCTCCCAGAGAGGTTAGCAAAGACTACATATTTCCATATGCTACGATCCTGACACACCTCTTTATATACCGGGTGCATTTGACTTTGCTCTTCTTCATTATGTCGCCTATTTACTCTTTCTAGGGCGAGTCGGTCGAGATTTATCTTCCACTTGCACAATACATAAATTTTCTTTAGTCACTCTACTACAAAATAGATTCTACCAGAAGGCTGACTCCATACGACGAGCGAAAACAGACGCACACATGCAAAGACGCGTACGTATGATGATCTCGGCAGAATTTCGCATTGACATTTGACCGACTTCGACCGAGAACGTCATACCGCGTCTATGTGTGCGTGCGCCTGTTTTCGCTAGATATGCGCAGTAAACCTTCTGTAAGCGGTTATTTTGTGACTCTACTGTCATTCAACCTCCTCCTCCAAGCCTCTTTATGGCCGCACCGTTCCCGTAACAATGTCGAATTTTTTCACTCCGTATTATACTTTCACTCTAAAATAAAGGTAATTTTTTGATAATGTCATATTCACCACGACACTACAGATATGAATTCATTATGTTGGGCACAGTAGCTGGCAAAAGGAGTGTGGGTCGTACAAAAAGTCATGGCTTCGAAACATCCGAGAATGTGTGGTTATTTTGAGTGCGTAAAATTATTTTGCCTCGCTAAAGCTCACTACAGTTATATTATTTTGCCTCGCTAAAGCTCACTACAGTTAGTAATATTATTTTGCCTCGCTAAAGCTCACTACAGTTATATTATTTTGCCTCGCTAAAGCTCACTACAGTTAGTTATATTATTTTGCCTCGCTAAAGCTCACTACAGTTATATTATTTTGCCTTGCTAAAGCTCACTACAGTTAGTTATATTATTTTGCCTCGCTAAAGCTCACTACAGTTATATTATTTTGCCTCGCTAAAGCTCACTACAGTTATATTATTTTGCCTCGCTAAAGCTCACTACAGTTATATTATTTTGCCTCGCTAAAGCTCACTACAGTTAGTTATATTATTTTGCCTCGCTAAAGCTCACTACAGTTATATTATTTTGCCTCGCTAAAGCTCACTACAGTTATATTATTTTGCCTCGCTAAAGCTCACTACAGTTAGTTATATTATTTTGCCTCGCTAAAGCTAACTACAGTTATATTATTTTGCCTCGCTAAAGCTCACTACAGTTATATTATTTTGCCTCGCTAAAGCTCACTACAGTTAGTTATATTATTTTGCCTCGCTAAAGCTCACTACAGTTATATTATTTTGCCTCGCTAAAGCTCACTACAGTTATATTATTTTGCCTCGCTAAAGCTCACTACAGTTATATTATTTTGCCTCGCTAAAGCTCACTACAGTTATATTATTTTGCCTCGCTAAAGCTCACTACAGTTATATTATTTTGCCTCGCTAAAGCTCACTACAGTTAGTTATATTATTTTGCCTCGCTAAAGCTCACTACAGTTATATTATTTTGCCTCGCTAAAGCTCACTACAGTTATATTATTTTGCCTCGCTAAAGCTCACTACAGTTAGTTATATTATTTTGCCTCGCTAAAGCTCACTACAGTTATATTATTTTGCCTCGCTAAAGCTCACTACAGTTAGTTATATTATTTTGCCTCGCTAAAGCTCACTACAGTTATATTATTTTGCCTCGCTAAAGCTCACTACAGTTATATTATTTTGCCTCGCTAAAGCTCACTACAGTTATATTATCTGCTACAGTGATTAGAGAGGCACTTCAAGAAGAAGAATTAGTCAAATTTAAAGAAGAAATTGCAGTACCTTTAAGGTATATTTAATGCTTTTTTAGCAAGACAGATAGAGTAAGAAATTTGCCGTTTTCAGCTACCTTGAAATAAGAATCTGCTTAGAATTTGTTTTTAGGTTATTAAATTGAATAGATTTATTTTGTACATTATATACACTGATTTCATGATAAAAATACAAATTAACAATTAATCTTAATACAAAACGGGAAAGACGATGAAACAAAAACTGGCTTTATTTATTTCCACATAATTTTGGCTACTTAAGGCGAGGGTATCCGGAGAAATCGGTCCTGCCTGCTCCTACGCTTTTATTTTACACTTGACTTTCCTGCTCAGTGGAAGCGGGTCGGCCGGAAATCTCTCGATTTCAAATTATTTTTATGTATTATTTTTGGTATGAGAAGGATGGGTTTTTATATCATATTTTGTACCACGTATATTTTGGTATAAGTTTTATTGTCCAAAACTAATTAAATCGATTAAAATGATATTTACATCATAGTTTAGACCTATCTTTTTGATTTTATTGGATGCAGTGAAATGCAATAAATCGCGTATCGAACGGCCGAAATATTAAAAGACCCCTTTACGCCTGGATTTTTCTCAAGATTTAAAGAAAATGTAAAAACTAATTGTAAAGTCAACAACTTATTTTCTTCCTTTTTTTTTCATAACTATTATCTAGCAACACCTAACAACGTTTCTATCCAGCCCAGAAATCAAAATTGATGAAACACGATCATAATAGCTGTCAGGATGTCGTGAATATTGCCTCATTTTTACGCAAAGTTTAGCGAGTTGTATGATTTTTATCTATACTTGAAACAAAAAAGAGAGAAGTACAGACGTCGTTCATGTAAAATAGACTAAGACTGTACACTTTTTTATAATAAAACAATTACCGTTTCATGAAAAACAGTTTTTACCTGAAACCATTTTATAAATTCGGCGCTTTTTGAATATCTTGACATCTTGACATCTTGATAAGAGATGGGTCAAAGTGCAGTGTAAGGGGGAAAGGAAACATATATAAATATGTGTGCAAAGTTTTATTGAGATCAAAGCCATCAGGACGGCACAAAGACCCACTTCAAAGAATGATTATGAAATATATATATTTCAAAATTTTGCTATCGCAATTTCACGGTTTAAAATGCGTTTGACCAGAGACAAATTGGTAAAACCCCGCCTTAAGATGGAAGTTTAAACTTGGGTATGTAAAACAATTCAAATCGTACACGAGTCTGAATCTAGATATATCACGGATAAATACACATCACTTATGTTTCCTCATTGTTGTATATACAAAACTACAAAATTATATATACATCTAATGATGAAAAAGACACATTTTATTACCATTGAATAAGAATCATTCGTTTTCTTTCTAGCTGCAAAATATATGTATGTAAGTGTACACAATGGCCCATTATGAATGTTTTTATACAATGAGCTCGATATTAGCTCAAATAATATGGAATACACAGGTTTTCCTGATAGAGTCACGATTTTATTGATGTGTTGCTTGTAAGGCGTAACAAACCATTTGTTCACCTGTCATCAACACTTGTTCAGAATGTTTGTACAAAACTTTAACAAATACGCCTTGCTCAAGTATGCGTGACAAAATTATATAAATATTCATTTGTGAATTTGGACAGCCTATTTTTATATTTTTTTTATTTATTGTTTACATAAAAAAATCTATCGAGGCAAATGTTTTTCGATTTTGATCATAACGTTTATCATAGCTTTTAGCGCTACTTTTGATTTACATTATGTGAAATAAAAATAATACAAAACGATTTAAAAACAATACATGACTTTTTTTTTTGAAACTTGTTTTGTAACAAATAAAAAACAATAAATTTGAGTCACCATTGCTTCTTGCGAAATTAGACGGGTTAAGACGATTGTAATTCAATAAAATCTTAGGCCCACTTGCGCTAAGCTACTTAACCCAGGTTAACTTACTTTTAATGCTTTGTCCTTGTCACATCAAGCGATAGAAATAAGGACATAGCATAAAAAGTTATGTTACTTGGCGCAAGTGGGGCTTAGTATTTTCCTGATAAACCAAACGAACTATCACATTAAAATATAACCTACATTTAACAATTTCTTAAAATAATTAGTTCACTACTATTTGTAAACCATTTATTATTTTATTACAAACAATTCTAATATTCTAATCGTCTTAATATCTTAAACAAAGGCCTAAAATGCAAATAGCTAAAATTTCAAACAAAATTTACTCCGATCAGTTTAGTTCCACTGTCTTTTTTTTTTATTAAATTACCATTATAAATTAAATATAAATTAATAAATATAAATTATAAATTAATCATTTATATTTTTATGATTTTTTCAAGAATTGTCCGATATGACGTCACTAGAGAATTTTAGACAATATACTGATTGTGATGTGTGATTGTTATAAAAAAGTGGTCTGTCTCTGTCTGTCTATTCATCTGTCATCCAGCTGTCAAATCAGTCGGAAGCAAATTATTATAAATTTATCTTGATAGCAAAGGACACATTTCTAAACAGCCATTTCTCAAGTGACATCACATAAAGGCAAATTGAAGTTGCAGCTTTTTCGTAAAAATATTCATCGTCATGGGGTTTTTTAGACCACAAATTCGAAAATACGGCTTATTAAACCTAAATCTCAAAATGGTTTTCGAATTAACACACCTTAACATAATTGAATCCAAGCGAATTGGTATTTTGTCAAGTCATCTGAACGACTTCACGAAGTACCAATTCGATTGGAATTATGTATTGTATAGGTATTGTATATAATTCCAAGCGAATTGGTATTTCGTCAATATATTCAATCAATATATTGACAGTCATGTGAACGAACATTAAAATTTAAACCAGTTTAAAAGTGAAACTAACGGACATTGTAATCACTGTTAACAAGTCTGAAGAGACATCAAAGAACCAATGTAAGTTAATACTCAACCTAATGCATACCCATCTTTATTACAAACCACTAAGATTCATTTCATATAAAAAAGTTGCGTCTCGGGTTGATAGTGCTTGACATGTTTTTGGCCGTTACCCGCTTCTAAATTTCAAGTTTTCAAGATGACAATGGTCAGCATAAATTGACAGAAAGTGACTATTTTTAAATAAAGCTAATGTATTGCGTATGAATTATTTTGACCGACTTTTAATGCTGGCACAATTTGAATCTTACTTTGCCTTTTGAAGAGTCATCTTTTTATGAAACTATTTTTGTAGTTTGATCTATAGTAATAATTTGTTTATTATGATAAATCTATTGGGCAAGTGCAAGTCGGACCCGCGGACAAAGGGGACCACCCCACAATACGGGTACGGAACCCTAAAAACATTATAGTAAATAACAACAATGACAAAAAACAAACCGCTAAAATGGTAGCGCCCTCTGATTACGGAACCCCTTATTTTATTATTTGTTGTTCTATTTTAGAGTATGTACGTACAGTGGGGATGACATCAAGCTATACACATTGAATTTTGTACCTATATCTTATAAATTTCATTATAATTATAAGGGCTAATATAGTACTTCAAGTATCTAACTTGATGTAATCTTCATTGTTACATCAAACAGAGACAGTCTGACCAACACCTTCTTTATATCAGACCTTACAACCGAAATGGCTTTTAGTGATGACGTCATCACTAGTGGTACATGCTTCGACCAAAATAAAATGAATGGACGGGCCTTGTCTTTACAATTTGCTCACTCATAACGAGTCTAAGCAATTGGATATATACTATACTTCAATACCTAATTGTAAGTCTTTATTTAGATTTTTGCGCTTTGGAAATGCACAAGAAGGCATTTTTTCGTCAGTTATTTGGATGGCATGTAATAATAAGCGTACTTGTCACTCTTCTAACAGAGACCGACTGAGATGAAGTGAGAGCCGGCGCTCACTTTACAAGCTTCAAAAATCTTTACGCTGTGGCCCATCCATTTATTTTATTTTGGTCGAAGGGTACATGCGATTTTACTATAGGATTTTCAACAACAAATTTTTCATTCCCATTTTATTTTTAAGCAGCGTTAATAAGAATTGAGAAACTTATTACTTTTGAATTGTTTACATATTTACGTATTATTTTTATAGTTCTTACTTTTTTTTGTATTATTTATTAATTAAATTTAAAAAAAGTTGTGAAATTGCTTTCTATGTTTCATCCAGTCTGAAACGTCAAATAAAATAAAAATCAATAAATCTGCCAAACTCCCCTAAAGAAATGTCTTCCTTGTACCACTAGTTATGACGTCACATTTAAGTTATCAGGCCTGTACAGAATGTACACTGACAGTAGGTGTTGGTCTGACCCTAAGGATTTTTTTTAAGAACTGTCCTTTAGGACAAATACGTTTTACGGACGTACTACGTTTGGATGTGAAACGGCATGCTTGAATATCAATTAGCATTTTTTTTTCAAGTACACCGTCCACTATTTTCTTTATAATGTTGACAAGGAAAGGAATAGGGTTCAGTCATAAAAGGAAACAATATTTTCTGTTATGAATCTACCTATAAATAAAATATAGAGAAGTATACTTTACTCGAAATATAATGCGCCCAGAAAATAAATACATCCGCCTTACCAACACCATTAAGCCATATAATCCCATAAAATAACTTGAACACCTTCCTCAATAACTTTAAACTGATCATGGCGCTTTTAACATTCACAAGAGCATAAAATAAATAGAATTTCTGTTTGTTTGTCTTTTACATACATCCTCACGCCTGTCTCCTAGAGGGATAGGAAGAGACTTCAGATTTACATATTCTACGATCCTAACACATTTCTTTCGCTTCTTCCACGTTCATCAATCTATTTTTAAAAGCTCTTTTCTTCTTAGTTTAAGCACAAAATAGATAATACCAGAAGGCCGACTCGACGACGGAGCGAAAACAGAAGCACACATGCATAGACGCGTACGTATGATGATCTCGGCAGAATTTCGTATTGTACATTCAACCGACTTCATCCGAGATCGTCGTACGTACGCGTCTATGTGTTTTCGCTAGTTATGCGGAGTAAACCTTCTGTAAATGGTTATTTTGTGGTTCAAGACTGCTCTTCTTCAGTATCTCGTCAATTTGGTCAGCTTACGTCCTTCTAGGGCGGCCTGATCGAACTGTACCTTCCACTTGCGTAGCACAAATTTCTTTCATCACTCTACTTTCATTATTCCTCTCTATATGTCCAGACCACTGAAGCATTCCATTTTCTACTCTAGTCACGAAATCATCTTCTTTTATTGGAATAAATCTGCTCTGTAATTTAATTTCTTTTTCACCCCACTAGTTTAAAAAAGCGCGCCTTTGTTGTTCTTGATTATTATTTGATATCTCTTTATTTGGAAAACAGTTAAATTTCACTTTTAGCAGTTGTAGCATAGTGTTTAATAATCACGCGCGACGCAACTTAGTTGAATCACAAGTGCGAGGAGCGTGACACGATGTTTTTGCGATTAAACAGTACGTCACGCTCCTTGGACTTGTGATTCAACTAGTGGCTTTGCGCGCGATTACACACTATGGTCCCATTAAAGTCCAAGCCCAACCCCAGTCAAAATATATGTTAAACCTGGAATATAAGCAAACACAGGCACAAAATCTAGTTGAATCTACCGATAAACACCAGCGTCATTTTTGAGTTTGTATACAATCGTATGCAATGCGCCTGCGCACCAACCGTTCCACTTTTTAGATCGTCCGCGCCATATATGGTAGGGTGTCCGCGATGGATTTCTTGCAAAACCTCAGCTTATGTGTGTGTGGATGTTAGAAGGTGTTTGGAGAAGTTAACAAGTTGGTTACGTTTTAACGTGACACTTTTGGCCATTTTAAATTATTTTCTAAATAAGACGAATATATGTATTTATTGGATATTCTACTTTGGAGCTAGTCTAGTATACGATTAAAATCAGTTAACGATTCGGCCAACCTCGGTAATTGTCGTGAATCCCTCATCTCTCACATAGAGTTATCAATTTACAGATATGACTTTTAATTATATTACTCTTTGTCTTATTGAATACAATACAAGAACGATATGAGCAACAAAACCTCCTTTGTAGCTCAAAACTAACACAACCTTTATATTGAAATAAGAAAAATAATTGACTATTTTGACAGTCTGCCTTCTTAGTGTCAATAAAAACAGTTTGACGTATATGATACATTTATGCTTATGAACGCTAATTTCATTTGTGAAAATATTCGATTCTATAAAATTTTATCAAAATTAACTTACAATAGTTATGTATATATATGTATTTTATTTATATATTGTATACAAGTATATAGCTGCAGTAAATAACGAATGTTTAAATTCATGTCGCTTCTGCATAATAAATTTATTAGGTCTACCGGTTAGTAATGTCATCTTGGCAGGTGCTATACATTGCGTTTATGATACTTCAAATAGAATGCTACCTAAAAGAAATTGCGGTAATGTATTTCGTGTCATTTCCGTCTCGGGATTTAGGCGATGATATCCGAGAAAAGCCGAATCGTTAACTGATTTTAATCGTAACGTCAGTCTTATGCATGAACAAGGATAAGTGGGCAGAACTTGCCAGTGTGTTCCGTAGTCGACTAGGTGGACCTAAAATGAGAAGAAGAGATATATAACTTTAAACTCTCGCGTTTCGTACACATTAAAATATATATAATCGGGTCTACTGCGATACATTTTTACCTTTTTTTTGCGGGTAAAAGAAAAATACTTCGGTCGTCACCTGCATCTCATCACTGCGCCTCGCCATACTTGCCAGTTTCCCGTAGACCACGAGACATGCAACTGTCTTGAAACGTCGGATGTCCCCTTTTGGTAAAAAAAAAAAGGTAAAAAAGAAAAAGAGATGATATTGTCTCTTAATGATGAGAAGGAAGAGACTAGGATAGTGACAGATTTTTGACAGATTGGTGACCAAAACCTGGGTGAATGTCATTGCGCAGATAGCTCGATAGGCCGATAATACTGCAAAGCACAGCTGGAAAGCAATAGACGTAACTTGCAAAGATCAAGATAAATGGCTGCTTTGATAGATAGGCTGAAGTTTTATGAATACGGTAAGAGTACAATTATAATAATATCATATACAAGTTTAAATATAATCAATAAATAAAATAAAATTTTGTACTTGAAATATATTTCGGCCCTTAGTTACTTAAGAAAATTATTGTTTTTTTTTTTTTTTTTTTTTTTTTTTTCTTTTTATTATTATGGTATATTTGTCTTTTTTAATACTTGACTGATGACGGCCTACTAAGGGCCGAAATATATTTCAAGTACAAAATTTTATTTTATTTATTGATTATATTTAAACTTGTATATGTGTTATTAAAAATAAAAAGCTATTAGAGGCATATATTTATTAAAGTATAATAATATCACATAGAATAAAGAGTCGTTAAGGTCGCTCAGCGAGCTATGGAACGGGCTATGCTTGGGATATCTCTGATAGACAAAATCCGAAACGAAGATATCCGTCAAAGATCGAAGGTAACCGACATAGCCTGCCGATTCAGTAAGTTGAAGTGGCAGTGGACTGGCCACATTTGTCGCCGACGTGATAACCGCCGGGGGCGTAAGGTATTGGAATGGATACCACGTACAGCAAAGCGCAGCCTAGGCCGCCCTCGTGCCTGCTGTACTGACGATCAGGAGCTGTATTTTTGAATCATTCGAATTTCAATTCGCGTATAAATCCGCATGATTCGCATACGAAAACTTGAAATTAGTATTTTTGAAAATTCTCTCCGTGAATTCTGCAACGAGTGGTCTGACCCACTCGTTTTCCGATTTCTACTAGTAGAAACTATGCAAGAATGACAAGAAGAAAATTTAGATGTCGATGCATCGATGAGACTGACATGACATTAAAACTTTTTTCAATGCATGTGCTCGTAAAGGCCCACTTTTTATGCATCAAAACCGAACAGAAAGTCGATTGCTTTGACCTAGGGCTTTATTATTATTTTTTTTTATTTGTTTACAATGGTTGGCTAACCTGCAGCCTTTCATAGACGTTATACTTTTTTTTACAATGTTTAACGGCTCTGGATTCAGTCCTTTTGAGCCAATTATAATATAAAGTTCACAAGATTATATTTGTTTTCATTTCCTCACACTATGCATTGAAAAATGTAGTATGATACACGGGCGTAAAAGCAATAAATTACTCGGTTACGTTTAAAACAGTCGCTACGCTCGTGTTTTAAATCGTCCTCGTAACTTATTCCTTTGCGCCCTTGTAGCATAAACTACTATTAATTTACGTTCCGTTCAGCTACCTACAGAAGACTACGGCCTCATGACGCTGTTAAAAAATCAAGCTTCTAACTCGACGCGAAAAAATTATTGCACTTTACATAATCAATATCATTATAGGGCACTTCCAGTTAACTTAAAAACTTGAATTTTCGTTTACAAGTACACCTTATAGCACACACATAGTAAAAAGTCTGAAAATTACAAATAATTAATTATTTAGGAAGTTGTCTTAGACCAGCTTAATTAGACCCTTTAGATACAAAGAGTTTAAGAGATCGTAAGTGTCAAGTTAAGTGTGTCTTCAACAACTGCAAGTGAAAATTATTTACTATCATATTTTTAGGGTTTCGTACCTGTATTGTGTGGTATGTATGTATGTAAATTCTTTATTGTTCAAAATAAGATTACAATGCACAAAGGCGAACTTAATGCTAATTAGCTTTCTCTACCAGTTAACCTTTGGTGATGTGGAGATTACAAGGGTAGTGCCAAATAAGATAATCAATTAATTAATTTACAAATATTAACTTTTAATAATATCTCCATAATAATTTAATATATAATATCTACATAAACATATATAAATACAAAAATACACATAAGTATAATACACAAATTAGTGTATATACCGCTACAATGATAGGCTTAATGATATTGATATTTTTAGTTCATCTTTAAGTTCTTATAGAAATATTTTCGAAAAGAAATCTCATCATAAATCTAAAATAGTTATGAATAAAATCTCTTTATAAGTGTTTAATGCCAGATAGGTGTTTTCAGCTCAATGGATTGTAAGCATTTCTTTACAGGGGACTATAGGTCTATTAATATGTTATTTGTTAGTTCATTTTCTTGAACTTTGTAATTATTTCTATAAGTGACCGTTTGTTTCTTAATAAAATAAAATAAAATAAATAAAAGTATATACTGTACATAAATAAATATACAACAATATATCGGTGGTACGTGGTGTGGTGTGGTGGTACGGAACCCTTTATGCGCGAGACCGACTCGCACATAGCCGATTTTTTTCATTTCTTGCGCAATTATTAGCGCAGTTCCTACCATGTCATCTCCGTTATTCCTGCTCTATCTCTGTAATCTCCGCTTTTCCTACTTCTATCTATCTTTATCTTCTCCACTTATTTTAACTCTATCTTTATTACTTGGGTGCTCCTACTGTATCTCCTCCGGCACAAAGTTCGTATGTTCACGACGGTCACCTAATGGGCTTATTAGAATTACGATTCGAACGTTTCTAATGTGTTGTCGAGTAACGAGGGAAAACCGCTTCGCTGTCGGTGCGCGGTGCCTTCCACTTTGATACGAAAATTTACAATCAGCTCGTCTTCTATACATGAAAATTTTCACGAAAATCAATTTTATTTTATTTATTAGGCATGTACAACAGATAACAATCAAAGAAATTTCTTAAGTCTAAATAATAAATAAGAGTTTCTAGCTAGATTGCCATAAAAAAAACATGAATAATGTTAAAACATAAATATATAGAAAATTAAAAATACACAGACATACATATTATAATTAGAACACACTTTTTTATGATTAGTAAAATGACATAATTTATTGTAAATACATAAATAAATATTTGCGTTTAAAAAGCTACAAACAGCAGTACAATTATTTTTTCGATATTAAAAAGAAATTACGAAGTTTTTGCCAATCAAAGTGAGTTTAATGGCATGAATCGTGACGTCACGTCATCGTACACGATTTCATACTAAAAGTGATAAATACCGCTATCGCTAGTAATAATAGAAAATTCGTTAATAATAGAAATATTTCAAAAATTCAAAAAGTTTTTTACTTTGCATTAACTAATTAACCAGTTACGATGAAAAATTTACTGATGTTTCACTTCAGGAGACGACCTCATTCTTAAAAAGCAACTTGTTCCAGGATAGGTGATTTACAAAAATATAGGTTATCATGTTATCGAAATTGGTTATGAAAGAAAATAATATTTCAATCAACGACAATACAGAATAATTTAGCCTGAAACTTTCATAAAAGGGGTATTTATATACACAACGCTTATTCCAAATAACAGCAATAAATAAAGGAAATAATTAGAGATGGTTTGTTTCGTTTATTTATAATAATAATAATATATAGTCACGAAATGAATTCCCGAGGGGGTGTCAGAGGTGATCCGAGTGTTAACTATAAAATGCAAGTCACAATCTACATTCGGTATAACCGCGTTTTCCGCATACATTATTAATAGAAAGTATTTATTTAAGAACTGTTCATTATATTAATAAATTAAAATGCCGTATTTCATAGTACGGTACGTGAAAAGCCTGCAATATAATCTGAAAAAAAGTCATGGAATGCCGTATATTACGGCAATTGCCGTTTTTGTTTTAATTTTCTGTATACACCTTCAAATTCTTGTTTGCATGCTTTTTACAATTTAAGTTAGTTTAAGAAGAATCCGTTATTGGCCTCTGTTTAGCTTATCTTTTCTGTTATTATTTTTTTGTTATTAGCTGTGGATTTCTGTGTGAATAAAAAAATAAATAAATAAATGAATAACATTGCTTTCAGGCCTATTTCATTTATAACAGTGGTACGTGAGGCGGGTCACCCGTCGCACGGTTCTCTATGAAAACAGCACGCGGCGCGGGCGCCGGGCGCACGCTTAAGAGCGGTTTCGCAGCCGGATTGTAAAAACCCACCTTTTTCTAATAAATCGAAAAAGGACACTTAAATTCAAAATTCACTCAATAGTTATTCAACAAAACCTTATTACCCATGTTTTGTGTATGTTGCCATCGCAAAGTTTATATTGGTTTCCGTAAATTGGAATTTCAAAAATTTTGTATAGCAAAAGTTTTAATTAGAAAAAGGCGGGTTTTTCACAATCCGGCTGCGAAACTGCTCTTAACGTATCGGACGGCCTGCATGTTTGGCATAGACAGTGGATCAATGCGGAACAACCCGCTCCACCGGTCAACTCTCGGCTGAAGTTGTTTTGTAACAACTAACACCTATTAAAAGTGATTCTCCGGACGGGTTCCATTGTGAGATTCACTCGGAGAGAAATCAGTTTAAGAAATTTTATAGTTTTTATGACCATGCTTTAAGGGCCCACAACGGGATTTGACCTTGATTTATTGTGACAATCAACATTGACTTGTTTTAGGTGTAAGAGAGATGCTAAAAGCGCGAGTTATGGAGAAAACCGATCTACGATATCCAATATAATTTCACAAAAAGCTTTTGTCATTTTTATATTTAGCTTCTGTGCACATTTAAAGAAAGAAAATGTCAATCAATATTTACGTTTTGATATAACCTGTTTCCTTATTTTAAAACGTTTTATTTATACTAAAGATATAGAAAGTTAAATAATATTAGTTGGCGAAACTCAGAACATAAGTAGTACTAGTCTATATGAACAACTGTTTGTATAGGAGCTAAGCGAAATTCTTAAAATTTGTTTTCACCTTTCCATACTGAACCAGTCAGCTGATCGGGGCAATTTGTATGGGAGGAAGAGAAAAAAAGTTGCGAATTTCGCTTAGCTCCCATACAAACAGTTGTTCATATAGACTAGTACTACCTAGGTATGTTTTGAGTTTCGCCAACTAATATTATTTAACCTTTTACATGTAAATAATGTGGGCAAGTGCGAGTCGTACTCGCACACAAAGGGTGCCATGCTAAGACAGAATACGGGTACGCAACCCTAAAAATACTAAGGTGACAAAAACAAGCCACTAAAATTATAGCGCCTGGGAAACAATTCGCGGCTTAGTTGCTATACTTTTTCTGTAATTTTGAAGTAATTATCTATTTCCACAAATTTTTTCATATTTTTTGGTCGTCTTGTTTCGGAGATTCGGGGATAACGTGATAACGTTAAAAGATGCTGCTTTTTCGAGTTTTTTTTGTATGGGAACTCCCATTAGGTTTCAATTTAACTCAGTAACTTAGTAATCGGGTCCCGTTTGGCACCCTTCGGGTACGGAACCCTAATAAGCATGACGATGTGTAATTTCGTGGAGAAAAATTTACTCAGGTGTGTATGAAGTCCGTTGCGCCGCCTTAAGTTATGTATCACCTTAAGTTATGTATCACTCTCACAGAATGAGCTAGGGCTGGTTTTGAAGCAGAAAAGTGAACGTTTGTCTTGTAAATGAAAAGAAATTTACGTTTGTGGTGCTGGATGGTAGAGCTGATGCCGGGCTCGACTGTGGAGGTACCATCATCTTACTTGGATACCCCCTCGAAGTAATTCGGGGGAGAGTAAGAGGACAGCTCACAGGCAAAAACCAGGAGGCCCACCATGCCTGGGACCGATGGATGGCGGTATATCCATCCCTAATAGCCGGGCCTTATATGGAACAGACTGGTGACGGGCAGCGGCGTCACTGGTGCGAGGGTTCCAGCACCGCGCTCACCAACCCGGCTGCCCAGCGTGTGTGAGTATGGGCAATTCTTCAATTGCAATTCAATGGGTTTTATATTCAATAAAAATATAAAACCAACTTTTTCCCTTTTGCCCTGAATCCGCCCCTCTCGTACTGCGCGATTTTTCGCTTAAAGTAACAGTGACAAAAATAAAATTCGCATAGCCTCTTAAGGGAAATTAACGAACTACCCTACAATAAGAAACGCACACAGTGTAGCAACAACGTCTCGACCGCCATATAACTCATTTCAAAGTAGGCTCTCACGCTTTATTGATATATTGTAGTAATAATACTAAAGATGGGATGTAAAGTACATCCTAAATACTGAAGATAGGACGTAAAATACATCCTAACAGTTATATTTGAGCAGAGACGGACTGGCATTCTTAATTGGCGAAGGCCTTCTTTGTACCCCTACTTTGTACCACTACTATGTACCCCTACTTTGTTCCCCTACTTTGTACCCCTACTTTGTTACCTTACTTTGTACCACTGTTTTTTACCCTTACTTTGTAACCCCGCTTTTTTCTGTTAATTTAAGTAGTTTGACAATGTCAAATTGGCATCATACTCAAGCATACACATTTGTTTTCTGGTTTGGATAGGATTTTTAGGAAACTGGCCTTTAAGTTTAAAATTAGTAAAAACATAAATAAATAATAATCCATACTGCAAACTGCTTTAATATGATTCATTATTGAGAAATAACTAAGAGATTTACTGTGTTACTACAAAACGGTATTTAACTATAGACAGTGTTTAAATCTGTTGCTGTCACTCTTTTACAATATGAAAAAAAAAGGTGACAAGGACAGATTTAAACATTGTCTAAAATTAAACACCGTTTTGTAGTAACACTGTTGAATGTTTAATTCAAATAAAAAAGGTACAATAAATGTGTTCATTAAATTGTATGATATTGCCTCACAAAAAGCGAAATATATTTTTAAATAAAATATTTATATTTCATATATATTTTTTTTCTATATACAATACTAGCTTTTGCCCGTGGCTTCGCTCACGTGGAAGAGTCTTTTAACTATCGACAGTTTTTTTTATCAACACCTTTATAGCCTTTATATTGACCAGAGTCACTGCGATGATAATAATGAAAATCGCACTAAAATCCGTTCAGTGGTTCTCGACTTAAAACGGAACATACTCGTACATACATACAGACAGACAATGAATATCCCATATTAAGAAGATTTGTCACCAAATGTATAACACTGGCAGCTATTAATCCTTGGCCACCCTAGGCCCAGCCCGTATGCTGTATAGATCCGAAAGTCCGCCACTGCCTTTAAGGCTTAATATCGAGTATCCGTTAAACAGCGACCGTTAGCAGCACTATTCTAATTACAATGATGGAGATGAACACCTTCGCTTGAACAGTTTCTACTGTAGAGCCTTTAGCAGCGTGCAGCTTTGTGATCAGTTACGATCCGCAATTAAGGGGCTATGCGAATTTTGTTTTTGTCACTGTCACTCCAAGCGAAAACACGCTCAGTGCGAGAGGAGCGGATTCAGGGCGAAAGCAAAAAATGTTAGTTTTATAATTTTTATAAAAAAACTAAAATAGCTAACAAAACTTAAATATCAAATCTCTAGATATTGTTGAAACACACCTTATAAAAAATGTTTGAGTTCTGTATATGGTTCCTATTCGTCAAACGAGGAGAAAAAGTGTGTTTGAAGACCTCATTTCAACAATTATTTCCATCGAGAAAAATTTATCCAAACATGTTTACCAATTTCAAACCCCTAGATTATATAGTCAAAATGCATATACCAGAAATTTATTATAATTTTCTGTGCATTTCATGAAATACACAGAAAAGAAACACCCGTATTTTTTTCGCATATTGCCTTAAGCAACGCTTGGCGTCGTCAGTCTTTGGATGGGTGACCATTAGTGGCAATTTATATCTGGGTCTCTTCGTGCCTCGGACAGCACGTGAAGCTGAACAACTTTGACACCAGGTTGGCCACTAACCACATGACTCGGACAGCACGTGAAGCTGAACAACTTTGACACCAGGTTGGCCACTAACCACATGACTCGGACAGCACGTGAAGCTGAACAACTTTGACACCAGGTTGGCCACTAACCACATGACAAGATAAGAGAGACAGTGGGACGTTTTGGTTGCATCCTAGAATAAAGTAGAAGTGGTATCACATGCAGTTTTTATGGAAATAGTGTTCCTAGTTTTTGCCAACTCAAGTCTTCATGTCATGAGACTACTTTACATGATGTCATGCATGACTTTGGAGATTTGTGCCTTTGATTTAAAAAAAAGTCTCCAAAAATTGTTAGGGTGACATCGTTAGGGTGTCAGAGGTGTTTTAGAGCATCGAGTATCACTGGAACAGTCGTACGCCCATTTTCACCGAGATTACACATCCCAACGTGATGGGCCGACACAAATACACGTTCTTAGGGCGCATTTATTAGATTTTTGTCAATTTTGGAAATTCACAAATACAAAATTAATATGATAGTCTCAATGGGGATCCACAGATGGCGCTTGCATAAGTCCGGCCAATGAATACCACGGTCCGGCTTTGTCAAACTTTGTTGTTGTGTGTGTTCCAGTTTTTTTATTGCTTTTCTCCAATATCTCGCGTTTTTTTATTTCCTCTCATCTCCTGTATTCCAATATGTTATATGTTTATTATTGTTATTGAGCACGCGATATGACGGCAGTGCTTTGTATCACCATAGGTTTTAAAAATAGCGGGAAGTGAAGAGAAATAATTACGAAGATGAAAGATCTGACCTTGGGAAGGAGCTGCATGCACCACAAACCACGCTTCGCCTGAGCCACCAAGTCTCTGGTGTTCTCCAAGATGGTTTTCTTCTTCCTCTTCGTGCCTGGTTGCGCTCTTCTCGGCTAATTTTCTTCGTAATAGTAATAGATGAAAATGAGGCGCACAGCGGGTGCGATCTCAAAATGACGGGCGGTAGGGTCGAGGTAGGACCTAGTCGAATGACAATCAGCGTATACCTCCGGCGTGAAAGGCTTCTGATTGACGACTGATTGATTTGCGTCCAAAACTAAGCGGGTGGAGATGCAGCGAAAATGACAGTTGAAAATATTAATTCACAACTACCCCGCAGTATGAGAGCCACAAGAAGTGGCGCGAACATTTGCCCCCGGCGTTAAAACCATTGGTTTTAAAATAAGAATAGAAAAGTAAAAATAAGACAGAGAATAACGAAATTTTGAAGCGGGGGCAAAGAAAGGAGTTATTGAGATGGGAGAGGGCAAAGACGCACGACAGGTCGTTTGTAAACACCTGTCGTCGTTTTGACAGAAGCTACCCTAATGACATTATCTTTGCCAGGGTATACAGCTACAATAACACCGAGCGGCCATTGAAGCGGTGGAGTGTTATCGGTAACTACAACGACAACAGATCCAATTTTGATTGGGTTGGAAGGTGTATTCCATTTTCCTCTAGACTGGAGAAGATGGAGATAATCATTCTTCCATCGCCTTGCGAACGATTCTACCATTTGATCAAGCAACGCGTAGCGACGTAATAAATTAACTGGCTCATCAGCCACCTTACAAGCGGGTAATTCTTTTAAAGGAGTTGACATCAGAAAATGTGCAGGAGTTAACGCGCTAAGTTCAGATGGATCTTCACTCAGCAGCGTAAGCGGACGAGAATTTATGACACATTCTATTTGCGTAACTACAGTTAATAATTCTTCGTAGGTCAACAGTTGAGTACCTACTACTCTATGCAAATGCGTCTTAAATCCTTTGACATATATCTCATAATGTCCCCCAAAATGTGGGCTACGTGGAATATTAAATTTCCATTGTATTCTATGATCGGCAAGTTCATTCGCGAAAGACGTTTTAAATTCTTCGGAGTTTGTCAAATTGTAAATTTCTGAGAGGGCATTTCTAGCGCCTACAAAGTTCGTAGCATTATCTGAATATACGAAAGACACTGCTCCACGTCTAGATAAAAAACGTTTGAACGCGGAAAGAAAAGTGTTCGTGCTAAGATCAGTTGCCAATTCAACGTGAACTGCACGAGTCACCAGGCATACAAATATGCAGAGGTAACATTTGACGGGACGGACTCCACGTTTTCGATACGGAGTGATACTGATAGGACCACAATAATCCACAGCGCAGTGGACAAAAGCTTTAGCCTCATTAACGCGGCATGATGGTAAATCTGCCATGAAAGGGAAGGTTTGTCTCGGCTTCGCCTTAAAACAATAATTGCAGCTATGTATTACGCGACGAACAATATTTCGACAGGAAAGTATCCAAAATTTTTGGCGGATTATTGACATTAAAGCCACTGGTCCAATGTGACAATTTTTGCGATGATAATGAATGATAATCAATTCGACAATATGATTTTTACGAGGTAACAACACAGGGTGTTGTTGATCGAACGTCATGTCTGTGTTGCGAAGTCGACCACCAACGCGTAACAATCCATTTTTATCTAAAAATGGCGATAGTCGATTTAAAGCGGGAGAACAAAGTTTATTTGACTTTAATCTTTTTATTTCATCAAGAAAATAAAATGCTTGAAGAGCTTTAATCAATGCAACTTCAGCGAAATCCATATCGGTAGCGGTAAAAATATTAGAGCGCGGTAAAATACGTAAAAATCGGTAGATGTAAATGATTGTGTGTAAAAGCACAAGCCATGACGAAATTCTTTCCGAAAGAGAAAGAAGAGGATGCGGTTCTTCATTACTAAAAGCGGGAAGAGAAATTGTTTTTGATTCCGGCAAGTTTTCTTCAATAGAAGCTGATTCTATTGTTTTGATTGGCCACTCTTTAGCGTCCAGATAAAGCCAAGCAGGTCCAGTGAACCAGAGCGGGTGACTCATCAACTGCGTGGGAGTGAGACCACGGGAGAGACAGTCGCTCGGGTTTTGAGAACCAGCTGTATGGTAAAAACATTCAGCGGGAATAGCGGATATTATTTTTGTTATACGCGTCGCGACAAAGGTTTTAAACCTGTGCGGTGAGGAATGTATCCAGTGTAAAGTTACCATAGAATCGGTAAAACAGTAAATACGTTCAATATTGTGACGTATTTTATAAGCGTCAACTACACGACGAGTTAATTTCGACATGAGTAACGAGGCACAAAGCTCAAGGCGGGCGACACTGACGGTCTTGAGTGGACAGACTTTTGACTTTGCGCATACCAGCCGAATGCTAGTGCAAGTGTCTGAGTCATCTTGTACCCTAATATATACGACACATCCGTATCCACGTTCACTTGCGTCTGCAAATGATATTATCGAAATTTTCGAATTTTGGAACACGTCTAAGTGGCGTTTAATACGTAAATCCCGCAAAACAGGTAGCTCCTTCAAATAGTTTTGCCAAATCTGCGCAATATCAGAGGGTAGTGTTTCATCCCAGTCTAATTTTAAAATACAGATTTTCTGCAAGAGTAATTTTGCGTACAAGATCACAGGAGCGGTAAAGCCGAGGACGTCGTACTGACGTGCTATCACGGACAAAACATTGCGTTTAGTACATGGGCGACTATCTAGCGATACAGTAAAAGAGAACTCGTCAGAATCAGGCGACCACTGTAAGCCAAGAACTTTAAGAGTTTGAGTTTGTTCTTCAAAATTCTTACTAGAATTTAAGCGGTGAGTATCAGGCAGTGTATCAAGTAACTGTTGACAGTTACTAGACCACTTGACGAGCTCAAAGCCACCGGCCTTAAGCAATCCTACCAGCTCATCTCTGAGCTGTAAGGAGCCCTGCACGGTGGGCGTGCTATAGCAGATGTCGTCCATGTAACAGTTTCGTGCGGCTACAGTAGCGGCGAGCGGGTACGATGAACTCCCATCCTCACAGAGTTTCCTGACTACTCTCATCGCAAGGAAAGGGCTACTACGTAGTCCAAAGCAGACGCGATTGAACTGATAAGCGATAAGCGGTGAACACGTGTCAAAGCGGTATAAAAACTTTTGAAATTTGCGATCATCGGCGTTAACCAAAACTTGTAAGAACATTTGTTTGATATCCGAGGTAAAAGCGATTTCATACAAGCGGAAGTCAAGTAAAATTAAAAACAAATCGTTTTGCAAATTAGCACCTGTGTGCAGCGTGTCATTTAATGAGACACGAGTACCATCAGCGGAGTCAGTCTTAGTACTGGCATTCATACAAATACGCACCTTTGTCGTTGATTTATCAACACGCACTACGGGATGATGCGGAATATAATAACCAAGAGATAATTGGTCATCATTATGAAGCGGGGATATGTAACCTTTAGTTAGGTATTCATTTATTATATTGTTATACTCGGAACGTAAATCTGCGTTAGAAACAAACCTACGCTCAAGAGACATAAAACACTTTTTTGCGTGATGGTACGAGTTTCCTAGTATGTTAGGATTCCGTGCGAACGGTAAAGAAACCGAATAGCGACCAGCGGGGTCACGTGACACATTGTTAATAAATAATTTTTCACATTCATCATTTGCGGGACTAGAAGCAGGTTCACAATGCACCTCTTCTAATTGCCAAAATTTTTGTAAAATAAAATCTATTGGCGGTTCAATCTCCATATAAGAGCATAACGAAATTGAACATGCGGTATTTTGGTAAACAGGCGTATTACCAATTAGCGTAAAACCGAAGATGGTCTGAAATCCCGTCGGCGTACCCGGGGGACCAGAGACGCGGCCTGATAACAAGATATCCGCGAATAAAGATGCACCGATAAGAATATCAATCTCGCCCGGTAAGTAAAAGGTTTCATCAGCAAGTGTGATACCTTTTAAATATGAAAGCGTAGACAAATCGACCTGCACCGATGGTAAATTGTCGGTAATACGGTCGATTACATAAGTGTCAAGCGAAATTGAAACCGAATCATCAAATCGTGAAAACAATTTAAGGTTTGTCGCACCCTTAATTGGGTTTGATGAAGAGCCGATGCCCTTAACAAAAGCGCGGGGAATTTTCTC
This sequence comes from Ypsolopha sequella, assembly GCA_934047225.1. Classification (NCBI taxonomy): domain Eukaryota; kingdom Metazoa; phylum Arthropoda; class Insecta; order Lepidoptera; family Ypsolophidae; genus Ypsolopha; species Ypsolopha sequella. The sequence goes on from OW203993.1 coordinate 23,975,948, forward strand.
ATATTTTAAGTTAAGCTTCTCACAACAGGAAACCGTCGAAAAACTGGATTGTGACGCAGGGTCGCAGAGCGCACGTAGACGGACTGACATACCGTTAGAATCTTTCACGATCACTTGAATTGTACCTAAAAGGCATGTTTCATTACGCTGCGAGTTAGGCTGTAAGTTACATAAAGAAATATTATTACTCGCAGTTGGTACGGATTGAGAATCATTAGTCATATGTTCTGTGTTAGTCGCCGATACGGCAGGATCCACCAACCTCGAAGATTGCGTATGTGTGCGTGGAGACACGGTAATATTTTGACCAAGCGCGGTGTGAGTATTCATCACATTTTGTTTGCGGCACAACATCGAATGGTGTTTACAATTACAATGGCGGCAATTATAAGACGATTTACAAGCGGAATTGTTATGCGTAATACTTAAACAATTGGTGCAACCGTTATTAGATTTGATGAACTGAAATCTTTTCTCGATATCTAGTTTCACAAATTCGGGACACTTATATAAATTATAGTGTTTTAATTGTTTACATAGCGGACAACAATTATTATTGGTCGAAGCGGAGACAAAAGCATGGGTTGACTTGGTACTGTACCCGGTTTTGTTGTTATTATTATTAACGGAGCGGTTCGGAGCGGGAGCGGTAATTGCGGGTGCAGTGCGGTTCAGTATCTTAGTTTGTTCCCGTAAAAATGATATTAATTCATCATAATGGGGTAAATCGGAACCACGTTTAAACATTTCAAATGAACGAGCGGTTTCAACATCAAGTTTTTTAAGGGCCAAATACATAAGGATAAAATCCGAAAGATCTTTAATATTCAGCGATTTTAAACACGAAACAGCGGAACAGAACTTGTCTAAAAACAAGTCCAAGTTTTTTGAACTAGCGGTAGTTAAAGGGCGAAATTCAAACATTTGATCCAAATAAGTAGTGGCTAAACTACGCGAGTCTTGAAAAGTAGAAACGAGTGTTTTCCAGATTATGTCGTAGTTAGTTGCGTTCGGTGTGATTCCAGAACAAATCGAAAGTGCCCGGCCAGAAAGTTTACCCATCAGGTATTGTACTCGTTCGTTGTCGGTCAAGTCCGGATTATCGTGAATCGTGGTTTTAAATGTTTCATAGAATGTTGGCCACATAGTAGCTTCACCAGAAAAACCAACGAGTTCCAGTTTTGGAAGCTTGATAGTAGGTTTTTTGGGACATTCCATGTCAAGTGGAGCTTTAACTTTAGAGTCAGCCGATTTCGAAGAATGTGATAACTTCCGGTTGATGTATTTGCAATGGGAGTAAAGATCCTCAAAAGCTGACCAACTTTGATAATTTGGTTCAAAATTAGGATTTATCAATACCTCTGTGTCATTAATTTCATCTATGATTACATGAATTTCTGAGCGTACAGTATCCAAAGTTTCGACATTGGCCATAAACAATTCTGCCGAAGAAACATCCTCTAAAGCGGTTTTAGAAAAGTCATAAACTCTCTGAAGGCGATTAAACAATTCTTGCCTTTTATTTTTAAGCTTCTTTAAACTATACGACATCTTTAATTTTGCAGCTTCTGCGGAATTTGGCATGTTATATAGTACAAAGTTAGGCAAGTACCAGAACTATTGAAAGTTTTATACTGACTACAACATAGAATAATGCTAATGAGTTAGAGATAACACGGGCGGCGGACGAACCTGTGTACGAGTACCTCTCGATAATATTAAGAATTAGCAGGTAGGCAGATAATATTTTCTGTGAAATGATCAAATGGTATAATCGCAGCGGATAAATTAACAGAATGGCGTATTTCACTGTAGATAATTTATAATTTCCAGTATATAGGAAATGGAATCACTAATATTTTGACGAATGCGGGGTTTTAATGCATAGATAATGCAAATAAGAGCGGGAATGCGGGGTAATACTGCGGGCAGAGTGAAAATTAGAGCGGAATTCACGTGTTCTTTAGACAAAGAACATGAAGATAGCGGTTGGAAATACCAAAAAATGGTTATAGATCGCAGATCAAAGGGCCTAAAATGGATCTAGATCCGGCTCGAATGGCCAAAGAATGAGCACGCGATATGACGGCAGTGCTTTGTATCACCATAGGTTTTAAAAATAGCGGGAAGTGAAGAGAAATAATTACGAAGATGAAAGATCTGACCTTGGGAAGGAGCTGCATGCACCACAAACCACGCTTCGCCTGAGCCACCAAGTCTCTGGTGTTCTCCAAGATGGTTTTCTTCTTCCTCTTCGTGCCTGGTTGCGCTCTTCTCGGCTAATTTTCTTCGTAATAGTAATAGATGAAAATGAGGCGCACAGCGGGTGCGATCTCAAAATGACGGGCGGTAGGGTCGAGGTAGGACCTAGTCGAATGACAATCAGCGTAGGTATACCTCCGGCGTGAAAGGCTTCTGATTGACGACTGATTGATTTGCGTCCAAAACTAAGCGGGTGGAGATGCAGCGAAAATGACAGTTGAAAATATTAATTCACAACTACCCCGCAGTATGAGAGCCACAAGAAGTGGCGCGAACAGTTATAATGTTATTCATGTTTAATACAGGATATTTCGGGAACAAATTAACACCACCATTAAGGCAACCAAAGGCATAATTCTAAAAAATAATCGAAAATCACAAAAAACGTTACAATCCATAACAATATACTGAAATGACAGATTTTAATGGACGGATCAACAATGCGCCATCTACCGGAATAACTTGGCAGTGTGGATCCTCATGATAAAACCAGCCAAATAGTGTTTCGTTAAAAAGGATTCATTTTTAAGTAAATCCATAAAAAGAAAGTAGATTTAAAGACACCTCAATTTGAACTTTCATTTAATTTCTTTTTAACTGTGATATACGGCTCATCGACCCATAACGTTTGATACATAATAGTCGTCGGTGAAAAGTGGAAGTCCCAAATGTGGACTGTAACTTGCATTTCACAGTTCACACTGGTAAACCATCCGACACCCCAAGTGGCGTGCACAGAACTTTTTCCGGAAAAGCAATCAGAAGATCAAGTACGACAATAAAAAAAATATGAAAAGATTTAAATAAAACTTTGAAAAACAAAAGTTTGTATGAAAATGTTCACTCTAGGGTAGGCAGTGCCCACCCTGGCGTCATACAAACTTTTTTTTTTCAAAGTGTTATTTAAATTTTTTCATATTTTTTTTATTGTCAATCTTGACCTTTTGATTGCTTTTCCGGAAAAAAGTTCTGTGCACGCCACCACCCCCTCGGGAATTCATGTCGTAAAGATACGTAGGTATGTTTGTTTTATAACTAAAACCAATATTTATTATGAAACACCTAACACTAAAAGCAAGAACCTTAAGTAAAAGATAGAGCTCATTCCCCTCCCAAAATAACATCGGGAATGGGTAAAATATCTATCAGATAACCAGTAAGTGGTAATATAAACACAAATTCAATTATCTCACTTTTGAAAGAAGTCCGTGTATAATAAAAGCATTATTGTAAGGCAGGCGGGACTGCTGTGCAACAAGTTTAACCGGGAATCGAACCTGATACAATGTCACGCAGGTGAAAGGTCTCAACGTGTGAACGTGAAGTATTAGGTGTACTGTAGATATTAATTACGTGAGCGAAACATTTGCATAAGTAACGGTTTTTAATTTTGTTTAACCAAACATTTTGTTTTTAACAGAAATTCCGTAACAATCAAATTGTACAAAAATATTTAAGGGGCTGCACTATACTAAAATTCGGTCCCGCTCTAACGCGTTTGTTTTTAACTCTCTATCCTGCTTTAATCAGATGCCGCGCACGCAAAACTTCAGTTATTTTGAAATCGTGGCTAAATTAGGACATACATAAATAAAGTAGTAAGGCTTTTTTGTAGATAACAATGAGATCTTTTATTGTGTGAAAGATTCATTTCAAACGCATATTCCATGTCCGAGCGAATTGAAAGTACAGAATAAAATTAGGTACCTACAGATACATATTTATTTGAGTAAGGATATAAAATTTCGATAATCTATAAAGGCTTAATTCGTCAGAAAAAACATGATTAAGTACATATATATTTCCCAGAATTTTCTAGTAGCCAGTTTGGCCTACAAATCGAGCTAAATATACGCAATTTCACGAAATCCACGTTTATTCAAGCCTTAAACAATATATTCATGATGTGACAGAAAAATAAACGGGCTGAATCATTGACATTCAGATAAACTTTTATGGTTAGCCTATTTTTTGTAAACTTCCTACTTTGTTAATTTTTTTTTAACTTTACGTTGAATAGAGCTTTTTTTTAGGTTCTTCAAACCGTTTACGGGTATAAAGTAAACCTAAATTATCTCAGGAAAACAAAGTACTTTGAAAATTAATTATAAGTATATATTTTTATATTTAATTCATTTTTGGACGTAGTTTTCATTATTTTGGTATATAAATGGGTAATTTGTATTATTATTTTAACAATTAATATTAACTAAAATAACAAATTAAACTAAGAACCTCATAGTCCTAAAAGAAATACTAAACTAAACTATATATATATTTATTTATTTATTCATACTGAATATAAATTTACTTATATAAGTATAAAAAAAACCCGAAGCATTTTTTGCATTTAAAAGGCAATAATCATCTACTTAATTTTCAGCCACATGACTAACAATTAAAAGCAGCTGCTTGGACAATACAAACTAAAACAGAGTAATCTACAATATATTATGAACCTGCTATTGCAAAGAAAAACACGACAAAGAAAATAATTACATAAAATTACCGTCCCTACAAAAGGCCTACTCGCTAAAAAAAAGGGCACAAGAAGCAAAAACAACGGAGACCAGTAATAAAAACCCAAGTAGGTACCGACAGCAAAAAGAGTAAAATTAACAAGCAAACAAGTATCAAAACAAAAAAGGTACACCAGTTTTCATCTGCACTTACTGTATATATCTGTTAAAGGGCTGCACAATGCTAAAATTCAGTCCTGCTCTAACGCTTTTGTTTTTTAACTGTCTATCCTGCTCTAATCAAATGCCATGCACTCAAAACTTCAGTTATTTTGAAATCGCGGCTACATTAGGACATTAACTTTAATTTCTTTATGTAATAAAGATGTTTTTTTCTTGTTAGTATCTACGTGTGTCGGTTTCGTTTCAATCGGTTTTGAAATATGGAAACTGAATCGCTTTTTCCGTGAAACTCATGCTTTTTTAAAAGTATTATAATTAAAAGAAGATTGAAAGTATGTTTATTTATAAAATGTAATTAATAATTGTCTTGAGTCAAAAAATACGCCATATTTCATTCAAATTTTTAACATCTACGATGACGGAACTGAATCCAATGCAAAACTGATTTTTAGCATTGTGGAGCCCCTTAAGGGTCGATTCTTCGAAAATATAAATAAGTAATATAAATAAGTAATTATAGCGGCTAACAAAGAACTTTAAGATAAGAGCAATGTATACAGGACGCAGCAAACGCACATCGTATCGTAGTGTCATCTCTGTTGCACGAAGCATTAACAGTACAGACAGAGACGACGCTCTACAAAGCCGAAGATAGCCGATGTGCATTATTTTCTGCCGCGTACTGTACCAATAGTTTACTATATGCATAAGCGTATTTTTAATGATATTATGGTAGCTTCAAAATAATCGGATTTTCCATGAGAGTAAAGTATGAAACTTTTTATATTTTTTTTTAACTTCGCCGTTATTATTATTTGTTACAAATCCGGAGAATAGACTCTTAAGGCCTGGCGACAAAAACAAGGATTATAATCGATAACCTGAGATTTAAAAGACACTTTTACAATTTAAAAGTAATGTTCAGGTTTTTTGATTATTATCATTTTAAGACAAGAATAAATCGTACATGTCATAAAAAATAACAAAAATGAAGTTTTAAAATGTAAATAGTATAATCACCTGGAATGCGTGGACAAAAAGAGTAAAACTTGTATTTTATCGTAAATAAAACTGCATAAAATCATAAAATAATGACGTCATGATCCCGTATCTGGACATTAGCATAAAGTATCAGAGTATCTGTACCGCGATTTCTATAAATAAGCCTTCGCCCTACAGTGGAGTTAAAATAATATACATAAGTTAATAATTCAGGCAACTTTCTTTATTGGATAGAACAGGGGTCTCCAAACTTTTTTGCCTAAGGGCCACAATGATTCCTCCACTAATTCCCAATGGCCAAAACTGTAATAGCTCATGATTCCAAAATACTGTAGTTTTGACGCGCAAATTTTTGTATTGGGATTTGTGCAGGGTGCAGGAGTGTGCTCCGCTCAGTTCGCAATTTCGGTTGGTACTTCGGGTAACATTAACCATTGTGACGGAGTTAGCCGCAGCGCGTGCTGTGCGCAGAGCTTAAAATAGGATTGTAAATAACATTCTTATAATAACGCTCTTTTTAGACAAATACGCATGATAACGGGTTGTTAATTTTTATCCTATTATAAATAGCATCACGTTAATATTATATGTTTGTGAATTTTAAATAAACTATAGCGGGATAGAAACTGGGCATTTCTCGCCAGCGACCGCGGGCCGGATTGGTGATGCTCGCGGGCCGGTCTCGGCCCGTGGGCCGTAGTTTGGAGACCCCTGGGATAGAATAAAGATACTCAAAGAAATACTTCTTACTTATACTAATAATAAAGGGCTATCATTAAAACGGTCAGCTAATTAAAGATGTAGTGTACTTAGTACCTACCTATATTATAGAATTTATGTAAATATAAATCTATACTTATATTACTTATAAATACCTATATTAAACTTAAACTAAACGTACCATTATTTTTATATAAATAAATAAATAAATAAACCCTTAAATTTGTATTTACAACATGCATAACAACAATGTACAATATTTATATTTAGTAAAAACAAATATTGTACATTGTTGTTATGCATGTTGTAAATACAAATTTAAGGATTTATTTATTTATATAAAAAAATAATGGTAAGTTTAGTTTAAGTGTAATATAGGTATTTATAAGTAATATAAGTAAAGTTTTATATTTACATAAATTCCATAATATAGGTAGGTACTAAGTACACTACAAAGATGTTTTGATCAGCTCCAAAGTGAATTCAGCTGCTTCTAGTGGTCGGCAAAAATAACTAAATTGGTCAGCAAGTAATTTGATACTAACTATGTCATAGGAAATTAAATATATCTGCCGCAATATTAGTAACAGAACAGCAAATCGCGATTCGGATTTTATCAAATTTTGGAAAGCTGTCAATGCCTACCATAAGAAACAGATTCACTTGAAAGGAACCCCTCCATTTAAAATCACCATTAGACGAGTTGTCACGCGGCGTGAGGGAGAGCTACTGACCCAGTCAACACCTGTCATGATGGAGTGGGTGGCAGAAGACGCAGAGGTGGAAGTCACGGAAAGTGTGACCGCCAGCGAAGCTCATTCTACTTCCGATTCGGATTTGCCATTAATAGAACTAATGAAATTAGGAATCCCAGTTTTGTTTATTCGCAATGCAACACCATACTTTTTTCTTTGTTTATTGAGCGGTTTCGCAGCCGGATTGTGAAAAACCCGCCTTTTTCTAAATAATTGAAACAGAACACTTAAATTCAAAACCCTATTACCTATGTATTGTGTATACTGCCATCGCAAAGTTTCCTTTAGTTTCTGTATAATAAAAAAATTAAATTCTTATTTACAGAATAATAATGGCAGCATATACTCATATTACTCATAGGTAATAAGATTTTGTTGAATAATTTTTGAGTGAATTTTGAATTTAAGTGTTCTGTTTCGATTAATTAGAAAAAGGCGAGCTTTTCACAATCCAGCTGCGAAACCGCTCTTAAAAACTGAATTATTACATCTATTCCTGAATATAAGCCCAAACCTTTTTACAAACCACAAAGCACCCGTTCTTTAACAGAATGAAGGAAGTAGCAGCCAAGCGTTATAGTAATGGTACGGGGCCGAAAATTTTGAGAATTTTGCATTGAGTCATTTGTGATCGACCGCTTTCGCGTGACGCCGTGGCCTGACAGACAGTGACGCACCAAGGCTTCACCATAAAGGTTTTATTATTTATTTTTTTAGGAACCTTAAGTACAAAGGTGAAGTCTTTATGTGTATGCAATAATAACATGAGTTATTGTATCGTTTCTTTTACATACAATGGTCATTAGATCACACCGTCACGAGTTATATGATCATCCATTCATACTTTATAGGAAGAGCTTGTGTTCAAGTTGTTCAAGTAGAATAGGTAGGTTCAATTCATCTCTACATCTAAATTGTCTATCTGATTGTATGTCCGCTTGTAATTCGAGAACTACTATATCATAATAAACATTTATTTCAGATAACTAGGTCGATATTGTTTGAAATTAAATACTTACAATAATGTAATAAATTAATATCAAATAGGTACACTTGGTGACATTGAGGCGTCGCCATGTTTGATGGATGCCAGGGATGCATGGGTGCAAGCCTGTCCTGATGAGAATTTGCCCACCGATTGAACACAACAAAATCAGTGGGACAAGCCGATCCGCAGCCAAGTTCAGGTTTTTTTTACTTGACACTGCGACAAATTCTGCAGATCGAGCCCGTCTCCTGGCATCTGGTGAGACAGAGTCCGGGTTCTGGCTGCACCAGGACATGGACAGGGCATCTTTCTCCCTAGCTGTTAGCCTCAGACTCGGTGCGAAGACGAATGAGCCACATCGCTGCCGGTGTGGCACAAGCGTCGATCGCCTCGGACACTACGGGCTTTCATGCCAGCGTAGTGCTGGCCGTTTGCCGCGTCACGGCAGTATAAATGATGTCGTCCGGTGGGCTCTAGCTCTTGTCAACGTGCGAGCTATTTTAGAGCCAAAGGATGGAAGAACGGCAAAGCCTTGGTGTGGGACGCAACGTGTATCGACACACTAACACAGTCCCACATCAGGGTTACTGCCGTCAGGGCTGGTGCGGCTGAGGAAAATAAGAGGCGCAAGTATTGGACTGCATATTTGCACCTTTTGAGGTCGAAACCCTCGGGCCGTGAGGTCGTGATGCTAAGCTCTTTTTTAAAGAGTTATGCACGGCTGATCGACGCTTGTGGGGACCCAAAGGCTGGCACGTATCTTGGCCAGAGAATCAGTCTGGCCATACAAGGAGGAAATTCAATTCAATTTTATTCAATTCAATTAATTTATTTATTTCAGGCTCTAGGCCAATATAATATGAACAAATTAAAAACTAGTTAAAATAAAGATTAAGATTAAAATTAAGATTAAGATGTGGTTAGTATATGTTAGTAAATCATAAATTTTACAGCAATAATAATTTCATTTAACTTTGATTGATTTCATTTTACAATTTTCACACATTAATATTTCAGTCCAATGTCGCCAGTCTTCTAGGTACCTTTCTACGTGACGTGACGGTGGCAATCTAGATGGGATTTTTCATTTAGTTTAGTTTAGTTTATTTTATAAGGGTTTTAGGTTAGTGTTTTTTTTTAAGTAAGTTTTATTTTGTCGGTAGGTTTTTAAGTATTTTAATGTTCATTAAGTTCATTTTGTTTCAATAAAATTTAACTCACAACAGGTACAAAAAAAAATTACAATACATGCATGGTCTGTGTATAGTCGGAGTGATCAAACCTGGCCTGACGTACGGTGGTAGGTGTTGCTGTATGTAGTGGAGTTGTATAATAAGTGGAAACGAAATACTAGGCTGAAGGTGGTTTATTCTGGAGAAAAAGTAGTTTTCTCTAGCTTTAATATAGGTCGCTAAGTAGTCAACAGCTTAATTTCTTCATATTTTTTTTCATAAGTATTATCTGGGGACATCTAAAGACGTCTCTTTACAGCCCAAAAAGCAAAATTTGATGAAAGACCATCATATTGTGAATATTGCCTTGTTTTTATGCAAGTTTAGCACATTGTATAATTTTGATTTATACTGGAAATAAAAAAAGACAGAAATGCGGACGTCGTTTGTAAAGAAGACTAAGTTTATATACTTTTGTATAATAAAAACAGTTACCGTTTCATGGAAAACAGTTTCTACCTGAAAAAATTTTACGAATTCAGTGCCGTTTGGTTATCTCGCACCTCTTGATGAGAGGTGGGTTTAAAAACAGTTTGGGGGGTGGAAGAGAAATATATCTTAAGATGTGTGCAAAGTTTCATTGACATCAAAGCCATCAGGACGTGACAAACACCGATAGCATTTATATCGCAGCTGAGCGGGAAGGGCCATCGTCGGTGAAGTCACTTTTGTTTTGTGATTTGTACGATAATTGTAACCTTCAAATATTTTTTTCCTAACATTATGTTATAACTTTAAAATTTTTTGTATTCTGTCAAAAAAAGAAAACCTGCATAGCTAGGTTTCTCTGTCAAAAACTGCTTAGCTGATTGAGTTGAAATTTGGCTTGCAGGTGGAAAACTATAACACATCAAAAACAATAAAGAAAATCTTTGGTTTTGATATATTTCGAAGTAATTTTGGAAATTTATATAAGTTACACAAAAAGGGTAGGTTAAAAAAAACATTTACGTTGCCGAAAATTGTGTATTCTGTTACGAGGTACAGAGTTTTTAAAATCAACTTTTTTATTAAATCGCCTTAAAATATTTAAGTCACAATTTTGGTCCAAACCTCTGATGACCCCAGAACAAAACCCACCTTCAAATACTTTTAAGCCGCTCAGCAATGCTTACTTAAAAAAAAACTCTACCACAAAGGCAAACACTAAAACAAAACAATTAAAAGTATTAAAACATCACATCCCAGCATTAAATTATTTACACTGCGAGCGAAATTAAAAACAAACTTAAAAAAGAAGACACAAACAAGTGCATTGCGTGCCGTGCAGCGCCCGCGTTTCGATTCGCACGGAAGGCGTGTCAAGTCCTTTTTTTTCCTTCGATTGACGACCGAAGCTTCGATAATAGACCTCGCAAATTGAAACTTCTGACTTCTGTTAGATAACAATTTACTTTAGGGAAACCAACAATGGAGCGTAAATACTGTAAATATTTAAATAATAGGTCTTTACCTATGAAATTGCCGAAATTTTCTTACAGATTCATATGTTCATAATTTCTGTTATTTAATAGCTATTTCCATTATTTGCTTTTTGTTTGAAAGTAGATTTCAAGGTTTTATATCTACGTATTAAATTTTGTTTTTATTGTCATTTTGATTACTAAAATTAAATGTTCAAAAACAATTTATTAAGATTCGTAATAATTTTTTAAAGATGACACTTTGCAAAAATTAAATTAATGTTGCTTTTAGCTTAATGTTGTCTCATTCATACACAAAAGAAATTAAGTAATTTGTCATTCCTAGAAAAATGCAAAAATGTTAGTACTGAAAATTGAGTTTCCTACAAATTCTTTGTAGAAAACGACAATCTCAAAGGTAAAGCCCTAATATAATTTTAACTACATAAATCTATTTCACTTCGTCACGACATGGTTTTACATCCTCAAAAGAGATATCTCGGAGAAAATACAAAACTTTTATAGTGACGATCTTTACGTCCCCACGTTGTAAATAGTAAGCCTTTTTGACCTACTTCGGCTACGAAAACACACTTTTTAGAGCATGCAGTAAGTATACAATTGCTTTTTCTGAAAAACTCATTTTGCATCGGTACATGCACGAACCGAAGGATTCAAACCCGGTCTCTATATTTACAGTTCAATTTCCTAAATAACAATTCAACTACCTCTGCTCCACATGTTTATTTCTGAACTTAATTAATCACACTTGTTTATTTATTTTCAATGCAAGTGCTCGTAAAGGCCCACTTTTTCTGCATCAAAACCGAACAGAAAGTCGATTATTTTGCCCTAGGGCTTTATTATTTTTTATTTTATTTATTTACGAGAAATTGGCTAACCTGCAAAATTTCCTGTGCACCATAAATGTTATACTTTTTTCCACTATTTAACGGCTCTGGATACAGTCGTTTTGAGCCAATCATAATTTAAAGTTCACAAGATTATATTTGTTTTATTTCCTTACACTATGCATTGAAAAACGTAGCATGATACATGGGCGTAAGAGCAAAAAATTACTCGGTTACGTTTAAAACACTCGCTACGCTCGTGTTTTAAATCGTCCTCGTAATTTATTCCTTTTTGCCCTTGTAGCATAAACTTCTGTTATAACTAGCTAGCTTCGTCAACGCTGATTTCGTTTGCATTTTCCCGGGATTAAAAGTAGCCTTTGTCATTTTCCGGCTCATAAAATATCCATATGCAAAAAATTACGATGATCCGTTGCTCCGTTGCTGCGTGAAAGAAGGACAAACCAACATCCAACAACAAACAAACGAACAAACACACTTCGCATTTATAATAGGGGCACGAGTTTACGCACATTATTACTGCTATTGTATTAAAAGCCCAAATAAGTTTCACGTATATAAATTATCATAAAAATGCGGTGAACAAAATGATCAACAATACGCCAATTATACGTTGTTTAAAATGTGTATAATTTGGTAAACGCTTTCTGCAGCGCAAGCGTTTATTAAGCAGTTATACAATAATTTTCATTCTGCAAAGTTTTTTAAGTTTAAAGACAATTACTTTTACATAATTTGTGGTATCCGGTGAACTTGTTGTTCTTTTTCACAGGTCGGTTAAATATTGTGGAACTGATTTGTTTCCTGGTATAACATATACACTATTTTCCCTTGGAGATTAGGAAATATTCTACCTTAGGTACTGTTTCTACCCTTAAATACTAATAATATTATTGTAAATTTGAAAGTTAGTTCGTTTATTACATTTATTGCTATTATATGACCTTATTATAAACACTTACCAACAGATCGCTATAAGAATAAGTTAAGTGATTGTAGCTGTGGATAATTTAATTGGGTAGCTTTTACCCCGGGATATAGCAAGTCAATATAATAGGGTAGTTTATATCCTGGGATATAGCAAGTTAATATAATAGAGAAGTTTTTATCCCGGAATATAGCAAGTTATTATAATAGGGTAGTTTTTATCCCGGAATCTAGCAAGTTTATTAGAAATTCCAAAAAATTAAATGCTCACGGCCAAAATCACGAGTGAAAACTAATACTTATATTATTTAACTAGATTATTGTTTTCTTTTTATATATTGCAATAGTAATGAACTTAAAATAAATCATGTACCTACAGTTATCAGTTGCGCCATTGGAGTTTTACTAACGGGCAGCGAAAAATATACCTTGTATTTTATTTTATATATTGATAGTATGTTTTTTTTTTCATTTTGCAAAATAAACTATTTTATTAACAGAAACATAAAAACTTAAATAAAATGAAATAAAACTAAAATTAAACCTTACAAATTTACCTATAAAACTAAAATGTCTCCTAAAGTAAAATTAAACTAAGTAGAAAATATTTGTCAGATCGCTGCCGTCTTGTGGCAGGGTTATAATAAATGTTGTTATAATAAATCATAATACAAATAATAATAAGGACTAGCAATATTACCATATTACTTAAATATTCAGTAAACCTAACTCATATTTTGTTAACAGTAAGAATAAGACGCGGTGTATGTATTGCCGACGGCTCTTGATAGATTTTCTTATAAAAGACTTCAACGCTTGCGCCGAACTTTCTTTTTAACCAAGGTTTGTGTAAAGTCTAAATTTTTCTTGTAGGCACTTAGCTTTTGGTTTTTATTTATCAAAATGAAGTTTTTTACAAATTATTTTAAAAACAAATTATGATTCTAAATAAAAAAGTATTAGATAAAATTTATTATAAATTAAAATCGACTTGCTCTGTTTCGTTTCGTGCGGTATTTGATTGTTTATTTATTACTTTTTATAACTTATGTACTCGCCACTACAGATAAGTCATTTGGCTTTCGCTAGTGGCTATATAGTTTAGGTTAAGATTCATTGTAATCGGGATTAATAAAGATATATAAAAAAATATACGTAAAAATTAAAAATAAATTAACTATTATCGATATATATTTCAACCCACTTGTGGTCGTCGTCAGTCGAATAATATATGACCTATAATCACTTTGTTCGGGATCTGGTAGGAATCTTCTTGATTTATACAACTTTGTTTTCGCTTTGGCTTCTTGTATTAATTCCTTTTTTACATTTTTTTCTAAATTAACATATACACAATAAGGGAGGGGAGCTCTGAATTTCGTAGGGCACTCGCTTATCGTGCTGGAGGTATTTTACTTCTCGAGGACTCCAGGAGGAATATTATGGAGTCACGTTTACTTCGTCAAGACTATAGAAGGAATATTTATGGAGAGGCAGCTATACTTCAGCAGGACTCTCGAAGGAATCTTTATTTATGGAGAGCCACCTTCACACCGATTGGACTCTCTAAGGAACCTTTTACAAATATTATACATAATATTTCTTTGGAAACATAATTTGATAAGAATAAAAGGTGATTCTAGGCTAATATTATTTTTAATTTCATGCTTATTTTTATTTAACATCTGTAACTCGAAAATAAGAAGAACCATCTTAAGTAGTATAAATAATACTAAATTATAAATAATACTTAAATATACACTTTCTACAAAGAATATAAAATTAAAAATAGACTCAATTAAATAAAAAAATTTTTTGATCGCTGTCGCAGGGGAGGATCCCCAGCCGACTGGTGGCGTTACCTCGTTGGATTGCGAGGCAAATCCGCTGTCCGAGGTAGGAATTGTTTATTATTTAGACCGTTTTTTATTTGCTTTGTACTTACGTAATATTTGACTTATAAAAAGATATATAGCAATAATCGTCAAAAAATAATCATAAACAAGAGAAGTGGTTGAAATAAAGAAGAACGGGCTGGCGCAATGATTGTCTACACCTAATTATTTTATATAAAACGAATAGATTAGTTAAAATCTATACAGAAGTTTTCCACTGAAATGAGGTCCTCGCATTAATGAATAATGAAGGGCATCTTTTGTGTGCCAATTTATGGGAAGATAACACCAAATAGTAGTTTATGCTACAAGGGTGAAAAGGAATAAATTACGAGCGTAGCGAGTGTTTTAAACGTAACAGAGTAATTTATTGCTCTTACGCCCGTGTATCATACTACGTTTTTCAATGCATAGTTTGAAGAAATAAAACAAATATAATCTTGTGAACTTTAAATTATGATTTGCTCAAAAGGACTATCCAAAGCCGTTAATCAGTGGAAAAAAAGTATGACATTTATGGTACACAGAAAAAGCTGCAGGTTAGCCAACCATTGTAAATAAATTAAAAAAAAATAATAATAATAAAGCCATAGGGCAAAATAATCGACTTTCTGTTCGGTTTTGATGCATAAAATGTGGGGCTTTACGAGCACTTGCATTGAAAAGTAATATAGATATTAGGTTTCTACCAGGAATTGAACAATAAAAGATGACAGATTCCATAAACGAGAAAACCTAACACAGATGTACATACATTTTTCAGGAAAACTGTCGCAGGCTATGGAAAAACTCCTTGAAGTTATTTAAGCAAGAATTTTTAAATCTATTGAAAGTATTGAAACCCGCACGTTGAAATAAATGACCTTTAAGTATCTTTATCTGTATTACTCATGAAACTTTTACCCCTTGAAAGTATCGCTATCTCTTACGAGTTTGAAGGTCAAAATTTTTGACGAGGCCTTGTTATAGGAAGTTCGCACTCCAGATAGAGGTCGCAGGCAACACAAATTCTAATGCCATTCCTGTCGCACTTGTTGAAAATTGTACACGCTATCCTGCTGTCAGTGTTGGACATTTATGAACAGCTATCAGTATGGTTAAAATTATGAGCTTCTTGATTGTCACCAATGTTACCTGACAAACAGTTCTGACATCCGACCCGACGGAACCATTGGACCACAGCGGATTCCGTAATAAAACTGGCTACTGAACCATAAACAAGCCTGAATGAAACGAAAGCTGGATACATAGACAATAACCGTTGCATCTGTGCATAGAATGCAATATTTGAATTGAGAGCTCAGGTGAATGCGAAAATACTAGTATCATCTATATAAATATTCTTGCCATATTAATGTATATGTATATTCTGCTTTAACAAGCTTTTCATTCAAATAAATTTTGGAGATATATTTTTGCATTTTGGGCCAGCATCAGTCTAATGAATGACAGATTTCTACAAAAATGACATTAAAAAAAAAAGTCATTCCACGGGCCCTAGGCAAACCACCACGGCATTCTATTTAAAATGTAATATAACTAGGCAATATATTTAGGTCATATATAGTGAGGTTGAAGAACTATTTGGGTCATATATAGTGAGGTTGAAGAACTATTTGGGGTCGTTGTTAGTTGGCAATCGAAAATAAAAAGTACTGATAGATTTGTGTCGCGATCTACCAAAAATTAAAATAAATTATATAAAAAGACAAAACAAAACAAAACACTAGCGAATTCACATTTTGAATTTTGAGCGAGATCGGAAGAGTAGTTTCTAACGTAGACCCCGGAAAATAGTTATTGGGCATCTCACAATTAAATTATAACAAAAAGATGTAGTAGCAAGTACATTTTTTTTTAATTTGTTCACTATATAAATAAACATTTTGCCAAAGCCAGTATTTGTATTAAAAATTATAATAATTTGACCAATTTAATTTTAATTTTAATTTTGTTTGTGATTTAAATTTGATTAGATTTTATGGGTTTTACATTGCCTGAAATAAAGAAATTTTATTTTATTTATTTATTTAATACCCTATAGCGGTACAAAACATACCTCGAGTTCTATTATAAAAGTTATAAATTAAATGGAAAGCTCATTACAGAGATATTTATTTATTTAAGTAAAAAATTATTAAATAAAACGTGCCTTGAATACTTGTTAATGTTCTTAAGACTATCCCATTTAACTTCCGGTAAAATTGATTTAATTTGTCTGTCCATCCATCCACTGCATAACTTAAAAACGGCTTGTACGTGTTCAAGTAAACTGCAAAATACAGTAAATTCTCGATGACGTCATTTCTATATTTTCATAGCTAAATAAAGGTCACATCAAGATCGGTTCCGTTATAAACAAACTTTTATTACAATCGATAATTCAATTTTCCATTTTGGTAAAGGTTTTCTAAGTAAAAACTCTGTCAGTACTACATTTGGCGGAAAATGTATACCATTTGAGTACATTTGGTGGAAATTTTAGTATTCTTATTCGCGAAAAGAAATTAGAGATTTTGTAAAATCATAATCACATTGTTATTCTAAATAATATTTCTATAACAGAAACCCATGACAGATATATGCAGCGAGCGGATGGTCCTCATTGTAAATTGATTAACACGCCTGACACCGTGAGAATCGGGGTTCGAAAACCGGACGAGACGCAAATCTTTTCCTGAACCGTAATGCAAGTTTAAATATTTGATTAATGGAAGTTCTTGCCATTGTTTGTTATTAGGAAAATAGTCGTAAAAAAAGGTTTAGAAGGAAAAGCTCTACCTTAAATGTGATTTTATGTTATCTTTCAAGATGTTTCAATATTAATAAAATTTTATATGAAACACATTTATAGTTATTTATAGTTTCTATCAACAGGTATTGGTTGTCTTACCTTAAATCACGAAGTATCAAACCGCATCTCAGTTTACACTCCAGAAAACTAAAGTTTCCAAAAACGAAAATAAGTTTTGAAAATATTTGTTTATCTCACAGCTCACACTAATCTTTTGACACAAAAGTATCACTTTCCATCACAGATATTATGTTCAAAATATTAAACATAATTTTTTGTTACTTAACAAAAATCAAGTTTTGTTTTCTAAAGTTTTCATTAAAAACAATCCACACATGTCAAAGCTTATAAATAGCCCTTTTATTTACATAGCAATCACAAAAAAAAACAACTTTCAACAAACAAAACAACTGTCAAACTACTGATAACGACTACAATAGTCCGAGCTGTCAAAACCACGTGACGTCAGCCCATCCCTTACATGGTTAATTTCGAAAAACGAGCGCACGCGTTCTGAAATGCGCGTGTGTGCGTTAGCAACCTGACCAAGCGCTTGCGTAGACGCAACTGAAATCACCTTGCAAGGACCACTATTTCCCTCTCACTCTTGTCATCTATCTCTCTCTTTCTAGCGGGCATTGTGCTTAGGACCGGTGACTGGCTTACATGGCTTGACAATAAATTACCTATTGGAATCTAATCAGTTTAATAGGTGTTTTTTTTTTACTAATGGTAGATGGACAATGGTGGACAGTAAAAACACTAATTATGGTAGAAATGCAGGCTGTATGCGGTAGCTGGAGGCTCTACTAATGACAGTGTTGGTTGGCGAAGGGGTATATTGTGCTGAGGAACTGGTTGATGGTTTCCTGCAATGCTAGATCGATTGTTGTGCACTGTAATTAAGGTGAAGCTACTGTGTGCGCGGTTTCTTGCAACTGGACTTTTGCAATTCAAGTTGTTTGATGTGTAGAGGTTTGTTGATGAACTGTTCTCTTATATTTTTGTTGTGGTTGGCACAAAAACCCTCTGTCATCTTTCGATAACAATAAAACTAAGATCAACGGCTTTCCTTGATTTTTTGCACTGAGGGATGTACTCGTACATATATATTATGCCACTAAGCGGTCACCCATCAAAGACCTAACATGTTATTCGTAGCTTGACCTCAGCTCGTTATGATTTACAAGACAAGACAAGACTAATTATCTTTATTATACACCAAAATAAATAAAACAGGTTAAAGAACAAACCTATAAATGTAGGTAACAATTGGCGGCTTTATCCCTTATAGCGATTTATTGCAAACAACCTTTGGGTGGAATTGAATTGTTGGAAAAAAGGTGGTGCACAAAATAAATAATAATTATTAAGTGGGTAGCAATTACCTAAAATAAATACATAATTATAACATTGTACATACAAATAATACTTTAAATATATAACAAAAATAAATGATATAAGACGCAAACCAAAATATTAACGTGGTTGTCTAATACTAGTTGAAATAATTAATTAACCCTTTGAATTCTCAGTATCACTAAAACAGTAGGTCACGGCTCGGTCCATCTCATTATTTAGTATTCAATGTACACAGAAACCGAATACAAAGAGATACAGTAAAAGGTATGTACAATCAAATTAGTGAGCTTAAGAGGCTATGTGAATTTTATTTCTATCGCTGTCACTTCAAGCGAAAAAACGCGTTATGAGAAGGGGTAAATTCAGGGCTAAAGAGAAAAAGGTATGTTTTTTATTGTTATAAGAAATCTTGAATAGCTAGCAAATTTTACAAAATCAATAAAAAAGATCTAGTAAAATATGTTCGAATTGTATACAGGATTCATATTCGTCAAAAGAGGTGAAAAGTGCTTCAGTCGACCACATTGCAAAATTATTTCTATCGAACAATATTCATCTACATGTGTATTCCAAAACCAAAACCCTAGATTTTATAGTCAAAATGCATAACAGAAGTTTATTGACGTTTTCTGTGTATTTTATGAGATAGAGAGCGCCCCAGTTTTTTACATAGCCTCTTAATAAAGATTAATCGTTAAATAAGGGGATCAACTTGCAAATAGCCAAACATACAAAAACTGGATCGTTTATCAAACGAACAGTTCTACTTTTAGCCCGATATATACAGGTAAAATGTGCCCAGTATAGAGCCTTACAAGGTGAATATATTGACCTTACAAGGTCAATTTGTAATACAATACGCGTTAACCCGCGTGGCGATGCGCGGGCGCAGAAAAACTAGACGATCTCGAAATGGAAACACCTCCCGATGACGCGCGGGGGTGGCGCTACTCAACAATTACCCACATTGCTATAAATATTTGTAAAATGTATGGAATGGACTCTTGCTATGCCATTCAAAATGCAGACTCAAGACATGCAAGCGCACGAGTATAAATTTATAGCAATCTTAAATAATATGCAAGATAACTAAACTTATCGACACCTGTTTTGCCTCTAAACCAGACATCCACAACTTGCTTGCTCGCCCGACCGCTCAGCTGTAACCAAAAATTTTGTTTATATTGGATTTTATTTGCTGGTATATATATAACATTCACAATTTAGATTCTTTTTTGTGGAAATTCATGCTTCATTTTAATTGCTACTGAAATAACGAAAACCGTTAATCGCCATCTTGTGATGGTATATCTAGCGCCATCTATTGGGAGTAGAAAGACTTGGCTTCAAGCATCGTCATTACTCTGACAAGGGCAAAGCTTTTTGACTGCACATCATATATTTTCTTCCAACATTTTTATTGTAGAAAGTATTTTGGTTACTTGCAGAAAAATATAAAAATAGTCCATCCTACAAACAGATCTTTTGATCTGCAGACAAGTGTTCTGTATTTCTTTTTGCATTTCTTCAAAAGTCGTGCATCAGTTTTTCGGTATGATTAGCACAGCATATTTTGTAGCCTTAACGCATTCAGACAGAAGCAAGTCGAGTTGAGTAGGATCTACCGGTTGTTGACTTCAGTCCGCTCCCGTCGCTCCATTCTCGTATTGTTGATTATGGCGTACCCCTGCACCCCTGTTGCCCTGCGCTCCTGTACCCTCGACAAAAACTGGCACTTCCCGTTCGACCATAGCGAAGATATCCTATTACTGTTTCTTGCGCAGTCGAGAAATTCATTAGAATCGAGATGAGTGAAAGATAAGCTAAATTGATTACTGCTTGATTGTCTACATGTATTATTGCAGTCGATGATGCACTTTTTATGTATACGATTAATAATAATAAATAAGTAAAATACTGTAACTAAAATACTCCAAGCAAAAAATCGTGCAGTGCGAGAGGGGCGGATTCAGGGCAAGAGGGAAAAAAGTAGGTTTTATATTTTTATTAAAAAAACTAAAAGAGCTAGCAAAATTTCAAATAATTGATCTCTAGATATTGTCGAAACACACCTAATAAAATATCGTTGAGTTCTGTATATGGTTCCTATTCGACAAACGAGGAGAAACATTGTGTTTGAAGACCTCATTTCAACAGTTATTTCTATCGAGGAAAATTTATCCAAACATGTTTTTCATTTTCAAAACCCTAGATTATATAGTCAAAATGCATATACCAGAAATTTGTTAAAATTTTCCGTGTATTTCATGAAATACACAGAAAAGAAGCACCCGTATTTTTTTCGCATATCTCCTTAAGACTTACATCTGTATTTATGTTGTTATAGTCTATACAACGTGTAACAGAAAGGTGTAACCATATTTGAAGAGCTTGTTCAGTCAATGGTATAGAACAACTTTTACTATGGAACAAATCCTGTATCTCGAAAAAAAATCTTTTTCATAGAAAAATGCAATGCCGCTCGGCTGAAATGTATGGAAGGGCAGATTTTTTTTTGAGACTTAAGGGTTGTCTCCATAGTAAAAGTTGTTCTATACCATTGACTGAATAAGCTCTTCAAATATGGTTACACCTTTCTGTTACACGCTTCATATAATAAGGACATTTTTACTTTACTTTACTTTATGGTGATAGACATTGGGACACGAGTGCTTGTTTACGAAATAAACAAAATGAGTTGACTGCACGAGTGTACTTATGTCTAATTATATTCAGATTGACGCAATACTTTATTTACGACCATAGAAAATATTATCTTCGCGAGACATTATTTATGATATTTTAACGAACAATTTCAATATGTATGTAATATTATAACATCGGACAAACAATGTAGGTAATACAAAACCGCTTTTGTTGTTGTTTTTACCTTATTACGTAGTGTGGGAGTAGATATTTCTTTTTATTGTTTGCGTAAGAAAGTTTTTTCAAGAAGCTAACTACGCGGCTGGTCGACGTCTGTGGGGACCCGAGGGCTGGCGCATATCTTGGCCAGAGAATAAGTCTGGCCATACAAAGAGGAAACGCAGCCAGCCTTCTAGGTACCCTTCCACATGACGACGGCGGTCTGGCTAATATTTTTTATTTAGTTTAATTTTAATAAACTTGTAATTTAGTGTCATTATGAAATAAACGTTAATTTAAAAAGAAAGTCAACAAATTATCGTTTTTTATGAGAGGAAATAAAACGACATCGTTGAAAACTCAAAAATCGAGTAACCGAATTTGCTTGATAAAGCACTTCTGACACCCACAGTACATTATCATGTTTTTACTTTTATTACTCAGACGCGCTTCGATATTCAAAATGCATCGATAATTCGATACTACCGAATACCGTTAATCGAATCGGGAACCAGAATCGAATCGAAACAATAAAATTAAGCGCTCCACCCACTGCCCTACCATAAATCAGAAAAAAAAAAACACCAAGATTATACAAAATTACACACAACGCTTGTAATTAAAAACTGTTGTATTTCATACAAGTGTCAGTTTAACAAATACTATTGGGACCACCTACTGTTCTCTTCTTGTACAAACAAGTCCGTCAATGTTGTAGTGTAAGACATATTTACGTAATGCGCAGGTTCCGTCATCATAAACTGCTTAAAAAATCGCTTTTTCAGGGTTCCGTATCCGAAGGGTGCCTAAAGGGACCCTATTACTAAGCCTCCGCTGTCTGTCCGTCTGTCACAGGGTTCTACAGCTTCAGTCGTTACAGGTATCGCGTTGAAATTTTTACAGAATAAGTTTTATGTAGCCGCAAATAAAAATGAAAACAAATTGATATCCATGGGGGGTTCCCATACAAAATACCGTGAAAAAGTGGCATTTTATAACACTATCATGCCTCCTCCCTATCTCCGAAACAAGTAGACCAAAAAATATGAAAAAAATCATGGTTATAAGTTACAGGAAAGATTACGTAAAAACGTAAAGATAACAGGAAAATTATAGCGGCTAAGATACTTAGTGGGAGCCGCAAATTGTTTGCCAGGCACTACCATTTTAACAGCTGGTTTTGCCGCCTTAATATTGCTATGGCATTTATATTTTTGTTATTTACCATTAAAATAATTAGGGTTCCGTGCCCGTATTGTGTGGTGGTACGGTACCCAACATTGACTTCCATACATAAGTGTAGGAGAATACAATATAAGATTTATATAAAAACGGCTCATAACACGTATTGAGGTGAGCCGTTTTTATATAAATCATGAATTATCCTCAAGTCTCATTTAATTCTATAACAATATAAGATGTCACTCAGGGGCCCAAAAATAGGAAGCCTGACCCGTGAGTGCTGGTTTTTGATCCCAGCGTGATGGGTGTTGAACCCTGTTGCCATTTTCATTCGACGGACCATAAATTATATAGATAGACAATGGCTTAAATTTTAATGAAAAACTTTTAACTAAAATTACATCAATCAGGCTCGACCTTGATCAAACTGGACATTTTTGTTTTAGGTAGACAACGTAGTAATACTTTATATTCTCTGACAGTGTCGTGCATAGAACTTGTTTCCGGAAAAGTAATCAGAAGGTTAAGTTTGACAACAAAAAAATATGAAAAAATTTAAATAACACTTTGAAAAAAGGAAGTTTGTATGACGCCAGGGTAGGCACTGCCCACCCTAGAGTGAACATTTTTATAACAACTTTTTTTTTCAAAGTGTTATTTAAATTTTTTCATATTTTTTATTGTCAAACTTGACCTTCTGATAGCTTTTCCGGAAAAAAGTTCTATTAACGCCACTGGTAGACAAAGGTATTACCTATATATTTATGTCTTCATGACATAATTTTCTCTTATCTTGTATTTTTTATCTGTTTATTTAATTAAATTATAGTACTTTTTACATTAGTTGTTTTTAAGTAACTAATATTAAGATGAAAAAAAGACGTGACCTTGCTAAGTTTCTCGCCCTTCTTCTTAGCGAGACTAATCGAATGGGCGGAGTTAGGCATTTATTTATTATATGTATTGCATATATTTATGATATTATTAATTCCTTATTCTTTTATTTTTATATTTTATTCGAGTGTAGTTTTTATTAAATTTAAGTAAACCTAACCTATTTCCTTGTGTATGTACCCATATGATTATTTATTATATTAAACTATTTTCTATAGACATATATTAAATTAAAACCGACCTGTAATATGTGTATCTGATATACCTACATAACATATATAAATATATTTCGTTTCATTTCATTTACATTTTCGCATATAAGATTCTCTTTTTCTGTTTTCTACCTACTGTTTTTTACTTCACTTGATTTTACTTTACTTAAATCGAAATACCGTTAGTGAAAGAAAAGAAGGCCGCCCAATATAACTCACATAGAAAATAAACCAAGTCCATTTTATTGTCAGCTCTAAAACCGATACGAAAAAAAACATCTATAACAATTAGACGGACAATTGTCGGCCATTTTGTGTTTTAGACCATAAAAATCGGGTTTTAGTCCCTCATTAACCGCATTCTTCTGATACTTCCGCTTTATAGGTTCACTAATCAAGTCAGAGATTAATATATACATTGTAGCCTATACCGGGTATAATGGTGAAGAATCAACAGGCAAGGTTTGTGTACACTGCTGCAGCTCAAAATCAAAATCAAAATCATTTATTTATAACATATTTAACAGTTTTTGTTGCCGAATTCTCCGAAGTTGTCACCTGTAGTAGGAGAAATTCGCTCTTTCATCCATAGTTGCGACAGAATTATAAATAAATATTTAAACAAAGCAAGACTTTAAAATGTACCATCGAAGAAAAGCCCGCCGTCCCACTCATCACCCGCACTGCAATAGTAATATTAGCAGCTGTAAATTTTTATCGAATTTGGGGAAAATTGGCAGTGTTAGGCAAAGTGGGAAATTTATAGAAAGAAGAAAAAATAAAGAAAATATATGTATATGATATATGTATATGTTAAAAATGGATAGACTAGTTGGAAGATGATTTATTAGAATTTTGCGATAATTCAGTTTAAAGTTAAATATTTCCATAGGATTTGTATGGAAAAGGAATATTTCTTTTTGATATATCTCTTGACTGAAAATGTTGTAGTGTATATAGTAACAAAAATTTTAAACGTAAAAAATGTTCAAGTCTTGTACCATTTTTATGATGTCAACTCTCTGTAATGTCAATTATATAAAATTGTTCCAAAATAGGAAATTAAACAAATAATTCAATTAATAAATATAATGTAACTTTCTGACAGTTTAACAAAACTTTTGACACTCATTTTCTCGCACAACAGTAAAAATTCAAGTGGGAGAAAATTACTACTTACTTTCCAAAGATAAATCCACTTGATAACCTACTCTGGTCCTTGCATTGCATTCATAAAACTGATGCTGAGAGCTCGAGCTTTTTTTGGATACCGAATACTGCGATCAGTATGTTGTTAACAAAAAATGTAATTATGCTAGTGTCTAAAAAATCGATAACACAACAATAAGGTAGATGTTAAAGAAAGGTCTGAAAAAAAACCCCTGCACGTTTACCCCAATTGACATCCAGTCATGAAAATAACAAAATACCGAATTTTATAGGGCCGTTAATTCCCGAGGATGCAGTGTACGCAGACCTTCAGTATTAATTTTATTGAACGGACCTCGGACAATCAGTCGTAAAGATAATTGAGTTTTCGACTCTTACTTTTTATCTTATCGCTTTATTCCAAAAATAAATGTCTTTTATAAAGAAGCTAATGTTTTAGGAGTCAACCACATAACGGAAACCAGTAAGATTTCTTTTCTTTGTTTTATCTGTTTCCTTAAAGTGATCGTCGCAACCCCGGTTAGTTAAGTTAATGATAGAATAGTACCATTTGAAAAAAAAACAGCGGTTTATTAATTAAGTGGATACTTCTTAAGCCGCCTCTTTTCTCAATCAAAAAGGAAAAAAATTAATGGATGATATGGATGATAAATAATATGTCAATGATGTTAGCGCAATCTCTATACAAGGTGTAACAGAAAGGTGTAACCATATTTGAAGAGCTTATTCAGTCAATGGTATAGAACAACATTTACTATGGAGCCAACCCTGAAATTTCAAAAAAAAATCTGCCCTTCCATACATTTCAGCCGAGCGGCATTGCATTTTTCTATAAAACAGTATTTTTTTTCGAGATACAGTGTTTTGTTCCATAGTAAAAGTTGCTCTATCTATACCATTGACTGAATAAGGTCTTCAAATATGGTTACACCTTTCTGTTACACGTTGTATTATATATATTTTTTATTATTCCGATCAAATAAGCATTATCTTGAATATCTTGAAAAATATATTATGAATTATTCAAGAAAAAAAATTATATAATAATAAATAATAACAAATAATAAACGACTAAAGAAACGTAATAATCCGTAATAAGAAATCAAATATCTGTCAACAAATGCACAAATCGATCAAGCTTGTCATAAAGTTCTGTACACGAAAGAAGTCCCCTATCAAAAAGAACTTATTGCTAAGTACTGAATATGAAAATGCATTGATTTGCTGGACTTCTTACGTAAAGTTTGTTCCGGAAATACCGTACAAGTTCTGAACATGCCTTTTAACGAGACGCGAAAACGTTGAAAAAAAAATTTTTGGAACAAATAAAACACTTTTTCAAATGGAATCCGTGCAACTTGTACAACGTGCATTTTTTAACAGATTCTTGATTGAGAGACCTCTTGTTGAAACTGCCTTTCACCTCGATATTTGGCAAACATTAAGAAGACAATTTTAATATTTTTAAGATAAATTTCACAACTTATGTGTAAACATATCTTTATAGACAGAGATACATAACACAAGTTTTAAACAATGTGCTTAGTGGGGGTGTTAGAGGTGTCTCCGAGTGTGGACTGTGAAACTGTGAATGTGTGAATGAAATGCAAGACACAGTCCAACATTTGCGACTATACCCACTATCGCCATCTTAGTTGACACAGGTACCTATGTCTAGTTGACACAGGTACCTATGACTAGTTGACATTGACACAGGTACCTATGTCTAGTTGACACAGGTACCTATGTCTAGTTGACACAGGTACCTATGTCTAGTTGACACAGGTACCTATGACTAGTTGACATTGACACAGGTACCTATGTCTAGTTGACACAGGTACCTATGTCTAGTTGACATTGACACAGGTACCTATGTCTAGTTGACACAGGTACCTATGTCTAGTTGACACAGGTACCTATGACTAGTTGACATTGACACAGGTACCTATGTCTAGTTGACACAGGTACCTATGTCTAGTTGACACAGGTACCTATGACTAGTTGACATTGACACAGGTACCTATGTCTAGTTGACACAGGTACCTATGTCTAGTTGACACACGTACCTATGTCTAGTTGACACAGGTACCTATGACTAGTTGACACAGGTACCTATGACTAGTTGACATTGACACAGGTACCTATGTCTAGTTGACACAGGTACCTATGTCTAGTTGACACAGGTACCTATGTCTAGTTGACACAGGTACCTATGTCTAGTTGACACAGGTACCTATGTCTAGTTGACACAGGTACCTATGACTAGTTGACATTGACACAGGTACCTATGTCTAGTTGACACAGGTACCTATGTCTAGTTGACACAGGTACCTATGTCTAGTTGACACAGGTACCTATGACTAGTTGACACAGGTACCTATGACTAGTTGACATTGACACAGGTACCTATGTCTAGTTGACACAGGTACCTATGTCTAGTTGACACAGGTACCTATGTCTAGTTGACACAGGTACCTATGACTAGTTGACATTGACACAGGTACCTATGTCTAGTTGACACAGGTACCTATAACTAGTTGACATTGACACAGGTACCTATGTCTAGTTGACACAGGTACCTATGTCTAGTTGACACAGGTACCTATGTCTAGTTGACACAGGTACCTATAACTAGTTGACATTGACACAGGTACCTATGTCTAGTTGACACAGGTACCTATGTCTAGTTGACACAGGTACCTATGTCTAGTTGACACAGGTACCTATGTCTAGTTGACACAGGTACCTATGTCTAGTTGACACAGGTACCTATGTCTAGTTGACACAGGTACCTATTTCTAGTTGACACAGGTACCTATTTCTAGTTGACACATGTACCTATGTCTAGTTGACACAGGTACCTATGTCTAGTTGACACAGGTACCTATGTCTAGTTGACACAATTGACAACTGCAATTTGAACCTGTCTTTGAAGGCCTACTCCTCAAACACGGGTGGTCCAAAAACTTTCATAAAATATATGATAGACATTATAGAGTCAAAAATAAATTTTAAGTTTCATAAACTATTTTTCTATCGTAATTTTAGACAAAAAGAATCGAAAGTCATCGAAAGTTTCACATGATTAATACGAGAATTCTCTTACTCCTTTCAAACGCCTAAAGAGATTTTAATTATTATTTCACCAAATTATAGAAAAATGTTAGATCTAAAATATTTAAGTTCAAATTTTTTTTTCTATTCGTGGCGTCCATGTGAAAAGTATTATTTTCTCCTATTTTGCGCTAGCCGGAGACGCAGTGGTTGTCGTAACAGCCACTTTTCAAGGCACGCTGAAATGAACGTTATTTCAATGTCGTTTCCGTTGATATTTGTACCGACACACATCGAGTTGCTTATGAACATTATAATTATTGTAATTATTGTATTGTCTAAATATGGACTAAACTGGTCTGAAATAAATATTTTTGATTTGATTTGATTGATGAAGCGTGGTCATACACCTTAAGGCGCTTTATGCTGCAAAAGTGATGCCACTTTAAAAAAAAACATTACTTCCCTAACAGACTAGTGATTGAAAGTCTGCTTAATTAAATGTCTAGAAATAGCAAGGAACTGTTTTTAAATAGCATAGTTTTCATAGACAACGTGTTTGATAAGCTAAAATTTTAACTTTGACTAAAAACGGCTACTTTTGACATAAGTTAAAATTATAGCTATAAAAAGACGTTGTTTTTGAAAACTTTGCAATGTAAAAATAGTTCGTTACTATTTTCGAGCAGCTTTTCAGTAATTGAGCAGCTTTTCTTATTCTAAAATAGCAGCAATTTC
Organism: Ypsolopha sequella; assembly: GCA_934047225.1. Lineage (NCBI taxonomy): Eukaryota > Metazoa > Arthropoda > Insecta > Lepidoptera > Ypsolophidae > Ypsolopha > Ypsolopha sequella. The sequence continues at coordinate 24,004,917 of OW203993.1, forward strand.
CCTGCATATAACGTCTTAATGTAGACAGATACATAATAGTACTAAAGTTAGTAGCTGGGAGAGTAGAGTAGATAATGCATGTGGTAAAGCAGTCGGATAAATAGTATAATATACGTAGTTACTCTACTTCTAACTATAAGAATTGTAAGAATTAAATTTTTATCTATTTTAACAATTTTGTTTTTCGAATTTATGGTTAATTTTATATTATTATTATGACATTTCTATTGAATATTATTTTTCAATTTTTACTTTTTTGTGTTTTAGTACGTAAGATTTATTTCAATATATATTGTTGTATAAGTGACCTTATACAACCTTGACCTTGACGTGTATAAGTGTGCTTTAACTACTCCTATATACTTAATAAACGCTTTGACTTTGACTTTGACTTTATAAAAATAAATATGGCTCAAATTCAAACCCTGCTTTTGTATTAACCAATTGAGTCCGAACTTCAAACGTAAGTGTGGAGTTATCTACAAATTCCCTTAACCTTTAAATAATTAAGTAAATTAGCAACTCAACGTGAGTCAGTACAAATATCGACGAAAACTACATTGAAATAACGTTCATGTCAACGCGCATTGAAAAGATGCTGTTACCACGATTGCTGCGTCTCCGGATGGCCTCGATGGTTTTTTTGAAAACTTTTTTTTGCGTAATATTTTAGTTAAATAAGTATCAGTACCATTAGTGTACTGCTCGAAAATAAATAACGTCAACTTGAGGTGTAGATGCATGAAATCAGTAATTATTCTAACTTCAGTAATTCTTTTGAGAGCAGATATCTAATAGTAGTTGTAAGTTCAAAAAATAATCGATTTTTGTAACTTCGCGGCGAGATATTGGAGAAAAGTGCTGTAGTTTTTATTTATTTTATTTTTATTTCTATCCACTAGCGAGTTAAGGAATGTAAGAAACAGCTTCGCACGGCATTTTGGTGGGGGTATGGCAGAACTCATAAATTCAAATACAGATCTTATAAATACAAATACAGAGCTCATAAATACAAATACAAAACACTTTATTCCACCAAAAAATATATAAAAGCTTGGTAAAAAGCTTCTCTCATTACAATTTTCAAATTAAATTAAGGGTAACCATAACCATTAGGTTTTAATAATATCATTGATATCCAGTTTCACAAAAATAAAGATAACTTTAGAAAAAAAAAATTGCCATTGTTTCCGGTGAAAAAGAAATACAGCACAGCGTGTGACTTCGAGAAGTCGCTGAATTTAAATTGTAAACGAAGTACATACACTTAAAATATTGTTATAAACAATACATACGAACGGTTGTTGTAAAATTTATTTATTTTTATTGGTCTGCCAACAGAAATGATACTTACAAAAGATAATATATAAAGACAAACACACACAATATGTACGAGTGCATTCCCAATTATAGGCAAACACAGCATGCCTGTGGGACACTTAATAGCGCTCGAAGCGACTTGTTAAAAAACAAAAGACTAATATTCTAAATAATTATAATTAACTAAAAAAAATTAAAGTAAAACTAAAACTGTATGAAAAGTAAAACTAAAAATTAAGAATTAAAAACTTGAAAAATCTATCGCAAAATATTCCAATCCTTTGCAACTATCTTACGCAACATATCATTATATCTTTTAAAATAAATAAACCTTTGTTTTCCGAAGCGACACGATCCATCGATAAGCTGTAATATAAAACCAAAGGACATCATGTTATCCCCTTGTCATTGATTGTATTTTTACGATTATACTTTCGATACGGTACAAGTTTCGATCGATTTTGAGATCGTTGAGATGCATCCACTTTCTTTTATCTCATGATACAATGTGGTAAAAATTAAAGCAGATGAGTGCTTGTTTACAAACGGCTACTCACGACATACAAAGGCACATTTATTGATGCAGCCAAATCCATACTGAAGACTCGGTAAGTGTCTAGTATCAAGGTTCGATGACCCCTTTTGTGAAATTCGAAAATTATATAGGTATTTTTCGTGTTCCTTACAAACGCAAGCCCATCCTCGAGTCAATTACTATGGGAGGTCAACATTTTATTTTGCGAATTAGCAAAAAGTGATATTGGTCCGTGATACTCATCACTAACCAAGCCTCTAGTATAAATTTGGCTGCATGAATAAATATCACCTTATGTAGTCAGATTTCGCCTGACTAGTTTCACTGTCATTTTACAGTTTTTTTCCCTGTTTGACACATTCTCAGTAACTAGATACTAAGGTGACTTTGGTTGATATAGCCAAATTCACACTCGGTAAGTGGTCAGACGTTTATCGGTGGTCCATCGACCATTTTTGAAAAATACGAATGTATTATTTGTGTTCCTATACCTGTTTCAGAACGACACCGAGTCAATTAGTATCATCAATCAATGATTTCATCATCGAAAGTCGTTTACCAGAAAGTGAAAAATAGGTGCGACGACGAGCACATCAGCGAGGAGGAGCGTGTTAGGTTTACATGTACCTATACATATCGGGAGCCAAGCGTAGCGAAGCGGAGCGAGGCGACCCTCAATAGTTCTAACAGAGTTTATATACAGGTTGGAAAAAATTTAAGGGCCCTGGAGGGGAACTGCCTTAAATCCTTTAGTTAGCTCATTTTACTGAAAGGAAACATTCCTTTATTTTTTAAAAGAAACAAAACTGCGTTCAATCAAAGATCTTCTAAAATTCGCTTGTTTCACCCGAGAATCGAACCAACTAAAAATTAAAAAGTAAACCCTCGCTATTTTATTACACGAATTGGTAGGATTATTATTCAGGATAAAACTTCTCTAATAAATATTTGGTTTTACACTCATGTGTTGTACGAGATACCTATGAAATTTAATATTTATTACAAGTTCTTTATTAACAATACCTAGTGATGTTCACTTGTAACAAGTAAATGACACGTTATAATTTCAAAATAGCAATCGCAAAATAGGGAGCGTTTAGAAAATGGCGACGCCGTTTGTAAAATGCCGAATTTTACAATTTGCCTGCGACAAAGATACATATCGATATAGCACAAACACCTAAGCCCTTGTGCACACAGCACTAAACGGTTCCATTAAGTAAGCAACCATTGTCGGTTCTAAGCTTAGATGGACGCCTCAATGGACCCAGTAACTACATAGCTGTGAACGCCAACAAATGGCTGTCGATGTCAGTGAGCGTTTGTGTGAACCAAGCCCTAGGGAGGAATTTTGGCGAATGGAAGTACAAGAAGGATTTAGAAGAGAGACAAAGTATTTTTAACTGACTTCAAAAAAGAAGGAGGTTCTCAATTCGACTGTTTTTTTTTTGTTTTGTCCTTGTTATTTTGTTAAAATGTAATTTTAAAGGATGCTTTAGTGTTCTGACTGGCTAAAAACGCAAATACTACAAATTTCCACACAAAAATGGATCTCAAAACTAAGGAAAAATAGCTTTCTGGTCTGTTTTTTTTAGGGAAAGCGCCACGAAATTTTTCTTAAATATTTGTTTTACAAACCTTTAATATTGTGACAGTATTTTTTTAAATTACAAGTCATAATGTAGCCGCAAATTCAAAACAACTGTAGTTTTGCGTGCGCAGCAGTTTATTAGAACAGGATAGACAAATCAAAAACAAAAGCGTTGGTGCAGGACGGAAGTTTAGCTTGATACTGGACCTTCCGAAGCATGCAGATCGAACACAAATGTGCCCGGGGATTTGAACCCGTGACCTCCGGATTAGTAGTCGAGTCAGACTTATTGGATTCCGTTTATCGACGGAACCATACAAATTCACCTCCAGCACATAATTAGCGGCACTCAACCGCGTGTCAGTCGCGTCCTATTCAGGCTCACATTTCTTAGGCTGTGTCTACACTGTGCGTTTTTCTAGTCGCCGTTCAATGCGACAATACGTCTGCGACACGCGTTGGACTGACAAGTGGCTTGCTATAGGCCGGGAGTGAGAATTTTTGAGTTATCTTTGTAGAAAATATATCTGTAATTATAGTCTTTGTGGGTATTACAGATTAAACCATTGACTGAAATAGGTGTTATTTTGCGGAAATCAAAGTAGGGATATATTAAATAATTTGCAGTATTTCGCCAAACAATCTCACCATGCTATACAAAATTCAGACTCAAGCACCGCCCACCGCATAAAACTGAGCAACACATCCCGAGGATGCCTTGTTTAGAGGCGAAACGTGTCAATAAATTTTCTTGTATGTTATTTAAGATTGCTTTATATTTATAATCGTACTGCTTACATGCGCATGTTTTATGCGAGAGGGTGGACGATGCTTGATTTTTAATTAAACGGTCAGTTATATTAGTTAGAATATCGCTAAACTAGCAAAAAAATCCTGAGATTAGCAAAAAAATTAGGACGTCAATTAGCCTAACTAGTAATTTTAAAAGTTGCCAAAATGGACTGATTTGACATTTTAAAGTACAATAAATTTTGTCACTAAAACGTAAATCATATTAAAAAATCCCAAGCTCTCGAACTACTAAGCTAACATGCAAGTGCAGCTTTCGGTGCCAGTTGTCGGTTTTAATTGGATTTTACATAGCTTTGGGACAGTCGGCACCATTCAAGCTATGTGAATGCCGGTAAGTGTGCACGATGCTTTATTTTTGTAGCAACAAATGTTCACGTTTGTTTGGGTTCCCGCGGCGTGTATTATTTTCTAGTGAAATTAATGATCTTTTTTTTTTACTGATAAGGAGGTGAATGTTCTTATAATAGCGTTCACTTCTTTTTCCAGTAAAGTTGTAAAGACTACATAACCTTTTATGAAAAACACTTTAAAACAAACTTTTCTATGAATCGATACGGATTACTCACAATTTACATTTTCACTGATCTGGCTCTGAAATTCGTTATAAAAATAATTGAAATTTTAAAATTTGATAACTTGTGAAATTCGAATGTTTAAAAAACGATAACCTGTACGAAACCATTTAAAAATATACATATCTGGTTAGAAAAAGGAATTTATAAAGCGTTAAGCTGGTTAAACGCAAAAAATCGATAAAATTCCAATAAACACCTAACCCTACTCGCCAATCATTCAACTATTACACACACTATTAACCCCGTAATTACCGAGCACTAAAAAGGCGCACGCGCACTAGATTAACCCTTCAATTGACGGGTTTGTAAAAACGTGGTATAAATGGACTCGTGCTGCCATTAACAAATGTGAAGTCATCGAGCGTGAAATTATTGTGCTTAAAAGCATGTATTACCTTTTTAATTTACAACCTTTAATTGTTTGTTGTATTAATTCATATTTGAATCATTTAATATATAATAATTTACTTCATATTTGAATGTTATTCATAAAAATATTTCAATATTAAGTAGAATGTTTTAATGTTAAGTAAAATATTTTTACTGTAAACCTAACCTTTAACATATACATAATCATAATATAAGATGTAGTGTGACTATTAATGTAAATACGTGTAAATACGTGTAAATACTTTTATTTATCAATAAATTGAGTTTGAGTTTAATTTGGCTAAAAATGCAGAGTTATTAAATATTTGCATTATCAAACCAAAAAAATGTAGTATTGTTTATAATTCATATAATGACGGTCGACGTCTCCGGAGATCCCAGGGCTGTGCATGCGCACCTGAGTCAAAGAATTGGCCTAGCAATCCAAAGAGGTAATGCCGCTAGTGTCCTGGGTACTCTTCCCCGAGACGACAGCGATTTTGGCTAAATTTTTGATCTTTAGGAATTATTGTCAATCCGTTATTTCAGTTTGTTTGTTATATAGTAGATTTATTTCATTTATTGTTAATACATATAATATTTATTGTTAGATAATTTTGTTTTAAAAAAATGTCCCCACGTAAAACGGTTCCGGACACATAATTTTTTACGGCGTTTACTCTCAATGCGTCGACCAGTCACGGCTGGCTCAGTGTCGCAAGATACACAGTCCTTTTCTTGTCGTGTGGTTAGTGGCAACTTTGGTGTCAAGAGTTGTTCAGACATGACTTGAGAGGCTATGTGAATTTTATTTTTGTCACTGTCACTCTAAGGGAAAAATCGCGCAGTGCGAGAGGAGCGGATTCAAGGCAAAAGGGAAAAAAGTTTGTTTAAATTTTTATTAAAAAAACTAAACTAGCTGGCAAAATTTCCAAAATCAAAAATTTTGATATTGTTGAAATCAATCTAATAAAATATGTTTGAGTTCTGTACATGGCTGCTACTCGTTAAACGAGGAGAAAAAGTACGTTAGAAGACCTCATTTCAACAATTATTTCTACCAAGGAAAGTTTATCCAAACATGTTTTCCAAAATCAAATCCCTATATTATATAGTCAAAATGCATATACCAGAAACTGATTATAATTTTCCGTGTATTTCATGAAATACACAGAAAAGAAACACGCGTATTTTTTTCGCATATCGCCTTAACGACCTTATCTAATGATATCAGTCGGGACCAACAGCTTACTGTGCTGACGCACAGAGGGCACTAATGGTCACCCATCCAAGAAATGACCATGCCAAGCGTTGCTTAACCACGGATCGTAACTGATCACACGGCCTTACGTTGCTACAGGCTCACTACAGTACCAAAATAGCAATCAATCATGAGTTTGCTCTTTTGAGTGTCTGGTACCATTTTCGAATTATAATTTGTTAGAAACGCGTCTTCTATGCTTTTTTTGTTCGCCGGTTATCCCTTATAATTCGCGTCAACTATAATATACGACGAGTAACAGATGAGAAGTTAATCACAGATGACATCGCAGTGCATTCTAGGAGCTTTGATGAGGAAGGGTGACAGTTAACTTCAGTTACAGGTGAACTTCTGGCGCGCCTTCTGTACTGGCCAAAACTGTAATTTGGCAGGGTTCAACATAGGCCAAGATCGCGTTGAAAGGATGCTCGTGGCGATATGTGCAACTTTCAGTTAATCTAGTACCTGCCATTTAGTTGATATGCCAACCGATTGGTGGTGGTGTCCATCCCCAATTCCCATAGCTTAATTCTAAAAAGAATTTTTTTTTTCAGAGGACATACGCCATTTTATATCATAGTTTTCATTATTATGGAATATGCGTATAATTTGATCATTATTATTTTATGATTTTAAAAGAGTTTTTAGATATGACGCCATTTAGGGCATTTAAGGCATTTATACTGATTGTGACGTGTGATTTATAATAAAGTTCTCTCTATCTCTGTCTATTCTCATCTGTCATCCATCTGCCAAATCAGTTGGTAGCAAATTATTATAAATTTATCTTGATAGCAAAGGACACATTTCTAGACAGCCTTTTCTCAAGTGATGTCACACGAGGGCAAATGAAAAATGCAGCCTTTTTATAAAAATATTCATCATCATGATGTTTTTTAGACCACAAGTTCTAAAATACCACAGTCTTGAAATGGTTTTCGAATTAACACACCTTAACTTAATTAAATCTAAGCAAATTGCCGTCACCCCAGACTGGTGACGGGCAGCCGCGGCGTCAATGGTGCGAGAAACAACCTGCCTGCGCAGCGTGTGTGAGTATAGGCATTTCCTCCAGGAGGACCGCCAAGTGTTCTGGCGAATTCTCGGAAAGGCCTATGTCCAGCAGTGGACGAATTAGGATAATTTATGGAGTTGATATGCTGACGCTGTAATCATACTCATTGGTTAATAAAGAAATTGTAAATTTCAATACAAGTGCTCGTATACAGATTTATTTATTTTATATGCGTCTAAACAGTTCGTAAAATCAATTTTTACCGCACTAGTGTATTATCTTTGTTATTTATTTACTGGAAGTTGGCTAACCTGCAACCTTTTCTTGAGCGCGGTTATCAAAATAAACAGATTCACCATGCTCAGCTATCATTGGTGGGTTACGTAAACAAATCGAATAAACCCATACGGACTTCGTGACCGATCACTGATGTGTCAAACAACCACTAACCACCATAGTCCATACCATGGTGGTTCGTAATGGCCTGAAGTTAGCTGCACAATCACGTTTGACAGCCAATTTATCCCAACGATTTTTGATGTTTGTCGTGAACGAATCGGGAGTATTTTTGGTGGAAAATAGTGGTTTATTGTGATCTCATAACCACTCCCTATGGGTACCATAACTAAATAATACAAATTATTTATTCAAGTTTATTAAATTCCTTTATGCTATAGAAAATCTCCCCTAAACTACCTAAATTTAAGATGACAATCTTTCCATTCTGCGCAATAAAACACAAATATAATATCGTGACAATTTCTCAGTTTTAACATGCATTAAACATTTTCAAGTCTTTTTTGACTCTGTTTTTGTTTTCAACCAAAACTTCAAAATTATAAATACAACAATCACCTAGTAACTAAAGTTCCCTTATATCACTTATTTATAACTTACAGTAAGTAACAGTTTTATTACCGCAGCCTTTTCCCTGGTGCCGGCGACACATTTGTAACTATCTCACAAACGTATTTTTCTTTTTGTATATCACTTTGTATTTGTCCTCGTATCATCGGATACATGCGGCGGTTAGTTCTGAGAGCTGCCTGGGATATACTTGGAGCTGGATGAGTGACAAAACCTTCATTGTCAAAGGTTCTTTGTTTCGCGTATGATATACGTGGTACACGCATCGATTTAATTTTAGGTTTCAGTGGTAGAGTACCAAAAATAAAAAAGTAATAGCTTAGATTGGCGTTAACAAGCTGTAGAAAAAGATTGAAAAGCTGTAAATCTCATTAAAATAATTTTAATAGTTAGGAATTCAAATTCAAATTAATTATTTGCGTCATCACATACATAATAAAGATGACAGGTTTTTTTTTTTTGAGATCATGTGATACCTCCCACAGCAAAAACAATAACAATGAGGAGAGGACATACATTGTTTACTTATAGTATTAATAAGCTATTAATAATAGTATTACGGACAGACTGGTGACGGGCAGCGGTGTCACTGGTGCGAGGGTTCCGGCACCGCGCTCACCAACCCGCCTGCCCAGCGTGTTTGAGTATGGGCAATTCTTCCAGGATGACCGCCGGCAGTGGCAAAGTCCTGGAAAGGCTTATGTCCAGCAGTAGACGAACTAGGCTGATGGATGGATGGAATAGTATTACGAATCAATCTACTTACAAACACTTATTATTATAAAGAGTATTTATTTATGGATCAAGGTTATAAGAGAGAAAAAAGCCATACTTCTAATTTATATACGTAGGTACCTACAGAAAAAAACAAATACATGTTATCATGATTTATATAAAAATGGCTCACCTCAATACGTGTTATAATCGGGAAAGCCGACCAGTTTCAGCAGATTTAGACTGCCTTCATCTGGGCGAATGAAGACGTTTACGCGACGACGTAAATCAGTGTAACGCAGTCCAAATCTGCTGAAACTAGTTGGCTTTCCCGATCATAAGACGTATTGAGGTGAGCCGTTTTTATATAAATCAGTTTCTTGTTAATTAATTTTTAATTAATTTTAACATAACTAATTTTTAACCTAACATAGTAGAAAAGGTTTTTGGTCAGGATGTATTGAAAAGATTTTTTTTGCCGCCCTAGTTCAGGAATATGCACTTTCCAAATCTGATTTCAAGCCTCTTTCTTAAACAAAGTACTTAGCAGGTTGTGTTTTTTGCTTTAAGCGCTTCAGCATTGCAGAACGAAATTCAGAAAGATTAGGATTATTTTTTCAAATTATTATTACGTTGTCCTTGTAATATTTGCTCTATTATGAGAATATAATGTGGTCAATAACAGCTCCAAGCAATCCCCACAAAAGCACCTACATTCCCATATTGGTTACTACCGTAGGTTCATCGCACTTTTTATTGAGCCGCGTTTGTATGGAAGATAACTTTTGTATTAGCTTTTATATTCCTATCTTTAAGGTTGATGCGACGACGGAACGCGTTCTCAAACGCAGAACTTATGATTGTTTTTATTATTTTGAATAAAAATTATTAAATAAATGCGATTTATGGCATTGAGCGACCACAGTTTAAGTTCAATTACGCTTTTCTAGCGAAGTTGTTTTATTTTATTGATTAATTTATAAATAATCCTGCACAACAACTTTAAAACGTGTTTATAGTTGTTGCGCAGGATCATTTAAAAAAGGTAAAGTAAAATAATACAACTTAGTTGCTAGAAAATACCAATTAATACTAAGCCGTGTTTGTTAAATGCCGTAAAACACATTTATTAAATACTTTTTATTAAAAAAAAAGATCTGTTTGATACATTGAAGCCTAATCCTTTGATGGTACTAGCAGAATATCAGTGTCACAGATTATTATGTGGCGTATGCTGAGCCAGCGCCCTTTCAGCCGTTGTATCAAAGATTGTTATTATTTTAAGGATTCTAATGCATTTGTTATATTTTAAGCTCTAAATGTGTACTTTTTGTGTTTTCTGTAGGAGGCATTGAGTACAGTTTTTATCTATCTATCTATCTGTGTTCACGGAAACATAAATAAAAGTTATTTAAACTAAAATCAAACTAATTTAATTTGTTTTTATTGTTCATTCTAATTTTCATTTAATTTATCTATTTTTTTTACTTACGAAATCTGATTATGGTATTGTTGTTAGTTAAATTCTGCATTGCTTATGTTTATTTTAATTTATCATTATCAATGCACACTCGATATAATATTTATGGTGAGAATAGGGACATCTGAAAATCAGCGCTGTGCAGATGTAAGCGCTCAGAGCATTTGCTGAGCTGCGCCTTTTTTGTCACTTCAGCTAATATATTGTTTACTTTAAATGCTAGTTGAAAGACAAATAAATTTATTTTCATTTTATTTCAAAAATAAGAAAAACAATAATAAGTTTAGCGTTTAGGAACGCGATCCATCGCATCCACCTTAAGATCCTTGGAGCTCGTATACAAAGCGACTTTTATTTTATAAAGTCGGTAGAAATGTGTAAATGATCTTCAGAGAATTGGATGTGCATGTTTGTTTAAAATTGGGTTTTTGGGTCCGTAAAATTGACTATAGCTGTTCGGATTTGGTTTTCGTTTTTTTTTTTACGGTAAGTATTGTTTTTTTGGGTTGCCGCGAAATTGGTTTTCTTTCATTAGTAGTATTTTCTGCAACTGTGACGTAGTGAGGGTTATTGCGACACCAGTGGCTAATGGCAAATTATGTTCAGTTAGACACAATACTTTATCTACCTATCAAATCGTCTTCGCTTGACATTATTTATTATTTATCCTATAAGATTAGGCATTGTAAAAGTTTTAGCGTCCCTGTTACTCCATATGCGAAAAAACCCTCAGTACGAGAGGGAAGGATTCGTGAAAAGGAGCGAAAGGTCGGTTTTTTATTAATATAAAATGTACTAAAGTTGCTATCAAAATTTCGTTTAACCAGGTCCTAGATATTGTTAAAACCCATTTAATAAAATATAATGGCAGTCCATATGTAATTCTAAATTGTCAAACCAGGAGAATTGGTGTCGAAAAAGACCTCATTTAAATAAATATTTCTTTCGAGCCGAATTTCTCCAATCGCGTTTCTGTTTAACAGATCCCTAGAAAAAGATTCCAAAAATAAAATACTATTTTATCAAAATAATACATTATTTAGAGAAGTATATAATATGCAGGTTCTAAAAGTGTCGATTTTTTTTCCGTAGCGCCTTAACTATTCAGCCTATTGTCGGTAATTTATTCGCTAACCCTTATTGAAGGTGTTTTACGTCCAAAGGTGAAGGGGGTAAGTCTTTCGCCGTACTTCGGGCAAAATACACGCATTTTTACCCCACCGTTCAACAAGTGGTAAGTTAACATATGCCTAAAAATATGTATGTGTAGACACCTGAAAAGGTAAAGCATCGATATCTAGATTTAAGCAACAATAACCGCTAAATGTGCCCAAACCTATATTTTAACACAATAAATTTCATTTCATTTCATTAACAAACACTTTATAAAAAAATTCCGAAAAACTCATTGATACTTGTTCGACTAGCAGGATTCGAACCTTGGTCTCAAGATTGTGAGTCCAGTGTTCTACTGACTGAGCCATCGCTAAGGAGCTTGGTATCGCCAAGGGGTACTTTCTAAAGCTCATTTTTCGTTTATAGCTGAACCAAAAATATTGAAAAAAATGTATATGAATTATCAACTCTAACAAAACGTATGCAACATAATTTCTTTTTCATACCACCAAAACTTCTATATGGATAAAAAATTCAATCGAATGTTGTTTTTTTGGCTTGATACTACTCCGAAGCGGCTTGGTCGAAATAATTCATTTATGCTTTGAATAATAGATAAACTTGATAGCTATAAATATGACATAGGATTATTCAATCGAATAATCGCGTCCACGCGAAAAGTATTATTTTCTCCTATTTCGCCCTATCAAGGAGCCACTATGTATTACGCGCTGTAATTTCACAACGTTATTTCAATGTCGTTTCCGTCGATATTCGTACCGACAAACATCGAGGTGCTAATTTGGCAACACTAATCGCCTTAAGTCATAAAATACAAAAAGATATGTTTGCGATATCACAAGCAGTACCTAAAGATTAAACTGATAATATCGGCACTTCTGTATTGCTTATTACTATCCCCTAACAGCACAAACATAAATTTAAGAGCTTTGCTCTTGTTGGTGTAGGAATCTCCGATTCAGTACTAGCTACTTGTAGTATACTTATTCTATTGCATCTCTGTGTACTTATTGTTTTTTTTTTTCAATGCAAGTGCTCGTAAAGGCCCACTTTTTATGCATCAAAACCGAAGAGAAAGTCGATTATTTTGCCCTTGGGCTTTATTATTAATTCTTTTTTAATTTATCTACGAGAAGTTGGCTCACCTGCAACCTTTCCTGTGTACCGTAAATGTTATACTTTTTTCCACTGTTTAACGGCTTTGGATACAGTCCTTTTGAGTCAATCATTAACTTGCAAAATTGTAACAATGTAACTTTCAACTTTAATAATTAAATTGTTTTCTTTGATTATATTTGTTTTATTTCCTCACACTATGCATTGAAAAACGTAGTATGATACACGGGCGTCAGAGCAATAAATTACTCGGTTACGTTTAAAACACTCGCTACGCTCGTGTTTTAAATCGTCCTTGTAATTTATTCCTTTTCGCCCTTGTAGCATAAACTACAATTATGTTGTGACAAAGAGCTTTGGATCCATACAAAAAAGCTCGTTCTGTTATTTCTTAGATTCTTCTCCTATTTTTCAGTGGAAATGAAGATTGAGAACAAGACGCAATCTACAATACAAAACCAAACGCAATTACGCCGCGTTTAGAGTACGGCGTATACGCGTTAAAGGCGGTATTCTGTAAAGTAAACATCGCGGCACGTAACTTGTCCCATCAGTCACAGTATTTTAAACCTTGTTAGTACGTGTTAAGTGCGTTGGTTTCCTGGCGCGAATGTATGTCTCAGTTGAGGCGCGGGCGCAGGTGACGGCACAATGTGATGTTGTATATCACATTAACATTATGTTCACAAGGGGATCCTTGTCTGCTATTGTCCACTTATGTTATAGGGGAGGGTGGGGCAAAGCCTTGAAAAAATATTAAATGTACAAAAATTTTTTTTTTATTATATAAATAAAAAATAAAATGTAACGTCGCGACATGAATCCTTGACATGTCTTAGAGGTGTTCCGAGTGTGAATTGTGAAATACAAGTCACAGTCCATACTCGGAACACCCGAGTTTCACCGACGATTATTACGTCCCAACGTGATGGGTGGTGACTTCCTATCCCTATCGCCGTACCGCCACAAATATACGCTTTTTAGGGCATGCAGGTTTACTCACGATGTTTTCCTTCACCGTTCAGCAAGTGGCAAGTAAGAACAAGATTAAAGATCGATAAATCAAAAATATTTTTTTCAATATGAGGAGACATCTAGTTTCTTAAGAAGATGGCATACCCTAGCAACTTTTTTTATTACCCGTCCAGCACAATAAGTCCTACGGCAAAGACTTCATTTGCTTGTCATAGAGGCGATTATATGTTGGCTCTTTGGCCTCTTTTTCTTGAACGCGTAATACTAGTGATCACGCAGCGAAACAACAAATTGGTGTGTTTTTAGCTAATACTGAAAAATTTTGTAGGGAAAAAAATATTGAATTTAGGTGATATACCTTCATATTTCTATTACCTATTTTATGAAAAAAAAATCAAGTTGATCTCTTAACCGCGTTCTTGAAGCGAACGTTTGATAACCAAAAAAAGAGAGGGTGCAAAACATTTTTTTTTGACAAAAGTATAAATCTTAGTACATTATTTATAAGTAACATCCCTAGAGAAAAGATTAATAAACCAAATATATTTTTTTCAATACAAGGAGAGTCCGAATTTCTTCAAACGATGAAATGACAAAATTGACCTCGTATTGATCATCTAGCATTTGATTGATGTCTTATTCACTTTACGAGGGTAGTCTTAAATATTGTAACTGTAAACTAATGTGAGACATTGGGACACAAGTGCTTGTTTACGAAACGAATGAAGTGACTAATAGACTGCACGAGTGTCCCAATGTCTAATTATGTTCAGTTGCACATTTCGTCCATGGTTGCACACAATTCTTTATGTACGACCATCAAAAATATCGTCATTCTTTATAATATTTTCAACCAACAATTTCACGAAAAATGAGAAGAGACTCATTCATGAAACTCGGGTGCGTTGTTCCGGTAAAGCTGCCTTGAAGCAGGATAAAGTGGCCGTGGCTTGAGAAATAAGGTCGGAAATATATTGGGTTTATAATAAATTACATTATAATAAATTATAATGTAATATGATAACATCGGATAAACAATCTAGGTACTTATAAAACTGCTTTTGATGTTGCAATTGCCTTATTGGAGTAAAATAATATTAAAAACCTACAATATTGGTGCATTTTTTTAATAAGCAGACCTGTACCCACTAACCCCAGCCTCCCCTTCATTGTGGCGGCATTACCCATTGAACAGGCTACCTATTGTTGTTTCACTTAAATATAAAACAATACGCACAGCATTTCACATTGATCGGGATCTTTTATTTGCTCTGCTCAGCCCCTTTGTGCGTCGCCGCGGTCGCTTTATGTCCTCACACGTCCTCATTATCCTTTGTCTTTTTATTTATGTTTTTTAGGGTTCCATCTAAAATTGAACCCTAATTAGGGAAGGCTATTCAATTTCAATGTCTATGGGATTTGGTTAAGTTCTAATCAAATCTGTACTTATCGGCGGGTAAACATTGAGAATAAAAAAAAACTACTTCCAAATTCTTCTGAATGAACAGACAGGTAAAAAACTGGACTACCAATAAATAATAGGTCATTAATTACCTATGAAATTGCCATTTTCTGTGGAGAATTTGAAGGAAACTCAGTTTTCAGTTATAACATTTTTGCATTTTTTTTGGAATGGCAAATCCAAATTTTATAGTTTATTTTCTGTATAAATGAGAAAGTAACGTAAATAAAGTTTTTGTGAAGTGTGTGCTGTAAAAAATCATTACGAATTTTATCATGGAAACGGATGGCATTTAGGACGAACTGTTTGAGAAAATTTAATTTGAGTTAACAAACTGACAATAAAAAAAAAATGGCGGTGATCTGGCTCACATATTTCTCATAGCCCGCTATGAGACAGGCAGGTTGGTATTTGCTTATCTTTTTATATTTTATTTAGTTTTTGGTTGGGTTTAAAAATTTTTTTTTCATTATTTATATTTATAAAGTTAATAAATTTATATATTATATATTATATTATAAATTTAATACGTATATGTAAAACCTTGAAATCAACTTTCAAACAAAAAACAAACAATGGAAATAGCTTTTGAATTACAGAAATCATGAACCTATGAATCTGTAAGAAAATTTCGGCAATTTCATATCTAATGATTGACCTATTATTTAGAGGACAGGCCAGTGTTTAAAAATGAGAGCTGGAGTATCAAATTACATTTTTATCTGGCACATACATAATTTACTTGAAATTCAGGTGCAGGATTATTAGGTACTAGCTGACCCGGCGAACTTCGTTCCACCTAACAGTCTAATAATATCGTGTTAACTTAAGTTAAACTTAATTTAGGATTTCATTAAGGTAATAACATTAATACAACTTTTTTGCAAATACAGAAATGTTTTATTGCTTGCCATTGTGAAAGAGGAATGGCAGGGACCCATGTAGTAGTTTCAGTACCGTTGTTAGGCTTAGCGTAGGGTATTGAATATATGCAGAAATAATAGTTCTTGGAATAACCAAGCGATTTTTAAAACTTGGGGTTTAGTTGTTATTTTATGATATCAGAATGCTAGATAAATAGGTTTCTTTTATATGCGTAGTTTTGTCAACAGATGGCACCACATGCTGTTTGCATTCGTAAAATTAATTAATTTATTTATTGTTATTCGATAACTTATCCGATATTTTATTACTTATTCTGCTATTCGGAGCGGATAAGAATACACCAAAAAAGAGATAACTAACATCGATCCAGCCGATCTTGAGTTATAAGTGGTGTAACTAACACGACTTTGTTTTATATATTTATAGATTTATTTAGGTACATTAAATAGTGCAGAAAAATTACGGAACCCATAACTATCTATCTATGATGAACACTTGATACATTTTTCTATAATGTATTTTTAGACAAAGCTCATTGAAGGTTCATTTGTATTGTTTGATTGAGTAAGAGCGGTTCATTCAAAACTGTGCAACTTTCTAAGTCTAAAGATTTGTCTCTAGCTAGGCTGGGTATATGTTACAGGTAAATTGTCAACGCCATGGGCTTAGAAGTTAGGTTAGGTGTGAGGTTAGGTTTCCCCATATAATTATTTATGACATAAAACTATTACCTGTACATATAGATTACATATTATATTAAAACTCATATTACAATAAAACTGACCTGTAATAAGTGTATCTGTTATACCTACATTACATAAATAAATATATTTCATATATAAGGTCTTTCAATTTAAATGGAAAGTAATTTAGGAGGTGATTCAGTATCGTTAATACATCACATTCCACTGAAAAGTACTTTTTTTTGCGCGAACTTTTTCTTCACTTGTCCATACAAACTGAGTCAGCTGATCGGACCACTTTGTACTGAGGAGTGAAAAAAAAGTTCGCGCAAAAAAGTGCTTTGCAGTGGAATGTAATGTGTTAACGATACTGAATCACCTCCTTAATTACTTTCCATTGTAATTGAAAGACCTTATATATTTCATTTCATATTTCATTTCATTTCATATTTCATATTATTATAAAAAACCTACCGTTTAATTTCACGGCTCTGACAGGTTGAGTATGGTATTGCGATGAGCTATTTAACAATGCTACAAAAAAAAATTAAATTAAATTAAATTAGCACAGACGTACCGAGGGGGTTTTGGGGTTCAAACTTCCCTTCCACCTCTTAAATAAATACAAGAACATCGTACTGTGATATACTGTATGTCGCAGATGGATGTTAAAACCCGCGGTCTTGCAAAACCGCTAGATGTTTTACAAAACCGCTCTGTTACGTAAAATAGCTAAATGTTAACACGCAGGACTGTTTTGTTTTACTCAATGCAGCGGGTCAACGTTTAGCGGTTTTGTAAAACAGCGTCAAATTAAACGTGGGAGTGTAAATGTTGTTAAAAATTACTGGAGTCGCCTCGCTCCGCTTGGCTCTTTATTTTACGAGTATCTTAAATGTAAACCTAACACGCTCCTCCTCGCTTTGCTCGTCGAACTTA
The DNA here is from genome assembly GCA_934047225.1 of Ypsolopha sequella. Lineage (NCBI taxonomy): Eukaryota > Metazoa > Arthropoda > Insecta > Lepidoptera > Ypsolophidae > Ypsolopha > Ypsolopha sequella. The sequence goes on from OW203993.1 coordinate 24,022,654, forward strand.
TTCCTGAATTTTGGTTGAAGACTTTCTACATTACGTCTAAACTTGGATAATAGTATTGTCGAACGTAACGCAATGACAATCCAGCTGAACCTGATTTGGCTGTTTTACATAACGGAGCTATTTTATAAAACAGCGAGCGCTTTTGTAAAACAGCTGAATCTACAAACATATAATTAAAATATTAATAAAAATCCATATTTTCTAAAAACAAGTTTTTGTAAGAAACTCTGAACCCAAAACACAACTTGGGTGCCCATGCTGTTTAGTTTTTTAAGTATTATAGACCACCAGGATCTACTGATTGTATTAAATATCTTTTCATAAGAAATAAAACCACAGTAATGTCCAGAAAAAAATGTGTTTTTTCAGGTACTTGCTATACATACGTCACGAATACTCACAAAAAAAAAACAGAGTTGAAATATATATTTTGAAACAAAATTATATCTAATAATAAATAATAATAATAATAATGTTTATTTGCATAAAGAGAACTTAAGATTAGTACATTCAGAAGGATCTTACAGCTAGTGAAAATTATTTTTTGCCTGAACTAAACCACAAAAGTAGCCTGCATTTTAGGCATAGCATTAAAAAAGATTATAAAAGGACTAAAATAACAATTTAATGCTTAAAAATTAACAATTTTATTCTTAAAAATTAACAATTTTATGCTTAAAAATTAAATAAATGTTTCCTTAAGATAACAAAGTAATACATATTTAAATAAGCTTATAAACTAGAACAGTTTCTTTACATCTAATAGTTATATGACTGAGAGTAGGTTCTCGGTCTCGTCGTAGGACAAAGATTGTAGCCATATTCAGAGACTCGAATTTTGCAATTAATGCTTGTGAGGCATTATATCTCTTAATACATTTTTATAAGTACGTTCCCTACATATTTTTTTTTAATATAAGTAGAGTCCGAATTTCTTCAATCCTTGATGGATCTAGTCATACAAGCTCTTCTATTCCGGGTACTTTTGACATGGCCCATCTTCAGTATGTCACCAATTCATACGTCCTTCTGGGGTGGCCTGGTCGAGCTGTACCTTCCAATTTCTTTCGTCACTCTACTTTCATTCATCCTCTCTACAAGTCCAAAAAAAATATTAACTAACAATTATAATGGTTAAAATTCAACCTAAGCTAGCTAAGACAACTTTTAACAATAGTTTGCTATATGCATAAACATATTTTTATGATATTATGGTCGCTTCAAAATAATTTTATTTTAGAAATTTACGGCTGGTATCACGACTATGGAAAAGCCCATTGTTTTATAGCTATTGTAATATCATTAAAAATATGTTTATGCATATAGCAAATTATTGTTAAAAGTTGTCTCAGCTAAAGGTTGAATTTTGGCCGTTGTATTTATTTTTTTACATTTTGTTACAAATCCAAGGAATTGACCCTTAAGAAACCATTTTAGTTCGTCCAGAAACCCTCTCCTTCCATCACGTCGCACATACAATGTTTTTCATTAAAGCGCTCCCAGATAAGAGGGTAATTACGCTAATGGTTCGATTACTGCTGACAAATGAATGCGATGACAGACACCGCCTCGGACTTTGTGTAGTCTTTACATAGGTAATGTAAATGTGGGAAGGTTTCTTTATAATATATGAAGATGTCTCTACATAATGTAGTTAAGAAAAAATAAGACTATTTTTGCTTATATACAATTTAGAACCTGAAAAACTTTTTGGTTATTAATCTATAATTCTATCCGTTATGAGATTTGGTATTTAATTAAAAACTCTACAAAAAGATTTTTCGTGCAAATTTTTCGGGCCTCTTTTTTTCGTCAATATTTACGATTCGGAAACCGTTTCGAGGAATAGCTTTCTTTGACCGTGTCTGGTATGCAAATAATAAAATAAACATACAATATCCTTTATTTAATGAAAAAAGTGATGTCTTTCATTCGAACTTCAGTGACGTCATCATCACACATGTCATTCGAAAAAATATGTTTCTTGAACGCATCTTTAACTCTAACAAGGATTCGACCCGGGATTCGACCATTCAACCTAATATGATTACGTCACTTCCTGTGACTACTGAAATAGATACTTCTAAAATCGGTTTAAAAATGACCGAATTGTTAGAAGATATGAGGCTGCATGCAGTCTTATGACCCACGGTGACGGATAAGACGTTTTAGCTCGAATTTTATGTATTTATTCTTAAAAAATTTAAATTATTCCTAAATTTTAATATAATCCATTGGGCTTACATGTAAGTATATAATAATACTAGCTTTTGCCCGCGGCTTCGCCCGCGTTGTTTTGGTTTTTGTGTAGTACTTTTTATAGAACGTATTTAAATCTGGTTTGGAGTGTTTTTGGTGCAATTATTTGATCTCCAGGTAAAGTCTCTTTGGCGGGACCTATTACCTATTAGTTTTTTTTTTATTTATACTTAAAGTACCCCTTTTGTATACTACATTAGAAGTTCTGCCCTCAGCTGTTAACTGATTTGCTCTGGCACACATACTTTCAAGAATTTTCATGTCCACTATATTAAATGTCAAAATCGATGCCATTTTCGTAATTAACGTCTAAAAAAACATAAAACGACACCCATATTGATATTTACACATTTCAACCCCATCGCACCCCACCAGGGAATGATGGTATTTCACGTTCACTACGTTGGATTTAGAATTGTTGTTTTCGTAATCAACGACCCGATAAACCATACAAACGATACCCATGTTGGTTTTCAGACGTGGTCACCCCATTTCTCCCTTTTAGGGGTTGAATTCTGGAAAAGCCTTTTTCACGTCTACTACGTTGGATTTTAAAATCGTTGTTATTTTCGTAATCAGCGACCCGATAAACCATACAAACGATACCCATGTTGATTTCCAGAGTTTTTCACCCCATTTCCCCCTTTTAGGGGTTGAATTCTGAAAAAACCTGAAACACAGGTTTACTTATTTATGGATAGGAGTACCCCATAGTCTAACTAATCCTGTTTACCCATGCAAACTCTGGAACCCCGTTTCACCCCCTTAGAGGTGGAATTTCGAAAAATCCTTTCTTATTCCTTGTCTTGTCTATATTACAAAAGAAAGCTCTGTGCAAAATTTTAGCTTTCTAGGTCCAAGGGTTTGGGCTGTGCGTTGATGAGTCAGTGCAAGTGAGTCAGTCAGGACTTCTCTTTTTATATATATGATTATAGGTACGAGCTTTGTAGGGCTCCAGTAGAACTTTAATCATTGCCTATAGTAATAAAAACTGGCCAAGTGCGAGTCGGACTCACGCACGAAGGGTTCTGTACCATTATCTATAATGTATATCTGTTGTATAGGAGCCCCCTTAAATATTTATTTTATTATGTTTTTTAGTATTTGTTGTTATAGCAGCAACAGAAATACATCATCTGTGAAAATTTCAACTGTCTAACTATCACGGTTCATGAGAGGTTTTTTGGGTACGGAACCCTAAAACCCCGGTACCCTGTCAATTTCTGAATACTTATATCAATTTAGCTGAATTTTGCACCGAACAAAGCATATGAATTGGGCACGCGCACAAAATATAGATACCATAGCAATAGTCGACAAAAACGCTCGCTTTGTTTAGCGGCTTTGCTAAAATGGTAGCGCCTGCCTAACATTTCGGCACCCGCTGCGAGCGGAACTCTAAGAATATCTTTAACGCTACATTTTCTCTGTAATCTTTACGTAATCACGATTTTATTGTCATGATTTTTTTATTTCTTTCGGTCCTCTTTTTTCGGAGATAAGGATATGATAAAAAAACGCAACTTTTTCGGGGTATGGGGATGGGGAACCCCTTTAGGTTTTTTTTTTCGTCTTAGAGGCTATGGTAACACTGGCTACCAATAACGGATGAAGTTTTAGACCCCTGTGACAGACGGACAGACAGACAGCGGAGGCTTAGTAATGGGTCCCGTTTGACACGCTAAAAATTCGATGGGGATTCTAGAAAATGAACAAATTTTCGGAATTGTAATTAGAAATTTACTCCTTCTGTTAATTGTGGACACCATATACTTTAGAGACTTTTGTCAACTTCATATAGGTGGCTTATAACTTTACTTCATAATTTCAAAACAAGCTTAACCCGGCGAGGATGTGGTGCAGAATCGCGAGCCGAAGATCATTATGACCCTATATTTCATTTTCAATTGTTACAAGTTTTTTTGTTTTTTTCAATGCATGTGCTCGTAAAGGCCCACTTTTTATGCATCAAAACCGAACAGAAAGTCGATTATTTTGCCCTAGGGCTTTATTATTATTATTTTTTTAAATTTATTTACAATGGTTGGATAACCTGCAGCCTTTCCTGTGTACCATAGACGTTATACTTTTTCCCCCAGTGTTTAACGGCTCTGGATACAGTCCTTTTGAGCCAATTATAATTTAAAGTTCACAAGATTATAGTTGTTTTCATTTCCTCACACTATGCATTGAAAAATGTAGTATGATACACGGGCGTAAAAGCAATAAATTACTCGGTTACGTTTAAAACACTCGCTACGCTCGTGTTTTAAATCGTCCTCGTAATTTATTCCTTTGCGCCCTTGTGGCATAAACTACTATTTCAGTGTAGGTTTATGCTTGAACATTTTAATGATATATTATTATAAGGTTTACCATAAAAAAAACACATCTTTAAGTTTTATTTGTTTTACTAAATAGGTACCTACAACATGATCAACTTTGGCAGAATTTAACGTTTTAAACTAAATCATGTATAATATAGGGCCATATTTACCTTTTTCTGCGCTGCACACATGGTACAGGTCGCGGCAGTAAATAATGCACATCGTATCGTAGTGTCATCTCTGTTGCACTAACAGTCCAGTGACAGAGATAACGCTCTACAAAGCCGAAGATAGCCGATGTGCATTATTTTCTGCCGGGTACTGTAGCTCTTTTCTCAGTCGCCGGCCAACTGAAGAACGGTGTGCGGCAGGCAGGGGGCTATCGGCAGGTGACAGCTATCGAGACAGAAGAAGAAGAATAGAAGAATAAGTTTATTTACCAAAAAGAAAATTACATTAGATCTTTAACTTAATTAAAGTTCAGTACATTAACAGTGGTCCCCAAAACTAGGTCGAGCCTGAACCGCGGGGGCCTAATAGAACTACATTTGTAATCGTATTGACTATAGATCAGTTTAACAGATTGTTATGATTACAGTGATTTTAATTATTTAATGTGTGTGTAGAAAATATGATAAGTGTAAGGGTGAGGGAGAGGGTGTGAAAGGGTGTGTACGAGGGTATTTGTATGTATGTTTTGAACAAAGATTTGGTGACATAATGATTTATAAAGTGATATATAGTATAATATATAAATATGATACAATAGATAAAAAATATATATTTATATTTTAACGTTTTATATTATTATGTTTCTTGTTAGACATAATTTGTTTATGTATAGCACAGCTTAACAGTTGATAGGGTTATATTGTCATACTATGTAGGCTTTTTAAGAATATCTTCTGTAGCATCGTAGGACAGTGTTTTAAGCCATGTTTGGATGGTAGTGTTTGCTTCTCTTAAAGAAGAATTTCGAGACAACCAATAACATACGACCACGTGACAAAAAACGGCAAACTTTTGAAAATGAGCGGGGTAATATTGACCCCTCCTCACCCTCGCCGGGTTAAATAAAGTAGAAATTCCACAATAACACGAAATATCCGTTTTCTTCGTTGTATTTCCTGATTAAAATTTCATGCACCTTGGAGGTCTCAATTTAAGACCTATCCAGTTTAAAGAAGAAAAATGCGCCTTTTATCAGATTAAATGTTCATAACGCTAAGTTTATTGTATAAAATACCTTTTTTAAACCTTCGAACAATGACAGGCGCAGGCGCAGTAATGTTACGTGAGAAGATTATACTGAATAACTTTACTTTTTTATGAAAAAAATCATATTAATCCTTTGATTTGCAACAAAATATACAAAGTGTAGAAATCAGTGAATCTTCATTTTAAAACGTAAAAAGTTGGTACTTGAAGAATATCTTTATCTTATAATAATGTTGTCATATAATATATGAGGGCAAAAACAGTTTTTTCGTGAAAAACCGCTGCCGCGCCCTTAATGAATCATTTGGTACCCGTAATATACAAAAATGACACACAATATTATATGCACTTTGAAAATCAAGATATATTTCGGACCCCTCAGGGCCTGGATCTGGTGAAATGAATAATTTGAAGTGAATTGTGAAGTGTAAGCTCGATATAATCCTCTTACCCCCATAGAAATAGAAATATATTTATTTATGTAATGTAGGTATATCAGATGCACTTATTACAGGTCAGTTTTAATGTAATACAATAAAATAAGTTATGTCTGTAGGTAATAGTTTTATATAATAAATAATAATATGGGAAGATATACAAGGAAATAATTAAGGTTAGGTTTACTTAAATTTAAATTTAAAAATATACTTGAATAAAATAAGATTATAGGAATAAGGAATAAATAATATTATAAATATATACATTACATGAATAAATATGTGCCTAACTCCACTCATTTGATAAGTCTTGCTAAGAAGAAGGACAAGAAAGTTAGCAAGATCATGTCTTTTTAAATATTGATTTCAGCTGATGCGCGGCCCAGTGGGGCGCAAAATATATCTTGATTTTTAAAGTGTATATTATTATAATATTATATGTCATCTGTGAAAAACACTATAAAAGTCAATATAAATTTATTTAATATTATGAATATTGTAAACACAAAAATTGTGTGACGGTCTACGGTATTGGTAACAATACTGAGGCAAAGAACAAAGAAAAAATTGCTTCAGAAGCAAAACTGTTTTAGACACGCTTTTGAATAGCTTTAAACTTTCTATATGAATATTACAAAACTTAGAAAAAAATATATGAGATTTATGTACCCATGTCCCGTAATTGTGATGTTTTAAAACCTTTAAAGCTCTAACCTACAACGAGTAAATAAATACCTTTCAAATGCTTTAAAAACTGATAAAATTTTTTAACTTTTAAAATTAAAAAAAGCTAAGGTTTAAACTTGAACACAGACACGAGCAATACAAAAATCCAACATAATAACGTTTAAAACTTTTAAATATCAAATGTAAAATACCTATGTAAAAAGTATTATTATCTCTATTTTGCGCTACTTGGCGACGCAGCGATCGTCGTAACAGCCACTTTGCAATGCACTCTGATATGAACGTTATTTCTATTTTGTTTCTGTTGATATTTGTACCGACTCATTTCGAGCTGCTAATCTAGTTTACTGAAGCCTCAAATGTTATATGACCGATAAACTCACTTTGAAATCTGTGTATTCAGGGCACAGGTTAAGCTTTCGATGAAGTTATATCTCATTCATCAACAACAGAACTCAGTGAAAGACTTGATCGATTCATTCCGTTCTCGTCCATGCTAATGCACCGTTCTTCCAGCGAGTCCTCATGATGACGATGAGTCAAAATCTCATCAAAAGCTCGACCTGTGCCTAAAGTATGCAGATTTTAAAATCAGGAAATCCTTTTTAGGGTTCCGTAGTCAACAACAAGGAACCCTTATAGCTTCGCCATGTCCGTCTGTCTGTCTGTCCACGGCTTAGCTTAGAGACTATTAGTACTAGAAAGCTGTAATTTGGCATGGGTATACATATTTATCACGCCGACAAAGTGGTACAGTAAAAATTTGAAAAAGATTTTTTTTAGGGTACCTACCTTCTCTACACGTAAAGTGGGGATGATTTTTTTTTCTCATCTATCCCCTAGTGTGGGGTGTCGTTGGATAGGTAATTTAAAAATATTGGGGGTGTGAGAAGACTATTTTTCGATCCAAGGTTTCGTTTGCGAAATATTAAACTTAAAAGTGTTAATTTTTGTTAGAGTCAGGTGTCCCCGTCCCCCCTTGCCGGCGAAACGGTTATATTTGGAGACGTAAAAAAATCACGGCTCTAGTATACATAACGAAATTAAAAGGAAAACTATCACAGCTAAGTAGGCTTTACAAGTTAACGAGTACAGATCGCGCCAAACTTTTAGTCCCATCTAAACACAGGGCGATTCGCATCAGCAGGAACAAAATTCCCGTTCGTTCTTGGGAAGAGCAACTTCCGAGCGGACTAGAAGTTTGGCGCGATCTGTATTATTATAGATAATGGTACGGAATCCTTCGTGCGTGAGTTCGACTCGTACTTGGCCGGTTTTTTTTACTAATACACATTATACTTAATCTGATTCGCGACAAAGTTTGGGGTCTCCAGCACATTAATATCAGGAGACATAATGACCTTAACTCTGACAATGAAACATATGACGCAATTTACAAAACAACACCAATTAAGGGCCAGGGGCTAAAATTCGCTAAAACACAAAGATAATCTGACGACGAGAAGTTTGTTAAGCAGATAACACTTTTATTAATGATTATTTGAAGTGATAAAAAATCTACATACCCGGGAATCCTTAAGGTTTATACAGTGCTGTTCTTATAGGACCCATAGAATTGGTAATTTAGCTGAGTTGTAGGTCAGTTGGTACGACGCCAGCCTCTCAACCTCAAGATCCGGGTTCGAATCTTACCAAACGAGCATGCACTGATGAGTTTTTCAGAATTTATATGCATAGTATTTGTGTACTTACCACTTGCTGAACGGTGAAAGAAAAGTGGCGTGCATAGAATTTTTTTCCGGAAAAGCAATCAGAATATCAAGTTTGACAATAAAAAATATGAAAAAATTTAAATAACACTTTGAAAAAAAAGGTTTGTATGACGCCAGGGTAGACAATGGTATCGATTAAGCACATCTTAACTTATTTGACAGGACTAAGCTTAATTTAAGCATTCTGTCCTTGTCTTTTCGATAAAGAAAGAAAAAGACAGGACGCTTAAAATAAGGTTAGTCCTGTCAAATAAGTTAAGACGTGTTATGCCGAATCGATACCACTGTCTACCCTAGAGTGAACATTTTCATATCAAGTTTTTTTTTCAAAGTGTTATTTAATTTTTTTCATATTTTTTTATTGTCAAACTTGATCTTCTGGTTGCTTTTCCGGAAAAAAATTCTATGCACGCCACTCTGAGGGAAACCTACATGTCCTGAAAATAGTGTATTTGTACCCGAAATACGGCGATAACACTCACCCCCTATGACTTGTAATGTTAAAATTGATTGTAAAAAGAAACCTCTGACACTCTCTCAGTAATATACGAATATGATCTGACGATAATGTTTGTATGTGTTTTTGTGTTACGAGACGTAAAGAGTATTTATTCCATAGATCGGAATACTTACTTTTATTCTCAATTTCTCGGTAGAACAGGTAATGTACAATATCAGTTTCCTTTTTTTTTTAAGCATTTTATGGGTGTGAACATTAAAAAAAAAGTTTTTGTAAATAATAATGTGTGTTTAAATCAACATATTTTAGAAATTCCTTTAAATTGTTCTCTAGATATTGTTTCTTCGTCTTTAGATCTAGTTAGTGTTGAATAATTAAATTCTTAAAGTTGAAGGCCCAAATAGCGGTCCGATGGGTAAAATATATATTTAGTTGTCCTTTTGTCGGTTGGTTTTACTGCATCTTATATGAGGCCACTCATTATGGGTCCGGGATAACAATAAAAATGAAATTTGATCATTGTCCCCGCCGAGTCGCTTGTATCTTAAGGGTAAGTTACTGGGCAATTGTGGCTTGTGGTGGGCATTGTTTACTCTATTGTTTTTTTAGTGTTAGTGAACTGAAGAAGGCTTGTCTGTATTTTTTGGATTTTAGGCTTTTCTATAGGTATGTTTCTCTGTGTTGCTAGACTAAAAACTTGCCGACCATAATTCAACTCTCTATCAAAACTTAAGTATATCAAAAGTCTGTCGTATAAAGAACTGAGTACTATCTATGTAGTTGGGAAAAATAACGTGCATTTCATAATTATGACGCTTTTGAGCTTTTTTTGTGGACGTCCTGAAGTAATTCTGATACCATAAGTCAGATTAACCTGTTTTGCTTTTTAGACTAATTAGAATAAATAAATAATTTTCACCTTTTCTCAAATACTCGTATATGCCGTCTCTAAAATATGTTTTTATGTGTGCCCTAAATCAGAACAATCAGTCAGCAGTCTTCCCCTTAACCGTTCGGTATTTCGGCCATTATCAGATCGGCGTCCGTTGTCCCACGTAAATAAATTGGATACTTTACTGCGACGTATTGTTGTCCTCATTAACCTTTTGTCTCATTAGACCCCTTCATATTCGTTGGAGCATTCTGACTTGCTGAGCCCGATGACGGGTTAGATTACGGGGACTTTTTGGTTTAGTTACAAAAAAGACACTCTTGAGTTCGTTTATTTGGGTCTCCTTCGTAGTTTAAAAGTGAAAGAGGTAGAATAACATTATAGACTAAGGTACTGGTTATCAAAATAAACAGATTCACCACGCTCGGCTATCGTTGGTAAGACGGCTACGTGAACAAACCGAATAAATCAAATAAACCGAAACGTTCTTCGTGCGTGACCGATCACTGAAGTGTCAACCGACCACCAACCACCATAGTCTATAACCAGCGTTTCTTAACCTTTTTTGTCCACGGACCCCTTAGGAAATAAAGCACAATTTTAAGGACCCCGGGAATAAAAAAGCAGCAACAAATTTTGGACCGTTTATTTTAGTTCTACAAATTAGAAAAAAAATAAATATTCATATAAAATACGTTAATGACAAGGTTATTTTTTATATAAGGTTTGCCGTGTTACTTAGTATCCGGAGTTCGTAGCATTTACAAGACTTTTGGTGGCATTTATTTATGATTGTTAAATGGTTAAATGGGGTAACCCCCATACTATGCTCGGGGACCCCCGGGGGTCCACAGGTTAAGAAACGCTAGTCTATACCATGGCGGTTTGTAGTGGCCTGAAGTTAGTGGGTTTTAACAGTATCTAAGACCAGGTTAAACGAAATTTAAAAGCAACTTTAGTACATTTTATATTAATAAAAAACCGACTTCTTGCTACTTTTCCACGGATCCGTCCCTCTGGCACTGAGGGTTTTTTCGCATATGGGGTAACAGGGACGCTAAAACTTTTACATATGGCCTTAAGAAAATATTTAAAAATGCAAATAACATTTAGTAATATTACTTTAGCAGCAGCGATTCTGTCTTTTCTTATTCGTCCTCATTTAGTGTCAATAAAGAGGACAATTCAGTAAATTAAAAGCGATTCTTGCAGATTGTATTCTCTTTGCTCGAGCAATAGCTACTAAGTTATCGTCGCTAAATGTATGTAAACCGGCCTTAGAATGGTTTTCGATTTCATTGAGGACATTGTTGCGAAATGAAAACCATCGTCTTTAGAAATTGTTCTGATATTTCGCGATGCATCGGGCAAGTGCGAATTCGCTTCGCGTACCGAGGGTTCCGTATGGCATATGTGCGTTGTTAATTGTGCTTCTTTAACTTCGAAGAAAACAGCTTAAGGCGCTCTTATACCAGAAGAGTGACTCTGTCTTTTTCTTTACGTGTAAGGAGTAAAGAAAATAACCACACCTTTGTACTTTTTCGTTGTTTTTATCGGTTTTTAAATTGTTTAAAAATAATGGATATGTTTATAAAACCCACTTACGTGATCAACCTAGAAAATTTAAAGAATATTTTTCGTTAATAAAAGAGTGGAATTATGGAAATGGCATGATTTGAAAGGTCTTATTACATGCTGTGTTCGTGAGTTATTTCTATCAAGCAAAGTTTATCTGATCGTGTAACACATGCGTGGAAGACCTAGATAAAGGTTTGAACTATATTGCGTATTTTTTTTTTGGAAGTTTTAGACGATATTTGAAAGTTCTATTTGACTTTGAAATTACTGATTTGCGCCTTAAGTTTCTTGTTATGATCATCAAATCAGCATATTTATGTTTTGTTAAATATCTTTACATTTTTCTATCGCTTACATTCGGGCATAAAAAGGGACAAAGGACAGTCAAAAAATATATCCACTCACTCTCGCCTTCATCATAGATAATATTTTTAGGGTTCCGTACCCGAAGGGTGCCAAATGGGTCCCTATTACTAAGCTTCCTCTGTCTGTCCGTCTGTCAACTCACAGGGGTCTACAGCTTCAGCCGTAATAATTAGCCAGTTTAAATTGTCATAGAATACGCGTTATTATGGCCCCTACCATGGCAAATAATAGAAAAAAAACTTAAGGAGGGATCCGCAGAAAAAAACTTCTATTAGCATTTTTAAACGCTATTTGTTTCAGCTCTATGTTCAAGATGGTACATATAAGCTATGTATGTACATATGTACGAAGTTATGTGTGTACGAATTTGTTCAAATTATTAGGAGTACTCCCCGTGTTTGATTTTTATATTTTCCCGAATTTTCGGCAGAGTTTCATCTGCCATGGTCACGGAATAACCAAACACGGTAAGTCCCGTACTCGTACTCCAAATAATGTTTTCAATGCAAGTTATCGTAAAAGCCCACTTTTTATGCATCAAAATCGAACAGAAAGTCGATTATTTTGCCCTAAGGCTTAATTTATTTACGAGAAGTTGGCTAACCTGCAACCTTTCCTGTGTACCATAAATGTTATGCTTTTTTACCTCTGTTTAAGGGCTCTGGATACAGTTCTTTTGAGCCTGCAAAATTGTAACAATGTAACTTTCAACTTTAATAATTATATTGTTTTCTTTGATTATATTTGTTTTATTTCCTCACACTATGCATTGAAAAACGTAGTATGATACACGGGCGTAAGAGCAATAAATTACTCGGTTACGTCCTCGTAATTTATTCCTTTTCGCCCTTGTAGCATAAACTACTATTATAGTGACCATATAAATTTAAAATCTTATTTTGTTCAAATTGTAGTTCATGCTCTAAATTAACTCAATAAATAATACAAATTAGGTTCCTTTACTCAGAGAGTGCTGAATCGTTAGTCAGACGTTTGTTTTTTGTCGCTTTGATGTTGCTAATATGGCATTATTATTGTTGTTATTTACCATTATTTTCTTAGGGTTCCGTACCCATTTTGACGCTACGGAACCCTTTGCGCGCGGCACTAATTTAAATATGAGCACATACTTAAGCTTTATCAGTGAGATTTCTAAGTTGATAGCTTTGCAGGTTCCAAAAAATGTGGCTGTGACAGACAGGGCATAGCAGTTCCGATTTCCGTAACTGAGTATGGAACTCCAAAATCTCCGATATAAAGTTTTCGCTGTCGGGTTTTTATTGTCGTCTTTGGTTTTAAGAAATAAATATATTTTTATTGATCTTATTTTACACACTAATTGATTTACCCTGAATTTGTCATGTTAAAGATTTAAAAGCTCGCGTCGAAGCGACAGGAACATTATATTTATCAACTTTTTCTTGTACTTACGAGCTTTAAAAAGCTCCAAGTGCACTTTAAGACAGCAACTTGTAATTAATTGATAGCATAAAATGTAGCATTAAAAACTATTGGTATTATACTCATGCTTAAGAGCGGTTTTGCAGCCGGATTGTGAAAAACCCGCCTTTTTCTAATTAATAGAAACAGAACACTTAAATTCAGAATTCACTCAATATGGGAATGTTTAATGTCAAATTTTTTGATACTTCTCGTTTGATTTTCAAAAAGTTATTGATGTCATTTTACTGATTAGGTAACGTTCTTTCGATATCAGTTTAAATTTTTTTTGATATCTTTAATAGTTACGGAATAATCGCCTGGTCACACTTAACGATTACACCCTGTATACAAAAATATTAATACATATAATACACATATTAGTAATTAATTTTAGGAAAAAAGACAGTTCATCTTTTGATCTATTTAAAGATCTATTTACTTTAGGTATTGTTTTAGAGATGATGAGAATAAAGAGGGTTAAGGCCGGCCTGTACGCGCTATCGAGCTCATTGCTGCATACAAGACAATCGGGGTTAGTGGTTATACAATTCTACATATATTATTCTAAACTCATATAGTACGAACCGCCCTTAAATAAATTGATGTGCGGTACTCTTGAAGTAATTATAAAAACTTTAATTTGTCAAAGTCGGTATTTAAAGTCAGTTTTTTTTCAGACCTTACAGCTGGGACTCTGGGTCCCGTAGTCATCATCAGTCAAAGTAGCCGATATGCTTGTCGCGGGAGCGAAGCGGCATTACTTTAATTGATTATAGGAACAGAAATGCTGTGGAGTCTTGGTTTGTATATCAGTAATATTAAGAGTACATACCTAAATAATTTGAAAGCAACTCTGCATATATATTTTATAAATGTTACTTTGACCGGCTCAGTCAACACAAAATAGGTACTCAATCTATCTTTGACGTTATGCATTCAAGCTTTTGTTTCAATTCACGTTATTAATATGTTTAATTTTGCCTGTTTTGCAATTGCGATTCGCTAAACAATTATAATTTTATCTTATTTACATACACTCCATCCCAAGTAACTTTATCGCACTTGGCTTTGTTGTAACTAAACTATGACTTGTCATCTATCGTACTGAATTACCAAGCTAGTATCTAAGAACAGTTATAGGTTATAGGTGGCATTGTTGGCAACCCCAACAAACATTTATAATTTTATTATTGTGGCAACTAAAAACTGTACCTCCTGTTCTTCTGATTTGTGTGTTGGTGACACCTAGTACTGGTGCTAATTAAAATATATTTTAATTACGAAAGACTTTGTTCTCCATCAAGTGTAGTGCCTAGAAATCCCACTAAAATTACTACAGCCCGAGAGCTGCACAAGCATCGGTTATATAAATAAATAAATTACCAGAATGTTTGTGGTTTGTGTACTAAGATGGATGTTTTTCTCACAATAATTGAATCATATCATATTTACATATTGAGATTTCTTATGAGCTTGTTGCATTAAATTTTTACATGGTTACACTTTCTCAATTAAAGTCAATTTTCACCTTTTTTCTATCAAAAGCCTTATGGTTTGCATACTTTTTTTCATCAGTTTTGTACACTGGCCACTAGACTTGATATATGATTAATAGAATTCAAATTTCGGATCTGAATCCTATCAAGTGGCATTTGAAGGAAAAGATTGACGGTAGAAAAGTCACCTATTTAGTGATCTTTCGAGATATTTATCTCTAAATAAAAACGATTTTCTATATATTATTTTGTTCTTTTCTGTTATTGTCGTTCCTTATTTTACGGATATAGAACATTCACATTATGAGTGTTCTACACGTAACGTGACTATTCATGACGTCAGCGTTCGTTACATGACAAAATAGTAGTTATTGACGTTCATCATGTTTCATGAAGAATAGAAAACTGGAGGATTCGTGTACCTAAGCAACTGATACCGGGTAATTAGTTGTACTTTGAGATTAACTAAATTAATATAAATAATAATAATATAAGATAGTAAGGGCTAGGAGATGACATTCTCTTTAAACCATATCTTGAAGCACGGTAGTGCCTCTACCGAGTTGATTTTTTATACTCGATCTTCTAAGAAAAGTCAGTTTTCTTGTGAAGAATTGTAAATAAGACTAAGAAAAAAACAAGAAATTTTTGTTTTTTTGTTTTTCACAGTATTCTGTTTCTGAATGCACTTATTACACCCACTTATCGACAAACTAATAAAAGAATATATATTCATCCTCTCTATACATTTCGTATCCACTCAGGCGGTATGACAATCGGCCCCGCAAAGGTCTGACGAACAGGTGTAGATGTGGCAAAGGGCGCTGCGCCCGCGTCGACGTGTACTGTGCCGACGTCCTACTGTCCACATCGTGATAAGAAGGGCGATAATGCTTTGATTTGTGATGGATTATAAATAACATTTATAATAAACTAAAAAACCGGCCAAGTTCGAGCCGAGGGTTCCGCACTATGTTTAAAAATATAAATCAACGTATTCTTATTATAATAACTATGTATATAATATTTGTGTTACTTGAAATTTGTGACTAATTGATATTGTCCAGTTTATAATAAACTCTAAACAATGTTTAGAGTATTCAAAGCGATGTATTTCGCTATCAGTCATATAATTTAATATTTAATTTAATTAATACTTAATATTAAATTATATTAATAATGATATTAATATTTTTTTCAATGCATGTGCTCGTAAAGGCTCACTTTTTATGCATCAAAACCGAACAGAAAGTCGATTATTTTGCCCTAGGGCTTTATTATTATTATTATTTTTAATTTGTTTGCAATGGTTGGCTAACCTGCAGCCTTTCCTGTGTACCATAGATGTTATACTTTTTTTTCTGGCTCTGGATACAATCCTTTTGAGCCAATCATAATTTAAAGTTCACAAGATTATATTTGTTTTCATTTCCTCACACTATGCATTGAAAAACGTAGTATGATACACGGGCGTAAAAGCAATAAATTACTCGGTTACGTTTAAAACACTCGCTACGCTCGTGTTTTAAATCGTCCTCGTAATTTATTCCTTTTGGCCCTTGTAGCATAAACTACTATTAATATCTCTAAATGTGTAACAAATACTGGTACGTTTTATTTTTCCACTAATTTTTACATAATTGTCTATTAGCATGATCCATCCATCCATCCAACTTCCCCATTGCCAAAGGTTAGCTGGTAGAAAATACTAAGTAGTATTAAGCTCGCCTGTGTACAAAAATTTAACTTGTGCAATAAAGAATTTTATTATTATTATTATTATTATTATCCATCAGCCTAGTTCGTCCACTGCTGGACATAAGCCTTTCCAGGACTTTGCCACTCCCGGCGGTCATCCTGCAAGAATTGCCCATACTCACACACGCTGGGCATGCGGGTTGTGGTAAGCGCGGTGCCGGAACCCTCGCACCAGTGACGCTGCTGCCCGTCACCAGTCTGTTCCATATAAGGCTCGGCTATTAGGGATGGATATACCGCCATCCACCGGTCCCAGGCATGGTGAGCCTCCTGGTTTTTTGCTTGTGAGCTGTCCTCTTACTCTCTCCCGAATTACTTCGAGGGGGTCTCCAAGTAAGATGGTGGTACCTTCACAGTCGAGCTCGGCATCAGCTCTACCACGTACGATGATATTTTTCATAAATTTTGGTTCATTTGTTTCGGAAATAGGGAAGGAAGTTATATACGTATGATATGTTAAGCAAGTGAGGTATCCATCTTTCGATCTATGTCGTTGATTATTAAATAAATAACAATTATTTATGTTATTTACTTTATGTTCAGCTAGAATTACGTAGTTGACTCAGGTATACATACTTGAATAAGTATAATAATAATATTTTAAATAAATGATTAATTAAGTAACGACATATGAGAATATAGGGAATACCTCACAAAAATTCGACCTAAATTGTTAAGAACTTATTGTAAGAATTATTCTGTACTCTAAGAATTCAACTCTCTACAGTTCGTTTCTCAATGTAATGTAACATTGCCCGCTGCCGCTACGCTCGTGACTAAAACCATCCCACTAAAACACCTACAATACAAAAGTCAAACGCTGCGTGCCAATTTGTAGACGCAACCCCAGCCCCACAGAGACTACGGTGGTGTAGTGACAGGGATACCAACCTACCAATACCATTAGACATATTACCTGAATCTTATTTACTCGAAATAAAGACTGTTTTATAGCGGCTTAAACATTTTGGTCGTATACCAAGGCGGCAGCTTTGTATGTTCCAAGGATTGAAGACACTATGTTATCGGATTGTTGGGATGACGTGATGAGTTGAAAAATGTGGATTCTACATTGCAAATGGCGAAGTTGTCTATGATATTGATAAGTGATGTGCGGTTTCCAATAAACGCTTGTTACTGAATGGTTAATTGACAAGGCGTATAGCGAAAGCTTTAAATATTTGATCTACTCTCATACAGCAATGAAATAATTTCAGCATCAAAAGCAGTTTTACAAGAACCTACATTGTTTGATCGATGTTATAATATCATTAGCACATGATTATAATATCATTATAACATCGGTCAAACAATGTAGGTACTTATAAAACCGCTTTTAATGCTGTAATTACCTCATTGCTGTATTGGAGTAGATCAAATATTAAAAGCTATCGCAATTCTTCGCTGTGATTTTTCCAATTTTATTATAACACCGATTGAGAACCAATCACAAACAATGACGAGTAAAGAGGGCGTGGCTTATGTTAAATTAAGGCGCTACGGAAAAAAATCGACACTTTTAGAACATGCATATCTACTTCAGTAAATAATGTATTATTTTGATAAAACAGTATATTATTTTTGGATTCTTTTTCTAGGTATCTGTTAGAACAGAAACGCGATTGAAATATTTATTGAAATGAAGTCTTTTCTGAAGACACCAATTCTCCTGGTTTGACAATTTGGAATGACATATGTACTGCAATTATATTTTATTGGATTGTAACAGTATCTAGGACCTGGTTAAACGAAATTTTGATAGCAACTTTAGTATATTTTATATTAGTAAAAAACCGACATTTTGCTACTTTTTCTCGAATCCGTCCCTCTCGCACTGAGGATTTTTTCGTATATGAAGGGTAAGCGGGAATTAAGAGGGATCACAGTCAACAGAAGTTAAATTTGAAATAAGTAAAAAAAAAACTTGCTTAGGTTATTATTTTAGAACTCTGATTAGTGGGCTTATTGTAATCACAGTTAATTATTGTAATAACAATTTTTTTTTCTCAAAAGCAAACTTTACTATCAGCCCATAGCCCCCCATATTCACAGTTAAAAGACATTTTTTTTTACTTTTTGTACTAGTTATGACCTTTTTTTTAAGTTAGGTTTTTAAGCTTCTCGAGTCCGGTTTATTTTTAAAAGCGATATTCTGCGGACTGTGTTATTTTTTTCAAGTATTTGTTTTCGCTCAATCATTGTTATCGAGACATTTTAGGAGATGGCACTATTTACTCAATTTTGAACAAAACTGTCAATGATCTTTCTTCCCGCGTACCCTTCATATGGAGTAAAAGAGACGCTAAAACTTTTACATATCGCCTTAAGCCACGCCCTCTTTTCTCGTTCTCGCTTCTTATTGGTTCCCTAGCGCCAATACCGTCAGACGCACTTGGACTTTATGGACGAGTGTTTCTTTCTCATTTTTCGTGAAATTGTTAGTTGAAAATATTAAAAAATTATGTCTCGCGAAGACGATATTTTCATGGTTTTAGATAAAGTGCAGCGTATTGATAGACAGGTGGGACTCTCCGATTCTACGCCACTGGATTCGCTTGCATGTCCATGTGTAGTGGGGCGTGGAATCATGCTTCTATACATGTAAGCTGTATTAGCATAAGTTGCTAACAATAGCATAAGTTGTTTTATTACTAACATGATTATATGGATCTTTAATCTGAAATAAATACATTTGATTTGATTTGATAGGTATGTAGAATGTACATATGTTTAGATATACATAAGGCTAGGGATCATCAGTAACTTTTACACATAAACCACCCATACTAGAATGATTTTATGTTTTTTTTCAAGTTTTCATTTTCTTTTTAAGTATATCATGGAAGAACAGATTAAATGTATTTTATAACCACCTGTAAATGCATTATAACTTGTCATTTTGTAATTTTGCATTTGTATTATATACGAGTACATACAATTTGTACCCTAAGACACTGAAATGTTAAGATCACAATTTTAATAACAAGAGTTTGTATACAGGGTTATTTTTGGACCCCTTACCAAATTTTTTCACGTCATAGTATTGCATGAGTACAATCAATTTATCAAATAAAAACCGTTTTTTTTTTTACATTTTTACGTCAACTTTTCCTCACACACAAATTAAAATTGTGCTCACCGTGCGCTCTGGCTCACGCGCCGCCCGGCCATCCTCCTCACCAAAGTTTCCATCGCCCGCCACCGCGTTGAGCGCAAGGGTGACCGAACGTGGCTAGGAATTTGGGATTTACAAAGTGTTGTAAAAGGCGGATTTAAAAAAGGAAAAGTTTTTTTTTTTACCAAATCTTTTTTATGTCTTTCCATACATCATATTTAAATTTGGTTAGGGGTCCAAAAATAACCCTGTATATGTCCACGATAACCTCTTTGGTAAATTATTATAGCTTTGTCCAATTATATTTAAAAAAAAAACTCATCAAATAAAACAGTAGTGAGATCTGTGAGATATATTTCGGGTCATTTTGGCCCGGCATCTGTCTGAATCACAATTGTTATACTGATGTAGGGCCTTAAATCGCCCTGATTGCCCGAAAATATTTCACGACTCTTTTATTTAAAGTGTTTTTTTTAATATATTAAGCCAAAGTTGTTTATAAAATTACAATTTAGTTAAAATATCATATTTATTTACGATAAATTATTAGAGACGAAACGAAATAAGTCAACTTTTAATGATGATTAGTGTTTATTAAATAATAAAATATCTATTTATTAATCAGCAGGTAACGGCAGATTCAAACAACAAATTAAGTCCACAAATAACGGTGTTTACTTGATTCGGAATTAGTCTATTTAAAATTAACAGCTGATTCGTTGACATCGTAAAAACTTGGTAACTTAATACCTCATGTTTTGGTGAACAGAATATTCGAAAACTGGCCTTATTTAAATAGTGTTAAAATGTCAATTTTAGTTTGGAAAATGACTACTTTGCGAACTTGTTCGCGAAATATAAACATCTTGTGATTTTATTGCCATTAGAAACCGTAACACTAAAATTAGTTATAGTAAGAATATTTTATAGATACGTTAAGGCATATATCAGCAACAATTATGTTAATACAAAAAATATACAACGTGTAACAGAAAGGTGTAACCATATTTGAAGAGCTTATTCAGTCAATGTTATAGAACAACTTTTACTATAGAAAAAAACACCGTACCATGAAAAAAAAAAAATTATTGTTTCATAGAAAAATGCAACGCTGCTCGGCCGAAATATATTGGAAGGGCAGATTTTTTTTTTTAATTTCGTGGTTGGCTCATGGGATAGCTTCATCCTAATCTTTGACTATTGTTATTAATATGTTAATTATAAGTACTAGTTTTAAGTTAATAGTTATAATGTACCTATATGTTGCTTTTCCATGTATTCTTTTTGTCCCCAAATAAATTTCTTTCTTTCTTTCTTTCTATTAAAGCTACAAAATGTATGAAATAAAATTGCAATATTAAATTGGTTGAGTATTCGGGTAAGTAACCCTAAAACTACATTATAAATCAGCGTTGTCAGTACGTGTTGTTAAAATACAGTATATGATATAAAATATACGGAAATTTCAATTTCTTACCAGGTTTAGTTTTTGAGATAGACCCCGTTACAAAAATGGTCTAAAACTGACAAATCTGACGGTCCCTTATTTCTTTATTTTTAAAGATAAAAAGTAAAAACTAATATGCAGCTTACGAGAAAAAAAAACCTGCTTTCATGCATGAAAAATTTAATTCAGCATTCGGTTTTGGGTCAACAACATATTCTACACAAAATATCAAAATTTCTGATCTGTAAGTCATTCCGTCTAAGAACTAGATTCCCGTGACATACGGACGGATGGACAGTCGAACAGCAGAGTAACATTAATAGGGCTCCGTTTTGCCTATTTCGGTACAGGACCATACAAAAGAAACTTCTGTTGGAGGTAGGTATTAGTTTCAACTTGATATCTTATACGGGGCTCGAGCAAAAGGGTCTTGACAGACAGACAGACGGACAACAAATTGATCCTATAAGGGTTCCGTTTTTTCATTTTAAGGTACGGAACCCTAGAAACATCAAAATTAACAAAAGAACAGTTGATGTTAATATTTTCATAACATAACTAAATATTCACAACTCTAAAGCAATTTCATTAAATTTATGTCACATTTCATATAATTTACTTCCAATAATTTCACAACAATTACAGATTAGACATTGAAAAATGCTTTACTCTAAGGTAAAGGCATTTTTTAATAGAAAATAATCTTAACTTTGAATATGAATAGTGTTTCTAAGCCCTTTAAGAGGATGGCATACCCTAGCAACTTTTTTTATTTGCCTTATTTGCTTTTCATAGAGGCGATATGTTGGCTCTTTGGCCTCTTGTCCTTGGACGCGTAATACTAGTGATCACGCAGCGAAACAACAAATTGGTGTGTTTTTAGCTAATACTGAAATATTTTGGAGGGAAAAAAGTATTCGATTTAGGTAACATCCCTTCACATTTCTATTGCCTATTTTATAAAAAAAATCAAGTTGATCTCTTAACCGCGTCTTTAAAACGAACGTTTGAAAACCAAAAAAAAGAGGGTGGAAAACGTATTTTTTTGACAAAATTATAAATATTAAAACATTGTTTATAGGTTGAATCCCTAGATAAAAGATCGATAAATCAAATATATTTTCTTCAATATGAGGAGAGACCTACTTTCTTCCAATGAACCCTTGAAAACCTGGTGTTGTTGATGTTCTAGCGGCAGGTGTCCCGTTAAATAAAATCAAAGCGAAGATAGGAAGGGTCTGCTACAAATTCATAAATATACTTCGTACATAAACCTACGTCGCACAACGATCGATATCGGCCAGTTCAGGAGGTCGTAATTGTGATATGGGCCGTGAGAATATTCAATTAAGCGTGCTCACTTAATTGCAACTTGATAAAGTTAAGTTTAAGTGAACTATCTTCCGAACTAAGTTAACTGACCATTATCTTTGCCTTTGTGCTAGCGTCGCCCGTTCGCAGCCTAATTGGGGGTTGTATGAGGACGACTTAGTATGGACATGGACAGTCAGAAGTAAATATAAAAATCTCTATAATACTTCACTTACAGTTTGCTTCAATTTGGTCTCGACCATTCGTTTAGACAGAGTTCGTTTTCCATATACATACATTTTCGCTGATCTACTATTTTAATAAAATAAGCTATGATTGGTGGTACAAACAACACGGACAAAACATTTTACAAGAGTTGTAGGTTTAAATAAAACTTGAGGATAATAAGGTACACTTCATTCTGCCATTTTATGACATTTTAGTATACTATATAAATTTTTTATTAAGTTCCACTGATGGCGACAAGAAGTGGAAATATATCTGGAAATAATTGTAAAGTAACTATATCAGAAATAAATTTCTATGTTTGAACACTTGGCGATTTATCCATCGCAAGGAGATATAAATAAACATTATATCTTGAGACCTGGATAGCTCAGTCGTT
Source organism: Ypsolopha sequella (assembly GCA_934047225.1). Classification (NCBI taxonomy): domain Eukaryota; kingdom Metazoa; phylum Arthropoda; class Insecta; order Lepidoptera; family Ypsolophidae; genus Ypsolopha; species Ypsolopha sequella. The sequence goes on from OW203993.1 coordinate 24,045,806, forward strand.
AGAGCAATCGCCCGGCAAGCGAGAGGTCCCGGGTTCGAATCCCGGTTAAGAACTCCTCACATCCAGATTTACTTTTCTTTCTACGTTTCTATACTGCAATGATATAATGTTAATTTGTAATAAAGTGTTTTTATATAAGAATATATAATGTTAACTGAATAAAAAACAATTGAGGATAATTCATGATTTAAACAAAACGGCAAAACCAGCAGCAGCAGAAGGCAATGCGCGGGATGACATCCCGAACACCCAGCACCCAGATCGAATACAACCAAGAGGTCTATAAATTCAAAGTCGTATCCATATCAGGTCAACGCAGATCGCGTCCGGCGCTGCCGGTTGCAGCACTAATCGAGTTATTGTGAGCGGCACAATGCGGCAATCAGTACCCGGACACTGGCACCTGCAGCAAACTGTTCCGTACAGCTCATGCTCTCCTAGTACCCAATTAGGTGCTCCTGCCTGAAAAAACTTTGACTTTTTTAGTCCTTTTTAGTTTTTGAGAACTTTTCTTCATCGAGTATAGAATATAATAGAAATAGTATATTTCATGACGAGTATAAAATGGCGGATTTTCTTACCCGAGGAAAGAAGCTAGTTTCAACGTGAGCCGAAGGCGAACGTCGAAAGCTTACATTCTTAGGGTAAGAAAACCCATTTTTACTCGTTGCGAACGATACTTTTTCTACTACCTGATCTATGTATTTAAATATTTAATTTTTCCTTTCAAATTTAATGTATTTTATGACTTTGGAAAGCGCGGCGCGGTTTTAACCTTTTTTTTAGGCTCGGCCGGCACCTTTTATTTGTGGCCAGTATCATTTTGCGAAAAAAGAGTGTCAGACGCTCGTCAGACGCGATATAATCGATTATGTCGTGAATCGGAACGCAGGGAATTTCGATTGTAAAGACAAACTAAGGACGTCAAAAAGAACCTCATTTAGCATGAAATGAAGACAAACGTCAAAAAGAACCTAATTTTGCGATAGATGAAATTTCATTTCAAACTGACCTGATAGTCATTCCGCAACGGGGCCTGGAAAGTTCGATTTTCAAAACTAACTTCGAGTATTAAATGGAACTCTTTCATAATGGTAGTAGAAAATAGCTTTTTAATTTCACAAAACTAAAATACAACATAAATAATAAATAAACAAGAGTGACACCCAAAAGGCCTCCACTCAGCATGTGTCATGTTATGGCACAATTCTGTACCTCGACGCTGGTCTTCCGTGGACACCTCGCAGAGAAATGCTACTTAGCATGCAACATCAATAGCAGAAAATTTAATATAACAGAGGCTATGCGATTTTTTTTGTCACTGTCACTCCAAGCAAAAACACGCTCAGTGCGAGAAGGGCGGATTCAGGGCGAAAGCGAAAAATTTTAGTTTTATAATTTTTATAAAAAAACTAAAACAGCTAGCAAAATTTCAAATATCAAATCTCTAGATATTGTTGAAACACATGGTTCCTATTCGTCAAACGAGGAGAAAAAGTGTGTTTGAAGACCTCATTTCAACAATTATTTCTATCGAGGAAAATTTATCCAAACACGTTTTCCAATTTCAAAACCCTAGATTATATAGTCAAAATGCATAATATGCATATACCATTTTTTTTTTCCGTGTTTTTCTTGAAATACACAAAAAAAAGCACCTCTATTTTTTTTACATATCGCCTTACTTACAAAAAATCAGACTATAATATATTTATTAGACAGTAATGTTTTTAGTAATGTTTATAAAAAAACAAGTGACAATTATATCATCAGGCAATCAGTATTCGGACACAGCACCTGCAGCAAACTGTTCCTTATATTAGGTCTTTACATATGAAATTGCCGTTTTCTATAGAGAATTTGAAGAAAACTCAATTTTCAGTACTGATATTTTTGCATTTTTTTAGGAATGACAAATTCAAATTGTGTAATTTCTTTTGTGTATGAATGAGACAACATCACGCTAACAGCAACATTAATTTAATGTTTGAAAAGTGTTAGCTGTAAATAATTATTACGAATCTGATCATGGAAATGGATGGCATTTAAGACGAACTGTTTTTGATGATTTAATTTTGGTTAACTGACAATAAAATAAAATTTAATATGTAGATGTAAAATCTTAAAATCAAATTTCAAACAAAAAACTAATAGTGGAAATAGCTATGGAATTACAGGAATTATGAACTCATGAATCTGTAAGAAAATTTCGGTAATTTCAATGAAAAGACCTATTATTACAGCTCATGCTCGCTTAGTACTTAATTAGGCGCTCCTGGGTGAAAAACTTTGACCTTTTTAAAGATACAATGTCCACTGGGTCCATTTTATTAATTTTAAGCCTTTTTGAGAGCTATTTTTATTGAGTGACAATTTCCTTATTAAAACATCATCAGGCGGCAGTCTAGACCTGGGGGGCTATTCTGAAGTGCGAAAATTCGATTATTTACCGTTCGGTCATACGAGTATATCCATCTCCATCACATTCTTAATGCGTGTGTCGGAGATGGAAAAAATGCTCAAACGATATACCACCAAATCCTTTTCAGAGCACCTGGCCTGGCTACGGTACTAGCAGCAAACTGTTCCTTACAGATCTTGCTCGACTGTAACTAATTAGGTTCTTCTGGATGAATAAAATACCATCCATCTCGTTAGTTTTAGTGCTTTTGGAGAGCTTAAAATGACATATGATATTGCCGAATTTTTTTTTACAGATTCATGAGTTCATAGGTCCCATAATTCAATAGCTATTTCCATTATTTTCTTTTTGTTTGAAAGTTTATATCTAGGTTTTACATCTACATATAAAATTTTGTTTTTATTGTCCGTTTGATAACCAAAATTAAAATATCAAAAACAGTTGGTACTAAATGCCATCCATTTCCATGATAAGATTCGTAATAATTTTTTACAGCTGACACTTTTCAACAATTAAATTAATGTTGCTGTTAGCGTAATGTTGTCTCTTTCAAAAACAAAAGAAATTACATAATTTGGATTTGTCATAACTAAAAAAAGATGCAAAAATGTTAGTACTGAAAATTGAGTTTCTTACAAATTCTCTATAGAAAACGGCAATTTCACATGTAAAGACCTATTAGGGGTTTTTGCGTGTGTTTGTAAGTAGCTTATTGAAGTATACAGTGCCCGGACACAGAAACTGTTCCTAACGGCTTATGCTTGCCTGGCGTACAGCGAATTTTGGAAAACTTTCTTCTTTGAACTTTCCATGAAATAAACTATAATACTCGTAGTGCATAAACTCACATAATTTCTAACCCACATCGATGAACAAAAGCGGCATCTTTAACATTTAAAGAAGTAATTCTATAAAGTCTGTTTGTGAGTTACGTCACGTCCCGTCAGCCCAACATGGTTCAGGACTGAGGAGCTGGCTGGATGCTGGCGCCGATGAATAGAACGTCCACCTCTATTGTAAGTTAATGTACTTGCAATACTTCGCTTGTATATGGTCCAAGTTGGGAGGGAGGGCGGGACGCTTCAGCTTTATGGAACGCTGTTTCAGGCGTTTTTGTTATTTAACGTTAAATTACAGACTTTTTGAAAGAAACTCTGGTATCAATCGTATGAGAGGCTACCTATTGAATCATCAAAACCTAATTATTACTTCCCTTTTTTACACTTATGCCAAAAATTAATATAATTTTTGGCATAAGTGAATGAATAAATTCGAAAATAATTTTCAAATCAATGTGCAATAATAGGTACATGCCTGACTAACTTACAACTTTTGCAGTTTTTTTCATACATTTTGTTTCATACAAGCCTACTTACTTACTTGAGATAACGGTACACGGAACCCTCAGAGCTCGAGTCCTACTTGCACTTGGCCGGTTCTTAATTTATGTTAATCTTCAGAACTCTTTGGGTTACCACCTGCCATCTTTTGATTTAGTGACTCAGAGTTTGCATTGTCTTAGTTCGTAAACCGAACTTAAATTACCGTTTATTTACAAACAACTATGAGTCAATTAGTATAGGAAGTCTAAATTTAATATTGCATTTTTCACAAAAAATTTGCATTTTTTAATAAATAATACGCTTTACTCAAAATGGTTGTTTCCGCGACTGTACTCAAGCACCCGGAGACATGCGGTGACAACGCGGAAAACAGAGAGCGACTAACAAACCAATCGCAGTCGCGCGGCGCCTGCCCTCCCGTCGCGACCCCTTCTGTCCTCCAAACAGTCCCTATAAATGCTCGTGACGTGCCGGCGCCTGTAACTTGCCCCACACGTCCACAAACCCGCTTCACTAGAATGGAGATGCGTAGCGACAGGAAGCGAGTCAGCTTTTGTTCTCCTCTTGAAATGATAAAAACGTCAAGTATTCGCATCGGGTATTGTTTCGAGCGGCTTTATTTATTTTTATTCATTTATTGTTCGCTTATTGCGGTCTTGTTTCAGACAGAGAATGATTTACTCGGTTTTTTGAGGGGATATTTTGCATTTTGAAGGCTACGCTGTGTGAATTTGTTGAGTTTAATGATGTGGCTAATTAAGTGCATTCGTAAGAAATTTTAAATGTTCTGGTCGAGGTATTTTTTTTGGTTTTGTCTCTGTCCGTACACTCAATGCAAACTAAACATGTAGGTATCTTGATATTTCCACTTTTAAAACTATCTACTCTTCTTTTGACTTTTATATTCCGTTATATCGTCACCGAAGGGGTTTCAAAGGTCAAATTATAATTACAGTCACCTACGTACTCCCACGTTTCACCGATGATTATTACGTGCCAGTGTTTTTGTGGGGAGCCCTATTGCCGTATTTTGGGCAAAAATATGGACTCACAGTTTAAGGCAATTACCATCACCAAATTAGCAGCTCGATGTTTGTCTGTACTAATATCGACGGAAACGACATTGAAATAACGTTCATATCAACGTACAATGCATATTATAGTGGCTGTTACGACGCTCGCTGCGTCCTTGATAGGGCGAAATAGGAGAAAACAATACTTTTCACATTGACGTGATTGTTCGATTAAATAACCCTATGTTATGTTTATAGCTATCAAGTTTATCTACTTATCAAAGCATAAATAAATTAAATCGACCATGCTGCTTATATAGGAGCAGTAGGGAATTCAAGCCAAAAAACACAATTCGGTTGAAATTTTTTTTTGATATAGAAGTTTTGGTGGTACGAAATAGAAAAATGTTATATACGTTGTTCTAGAGTTAATAATACATTTTTTATATATTTTTAGTGTAGCTATAAACGAGGATTAGACTTGAGAAAGTACCCATTTTTCGATACTAAGCGCCTTAAGGCGCTACGTAAAAGTTTTAGCGTCCCAGTTACTCGCGAAAAAACCCTCAGTGCGAGTGGGATGGATTCGTGGAAAAGTAGCAAAAAGTCGGTTTTTATTAATATAAAATGTACTAAGCTATTTTGTCAAAAAGATTTTCAAGGAGACTACAAATTCATAATATCCACATTTTGAATGCAATTTAACAATGAAATTAGTTAGGATTTCAGAATCACAGGAAAAAATAAAACAATTTAGAGATCTATTCGGAATTAAATTCTATCGAGAAAATTTCATCCAATCGCGTTTTCCTTCAGTGAGAATCTTAATCAAATACTCAATAAACATTTACCCAAAAATAATATACGTAGATGACCTTATAGTGGAGTAAATGGATTCGAAAAAACCCAATTTTTTTTTGGTATCGCCTTAAGGCCCCAGACTCTCTTTGCAACATTTCGCTTTCATCTTACCTGAGGCTTTAGAAGTGGCGCTCCCCCCGCTGCATTAAGATGTTAGAGACCGCACCTGAATGTTGCTCTACTTCGTTAAATGAGTGTACGATCACTTAAAATTTGACATGTGAAGATTTTTAATTATTCAAGTAACGGTAATTTAAAAAGTTTGGTTTGTTTATCGGAACAAACAAAATGAATTTGCAAAAGCAAAATAAACAAAAGTAAATCTACCTGGAATAGATGGCTTATTGGTAGCAGTAAGAGTGATTAGTATTTCGACACAATAAATTTTATAGGTCATGAAATTATTTACAGATTTTTACCGAAGGGGTTTCAAGAGGTGTTCCGAGTGTGAACTGTGAGATGCAAGTCATAAGTCCACCCATACGTGTACCTATAAGTACACCCGCGTTTCTCTGACGATTATAACGTCTAATTGTGATGAGCCCTATCACTCTAAGGAAACCTGCATGCCCTAAAAAGCGTGTAGTTGTGCCCGAAAATTTCTTTATTCATCAAGATTTTCATTTAACTAATGCCTGACATAAAAAATACCTTTATACAATTTGGAAATGTAGAAAATTAATAATCAAATCGTAACAATGAAAACATTTAAAATTATGTATTCCTAATACTCACACACATATTACAATCAGTTATTTAAGTAATATAATATCAAAAATAACTCTTACGGTAATTAAGTGGCTGTCAGTTTTTGTGTCCATGATTATGACTGAGGTGCAATAAAAAAGGTAAACAATTTAGTTTTAGAAATGTGATGTTTTAATGATAAGAACCGCAGCTGCGTACGTTCTTTTGTTTTGATGCATTATTGTCTAGCACGTTGTTATCTCGACTGTCGGTTTTAGTGACTTCGATAGCTTTTTAAGATATTTTAAATAAAAGTAAGTAAAGTAATAAAAAGGATGTAGCTTCGGCTTTAGTTATTCCAAAAAGTGGCGACAGCGGTGCTGGTATAAAATTTGTGTCACGCCATCCCCGTGGGTTCTAAAATACGGCTTTACGGGTTTTCGAATTAACACACATTAACATAACTTAATCTATGCGAATTAGGGCATGCAATTATTCGCAGATTTTTACTATCCGCATAACGGATAATGTATTATCCGGATAACCGGATACTTATGGTAAAAATTAAGGGTAGTAATAAAAGCTCCGAAAACTAAATTAAAACCGCCCAAAAAACGGCCTACCGCAAACATCTTGAAAAAAAACCGGCCAAGTGCGAGTCAGACTCTAGTCAGAACCTAGGGTTCCGTATTGTGGATGATAAATTTAGTTTTATCATTTTTTTTCGTGAATTTCTCAACCGCTTTATTTTTTCTGTAATTCTTACGTAAACGCATATTACCATGATTTTTTTCATATTTTTCGGTCTACCAATTTTGGAGATAAGAGGGGGGACATACATTTTTTTATAGATTTTCAAGGATTTCTCGAAATAGATGCAATTAAATATAGCTAAACTATATATTATTACAATAAGCTTTTTAATACCTACAATGTGATGCCCATATTGTATTTTTATAAATTTGTTTTTTTATTTATTTTACTTTTTTTAATATTTTTATATCACTATAGTTTTCCCGGTTATTGGTCATATATGATCTATAATGGACATTTTTTTCATATTTTTCGGTCTACCAGTATCGGACATATACATTATTGTAGTTTTTTTAAAGATTTCACAAAACCAGTGCCAGTAAATATAGTAAAAGTATATATTTTTACAATCACCTTTTTAGTGTCTACAGTTTGATACCCATATTTTATTTTTAGGATATTGTTTATTTTTCTCACTTTTGTTTTAAAAATATTTTAAGCAATTTCAAATTTTTCATATTTTTTTTACAATGTAATATGTGGGCAAATTAATGCTATTTTTGTGCCAAATTTCATGTCTTTATCTTTACGGTGCTAAAGTTATGATGCTGTTAAATACGGACGGACGTAGATTAGACTTTATTTTATCGAAACAGGGATTTCTTAAAATATTCAAAAATTATTTTATCCATACTTGTTTACTTATTAAATGATAAGTTCAATATTCAAGTAGAGCAACTTTCATGATACAGTTCGCCTCTCCATAAGAATCTACGCGAGGGAAAGGGAGCAACCGTGCGAGCGGGAGGTAAAATGACGTCGAGCTACACAACACACGTCTGAACGCTGCGATGTCCCAGCGAAACTGAGGGAAATATCGACGCGTTTTGTGTTTTAAACTCTCGATAAGTTTCGATTTGATAGATGTTCTTAAAATGTTTTTTAAATACCGTTTTTTTGTTATTTCACTTATTAATAGTTCTATTCTACGTGTTTTAAATTTGACTACGCTAAACGATAGTTTTCTAGTAGAAAAAAAATATTTTATCAGTGGTTGAATTCATAAAATCACAACTACTTAGAGCACTCGAAATAAGAAAACTAAAGTATTATCCAAAAAAGTAACCAGGTAAGATTATTGTTGAAGATATGGGAATAAATGTTTCCTGAATAAATTTCTTGTTTTTGTCATAATTTTTACGTGACGTGTGCATGAATGAGACTCTCAACGCGTAGTACATAAATAAAGGTATGTTTAAAGCCTAAAAAACCTATTAAAAGTAGCATTAAAGTAAATGAAAAAATAAGTTTTGAAATCTTCAAATTCCACACTATAAATTAACGTAAAATGTATTTTATTTATTGCTTTCTTACTAACTAAAATAAAATCTTTCTTTTCTGATAATTCTGCAAGAATACTGATTTTTAGGGGACTGGAGCCTTAACGTGCCTGCCGAAATAAGCAGACCGAACACAATGTGGGGCGGGATTTGATTCCGGGACCTCGGAATTTAGTGTTTGAGATGTTCCAATGAGATGCGGTCAATTTATTATAAAATAAAAATATATATCGTCACGACATGAATCCCTGAAAGGGTGTCAGAGGTGTTCCAAGTGTGAACTGTGAAATGCAAGGCACAGTCCATAGTCCTGATAGATCTCTATGCTCGATTCTTTTCAAAATTCAAATGAGACATCTGTCACGTTATGTAAATAAATTTGTTACAATGATATTACGGAATAAAATAGTTTTCTTGCATATTTAAAACTGGCGACGAGAAAATGGAAATTAACAAATACAAAAAGGCTCGGACCTGCCTAAAAGGTCAACTTACACGTCTACAGAATCTTGTAAGTACGTTACAAGAACCTTCAAATACTTTAATTACGGCAAGACTACAAACGCTCCTTACATTAGAAGAAAAACTTTTATCTACACAAGATGATATAGTGCAACTCACCGACGACACTGACCTGGAAATCGAAATTGAAGAAAGATTTTCTATACAAGAAAACATTACAGCACTAAGAGTCAAATTACAAGATTTTATAAAAGGGGTTAGCGACGTGGGGTCTACTTCAATGGTTACACCTTCTACAAATACACATTCGACCCCACCTAAGCTTCCGTTCCAACCACTACATCCTGACGAAACATTTAAAAATTTCATTAGACGGCTTGAACTGTACGCCAGTCTGAACAATTACAAAGAATCTGACCAAAAAGTTTATATACTTTTAAATGCACTTGCACCGGAATTGCATCAAACAGCCTACGATCTATGCGCACCGGAAGATCCACGTAACATGAACTATGATGACCTAACAAAAGTACTACAAGAATACATTGATCCTCAACCAACAATTTGGGCAAGACAGCATCAGTTTATAAACAGAGTGCAGCAAGATGACGAATCAATAAAACAATACATGGCAGCTCTGAAACACCTAGCGCTAGATTGCAACTTTTCATGCGAAAATTGTCAAAAGTCAACCTGCAACAGCTTTCTTCTACTTCAGTTCATTAGAGGCTTAAAAGACAATGATATTCGCACTAAAATACTTGAAGATCCCACAGAGATGAAATTACATCAAATGCTGAGAACAGCGACAGCAATTGAGATAGCTAAACAAGACAACAACATCATTACAACTAAAAATAATACGGCCCCTGTAAAGATAATAAAAAAGAAATTACCCTTTCTCCCATCTCAACCAACAATTCGAGACCTGAAAGGAAAATGTTTCCGTTGTGGTGATGATGAACATAAGGCAAATAAATGTAAATACATTAACGACATGTGTAACCATTGCAAACGCAAGGGCCATCTCGCACGAGTCTGCCTTCAACGGGCAAGACAAGTACACCAAATTGAAAATACATCTGATATTGAAGACTCCAGTGAAGATGAAATTTGCAACATAAATTCGATCAGATCGGAGAAAACAGACAAATTCATGATCACCCTTCACATCGAGAACAAAAAGACTTCCATGGAACTAGACACCGGTGCGGCCCTATCTTCAATGTCACTAAAAAACTTCAAACTGCTGGGCCTTGATAATAACATTTTCAATACTGACATTAGAATGAAAACCTACACTGGCGAAATTATTAAACCAATCGGAGTAGCATACGTCAAATGCAATTACAAAAACCAAAGATTTCATGGTAAAATTTACATTATTAAACAAGATGTGGACTCTATTTTCGGAAGATCTTGGATTCGAGAAATATCTCTTGATCTGGCTGAAATAAAGACAGTGAACGCTAATTACTACCCCAAGCTAGAGGAATTACTTAAAGAATATTCCAGTGTATTTACCGGTACACTTGGTTGTATTCCAAATTACAAAGCCCACATCACTGTTGAAGAAAATGCATCCCCAATTTTTATCAAACCGAGACGCATACCTTACGCTATCAAATCAAAAGTTGATGACGAACTTGATAGATTGGTAAAAGAAGGGATAATTACTAAAGTTGATAACGCTGAATGGGGTACACCTATAGTTCCAGTCCCTAAATCTAACGGAGACATTCGCTTATGCGCAGACTACAAAGTTACTTTGAATAAAGTCATTAAAGATGAACAATATCCCATACCTATAATTGAGGACATATTCACAGAAATGAATGGTGGTGAAGTATTCTGCACCCTAGATATTAGCCAAGCCTACTTAAATATGATGATGGATGAAGAAAGCGCTTTACTACAAACACTAAGTACGCATAAAGGCGCTTTTAAAGTAAATAGACTGATGTTTGGAGTTAAAATTGCACCGAATTTATGGCAAAAATTCATGGACAGACTCCTACAAGGCATAGAAGGCGTACAGTGCTTTTTCGATGATATCTTAATTCAAGGATCATCAGAAGAACAATTGCTCAAAAGACTGCGCAAAGTACTTGAAAAACTGAAAGAAAATAACCTTCGAGTTAACAAAGAGAAGTGCCATTTCTTACAAAGCAGTATTAATTACCTGGGGCACATGATAGATAAGAACGGATTACACAAAAACAAAGACAAAGTTAATGCAGTAATTAATACAGAGAGACCAAATAATATTAATGAATTACGTACATTTCTGGGTATGGCTAACTACTACAATAAATTCATCCCTAATCTAGCAACAATTACAAACCCTTTAAACAATATGCTGAGAAAAAGCAAAGAATACAAATGGACCCAAGAATGCGAACAAAGCTTCAACACAGTTAAAAAGGAGATACTAAGTGAAAAGGTACTTATACACTTTGACCTTAATAAACCATTAATTCTGGCAACCGATGCTTCGCCTTTTGGCTTGGGCGCAGTCTTATCCCACAGAATGCCTGATGGTACTGACAAACCCATAGCCTTTGCTTCTCGCTCACTTACAAATAGTGAAAATAAATACAGTCAAATCGATAAAGAAGCAACAGCAATTTATTGGGGACTCAAGAAATTCTTCCATTACTGCTATGGTAGAAAATTTACATTAGTTACCGACCATAAACCACTGACTTCAATATTTCATCCCCATAAAACCCTCCCAGCAATGAGCACTATGCGACTTTTCCATTACGCACACTTTCTATCTGGTTTCGACTACAAAATTGAATATCGCAGTACAACTGATCATAGCAATGCTGACTATCTCTCCAGGTTTCCGGTGGAAAATGTATCACCAAAAATGGTAGATTGTCATACAATTTTTCAAATGAACCAGATAAACACTTTACCTGTTACATCTCAGAAAATTGCAGAAGAGACAGAAAAAGACGGTGAGTATCACACACTGCTTCAAGCACTGACAAATGGCAGAAGCTTAAGAAACTATGGATATAATGACAACGAGTTGACAATAGAAAACGGATGCATATTAAAAGGTACAAGAACTATGATCCCACAAAGCTTACAAAATACAATTCTAAATGAACTGCATGCTGGTCATTTGGGAATCCTTAAAATGAAAATGTTAGCTCGGAGCTACGTCTATTGGAAAAATATAGACAAGGATATAGAAGACCTCGTAAAAAACTGCCGTGAATGTCGCTTGAAACAAAACGAACCTGCTAAAATTACATTACATCACTGGGAAGAACCAACCGCACCATGGCAAAGACTTCACATTGATTTTGCTGGGCCTATAGCTGGTCACCATCTTTTCATTGTTATCGATGCCTTTACAAAGTGGGTTGAGATAATTCCAACAAAAATAACTACGAGTTCATGGTGCGTCTCCAAACTTTATGATTTATTCTCAACTTTTGGACTTCCACACACTATTGTGTCTGACAACGGAAGACAGTTTACTTCTAGGGAGTTCGAAACAGCATTAAAAGAATATGGAGTATTACATAGAACCTCTGCTCCATACCACCCATCAACCAATGGACTTGCCGAACGTTGCGTACAAACTGTAAAAAAGGCACTTCAAAGCATGCAAAACGAACCCGGTAACCTTCAAGATAAGATACTATCTATTAAAACCTTGCTCCGCAGAACTCCTAATCGTACAACTTGCAGCACTCCATATCAACTGATGTTCGGTAGGGAAGTAACGACAAAATTGCACAAAATGCTTGGTAAAAATACACCGAATCTGAGACAACATTCTAACACCTCATTCTGTCAAATTAGATTCTTTGACGTAGGACAGAGAGTTCAAGCCCGCAATTACGATCAGAGTCATTACCGATGGACATTCGGAACAGTCTCCCAAAGGCTTGGAAAACTCCATTATCTTATTAGAACAGACTCAGGGGTTATCTGGAAGCGCCACATCGACCAACTACTGCCGACACAAATAGCGGCGGAGAGGGACACCGGCGCATGAGTTGAAGATTCACGGCGGAGGCACTGATAGATCTCTATGCTCGATTCTTTTCAAAATTCAAATGAGACATCTGTCACGTTATGTAAATAAATTTGTTACAATGATATTACGGAATAAAATAGTTTTCTTGCATATTTAAAAGTCCATACTCGGTACACCCGCGTTTCATGCTTTTTAGGGCATGCAGGTTTCCTTATGATGTTTTCCTTCACCGTTCAGCAAGTGGTAAGTAAGAACAAATATTATGCACATAAATTCCGAAAAACTCATTGGTGCATCCCGCATGCCCAACCGGGGATCGAACCTGGATATCAAGATTGAGAGGCCAGTGTTTTAGCCCTGAGCTGCCGCAATTTAGAATTTTAGTAATAATTAAAAGTCAATACTTCTATGTTCACATTGCGTATAGGGTTTAGAATTTGCATTTTGGGACAAACTCCACGAAAAAAGTCCCGCAGATCCAGGCATTTTCGTATTTAGTACTTGACAATAAGTGCTATTTGATAGGGGAGTTTTTTTCGTGAAAAGAACCTTATGATAGGCTTATTGAATTGATCTGCGCATTTGTTGACAGATATTTGATTATTAAGTTTTTAAATCGTTTCTTGTTTGTTATAAATATAGTTATAAGTTATTATTCATGATAATTATCTCCTTATTATTTTCTGATTAGTATTTACATCTCCACATGTTATTTTGTTCATCTTTCTGTTAGCTACCAAGGGTTGCATGGAAGATATTGCTTTTAGCAATAAGTGCCACCCTTGTACACCATGTTTAATTGTTTCTTTTGTCTTTTAAGTTATTTGTGTAAATATGCAAAAAGTGTTATAAATAAAAAAATAAAATAATTCAATGCTAATTTGATCAGAATAATACAGATTTCTTCCTCTTTGATTGAGTTAAGGGTCACTAAAAAATTTATAGCCGCCATTAATTCCTTTCTGTTTGATTGAGTAAAGAGGCAACTTAAGAAATCATTTACGCGGTTGTATCTCTGACACAACCCACTGCTTTATTTTGTTTCTTCATTCGTCGGTAAATCCAGCAATATTTGCATTAAATCGTTTTTTGGTGAACATTATAATCAAGAGGAAGCTTCTATTAAATTTTTTTGCACCTGATAAAATAAAATGATCAGCAACTCTTACCCGGCTGTGGTAAAGGTCACGCGCGACGATTTGTCGCCGGTAACGAGCGACGAGCGACGATGCGCGCGCGCAGACTCCCCGCTGACACACATTTGTTTACAACACCCGGTACTTACTTTAGAAAAACTTGCGGCACACCGGGTTCAACATGCAGATTGAGAAATAAATAACCCTCTTAATTGTTATTATCGCTGAAACTATAGTTTTGCAGTCCAGATCGTGGTTCGGGTCCAACTTAAGGTACTTTCTAGAGCCTACTTCTCGTTTATGGCCAAACCAAAAATATTAAATAAAATGTGTATGAATTAATAACTCGTATTTAATCAAAAAACTCGGTTTTTCGAGAACACGTGATGTTTCGGTTGTCTTATAGCGCCCTATTTTAAACAATAATGAACTGCATAGATTTCAGAGGATCTAAAAAGGCTGACTTGGGTGAATCAAGGCCATTTTGCATGAATCACATTATGATTCCGTTCTAATGCCGTCTCTTTTGCACGCGTGAAAAAACTCTGACTCTATCCTACTTTCAAATCATTTTATGATTCACCCAAGTCGGCCTTTTTAGATCCCCTGTTCTAGTTGATGCAAAAAAATTAGGTGTTTAATTTTTTGTCATCCATGCCTCTACTAAAGCAGATCACCTCACTCGCTCGTGTGCCTAAATATTTCGGGTGTAATTGATCACTTACCTCCCTTGTATAACAATCTACAAATGCTACAATAATTTTAACTTGAAGGAGTTTTAAACTTTCTTGTATTTTGACGTCCAGTAGAAACATGTTATATAATTGTTTGATCGTGGAGTTATGCCGCGTACTAACATATATACAAATACTTATTCGATTCCGTATAATAAATTGTAAACCTGTAGAATTATGGCCGTTTTTTTTTTCCTGCCAAAAAAAACTCATACGCTGCACTTTTGTTAAGCGGTCTGAAACTTTGTACATAGTTTCTAGGGTCCATAAGAAAAAAATTGTTCGATATGATCGTTTTTTTTTTTGACGGAAGTTGAATCAAAAAATAGATTGTAAAGTGTCATCCAAAGTATGTTTTCCAGATATTTCGATTTGGCGTGGCGAATGAAACTATTCCAAACTCGATCTGAAGGAACCCACTCATATTTTAGTCAGGAGACCCATTTTATTATTATTTTTTCCTGGCCAAAATATGGGGGATTCCATTCGACTCGCCACGGTCGGAATATCCGGAAAAACATACTGTGGACGACACTTTTCAATGATTGTCTTTTTTTAAAAATAGAAAATTGCCCAAACGATTTCTGTAAAAATATTTCGATTACAACGGACAATATTTTTTTATAGGTCGTAGAAACTATTTGCAAAATTTTAGACCGCTAACCAAAAGTGCAACGTATAATTGCGTACCGCACCGTTTATTATATTACCGCATACCGTTTATTAAATATAAACATCATAGACAGAAATATTCGTACACGTACTGTCGAAAAACGTGGTAACATTTTATACTGTGAAATGGTGTACTATAGGCACACAAACAACGAACAGGACTAGAAGGAGAGGTTTGCAGTCTGGACCAAAGCTGGCAACAACTTATAAAACCTCTCTGGGGGTCTGTACAGTCTTTCCATCATACTTGCTCTATCGGACATTGACAAATGCGGTATGGGTGAGAGAGCAAGTAGGTTAGATAGATGCTGTATCGGCTCGTGCTAGCCACACAGGTCATCACAGAAGGAGATACATTTGTTCATAAACTGCTGATACACAGAATGTGGTTAACATTAAATGAAACCACATATTGTTATGAATATTGTATGGAAATCCCAGTTTTATTTTCATTTCTGAAGATAGATTTTGTGAGAAAGCTGTTTGGTATGAACAACAGCACATTTAGTTTTGCTTCATATAATCTGTCTTTTTACAGCCGGGATACTTATTTGAGGAAACAAAAAATGATCCTAGGAATCACTATATTTGTATTGTATGCCGTCCGTATCACTACATAGTACAAAACAAATAAAACAAAGTCGCTTCCCGCTGTCTGTCTGTCCCTTTGTATGCTTAGATCTTTAAAACTACGCAATGGATTTTGATGCGGTTTTTTTACTAGATAAAGTGATTCAAGAGGAAGGTTTATATGTATAATACATGCCCGTGCAAAGCCGGAGCGGGTCGCTAGTATGTTATAAACCTTAAAACTAAACCTGAAATCGGAATTCTACTCAACTGAATGAATTTAAATAATTTATATTTACATAGAAGCTTTAAATGTTTTTGACAAAAAACATAAAGATCTTACTTTAACTTTAAGTAAAAGGCATGTAATTCACATAAACATAATTTACTTACCGTTTCAAGTGACAATACGCGGGCACCATTAATTTTGCACTTTACTGTACTATCCTGTTTCCGTTGTTACAGCCTTAATGCCTTTCAATAGAGGTGTATATCCCTTGGCTTCAAGATCTTCTTGTCAAAGGTACATAGATCTTATCATCTGCGACTCAAACAGCCCAATAACTTGGCATAATGGAAAGATTTATATAACTGTATCATTATTGTGCGTTTAAGTGACATTCATTTGAATTGCTAATGCAAGGAATACTGGGTTAAATTGGTGAATGTAACGCGTTAACGCGTGTTCGTATTGCGTGTCGTTCAGAGAACTAGGTTGTTTTACTGGAGATTCAATAAACTAAGGTTTAGGCTACAAATCGTTCTCTAGTCACAGTATAATAAGCACACAGTATTCCGACGAAGTTACCTAGACCATAGATAAATAAAGGAAGGATAGATTGCTATCTCCTTGTACGGTTCGCAATACTAAAAATAACGTTGCTAGATGGCGTTACTTGTCTCGCTGGAAATAAAATTTGTCTGAAATCGACGAAATATAGCATTTTACTGTTCGGTTCATCATATTTATTTATTTTATGAATAAAAACACTAAATTTTCATAACATCGCATCAGAAAATAGTGAATTCTTAATCAGGTGTACTTAACATTTTTTTTCATTAAACTTTCGGTGGTGAGCTGGCAATCTAACTAAGCGTGCAGATGGTTATTCTGGATTCCGGTAGATGGCGCACAACGACCAATTAAACACAATTATGTGCATTAAAATACGCTTTATTTACCTAACACACACTACTCATACATACCGGTATATAACTTTACTCTTTGACTCAACTACGAGTATCATGCACGTTTGAGCGATTTTTTCTCAGATTTATCGTATGCCATGTGTCGCGTATTGTCGTATTCTAGCAAATTTCAAATTTCGTTTCATCAACTGTTCGATAGATGGCACTAGGTATGTCACAATTTATCTAGTATAGCAGCGACATCAAAAAAAATAAGTCGAACTACTAGGTACCGGCGAAAATAATAAGTTTTACGCGGGCTTTGTTCTAATGTATGGAGTGAGCAATCTATCCTTCTTTTATTTATCTATGCCTAGACAGAACTATCGCTGCAGTTTACATGTCCCAAAATATCAAGGAATTCCATACATCTGACTTGACTTTTCGATTCGATTCGTATGCACTTTTAGACAGCATAGGTGTATAAGTTATAGACAGGTTTTCCAATGGCGCCTCAAGGCTTAAGACAGCTAAAACTTTTGGTTTGCTTTGTAGTAAGTAAGCCTTGTCAGAATGTCCCCCTCAAAATCAAATCCTGGATCCGATTTTGATCATGCGGTGCAGGGTGCGTAGGACGGGGAACTCTTGCATGGGGCGCTGATCATTCCAACTATGCCTTTCGCAGCCTGAACAGCTGAAGATGATGTTGAGGTGGGGCGACTGCTGGGCACAGGTGGATGGTCGGCTCTCTATTTGGAGCTATTCCATTCAATTCCCATTGCTTCGAGCTTTGGTATCCTAATATCCCAGGGGTGATCCAACCTCAAATCTTCCACTTCTTTTAATAAATCGAAGTATGTCTGAAGTATATCCCATCTTAGGTTAGAATATATGAAGCATTCATATATTGAAGCATGAAGTTTCCTCCGCGCCCCAGTGCGGGCACGAGAGTTGATCCTATACCTTCATTATTGACAGATGTCTATTCAGCCTACAGTGGCCAGTTAAATTACCTACCAACATACCTAGGTTGTCTCTGCTTAGGTTAAGAATATACCTTACTTTTGTAGACGATAGTCGAGAGAAACATCTTCGACTGTCGGCAGCTTTCGAGAGTACGTCGATGTTCCTCCAGCTGATTCTTCTGAAACCAGGTGGCTTATTAATGGGGCACCTGACGCTAGAATATCAACAACACCACGTTTTAAAGGGTTCATTGGAAGAAACTAGGTCTCTCCTCATATTGAAGAAAATATATTTGATTTATCGATCTTTTATCTAGGGATTCCACCTATAAACAATGTCTTAAGACTCATAATTTTGTCAAAATAAAATGTTTTCCACCTTCTTATTTTTTGGTTTTCAAACATGCGTTTCAAAAACGTTTAAAACGGGGTCTTCTACCCATTAATATCAACAACTTTTACTATGGGGCCAACCCTAAAATCGCAAAAAATAAATCAGCTGTTTAATTTATTTTGGTCGAGTAGGTATTTAGTTTTTCTATGGAGCAGCTGATTTTTTTCGTGATTTTAGGGTTGGCCCCATAGTAAAAGTTAGTTATATTTATGGGTAGAAAAACGTGTTTGAAGGAAAAATGCTATCAAATTTAAAAAACATAAAACTTATAATAATAAACTTAATACTAAATAAACTTAAAATAAAAAACAAATTTAAAGATTACTAAAATTAATTTTTGTCGTTACGTATTGGCGAAAATTCGTTATTAGTTCCGGTTCTTTTCTAAATTCTCTACCTCCGACTCATTATCTAAGCTTTGTAACCCAATATATCGCCAACCTAATATAAAGCCAAGTTCACATAGTCCAGCTAACTAACCGACAAACTATCGGTTATCCATAACGTTTTATTGTGTATTCTTTTTGACAAATGTGCGCGCGCGTCGCTCGTTAATACATTCCGGCGGACGCTATTGTAGCTGAACGGACGATGTAAGAAGAGGGGTTTTGTTAGAGGTTGCGTGTGAAATAACTTTTAAATATTGAGATAAAAATAATTCCAAAACTGCTATCAAATTGGAGGAAAACATAGAATATAGAACAGAACATAGAACATTTTTATTGGTAATGTGCATTACAAGTCAAATTTAATTTTTTTTACATTCTTCACTTAGAAATAATTTATAACATTAATAGTACCATAGTACACTGTACGATCAATCAAAAATAAATAAAAATAAATTAATTCAAATAATAATAATTAAAATTTGCAATAAAATTAATTCACAAATTAAAGTCTTAACTATTTATATACCGTCATAGTCACAAATTACAATTACAAAGACACAAACTATTCTGTGCAGAATTCCTCCACACTGTACAGGCTCCGCTCAATAAGCCATTGTTTTAATTATATCACCTATAACATTATATCACCTTACTCACCTAACTCCTGTATCCAGTAGCCAAAAAAAAGTTTCCTCAAAAGAAATTGAGGAAAGTTTCGGATATCGAAATGGGTCACCTGCCTTATCGTGTTTGTCTTGCTAAATATGTTAATTTTGTTAACATTATTGCCATAACCGTCAAATATAAACTCAAATAAGTAGGTATCTATCAAATATTAGTGATTGGTGGAATAAATTGAATTAAACTTAGTTCACCCAAACATTGCTATTAGCAATAAGTGCCGCCTTTGTACACTGTAAAATATTTTAAATGATTTTTTTTCATGTTTTTGTGTAAATGTACATTAAGCTTAATTAATATTATTTAGGTAGTTAATAATATTATTTATAATATTATTTTTTCGTTAGTATGTATTTAGTATCCAACATCAGAAATAATTGCGTTAGTTTTTTGACAAATAGAAAAGTTCAATGAGAGTTTTTCCTTATGTCAAATTTAGTGTTAAATAAGATTCCTAGATGGCACTGTCGTATTCTTTAGCAACAGAATCAAAAGACAAAATTTGCACAGATTCCAAACAAACGAAAAACCACTTTGACATTGATTGGTACGAAACACATTTTATCTATGGTGACATGGACAGCGCCATCTGGGGCAAAGCTAAGAACTAAGAAAAAAAAAACAACCAGAAAAACGCTCATTCACAATCGTGATCGATGAAACCGTCAATCCACGCTTCGTCATGGACCTAAATATTACACCAGAGCATTTTTTTATATAATACAATATTATCTGATTAAATTTGCCATCATAACATCAATAATCTTCCTTCAATTATGTCATTCAAATTCGGCGCAAGTCCCAATGCGAAATTTGAATTTCAAAAAAAGAACACCAGGTCATTTCTTTTTAATCGCATTCCAGAAAACAATGTTCACAACACGCGAAGCCTTAAGGCTTCTCTGCATTAACGGAGTACACCTCTTTTGATATTAAGAGTATTATTTTTTACTCTTAATTTTTTTTTTACCACACTGGTAGCCGGCGCAGTCGCCTCGAGCAAATGGCTGGTTATTACCCACCGCTTGGTTATTTATTATTGCATTTTTTGCATTATCAATAGCCTGCGTACTTGTTCTCTTTTCTATATTAAAATGGCTATTGTTTTTAAAAAATCGCCCGTAAGATTCTTATCTTTGTGAGCTTCAATCATGCTGTGCTTTTACTTTTTTTTTGGCTTCTGTGAATGTTATAATTTTATGCAGAGTTTAGGATTGCTTTATTTTTTTCAGTGTGTTGTAGGGTAAAAGGCTGACCTCTCAATCTTGAGATCCAGGTTCGATTTCCAGTCGGGCATGCACCAATGAGTTTGTCGGAATTTATGTGTATAGTATTTATTCTTACTTACAACTTACTTAACGGTGAAGTGAGGAAATCTGCATACCCTAAAAAGCGTGTATTTGTGCCCAAAGAACGGAAATGGCAATTGGGTTCACCGCCCATCACGTTGGGACGTAATAATCGTCGGTGAAACATGGATGTACCGAGTGTGGATTGTGACCCCCTTCTTCTGGGATTTATATTCTGACGGACGATGTGTTTATTTATATACGTACATATTTTACCTTCAAACAGGTTGTTCTAGCTGTGAATATGAACAATTTTGACTATGGTGCTACTGCCAACTCTGAAATCGCTAAAAGAATAATAACTGTTCCATAGAAAAATTCAATACCACTTGACCAAAATGTATGAAGCAGTTGATTTTTAGGGTTACGTACCCAAAGGGAAAATTGGAGCCCTATTAATGTCACCCCGCTGTCCGTCTGTCTGTCCGTCTGTCTCTCCGTACGTCACTGGTCTCTAGCTCTTAGACGGACTGAGTTAGAAACCTGTTTTTTTTTATGTTGTGTAAAATGTTGACCCAAAACCGAATTTTGAGTTTAAAATGTAATTAAATAATTTTTCAGGGGGCTCATACATGAAAATGGAGCAGAAAAAAATATTATTTTTTCTTACCTTAGCATGTGGGGTGTCATTAAAAGCTCATTAGGTAGAGTATAAACGTATTTTCATTTTTTATGTCTAAAAAATTAAAAAAAAGGGTATCAAAGTTGCCAATTTTAGATTTATTGCGGGATCTATATCAAAGGCCAAAGCAGTTAGGAATTTGAAATTTCTGTATATTACGTACCATATGCTGTATTTAAACAACAAATACTAAAAACGCCGATTTATGACGTAGTTTTAGGGTTACGTCCCCGATTACTCAACCAACTTAATTTTGCAGTTTTGTTACATGAATTTGGTAGGATAAGTTTGTAATAGCTATTTAAATTATTTAAGTCTATTAAATTTAATAGATTCATTTTTCTATGGGTGTGATTTTATTTAGTTATATAACCTACCTACTTAGTCGCCTGTGTATATATGATGCATTTATTTCATGATACGGAAGGATTATATCTAACAGACTTACAGCAATACCTAAAATGAAATAAACATCTAGCTTGAAATAATTGGTCATATATACGGGACCCTAAAAGAGCGAGGCCCGACTTGCACTAAGAGGGTTTTTTTTAAATGTCTGTGTTGGCTCCGTAGTAAAAGTTATAATAGGTAAAACACTCCTTTTTAAGGAAAACTGGTAGCATCATAACCCCCAATATAATTAATAGTACTTATGTATACCTAAGTTAATATAATACTCAATAAATCTTATTCATAATACGAGCTTTGATAACAGTTTTTTTTAAATTTATTTCGCTTTTTTATTGATCGTCTTTACATCACAGAGTACAGAGTGGCGTGCAGTCTGTAACAAATGAATGAAGCTGCGCGGGCGCCGCGCGTCGCCCCGGGCGCGCACCTGTATCTGCTACCATGCGATCTTAAGGTTGGTGCAGATTAGAAGGCTGAATATCTCAACGGAGTTATATCGTGCTCAAATACAAAACTAACTCATCGTCACGATATTTGAGTGAATTTAATATACTTAAGTTGATGGATGTGGAAGAGGCGAAAGGGATGTGTCTGGATCGTAGCAGATTGAAATCTGTAGTCTCTGCCTGCCCCTTACTATTTCTTCAGTTTTAGATATAAAGAGCGAAATGGGGTCAGTACGGCACGTATCAAGGCTTTTGAGCAGATTCAATTACGTATATTCAAGAACTATGACTCGCATAAGAATACTTTTGAGCACTCAAAGCTCCATAATAACTTTATAGCAGAGTTCATGGAGAATCTTGTAGCACCCATATAGTACAGCCCCAGCGTCATTCATAATGTCCACTATGTATAAAGCTGACTATAAATACATAAAGAAAAATATAATAACTTTATTCTAATAAAATTTAATATTTATCGTAAAATTTTATTTTCTATTTTTATTCTTAAATGACTTTTTACCATAAATATTAATAATATTATACAGAGAAACGAAAAATACAAATAAATACGAATATACAAGTGGCTGTCAGTTTTCGAGCGTGGACTATCACTATTGTGTCATGCAATAGTTCCATATTATTTGACCAACTTCTTTAATTAGGCCGTTCAGAGTTAGGAGCTTGGGCTTGGCTCTGCGTGAGATCTAAAAGCGTTTTGAGCTAGTGAGTCTTGGCAATCTACTTTACTTGTTTTTGGTGGGCTTGTTTAAGTCATCTTTATACTTTTATCTTTCTAAAGTAATATTCTAAGTTGAGGATACTTGTAAATCGTCGATTGCTTATAGATATTAAAGCTTCATAATTTACAGATTAGGATTACTAACATAAAATACATTTACTAATCATAATGGATCTTACCATAAGTAATAAAAATAATATCAGTAACAATAAAATTAACGTACCTATGCATATTATGCACTCCACTTTATGCTCCGTCCACGCTGCCAATGATTACCCGCAAACGGCCGCCGTTTAAACGATTCCTTTTTTAAATTTTGAAGTCGACGTTCCTGTTTCAAAAACCGGCGCCATTATTATCTACCTCATTTTGAATTTCGAAAGGACAATGCCTTTTGAACTAATCTTTCTTTTCTTTTTCGTTTTTCGCCGCTGTCCGCCAAATTGGGCCAGTTAAGTCAGGTTTGTCACTCGAAGACCAGTAGTCAAGTTCGGGCCTCTTTTGTTGGAACTCTTTATGGAAGCCAAATTTGGCGGAATGATGGAGCGATTCGTTACGTTGTTCGAAATGGCCTTTGTTTTCTTTTTGGCGGCATTTTGTCGTTGGCAAATTGAGAAAATTATGGCTTCGGAGAGGTACTTAATTTTTGGGGCCAATATACTCGTGATGGCGATGTTTTGTCATGAAATTGATAATTAAGTATGTGCTTTATATTTTCGGTCGAGATACTTAAGTATAATACTCTTTATTATTGGAGTTTGGAGTAAGTAAAAGCACCTACTTAGGATGGATCCGAGCCTTATTGTCTAACTTCAATATCTATAACCATCGCTTTCAAATTCGTAATTTTAAAAATGATTTATAATGTGATATATTTTCTCAGGTGGTAGAGCTGATGCCGGGCTCGACTGACCGACTGCGGAGGTACCACCATCTCACTTGGAGACCCCCTCGAAGTAATTCGGGGGAGAGTAAGAGGACAGCTCACAGGCAAAAAACCAGGAGGCCCACTATGCCTGGGACCGATTGATGGCCGTAAATCCATTCCTAATAGCCGGGCCTTAAATGGAATAGACTGGTGACGGGCAACGGCGTCACTGGTGCGAGGGTTCCGGCACCGCGCTCACCAACCCGCCTGCCCAGCGTGTGTGAGTATGGGCAATTCTTCCAGGATGACCGCCGGGAGTAGCAAAGTCCTGGAAAGGCTTATGTCCAGCAGTGGACGAACTAGGCTGATGGATGAATGGCTGGATATAATGTAATTTCTTCATATAATGACATTCAAAAGTGATAGTGATAGATGTTGAAATGAGGCAATACGGGGGTTGGACTGCGATCTATTGTTTCTAGTGATATGGGAATTAAGAGGGTTTAAAACACCTAATTAGCATTCATTCACTCCTTTATTACTTGTGTTATTAAAATTAATTGACATTTCCCATTATATTAATTTCACGTCAAACACCTATTAAAATTGAAGCGCAAATGTATCATTAAGTAATTTTTATAAAGGACTCCATTAGGTCTCATCATAAGCCCTAAGTCTCAAGACAAATGCCTGGAACCTAGGCTAGTAATTAAATTGCCATCAACTGGACTCGTTACATGAACAGTTGTGAGCAAAAGGAAATTATTTTTGTAACAAGCTTTACTTAAGGCGATATGCGAAAAAATCGACACTTTTAGTACTTCTATATCTACTTCGGTAAATAATGTATAATTTTGATGAAATATTATATTATTTTTGGAATCTTTCTCTAGGGATCTGTTAAAACAGAAACACGATTGGAGAATTTCGGCTCGATAGAAGAATTTATTGAAATGAGGTCTTTATCGACATCAATTCTCCTGGTTTGACAATTTAGAATGACATATGGGCTGCAATTATATTTTATTACATGGGTTTTAACAGTATCTAGGACCTGGTTAAACGAAATATTGATAGAATTTTTAGTACATTTTATATTAATAAAAAACCGACTTTTTGCTACTTTTCCACGAATCCGTCCCTCTCGCACTGAGTGTTTTTTCGCATATGGAGTAATAGGGACGCTAAAACTTTTACATATCGCCTTAAGGCGATATGTGAAAAAAATACCGGTGTTTTTTTTCTGTGTATTTCATGAAATACACGGAAAATTTTAATAAATTTCTGGCATATGCATTTTGATTATATAATCTAGAGTTTTGAAATTGGAAAACATGTTTGGATACATTTTCATCGATAGAAATAATTTTTGAAATGAGGTCTTCAAACACACTTTTCCCCTCGTTTTTCCCCTTTGCCCTGAATCCGCCCCTCTTGAACTGCGGGATTGTTCGCTTGGGTGACAGTGACAAAAATAAAATTATGCGAAGAAGTCATTTGTAAATAATTTTAAATCAAGTTATTCTGCATTTGTGTTTATAATTGCTATTGTACAGACGCCAGCAGTTCAAGCTCTATATTTGTAAACAATTTTAAATTATTATAATTACATAAGAAAACAGTTAAATTAAATTTTAGTGAGATATATTTCGGGCCACTCGGGCCCGGCATCAGTCACATTGTGACTGATGCCGGGCCCGAGTGGCCCGAAATATATCTCACTAAAATTTAATTTAACTGTTTTCTTATGTAATTATAATAATTTAAAAGACTAAGGGTCAACTTTCAATATTTATAAACAATTTTAACGGTTATAGAAACGGTGCGATAATAACAGCCAACAGGTAGCCCAGTCTTGCTGGCATCCGTATATTATCAATATAAAATGCTTCGTGCATTGCTTATATGTAATATAGTTATTAAAAACAAAAATATATACCCTAAAATTGCGACTTGAAAGAAGAGGCTCCGATCCTAACAAATCTTTCTTTCGCATTTTCAATATTCTACAACTGAGGAATACAAGGTTTTCTATTCCGAGTGGCTTGATCCCTATTAAGTTTGTCCCTAATTTACTGGGCACACGGCGCGGCGTCCGTCGAGCTTTGCTCAACTCTACATTAAGTTCTATAACACACTCGTATATTTCCGATTGAGCATATTATAAGCGGTTCCTCCCCCCTTCCCCCATCTTTCAAGCAAAACACTGGACTGCCATCCTGCCAATCCATCGCAAGCATGAAACACATAATCTCAACTAAACAAACCCGTCTAAAGAAGCAGAAGTCATCTATCTGCGCATACGCATCCGCGGGCGTTATAGCGCTACATGCGCTACATGCGACATGAGTGATCGCGACATCAAGCTCGCACATGCGCCGGCGCAGCCGAGATGTTGCTGTTGTGTGCTACGTTTGCTGTAATTAGTTTATAGACTTAGTTGTGGGAACAGAATATTGTAGATTAAATCATATGTATGCCTGCACAGCCTACACCAGGGATGGGCAAACTTTTTCCTAAGGGCCAATATTTACAAACAGTATCTATGGGTGGGCCGAGCTTTAATATTTTTGACAATAATAAAATGATAATAAAATTGAAATAAAAATATATGTATGTAGGGGGTTCTTATGGAAACACGCGTATATCTTTTAAACTTTTATTTTAATTCGACAAAACAAAACTCGTCATCATCTATCCGTCCGCGTCTCTCTCTATCTCTTTCTCTCACCCTCTTTCTCCTTCTTAAAAAAAAAGACAATTGCCAACTTAACAATAATAGTAAAAATTATAACAACATACCAACATGAACTTCGATGGCGCGAAAATATAAACGGCTGGAGAGTGAGTGGCCCTAACCTACATGTATTTTCCGAAATAAAGTTATTTATTGATTAATAGGTTTCAACGACATTAAAAAAATCTCTTATTTATGCAAGTAGACACTTGAATCATGTACACTATGAAATAGGGACGTAGATATTATGTTATTTATTATCATCTATCTACTTATATCTTACATCTATCTAGTTTGCCCATCCCTGGCCTACCCCCTGTCAAGCGTTACAGCTAAATGTGTCGTATGAGAAGGTAGATTGTGCGGATGAAAATCAGCTGATTACATATACAAGGTGACTTTTTGATCATCGTCCAAATTCATACTGGAGGTTTGATAAGTGATCAGTATCTTGGATCAATAACAATTTTTGTGAAATTCCTAAAATGAAATTTCGGCTTCCCATAGAAATTCACTTCCAGTCCCGAGTGAATCACTATGAAGAGTCGAAATTTCATTTTACGAATTTCACCAAAATTGTTATTGATCCATGATACTGATCACTTACCAAGCCACCAGTATGAATTTGGACGATGATCAAAAAGTCACCTTGTATAGTACCGTCCCTTTACATGTTTCCGCAGCAAGTTTTTTTTTTGCGGTTGTAGAATCCAGGTTCTAATCCTGCCAGTCGAGCATGCGCCAATGAGTGTAGGACAGAAACGAGAAAACTATGGTCCGCGGGCCATCTCCTGCCCGCGAAGCGTTGAAATCCGGCCCGTGTCCATCAAACAAAAATCAAGTGAAGTTTTTGTATTGTTAGAAAGGAGACGGTCAGAATCGGCCTTAACCGCGTACATGAAATAAATTTATATTATAATTTGTGTTAGATTTATTTGTAGCTAGTTTCACTTTTCTAATATTACGGACACAGATATTAAAATAAATAAGTAATGTCGCAGCCGGTCATGAGAGCGAACACCGAACGATACGAAAGCGCGCGCCATCTACCAAGTAGTCCACAAACTACGCTTCCAGCGTGCTTTGATAAGAGTCATGCGTGACGCAATCCGCAGTCCCAGCTTTTTATTTCACGATTCATGCTTTTCTTCTGGATTTTGATAGAGATTACATTACGACTAACATTCGAGCATGACCCTTTTAAATATATCAGAATCATCGTTAAACATTGTTACAACTATGAACGTTTCAAACGCGCTTAAGTTTATTTTCGCAATGCCATATGAAAATAACCTCAAAATAAAAACGATTTATCAAAAAAAGTTATTAAAAGATGGTGTCCGTTTTAAATGGATAGTCAAACCGTGTTATTTTGAATTTGTTCTTTATCACTGACCACAATATATTTGTGTACTCTCTTAAGGCATTTTGCTTATGGGGAACTGACCGTCTCCTTTCGCAGGTAACTTGAAAATATAATTTAATTGCAATTCCTAATTTATTCCTTATTTCAATAGTTATTTTGTAATATTGCGCACTAAATTAGTGTTTCAGAAAATACATCTACTAATATTTTTATTTCAGTAAATAAGCCAATATAGCCAAAAATGCAACAACTGGGCCCGCCATATATTTCGTTAGTAAATATTGGCACGTGAAGGAAAGAATTTCTCCATCCCTGGTGTAGAATAACACTGTGAGGTAAACCTCCATACCCCAAAAAGCGCGTATAATTATGTGTTTGAAGTACGGCGATAAGGGTCACCCACTGGGTATTACGTCTGAATGGGCCAGATTGAATGGGGTGCGGCACATTCGAACGTAAACTGAAATCGACTACGTTCGAATGGGGCGGTCGTAAAAATTTTAAACGGTAATGTCACTTACAGAATACATGAACATTTGGCAATATTATGTTGTATCATTATATCAGTAAGATTTACTCTACACAAATTATATATTTACTTGGTTGAAATCAAAGTCGTACAGAAACATGACAGAAACAGATCTTTATAACCCGGTTTGCACGATCTCAGGTAGCTAGTTTAAAAATGACCCTTTCTTGTCAACCAATCACAAACGAACTGCTTATCTGTGACGTCAGAGGACTAGCAAAAAGCATTTCTTTTTGCGGTCTATTCACTGTAGTTTTTGCAGCAGTCTGCTCGTGTAGTGCGTTGTATTTGTGAATTAAATGAGATAAAACACTTAGCCGTTACTACTTTTAAATATTTATATCATACTATAATTCCCTTGCGGTGTGACTTCATTTTTTAGGTGACTGTACTTAACTATTGATATTATATTGAAATTTTTATGACCCATTCGAAAGTAGTCAATTTCAGTTTACGTTCAAATGTGCCGCGATTCATTCAAACCGCCCCATTCAGACGTAATACCCACCCACTATTACGTTACAACGTTAAAATCGTAGGTGAAAAAAGGGTGTTACGACTGTTGACTGTTTATGTGACAGCTCAAACGGTGAGTGACCTCTGATACTCTCTTTGGAATACAATAAGTTGTGACGATATGCTTAAAAAAACGCCATGACGTCATAAAAATGTCACTAATGCTCTTTACAAATGTACGTGTTTAACCCTTAAATGCAAATGTTGCCAATGGCAACTTACGTTTTTTATAATTTTTTTAAGCGGAAAGGACCTGTATTTTTGTTGCTAGCCACATCCTGCAGGACTGCATACAACGGAATTACGAAACGGAACTAAAAATATAAAATTTAGTTTTTTAGCAAAAGAGGCTGTGAAAAAAAAACCACAATAATGTCACGCTTTTGTTTTTTTAATACTGTGTTAAATTATAATTTATTAATATATTTTATATATTTTCTCAGGTGGTAGAGCTGATGCCGGGCTCGACTGACCGACTGCGGAGGTACCACCATCTCACTTGGAGACCCCCTCGAAGTAATTCGGGGGAGAGTAAGAGGACAGCTCACAGGCAAAAAACCAGGAGGCCCACTATGCCTGGGACCGATTGATGGCCGTAAATCCATTCCTAATAGCCGGGCCTTAAATGGAATAGACTGGTGACGGGCAACGGCGTCACTGGTGCGAGGGTTCCGGCACCGCGCTCACCAACCCGCCTGCCCAGCGTGTGTGAGTATGGGCAATTCTTCCAGGATGACCGCCGGGAGTAGCAAAGTCCTGGAAAGGCTTATGTCCAGCAGTGGACGAACTAGGCTGATGGATGAATGGCTGGATATAATGTAATTTCTTCATATAATGACATTCAAAAGTGATAGTGATAGATGTTGAAATGAGGCAATACGGGGGTTGGACTGCGATCTATTGTTTCTAGTGATATGGGAATTAAGAGGGTTTAAAACACCTAATTAGCATTCATTCACTCCTTTATTACTTGTGTTATTAAAATTAATTGACATTTCCCATTATATTAATTTCACGTCAAACACCTATTAAAATTGAAGCGCAAATGTATCATTAAGTAATTTTTATAAAGGACTCCATTAGGTCTCATCATAAGCCCTAAGTCTCAAGACAAATGCCTGGAACCTAGGCTAGTAATTAAATTGCCATCAACTGGACTCGTTACATGAACAGTTGTGAGCAAAAGGAAATTATTTTTGTAACAAGCTTTACTTAAGGCGATATGCGAAAAAATCGACACTTTTAGTACTTCTATATCTACTTCGGTAAATAATGTATAATTTTGATGAAATATTATATTATTTTTGGAATCTTTCTCTAGGGATCTGTTAAAACAGAAACACGATTGGAGAATTTCGGCTCGATAGAAGAATTTATTGAAATGAGGTCTTTATCGACATCAATTCTCCTGGTTTGACAATTTAGAATGACATATGGGCTGCAATTATATTTTATTACATGGGTTTTAACAGTATCTAGGACCTGGTTAAACGAAATATTGATAGAATTTTTAGTACATTTTATATTAATAAAAAACCGACTTTTTGCTACTTTTCCACGAATCCGTCCCTCTCGCACTGAGTGTTTTTTCGCATATGGAGTAATAGGGACGCTAAAACTTTTACATATCGCCTTAAGGCGATATGTGAAAAAAATACCGGTGTTTTTTTTCTGTGTATTTCATGAAATACACGGAAAATTTTAATAAATTTCTGGCATATGCATTTTGATTATATAATCTAGAGTTTTGAAATTGGAAAACATGTTTGGATACATTTTCATCGATAGAAATAATTTTTGAAATGAGGTCTTCAAACACACTTTTCCCCTCGTTTTTCCCCTTTGCCCTGAATCCGCCCCTCTTGAACTGCGGGATTGTTCGCTTGGGTGACAGTGACAAAAATAAAATTATGCGAAGAAGTCATTTGTAAATAATTTTAAATCAAGTTATTCTGCATTTGTGTTTATAATTGCTATTGTACAGACGCCAGCAGTTCAAGCTCTATATTTGTAAACAATTTTAAATTATTATAATTACATAAGAAAACAGTTAAATTAAATTTTAGTGAGATATATTTCGGGCCACTCGGGCCCGGCATCAGTCACATTGTGACTGATGCCGGGCCCGAGTGGCCCGAAATATATCTCACTAAAATTTAATTTAACTGTTTTCTTATGTAATTATAATAATTTAAAAGACTAAGGGTCAACTTTCAATATTTATAAACAATTTTAACGGTTATAGAAACGGTGCGATAATAACAGCCAACAGGTAGCCCAGTCTTGCTGGCATCCGTATATTATCAATATAAAATGCTTCGTGCATTGCTTATATGTAATATAGTTATTAAAAACAAAAATATATACCCTAAAATTGCGACTTGAAAGAAGAGGCTCCGATCCTAACAAATCTTTCTTTCGCATTTTCAATATTCTACAACTGAGGAATACAAGGTTTTCTATTCCGAGTGGCTTGATCCCTATTAAGTTTGTCCCTAATTTACTGGGCACACGGCGCGGCGTCCGTCGAGCTTTGCTCAACTCTACATTAAGTTCTATAACACACTCGTATATTTCCGATTGAGCATATTATAAGCGGTTCCTCCCCCCTTCCCCCATCTTTCAAGCAAAACACTGGACTGCCATCCTGCCAATCCATCGCAAGCATGAAACACATAATCTCAACTAAACAAACCCGTCTAAAGAAGCAGAAGTCATCTATCTGCGCATACGCATCCGCGGGCGTTATAGCGCTACATGCGCTACATGCGACATGAGTGATCGCGACATCAAGCTCGCACATGCGCCGGCGCAGCCGAGATGTTGCTGTTGTGTGCTACGTTTGCTGTAATTAGTTTATAGACTTAGTTGTGGGAACAGAATATTGTAGATTAAATCATATGTATGCCTGCACAGCCTACACCAGGGATGGGCAAACTTTTTCCTAAGGGCCAATATTTACAAACAGTATCTATGGGTGGGCCGAGCTTTAATATTTTTGACAATAATAAAATGATAATAAAATTGAAATAAAAATATATGTATGTAGGGGGTTCTTATGGAAACACGCGTATATCTTTTAAACTTTTATTTTAATTCGACAAAACAAAACTCGTCATCATCTATCCGTCCGCGTCTCTCTCTATCTCTTTCTCTCACCCTCTTTCTCCTTCTTAAAAAAAAAGACAATTGCCAACTTAACAATAATAGTAAAAATTATAACAACATACCAACATGAACTTCGATGGCGCGAAAATATAAACGGCTGGAGAGTGAGTGGCCCTAACCTACATGTATTTTCCGAAATAAAGTTATTTATTGATTAATAGGTTTCAACGACATTAAAAAAATCTCTTATTTATGCAAGTAGACACTTGAATCATGTACACTATGAAATAGGGACGTAGATATTATGTTATTTATTATCATCTATCTACTTATATCTTACATCTATCTAGTTTGCCCATCCCTGGCCTACCCCCTGTCAAGCGTTACAGCTAAATGTGTCGTATGAGAAGGTAGATTGTGCGGATGAAAATCAGCTGATTACATATACAAGGTGACTTTTTGATCATCGTCCAAATTCATACTGGAGGTTTGATAAGTGATCAGTATCTTGGATCAATAACAATTTTTGTGAAATTCCTAAAATGAAATTTCGGCTTCCCATAGAAATTCACTTCCAGTCCCGAGTGAATCACTATGAAGAGTCGAAATTTCATTTTACGAATTTCACCAAAATTGTTATTGATCCATGATACTGATCACTTACCAAGCCACCAGTATGAATTTGGACGATGATCAAAAAGTCACCTTGTATAGTACCGTCCCTTTACATGTTTCCGCAGCAAGTTTTTTTTTTGCGGTTGTAGAATCCAGGTTCTAATCCTGCCAGTCGAGCATGCGCCAATGAGTGTAGGACAGAAACGAGAAAACTATGGTCCGCGGGCCATCTCCTGCCCGCGAAGCGTTGAAATCCGGCCCGTGTCCATCAAACAAAAATCAAGTGAAGTTTTTGTATTGTTAGAAAGGAGACGGTCAGAATCGGCCTTAACCGCGTACATGAAATAAATTTATATTATAATTTGTGTTAGATTTATTTGTAGCTAGTTTCACTTTTCTAATATTACGGACACAGATATTAAAATAAATAAGTAATGTCGCAGCCGGTCATGAGAGCGAACACCGAACGATACGAAAGCGCGCGCCATCTACCAAGTAGTCCACAAACTACGCTTCCAGCGTGCTTTGATAAGAGTCATGCGTGACGCAATCCGCAGTCCCAGCTTTTTATTTCACGATTCATGCTTTTCTTCTGGATTTTGATAGAGATTACATTACGACTAACATTCGAGCATGACCCTTTTAAATATATCAGAATCATCGTTAAACATTGTTACAACTATGAACGTTTCAAACGCGCTTAAGTTTATTTTCGCAATGCCATATGAAAATAACCTCAAAATAAAAACGATTTATCAAAAAAAGTTATTAAAAGATGGTGTCCGTTTTAAATGGATAGTCAAACCGTGTTATTTTGAATTTGTTCTTTATCACTGACCACAATATATTTGTGTACTCTCTTAAGGCATTTTGCTTATGGGGAACTGACCGTCTCCTTTCGCAGGTAACTTGAAAATATAATTTAATTGCAATTCCTAATTTATTCCTTATTTCAATAGTTATTTTGTAATATTGCGCACTAAATTAGTGTTTCAGAAAATACATCTACTAATATTTTTATTTCAGTAAATAAGCCAATATAGCCAAAAATGCAACAACTGGGCCCGCCATATATTTCGTTAGTAAATATTGGCACGTGAAGGAAAGAATTTCTCCATCCCTGGTGTAGAATAACACTGTGAGGTAAACCTCCATACCCCAAAAAGCGCGTATAATTATGTGTTTGAAGTACGGCGATAAGGGTCACCCACTGGGTATTACGTCTGAATGGGCCAGATTGAATGGGGTGCGGCACATTCGAACGTAAACTGAAATCGACTACGTTCGAATGGGGCGGTCGTAAAAATTTTAAACGGTAATGTCACTTACAGAATACATGAACATTTGGCAATATTATGTTGTATCATTATATCAGTAAGATTTACTCTACACAAATTATATATTTACTTGGTTGAAATCAAAGTCGTACAGAAACATGACAGAAACAGATCTTTATAACCCGGTTTGCACGATCTCAGGTAGCTAGTTTAAAAATGACCCTTTCTTGTCAACCAATCACAAACGAACTGCTTATCTGTGACGTCAGAGGACTAGCAAAAAGCATTTCTTTTTGCGGTCTATTCACTGTAGTTTTTGCAGCAGTCTGCTCGTGTAGTGCGTTGTATTTGTGAATTAAATGAGATAAAACACTTAGCCGTTACTACTTTTAAATATTTATATCATACTATAATTCCCTTGCGGTGTGACTTCATTTTTTAGGTGACTGTACTTAACTATTGATATTATATTGAAATTTTTATGACCCATTCGAAAGTAGTCAATTTCAGTTTACGTTCAAATGTGCCGCGATTCATTCAAACCGCCCCATTCAGACGTAATACCCACCCACTATTACGTTACAACGTTAAAATCGTAGGTGAAAAAAGGGTGTTACGACTGTTGACTGTTTATGTGACAGCTCAAACGGTGAGTGACCTCTGATACTCTCTTTGGAATACAATAAGTTGTGACGATATGCTTAAAAAAACGCCATGACGTCATAAAAATGTCACTAATGCTCTTTACAAATGTACGTGTTTAACCCTTAAATGCAAATGTTGCCAATGGCAACTTACGTTTTTTATAATTTTTTTAAGCGGAAAGGACCTGTATTTTTGTTGCTAGCCACATCCTGCAGGACTGCATACAACGGAATTACGAAACGGAACTAAAAATATAAAATTTAGTTTTTTAGCAAAAGAGGCTGTGAAAAAAAAACCACAATAATGTCACGCTTTTGTTTTTTTAATACTGTGTTAAATTATAATTTATTAAATAAATAAATAAAAACCGTATTAAAAAAACAAAAGCATGACATTATAATAAATAAACCAAGTGATAAACTAAGCGCCAAATAATTATCCTAATTTATGAAGAAAACAAGAATGGAAAAAAAAAATTTTTTTTATAACTTTGAAGAAAATGCAGTGTTTCTATTCTATTAAGTTTTACCCCGAAATAACGAAAAACATTTTATTTTTTACATGTCGTCTGTTTACCACTTTTTCTACGATAATTATACCTATATAACTTTCATTTAAAAAGAAAAAAAATCACGCGTTTAAGGGTTCAAGTAAA
Source organism: Ypsolopha sequella (assembly GCA_934047225.1). Taxonomy (NCBI): domain Eukaryota; kingdom Metazoa; phylum Arthropoda; class Insecta; order Lepidoptera; family Ypsolophidae; genus Ypsolopha; species Ypsolopha sequella. The sequence continues at coordinate 24,081,242 of OW203993.1, forward strand.
TCTAAATGTGCCAAGGATTCGTGGTAGATAATAGTTTGTTTTGAAATTAAGTTGGTCTATGAATGAAAGGACTGCTATTCTGGCATTATTTTTCACTCGAAATATCAATCTTTCGACTTTTGTTCATGGCGTGATAAATACCGTGCCATATAAAGTTGAGTGACTAAACCTTGCGAAATAAAGACTACAAAGTGTAAAAATAAAACACTAGGTTCTTAACCGAGTAAAATCAATACACATTCTTAGAAAAATTGTTTAAAATCACACGAAATCTGCATTCGCAATTTTGCCGCAAGCATCAAAATTGCCGTCCAGTTAAGTTAATAATTTACAATGAAAAACATGAACAATATTTCTCATATAACCCATCTAAGGTCATAATTTCTAACCCGTCGCTCCAATCCTGCAATTATTGACGATTCAATTTATGCTTTTATCAGATCTGCTTAGCTACGTGCTAAATGTACGACGGCTGTATTTTCTGACCGTTGTTTATGCGCGTGTAGTTTAGGGTTAATAGAAATAATGCTAACTAATAAACGGAGCTAATCTGTTGGAGGATCTCGGTCTATCACGTCGTCTTATTATTGAGCTTTACTAAGGCCTTGTACTATCAAGGGAAAATCTGTTGTCCCATAGAATCATATGTTGTGCAGGCTATGCAAAAATGGCACCTACCTAGCACTCCTAGCAGGCTGTCAATGACAGCTCATGCGCAGGGTGAATATAAGTTTCCACTCATATGTTAAAATTTTTAATTAAGGGGGTATATCGTCAAAATTTACACTTTTTGAAGATATTTATCTGCTGTTCAAAAGAAGTCCCAAGTTAAGTAAATTAGTATAACAATTTTGAGACCTTTTTCTTGATTTTGGTCTATCAGAATCGCGATTGGAAGAATTTCACTTTATAGAAATAATGATTAAAGTGAGGTCTAAATTTTCACTTTTTTTGATATTGTGACAAATTGGGATAGCATACAGACTTAAAAAATGTTTATTTAGATGGGTTTTAACAATACCTAAATTACTGGTTATGGAAATTTTCATAGCTATTTTAGTTAATTTTGTATTAATTTAAAACCGACCTTTCGTTAATTTTCTCCGAGTCTATCCCTCTCGCACTGTGGGTCTTTCCGCCTGGAGTAACGGGGATCTTTGCACAGACGATATATCACCTTAAAGAAGGAAAAAAAGAGGCTGCGGAAGTATTATGTTGTTGCACACTTCCTGCGCTAGCCCTAATTCCGGTAAAAAGGATAGTCACTTGTGAGAATAGCTTTCTCTTTAGAATTGGAACTCAAAATAGTTTTAACTCTCTTAAATTCTTTAACTCTCTAATAACCCACATGAAACGCAGCACACGTCATAGCTCGCGCCAAGAGAAGAATAACAACCAAAAAAAAAGTTTAATCTATTTAATTTCCCAAAAACCACAAACAAATTATACAATTTGCCTTAACTTGGTTATTTTACAAGTTTTACATACAGCCTCAGGCTAAGCATGCTCGTTTCGTTTGTACCAAAAACTTACAACAATAAATTTATTGCAATATTAAAACGAGCAAAATAAACTCTATAAATAAAAACATAAGCACACTTCCTCGTACATTAGCTGAACGCAGTCTTAACAAAGAATTTATTATTATCTTGCACGCAGTTTATAATTAATATTACGACCAAACAATATTGGTGCGGGCAGAGGCCATTAAAGGGAAATATTGCTAGGAAATTGGATGGCAACATGCGCGGTCAAAGTGTTCAGATAGCTTTACTTGTTGGTAATACAACAATAATTAATATTTAATTTCTATCAGGTAAAGAAGGCGGGGTTTTGATTGATAAATCGACTCCATAATATAGGCATCATAATCTCGGCTTGGTTCTAGGCATGTCGTGTGACGTTTGTTTAGTGTTCTGTGCTCGTCGGCCTATTTTTTGAGAGAGTTTGCAGTTTGTGTGAATTTTCGTAAAAAATTTAAACCACAAATTTTTAATAGTGAAAAAGTTAGTCAAAGTGAAATTAGTACTATATGTCTCAGTTGTCATTAACACTTAGATTTGTTATACTGGGTGCTTAATTCGTTGGAAATGATCTCTAGTATAACCGAGTATAACTAATATAACTCTTTCGAGGAATAGGTCGAATTACCAAGCATTCTGTATAAGCCCATTTAAATTTAAAAAAAAAGCTTAGAAAGAGCATAATATATAAATAATAAAGATTCGCATTTTGAATAAGTTGTTTTTGACTTGGCCCTTATTCAGTATGTCCCCAATCTTCTGTCATTTACTTACCCTCTATCTACAAGGATCTTATGGCGCGTGGATTGGTTGTGACCGAAATCGGTACTAACGCAGCTACCATAGTCCTTGTTTCACAGCTGCGCCCCCCTGTCACTGTCACCTACGCGGCATCAGATCCTTGTAGCACTGTACGTCAATTTACCAAAATACTACATTTCTCCAAATCCATAAAACTTATTCCTCTGAATGCATGTTGCTGTTAAGGCGATATGCGAAAAAAATACTGGTGTTTATTTTCTGTGTATTTCATGCAATACACGGAAAATTAAAACCAGTTTCTGCTATATGGATCTTGACTATATAATCTAGGAAATTGGAAAACATATTTGGATAAATTTTCCTGGATAGAAATAATTGTTGAAATGAGGTCTTCAAACACACTTTTTCTCCTCGTTTTACGAATAGGAACCATATACAGAACTCAAACATACTTTATTAGGTGTGTTTCAACAATTTCTAGTTATTCTCTAATTTAACATTTGAAATTTTGCTAGCTATTTTAGTTTTTTTATAAAAATTATAAAACTAACATTTTTCGCTTTCGCCCTGAATCCGCCCCTCTGGCACTGCGCGATTTTTTGCTTGGAGTGACAGTGACAAAAATAAAATTCGCATAGCCTCTTAATTCAGTTTCTTGTCTATAGTTGTAGTTCCCATTACAGCCTGACTAATGATGAAAGCCCATTATGGATACCAGACACGAAATAACAGAGTTAGTTAATGCGCGTTACTAAAGAGCTGAATCTGTAAGCAGAGTTCCAAGGTTCTAGATGATGTCTGTCTGTTGGAGCTGTCAATATATCTCTGCTACTTTGCAACTGTTGTAGCGGCTGTAGCGGCTGAGTGGTGAATCTTTGTGGATTTTATCAAGCATTGCACTGTGGGTCTACCGCGTAATTCTCATTTTCATCAACATCAACTTGAGATTGAAATTTGACGTACGTGCGACGACGCCCGCCTAACATGTCATCTCTTTTGCACGCGTTGAATTTCGCATGCATTTGCTTGAAGTTGATACAAATGAGAATTACGCGGTAGAGCCCCTGGACGATATGTAAGTTATTAGGTACGAATTCGCTAATAACAAGGTATACAAGGCAAGTGGTCGAGCTGATGCCGGGCTGAAATGTGGAGGTACCACCATCTTACTTGGAGACCCCCTCGAAGTTATTCGGGGGAGAGTAAGAAAACAGCTCTAAGGCAAAAAACCAGGAGGCCCACCATGCTTGGGATCAATGGATGGCGGTATATAGATCCCTAATAGCCGGGCCTTATATGGAACAGACTGGTGACGGGCAGCGGCGTCACTGATGCGAGGGTTCCGGCACCGCGCTCACCAACCCGCCTGCCCAGCGTGTGTGAGTATGGACAATTCTTCCAAGATGACCGCCGGGAGTGGAAAAGTCCTGGAAGGGCTTATGTCCAGCAGTGGACGAACTAGGCTGATGGATGGATGAATGGATGAAGGTAGTATTTTACTATTTTATCGCAAAATTTGTTTCAGTATTTAAGTTGTTTAAATTAAGGGTGTTTCTTTCGCCGTTGCCCTGTGTGTAAGTTTCTTTATGTTTCATTCAGATTGTAGTGCAATAAAGACAATTCATTAATTTAATTAATTAATTATTTAATAAATTATTTATTATTTCTACATTTAAATGAGGTGAATAACATTTAGAGTTTCCGAAGCGATGCATATATTATTAATTTTTATTATCTCTGTTACAAAACTCACAAAGTTCTACACAATAATACTAGATGGCTTATTTAGAATTTCAAAAATAAACAAAAATTTTGTAGTAAAAAATTAAACTCGAGAGCAGGGGAAAAATTTTAAGCGCTACAAAGATCTGAAGCAGAACGCGCGGAGTGGCGCACGCGCAGTCATCTTTTATTTAATATCGAGCCATCGCATGTGGGAACAAAATACACACAAGAACACAACGCAACTTGGTCTATAATTTTGTTTCTAGAGATAAATTATTCACAAATAGAACTGGGCTGGTCAAATTGCTTTTATGCAACCGTAGATGGTTAAGTCGTCAGTAAGTGCATGACCAAATGACGAATGTCGACGGCAGACCGACCAAAATGAGGATGACATACTCTTGCCATCTTTTTATCTGGACTGGGTAGGGATATGGTTAAACCTTTGCCCAAACCAGAAATGTCAAAAAAGATGTCAATGTCAATGTTTCGTTATCAGTTTTAATTCTGCATATACGGACCCCGAGGCTTCATTTGAAACCTTAAAAAAAGTTTTATTCAAGAAATAATTCCAGCTCTTATTAACTTGACATAAGGTATAGTCGGCCACTTGCTATGGTATACATTTTTGTACCATTATCACCTTTACGTAAACGCAATAAGATCTGCCAATTCCATGACCTGCTGCTCACTGTACAAGTACCTACGTGAGAAATTATTCGCTATGAATTATATATGGGATTGTACGACGTAAGGAATTGTATGATGCATGGGGTTGTATGGTCCAGTCAGAGATCTGATTGTTGAATTGGAGAAATGGGTAGTTTGTAAATAATGCATTCGATGATACCAACTTTATTACAAAGGTAAAACCGTTATTCGAATGGCCTCGTGTTGAATACCCGGCTTTTTTTATTATTAATTTTTCATGTTAGTTGTAGCTTTATTTGGATATCATTTTATATCTACTTGATTAGTCAAAGAAACAAATACAATCAGAAAATATATATCTCATTTTCATACCAAAAAAACACCTTTTATAGTGAGATATTTCTTACTTTTCTGAATTAGTTCATATTGGCTCTGTAGCAGCGTGCGGCCGTGTGATCAGGGGCTCTACCGCGTAATTCTCATTTGTATCAACTTCAAGCAAATGCATGCGAAATTCAACGCGTGCAAAAGAGATCGCATGTTAGGCGGGCGTCGTCGCACGCACGTCAAATTTCAATCGCAAGTTGATGTTGATGAAAATGAGAATTACGCGGTAGACCCACAGTTACGGATCACGCAAAAGCAACGCTTGGCATGGTCAAGTATTTGGATGGGTGACCACTAGGGATTATGATTTCTCGAGGTTTTTTATTTCTCGGGTCTCGAGAATTCTCGACCTCGATTTCTCGGGTTGTCCCGGGAAACCGAGAAATTTGTATTTACTACTTTATTTTAGTTTAATAAATAAAAATGCCGGTAATGTACATTTTTTTTACTAAAAAGAACAAAAATCAACCAAGTCTCTCAAATTACTTCAATAAAAACAGATATTTTTGAAACAGAAATTGTTAAAAAAACATTACTTACATTATTAAAAACAGTTATTTTTAATCAATAAAATATTATAATAAATAAAATAATAATTAAACCTTCTGTCTCAAACAAATAATTAAAAATCTCTAAAAATAATCCACATAACTTCTTTATTTATTTTATTTATGTATTGTATTTTAGTGACCACATTTCCCGCCATTGAAAAGACTCGTTCATTTTCAGTTGAAATCGGCTTGCCTGAAAGTAATGCTTTGTATAAGGTTTCCAAATTTGGGGACCTTTTGCCAGATTTTTCAAATAGTAAAAACTCTTTTTTTACGATTGATTTTGAGAGCGCTACGGCGGCTGACTCTTCATTGCTCAAAATACCTTTGATAGCATTCTCTAACTGAGTTTCAAAAATGTCGGGTTCTGATTGGCTTACGCTCACTTGGACGACTTCTGACGACGTTGTGACGGTTCTAAAGACCATTAAATACGTCTTCAGCATATCCAATCAAAAATGTTTTGCTGTTACCAATAAAATAATTACTTTTTTTGTGCATGAAATTTTCGGGGCTGTGTAAATAGTTCAGCAGCGATATTAAAGATGTATTACGGTAATCTGTTATTTTCAGTTTAAGTGAATTAACTAATTTGAGAGCCAAAGGATCGTTCATACTCTCCAATTTTTTCAGCAACACATCGATTATAGCCTCTGCCGTTAGCAAATTGGCATCTTGTCTACTTAATGCTTCCACTGCAAGTTTTGTTGGCGTCAATATCGTTTGCAGTTTTTGTAGCACAGCAATATTGTCCTCTTTCCATAGGTTTGAGCTATCTAAATCAATCAAAGCTTTTTTAATGGCATTTTCTTCATTTCAAGAAACGCTCAATCATCGTTAACATGGAATTCTACCTAGTTCTACACCAAACTCGGCTTTTACATGCTTTTGCAGTGTTATATTTTTTAAAGAACTCTTGTCAGTATCAAATCAAATGACACCGACAGCCACCTGCCGCCCTGTCAAAGGATGCCGCCATCGCGCGGCAAAAGACAAAGAGTCAAAGGGCAAAATTGCCGATATCTAGGTATTTTTATAGCTTTATTGTAAAATCGTAATGTCTCGCTGTCTCGACTTTTCTCGAGCTGAATTTCTCGAGATCGAGAAAAGTCAATTCCCTGGAAATCCCGGGACGAGAATTCCCGGGTCAAAACTCTAGTGACCACTAGTGGCATTTATCTACATGGGTCCCTCACCGTGCCTTGGAAAGAAAGGCGTTAAGGCGATACCAAAAAAAAAATGGAGTTTTTTCGAATCCATTTACTTTTTATTTTTTTCATTTTTGTGTAAATGTTTATTGAGTATTTGATTAAGATTCTCACTGAAGGAAAACGCGATTGGATGAAATTTTCTCGATAGAATTTAATTCTAAATTGTTTTATTTTTTCCTGTAATTCTGAAATCCTAACTAGTTTCATTGTGAAATTGCATTCAAAATGTGGATATTATGTATTTGTAAAGTCTCCTTGAAAATCTTTACAACAAAATAGCTTAGTAAATTTTATATTAATAAAAAACCGACTTTTTGCTACTTTTCCACGAATCCGCCCCACTCGCACTGAGGGTTTTTTCGCATATGGAGTAACAGGGACACTTAAACTTTTACATATCGCCTTAAGCCATGTTCAAAGGCCTGTTGGTTGGCTAGTAGAATTTCACACACTTTTAAGCGTTACACCAACAATTAAATAAACACAATTACCAATTATCCCACAAACCAATAAAAAAACCCTTACCAATTATCCGACAAACCAATAAAAACGTCGGGCTACCCGACTGTGACTCATTTATTCCACAAATTCTTGTCACACCAATCTGGGCAGCCATCATTATATTCATTATTTTGCATTCATTTCGCGTCGGCCAATCAGAGGAGAGATTGTTGACGCCTCGCTGTGACGGACCAATGACATGGCGTCATTTGAAAAACAATAGGCTATAAAAAGTGCGTCACGCTCATCTGCGCACGAGTTCATGATGAAACTGTGATAATAATATGACGTCACTTGAAAAGTTTACATAGGCTTATGTAATATAGATAGATCTTCACGACATTAATTCCCGAGGGAGTGTCAGAGGTTTTCCAAAGTGTGGACTGTAATGACTGTGCTAAGTCTTTTGAGGTCTGCAGTGGAAGTCAGAAACTACTGAACCGTTTCAACTTAGATACATAAAAACTCATAACTAGACTTTTTTTTCTGTAGCTGCATGCAGAATTCAAATTTGAATCCCAAGAAAAACATATCTAAAAAGATAAAAAAAAATACCTTTCAGACGATTATGACCACATTAACAAGTTTTAGAGAGGGCTTTAAAAACGCGAGAGAAATGAATATAATACGAGTAATAAAATAATTGTCTAATATTCTTTTATCTTTATCTAATTATCTGATTATCTTTAACTTCAAAATCTATCGCTACATCTTACATACATATATAAGGTCCTTACAATAGCGTTTTGTATGGAGAATTTGAAGGAAACTCAATTTGCATTTTTTTAGGAATGACAAAACCAAATTTTATAATTTGTTTTGTGTATAAATGAAACAACATTAACTTAACAGCAATATTAATTAAACTTATAAAAAGTGTCACCTTTAAAAAAATATTACGAATTTCATCATGGATGGCATTTAGAACGAGCTATTTTTTAAGACTTTTTAATTTTAGTTATTCAATATATATATAACCTTGAAACCTACTTTCAAACAAAAAACAAATAATAAAAATAGCTATAGAATTGCAGGAATTATTAACTCATAAATCTGTAAGAAAATTTCGCCAATTTCATAGGTGAAGATCTTAAACCAGGTAAAGACCTATTATAACACTAAATAAAAAACCAAAAGAAAAACTAAGTAACTTAAAAATATCTATAATAAAGAGTTAGAATAAAATTAAGAGTGTATGAAAATAGAACTTAGAATTAAACTACACGAGTTTTCAACTCAATCTGCATTTTCCAACCAAATAATAGCTATAAAATTAACGAATGCTGTAAATAAAGCCTGGGGCAGGTGACAATGGCATTTTCCCAGCAGGTTCTCCATGTACAGGGATTCCAACACCTAAGGATTCCTAATTAGGGTCCGTACAACACTACACAACCTCCTAGCGCCTAGCCGTGAACAAAATAGGGTTGACTACAGAAAACTACACAATATAGGTAATAACAAATTGTATAAAGTTTTTATCTATCTATCTCTCTAACAACGTATAGTTACTGGAACCACAATTTTATCGACCCTACTGAACAACCAATTTAAAAATATATAAGCGCGTAAAAATATAAGCTCGTAAAAATATAAGCTCGTAAAAATATAAGCTCGTAAAAATATAAGCTCGTAAAAATATAAGCTCGCAAAAATATGAGCTGGTAAGAATATAAGGTGACATTCATTTATGCCGCCAAATTCATACTGGAGGCTTGGTAAAAAGTTAACAAATCAATAACACTTTTTGATAATTTCACAAAATGAAATGTTGACCTCCCATAGTGATTGATACCGAGCTTGCGTTCGTAGGGAACACGAAAAATAGTAGTTTATGGTACAAGGGCGCAAAGGAATAAATTACGAGGACGATTTAAAACACGAGCGTAGCGAGTGTTTTAAACGTAACCGAGTAATTTATTGCTCTTACGCCCGTGTATCATACTACGTTTTTCAATGCATAGTGTGAGGAAATAAAACAAATATAATTTTGTGAACTTTAAATTGTAATTGGCTCAAAAGGACTGTATCCAGAGCCATTAAACAGTGGAAAAAAAGTATGACATTTATGGTACACAAGAAAGGCTGCAGGTTAGCCAACCATTGAAAAAAAAATAAAGCCCTAGGGCAAACTAATCGACTTTCTGTTTGGTTTTGATGCATAAAAAGTGGGCCTTTACGAGCACATGCATTGAAATAGTAGTTTATGCCACAAGGGCGCAAAGGAATAAATTAAGAGGACGATTTAAAACACGAGCGTAGCGAGTGTTTTAAACGTAACCGAGTAATTTATTGCTTTTACGCCCGCGTATCATACTACGTTTTTCAATGCATAGTGTGAGGAAATAAAACAAATGTAATTTTGTGAACTTTAAATTGTAATTGGCTCAAAAGGACTAGGTATCCAGAGCCGTAAAACAGTGGAAAAAAAGTATGACATTTATGGTACACAGGAAAGGCTGCAGGTTAGCCAACCATTGTAAATAGATAAAAAAATAATAATAATAATAAAGCCCTAGGGCAAAATAATCGACTTTCTGTTCGGTTTTGATGCATAAAAAGTGGGCCTTTACGAGCACATGCATTGAAAAAATATTTACGAACTTCACTGAAAAGGTCATCAAACCGAGTTCTGGGTACGAATTTGACTACATAAATTAATTTTACAGAAACTATGATAGAAATAAATTTCTATGTTTGAACACTTGGCGATTTATCCATCGCAAGGAGATATAAATTAATATTATAACATTGCAGTATAGAAACGCAGAATGAAAAGTAAATCTGGATGTGAGGAGCTCTGAACCGGGATTCGAACCCGGGACCTCTCGCTTACCGGGCGATTGCTCTACTCATTAATGTCAATTAATTTTTTTTACCTTGTATAAGCTCGTAAAAGATAAGCTTGCAAAAAAAAAGACAGCGTAAGGATAGATTTTATTAGCGAGATTTTTGAATAAGCGTCGATGATTTTGGGGATGTTAAGTCATGACAAATGATCGGAATCTGGGTGCGATTTAAGGCGTTATCTACACAAAAAAGAAAAACCCGGGATTCCGAGAACCTTATAAATGACCGTTATAAACCCCCCCTGGGACTGGCACTGCGTAAACATCACAAACATTTATAAAAACCACCAAAAATCTAAATTAAGGCGCTACGGAAAAAAAATCGACACTTTTAGAACTTGCATAATTATCTACTTCAGTAAATAATGTATTATTTTAATAAAATAAAATATTATTTTTAGAATCTTTTTCTAGGGATCTGCTAAACAGAAACACGATTGGAGAAATTCGGCTCGATAAAATATTTATTAAAATGAGGTCCTTTTCAACGAAGTTCCTAGATATCGTTAAAACCCATGTAACAAAATATAATTGCAGTCCATATGTCGTTCTTAATTGTCAAACCAGGAGAATTAGTGCTGAAAAAGACCTCACTTCAATAAATATTTCTATCGAGCCGAATTTCTCCAATCGCGTTTCTGTTTTAACAGATCCCTGGAAAAAGAATTCAAATATATATTTTTCTTTTTTTTTCAAAATAATACATTTTTTACTGAAGTAGATATGCACGTTCTTAAAGTGTCGAGTTTTTTTTTTCGTAGCGCCACACACAGTATGCGTTCTGGCCAGTGGCGTGCACAGAACTTTTTTCCGGAAAAGCAATCAGAAGGTCAAGACCGACAATAAAAAAAATATGAAAAAATTAAAATATCACTTTGAAAAAAAAAAGTTTGTATGAAAATGTCCACTCTAGGGTAGGCAGTGCCTACCCTGGCGTCATACAAACTTTTTTTTTTCAAATTGTTATTTAAATTTTTTCATATTTTTTTTATTGTCGTACTTGACTTTCTGATTGCTTTTCCGGAAAAAAGTTCTGTGCACGCCACTGGTTCTGGCAACCCTGTAGCAGTTCTCAGTTGGCAAGGCGTTGCGTGTAATTAGAGATTGTATACATTAGCGAATACAAATAAAGCACAATGCCAGCGAGCGGACCCCGGCGCGAACATTAGTCTTGCTGGGGTCATCCCGTTGTAGGTGCGGGCCGGTGGTGCGGCACGATTACACAGGCTTAAACAAGGTGTCAAGATGATAACCTTTTTCCTTTAAACAGGATGTTCGACCCATTAACATGAACAAATTTTACTATGGGGCCACCCTGAAACTATTTTTATCTTTTGATCTGTTTTGTGTATTGTCCTTACGAACAATTTTTACTATAGTTAGAGCTAACCTCTAAATCACGAAAAAAACATCAGCTGTTCCATACAAAAGTTACGTAGCTACCGCACCAAAATGTGTGAAATAACAATTATTTTTTCACGATTTTTTAATTTTGCCTATGTCCAGCAGTGGACGAATACGGGCTGATAGATGGAGATGGGTTAATATATCGTCACGACATGAATCCCTCAGGGGGTGTCAGAGTTGTTCCTTTTGTGAACTGTGAAATGTAAGTCACAGTCCACACTCGGTACACCTGCGTTTCACCGACGATTATTACGTCGAACGTGATGGGTGATGAGCCCTATCGCCGTTCTTCGGGCACAAATACACACTTTTTAGGCCATCCAGGTTCCCTCACGACGTTTTCCTTCACCGTTCAGTATTAGGTAACACAAATACTATGCACTTAATTGCGAAAAACTAATTGGTGCATGCCTAACCGGGGTTCGAACTTGGGTCTCAAGATTGAGAGGCCAGCGTTCTACCGCCGCCGCCACTAACTTGAAAACAGATTAATTTATCTTGACGGGACTCGTATCATCTGTAACATTCTAAAACAACATTTTTATTTTATTCAAAGTAGTAGGATCCGCATACTGACAGTTAGTTAAGCATCGGTTAAGCTGACCTGTAGAACCGGCCCCTCATCGCCCCTAACAGTGGCATGGCGCAGTCTAATTAACATAAACACAAACCTTCCACAGTTATTTATAACTGGATCCTTTATTTATTTGTTTCATCCACTATAAACACTTGGTTCACTTCACCTGCTTACTCCGATTTTTTATCGGAAGAAAAAAATTTCAAGTGCTCCAAATTGTAGTATTCTGAAATCAAAGATATTTTATTAACTCGTTTACTCAAGTCGTTGACTCGTTCAACAAATGGAATGACGTCTTATGTAGGTTTGCTTTAATTAAGACCTAAGTTGACCTAATATAATGAATAAATATAATTTTAGCTATATTAGCTTTTTATTTGTAGTTTTAAGCAATTATATGATAATAATTAAAAAAAAAATAATAAACTTTATATTTTTTCGATATATTTCGGCCTCATCAGTGAGGCCGTCATCAGTCGAGTGGTTGACAGGTAAAAATGATAAAAAAATATATATGAAAACAAGTTGGTACAGTCTGAAAAGGTTATGATAGGAACTATTAACATAAAAAAAAAAATGATATAATATAATGAGTAGTATAAAAGATAGACAATAGGCAAGCAAATCTTAAACCAATATTTAGGCAATAAATAAAGCTGTTTGCTCTGAAATTCGACCTATTCCTTGAAAAGGGTTATATTATACGAGATAATTTTCAACAAATAATGCCTATCAACTAGCGGTCGATAATGATAATTTTTTTTCAAATAAAACACGTCGATATTTCAAAAATTACAAAGTAAAAATGTTTTAGTTTCCACTTAAGACCTTTTACTTCTCAGATTATGGGAATTCCGGGCATGTGTGTTTTTTATAAATGATCACTCATTTATCATTAATCGGAAGAATAACAAATAAGTGCCGAGAGAGGAATCATTATTTTTGAATAATTTGTTTATCGTTACCAGTCTGAAAGTTTGAAAAATATCTAAAAAACCTTCGTAACTCGGAGACCATTTATTTTCGACCCCTAGTTGATAGGGCTTAATCTGTTGGAAATGATCTCTAGTACAACTCCTTTCAGGAATAGGTCGAATTTCAGAATTAAAAAATTGTGACGTAAAAAACGTTTCTTCTTATCCCCCTTTTCCAAAAGATTTTTCTGGACAACTAGAAAATGTTTTCCTTAGTGGAATATCTATCGGACATTAAATATGAAAACATAATTTGCTTAGTAATACCATAGACTAATAAATACAATATTGTATTTATTAGTCTATGGTGAAACGTAACTATTACCTACTAAGTGCTACTAAGAAATGGCATGTATTTAACGCGGCGACAAATTAATCTGAATTAGGGATTAAAAAAAATTAAAGCCGGTAGCAAAAATAATAGGTTGGCAGCTATATTGAAGGATAATTTTAAGTAGAAAGTAGCAGCTTTATAATCAGGTTATAGGCTTTGTTTTAACTTAAACTGGCATTGGTTTTTTGTTTATTGAATTTATTATTAAGCGAACATTTGACGACGGATAAAAAGTAGAAAACAGGCTTTCTTAAATTATACAATGAGGTTGTATATAAAGTTAACTGAGATGTGAAGAAAATATGACCATGGTCATGAAAAACATACTTTGTGCGACATTTTTAGAGCTCTGAATAAAACAAATAGTGACATGCAAAAAAAATAGTTTGTCTATAGTTTTATTTCTTGACTTTTCTTTTTCTTACAATATCGAAACAGTAAAAGGCATAAAAGTAGAATAATTGGAAGGACTCTTATATACGTATATGTACCTATGTATAAGTTTAGGGGGGGCGATAGGGGGGGAGGGGGGTATAAGCCCCCCCTAAGGGGGGGGTACCGGAAATCAATAGTTTCCTAACTTTAAAGACCCAATATGACTTCTGCAATTGCTTCGGCGTTGCGGAAAGTGCAGCCCCTTCGCCCTTGCGTAACAAAGCACAGTCACCCATGCTTACCTTCGCAGCTTCGGCTTGTTGGTCGCCTTCGGCGACCAGCCTCAGCCGCTACGGCTCGCTCGGGTGCCTATGCCTTGTTACAGCAGGCGAGGGCTGCCCTTCCTCCACGCCTACGGCTTTTTATATACACTCTAGGGGTAGTACCCACAAGACTGTATAGAGTCGGAGTGCTCTGATTCGGTTTTGGAACTTATTCAACCTATTTGCTTCTATGCAACGAGCGCGCTTGTCGCCGTTTTCATTCAATTATGATTCTACAAACAAAAATTCTGAAATCCTAATACTTAATTATAGTACCCGTTTTAATTTTTACAGCTGCTTGCAAATCGCAGCCCGAATGTGTATTTTTATATGCAAGCCTATAGTTGCCTATAATAGAATGTTTGCTATCCCACTGTTAAAATTAGTCGCCATGTCATTATTTATAGTACTTCGCCTATGATTTTATTGGCCCTGTTTAATATGTTTGCTACCTTAAAGTAGCAGCCATTATTTAGTTTTTATAAATCCCCGCATTATAAAGCTCATCTAATATAATTATTGCTAAAATATTTAATTGCTGCCAAGTTATTTTTTAGAAACAAAATAGTTAGTCGCCCTTTAAGTTGTTAGTCGCTTCGAAAATAATTTGCCCTAAGAAATTAATTAGCCGTAACTAGAAATTCTTTATTCTTTAATGTACACAGAAAAGCAGTTAAAACATATAATACATTAAAATATATGTACACAGGCGAGCTTATCTCTAAAGAGAGATTTCTTCCAGCAAACCTAAGCGGGAAAGGGAAATTTTATTTAAATATAATATAGAAACTACAGGGTATTCATCCCCGTTACTGGTTTACCTACGGTTTTGTATCACCTCTTGGGCATTTAAGACTGCAAAAACTTTCCTCCACGGTGTCAAGGTTAACGCCAACTTCTGCATCTGATTCTATGACAGCTTGGCTTCA
This sequence comes from Ypsolopha sequella, assembly GCA_934047225.1. NCBI lineage: Eukaryota > Metazoa > Arthropoda > Insecta > Lepidoptera > Ypsolophidae > Ypsolopha > Ypsolopha sequella. The sequence goes on from OW203993.1 coordinate 24,096,321, forward strand.
GCAGAGCCTTGTCAATGCACAACGTCAGGTGTTGAATGGTCTTCCATGTCTTCTGCTACCCATTGACCACGGTTCCGTGGCTTTCTTTGCTTAGTTAGTCCTCGTGTTTGTGTCCGATTCATTTTCACTTCCTTTTTTTTACTTTTTGGTTACGGTTACCCACCCTAAACGACATCCTTAAGGCTTGAATAAGCGTGGATTTGGTAAAATTGCGTATGTTTAGCTCGATTTGTAGGCCAAACTGGCTACTCGAAAATTCTGGGAAATATATATGTACTTAATCATGTTTGTCTGACGAATTAAGCCTTTATAGATAATCGAAATTTTATATCTTTATTCAAATAAATATATATCTGTAGGTACCTAATTTCATTCTGTTCATTCAATTCGCTCGGACACGGAATATGCGTTTGAAATGAATCTTTCATACAATAAAAGATCTCATTATTATCTACAAAAAAGCCTTACTACTTAATTTCTGTATGTCCTAATGGAGCCAAGATTTCAAAATAACTGAAATTTTGCGTGCGCGTCATCTGATTAGAGCAGGATAGAGAGTTAAAAACCAAACGCGTTAAAGCGGGACCGAATTTCAGCATAGTGCAGCCCCTTAATCCGCGCCTGACACAATCCGTTATAGAGAAGCTATCGTATCTGCTTTTTCCACTGTCTATAAGTCCGCGGCAACGCGAATGGGGTTGTTTGGCAGTTTGTTTTAGTTGGGGAATTGTCATCGCGGGTTTTTCCGCTGTTTCTACGTTCGCGCCAACAACGCCAATAGAGTTGTTTGGCAGTTTTTTTTTTGTTGGAGAATTAACCTCGGGGGTATATACTTACGTGAAATTTTCGATGAGGTCACATTTTGCTAATATTGTTGGAAGAGTTGTTTATTAATTTTTGTGTATTTATTTACCCATATTATTGTTTATGTAATAAAACTATTAGACATAGATTATTTAATTAAATTACATTAAAACCAACCTCTTATAAGCGTATGTGATGTATACCTACATTACATAAATAAAATATATACAATATATATACCTATATATATAAATCATATAAAATATAAATAAATCATAGATTTTTTACCGTAACTGACTATTAAAGTTTTAAGCTGAAGGTTATACAGGTATAGGTATAGTACCTTCTTGTTCTTCTTCTTCTTCTAAATTATTTATTGTACAAAACACAGTTTATGTACAACTTAATGCTAGAAGCATTTTCTCCTAGTCGGGTTCGACAGAAAGTAAAAGAAAGTTACAGAGGCAAGTGCGCAAAAAGGCTTTAAAATTTTAAATTTTAAACTAGAGATAAAACATAAAAAATACATTTATGTACCTGTTGGTCATACAACGTGTTACAGAAAGGTATAGTGTAAAAGGTAAAAGGTGTAGTGATATCAGAAGAACTCAGTTCAGATTCAGATTTCAGACAATAGTATAGAACAAGGCTGGCCAATAGATTTTCCAGGTGAGCAAAATTTCTTATGCCTTAGCGGGCCACGAACGTGGCCCACGTGCCTGGGTTTGGCCAGCCTTGGTATAGAACATCGTTTACTAAGTGACCAATTTGAACTATAAAGAAAAAAAAGTTTATATTTCCAAATTTAAAAAAACTGTTAAATAATTGGAAACTTAAATAGGTGACATAAAAAATACAAAATTAAGAATAATAACTTAAAATAAAGACTAACTACAAAGAAAGAAAAATAAGAAACAGCCTAAATTCAGTAAAAAGTATTACCTAGATCGCTGCCGTAGGGGGGTCCCGAGCAGCTGGTGATGATACCGCGTTGGATTGCGAGGCTAATCCGCTGTGCCGAGGTAGGCAGCAGCCCGGCAATCACCACAAGCGTCGATTAGGCTCAAGAATATTTCTTCTAATAATCGTCGCGCATCTGGTCTCCATGCCCTAAAAGCTTCCCTGCCAAAAGGCGCAAAAATGCAGCCATCTCCTAAAGCTGCATTTTGAGACTCTTCGAGACCTCCGCTACAACAGCCGCCGCGCCAGCCTTACTGGGGGTCGAGACCAGAGTAATCCAAAAACGCAATAAGCCAATGGCCACCCGTTCTTTCATCCTAAAAGAGTTATACCATCAGGCCTCCTGCCGTCGTCACGTGTCAGACCTTGGGGTTCAAGTATAGCTGGCACTTTGATGCTGGCAAGAGCTGTCGTGGCTGTCACTGCGCTGGCATGAAAGGCTATGTGACCAAGCCGGTCGACGCTTTAAACGTATATAAACAAGTGGTTTTATAAAATAGTGCAATATTTCAGTGCTAGCCGAAATTTACCTGATTTTTTGCACTTTGAGGGCTGGCTTTGTAGTTGAAGTTATTTTATACCATTCCCTGAATGAGCTTTTCAAATGTGACTACACCTTTATGTTACACCTTGTATAGGCTGAAATAACTCAACCTTATTTACACAGTTGACTGTTGGCACTTGGCGAAATAGATAGATTTACGCCCTACTGATAATAATACATCAGCAAACAGTAGCGTAGAATAAGAGCCAAATTGCCACTAAATTGTCTCAGATTTTATCTCCTAAGATAAAAGGCTTTCGGAATATCGCCTGACAGTGCGACTTTGTAGTGCTAAATACCTTTTTGTCAATAAAATTATTTACCGACTCTTATTTACTGGTAATACGGAGGATTTTTGAATAGCAATGCGTATAAAAGTCGTAGTGAGTTGTAAATAGCTAGATAGCGCTGTGACAGCTGACAGTGGGGTAAAGGATGATATTTAAAAAAAGATAAAACAAACTTTACAATGCTGTATTGAGATGAAAGCAACACTCTAAGTTTCTACTGTAGTCTAGTTCGTTACTCGAAATTGCTTATATGAATTTCATTTTAAGAGGTTTATTTCACTAAGCTATAAGTTACAAGTATTATGTAGTATACAGGTTGTATTATTTACGTGCTCAGACAATTAAACTACATACCCTACTGAACTACTTCCAAAGAATAGTAATTGTTCACCGAGGGAAGAAAGGGGAAGATTACCAACGAGGGTGTAGTTTGAGGCCTGAGGCGAAGCCAAGGGCCTCAATACACACGAGTTGGGAATCGCACTTTCTCCCGAGTGATACATAGTGCTTTATACGACACCTGCGAGGAAATAGTATAATTTTACTTTTAATCAAGATACAATAAAAGAAACCGACTGACTCGCGTGCGATTGTCTCTTTTTATTTCCTTCTTATTTTTTATTATGTACAGGAAAAGCAAGTGGCCAGTATCATTTTTCGAGTTTTATGTACGAGTTCGCAAAATAACACTGGCCACTTGGCTACTTGCTCATTCTTTATGTTATTAAAAAAAAAAACAGCACGTTAACAATGGATTTGCATATACTTTTTCTGCCCGCTCAAGCACGTTAACAATGAATTTTCATACACTTTTTCCGCCCGCATATTTGTATGACAGTAATGACGTATTTTCTGCATCGTTTTCAAAAAAGTAAGCAGGTCCTTTCCGAGCAGGTGTAGTATAAAATATATTAAACAAAGCGAAAAAAATTGTTATTTGTGTTACTAGGGGCCCAAGTATTATTCTTCGAAGGCGTTATTTTGAATTCAGAGCGAAACGCAAGAGATTCTATAGTAGAATCCTGAGCGTAGCAAGAAATTCAATATACGCCGCCCGAGAACAAAATATTACTTGGGCCCAAGTGTTACACACTATTTTTCATCACTATTAAGGCCTAAAAATAAATTTGAAGGCCTAAATATAACACTGGATAGGCACAATAAAGTCAAAAATAAATTTAAAGTTTCACGTCTTATTTTTTGTTGTTATACCTATTTGACAAAAAAAAATAAGTCATCGAAAGTTTCATATGATTTTTGCAAAAATTCTCTTACTCATTCCGAATAGCTGAAGCGATTTTAATGATTATTTCACCAAATTATAGACAATTTATCCATCCATCCATCAGCCCAGTTCGTCTACTGCTGGACATATACCTAAGCCTTTCCAGGACTTTGCTACTCCCGGCGATCATCCTGGAAGAATTGCCCATACTCCCACATGCTGGGCAGGCGGGTTGGTGAGCGCGGTGCCGGAACCCTCGCACCAGTGACGCCGCTGCAAGTCACCAGTCTGTTCCATATAAGGCCCGGCTATTAGGGATGGATATACCGCCATCCATCGGTCCCAGGCATGGTGGGCCTCCTGGTTTTTTGCCTGTGAGCTGTCCTCTTACTCTCCCCCGAATAACTTCAAGGGGGTCTCCAAGGTGGTAGAGCTGATGCCGGGCTCGACTGTGGAGGTACCACCATCTTACTTGGAGACAATTTATAGATTTCCAAAATGGTTGTTTTAAATTGTTTTTCCCTCCATCGCGTCCTAGTGGAAAGTATTATTTTCTCCTATTTTGCGCTATCCGGATACGCAGCGATCGTCCGATGCAATGCGCGCTGATATGAAAGTTATTTCATTATAAGTAGTTTTTGACATTTGTACCTACACAGGTCAATTCAAGGTCGTTGGCGGATGCATGTCTCTTAAGTGACATTAGAATAAAATCTATATATATTTCACTAAAGTGGGTATTAAATGGTAAGTTAAAATTATAATAGTGGTAGGCATTCGTCCCCAAGGTAATCTTGTTCGTTAGAACAATGTCCAACAATAATAAATACTCTGCCATGACTATGTTGTTTTCTAAACAAAACAAACCAGATTCTAAGTTCATACAAACAGCTCGACCGAACATAGAACTCAGACTACATAATATAACAACTACGTACGTATAATAGTAGTTTATGCTACTAGGGCGAAAAGGAATAAATTACGAGGACGATTTAAAACACGAGAGTAGAGAGTGTTTTAAACGTAACCGAGTAATTTATTGCTCTTACGCCCGTGTATCATACTACGTTTTTCAATGCATAGTGTGAGGAAATAAAACAAATGTAATCTTGTGAACTTTAAATTATAATTGGCTCAAAAGGACTGTATCCAAAGCCGTTAAACAGTGGAAAAAAAAGTATAACATTTATGGTTCACAGGAAAGGCTGCAGGTTAGCCAACCATTGTGAATAAATAAAAAAATATATAATAATAAAGCCTTAGGGCAAAATAATCGACTTTCTGTTCGGTTTTGATGCATAAAAAGTGGGCCTTTACGAGCACTTGCATTAAAAAATGCAAGTGCATTGAAAAATAATTATATAAAATTAACTTATATTTTTATTCATTATCTTGTTGATTAATTTGTATATATTTAAGGGAAAACGTAGATAACACGATATATTTGTTCAGGGGCTAAAAAACCGGCTATCGTCTTCACTTTAGGTTAAGGTTAAACGTTAGTCGTTTAGCAAAAAGTGCATAACTTAACTTTGTATTTCTTGTTGAGAAGTTTATAATTGAAAAACATTTTTGTATGAGGTAATTAACACCAATAGTTTAGTATGAGTGAGGTTTATAAAGCACGAGTTTGTGATTTAATGCATTAGTCATGATCTGGTCGTAACCAACTTAAAATGCTGTTTTAACTTTGTTTGGACCAGATCATGACTAATTGTGCATTAAATTTCAAACTCATACTTTTTAAACCTCATTAATACAGAATGTTTGGTATTAATTGCCACATACCAAAATGTTTTTTAATTTTTAACTTCTAAAAAAAATACAAAGTTAAGTCATGCACTTTTTGCTAAGCGACTGACGTTGAGAAGCGTCACGTGCTGTGAGAGTGCAGGACGAACTTATATTGAGTCGAGTGCGAGTGAGCAAGATAAACATAGTATATGAGCCTTATGTGTTGCTTCTTCGTTATTTAAATCTAGTATCAGTTACTAACGTCAACATCTAGCTAGCTACAGCTGTTGCGTTTACCTAGAGAGGGTGAAGTAAATATCTAAGTAAAAAGCAAGGCTAGCTACAGCTATTACGTTTACCTAGAGCGGGTGAAGTAAATATCTAAGTAAAAAGCAAGGCTGGTAAATACGCGATAATAACAAATGAATTTTCGGTGTTAGTTCATAGTTTCTTATATTAGTAAACTTGAGGTAATGTTCCCAGATCAGTATTTAGTTTTATGTATTTATTATGTGTTAGCAAAGCTTCTTTTTTTGCTGTCGAGCGGTCGGGCGGACAATACATCCCGAGGATGCCTCGTTTAGAGACGAAACACGTGTAGATAAGTTTTCTTGCTTGATATTTAAGATTGCTTTGCTTGTGCATGTTTTATGCGGGAGGGCGGGCGGTGCTTGAGTCTGCATTTTGAATAGCATGGTAAGAGTGTTTAGCGGAATATTGCAAATTATTAATATATCCACAAATTCATGATGGACTTCCGCAAAGTAACGCCTTTTTCAATAAATTTTATGTATTTATCGTTATTTTTAATCGCCTGATAGTTAATTTGAAGAGCAATGTAAATCTTTTTTTTACGTCACCTGTATTGAAATATCAGTATATTTTTTAAAGTCACTGATTAATTAGTTATAGCAAAGCACAAAACATTTTGAATTTTTGATTGCCAATAACTTCGTAATTTTTTTAGATATAGAATTTTTCATTTTACTTTTATTTTTTCAAAATAGTATATATTATGTGTTATTCTTATTTATTTTAGTTCATTGTACCGTTTCGTGTTTGTGTTACTATCTTTAATTATTGTAATTGGTTTGTCCGTTTTAATTAAAGTAAATAAATAAATAATTTAGTAAATGGATCACAAAAAACCCTCTGGGTTTATCCATGATCCATGAGATCACTCTTATCCTAGAATTATAATAACTTAATATTATAACTTATTATTATTTTATAACTAAAAAAACATTTATTTATTTAATATAAAATTGTTCAGCATTACGGAGTTATCCAAGTAACTGAGCAATTCAAAGATATACAAAGTAAATATGATTAAAAACATAATTAAAAACAAAGAAATTTAAAATTCAAAAAGTTTATATTGCAAAGTAGGTAATACACGTTTAACAAGTCGAATTTTAATCTTATAAAAATATATGTAATAAAATAATAAATGTACATGAACTACTTAGATTAAATGTTTATTTAATTTATGTAGCAATATATATACGATTAAAATTATAGGTAAAATTAATATTTTATATATTTTATAATAATTTATACAAGGTGAAATCCAAATAACCGCCCGAACCCATACCGGAGACCCGGCCAGGGACCAGGAACAAGGTTCAATGATCACCAACCGAGCCCCCAGCACGAATCCAGGCGGCCGACCAAATCCCATCCTATATACTACATAGTAATAGGTTACATATATAAATACATGCCTACCTCCGTCCATTCGATTAGTCTTGCTAAGAAGAACGGGCAAGAAACTTGGCAAGGTCATGTCTTTTTTTTTAACATAAACTTATACTATACATCAAATTACTTATATCTACTTTAACCAAGGGATAAGAAAATACAAGACAATATTTAAAGATAATATTATTTAAGAAATAAATATTTCTATATATTATAATGTTGATCTAGGGACATCGTCTTTGATACTTCACTCTCACAGTACTTCAGACATTCCCTTACCACATCCTTTGGTCTATCAGCAGAAAGGTCACACTGTGGTATGGAGGCCAAGAGTTTGCTGAGCTGGTCGAGCGCCCGTATATTTAAGTTTGCTATTGTTTTTAGCTTTTTAAACGAAATTGATTTCCATAAAAATCTCCACGTAGGAGACGGGCTCAATCAAGGTCCTGAACTATACACATCGTTGAACGTATATGAATAAAAATAACGGCAATTTCGTCAAGGTACGAGTATTATCTTCATCATGTCTTATAGTAAAAAGTGGAGTCCCCAAAAAGTATTGATTACAGAACAAGGACTATCTGCAGATAGCATCTTGGCACCTGCATGTGGAAACGTCAGTAATCTGAGCGCACGATTCTAGACGCGATCTACGGGGGATGAGATTATGAAAGGACGATATTTAAAACTTACAAAATAGTATTTTGTGCAACTGTCTGTAACATAATGTGAGATATTGGAACACGAGTGCTTGTTTACGAGAATCCCAATGTCTAATTATGTTCAGTTGCACACAATGCTTTATCTACAACCATTAAAAACTATTTCACAAAAAATTAGAAAAAAAAATACTCGTAATGATATTTTGTCATGATACCCCGTGTAATTTGTATGTAGATGCCTAGACCAATAAGAAGCGAGAAGGGTAAGAGGGCTTAGTTTAAGAAATTAAGACAGACCGTTATCGCTTGTGATTGGTTCTCTAGCGGTGTTATAATACATTTGGCCAATCACAGCGTAGAGTTTCGGTGTTATAATGTAATATTATAACATCGTTCAAATAATGTACCATAATAGCTTTTAATAATAATCATACACAGAAATAAAACAATGACACACAAGAAATTACAAAAAAAATATACAATGTTGCTTATTGCTAAATACAGTCCTTGTTTTATCTAAATCACGCTTGACTGGCGGTCCTCAAAACTAAGCCGGGGTTGTCTCGGGAGTGCCTTTGTTAGTGTGCACACATGTTAATTTGTACAGAATTACGTCGATAGATTGGTTGTTATTTGTTGTTTAGTGCGCTTCTGGGATATTACTGTTACACTTTGTCAGTTTATTAACAAAAAAGAAGTTATATTTATGGTAATATGTACACACACTGGAATTTTATATAAGAAAAGTGTGCAAATTATGAATCTAAGATTGCTTATTGCATGCTAAACTACAAACTTTGAAAGAAAATAAAATATATAAAATTCTAAAGTAAAAATATACATAAAATAAAATAGTGACAATAGTTTACCACGGAGGTATATGGAGTAAATTTTCAGTACTATCATAATTTAACGAAAGACGATACTTTACTATTTTTTTAACATGAAAGCGGGTCAACCTAGGAAAATTAAAAAGAATATTAATTTTATTGTTCAAATAGGGTAAGATGTAATGGGGAAGCGTTGTGCAAATTTAGTTTTACATATCCGTGCCAGGATTCTTGGCTCACGTCTCGAAGGTGCCAAATTCTGGTAAAGGGACAGTGTTTTATGCGCTGTAAGAGTTGCCTTATGCCAAGGACGTCATTTTCTTCATATAGCTTTTGATGTTGCAATTACCTTATCGCAGTATGGGAGTAGATAAAATAAATTGTCTGTTCTAGTTTAGATAGATTTAGATTCAAGTGTTTGTTGCTACTAAGAGTCTAGCCTCTGGTTTAAGGAAAACTTTTCAGGTTATCCTTAACCAGACTGCGAATCATTCAACTAGACAAAATTTTCTTTTTTGTCAAGTCGGGGATCTATAGAACGTCGATATCCAAACCTATTGTATAGGTAGGTACTACAGGATTCAAATGAGATAGAAACTACAAAGAAATTAATCAAATAAATAAGAACTCAATAGGTACAACGCAAGAAAACTAGCGGTAGATCAGTTGGCAGGATGCTGCACTCTCAATCTCGAGACCCGTGTTTGACTCCTCCCGGTCGAGCATTGCACCAAAGAGCTTTTCGGAATTTTGGTGAATATTATTTAAATATTTGGTGAAGGCAAACACTGTGAGGTAATTCGTGCCTTAAGTACAACGATAAGGTCATCCACTATTAGGTCACTCGGTGAAAAGAGGGTGTTCCAAATGTTAATTGTTCTAGTGACAGTTCACACTCGGCAATACCTCTGACCTCCACCGGGGACATGTTGTGACGATACGTTTTGTACAAAAATTGTATAATAAAATTATTTCAGACTTCCAAAACGCTTGATCATAGATCCCCGTTGAATAACGCGTGAGTAAAACTTCGGAGCCTATAAATCGAAGCGCTCCATATGAATTAGCGTCGCGTGAGAGAGCTACTGTGCAGACTATAAATGCGACCCTTGATTTATTGCAGCCAACGATATTTTATGTACCCTCAACAAAAGAGATAAATAACCAGACCCAGCGCAAACACTTGGATCTTTAGAACCACAGATGAGTGATAGATGAGGAATAATTGGCCAATAAAGAAAGAAAGAAAGAAAGAAAATAAATTTAATAAACAACACGACAAAAGAATGTAGCTCAGCTATGTGCCATCCAAAACACAATACAACCACTTTTCATTAAATAAGAATAAGAATAAAAAAAATGATACTTGTCGTTGTACATTTGAATTGAATTTTAATTTTAATTTTATTTTATTCAATTTATTTAAATTTAATTCATTTACTTTAATTTCAGTCTAATTTGACTTTATAATACTAAATATATTTTGTTGAACGTTTCCATAAATGCACGAACAAAACGCCTTTTAAGTTATGTTTGTCATCACAACACAAATGTAAACAAAGACGAAATATTCCATCTCATGATTCGTAACCATATCTAAAAAGCCTGCCGATGTTATAATAACGAAACCGGTCGCTAGAGTAATATAAAAAACAGTGGAACAGTACAAAGAATTTGTTTAATTTACAAATAAATATTCGCTTCAAACAAATAAAACAATAAGCAAACACATACAATACGAAAAAAAAATAATAAACATTATTAGAAATACAAATATCCTTTACATATAATATAAGACATTTGTAATACAGTTTCGTTTATTGAAGCAGTGAAAAGGTCTGACTCAGCATAGGCATTGCGATAAAAAAAAAACCACAACGCGCTGTTTTTATGCCACGCCTGAGATATTACAGACCATTTGAAATGCAATAGAGAAGTTGACACATTTAATAAAAACGCAAAATAATATAAATATAAATTGGAAGTAAAATACCATCACTAATATATGTATGCTGTGTAAGACTGTGTTCATAAATATATTGTTTATATCCTTGACCAAATAGACAAGCAGTTAAGGAACCTAATATATACACAATAAGCGCATTAAGCAACACTACGGCAACAATTTTTGGAGAGAGAAAAGATATCGAAATAGATTTTTTTTAAACCCCTGTTTGGTTTCACTATGCCTAACAGGAGGTGGTAAATTGTTCCAACATTTCGTTGCCGCATATTTATAAAAATATTCCTCAATTCTTCTAGGCACCACTTATCAGTAGGTCTAAAGATCAAACTTATCTCTTTTGTTGATCATTAATGTTGTCTTATCAACAGATATATTTATGTTGATTATTGAAGTTTTGGAGTGGAGATGAACCGAATCCGATTTACTTCATAAACCCTTGTCACAGCAGAGAAAATTAACAGTATTATGTCTTCATATAAAACGGCCGAAACACGCGCTTCCAAATCTCGGCATACCTCAGTAGTAGGGGTGCGCCGCAGCTAAGTACGAACACGGAGATTGTGAGACGCCACTCAACTCCCGCGCATTTAAGTGGGCAGCCCTAATGCGTGCAACTACCGAGCGTTGTTTCAAGGATACTGCCCAGACGTAACATACTGTAACTTATTTCTACTGTGCCCTTGTCTTAATGGCTCTTTTTATTTGAAAGTTACACGAGTTTTTTTTGTACAGTGAACAAAATAAAGAAATAAAACATGTAAAAGACCGAATGCAGAGTAGACTAATAAAAATATATACTTTCAGTTAACCCTTATGCCTAGTTCACACGGGTAGACTAGGGAGTTGAGGCATTACTATTCAAATGTAAACGAATGAAAGATCTTACTAAAAACTGTAGCTAGTTATGTAGATGATTAAAAATTAAAAGCAATAAAAGAAGACTAGTTGAATAAATAGTTTAGCTACTTCCAACTAGCGTTAATGTAAACCTGGCCTTACAGTACGTTCTAATAGAGTGGGTGTATTAAAGCAGCTAAAATTGTGTGAAAAAAATACGTAAGTAATTAATAATATCCCTAGTTTCCCTTGTTAATATCCTAATCCCTAATAGTTTTAAATCAAGCTGCAAACAGTAAATAGATTCCGTGGTTTTTAAAAAAGAAAAAAATATAACAATATAAGTCTAATGTTATGTTGTATAAAATTCATCCGTTTATAAGTAAACAGGTTAAAAGGATTTCGTTTGTCCCAAGGAAACATAAAATACTACAAAACATCATTTTTAGTGCAGATATCGGTTCTACTTACATTATAATTCTACAAAAGATCGGCCCTTAAAATTTGCAAATAGTTTTATTCTATTGCTTAATTTATTATTATAAATCAATCCTCATACTAATTTATTCAGCATGGATCAACTAAAAATTGCTTTTGTCACAGAATAACAGAAAAGTGTGAGTAAAGTACAGTAAACATACAGGTTTTACAAATGTATTTTTTTTTAAATTCGCCTTTTTAGGCGGTAGTATCAAAAAACAAAGAAATATACAAGTTTTTATTTATGTTTACCTTAATCACAATATTTATAATACACTTTGTAGTCAAACATACAACAAATAAAAAATAAAAACACTACAATGACTCGTTTGCAAATTTTCACTTTTTGCTACGGCGTAGCAGTAAGCTATAACATTTTATAACAATTTTGCTACGACACGTCGTTGGCGAAATTGTCTTACAAATTCATGACATCATAATTCCTGTATTTCAATAGCTATTTTCATTATTTGTTTGAAAGTTAATTTCATAGTTTTACATGTACGTATTAAATTTTGTTTTTATAAAAAACTGCACAATTACCTGAACGTTTCGTGTGAGAAGTGAAAGTGAAAATAGACTTTCACCAATGTTCTATAAAAAAATTGTGAAATTTCATGTGAGGCTTTAAACCCAGGAATATGACTACAGCTTTTTGTAACAACGTGTTACGCCTATGTAACGCAGCATAACCATCTAACAAATAAAAAAAATCTATTGTTACGTTGGACGAATTCCTCCGTTTGTAAGCAAACAGGTTTAGACTCCTAGTGTAGTCAGAGGACCCAGGGTCCAGTTACAAGGGACATTAAACCTCTATATATAAATCTATGTGACCTCAGGCGGCTTACGGTAGCGGTTCCATCTCACGCAAGTGTAATTAAATATGCAGATCCATACACACTAGATTGAAATTTATTGTATCCGGCGCGTTAGCTTCATAATGCATGCCCTTATGTTTTATTTTTAGGGTCCCGTCATTTAAGAATAAGAATAAGAATAAATAATACAAAATAATAAAGAATACAAAAGGTTTATTCCCAAAAATACTTAAAACTAAACACATTAAAATTATACAGACGTTAAAATAGAAGAAAAAAAGTTTTAGACATTTCTGGCAAATGTTAGCATGCTCAGCAAAGCTGCTGATCTGAAAGAAATTGAGCAGCGTTGATTTTCAGCATACCCCAGGCAGAGTACATAATTTAGAAAAAAATCAAATAAAGGCTCAGAAGGACGTGTAAAATTCAACACAAAAAAAAGAGCACCATTTTATCTTGAAGGTATTTTTTATTCCGCTGTCAAGAGTTTTGAGACCTTTCGTCCAACGTTACAATAGAATTCTATTTTTTTTATGAGGTGATTATGCTGCGTTACATAGGCGTTACAAGTTGTTACAAAAAACCGACGTCATATTACTAGGTTTAAAGCCTCACATGAAATTTCACAACTTTTTTATAGAACATTGGTGAAAGTCTATTTTCACTTTTACTTCGCATACTAAACGTTCAGGTAATTGTGAAGTTTTTTTATATAAATAAAATTTATTACGTACATGTATCTTAGAAATGTAAGATAAGAAATCATCTGCTGATTGGTTGAAAAAGCACAACCCTTTTCTGAGTGGCCATTGTTGCGTTTTTAAGTGCAAATTCCCATGGCTTAATTTTCAATTTTTTTTTTCAGAGAATTTACGTCATTTTAGGACATAGTTTTCATTTCTTTGGTATATAAATTTACCATTATCTTTTTATGATTTTTTAAAGAACTGTCCGATGACCTTGTCACTTGAGAATTTTAGACATTATACTGATTGTGATGTTGCTTATAAAAAAAAGTGGTCTGTCTCTGTCTGTCTATTCATCTGTCATCTAGCTGTCAAATAAGTCTGAAGCACATTATTATAAATTTATCTTGATAGCAAAGGACTCATTTCTAAACAGCCATTACTCAAGTGACGTCACACGAAGGCAAATGGAAGTTGCAGCTTTTTCGTAAAAATATTCATTATCATGACAAAACTTCGAAAACACGGCTTATTAAACCTTGATCTTGAAACGCGCCGCTGTAGCTCTGCAGTGGTCATAAAAATCCATTAATTTTTTTAAAATCTTTCGTTGGTCAAAATGAGTGCGTTACAAAGTAATACTATTGTTTTATGATACAGAAAACTGGTTTGGTTAACTGAATATTCGGACTAACGATGACTGCGAAAATACGAAGATGACTCGATGCGACGGCGGCGGCGAGACAAATGTGGCAAAATACGAAGATGACTCGATGCGACGGCGGCGGCGAGACAAATGTGGCAAAATATTCAATTGCTGCCCCTACTTATTAAAAGTTCTTGGAGTTAAGTGAAATGATTTAAATATAAATAAAATATTCGCTAAAAGGTGTTTTGGAGTTAAAGTGGAAGGTTTTGTGGAGTTATTCAAATTCAAATTAAAATTCAAATAGTTTATTTTGCAAAGCAGGTATATATAATAGACTTTTTACACGTCAAATTTAATAAAATAAAAAATATATATGTAATAAAATAATAAATGTACATGAACTAAATTAAAGGTTTATTTAATTTATGTAGCAATATATATATATATACAACGTGTAACAGAAAGGTGTAACCATATTTGAAGAGCTTATTCAGTCAATGGTATAGAACAACTTTTACTATGGAGCCAACACTGAAATCTCAAAAAAAAAATATCTTCCCTTCCATACATTTTGGCCGAGCGGCATTGCATTTTTCTATGAAACAATAAATTTTTTTTTTCGAGGTACATGTTTTGTTCCATAGTAAAAGTTGTTCTATACCATTGACTGAATAAGCTCTTCAAATATGGTTACACCTTTCTGTTACACGTTGTATATATACGATTAAAATGAAAGGTAAAATATATATTATACAAGGTGAAATCCTAGGACTAGGAACAAGGTTCAATGATCACCAACCGACCCCCCACCACGAATCCATGCGGCCGACCAAATCTCATCCTATATACTACATACTAATAGGTAACATATATAAATACATGCCTACCTCCGCCCATTTGATTAGTCTTGCTAAGAAGAAGGGCAAGAAACTTAGAAGTTAAGTGGAATAAGCCATAGTTAGCTATCCTAGTTCTGTTATTGATAGGTTCCTTCTTTCACAAAAAACATATACAATTTGTACAGACTTTTTATCAAAAATAACAAGAATTAGATACCTCAGGGCTGTGCAAGGGTCGTGTTCAAATGGGGATCCTTAGCTTCGTGTGAAATTCAATTTATGAGCCTCAGCGGGTTCAGTAGTGAATATGATATCATACAGCCTTGTGTCTTGGGTTTATTTTTTTAGTTCTCTAATGGAAAAATGATTTTAGGGCATTTGATTATGGGATTGTAAAGCAAGTGAAAAACGGTTAGACTTTTTTTAGATGTTATAGTAAGTAAGTATAGTACAGTAAGTAATGCAGTAAGTTTCTTAGTTCTTTGTTGCGAAATTTTATAAGGACAGATCTAGGACTCCGCCTCTATGGTCTAGTAGTTCGGGTACTCGATCACTTATCCGCGGTCGCGTACTCAAATCTCGTAGGGGCACCTGTAAAGCACGTGGATCCATATTTGTGCCCAAAGAACAGTGATGGGGCTTACAACCTATCTGGGACATAATAATCTTCCGTTAAACCTGGGTGACTGTTACAGTCCATACTTGGAAACACCTATTGCATCCCTTCGGGCATCCATGTCGTGGCCATGTCTATTTAAACTACGAAGTTGAGTTCATTGAAATTCGTGATTATAAACATTACGTAATAGTTCATGATATAAGCATTACCATAGATAAATAAAGGAAGGATAGATTGCTATCTCCTTGTACTGTTCGCAATACTAAAAAAAACGTTGCTAGATGGCGTTACTTGTCTCGCTGGAAATAAAATTTGTCTGAAATCGACGAAATATAGCATTTTACTGTTCTGGTTCATCATATTTATTTATTTTATGAATAAAAACACAAAATTTTCATAACATCGCATCAGAAAATAGTGAATTCTTAATCAGGTGTTTTTAACATTGTTTTCATTAAACTTTCGGTGGTAAGCTGGCAATCTAACTAAGCGTGCAGATGGTTATTCTGGATTCCGGTAGATGGCGCACAACGATCAATTAAACAAAATATGTGCATTAAAATACGCTTTATTTACCTAAAACACTATACTCATACATACCGGTATATAACTTTACTCTTTGACTCAACTGTCATGCACGGTTGAGCGATTTATCCTCAGATTTATCGTATGCTATGTGTCGCGTATTGTCGTATTCTAGCAAATGTTTGTTTTTGTAGGTGCAGTAAAGTTGCTACACACACACACACACACACATCGAATTTCGTTTCAACTGTTCGATAGATGGCACTAGGTATGTCACAATTTATCTAGTATAGTAGCGACATCAAAAATAATAAGTCGAACTACTAGGTACCGGCGAAAATAATAAGTTTTACGCGGGCTTTGTTCTAATGTATGGAGTGAGCAATCTATCCTTCCTTTATTTATCTATGGCATTACATAACAATTCATGTTATAAGTATTACATAACAGTATGTGGTATATCTCTTACACAATAGTTATGTAAAGAAATGTTTTTAAATTTAAAACTTATACAGTCTGAGCTTATTTATTTAATTTAGTTAATAAACACATATTGTTTAGCCAGTTAAAATAATTGTTTTTTTTTTTATATATATGTATAACAATCCTACTTAGCTTTTGTTTGTGATTTGTGTCGGGGATGAGCACTGCCATGCTGTTTAACAGTTTTTTTTTTAAACTAACGCGGATTTGAGATCATTTACATTATACTGTTTACATATTTAGCTATCCATGTACGTACTATACAACGTGATTTTCAAGTAATTTTGTTAACGAAAACTGGTGATAGTACTTGTCCATATGAACAACTTTTACTATGAAGCCAACCCTGAAATCGTGAAAAAAAAATTGGTTCGAGTAGGTATTTAACTTTTCTATGGAACAGCTGATATTTTTTTACGATTTCAGGGTAGGCTCCATAGTAAAAGTTGTTTATATGAACAAGTACTATCACCAGTTTTCGTTAGCAAAATGACTTAAATTTCACGTTATATATTCATGTAAATACTTTTTGGTGAAATAAAAGATTATTTATTATTTAACCTTTTGAGTGTCCCCATAGAAGGGAATTCCAAGTGCTCGAAATGTCCCCATACATCGCGCCAAGCGAGATTTTGAGCGACTTGTTGTTAGAAATGCTCGGATTTAGTTAAGTTGCAATCATTATTACCGAATATGTTATATCTTCTAAAAATCTACATAAAATTTTCCATCTTCTCATGTAATTTACATACCTAGGCAACAATCCGAAGGAAAAATATCCTTAGATATAGTTTCAGCTCTCACTTTTTTCCGCCATTTTTTGTCACATTTTTCATCACAACACTTCATTTACACTAATTTCAGAATTTGTTTTTACACTCACGTAATCAAAATTAGTTTACACGTAGACTACATACATTTTTTTATTGAAATACTCAGTAAATACTTCACAATAATTAAATATTTACGGACGTAAACAAACTCGATGCCGGTTGCGTTTTCACTGAGCAAAATGTTTCTAAAATTCATTCGTTCTAAACCGAAAACCAATGATACAAAAATGTTGGCCACACTGTGAGAAATCATAAACAATTTTTGCTCAAAAGTTCGTTCAATTTCACTCCGAGATATTTGGCGGCAATTTCATACCGCCGCTTATGATCAGACGTTTGATCATAGGGCATTTGAGGCACCCATTTTCTTATGATCAACCGTTTGATCGTAGGACACTTGACGGGTTAACTAAATAGTTCATGGTGTAAGTGTTACATACATATCAGTTTACGGTATGAGTATAACATAACAGTTCAAGTTATACAGGTTGCTCTTATTCCTCTCGTGGAAGTAAACTATGATTAATTTAGAGTGATTTGATCCCTATCACTTGGGGGTCGCAAATCCGCCATTTTCGAGAAAATTTTCATTTTTAAAGTTCAATTTTAATTCTTTGTTATCGTAATTTTAGACATGCAGCATAAGATTTTGCAATTATTTGAGTAATTTTTAGCCTTAAATAGATTGATCAATCAGTAAGCTATCAGTTCATGCCAAATTTCAGGCCAAAAAACAACAAGATTAATTTTGGCGTTTTTTATTTGCCAAATTTCGCAATTTTATAAATAAAGCAAAGAATGTCGATTATCTTGAAAATTACGGATTTGCGAGTGATAGGGGTCAAATCACTCCAAATTAATCGTAGTTTCTTCCCACGAGAGGAATTAGAGCAAGTATATCACTCATATAAAGGTAACCAAACAAACAATATTCGGTTAAACGAACAGGTTTAATACTACAAATTTGTTCTCGAAATTTCCGAAACTAGTGATAACTAAAATCTATAACTATACAAAGAAGCTTTTTTCGCTGATAATTTTTTCTTAATAACATTTTTCTTAGCCAAAGAGCAAAGGAGTAAGTTCCCTTCTACATCAAATATTAAAACTATTTGATCAAAGCAAGCCATCTTAGTAATTACTGGAAGACTTAGTATCAAAGGTAGACAGGTAGAAAGGACCTATCTTGACTAGGATATTAATAAAAATGCATCAATAGAAGTTATTGAGAGCCTTAGAGTAGTGCATTTTCTTAAAGGAGCTGGGAAAACGATGTCCGATCGAACGTTGAAAGAGTATGGCTACAACTTTTCTTGGCGGTTTTCCATAATTTTTTTTTTCTAGAATACTTTAAACCATCGCAAATATCAGGAGATTTGCCTTATTACTCTTATTGTTCGTGTTCAGATGTCTCCACGTTTCCTCACGCTTATTTCGCCGACATAAACACACAAGCGATAAGTACGGCACACGTACTCATATTCTCACGCACACTAATAGTACACATGCAAAAAGATTGCGGCGGCGGCCGCGCACCAACAGATAATTCGCTTAGATTTAATTATGTTAAGGTGTGTTAATTCGAAAACCTTTTTGAGATTTTGGTTTAATAAGCCGTATTTTAGAACTTGTGGTCTAAAAAACCTCACGATGATGAATATTTTTACGAAAAAGCTGCTATTTCTATTTGCCTTCGTGTGAAAGGCACTTCGTGTGAAGTTCACTTGAGAAATTGCTATTTAGAAATGTGTCCTTTGCTATCAAGACAAATTTATAATAAATTGCTTCCGACCGATTTGACATTCTGTCAGACATGAGTAGACAGACAGAGACAGACCGCTTTTTTATAAGCAATCTCACATCACGATGTCTAAAATTCTCAAGCGACGTCATATCGGACAACTCTCTAAAAAATCATAAAAAATAACGGTTAACTTATTATATATACCAAAATAATAAAAACTATGTCCTAAAATGGCAAAAATTCTCTAAAAAAAATAAATGAAACTCTTTTAGAAATCAAACTATGGGAATTCGGTCTCGCATGAGGCCTACTTTTGCATTTGCAAGAGCCATTTTTGCATTTACGTCTTATATCTTATAATCTGATGTCACACCCATCGTCGGAGAAACAGTCGTAAGTTGTATTTAGGTATTTACCTAAAATTATGAAATTCAGTTTAGATTTCACAATAAGGCTTCACTAACCAAATTTATCTCTTTCAATGGAATGTCCACACAAATCCAACCCCACCTTCATAACAGCGTGGGCTGGTAAAATTGCAGGCGGCAAGAAGCTGTCCGGATTCCGGATATAGGAAATCTTTCAATAGCACACCCGTACCACGGAGTTGAACTGATGTAGTACAGCTTATCTTCAAGAATGGAATTTCTTTTTAATCTAAGTGTATTTTTTTTTATTGCGATAAAATTTTCTATGAGAAATTACAATACTTCAACTTTTTTAAAACTGCTTGCATGAACACAAATTTTAGGAGCGAGCAGCTGACTACTAGCGCTTATGTGGCTTATTTATCAACTAAATGTTTTTTGATTAGTCAAATTTGACTTGAAGGGTACAGGGAAAGAACAAGGAATGTCACATCGTAAGGAAGGGCTAGAATAAAGTTATACTCGTAAATAACTTAAAAAGATGTTATTATTTTCGGGCTAAAATAAATGTGGGGATAATTTGAATATGTTTTTTTTCACTTGGTAAAAATAAGATTGTATGTTCATTTTCGCTAAACTCTGGTTTAAGGTGTTACTTTGCCTTTTAACATTTTTTTTTTTTAACACATTTATTTTAACCCTTCCTTACGATGTCACATTCCTTGTTCTTTCCCTGTACTCTTCACTTGGTTAGTTAATGAGGCCCTAGTTGCATGTAAAACGCTTTCTTTCTTTTTAAGTATTTTATTGTGCTACGCCTCAATTTGACTCCTCAAGACTTCGAAGTAGGAAATTCATCAAAGGACTTACGCTCTTTCAAAGCACACAGACGGGATAACTATTGTACTCCTGCAGGATTTGAACTTGCGGTGTCTGAATGTCAAAACTCAACTAATACACCATAAAAATCATTTGATGAATTTCCTACTTAGAAGTCCTGAGGACTCAGTCCAGGTCCTAATATCAGTCTAAGCATAGCACAATAAAATACCCATATAATAAATAATATCGAACTCGATGGAAAAGTTTTAGAGTTTTACCAATTTACTTGTAACAATGCTTGCAAGCTATTTATATACCAAGTCACATCACAGTATTATAAAATTTTATGAACATAATGGGGAAGATATGTGCGTAGGAGAAGACTGTGCAGTCGGCACTATGAAGCTTATTCCCTTAAAGTTACTAATTTTACCAGATCACTCTCCATTCGTACAACTCCTTGGCCGGATATTCGTTCAGCTGCAGCTAGAGGGTATTTCGGCTGAATACTGCGGCCTTTATTAGAAAACTGTTTGAAGAATCTTTGCTTTGAACGAAGTGTTCTGAAGAGAGAAGTCATTTTGAAAGTGTGCCATTTGGATTTGGGTCCAGGGAAATATTACCAGTGTTGCAGTATGAATTCTGCCCTCGAATAATGTATTTTACTTTATTACTATTATATATATTAAATTATAAATTTACGCAAATAACAATAATAAATAAATTAACTTAGTAATAAATCAACATAAATTTCGGGTCCCACTCAAAATATATTATATATTACTAAAATTACAAAATATATTATGTTACTAAGTTTATTTATATTACCGTGTTATTTGTTTAAATATATATTATTAAACTATATAATATTAATAAAATAAATAAAACTGAAAAAGTTAATATAAGTTCATTGCATTTAACATTAATTATTAATATTATCGTGAAGACATGTGTCTAAAAGGGGTTGTTAGAAATGTTTCCAAGTGTATACTGTGTTGGAACTTGGAACTGTCAACACTCGTACACTCTCGTTTCACCGACGCACAGTGTGTTAAAAACCCCGATTTTCTCGCATGTTCTTTTTATTACAAAAATCAAGAGTTTATATTATTTTAAGCCTTGCAGTGAAACTCCGGCATCGATACGGCTTCTAGATTTTTTTTTTAAATCCTAAAGTTGACCTATTTTTGGGTTATGAAAATCATTAAAACATATATTAAAAAAGAACTAGACTATTTATTTGAGTTCTAAATACATATAATAATTATACACGTAATAATAGATGTTCAGATAATTTTTCGCAGCAACAAGCCTTCGCATAGTGATCGCAGACCGCAGAACGCGTCTAGACTGAATTAGGAGAACATAAACTCTAATAGACTCCATTTAAGCATTATGTAACTCTACGAGAGTATTTAAACTCAACTGTACGTGCTTAATTCTTATATCGGAGTTAGTAATATCGGATATACGGCTGCCATACATTGGCGTTATGATTACACCTTTATATTTCCTAAGCATACTATTACTGCCTATTGGAGTTGTAAATCGCTAAAATAGCATTTACTAACTCTTTTCTGCACCTCAAAGCTTCAACAATTGCTGAGAGCATTAGCTAACGTTTTTCTATGTCTTCAAGTAAATTTCACCGCTTTAAAAACCCTCTTTTGCGTCCAAGAGGGTTTACAGAAGCGAATAAAGCACCTTGTGTGTTAGTTGAGCTCTGCGTGATCGGCGCCTAAACCATAAACGAAAGTGACAAAAAGTCGCACGTGAAATAGGGTTGCCAGTTAAACTCGTGATCGGTTGTAATTGGCCACGACTGATGGATGAGAGCGAACCGTTTCTCATTACTAAAGGCAATTATTGGCAACCCTATCTGGAATGTGGCCTTTTTAGTGTGTGAACTGAAGTAAGATGAGTTTTCGCGTGGTGAGGAATTTTGTTTTTTATTTGTCTAATGGCAAGTTTTCCTTTTAATCCTTTAAAAGAATAGTAAATAGCTCTCTTCATCTTTAGAGCGCTCTTCATCCTAGGGCCTGTCCATATATTATGTCATCGATTTTTGCCAATTTTCTATCTATCCGCCCTACAATTACCCTATCGTCATTATTCAATGACCCTACCCTCTCACAAAACTGATGTAATTCTCGTTATTTGTATTACCAAATCAAATTAAATATTTTTTTCATTTAACCATAAGAATACAATTTACAATTTACATTGACACAGTTAGTACATATAAATTGGGCATAATGTGCAAGTTGTAAAAACGGTCTTTTCAACAGACCCTAAACAAAGCAGAGCTTGAATCGTAGGGCCCAGAAAACGACTAAAGATAAAGATAAAGATAAAGATAAAGAGAACTTGTAACTAAAGATAAAGACTTTAGTTACAAGTTCTCAGTTAGTTAGATTAGTTTAGTACTCGGTCGATATACAACGTGTAACAGAAAGGTGTAACCATATTTGAAGACCTTATTCAGTCAATGGTATAAAACAACTTTTACAATGGAGCCAACCCTGAAATCTCAGAAAAAAAATCTGTCATTCCATACATTTCGGCCGAGCGGCATTGCATTTTTCTATGAAGCAATAAATTTTTTTTCCAGATAAAGTGTTTGTTCTGTAGTAAAAGTTGTTCTATACCATTGACTGAATAAGCTCTTCAAATATGGTTACACCTTTCTGTTACACGTTGTATAGTGTTCAATCAAATATAAAATTAAATTAAAAACAGGATTTTGAGAACAATAAATCAATACATTGAATTACAAAATCAATATTGTTGTTTAAACAATAGATTGTTTAATGTGGCAAGACCCCTCCATTGTTGCCATCTATGCTAATGATATTACAGTCATCCGCAGACCAGGCTCCCTCCTAATTTCAAATGACGTGATATATGCACGGCCCCCTAGATCTTATCAATGCATACTGTGTCAATGCTATCCATCAGGCACGGCAGTTGCCAAGCAGGAGAGGATCGCGAGAAAAAAGATTAGATATGTCCCAGCAAGATGGGTGGTGAGCTCTATAGCCGTGCTTCGGGCACAATATTTAATAATATAATATTTAATTACAATTTAAGTAACTAATCGTGTCAAATTTTATGAATATTTTGTAACGAACACACCTATTTTACAAGATATATTTTTTGCATATTGTTTTTACAGTACATTATGCTGACACAATAATATCTTTTATTTATAAACTTGTTTACTTTCGCAAATAAACGTTCATTAATTAATCATTCATTCATTCGCAAATGTGCAGCGTTACCAAGCACGCTCATACAAATTTATAAATTATTATTACTTATTTATTTATGGCTCCCTACGTTATTTTTGTTTTTATAATATATCTAAAGATATTTATATGTATGTATATATAATATTACATTAGTTTATTCTATATTTCTTCGTATTTAAGTATTATATGGTATTCATTGTTATTTCTTTTATGTACACCACCTTCACGATTTCTCTACTTGACATCATTTCCACCCAAAGGTTGTCTGGTAGAAATCGCTTTAAACGATAAGGCCGCCAATTTATTGTTTGTTACTTACCTTGTAACTGTTTAATCCTGTAAGCATTATTTTTCTTTTTAAATGATGCACAATCAAGAGTATTTGTCTTGTCTTGTCTTGTCTTGTTAGTTTCAATTATGGAATTAAGTTTTTTCAGACCAACTATATAGTCTTGAAGGTTCAGTTTTTCATGATACACCTAAATGGGCCTCTTATTTTTTTCGCCAATATTTACTACTAGCTTTTGCTCGCGGCTTCACGCGCGCTGATATCATTTTCATTTTCCCGGGACAGAAAAGTAGCCTTTGTCATTTTCTTGCTCCATTGCTGCGTGAAAGAAAGACAAATCATCAAACACTCTTTCGCATTTATAACAGGGGTACGGATTTGAAAACGGTTTTAAAATAAGCGTTCATATGTCATATATGAACTAAGCTTATATAAAATAAGCGTGACGTCATTAACACACCTTTCAAAGAGGAAATAACATTTTCTTGAGCTCATCCTAAAGTCTAAATGAATAATATCTTACTTCCTGTAAATACTAAAATACTTATAAAACTGGTTAAAACCCACGAAAAAGTTACTTACTGTAATTATGACCTACATACCTAAATTGATTTATTTATTTGAAAAATCTGGAAAAACCGAACAAAAATAGCACATTGATCTTTAACCCGTTAGCTTATAGCTGTACCGACCGGCACAGGTAAGTCAAGGTCACGGCAAAAGTTCAGTATAAGTTGTATTTATATTACATTATATACAATATTTGTAGGTGGTAGAGCTGATGCCAGGCTTGACTGTGTAGGTACCACCATCTTACTTGGAGACCCCCTCGAAGTAATTCGGGGGAGAGTAAGAGGACAGCTCACAAGCAAAAAACCAGGAGGCCCACCATGTCTGGGATACGATGGATGGCGGTATATCCATCCCTAATAGCCGGGCCTTATATGGAACAAACTGGTGACGGGCAGCGGCGTCACTGGTGCGAGGGTTCCGGTACCGCGCTCATCAACCCGCCTGCCCAGCGTGTGTGAGTATGGGCAATTCTTCCAGGATGACCGCCGGGAGTGGCAAAGTCCTGGAAAGGCTAATGTCCAGCAGTGGACGAACTAGGCTGATAGATGATTATATACAATATCGGTATCGTTGGAAAGCTAGAAAGACAAACAACAATAAAATAAATAAAAAATAAATATTACACTAATAAAAAAAAAATGTGGATTGTTGTTTTTGACCCAAATTTTACACCCCCCTTAATTTTTTTTTATTTATAGTTATAGTTATATTTAATAGTAGTTTATGCTACAAGGGCGCAAAGGAATAAATTACGAGGACGATTTAAAACACGAGCGTAGCGAGTTTTTTAAACGTAACCGAGTAATTTATTGCTCTTACGCCCTTGTATCATACTACGTTTTTCAATGCAAAGTGTGAGGAAATAAAACAAATATAATCTTGTGAACTTTAAATTATAATTGGCTCAAAAGGACTGTATCCAGAGCCATTAAACAGTGGAAAAAAAAGTATAACATCTATGGTACACAGGAAAGGCTGCAGGTTAGCCAACTATTGCGAATAAATAAAAAAAAATTATAATAATAAAGCCCTAGGGCAAAATAATCGACTTTCTGTTCGGTTTTGATGCATAAAAAGTGGGCTTTTACGAGCACTTGCATTGAAAAAAAAAGTATTATTTTTCATTATATTTTTCTTATCATTCATAATAAAGATAATTCAACATTTTTCTTCAAATAATTCTTATATTCTCCTGAACCAGACATCTAGTTTTCATAAAACCATTTTGAAATATCAAAATACACTCAAATCCCCTATAAATCTAAGGTAAACTTGTTTGTAACTAATTTCAATAGCTCAGTAAATCTTGTTAGCTATTTTCAAGTATCTAACAGAACAAGATGACAATTGAGATAAAATTCGATGGTTCGTGTAACATTAGGTGACTTCTGACCTTTAAGGTGGTGGTGTTTGTGAGAGAAAATAGAAGATTATTTATCTTTGCAAATATTAACATTGTTATAAAAGCGAAAGTGAATTTGTTTGTTTATAACTCGTTCACGCTGAAACTACTAAATACTTTTTGCTAAAAAGCATCAAGCTAAAGTATCCCGGAAAAATTTATAGTTCCCAAAGGAACTGGAGACTTTTGAAATAAGTTACCTGAAATAACTAATGTTGGACATCTGTTGCTTTTGACACCTCTCACTTTTAACATCTGTTATTTTTGATTGACATGTCACTTTTGACATCGGTCACTTTTCCATCCGTCCCTTTCGACATCTGTCACTTTTGATGTTTGTACCGCACCAAAAAGAAATCAAGGATAAAGAGCGCTCGCCCAGAAGGCGGGAGTGAAAATCTGTTTAGGTACTTATACAAAATCTGTGGAAGTCAGTAAGGGACTCATGACTAAGACTACGCTACTGTCTGTAACCTCTCTAAGTACAGTTTCTCATGATGTCATGCCGGAAAAATAACGCTTGGCGTCATGGTTTTGTCATGACTAGCGTTGCTATCTAAAAATAAAAAAGACGGACGTACCCCTTAAAAAGCCGGACTTTTGGGTCCCAAGGCCGGACGCTAAGAAAAAAAGGATTTTTGACAAAAATATCGAATAAAACAGATATATAAAAGCCGGGCTTTTGAGTCCCAAGGCCAGACGCTAAAAAAAGATATTTTTGACAAATAAAAACAAAGGTTGTGCGGTGCAGGGGTAGCGCGGCCGCGGGTAGTAACACAGAATATGTGAACTTGCTTGTCTTGGCGAGTCAGCGAGTGTCGTCCCGTTCACTCATTTCTGACTGAAGTAACTGAATGATAGACATAAAACGCCTAACAAAAGCCGGACGGGGCAGACGAAGTCAAATTTGGCCGGACAAGAGGTCAAAAAGCCTAACACTGTCCGGCTTTAACCGGACGGATGACAACGCTAGTCATGAAAGTGGTGACAAGTAATCAGTGGTTGTGCCTCAGTTAACTCAAATTTTAGGACACTAATTACTAAGACACTAAGTTTACTCATTATGATATAAAGGTTATTTCCGCTAAAGCTTCACACAAAAACCAAACGCAAATACCTAGTCATGGTGTCACCTTGATAGAAGATTTAATAGATTTATGGAAAACGAACACTATTATTTTTAAACCGTGGGAAATATTGGTTTATTGTACCGATATATTTATTTATTATATGCATAGGATTATTCATAATTCAAAAATATTTATTTAAAATTAAATTTTATTGCACATGTAAGCTTTTTCCCGTTTTAACTAACCGTCGCGTCGTGTTGAATCGTCTAAGCTATTGTACTACAAATACTACATTACCCTCTTTCGACGGGCACATTATTTGCCCAAAAGCGATATGTCAACGGCGTAATGGGACCGAAACAATTTCCCAACAAAAAAAGAGGAAACCCACGTCCCTACGCAACTTCCTGTTTCTCGATACAACAAAAAAAAAGTAACAAAACCGCCTACGGAACTTGCGAAAGAAAATTCCTATGTCAAGAAGCTGGAGCCTTTACCCTAGCTACCTCTTTATTAGAAATTGAACTTTATTTACGTTGTTTTAGAGTTGGGATTTAAATGTAAGTGGGCGAGGGTGTTAAGGTAATAGTGCCTAGTGCGGATATAAAGGAAACCATTATTTTTGCGGGGTTATTCGGAAATCATTTGTATCGCGATTTTGAAGAAGTTCGACAGTTTGTTTTCGAGTGCATTTTGTCATTAATCAATGTTTTGTTACAGATCGGCTTTGCTGGATTTTTATTTGTGTTCTTTTACCTGTTTTTTCTTTAGGGACTCTTTGCTTTGACAGTTTTTCTTTGTAATTGATTGTGTGGGAATGTTTTCTGATTTTGAAGGGAAGGAAATCGGAGTTTTATTTGTTGTGCACAGAAATCTTTATCGATGATTGTTTGAGCTGTATGAATGAATAAACACATAATTGCACTAAAAATAAGATATTTTTTAAATTCAAAAAAGACAGAAGGCAATGGCGGTCTTATTCTTAAAATAAATTTCTTCCAGTCGACCAGGATGTTGAGATCGTATTTTCTAATTTTCTTTTTAGACTTTGTTATGTCGAAACGATTATTACCTACGCAGTTTATCTAGGTTAGTAATATATCGTAATATGAGAAGCAGATTTTTTTTTTAATTATTCATTCGTGTTTTTTTTGGATGTCATCAAATTTTCTATAATTCTTTAAATATTAAGTAATATATTTTAACTTATATTTCTCTACACACAACATACATTGCCACATGTAGGTGTTAATTGAATTTTACAGTTAAATTTGATGATGATGATGGTTCTACTGCCCGAGTTCGGTCACGTGCGGCGACTGTTGCGGTTGCGGAAGAGTTATGAAGCCTATGTTGGTTGTAAATGTGCTACACGTCAAATTTGCATTATTTACATTTAAACTTAGCACATTATTAACACTAAGCTCCCTTAGACGGCTAGACCCATGTAGCGATTTTAAACATTTGTTTTACTGCAGCACTTTTACTTTGCATTTTTTGCGTAGCCCTAGTTTAAATAATTTTTCATTATTTGACTAACCCCTTAAGCAATTTGAGGCAAGACTTTTACGTTGTTGCTATCCACCAACAGCTTTTTAAATCCAACACACCTATGCTAGGGGCTTTATTTTTGAGGGATTGTTGTCCATGTCGCTACATAAAGTTTCGAAAAAAGCCCTCAGGCTAGAAGGCTTTTTCTTCTTCGTGTAACATGCACTAACGGGCGTTGGCTACCATTTCTCTAAACTTTTTCCGATCTTTAGCTACTCTGCAGATCTCCGTCGCTTCCTTAATGTTAGTCCAGGTCTTTAGGTTGTCAATCCATTTTGTCCTTCTTCTGCCTCTTCCTCGTTTCCCTCTATTTTCCCTTCTATAATGGCGTTTATTAAATTGTATTTGTTGTGTCTATAAACATGTCCCAGATATGCTAGTTTTCTTCTTTCGATTGTAGTGAGTTAGCTCTCGTTTTCTGTTCATTCTTCTAAAGGCCACTCCACATTCTCGCGAGATATTCACGCGAGAATCTCAGAAGATTCTCAGCGAGAACTGTAGTGAGAACTTCTTTTGGGTACACACTCACAAAGTTCTCAAATAGTTCTCACTACAGTTCTTACGCTCGATGACGATGGACGCTGAACGATGGATGAAGATGGACCTTGCGGTACACAATATCGGCGGCTCGCTCGTTACTGAGAAACATGCGAGTGTGGAGTCAATACACGTTCTCGCCTGTTCTCACGTTCTCGCGCTCCTTTGTCTCGCGCAAAAAAACCGACAAAAGCCGGAGAACAATGAGACAACTTGAGAAGAATACGCGAATCGCTTCCACATTCACGTTTCTCACATGTTTCTTGCGTTCTCGCGAGATTCTCGCGAGAATGTGGAGCGGCAAGGACTTCTTCGTTGGTAACTCTTTCCCTCCAGGATATTTTAAGCATTCTCCGAAACAACCACATTTCGAAAGCTTCTAATTTAACTTGGGTGGATTTATTTAGTGTCCAACCTTCTGTACCGTACATTACAACCGAGAGCACGTAACATTTTATCAGTTTCCACCTAAGGGTCAGTTTTATGTCTTTGTTTGTGAATAGGGATTTCATTTTCATAAATGTACATCTCGCTATTTCAATTCTAACAAGGATTTCTCTGTCTGGGTCCCACTTTCTAGGTTTCAGGATAGAAGTCAGCATTGAGTAAACCCTGTTCAAACATGGAGTTTGAAAGACAAAAAACCGGTCAAGTGCGACTCGCGTTCCTACCCAGGGTTCCGTATGGTGGATGAAAAAATTTACTTTGTCATTTCGTTTTCGTGAATTTTTCAACAGCTATATTTTTTCTGTAATATACAATGTGTAACAGAAAGGTGTAACCATAAGAGCTTATTCAGTCAATGGTATAGAACAACTTTTACTATGGAGCCAACCTCAAAATCTCGAAAAAAAAAAAACTGTCCTTCCATACATTTCGGCCGAGTGGCATCGCATTTTTCTATGAAATAGTTTTTGTTTTCGAGATACAGGGTTTGTTCCATAGTAAAAGTTGTTCTATACCATTGACTGAATAAGCTCTTCAAATATGATTACACCTTTCTGTTACACCTTATATACAAGGTGACTTTTTGATCATCGTCCAAATTCATACTGTAAGCTTGGTAAGTGATCAGCATCATAAATCGATAACAATAATTGTGAATTTCGTATTATGAAGTTTCGACTTCCCATAGTAATTCACTCGCAGTCCTGGGTGAATCACTATGGGGAGTCGAAATTTCATTTTATGAATTTTACAAAAATCGTTATTGGTTCATGATACTGATCACTTACCAAGGCTCAGGTATGAATTTGGACGATGTTCACAAATTCACCTTGTATAACATTAATACCGTATACATACAAATAAAAAATAATTACTTAATCTGGGGGCACGGCAGTGCCCCCGCCGAGTCTCGCAAAAAAAACGCGGAACGGCCGTACCATCCTTTTCTCGAAGCAACTCACGGCACTTTCAACCCCCCTGTATCTTCGTTGTGGGTAAAGCTAGAAGTATGAAATTCCAGTTATCATGAGTACTTACTGAACGTACTTCTAACCCCAAATTACAAGTTTGTACCTATATTTGATTACGAAATATCTCAAGTCAAAGTTTCCTTATTTTGTCACTGACTGACTGACACATCATCAAAAGTCTAAAAAGGTATTTATTTTCTCGTTGTAGGTTAAAGCTTTTAAGATTTTAAAACATCACAATTACGGGACATGGATCAATATGTGTGATATATTTTTTTCAAAGTTTTGTAATATTCATATGGAAAGTTTAAACCAATTTAAAAATGTCTGTAAACGCAGTTTTGCTTCTGAAGCCCCTTAAGGCGATTACCATCGCCAAATTAGCAGCTCGATATTTGTCACTACAAATATCAACGGAAACGACATTGAAATAACGTTCATATCAGCGCGCAATGCATAGTGGCTGTTACGACGCTCGCTGCGTCCTTGAGAGGGCGAAATAGGAGAAAATTATACTTTTCACTTGGACGTGATTACTCGATTGAATAATCTTATGTTATGTTTATAGCTATAAAGTTTATCTATTTATCAAAGCATAAATGAATTCAATCGGCCAAGCCACTCAGGAGCAGTAGGGAATTTGAGGTCAAAAAACACCATTCAGTAAAAAAAAAAATTCATGTAGAAGTTTTGGTGGTATGAAAAAGAAAAATGTTGCATATGTTGTCTAAGAGTTGATTATTCATAATACATTTTTTCATTATTTTTGGTTTGGCCATAAACGAGGAGTAGGCTTTAGAAAGTACCCATTTGGCAATAGTAAGGCCCTTAATACGAAGATATTCAGATGCGGAGGGAATTACGTGTAATCGTGTATGGTCTCCTAAAATAGCGATTTTTCAAACAAATTAACGAGACTTTACAGACACTTCTTAGTCAATTTTAACATCTCCAGTTAACTAATGATGAAAGGCCCCAGCTATTAACATACTAGAAGTATAGGTGTGGCAACGAACACGCGTTTCTATCGGAAAATCTGCAGGAAATTAATTAGTCACAGCTGTCCGTGAGGCGACCTGCGCCGGCGCACCACGACCGAGTTGTGTAAAGTTGTGAGCTGGACTGGAGGCTGACGACCTGATTAAGATTGTATACTTTCCGTTTCGAGGTGGTTATAAAAGCTATTCTTATGTTCGGAATGAACACGGCGTGAAATCACATAACGCCCTCCTGAGCGTCCAGTATGTGTATTACTAAAGCAAATTTGACAGTCCAGGAACATGTACCTCAGTGGCGCAGTCGGTAGCGCACTTGTCATTATAAGCAAGAGGTCACACGTTCGAATTCTGGCCCGAGAAATGTATTAAAAATATTTGTTTACTTATTTAAATAGGTACAAACCGATAGATTTCGCTATAAAAACAAATAATCAATGCAATTTTTCTCTTAATATGTACTAAGACGGTAACTTTTTGTCGTCTGTGAGCACCATAACTCAATTTTAATTATCGGAATTTTCTTTCGAAAAAGCGCTTTTAAGGCGAACATACTATCG
Organism: Ypsolopha sequella; assembly: GCA_934047225.1. Lineage (NCBI taxonomy): Eukaryota > Metazoa > Arthropoda > Insecta > Lepidoptera > Ypsolophidae > Ypsolopha > Ypsolopha sequella. The sequence continues at coordinate 24,128,389 of OW203993.1, forward strand.
AAGAAAAATCCGCAGACCCACTTTTCGCCCGTAGTGCAATGGTGATAAGAGCGAAAAGTGGGTCTGCGGCAATTTCTTTGATGGTACATACCGTAAATTAGGAACTCGATGTGTGTCGGTACAAATATCGATATAAACGACATCGAAATAACGTTCATATCAGTGCGCATTGCAGTGTGGCTGTTACGACGATCACTGCGTCTCCGGATAGCGCAAAATAGGAACAATACTTTACACATGGAGTGATGGACGAAAAAAAAGTTTTGAACTTAGATTTTATACATCTATAAAAAGTAATAACTTGGTGAAAGAATTGATCCAGACGTTCGGAAGAACTGAGAAAATTCTTGCGTAACAGAAAAATTTGGATACATTTCGTTTTTTTTTTGTCGAAAGTAACAACAGAAAATAAAATTAACAACTTATTTTTGGCTACATTAGGTCAAATATATATGTACATATTATATTTTTTTATATTTGGAGCACCTGTATAATAATAAATAAATGACTGTTTATTTCCAGATTGAAAATCCATAGGTTAGTGTTAGGCTTAAAACTAGGTTAGTAAAACAAAGGGAACATATACAAAATTGATTATTTAAATAACCCAATGGATCGTTCCATCCAGAATTTCTGGATGGGACAATCCATTCGGTCCGCAATCATCTTCAGTTTGCCGTTGCCACCGCCCCGTAGTCTGAGTAGCATAGAGGCAGTTTTCTTGCGCATTATGGCGTTGAAATCATCTGTACGCGCCTCCGCAAACATGCCAGATGCACTGCAGAGTCACGGCAGCCGCACTAGCATCCTAAAGGCGTTGTTATATTGCACACGCAGGACGTTGTAGGCTCGTTGTGTGTACTTAAAGAGGAGTCTTCAAAGACAGGTCTAATATTGCAGATTGAGTATCTATTCGCCTTAAGTATGAAATTTTTAGTACTTTTGAGCTAGTTATTGGGGGTAGAGCTATTGCCGGGCTCGACTGTGTAGGTACCACCATCTTACCACACCACGAAGTAATTCGAGGGAGAGTAAGAGGACAGCTCACAGGCAAAAATCCAGGAGGCCCGCCATGCCTGAGATCGATGGATGGCGGTATATCCATACCTAATAGCCGGGCCTTATATGGAACAGGCTGGTGACGGGCAGCGGCGTCACTGGCACCGCGCTCACCAACCCGCCTACCCAGCGTGTGTGAGTATGGGCAAGTCTTCCAGGATGACCGCCAGGAGTGGCAAAGTCCTGGAAAGGCTTATTACCAGCAGTGGACGAACTAGGCTGGTTGAATGGACGAGCTAGTTTAGATTGCGTTGATAGAACACGTAAATTGTATAATTTACTTATTTATTTGTCTATTTTGTGAGTATTGACTGAGATTCTAAATAATATCTCATTTGGATTCATACCGTCAGATTGCTAAATTTCAAATTTGCCAATAGTTGTAACATTTGAAATTAATTACGAATAAAGTTCCCCGTCCATAGAAACGAATTCTAACAAATCCTTCCTGCAACAGAAAAAAAAAAATTGCGAAGGAGATAAAAATTACGCCATAAAATTATAAAATTACGCATTACTACTGTTAGAACCATGTCCACCTTCCCTTTACTGGACCAGTTTTTGTACCAGCATGCTGAAGCTGTTCGGCTCTACTTTAAGGCGCTGTCCTGACTGGGCTGACTGACCAGGGGGAAGTACACAATACTCACTCAGATACTGCGTAGTTCCTAGGGATGTCCTCCGCCACTAGGGATGTACTTTGACTTTTTCTATTGACTTTGACACTAGGGATGGGAAAAAAATATATTCTAGTGCTTCGCGCTCGCATGCGCAGTTCCTAGGGATATCCCCCGCCCGCCACTAGGCATGTACTTTTTGACTTTGACACTAGGGATGTCCCGAAAAAAATTTTGTTTCGGCCATATCTTCGGAACAGATGGTGGTACAGCCCCAGGGGTTGAACCATAAGGCATCAACAATTTTTTTTAATTTTTTAATTTCTTTTTGGGACGTCTCAAAAAATATTCGTTTCGTCCATATCTTCGGAACGGAAGGTGGTACAGCCCTAGGGTCTCAACATTTTTTCTTTTATTTATATCAATACTTTACTATGAATGACCTAAAACTCGGGGCCTCTCGTGGAGTTCAGAGCGATTGACGGCATCGCTACGACGAACTAAAGTCACAACACAAGAGCAAAGAAGTTGCTGCAGCGATATGCGAAAAACTGTTCAGCTAAGAAAATTCTCCTTAATGACGAAAAAATTCACACTGAAAGAGAAATTTAACCGACAAAATGATCGTGTGTATACTTGTGTAGCTCTACATCGATTTAGCATCTACATCTTTCTAATAACGCTCCAACTTCAAATGGCGAAAGAATCGAACGGCACAATTCGAATTCCGAATCTCGATTTAAATTCAGACGGTCGATTGGTCAACCACGAGTGACGGCGGACAAACTGCGCTGTAATTGGTGATTGACATGTGAGCGCTTCCTGATTGGTCTTTGGCGATTGCATTTCGTGGAGTTATAAATTTAACAGACACGAAAAAGGTATATTATATTCTTGTTCCAAAAACTTGAAGATATGGTCAAAAATATTATTTTTATGTGGAGATCAAATCAAGCTATTTGTACTTTGTACCTATCTTAATCCTTCACTATAAGGGCTAATGTAGTATTGTTAGTGTTTAGCTTGATGTGATCTCCACTGTACTAGAAGACATCACGATTTGCACGGCATTTCTAGTACAGTCAATTTTTATTATGAAGGTGAAATCACCGTGAAATTTCAGTGGTTTTGGAAACGAAAACTGGTGATAGTACTATTCACAATTGCCTTTCAGATATCTTTGCGGATGTGGCTTATTTACAGTTGCACAACCACAAAGTTACTTGCCGCGCATTGTAGCTATCCAACATTTGCCATGTCTACCCCTTTCTACATCTCTGGTAGCTCTCTAAAATGGCAGTGTCGTTATATTCAGCTCCTGGCATCCAGCTCCTCTGTTTAAGGCGAGATAATACAAGCGACCTGCCTTAAGGGGCCGAACGGTTGACCACTCATCAAGCCTAGGCAGCCTAGCTAGAGTCTAGAGTCTAGACGGACAACGGATTTGGACGTATCTTTATACGCCTTAGATAATTATAAAATACTTGGGATAGTAAAATACTTGGGATAGGTTCAAATAGAACAGATGAAAAATGAAGGCCTTTTTTTTATTTTGGGTGGAGAAAATAGATGTCAAGTCTACCTGTCAACGATTTAAAAGTGTAAACTGATTAAAAAAACTTTTTTTATCTATTTTGTATACTTAGCGACGATGCCATGAAAGTCTTTCTTACCTATGTATTATGTATACAATATGCGTATACGGATGGAAAATACTAGACTTCTTTTAATGGGTTGCTTCTGATGGAACTTAAAATCATGGATTGTTTGAGTGGGTCCCAATTCTCAAGCGTCTCTCAGATCATTATTCAGAGCTCTCAAAATACAAATTAAAAATTATGCTACAGATTTGAAAACAAATAGGGATGAACAATCACATTAAAGCATTACACAGCACATGGCCTAAAATTCCATTTATCATGGGATTTAGATTATAGATCATTCAATATTAAACCATAATCCTCATAAATTAAAGCTCATAATCGTTTATAAGTAGGAGCATTTCTCCGGATTGTCAAAAGTTGGTTACATTATTAAACAGTGATTCTGCAACCCTATTCGAAACGCATTAGAAAGGGCATTTTAACTAATTTGCTCGCATTAATTCAGTTTTGATTGTAACAAAACTGTTTAATTATTCAATAAAGAGCTTTTTCAGTGTCTTTGTGAATTATATTCGTAGTTTCGAATAAATATTTAATGTTTTAGAAGTAACGAATAGCTCAATTCGAAATGATTAGAAGCTATTGTGGGAAGTCTAAAAGAGTATTACTTTGTGTAGTGTGTAGTTTGTGTAGTGTGTAGTTTGTGTAGTGTGTAGTTTGTGTAGTGTGTAGTTTGTGTAGTGTGTAGTGCGGTTCACAAAATAGTTCCTATGCCGTAATGTTGGCTTCCAATTTTTTTTCATTTATTTATACAGTGTGTCCCTCGTACAAGTGCACATCCGAAAAGGGGTGAAACTAGACCTTATTTTATCGATAAAAAAATGATTTTTTTTTTGAAAATCTTTGTTTTATAAATTTACGTTTTAATATTTTTTTTGCCTACCATGGAGACTATGTATAAAATATGTCATATCTTTTGATCTATCGCGAGTAATGCAATGAAATAAAACTGTTATACGTTGCATACGAAATCAAAAATAAAACATAATCAACTACCGTTACCATAAAAAAATATCCTAAAAGATTATTTCTTTAATTTTTCCGTCTTTTTTTTCAGTAAAAGTCAATTTTTCCAAAATAATGTCCCCGTTTTACTATACTTTTATTCCTATTTATCATTGCCTATTCCATTATCTTTCTAACAAAAAAGAATACAACGTTTCATAAATACAATATTTTCTACGAGCGGTTAACCAAAGGCACTACGCTCGCGTCCCATACAAAGATACCCAAGTGAAGTATTTTTTCAAGATAAAAAAAAATTTAAAAAAATGTTTTCTTAGTTTTTGTCGATATATTAAGATCTAGTTTCACCCACTTTCGGATGTGCACTTGTACGAGGGACACACTGTATATATATGGATTGGATGGATTTGATAAGTTGCATTGCTACCAAAATAACGGCATAGGAACTTCTTTATGAAACACACTTTACTTCCGTGTTTCTGTTATCCATACAAGCTTTCATTTATTTATATGCCAGATTGCTAGCCCAACATTCAAAGTTATATTTCGTAAGATATTGATAAAATTACCTAACTACGTGAACATTTCGAAATATTTTGTTTTTTTAGACATGGCTATTATCTAATCACATAATATATCAATGTCATTTGTTTTCGAAATGATGGTTTCTAAATACTGAAAAAATTATTATAAACAAACGATTTTTTTATTTCTTCGCCTTAGTCTAGAATAATCGTTAAAATACAATGTCACGTTTTTAATATATACTATTTATACGTTTGTAATATATAAGGTCTTTCAATTGAAATTGAAAGTAATTTAGGAGGTGATTCAGTATCGTTAATACATCACATTCCACTGCAAAGTACTTTTTTTTGCACGAACTTTTTCTTCACTTGTCCATATAAACTGAGTCAGCTGATCGGACCACTTTGCACTGACACGTGAAAAAAAAGTTCGCGCAAAAAAAAGTGCTTTGCAGTGGAATGTGATGTATTAACGATACTGAATCACCTCCTAAATTACTTTCAATTTAAAGTGAAAGACCTTATATATGAAAATTTACCCAAATTGCAATATGATTAAAAACAATATCCCTCCAAAGCCCTAATTTTTTGTTATTGCTGTCGCAAAACAAACGTTGGGGGGTTTAACCCTTTGCCACGATATCAATTAATCGGCTCAATTTATGAATTAGTGGGTCCACGGGGCCCCTGTTACGTCATAGGGAATAAATGATTAGATGGGTGCATAATTTAATGTCTCATTGGGCATTCAATGTAAAATAATTTGGGACCCTTAAGTGTTTATTTTCGACGTGATTTTAAGTTATGCAAATACTAGATATTCTTCTTCTTCTAAATTCTTTACTGCACAAAACACAGTTTAATGTAAGTACAACAGGTGGACTTAATGCTAGAAGCACTATTTCCCAGTCAACCCGACAGAAAATACAAGAAAGTTATAGAGGAAGGTGTGCAAAAAGATTTTACAATTTTAAATTTTAAACAAGAAACAAAAAATAAAAAATACATTTATGTACTGATAGATAAGTTTTCCTTAACAACGCTTTCTTTGTTAAGAATTTTAGAAAAAATTATTATCTTCTTGCAAATCATTTCTGGCTAATAATAACGAAATGCATTTCAAAATATTTTTTGATTCATTAGTTTTCATTAAAAGAGCTACAATTGCTTAAAATAAAATTAAACTGATACCTAGCAAATCCAAATGATATTTTTTTTTACTTAGTAACAAATTTACTAAGTAAAAAATAAATAAAATCCATTGACATATCATTATAAACTTATTACGAAATGCATTTCAATAAAATTTTTATTCATTTGTTTAAGAGATATAAAGAAAAAATCAAAGTGCAAGGATATGGGCCGACGAGCTACAATCACTAACAAAAAAAAATTGTATATGTCAAGTGTCACTGAAATTTGATATATGTCATTGGTCATGCCATTGCATTTTTTTTTTATAGAAATAAAATGTTGCTGGCGTAGGCACGTTCGTGAGCCATTATATCGAAAAGGTCTCTGTATAAAAAATAAAAAAAATATATAAAAAATTAAAGTAAAGTTTTGGAAAAGGTAAAAATATGATTCCCTTGGATTTTTACCTACTTTCATATTAGCTATTTAAATTAGCACGTTCTTATTTTGAAATGTTTTAGGTTGTAATGAATATATCGTAAGTAATTATTGTTTGTTATAAGTAGAATAACTGATCTACACCTACAACGTAACAACTTTCATATTAATGAAGTAGGTAATAATTTTCACAAACGATAGTACAACTATAAATCAAGAAGCCTCTATTATCTAAGCCTGAGAACCAATTCAACTACCCTGTATGCTCTATGCTCTATACAGCGTGTTCTTGTTTCACAATTCCAATTAAAAATGTACGAAGTCTTAATCAAGGCTTGGGCAGGAACATTTGCATTCGCGCATGCGTGGTGGGTTGGCTATAAATCATCATAGGACAGTAATGTATGGCCATTTTGACACACAGCGCCATCTGTGTCAACTGGAAGAGTTATTGCTGCCGTGGAAAAGGGGGTTAGGGTTGCTACTTAAAACTTTTTTGAATTATTCAAAGAAATTTCTCAACACGATAAAATTAATTATTATTATCCTTTTATATTATTTTCTTCAAGGAGATTTAGCAAGCTCATATTAAAACTCACACAAAATGTTCCATTGAAATCTTTATCGGTAATAGTCTTGATATCCGAACTTGATATTAGAAATAAAACATCTTCTAATCTTTTTAAATTCATTTTATAAATACAATACAACGTCTGTCTTTATGTATGTCTGGGACTGGAGAGCCATTGAACGCATTTTTATGCAGTTTTCATCATTACGCTGTATGAAATAGGAGCTGGGTAGTCATCGTTTTATTCTGAATGTACATATATTCACTTATAGTTTGAGTTAAATGGTTCCTCTGGATTGGAAAAGCAAAGATGGCCTAATTTAATAAAAATGAGAAATTCTATCTACCCAATGTAAGCAATATTATGAAAAAAAATATTTTTCTTGATCGACAGCCCTACGAACTAAACGTCAACCCTATATTCTCAAATCGCATCATGATTTATAGGGCAACCCCTTAGATTAACCCTTGATCTGCGGGGTCGAATGACACAGACACCCGGGGTCACACAGACCCCAGAACACTTGTACACGTCACTTTTGCTTAATTTCGATATTATTTATTGTTATTTGACAAATCCTGTTTAATTCATCTTTAATTCTACCGGTAGGTTTTCATTTTAACGTGAGAGCAGAATAGTTTAAAATTTTCTCGCGCTCAGAATTTCACAGTCCTTAGTATTAAAATACAAAAATTTATGAGTGAGAATGAAATTTGAGCCTTTCCTAGTTGTGTGCTATTCGTTCACAGCTATGATAATTTGAAGTCAGATTCAGATTCCCCACTCAACCGCTTTTGGGATGAAATTAATCCCCAAAAAACCGGTTTTTGTAAGCAAATTTTAAAACTGATTGCCCGAGCGCTTATTTGCGTAAAACTTAATATAATAAGATATTAGATCCAATTAAATTAAGAGTAATAAGACATATTTTACCAAGGCTGACATGAAAAATTTTAAAAAATATGTCTTTCACAGTTTTCATTGTCATGAGAAGATCTAAGCCAATATATTTAAATGCCAAAAGGTAATTATTCTAAGTACTACGATTTAAATAAAATAAAAAAATACAAGTTTATACTTTTAATAGAAAACTTCCATTCATTATTGTACACAAATAAGCAATAAAAAATATATTCCTAGGTACGGTTGGCAATAAAAAAAACTACAGTAAAATTCAATAATGGTTTTAAATTCAACCACTTTACGATTTAAATATATTATTAACTTTTAATCAACTACTTATTCTACATAAGTAAACTTTACATATATTTACTTTACATATATGTTTAAATATTTACCCATTATTACATTTTCCATCGAAGTTTCAGAGGGAATACTTAATACCAGTGGTAATAAAGAAAGTTTACAATCTGAGTGCCGCAGCGATGAACAATTTACAAAGTGTTTAGAAATTCGAAAAGGCAAAGAGTTGTGAAACAAGCCTTTTACTTCATACAAAATAAATGAAATATGTTGGACTCGGTCGATGTTGAGTATATTTAGGAAAATGTGCCTAGATTATTATCTTATCCTGCAACGACGCATCGTATCTGTCAGCCAGTCGATCTAGAAGTTTTAAAATTGTTTTATATATCATGACATGACATGAGTGAACACCGATAATTTTTCTATCTTTAGGGTCTCAGACAGTCTCAGTTTAGTTCTACAGTTATTTACTTTATACTACACCTGCTCGGAAAGTACCTTCTTTCTTTGTTGAAAACGATGCAGAAAATACGTCATTACTGTCATACAAATATGCGGGCGGCAAAAGTGTATGAAATAGTATATTTCATTACGAGTGCGGAAAGCCTGTCATTGCAAAGAGTTCCGACAAATGTCTACCCGAGCCGAGGCGCAGCCGAAGGTGAGGGTTGACAGTCGGAACAAGTTGCAATGACGGTTCCGCACGTGTACTGAACAACTATTTTTAATACAGTTGCGAAAAAATGAAGCAATTTAATAAAATAACAAAAACACAATAAACTCAACTAACTAATACTCCACGCAATAAATTCTTCGTATGTAGATATGTAGCGACTTTTTGACTTCTCCGAAGCATTTTGTGCAATTATACTGAGTTCCGGTGGTGTCAATTCAAATAAAATATCGTCGAAATTACTCATTTTGTGCAACAAACAACTAAACCCGCAAAGAAAATTTTTGGAAAATGGCGCCAACCGTAAAAGAATATAAGCAGAGATTTTTTTTTGTTTTCTTCACCCATTCTGGCTAGGCAAAGAGAACTATGCCCATACAGCCAAGTCTTCAGTAGATTTTTTTTATTGATATGAAATGAAAATGAAATTTAATGAGATGAAATGAAATGAAACCTAACCTAACTCATTGAATCAAATCATTAAATCTGATATTGAAACAAAATAGTAGCTTCTTTTTAGAAATATTTGCATGAATCATAAAAACTTCTTTGATTTTTTTTTTGTAAAAACTTCGTGGTTGGTTTTTTTCTTTTTAATAGACAATATTTTGACAGTTGGGAAAGAGAACGCACGAGTTCGGAAAAGGTAAAGAAAAAGCTCGAGTATGTAATAGCCCACATCCCGAACGCTATACGTCCCTGCAATACGCCACTTTTTGAGCAACTGTATTAAAAATTCATTGTTAACGTGCTTGAGCGGGCAGAAAAAGTATATGCAAATCCATTGTTAACGTGCTGTTTTTTTTTTAAATAACATAAAGAATGAGCAAGTGGCCAAGTGGCCAGTATTATTTTGCGAACTCGTACATAAAACTCGAAAAATGATACTGGCCACTTTGCTTTCCCTGCACATAATAAAAAATAAGAAGGAAATAAAAAGTGACAATCGCACGCGAGTCAGTCGGTTTCTTTTATTGTATCTTGATTAAAAGTAAAATTATACTATTTCCTCGCAGGTGTAGTATAAAGCACTATGTATCACTCGGGAGAAAGTGCGATTCCCAACTCGTGTGTATTGAGGCTCTTGGCTTCGCCTCGAGCCTCAAACAACACCCTCGTTGGTAATCTTCCCCTTTCTTCCCTCGGTGAACAATGTACTATTTATATTACTCAAGACTTTACTTTACGCCAACATCACTCAGAAAGAATACCTTCACTCTATGAAAATAATACAAATTTCACATCATCTCCCCAAGATTTTATTACATAATTCACCATCATAGTAAAGCGCTTTGTAGCTGTTTTTGCTGACGTTACATAATGCAGTAGCATCTCAGGTAGTCTGATTTACTACAGCCTTAATGAAACCTGTTATGTAACCAGTATTATTTATTATTTCGTCCTAGGTAGGCATAGTGGGTCACTCTACATTGGTTACTATTAACTTCAGTACCATTATATGACTATCCTACCGCTTTTATTCATGCGAAATAGGCTTGTGTAGTACAAACACCACAGTAATATTAAGACATATTTCCTGAAAGTAAACGAGCAATTCTGTTCGGATCTTTTTAATCGGTCTTCTAGTACATTTCAGTCGTACAGAACGAGACACTGAGAAGGAATGAAAAGAGATTTGACACAATTTCATACCAAATGCAAAAAAAAGTCATCTTATTACATGACATTAAGGCGATATGTAAAAGTTTTAGCGTCCCTGTTACTCCATATGCGAAAAAACCCTCCGTGCGAGTGGGACGGATTCGTGGAAAAGTAGGAAAAGGTCGGTTTTTTATTAATATAAAATTTACTAAAGTTACTATCAAAATTTCGTTTAACCAGGTCCTAGATACCATTAAAACCCACCTAATAAAATATAATTGCAGTCCATATGTCATTCGAAATTCTCAAACCAGGAGAATTGGTGTCGAAAAAGACCTTATTTCAATAAATATTTCTATCGAGCCGAATTTCTCCAATCGCGTTTCTGTTTTAATAGATTCTTAGAAAAAGATTTCAAAAATAATGTACTATTTTATCAAAATAATACATAATTTACTGAAGTAGATATGCAAGTTCTTAAAGTGTCGATTTTTTTCCGTAGCGCCTTAAGTTCATCTTAAACGTTATTTTAGTTCAGTTATTTTAGATAACGTGAACTTGACAAGTACAATAGAATAATAATAATAATAATATTTATTTCATGAAAAAGACATATAAATACAATTTTCAAAGTTTACAAATCACAAATGAGGTTTTAACTTATTGTAGGTACCTGAAACCTAGACTAGGCTACAAAGTAACCTGTTGATAGGTAACAGACCTCTTCCCTTCCTAGATTATTTTAACTTTTAACATGTCGTACAGAACTCATTCGACAAAACTAGTAATTACTGATATTATATCAAACATTGACTCGATTTAAACTGTGTGGCATCGCATCTAGGGCAAAAGGTACGGTAAGCTGAGCAACGAACGAGTCACGTACTAATGTATTAAATGAACGAACTAATATGTTTTGATGACTCTACGAGATCGGATCGAACCGTGCATTGACCGAGTAAGCAGAAGCCTAAATTGAAAGACGATGATGATCTCGTAGATACAGTTACTTACACCTAATTTAAACGTACCTAACTAAATTATCATTACATACGGCTTGAACACTCACGTGTGATTGTTGTTGACTCTATACCAACCGTTTCACCGATACAATTTCGGCATTATCACGGCAAGGTCGTTCTTAGGACGACGACGTGGCGTTCACCGTCGTTGTTAAACGGGCACTTGCAGCTGCCGATCGGCGAGCTGCACGCATTGCTCGTGCGCTAAGTGTTGGCTGCATCGTCGAAGGAGGTGGGATGGTTGATGCACTTGATTCTTTTAATTGTTCCAGTTGTTCGTTATTAGGGGCGGTTATCATATATGTAATAATAAAGCTCACGCGGATATTGTACTTAACTAACTTCCCACAGTTGCATAGATTAATTCTATAGTCGTATAAATTACTCAAAAGTTAATTGTGTGTGTCCTTATTATGAATTAATTTCGAAAAAAACGTTAGTTGGCGATACTCAAAACTTTTCCATACAAAAACCCAAAATTTCGATAACTTTTTTTTTCACTTAATTTCATACAAATTGCCCCATCAGTATCTGTAGGCGAAAAAATGCATAAAGTATATATCCCTTATTTAGAAAGGTTTGTTTATATTAAGAGTATTAACAATATTTCGAGATTCGTCAATCAATTTATTTGAGTTAATCTACAACAGGAAACGTTTTTTTTTTTCATTTAGGGCTCCTGGATTTTTCATTTAGGGCTCCTGGTCCTCTAAAACTCTAAAACTCTAAGACTCTATCCTTCGAATAATTATATGATTCACTCAAGTTAGCCTTTTTAGATCCCCTGTAATTAACTGAAATGTAATTATAATCTTTATTTGTGTAACCCTCTTTAATTGCCATGTCAAATTGATGAAATTTGTAATATTGTACGGTTTGATAAAAAAGGAACATTATGTTTTGTTAGAACAGACATCATTTTTCATACGTCATTTTTATCATAATTTATTGTAATTGATTAATTTTAGTTTTAATCCAAATTGATTTAAAGTGTAAGACTTCGCCGTCACGACACTTTTGATATAGAAGGTGTGCTTACAAGCGTATGTCTATATAATTATGTATTTGATGCAGTGTAGACGTTCAACATGTCTGTCAGTAGCAAAAACCGGCCAAGTGCGAATTGGATTCGAAAAGGTTCCGTACCATTATCTATAAAACGGCAAAAAAATCAATTCTGGTGTATGGGAGTCCCCTTAAATATTTATTTTATTCTGTTTTTTAGTATTTTTAAGTATAGCGGCAACAGAAATACATCATCTGTGAAAATTTCAACTGTCTAACTGTCACGGTTCATAAGATACAGCCTGGTGACAGACGGACGGACAGTGGAGTCTCTGACTTTGGGTACGGAACCCTAAAAAGCGGGTGTTCCACGACACCTCTTGCATTTTTTTTTACCAATAAACCTGAATAAAAAAATATACACGAAAAATACATAAATTTGTAAAATATTGGATTTAACTTCACGCCTGCCTTCAGAGTTGGACCGAACCCATTTTCGACTTTCGTAAATAAATTAAAAACGATTTTAACATTTCCTAGTGCACCGTACAGGAAAGGCCCATAACTACACTTGCCTAAGGAAATTGCCAGCCCGGCTCCTGTGTTACTAGCCAATGGTAATTAGCCATTTATAACTATCTTTTACTTCTTGTTGCTGCACTAGAGATCGCCCGCGGCTTTACTCGCCGTGAGCCTCGGAGAAATTATGTTTTGTGGAGAAACCAAACATTTTCACGAAGACAATGAAATACTGTATTAGTCAGTACAGGAGGGTAATTCTCAGTCTATCGAATTAGCCTTCTTGACTGTAAAAACCCGTTTTGTCTGTTCGACTTATGCATTTTTAGCTTCTGTTTTATTAACAAAAGAACATAATTAAAGGCATGTCTTAGAAAAAAAAGCAGTCCTATCTGTGTCTATGGTACTCGCACTTGGGAGTACATGCTACCAAAGATATTAAACGAACTACCAAGTGAAATTATAAGTCAACTGAATCGTAATCCTCACAAAATAAAAACTATTTTAAAGTATCACTATCTCGATAAAAAAATTGATAAAATTAAATAAGTAAAATTTTAGTTGTGAGCGCTTGCAGCGACACATAAACCTCTTTATGGTTTCCGTTAGCTGTATAAGTTTTATAATATTGTATATTTTTCTTGTATTTAATCAATAAACGCATAAAAAAAATCGGTTTTATTTCAACATAGTAAACTAGACATAGTAACACTAGACTTTGAAATTGGATCACATTACAGTAGTAAATAATGCGTGGGAATCTTCGCCACTCTTCGGCAAAGATCGTATTTCCGAACGATTTCTATTATAATCCATGACAGATAGTGCACGGTCAGTCGCCTATATGCAACCAAAATGAGACCAATAAAAAATTGTAACCCGAAGCAATTATAGTATAATTATTTACACGTGTTCTAAAATGACTTTGCATTATATCAGTAGCAGATTTGTACTTTCATAGAAACATTAATTTTCATTTGCTTTTAGTATTTCCTGTTACGAGAGAGATGTATACTTTAGCTCAGGGATGGGCAAACTAAGGCCCGCGAGCCAACTCCGACCCGTAAATGGTTGCAATCCGGCCCGTGACCATCGACCACTTAAATAGTGCACTTGCTTACATTAACAATTTTTTTCCCATTTTATAGATTACCTATCTGCAATTTTCCTATTTCAGAGTGTACTTGATTTGAATATCTATAGTTCATGTCATTTAACTTTGCACAAATTAGAGTTTTTTTAATGTTGTTGAAACCAAGAAACTTTATTTCCGAAAATATAAATATTTTAATTTTATTAAATAATATATTAGTTAAAGCCACAACCTGACACCTTCATATATATATTATACAGAGTGCTTGGTAATTCGACCTATTCCTTGAGTGGTTATACTAGAGATCATTTCCAACGAATTAAGTCCTATCAACGATATGAATGGTCTCCGAGTTACGAAGGTTTTTGTATTTTTTTTCAAACTTTCAGTCTAATAACCAAAAATAAATAATTTAAAAATAACTATTCCTCTCTCAGCACTTATTTATTATATTTCTGATCAATGATAGATAAGTGATCATTTATAAAAAAAATGCGTGCCCTGAATTCCCATAATCTCAGAATTAAAAAGTCTTAAGTGGAAAGAAAACCTTTTTTATTTTGTAATTATTAAAATATCGACGTGATTTACTTTAAAAAATATATCATTTTCGACCCCTAGTTGATAGGCATTATTTGTTGGAAATGATCCCTAGTATAACCCCTTTAAAGGATTAGGTCGAATTACCAAGCACCCTGTATATACTGTTTGTAAATATTGGCCCGCATAGGAAAAAGTTTGCCCATCCCTGCTTTAGCTGGTAAGATAGGCTAATAAGAGGAAAAGAATGGCTGATTCGATTGGAAACCATCCCTTTCGGAAATTGGCGTTTTTGTATCTTCTTTACTTAGTTAAATACCTTATTACTTTTTAGTTTTTCAAAAACCTTCTGTTTCATTAAATTTGCTCAACAAGGTTACACTTCTAAAGAACAGCTATTTTTTCACTATTCCAGGGTACAATTTGTACACATCTTTTAATAAATTCGTTATCACAAAGTTAATTTCAATAATTCGCAAGATTTAAGTCCCTTTTACCAATAAATACCGAAACAATTATCTCTCCTATCAAAAATATCTTACGAAATTAATTTTCACACACGCGCCAAAGGACCTGTCAAAATATTTCCGACGAAACAACATTAAGCGTCCGACGAAAAAAAATACAAGATGGCCGACAAAAATATTTAAGCATCGAATAACTCTGTGTCGCCTCGGTGCAATTTCTCAATCTTTTACGTAGAGATGCCGACTTGATAAGGCTGATTAATTGCTTCATTAATAAATCGGTTCTTTTAATGTAAAAAATTGGATATGTGGAAGTAGAACTGGTGATGGAAGAATGCGGCAGAACTCTATTGGTGAAATTAATAAAAAAGATTGATTGGGGAGCTACATACTTTTATTTACTTTTAATTTGAACTGATGAGAAAAAGAAGCTGTTGCAAAAATTGTCGGTAAAAAGAGGATGCTCCAGTGTTGACTGTGACAGTCCACATACGGAAATACTTCTGACACCCCTCGGAGGTCTATGTCGTGACAATATAAAAAAAATTAGTCTCTATGATAACGTAAAAGTTATCAATAAATTGAAAGGAAGAAAACTCCTAGCTTCCCACAAATTAACTGTGGAAAAGTAAAAGTGTTTTGTACAATTTTTATTTTTATTTTTATTAAGTAGAGAAAAAAAACGCAGTCATCTGGTCCCCTGTTAAGGGGCTTGGTATCGCCAAAGGATACTTTCTAAAGCCTACTCCTCGTTTATGGCCAAACCAAATATATTGAAAAAAAAGTATATGAATTATCAACTCTAGCAAAACGTTTCATACAACCAAAACTACTATATGAAAAAAAAAAATTACCGAATGTTGTTTTTTGACTTTAATTCCCTGCTGCTCCTATGTGGCTTGGTCGATTTAATTCATTTATGCCTTGAGTAATAGATCAACTTGATAACTATAACCATAACGTAGGATTATTCAGTCGAACAATCACGTTCATGTGAAAAATATTATTTTCTCCTATATTGCCCTATCAAGGACGCAGCGAGCGTCGTAAAAGCCATGTAATACGCGCTGATATGCACGTTATTTCAATGTAATTTCTGTCGATATTCGTACTGACTGACACTTATCGCCTTAAGTTCGCAGTAACGCGATTAACGTAACAAACCATATAATAATATTAGTTATACATTAATGGTTACAAAATACGTTTTTCAATACGTTTATATATACGTTTTTTTTCTATATACCACTACGTTTTTTTCTATATACTTTAGTTTGCGATGCGTGGTCAATAAAGTTGGAGATCGAATCAAAACATTTTAAAATATGTCAAAATAATGAAAAAAGACAATTCAATGTGTTGGAAAAATCTTTTCTTCAGTTTCAATAATAATAATAATAAATTTCATTTATTTCGGATAACAAAGATCCATATTTGTTATCATGTCATTTGTTTCAAATTAAATACTACAATAATAACTAATGTCAAAACATAATTCATTATAATGGGAAAATAAAAATTGAAAATTAAAGATTAAAAATTAAAATTAAAAGTTACTAATTAATTAAAATTATCGATCCTTAAAAAAAACAAGTAACACACTAGCACAAATGTGTTAACAGCTCCATATGAAATACATTTCCAATAACAACCACCGAATGCTTTGAATTTTCATCCAAATACTAACAAAATTGATTACCTACACGGCCACAATACCGACAGATTTTCGACGATACAAATGGTCGTTTAGACACCGAAAACTGATAAAAAAAGCTATAAAAAACGCTTTTTCTCGTTGTTAATAACGTGATTAACATTCTAAAATAGTTTGAAAACACCGCTTTTGATAGCCCAAATTGGTTTTATTCGAATGAAAATATAGTGCCTTAAGGTTATAAGTCAAAAGTTAAAAGTATAATTATTTAAGTAACTGGCAACTGATAGGTTTTATTTTACTGTTCAGTTTATCCTACTAAACACGTTTCATGTAAAGTAGGTTGCCAAGACTCACAAGCTCATAACGCTTCCACTGTTAAAACGTTATCAGATCTCATGTAGAGCCAAACTCCTAAAACTAAGAAGCCCTAACTCTACAAGCCCTAACTATACAAATCCTACATCTAAGACAAAAAATTTGGCTTGACCGTTTCGCGGCCGTCGCACATACACTTCCATGGACTTATGGTAAGAAATTAAACTGGTCTTTAATTTTGTGGCATGCAATGGTTCCATGAAACGGCCAAGTCATAGTTTTGACCAAGATATAGGGTTTGTAGAGTTAGGTTTAGTATGACCAGTGGATCATGTGATTAATTTTCTGAGCAAGATCAATATTTTAATCTAACTAGTAACTCTCTTAACAAAGACAAGATTTACAATTTTGTTCCTTATTAAATGGGTCGAGATAGCACAAAAACTGCGACAACGGCCAGCGTCGTGCCGTATTCAAATAGGTATAAACTGAGAAGATCTGAGTGAGGGCATTCCCACATCTGGGCTACTTTGTCCACAGTTTCCACTGTATCCGACATGTTGCTTCGCAAGTCTTGTGGCGGTACAGCGTCAGCCAGCACTTTGCCCGGAAACTTGTCTCAAGCGATCACTGATAGAAACTTCTACCTATTTTGACAGTTCTTAACTTGAAATAATCAGCTAGAGTATCGAATGATTAACTGATAAACAAAATCTCTTTCACCGTTAGCAGAGAAGCCGAGAGAGTCAAATTTTAACGGACATTTCGTTGGTAACACTATAATGTTTTGTCTTTCCATCCATCAGCCTAGTTCGTCCACTGCTGGACATAAGCCTTTTCAGGACTTTGCCACTCCCGGCGGTCATGCTGGAAGAATTGCCCATACTCACATACGCTGGGCAGGCGGGTTGGGAGCGCGGTGCCGGAACCCTCGCACCAGTGACGCTGCTGCCTGTCACCAGTCTGTTCCATATAAGGCCCGTCTATTAGGGATGGATATACCGCCATCCATCGGCCCCAGGCATGGTAGGCCTCCTGGTTTTTTGCCTGTGAGCTGTCCTCTTACTCTCCCCTGAATTACTTCGAGGGGGTCTCCAAGTAAGATGGTGGTACCTCCACAGTCGAGCCCGGCAACAGTTCTACCACCTGTTGTTGTTTTGTCTTTATTACGATGAAATAACCATCAATCAGAGACATGTGACAGTTGAGCTTGGAGATACCGCAACTTCGTCATGGAAATGACATGCTTCGGAAGGTTTTATTTACATGCTGCATTCGTGATTTATTTCTATCGAGCAAAGTTTATGTTATCGTATCACACATGCGTGCAAGACCTAGACAAAAGTTTGAACTATGTTATGTATTTTTTTGGTAATTGATAAATGATATTCTGAGCTTCTACTTGACTTTGAAATGACTGCTTCGCGCGCGTTTTTCGGATAAGCCCGCCTTAAGCTGGTTTTGCACGTTCAAAATTCTGTCTATTGCATCCCATACTGTATACTAAATCATTGTTATTTATTTTAGACTTTAATTATCATGAAAGGGAAGATATGAAGCAGCGGACCGAGCATCAAATTCAGGAGGAGTCGCACGACACCACGAACAGAAAAGGATTTAGCACTTGACAGAGAACGATGGAATATGCTACATTCTTAAACAAATTTCACGAAATAGGTCCCGCAGATCAAGGCATTATCGTATTTAGTACTTAAAAATAAAAGTGATAGACACGGTAGTTCTTTCGTGAGAAGAAATTTAGGATAAATTATTGACTTGATCTGCGCATTTCAATCAGCTGGCCCGGGCATTGATAGACCAGTCAGTCAGGACATTCTCTTATTTAATATATGTAGCCCAAATTTTTATACTTACTCATATACAAATTACACAACCATTATACTCACATACACATTTACACATTAAATAAACAATAATTGTCCACTCTCGATGGAATTCGTGCGGCTCTCTACAGGTGACGACAGAATAACAGCGTCGCAGATTTCGGTTTGCGGCATTATGCTGAGTCGGAGCTTTTTTCTCTTTGCCACGACACTCATACCACTAGGATAAATTTAAGTAAGTTTCTTCTTGTGTTTTAACTTTATTTAATTTTTTTTCTTTTATTTAAGTTCTACTTTGTTTTTTGTATTATGTGTCGTGTTTTTGGGTAATAAATGTTATATCTATCTAATAGATAGATATAACATTTATTTCCCAAAAACAACATTGTACAATGTGTGTGTACAAAAGTTAAGAAATATTGAATTTTTTAAACTGTGTCAGGTGGCAAATCGCAAACAGTAACTTGATTTTTTGGTAAGTTTTTACCAAGTTTTTTAGGCTATTGAATTTTTATGCCTACCCTGTCTATAAACTATGTGCACGCCACTGCTATCTATCTATCTATCATTTGTTGGTAGTTTTTTTTTAGGCATAGTAGAAAATTATCATGAGACAAGTACAAGGTGTACTATTCTCCATGAAAATACTACAAGCCTTCCTGCATTGAAATTATAATGTTTGTATGTTTTGCATTCTGAATTCAATCTAGGTATGTCGTGTAAGTCGAAAACAATGGAGAAAGACGGCATCGTGTCTTTCTTCCAGTATCGGACATAGTTTGAGATCGATGTATGTAGATCTGCCCCTGTATTTACATATGTCACGTCTATTATTTCGCAAATTTAACAATCTATGGCTCCCTTGCGCCATTTGTTTACAGTATCGATTTCGTTTGCAGTTGATCATTTGTTTACATTGGCTTAGAACAAAATGGCTCATATATTTTTACGATCATAAGAACACACATTATTATACAGTAGCGAGTTAATTTGTAAAATAGGTAAATTTAATGTAATATTTCAGCAAGACTTTTAAGGTTTACTAGGAATATAAAAAGGAAAAAGAAATCATCGGCGTTGCAATCATATTTTGATCATGCTGTTTGTAAACCCAAACCTTCAGTTTTTTTCATCTGGCGCATATACAAAGTGAAATTTAATCAACCGCCCGAATTCATACTGGATACTCGGTTAGTGATCAGGAACAAGGTTCAAAGACAAGGTTAAATAACGTTTGTATCAGCGCGCACTGCATTACGACGTCGCTGGGTCTCCAGGTAGCGCAAAATAGAAGAAAATAATACTTTTCACATGGACGCGATGGACGGAAAAAAAATTCCATATATGATTTTTCCAAGCAATATTTTCCTTGTATTTTAGTGCAAGAAGCATACAAATACCAATAGTGGTATCAAAGAAATAACCAATTTTACTAAATTTTAGTCTAAAAACACCTTGACCTTGAACAATATTTTCATTGTGTTTCAAGAGAATAATTTCATAAAATGAAATTGTTCTTTATAGATTAACTAACAACACGTATTTTTTTCACAATTTTTAAACATACTATTTAAGGCGATATGTAAAAGTTTATGTAAAAGCGAGAGGGACGGATTCGAGGAAAAGTAGCAAAATTTCGGTTTCTTATGAATATAAAATGTACTAAAAATGCTATCAAAATTTCGTTTAACCAGGTCCTAGATACTGTAACAATCCATGTAATAAAATATAGTTGCAGTCCAAATGTCATTCCAAATTGTCAACCAGGAGAATTAGTGTCGAGAAAGACCTAATTTCAATGAACATTTGTATCGAGCCGAATGTCTCCAATCGCGTTTGTGTTTTAGTGAATCCCTAGAAAAAGATTCTAAAAATAATATACTATTTTATCAAAATAATACATTATTTACTGAAGTAGATATGCAAGTTCTAAAAGAGTCGATTTTTTTCCGTAGCGCCTTAAGGGCCGATTTTTCAATTGACAAAAAAAAATTATTCCTATGAATAAACTACGTTGGTTTCACTCTAACACCTTTTGTTTTATGAAATCGATATAGTTTATTTCTAGGAATAAATTTTATCTGGCAATTGAAAAATCGGCCCTAAGTGAAATAACTTAATCAATAAAGTCATTTTAGGATGACGCTAGGAAGAGGAGCCTTAAGGCGTATGACCACACTAAATAAGCAACTCAATGTGTGTCGGTACAAATATCAACGGAAACGACATTGAAATAATGTTCATTTCAGCGTGCCTTGAAAAGTGGCTGTTACGACAACCACTGCATCTCCGGCTAGCGCAAAATAGGAGAAAATAATACTTTTCACATGGACGCCATGCACGAAAAAAAATTTTTGAACTTAAATTTTTTAGATCTAAAAATTTCCTATAATTTGGTGAAATGATGATTAAAATCGCTTTAGGCGTTTGGAAGGAGTAAGAGAATTCGCGTGTTAATCATGTGAAACTTTCGATGACTTTCAATTTTTTTTGTCAAAACTTACAACAGAAAAACAATTTATGAAACTTAAAATTTATTGTTGACTCTATAATGCCTATCATATATTTTTATAAAAGTTTTTGGACCACCCGTGTGGGAGGAGTAGGCCTTCAAAGACAGGTCTAAATTGCAGTTGGCGTATCCATTCGCCTTAACTGTTCAAAAGCCTACCTGCGTACCACGTCCAAAAGTTTTGTAGTTAGTTTATAGAATCCGTCTGATAAACTCTACTCGATCGTAAATACAGCCTTCCATTGACACGGTACAAGGAGTCGAACTAACTGAGCGTTTAGTATTGATTTGCAAGATAATAAATCAGAGTTCCAGATGGTAATTAGACATTGGCTTTGTCTTGAATAAATTAATTTTTATAAACCAGGTTGACTTGGTACATTTCGTCTGGGACCCGTAATATGGTGATTTTGATTTATGAGCTAAATTCATACCAAAAACTTAGTTGATGATCAACATTGAGGCACCAATGAAAACTTTGTGAAGATGTAAATAAAATTTTTGCTGTGCTTGTGTTAACGCGTTTTTTTTCAAATCAGGATTAATGAGTGAATAATGGAATCAATTGTTTATTGAACAAAAAAAAGGTATTTACAAAGATAAGAAACAGGCAAAAGCCAAAGAAGGACTTATTCCTACAAACAATTTCTTTTATCTCAAAATGTAAATTTTGTTTAGAGATATTTATGGTGGAAGACGTTGGTATCTATAGTACAGTGTTAAGTTAACACTAGCATAGGTACCATCGGACTATCCTGATAAGTTTTAAGTTAACACTAGCATAGGTACCATCGGACTATCCTGATAAGTTTTAAGTTAACACTAGCATAGGTACCATCGGACTATCCTGATAAGTTTTAAGTTAACACTAGCATAGGTACCATCGGACTATCCTGATAAGTTTTAAGTTAACACTAGCATAGGTACCATCGGACTATCCTGATAAGTTTCAAGTTAACACTAGCATAGGTACCATCGGACTATCCTGATAAGTTTTAAGTTAACACTAAAATAGGTACCATCGGACTATCCTGATAAGTTTTAAGTTAACACTAAAATAGGTACCATCGGACTATCCTGATAAGTTTTAAGTTAACACTAACATAGGTACCATCGGACTATCCTCATAAGTTAAAATAATTCTTACGAAATATTTCTGTATTGTCTAGTTACTTATTTAAGGCGTTTACCATCGCCAAATTAGCAGCTCGATGTGGCTGTTACGACGCTCGCTGCGTCCTTGAGAGGGCGAAATAGGAGAAAATTATACTTTTCACTTGGACGTGATTACTCGATTGAATAATCTTATGTTATGTTTATAGCTATAAAGTTTATCTATTTATCAAAGCATAGATGAATTTAATCGGCCAAGCCACTCAAGAGCAGTAGGGAATTTGAGGTCAAAAAACACCATTCAGTAAAAAAAAAATGATGTAGAAGTTTTGGTGGTATGAAAAAGAAAAATGTTGCATATGTTGTCTAAGAGTTGATTATTCATAATACATTTTTTCATTATTTTTGGTTTGGCCGTAAACTTACTTACTTAACTGGCCATAAAATAAAGTAGGCTTTAGAAAGTACCCATTTGGCAATAGTAAGGCCCTTAAGGATAAGATTTGTAATAATTTAAGGAACAATAAATAAATAAATATAAATAAATATTCAACCTTGGGAAAAACATAAATACATTGGATGTAAATTTTTCAAATTATTTGACATGAGAACACACAATCATAATAATGATAATATTATCTGAGCGAAAATATATACATAAATATGAAAAAATGAAATGAAAAAATTAAAATGAAAAAATGTTTATTCAATAACCAGTAATACATTAAATCAAAATGCTGGTGCCTTCTTTTAAGTATAGAAATACTTGTTTCAGAAGACCTGGCTCCTTCAAATCCATAGCTTAAAGTTAGAAATAACTTTAAGCTATTTAAATATACATACAGACAAACGAACAAATAGCTTAGTTAGTTAGTCATTCAGAGAGAACCTCTCCTGTAATCATTTTTCAAGCTTTATTTAAAGGAGGACATATTTTCCGATTTCTGAGGGTTTTCGAAAGTTATATTCCAGAGCCAAACAGCTTCAGTTTACGTAGAGTCAGTTTAGTCAGCCAACATTTTGTTTTGGAATTTCTTGAAAAGAGTCATTTGGCCTTGTTAATCAAGTACAATGGTTCCACTAGAAGTTAATTTATTATATACTTCAGTAAATTTTTCTATGTAATCTAAATCTATTTTATTTAGTTTATTTTTAAATTATTCATTTTTAGTTCTCTAGATTGTTTAATTTTTAGTATTTTAAAGGATTAATTTGCTTTTTCGAGGAATTTTTTCAAATTCTTGTCTTTGGATTTGTTTCTGATTGATATTTTCTAGTTTGTAATGCACTCTAATAATATTTAGATTATTCCGTTTTTAATTTTGAGCAACTTTTTTGTTATTTCATTGTGATATATTTACTTTTATCACATTTTCCACAAAACGAACAATTTTCATACAGTTATAAGTTCTATATAACATATAACTCACCCATACAATTAAAGTCTCATTCAGCCAAAAGTAACCAAAAAGTCGAATAAATCTCCCAAACAAAAAGGCGCCAATGCAAGAAAAGTCGTCCTCCCTTATTAACAGGACAATAATCGCCATTTTCCTCCAAAAAATCGTAAATAAACGCTAACACAAAGACGTAACGACGTCCCTAGAGAAGGTTCCGGTTGGAGACTGAGGAAATAAAGACTACTCTCCAGTGAATGCTTAACAATTCTAGGCGATGAAATGTAATTTGTATTATTATTGTAGCCTCTGCGATTAAAAACATAATGAAGAAATGACACGATAATGGATCGCATTGTGTATAAGCATGTACATATATATGTACGTATTCGGTATGATAAGGTTACTTTACTCAAGGCTTGTCACACAGAGGCTTAGGCATATACGATATGTATTACATTTAATTTATACTGAGGACTGATGACGGCCTCACTGATGAGGCCGAAATATTTCGAAAAAATATAAAGTTTGTCTTTTTTTAACTATTATAATTGCTTAAAACTACAAATTTAATTTATACAAAATTTATTTTATCTACTTCATACTAAAACAAAAGCGTTTTTATAAGTACGTACATAGTTTGACCGACCTCATAATATTACATTACAACACCGCAATTCTGCGCTGTAATTGGCCAAATTTATTATAACACCGCTGAGATGACCAATTAGCGATCAGGATGTGTGAGAGAGAGTAGGGTCGTCTTCGGGTGGCCGAAGTTGCGGGCCTGCGATATAACTATGATTACCCAGGCATCTTCTCCGCAGGCTTCAACACGCGTCGGTTCCAGGGGGGCCGCCAGCATGATGGTTGGTGACTATAGAGAGTGGGGCCCTTTAGTCTTCATGTCCACCGGTGGTACGTCACCAGCAGTCCAGTCCGTCTTGATAGCCTCACTCACACACTGTCTTCGGAGCTGCTGGCAGATGTGTCGCTCAGTTCCATGGGTTAGGGTCGTCCTATCGAGGAACGGTCGTACGTGGGGGGCGAGATCTCGTAAGTGATCGTGAGTAGTCGGCGGCAGTCGGCACACAAACTCACCTACGGTCTCAACCCCCATGTCCGTGGCGATGGTAGAATTGCGCTAGAGGAGGAAGGTGCGGAGGTGGCAAGCTTTAGCTTTCTTTAGCTGTAAGAAAATAATATCAAGATATTTACTCAAAGAAATTAACGAATGAAAAAGATAGAAATAAGTTAGAATAAGAGACACTGGTTATGAACGAGTGAAAGAGATAAATATAAGTTAGCACTGGAAGCACTGAATTAAATAAATCTCGCGCTTTCTTTTTCTCATTTTTCGTGAAATTGATTGTTAATATTTAAAGACGATATTTTGGATGGTTGTTGATAAAGTCTTGTGTCAAACTGGATATAATTAGATATTATGTCACAGTTGCATAAAATATTATTAGAGCCACAAATAAACAGACACTTCAATAAAAGAGCTTCCATAACGAAATAGATATAAGAGCTTGGACTACTCACTTTGATTTTTGCAAGAAAAACTCGACGTTTCGGTCAAAGAAAAGAGTGTCCTTCATCAGGCTCTGCGGAGGTGCTCCGGCGCGTGCGACACACTCGCATATGAAAGCAAGGTCTTACTTGTAATATCTATATCGTTATGATGGACAGTCACCCTAATTTTTGGTGATATAATAAGAGTTTCCGTTTATTGTCTTTTTCCAAAATATTCAGACAACTAGAAACCCTAACTACGCTTCCACAGGACGTTAGTCCCGTAGAGGATACAGGGGGCCAAGCGAGGGGACCAGATATAGACAATGGGACGAAATTACAACGGCCAATTGAGCCGCTTGTACACTGATCCCCCATTGTTTCCGCACTTGATGGGATAGGTGGATCTAGGGGGCTTGATACTTGTTTCATTTTTGCGGGGTATGGAATGTGAAATGATTCGAAAGCTTTGCACACCTTTTAAAATGCTAATCATTTGTTAGAACTACGACTATAAGAACGAAAACATTTGACAAGTCACAATTTTCACAGTTTTTTCTCAAAAACGACTCTAGCCGTGGTTATCAAAGCCAATATGATTAGAATTACACTGTGATTTTGGGAAATATAAATGCAATCTTTGAAATCATAATATTTTAAAAATGCATGTGGTTTTTTAGAATTTTGTCGAAGTACTTAGATTATAAAGAAACCAATATAAACATTCATATTATTTTACTTCAGTTTATTAAAATAAAAGTGTGTCGTCCAAAATGTTAACATCAATCAATGTAATGCTAGTTACGATGACGCCCAACCGCTAGGTAATGGTAATATTTGTAGTTTAGTTATAGCAAGGTTACTTTCGAGTAGGAATAAATACAAAAACAATACAGTTATGAATTTCAACCGGGACCTTTCACGTTTAGCTATCAAGCATGTATATTTTCAAGTCAAATTGTGATTTTTGACAATATTTTTGAATGTGTACCTGTAACAGCGGCACAAATACCAACTCTTTTTGCTCAAAGTACAAAGGTGCAATACTATAGAGCTCGCGCCACGAAAAAAATCCGAGTTGAAGTCCATATCGACGTTGAAATATGAGCTATAGTGCCTTAATTCATAGGGCTTTGGTTTGGTATGGAGAATAGTTCAATTTGTCCGCGTGAACGCCGATCTATTTAGACCTCGTTTGTTACCGTGAGAGAGGATTATTGTTTTATACTACATGTACATGTCATGATGTCTCGATGATAAATTTATAGGTTCACGTTCACTATGACAGTTCTCATTTTGCACACATACAGTGCTACAATTTTAGGCTCTTTTTTTTTTCAAGGCTTTCTTTTGGCGCGTGGATTGGTTGTGTTCAATATCGGAACTAACGCCGCTACCATACCTCTTGTTTCACAGCTGATCCTTGCCTTGCACTTGTCGCACTGGCAAAAAATTATGTCTTGTGGCAACAATAAATAAGTAACAAAAAATATTGTCTTTCATCTTGATTTTTTTTTCAATTTCTTTATTCATGGTTTAAAAAACATATATGGTACACAAGGTAACAAATGACAAAAACCTCGGAGGGTTTATCCGTCTTCAGTTGAGATCATCTTAGCTCAATACAATGTTAGGTGAGGTATAAAATTAGGTTTAAGAATATTTTTTTATTCATAATAATAATGCTTAAAAGCTTATGTAAAGATTTATTCATAATATTAAGATTTTATTTATACACGTTTATTCTAAGATACACGTATAATTAAAAGCACTTGTACTGTAGTTTCACTATTTGTTTATGTTTTTCTCCCAACCAATTTCGGATTTTAAACCATTTTCAAAGAAATATGTTAAGAATTTAAGAATTTAGAATTTAGGTGCAGAGGGCCTATTATGTATCTTTAGTTGCCATCTGCCCCTCTATTCTGTATCTTTAGTTGTCGACTGGACTAGGTGTCTATCATCAAAAACATAGCTAAAAACGGAACTTTCAAAATTGCTATTAGTGGGTATTGAACTATTTACGAACTATGTCGTCACTTCAAGTGCGAACATACCCTTAGACAATCGGAATTCGATAGTATATCTATGTTTTTGATGATAGACACCCAGTTCAAATGGCAACTAAAGATACATAATAGGCCCTCTGGACTGGGTGTCTATCATCAAAAACATAGATATACTATAGAATTCCGATTGTCTAAGGATATGTTCGCACTCGAAGTGACGACACAGTTCGTAAATAGTTCAATACCCACTAAAGGCAATTTTGGAAGTTCAGTTTTTACCTATATTTTTGATGATAGGCACCGAGTACAGTTGGCAAAACTAAAGATACAGAATAGAGGGGCAGGTTCTAAGCGGCATAAGCGATAAAAATGTTCCTTGTCTTTGGCGTTCCGGAAACCGCACACAGTCAAAGCTTATAAGGAATCTGGCTTCTTATTTGACTGTATGTACTGAAAAAAACTGAAACGACCGAGCTAATCGTTCTCGGATATTTAATTTTCAGACAGAAACTTTTCGATGATGTGGTATTTCCTAACTTGCTTTGGACTGGATAACCGAACATTTTTATTACTAAGAGAATGTATTAACAGATTGTGAAAAACCCGCCTTTTTCTTATTAATCGAAACAGAACACTTCAATTCAACATTCACTCAATAGTTATTCAACAAAACCTTATTATCTATGTATTGTGTTTGTTGCCATAGCAAAGTTTCCATTGGTTTCTGTAAATTCAAATTTCAAAATTTTTTAATTTTTAAATGTTTCTTTATTTGATTTAAAAATGTTTTTTAATTCATTACTCCTGTAAGTATAAAATGTTAAATAATATTAGTTGGCGAAACTCTAAACATAGGCAGTACTTGTCTATATCTATATGAACAACTGTTTGTATAGGAGCTAAGCGAAATTCGTAACTTTTTTTCACTTTCTCCCATACAAATTGCCCCGATCAGCTGACTAGTCCAGTATGAAAGGAGGAAACAAATTTTAAGAATGTTGCACAATCCTAGTGGAAAAAGTTGTTGATATGGACATGGTCTACATATGTTTCAAATTTCGCCAACTAATCTTTTTTTGGGGTCGTGACGAAATGATACGATTGTTGCGAGATAAGGCGGCTTATTTCGAAATTATACAAATATTTATTAGTTATGTATAGTTACATAACATGGTAATGGTAAAAATAAATAAGAAATTTGTGCAAAGTTCGCAGAAAAAGCAGAAATTAGAACCTAATACGTGAACAACTTTATCGACGATATAACTAGAATAGAAATCAACATCGAGCAAATTACAAGTAAGTATAAACTACTTAGGAGGGCACTGTAAGCTCTGTTAGGTCCAATAGATATCAACGTAATATCTATCCTCTTAAATATTTGATCTACACCCATATCGTAAAATCCTGATTATATAACAACTATATATTTTACAGTTATCAACTATACAGTTTTCTTTACAAAATAATGCTTTTAAATTTCTTTTTAAAGTATAGTTAAAATAAGTAGGAAGGCAAAGGGAACTAAGCCCAAACAACCATGTCTGAGGTTTTAATATTAAATAGTTTGAATGATGGTCATACTTGTGACCAAACACATGCGCGGTTTGCGATTGATTTTAATGATGGTAGAACTTGTGAATGGGCCCTTATGTCACATGCGCGGTGAGCTGCTGGATGGATTTTGTGCGTTACTTATTCATTTAATATTTACTGTTTTTTGTTTGTTTGAAGTTTTATTTTGGACAAAAATGTCTGACAACATATACTGAGCAACAAAAATAAAATGGTGAACAATCAAAACGAACCCGCGAAATCAAGAAAAGCTTACGACAAATCTTACCAAGATATTATGGATTGGAAAATAGATAGGTAAACTATTGCATGAATGTAGATAAAGTAGTGTATAAAACTACACATAAATACGTATTAAAACACTAGCGCATACTATTAAAATGACCTCTTTATGTGCCAGTTTCATAAACTATTACCAATTTTGTAAGTTTATGGCATTTAATGGACTGATTTAATGACCTCATTGGAAAGTCCGAAATTTTTCGTAAAGCTACTTGTATTTTCATGTATAAATAAAATTTTGTTCATTGAAAAGTTTTATTTTGTATTTTACAAATATATAAGTATAACTAAAGGAAAAAAATAAGCTTAAGACATATTTCGTGCCTTACTGGGCCCGGCATCGGTTGAGAAGTATTTATTTTTATTTTCCTAAATTAAAAAAAATCTATAATATAGTTGCAATTATTGTTTTTACTAATACTATAATAAGCTCTAAGCTACTTTAATAATTTTGTTTTTAAAAAAAAATTCTTCTTAATTTTTTACTCGTAATTTATTTCTTTACACGTATTAATAAAAAATAAAAACATAATTATGTTTAATTAAGTTTAGATGGGGTCCACTATGCTCATATCAGATGTAGTTCTGTGATCTATGTCCACTTTTTTATGAATGTAAGGATGATTTAATTAAAATATGTAATTAATATAAAAAATATAGATTCTGGCTCTTTAAATTTCATTACATTAGTTTGTATCCTTTTATATTTAGTTTGTGGTATGAATAATAAATTTAATGATGATCTCTAAGTTTAAAATACCGCGCTTGTTTTCTATTTTCTTACAATAAAACGTAGTGCTCGTGTGACGTGTAGGGTACTCTTAAATTAACTTGTAGGTTTACTTTCAAGCTTAAGTCGCCCTAATTAGTCGCATACGATGCCTAGATCAAGAACCTATCCCTTGTCATATTAATATAGAATTAAGTTAGTGTTGCCTGTCAGATTTCAAGCGGTACGATAAAAAAAATATATATATTATAGAAAAATTATAAGCCCCGCCACGTTTCTTAGGGAATAACCTTGATTAAAATGATATTTTGGATCCCCCCTACATTGCTGCTCATGCGTCTAGAACCGTGCCAGGAACTACTGAACAAAAAAAAAAAATGGAAATTTTACTCAACAAGTGTAAGTATATTTTTAATAACCCTTTTCATGATCGAATCCATCCGACAGATTTAAGTTTGTCAGAAAGGAAGACCCACTTTCGAAGCCATTGGTGGTCTGTGACGGTCTCGGTGCAAAATGCAAAACTTATGATTGTTTTTTTTTTTTATTTAATAAAAAAAATTTAATAAATTTAATAAATGTCAATTAGGCTTTTCCAGCAAAGTTGTGTTATTTTATCCATCACGCTGTAGATTATGTTATCATTATTTCTTATATTAATTATATGCGAAATAAATACGGGTGTTTCTTTTCTGTGTATTTTATGAAATACACAGAAAATTATAATCAGTTTCTGTATATGCATTTGACTACATAATCTAAGGTTTTGAAATTGGAAAACATGTTTGGATAAATTTTCCTCAATAGAAATAATTGTTGAAATGAGGTCTTCAAACACACTTTTTCTCCTCGTTTGACGAGTAGGAACCATATACAGAACTCAAACATATTTTATTAGGTGTGTTTCAACAATATCTAGAGATTTGGTATTTAAAATTTTGCTAGCTATTTTAGTTTTTTTAATAAAAATATAAAACCAACTTTTTTCCCTTTTGCCCTGAATCCGCCCATCTCGCACTGCGCGATTTTTCGTTTGGAGTGACAGTGACAAAAATAAAATTCGCATAGCCCCTTAATATTCTGTTAGAAATCCGGAGAATCGACTCTTAATAACTGTAATTATAAAAATCGATATTTTGTAGTTCCTATATAGGTATTACATACCAATGAGTCCAAGAATTCATAATTTTTTTTCCCGAGTAAGATATTCTACCTCACGAAATACGTTCGACTTTGGGTGTAGTAGTGATACGTACAGATAGGCACATTTGTGTATGTTGCGCATTTTGTACAGCTCCCGTGGTAACACACACTAGAAAAAGCATAGCCAACTGGTCTTCATATGAGATAGAATATCGGGTCACATTTTGACTTGACTTTACAATAGGTTAAAATTAATCTTATGGTAAATTTCTGTAAAATAGCAACTCTATATTACACATTGGTCCTAACATAAGCCGGAGTTGGTGATATCAAGTTACTAAGTTGTCCGAATAAGCGGTTTCCTTCAGAGAAGAAAAACTAGATATTGCTAGATTGCTACCCATGCCAATACTTCTTTGGACAAATAGCATAACTCTTATTTACCAGAAAAAGAGACTATTTTTGATTGAATTTTCAGTTTGATCGTGTTATTGGGATTACGGTTTTCTAAAGCTACTTAGTACTTACTTGAAATATAATTTATATTCTCTGGTTCTGGTAAGTAAAAATACGCATTGGATTGAAGTAGCAATATGATTTGTGTCGCAAAATTCTAAAGATTGTTATAGAAAAAGCTTTCTTATAACTAAAATATATATTTTTTAATTGATTAAACATGTTTACACCTTTCTGTTACACGGTGTATACAGGTTGTCCCGTAAGTAGTGCTCCAAACGAAAACCATAGATAGCTGAGACCATGCCCTGTCAAAATAACTCAACATAGGTCTAACAAATGTCGCATGGTTTTCGAGATTTTTGAACTTTTATGAAATTTCTAGTATTTGCTACCCTTAGTTAATTTTTTTAATTTAATTAGTAAAACTGAAGCAAATTTGACTTTTTTTGTTATGATATATTTTGTTAACAAGTTTTTCTATAATACTTATAGCACTGTTTTTCAAAAATGGTCATAGTTTGCCAAGAACAAATTTTTGAAAGTAAAAAAAGTTACCATAAAATTGTTTCAACAGCCTTTATAGGTCTGTAGTGTGAAAAAAAAGTATCGAGACCTAAGTGCCCATCAGCTTGAAAAGTTTTACGTCTTATATCAATTGAAAAACAGAAAAAAAATATGAATATATTAGCAAATAAAAAGTTGTTGGTATTTTAAAACCGACGGGGACATTTTGTGAAAAATTTCATCTTCCAAATTCAATATTTATTTAAATTGTAAGCCTTGCATCTGGTGCAAACTTGCATAGAAATATGAAAAATAAGACAGATAGTACTAAAAAAATAATGATCATTCGTTTATTTTAAAAAAACTTAAATTTTACAAAAGGTGTTCGAAATGCCCACCAGCTGCCCTGATACAGGCTCTGCATCTCCTAACAAAAGAACGCTTGATTCTTCGTGCGTAGCCAGCGTGTGAAATTTCTTGAGAAGCTGTCTGGATGCGCTGTCGTAAATCTGCTATGTTATTAAAAGGTCTCTTGTAGACTTTTTCTTTTCTGTCGAAGAAATTCACGTCTTCCCGCATCTTTCTTAACATCCTCCGACAAAAAACAACTCTTGCGGCATAATCCCTTGGTAGTAGTGCTTGTACACGCTGCACGTGGTAGGGGTGGAACCCATATCTTTTTCTTAAAATAACTTGAGCCGAGCTCTTTGAAATGCCAGTGCGTCGCTCAATCTCACGAACTGAAATAGTCGGATCTGCTGCTCTTTCCGCTAAAACTTCTTCTTCGTCTACTGTACGGGCCCTTCCTTCAGGAACACCACCTATGCCTGTTCCAGGAAATCTCCTTTCATTAAATGCGTTGCTGACGCGTATAAAAACACTGTGGTCTGGATGTCGACGGTTTCTGTACTTCCTTCGGTAGAGTCTTGCTGCTTTCCTGGCGTTGCCTTTAGCTACGCCGTAAAAGTAGAACATTTGCGCATATTCAGGCGGTGAGTATGGTGGCATTGCGTAAATAGCACGAAACGACGCCGTCAGTTTCATCAAAGCACAAAGCAAACAAATCCTAGAAGTCTGATAATTAGTAACACCGATTTACGATAACGTCTAGCGCGTATGGTACGAATTATCACACTGACTGACCAGGTCCACATTGTGTAATCTTGACATGCTGTCTCTTTTACTCGCTCCTAATGCTGTCTCTTTTACTTTTTCCTTATGCTGTCTCTTTTACTCCCTCCTTGAGCTTACTTATCTCTCACTCAGTCTATCAGGGCAGCTAGTGGCCATTTCGAACACCTTTTGTATTTTTTTTTTATTGGTATGAATGATAATTAATTCCCTTTTTTTTATTTTAGTAATTTTCCATGTTTTGATGCAAGCTTCTACCAGATAAAAGGCCTATAATTTAAAAAAGATCGAATGTGGAAGCTTTGAATTTTTTACAAAATTCCCCCGGTGGTATTTAAAAACCAACAACTTTTTATTTGGTAATATATTCATATATTACCAAATATACTTAGGTCTCCTTACTTTTTTTTCACACAACAGACCTTTAAAGGCTGTTGAAACAATTTCATGGTAACTTTTTTTACTTTAAAAAATTTGTTCTTGGCAAACTATGACCATTTTTGAAAAACAATGCTATACGTATTATAGAAAAACTTGTTAACAAAATATATCATAACAAAAAAAGTCAAATTTGCTTCAGTTTTACTAATTAAATTAAAAAAATGAACTAAGCATAGCAAATACTAGAAATTTCATAAAAGTTCAAAAATCTCGAAAACCATGCGACATTTGTAAAACCTATGTTGAGTTATTTTGACAGGTCATGGTCTCAGCTATCTATGGTTTTCGTTTGGAGCACTACTTACGGGACATCCTGTATATGTTTGTTTACTCTATCTATGAGCTCTAAACATAGATAACCGACAAATTAGGGCGAAAATGATTATTTTTCCGGCACCTTTTTCATGTATGTATCCCGCTTAAAATTATTTATGTGATTTTTTATTTAATACTCTGTTTTGGGTCAACATTCAGCACAAAACATTCAAATTTCAGATCTGTTACTCATTCCGTCTATGAGCTAGAGACTCGTGACATACGGATGGACAGACATAAAGCAGATTTTTGTCCTTTGGGTACGGACTCCTAGAAATCAGAAACTTCCAAAGCACTAGAATGGTACAACACTTTACATAAAACTGCCATTATTATCCGTCTTTAAAACGGAAACAATAAATCGCTCGTTGTCTCGTAGAAAAGTCAGCATGTAACACTCACGGTTTCACCTAAAATTGACTTATTAACTTGAAATTGTAATTAGAGCGGTTAGTGTAAGTGATTATGTGAAAATGGTCCACTTAACGACCTACCTTAAAGGAAATTAAGTGAGAAACGAACAGAATTAATTGAAATAACAATAAATCATTACAAACGAGATGGTTTTAATAGATTTCTAGTCGGGTTCAGCTAACTTCGTAGAGTTTTTCATTGCAAAAAAACATGGTTTTTACATTGGTTATTTATTATTTTCATTAAATAAACCTTTAAACACAATTCTGTAACCCTTGCAACGTTTGTTTTCCACCAAAATGACATGACAGACTATATGAAAGTGAAAGTGAAAAGTATTTATTTGCCACAAAAAAGAAACACAAACGCACAGTTTTTTTTTTTTAAATAAAGTGGGTAAAAGGGCCAAACTCAGCAAATGCTGCTAGTTGCAAGCAACTGACAGCGCTTTTTTTCAGTTTGTCCCATTTTTTGCAGGTAGGTTTAAAATTTAACTACAATTTTTCTATCAAATTAGATGTAATTTGAAATTAAAAAATTTTTATTTTACAAATTGTTGCAATTAATTATTAAAATTCACGAATTAGAACAATTTACATCATACATTACAATAAATTACATGAGAAAAAAATTATAATAATACAGAAATATAATTAGTTTTCTACTATTTAGGACATAAATAAGATTTACACAAGCTATTTAATACAATTTTTGAAACAATTTTTGCGCATTTAATAAAATACATTTAAAATGTTTTTTAAATGTCATTGGCCTTTTTTTTTTTTTTTTTCGTATATTTTTAAAACATCATAAGTAGTTACAAATAATAATCTTCGCCAAACTACGCTCTTCCACTTTTACTATTCTACCTTATTATTCTACATATTTTTCTCTAAAACCTACCACAATATCTTACATTTTATATATCTTATACTAACGTGCTATATGGCGTAATTGCGTAATAACATAGAAAAATCGTCTGATTCTGGAAACATAACCGATTCTGGTTGTCAGAATAGGCTTTCCGTAACAGGTAAACTGTGTACTTTCAATCCGTGAAGGTTTCACGATTACTTTATGTTCCAGCCGAAGCGCCAAATTTTCAATTTTAAAACTCCGTTCTGATTAAGCTCGGTGGCCGATTTGAAAAAAATTAATTGTTTGGTGTTGTCTTAAGAGGCTACTTTTATAATATACATACACTTGATTACTTTATGTTTCGTCATAGGTTCCATTTTTTCGCGTTTGTCTGAACGCTCTAGAAACTTTCAGTGTTCTCTTTCCAGATAAAATATTTCAGAGTTACTTTATCTTCTGGCTCAACATCGACCTGGGAATCTAAAAAGGCTGACTTGGGTGAATCATAGAATGATTTGAAAGTAGGATGGAGTCAGAGTTTCTTCATGCGTGCAAAAGAGACGGCATAACAACAGAATCATAATATGATTCATCCAAAGCGGCCTTTGTAGAGGACCTGGGCTGGTGTCTATAAAAACATTGTCTTCTATTACAATATCAATTCACAATTTATTTCAAGACAAGGAAAAATAATCCAGTTGTTGGAAAAACTTTGGTAATTTTTTTTCTCTTTCATTTTAATTTCTTTTTTTTTAAATAATCAAAACATACTTTTCATGTAAAAATTACGATGAAAATACGAAAATGCAAAATCTATTCGAGTTATTTGTGCGTAATCGGTGTCTTTCTCAAATCGGAATGTCTGTATAGAGCGTGAGTTGCGCGGACGCATAAATTGTGTAATGTAGTCATTACTGCCGCTTGGAAACTCGTGAAATAAAATCCCTACTGTGCGGATTTCAATTATCAAGCCTTTTTTTTTTAAGTTGTGAGAGAAACCGTTTTAATTGAGTATTTCGTCATATCCAGACTATACTAGAACCGGAATTACAGATATTGGTAAGGGGGCGTGGCGTGAACGCATGAGGCCAAAAATAGACCTCATACAAGACCCAATGTTAATAGAAATGTGTTGTTCTATTGTCCGTCGCTACAGGTTGATACGCCGACCTATTTTTGCATGTGTGCTTGAGACATATTTGAGTACGTGTGTGTGCCGTACTTATAGTTTTTGTGTTTATGTCGGTGAAATTAGTGGGAGGAAACGTGGAGACATCTGAAAACGAGCAATTAGAGTAATGAGACAATTCTCCTGATATCTGTGATCGTTATTTAAATATTACCACGACATTTAAGGCATGAATTCTATCAAAATAGATAACCATTTTCACTTGTCATTTTAAAAGTCAGGGTGGTCGCCAAATTTTGTAAGCTTTTCTTTACTCATTAAAATTTGCCTCTAATATAAGCTAATATGACAAACCCGAGTGATTTTGACACACTATTTTTTTATCACTACCTATGAAAAAAAGAAAAAGTATCTAGTATTTTGTGGTAATAATTTTTGCCCCACATTAGATGCATCATTTACTATGTTTTCAGGAGTTACTATATCACTATCACCACGCGAACTCATTTTTTATTATTATTTGCAATAACTTATATAATAGATTTTTAGAAATTTTCACGCTAGTTTTCGCTAAGTTATTGCAAATAATAATTAAAAGTGAGTTCGAGTAGTGATAGTAATATAGTAACCCCTGAAAACATAGTAAATGATGCTGCTAATGTCGTGCAACAATTATTACCAAAAATACCAGGTACTCTTAGCTTTTTCTTTTTCTCATAGATAGTGATGAAAAATAGCGTGTATCACTCGGGGCCAAGATATTTTGTTCTCGAGCGGTATATTGAATTTCACTTAGCTCTGAATTCAAAATAACGCTCTCGACTTACAAAATATCACCTGCGGGCCTATTATGTATCTCAAGTTGCCTTCTGGACTGGGTGTCTATCATCAAAAACATAGATATACTATCGAATTCCGATTTCCTAAGAATACGTTCGCACTTTAAGTGACGACACAGATTGTTAATAGTTCAATACCCACTAAACGCAATTTTGAAATTTCAGGTTTTATCTATGTTTTTGATGATAGGCACCTAGTTCAGTTGGCAACAAAAGATACAGAATAGGGGGGCTGGGCCCCTTTTAACACTTATAACTATTAGATATCGACTCTAGTATAACTATAATTTTTACCTAATATGGATATTTTATGTAGAAGGTTGATCCAAAATCGAATATTGAAGTAAAAATTCTACTAAATTATATGAAAATATTTATATACCTATACTGGGTGTAATGATGACCTGCTCAGAAAATGAAACCACATGTAAGGAATACCTCTACAAAGCCATAAAAAAATCAATTTCGAGAAAATATTTCTGTTTACAGAAATTTGTTTTCTCGAACAAAATAAATCGTGTTCCAAGTGTGCACCTTCCCTTCCAGTATTACTACATGGCAGTAACCTGCACGAAGCGGCAACATCGCATTTTTTAAGCCTGTTAAAAAAACGTGGTTAGTACGTTGCACTTGTGAGCGAAACTAAATTAATTATTAATTTGTAGATGTATTAATAGGAATGTCGAAATGAAATTTAGTACAAAGAACCCTCATAACATCCCCTATACGTGGTTTCATTTTCTGAGCAGGTCATCATTACACGGTGTATATACATAAAACTACACGTATCCACACAATTTCTCTCAATCCAAGATTTCCTTTCCATCTGTGACTGACGGCCCATATACCTCAACAAGATTGAAAGGCTTCTCAGGTATATAATGTCACAAACACTTGAACACTCAAAACTTTCACCCATTATCCCTCCATCTAAACAAAACAATCCCTCATAAATCACGCGACCATAGAGAAACCGATGCACGCGACAAACAAAATGGTGGCCACGCTTTCCCGTCGCGTTTTCGCGCGCTTTTGCAAACATTGAGTTGGCTCGCTGATAAATCGCTTCGATTGACAATCGCTTTAGCCACTGTTTAACGATGTATCCAGTTGTATAGCACAATTGCTTCTGCTACTAATTTAACGCCGGCTCCATATACAGCGTGTTAAGAATCCGCCATTTGATAGGCACTTGTATGAATGTACTCGGAACACGGCTTTGACGAGCTCGCCATTCTACAAACTTTTCCCAAACTACAAAACCGACTCTATCACAATATAATACACTTCAGATTCCTTTGTGTTAAGGGTAAAATTGTTTTTGCGAGTTGGTAACCAAATAGGGTTGGTGACTCGGTGAAAAATTTGCTCTTCAACCCCCTTTAATTGGGTGCCAAGAATTGTTTGCGGTGGGGTTGTCACTGATTTGTTGTTAAGATGTAGTTTTCAACATTGATGTGGCGTTGATTGGAACGTATGAGGTGTGGTGTTGAAGGTGTTGGTTACTAATGAGTCTTGTTTTAGAATTTATTTCCTAGCGTTGATACGTTACAAGAACACACTTTGTCACTTTGTACAGGTTTTGAGGTTATATATTTACTAGCCTTTCGCCTGCGGCTCCGCCCGCGTTTATTCAATCTTTGCCCCTTTTTTAGCTTGGCGGTTTTCGATCAACACCCCCTATAACCTATATGTTGACCAGGGTCACTACGATGATAGTTAAGAAAACCGCTTTCAAATCCTTCACTGGCCTCTTATTCTTGAGATCCAGGTTCGATCCCCAGTCGGGCATGCACCAATGAGTTTTTCGGAATTTACGCTATGCGTATTCTTCTCAGAATACCACGCTACTCTAGCGCGAAGGGCATGTTTGCCGACATTCTTAGATATGTCAGAAAAAATATTGAGTCTTTCCCAAGGATTGGCGAGCAACACTGTAAAGAAACCAGAAATAAACATAAACTGGCCTTTCCAAAAATCAGACTTGCCAAGTAGCCTCTTTCGTAGGACATGGTAAACGCCTACTGAAAAAGGCATATTATAAAATAAATGAATATTTGGATGACAGTGAAGCATGGTGTTACAGTGATAATGATATTTGTCATGATAGTAGTTTATAATTTAATTAAGTACCTACTATAATTTCTTAATTTATGATTCCTCTAACAAGTTAACATTAATTAATTACAGACTGTAGAAGGAATTAGACTATATGAGACAGGTAGACAAAGATATATAATGTTTTTCTTTTTTTCATTATACTGAATTCCTGCTGTCTTGTATTTTCTTATCCCTCAGTTAAAGTAGATATAAGTCATTTTAGCAAGACTAATCGAATGGGCGAAGGTAGGCATATACTTATACATATATGTAACCTATCAGTATGTAGTATATAAGATGGGATTTGGTCGGCCGCCTGGATTCGTGCTGGGGGCTCGGTTGGTGATCATTGAACCTTGTTCCTGGTCCCCGGCCGATTCTCCGGTATGGGTTCGGGCGGTTGATTGGATTTCACCTTCTATAATATATATTGTACCTATTATTTTAATCGTATATATATATGTATATTGCTACATAAATTAAATAAACCTTTAATTTAGTTCATGTACATTTATTATGTTATTACATATATTTTTAAAGGATTAAATTTTGACTTGTGATGAATTTGACGTTAGGGTTCCAGACTTCTATGGCATCCTGAGAAGCCGAATAGCTTCGTTTTGGGATACGGTCCGTAACTCAAATAATAAGCTTGTCTGGGTCGTCGGTCGGAATATGTACCTTAATCTCACGTGCATCAGAGCCTTAATGGGAAGTAAGATTGCATTTTGTTATCATTTAATTTATTTAAATTTTTACAGTTTT
Organism: Ypsolopha sequella; assembly: GCA_934047225.1. Classification (NCBI taxonomy): domain Eukaryota; kingdom Metazoa; phylum Arthropoda; class Insecta; order Lepidoptera; family Ypsolophidae; genus Ypsolopha; species Ypsolopha sequella. Next base: position 24,168,540 of record OW203993.1, read on the forward strand.
AATCATATTTGTTACAAATTTACTCTTTTTTTCTAGTTTTTTATACTTTTAGGGTATTTTGTGTCACTAATCTTACTTCTTACATTTAGTTTAGTTATCAATTTTTTGTCATTATTAGTGTATTATTGTTTTTGTATTCTGTATGGGTTATTGGTGCCTGAAATAAAGATTTCATATGTGCATTATTTGTTCTTAATTACCACTAGCTGAACGGTGAAGGAAAACATCGTAAGGAAACCTGCATGCCTTAAAAAGCGTGTATTTGTGCCCGAAGTACGGCGATAGGGCTCATCACTCATCACGACTTACGTTGGGACGTAATAATTGTCTGTGAAACGCGAGTGTATCGAGTGTGGACTGTAACTTGCATTTCACAGTTGACACTTGGAATACCTCTGAAAGTCCCTCGAGGATTCATGTCGAGAACATATTTTTTAATTATCAAAGGTCATTTAAGACATTGCTGCCCGATACGGTACACCCAATCCACAGATCGCGTTAAATCTTGCTGGGTTATAATTCATTTTACCTACTCCCATACTAAGATAATTAATTGGCGGATTTTTTACCCGATGTTATAATATTACATTATAACACCAAATTATTTATCAATTTATAATAACACCGCTAGAGACTCAACCAACAACAGAGACGAGAAATAATTCCCAACCTTATTTTTCAAGATGCCCCCTTTATCCTGATTGGCCTTCAAGGCAGCTTTACCGGACGACGTACCCGAGGTTCATGAACGAATGGCTTCTTCTCATTTTTTGTGAAAATTTTAGTTGAAAATATTATAAATAAAGACGATATTTTTGATGGTCGCAAATAAAGTATTGTGTGCAACTGAAAATAATTAGATATTGGGACACTCGTGCAATATTATAACGCAACGAACGAAACTTGCACAAAATATTATTTCTGCCCAACATATGTTACTTATCATCCGGGAAGCAGTTTAAATGACATTGACAATAAACTAAAATCACGAGCGAAAATCTAGTACCAATTAATTTATACTTTAAATCCTTTTATAATAAATCTCATGCCATAATTTATTGATCGTGTACAGAAACACATTACTGTAATACTATAATATCCGTAATTTTCTCCAGCCAAACCACACCTTAGATCATTACATGGAGCAACTAACTCCAAAGAGGCGCAAATGACACTTGGTTTCTTCGAAATAAATTCCACCAACTTTTGTAACGCGCTCTAATTGGCTAAGCCCACCACGTGGTGATGGAAATCGTGATTCTCGGTAAGTGAGAGTGAGATGCGTATACATTTTATAAGGTGACATAATTAATGCAGCCAAATTTATACTTGCTTGGTAAGTGAGTGTTAAGGATTAATAACACTTTACAAAGTTTGAAAAATAAAATTTTGGTTTTCTGTAGTATTTACTCGGGGCTGGGCTTGCATTTGTAGGGAACAAGAAAGAAAAAACGAATTTCTCAAAAAGGGCCATCAAACCTTGATACCGACTACTTACCAAGTCTTCAGTATGACTTTGGCTGCATAAATAAATGTCACCTTACGCAAATGCAAAATCTCTGACAAGTTGTCGATTCTGACGGATCAGCACTCCTTCTCTCTGCGTTAGTTGCTCGATGGATCATTAGAACTAACAAGTATAAGGAAAGGAAATATCATTCATATGTGTACAGAGATTATCTATAATAATTATCGGCACAGCATGTGTGTCCGTTTGTAAGCTTTCTCTAGTAACTAAGTGGTAAATGTCGGGAAACTGCTACTTATTTGGAGCAGAACTTTTATATTATCTTATAACCATATAAACACAGCTGCTTGCCTATCTTGAGTAAAAGGATAAATGAACAAATTAATCTACTTTCGTTTTTAGGGTTCCGTACCAGAACAGTGCCAAACGGGACCCTATTACTAAGCCTCCGCAGTCCATCTGTTTCTCAGTCTGTCTGTCCGCCATTCTGTCTATCACAGGGATGTCGGAATAATTAGCAACTCGATTCGTGCTGGTTGAAATTTCGAACAAAACCATATTAAAATAAAGTCCTTATCACCTCGCACTGCAACATGGCTGTTAGGTCAGTCGCTGCGGCTGACAAGTGCGAAAATAGTGTGTTTTTAATTTATTTTATTCAAAATAAAATTAATTTCCAAGAACTGAGAAAACCAAATCATTTTGTATTATTTTGTCTAGAAATTTACAAATTTTCACACTGTTTCGATAAAAACTGCAGCAGTTATGAGTAACAAATGAACAAAAAATCGAGAAATAAGGGTAAACTTAGAATATTCTTGCTTCACTTCTGTATGTTATAATGAAATTCGGGAAAAACCACATCACTATTTGTATCATGCAGATTACTATGTATTTTTCTTCTGTTGAAAAATAATATAGTTACCGTATAAAATGGTTAAAATGTTACTTAGTTCAAGGTCGTTGGCGTTGGTAGAAACCTTAATCTGTAGTCAGCACGTGCGTAAAAAAAAGCGGACGGAGTCGCAGCTAAATAACTACTGAAGCATAGCAATGGCGCCGGTTTGGAAGTGTGTGAGTGGACTTACTATGGAAATTGGCTTACTGTGATGTGAATGTGTGTGAGCCCGGGCTCGTACGTACAAGTGGATCGGCGTACTAGGGGTGCTTCAGTTCTTTCTTGCCGAAACTCTGTCAGGGATGTTTTAACGTCCGTCGTAGCCAGCTGAAATTTTCTCAGAATACTTCTTAGTATGATCTCTTATACGGGAAATAAAAAATCTCAAACCCGAGGGGGGTCCCAATTTAAGAAAGATTGGAAAAAAATTGCATTTGTTCAACGTTATTTATTTTAGCTCAAAGGTAAAATATACATACTTTTAATAATAAAAATTTGGGTGGCGCACTCAAAGGGTGCCAAATTATTTGTCAGTCGCTACTATTTTAGCGCCTTGTTTTTTGTCACCTTGATGCTGCTATATATACTTAGTATATACCTTTATACTTAGTGCACGAGTCCGATTCGCACTTACCCGGTTTTTATAAATGTTACCTATATTTATCAGGATAATGAAAAAAGTTATTTTAACCGTTTATCTTTTTAGTCGGAGATCAAATTCCATTGTTTTGGGTTAAAAATAATGCTCATCGCAATTATATTGTATTTTTACAATTCAGATAGAAAAAAGGAATCTCTTTTCAAACCAAGTATTTTAAACAGTTTTCTCTCTTACAAGATGGATCCATCCATCCATCAGCTCGTATTCGTCCACTGCTGGACATAGGCCTCCCCAATATTACGCCACTCTTGGCGGTCCTCAGTCATCCTCATCCAGCCGCCACCCGCAACGTCCTTCAGATCGTCTACAGCGGGCACGAGGGCGGCCTACGCTGCGCTTTGCTTTACGTGGTCTCCATTCCAATGCCTTACGGCCCCAACGGTTATCACGTCAGCAACAAAGATGGATGAAGTGAAATAATCAAAACATTTCAATCAATTCACGCCCTTTTCCCTATAACAATATTTCAATGTAACTGTAAACTAAACTCATTTGGATTAACTCATTCAAATCGATCTGATGAACCTGACGACTCCATAAAGATATCAACAAAGAAAAATCGAAATCGATACAGAAAATAATCGGTTCAGAATTGGTCTGAGAGACAGCTTTTAGAATGATAGCAACTGCGCCACTGAGTGTTTAAGAGGCTATGCGAATTTTATTTTTGTCACTGTCACTCCAAGCGAAAACACGCTCAGTGCGCGAGGGGCGGATTTAGGGCGAAAGTGAAAAATGTTTGTTTTATAATAATAAACTAAAATAGCTAGCAAAATTTCAAATATCAAATGTCTAGATATTGTTGAAACACACCTAATAAAATATGATTGAATTCTGTATTTAGTTCCTATTCGTCAAACGAGAAGAAAAAGTGTGTTTGAAGACCTCATTTCAACAATTATTTCTATAGAGAAAATTTTATCCAAACATGTTTTTCAATTTCAAAACCCTAGATTATATAGTCAAATACATATAATAGACATTTATTAAAATTTTCCGTGTATTTCATGAAATACAGAGAAAAGAAACACCCGTATTTTTTTCGCATACTTATCGCCTTAACAATTTTATATCTTGCCTGCAACTTCACTCACGTGGAAGTGTCTTTCAATTATGGTTAATTTATCAACACTTATACGTAGTCCTGGTTCACCAAATTTTCACTATGACGATATTGATGAAAACCTCATCTAAATCCGTTGAGTGGTTCTCAAGTTAAAACGGAACATATAGATAGATAGACAAATAAAAAAAATTGGCTTTAGGTTTAATAACTCTTTCATTTAAAATTTCGCAAAAATATTCATCGATGTACAGACACAACTATTTTACTACTATATTATTAGTATATATACAGGTATAGATAACACACATTCATACGATATTGTCTATAGATATGTCCTTATTAGTAGTTTATGCTACAAGGGCGAAAAGGAATAAATTACGAGGATGCTTTAAAACACGAGCGTAGCGAATGATTTAAACGTAACTGAGTAATTTATTGCTCTTACGCCCATGTATCATACTACGTTTTTCAATGCATAGTGTGAGGAAATAAAACAAATATAATCTTGTGAACTTAAAATTACGATTGGCTCAAAAGGACTGTATCCAGAATCGTTAAACAGTGGAAAAAAGTATAACATTTATGGTACACAGGAAAGGTTGCAGGTTAGCCAACTATTGTAATTAAATTAAAAAAATAATAATAATAAAGCTCTAGGGCAAAATAATCGACTTTCTGTTCGGTTTTGATGCATAAAAAGTGGGCCCTTACGAGCACTTGCATTGAAAAAAAATTAATAACACAGCACGTTGGACAATCTGTTTAATAAAATGTGTAATTTTTTTTTATAAGTTAAGAAACTCAGGTAAAATTTGCTGAGTGTACCGAATTACCGTCAGCAACGAAGGCCAGTGTCATGCTCCTTCTTTAATGAAACATGGATGTCGGTCTTGATGAAACATGGTTGTTTTATTGCAGCTATCTCCAAGCCCAACAATGTGAGGGCTTAATCGATTCAGTAAAACAATTTCATCCGGAGACATGCGACTCCATGCAGATGAGATTCTCACATACATATGCATATTTGTATGAAGAAATAAATATTTATACAGGTTGATGTTTTGTCTGTGGTGAAAACAATGAAAAATCTAAAAATCTATGCTAAACATCTGAACTTTATAAAAGTTACTATCACATAAACTTACATCGTATTACAATATATAAAGGGAAATGATAAGAAGCCAAAATTCAAATTATAACCTTATCCTGTAAACTGTTAGTTATTTCCTAAATTTATTTATCATTTATTGTACTTATAATATAAACATAAACAAAATTACAGTAAAAAGAGATGCACATTGGCGAGCTTATCTTTAGACAAATATTTCTGAAAGCAAAAACATTATAATAAGAAAATGTAACATAAACGAAGTAATCATACACGCGAAGAAAAACATTATCAACATATGTAGTTGTAGATAGATAATATATATTGTTTTTTTTTTATTTATTTTTTTTTTGCTGTCGAGCGGTCGGGCGGACTACACATCCCGAGGATGCCTCGTTTAGAGGCGAAACACGTGTCGATAAGTTTTCTTGCTTGTTATTTAAGATTGCTTTATTTTGTGCTCGTACTGCTTGCTTTGCTTGTGGATGTTTTATGCGGGAGGGCGGGCGGTGCTTGAGTCTGCATTTTGAATAGCATGGTAAGAGTGTTTAGCGGAATATTGCAAATTATTAATATATCCACAAATATATGTAGATCCGCTTGTTATTGATAATGTAACATAACATCTTCCAGCATTTTACAGTTTAACTTCAACAATAATGCCCATGTATTGTACGCATATTTTGTACATACTGCCATTTTTTTTAATACGGACTTAACGGGACACCTGACGCTAGAACATCGACAACACCAGATTTTTAAGGTTCCATTGGAAGAAACTAGGTCTCTCCTCATATTGATGAAAATATATTTGATTTATCGATCTTTTATCTAGGGATTCCACCTATAAACAATGTTTTAAGATTTATACTTTTGCAAAAAAAAAAATGTTTTCCACTCTCTTTTTTTTGGTTTTCAAACGTTCGTTTCTAAAACGCGGTTAAGAGATCAACTTGTTTTTTTTATAAATTAGGCAATAGAAATATGAAGGGATGTTACTTAAATCCAATATTTATTCCCTACAAAATATTTCAGTATAAGCTAAAAACACACCAATCTGTTTTTTTGCTGCGTGATCACTAGTATTACGCGTCCAAGAACAAGAGGCCAAAGAACCAACATATAATCGCCTCTATGAAAAGCAAATAAGGTATTTGCCATTAGACTTATTGTGCTGGACGGGTAATAAAAAAAGTTGCTAGGGTATGCCATCCTCTTAACAAAATTTAGGAGTGTAATAAGTAGCTGTCCTCCTGTGTGCGATTGCTACACTGGACTCTTCTATTTAAGGAATAAAGACTAAACTCGCTAATTTACGCCACTAAGAAAGTGGCGCACTGGCGGGTTTCAGGACAGCGAAAAAGTTAAAGCTTCACTTAAGAAGGCAAGTGTAAATATCCTACCTGTAGATTCAAATACATCATAACGCCTATACGTTTGGGGGCCAGGCAGCGCTACTGTACGTTAATTGGCCCGCAATATTTATTGTTGCGATGAACATATCAATGCGGCAGAGACGAAGACATAACTCCGCTGGATCGTGATCCTCCATTTTGTATCGACGGCGCTTGATAAACGGAACGGAGGAAGACGTGGAGTCGTCCTTTGAAGACTAATATTTTTTCTGAAAATATATTTCATTTATATTTCATTTTATTTTGTTTGTATTTTTTCAGGATAAATGTTTTATAAATGCTGAAATTCAGTTCAACAGTTTTCGGAAAATGCCAAAATGTTTTCAAACGCACATCGACGGTATTGTTGGTAGTAGGTGACATACTAACAAAAGGGTAGGAGGTTACTCGTAAGAAGGTTTGTATTCTCATAGTTTTTGGCTTGTGACGTCAGAATAAGATATGTAAGGTCTTTGGTGGGCTTAGTCCAAGCCGGGGTGAGGCAATATCCGCTAAAACCTGATAAACAAAACAAACAATTACTTTATCGTGCACCTTATTAGAAATAGATACATTACAAGTGAATAAGAAAGGTAACAATTTGGGCCATATATATACCGCATATAGTGATTTCTTCCAGACCACCTTTGGAATCATTCTACGGGAAAAACGCAAAAGCGGTGTACATTAAACTTACAAAAATAAATACAACCGTAATAGCATTTGCCTTGGCTGGAAACAAAAACATCTGGGAGGACAAAATATAAAAATATTAAGTTTTAATCGAGAGTTTGAAAGAAACAAATCCCACGTTTACGTGGACTGTTGAGGGAACTACTTGAGGAATTGGAACCTAAACGAAAAAATATTTTCTAAATTGTAACCAGCCTGATGACCTTTAGATACTAATTTTAAGCCAAATCAGAGCAATTTTACTTTTTGGTTGTTCCGGAAGTGAAGTACAAGTTCTGAACATGCTCCCCCATACAAGAACAAAGAATTATCCTTACATAAAATATCAAAGAATACAATATTAAGATATCAAAACAGTAATAAAAAGGCGACTCCACAAATTCAAAACAAGGGGAGATAGCAATTTAACGAAGGAACATCAGTAACATCTTCATTTATTCAGGGTACCGTCAACAAAAACAAAACCTCGCCGCGGCACCACGCAACGTATTATAATATCAATTTACGTAAATGGCTCGGCTGATTTATTGTTCCACATTTGAATATTGTATTGATGAAGGATGACGTATGACTCGTGGGCCCTTTGGTGTTTGGATTTGAGGGTAAATTATAAACGTATTTACAAAATAATTTTCGGTCCCTTGAAGTCAAAGACATTTATTTTTATTTAATTTTAAGATTTGTGTTTGCTTAGTAAGAACTTTTAATGAGTGTAGGTTGAGGTGCGGTTGAATGTACTAGAGGGTCTAGCACGCACCGTCGATACAGTGTCTTTTTATCATACTTGCTCTCTCGCATATTGACGCAGTATACGTGAGAGTGCAAGTAGGATAGATATACTTTTTATCTCCTAACGCATGCTAGCTACACAGCACGGAATTTACGTTTATACATTTTCAACTCAATAATAACTTTCATAAAAACGTTGTTAGATGACAGAGTGGATGAGCGTTACCGTTTTTGAAGACTACTTACAAAAAGGAAGTGAACTTTTACAGTTTTTTTTTTTTTATATCGAAGATCAAAATTCAAAAACAGGTGTGATATGAGCGGAGCGGTTTACATGTAAATAAATTTGGGGAGCCGAGCGAAGCGGGGTGACACCAGGCAGATCATGATATGCCCGATTCCACGATGTGCCGACGATAGATATGTATAAGAAAAGTGTCTAAAACGTACGTCGTATTCGTAAACAATGTTGATCTCGTTCAAAAATAAGTTTATACCATATTATATCGGTTTTAGAATTGAATAAATAATGTTTTTAAGCCTTTTCTTTGGCCTGTTATTGTTTTAAATAGATTATAATATATAAAAAAAAAGTATTATTGGTTTCGAAATAGTTTTCGGCCAACTTGTGGCCGCCGTCAGTCGAATAAGTCATTTGTATATTTTACATCTACAAAGGAGGTAATTCACCAGGCCCAGCGCAAACATTTTGATCCTAAGACCCACAGATGAGCGATAGATGAGATGTGAAATACTTGGTCAATACATACACACATGCACTATGCGGGTCTTAGGATCAAAGTGTTTTACGCTGGGCGTTTTTACTTATCTCCGTTGCTGTCTGTACATATTAATGCGATAAAAAATCTGTTTCCCAATAATAGAAATGCAAATAAAATGCAAAAGAAGGTAGTTCAACAATCCTGTATCAGATAAAAAAAAAACTCCTTACAATCTATGAACTATGACGTCATAGTAGCAGTTCGGAATGCAGGTCGATGCACGGGCACGTTTGGCAACACGTTTGAAACAACTATGAATGTTGGTTAGTTAGACATTATGAAACGAGGTAAAAACGTTGGTGAACAAGAGTCATAATGAGACACAGACGACATTTCTCGTGACAGAGCCGCATTATAGGATGAGGGGCCCCTGGGCAACAACGAAGTAGAGGTACCTTCTTTGATTCAAGATCGATCATATATCCGCTGTTTCCATAAGTGCTCATATGTATTACTATAACAAAAAACAAAACTAAGAATACCCACAATAACATTATCTTATTCTTATACTTAATTCGTGTTTTTCAAATTCAAATTGAAATACGAATAATTTATTTTGCAAAGTAGCCCGTAAAGTAGGTATATATAATATACGTTTCACAAGTCAAAATGTAATCTTATAAAAATATATGTAATAAAATAATAAATGTACATGAACTAGATTCAAGGATTATTTAATTTATGTAGCAATATATAAAGGTGACTTTTTGATCATCGTCCAAATTCATACTGGTGGTTTGGTAAGTGATCAGTATCATGCATCAATAACAATTTTGGTGAAATTTGTAAAATGAAATTTCGACTACCCATAGTGATTCACTCGGGACTGGAACTGAATTTATATGGAAAGCCGAAATTTCATTATACGAATTTCACAAAAATTGTTACTGATCCAAGATACTGACCACTTATCAAGCCTCCAATATGAATTTGGACGATGATCAAAAAGTCACCATGCATATACGATTAAAATGATAGGTTAAATATATATTATACAAGTTGAAATCCAATAATTTTTGGCAATTGTGTGATAAAACTTGTTGAATAACAAGCTTTCCAAATTTCTATACTTGTCACGCCAGTATAGTTCGTCATTTTGACGCTTCACAAACAGTCCACTAAAATCAATATTTTTAATTTATTGGCATAGCCACTATTGTGGGGGCCCCTCTCTTGTGGAGGCCCCGGGGCTGTAGCCCCGGTTGCCCTCCCCTAAATCTGGCCCTGTCTCGTGATATTCTTATCCTGCACGTGTATAGGGAAGTAATGCTCTTTCGACGTTATTGAATATCTACTGTTTCACAACTTTTGTAATATTGAGAGGAAAGTTACACATACGAAGAATAAATAGAGAAGGGCCGATTTTACAGATATTAATATTGACCATATTATGATCTGACTGAACATAACAAGGCTTATTTTCTTATATCTTTAATATCTTTATTCTTTAGTGTATACAACAAAGAAAAATACAAAAACAATTACAGAGAACAGATATTCACTTTGGCTAGCTTCTCTCTAATAATATATTTCTTCCAGCAAAACAAACTTGGTAGGAATCAAAGTAATCATACACAAAGGGAAAAAGAATATATATATATATATATATATATATATATATATATATATATATATATATATATATATATATACAACGTGTAACAGAAAGGTGTAACCATATTTGAAGAGCTTATTCAGTCAATGGTTTAGAACAACTTTACTTTTACTATGGAACAAAACCTGTAACTCGAAAAAATAATTTAACTGTTTCATAGAAAAAATGCAATGCTGCTCGGCCGAAATGTATGGAAGAGCAGATTTTTTTTTTGAGATTTCTGGGTTGGCTCCATAGTAAAAGTTGTTCTATACTATTGACTGAATAAGCTCAACAAATATGGTTACTCCTTTCTGTTACACGTTGTATATACTACCTGCAATCTACATGAAAGCTACCGAAGTCGTTTCCACTCCGCTTCGCTCGGCTCTCGAATATATAATCAATCACCAGCAATCTTACACGCTCTTCTTCACTTCGTTTATCGTATTTTTGACTTAGTAGAAAGATCTTCATAAATTTCTTAGTTTAAATGAAATTTCTTAGTTTTCATTCCATGAAAACGTAGTTACCGAAAACGTAGTTACCGAAAACGTAGTTACCGAAAATTGTATTCCCTTCGTGTATCAATTTGAAACTTGGTACAAATATCTTTGAGGTTAGGTTACCATCAGTCGCTTAGCGCAAATTACACAATTTTACTTTGTAATTCTTGTTTAGAAGTTAAAAATTTAAACACATTTTTTATGTGGCAGTTAACGCCAATAGTTCAGTATTAGTGAGGTTTATAAAGCATGAGTTTGAAATATAACGCACAATTTGTCATGATCTGGTCCAAACAAAGTTAAAACTAATCATGACTAATTGTGTATAAAATTTCAAACTCCCGCTTTAGAAACTTCACTAATACTGAACTATTGGCGTCAAATGTCAAGTACCAAAATACTTTTCAATTTTTAATTTTTAAACAAGAAAAGCAAAGTTAAGTTATGCACTTTGCACTAAGCTACTGACGTTTAAACTTAATAATAAATAATAAAACATATTTTACAGTATTTTTCAAAAACCATTCCTTTAAAGTATGAGACGGGGTGCAATAGTTTTTAAGAAAAAATGTACTCCCTGTGTGTATGAATTTAAAACTTGGCATAAAACTCTTACAGGTGGTAGAGCTGATGCCGGGCTCGACTGTGTAGGTACCACCATCTTACTTGGAGATCCTTTGAAGTAATTCGGGGGAGAACCAGGAGGCCCAACACACTCGGGGATATCTTTGACACACCCTCGTATATTCATAACGCGACAACTATCTTTATTTGTTTTTGTTAATGTAATTTACAGAAATATGACTTAAGGGTCGGTGTTCCGAGATTCGGGGTTCGTGGTTATGGCTTTTTAAGACGGTAAAAATTCAAATTTCTGAACAAAATAAATATCACTTGTTACCTTACAAGATGAAGTACAGGTTCATTAAAAAAAATCTTGGCACTAATGTATAGTAACTTCAGAAAAAAAAACAGGATGTCAAATTCAGGTTACACCCGTAGCGCTGCAATGCTATTCAAGAGATTTTCTTGAAATTCCTGTTTTTTTTCTGAAGTTACTATACATTATTGCCGTGATTTTTTTTAATGAACCTGCACTTCATCTTGTAAGGTAACAAGTGGTATTTATTTTGTTCAGAAATTTGAATTTTTACCGTCTTAAAAAGCCATAACCCCGAACCCCGAATCTCGGAACACCGACCCTTAAGTCATATTTCTGTAAATTACATTAACAAAAAAATAAAGATAGTTGTCGCGTTATGAATATACGAGGGTGTGTCAAAGATATCCCCGAGTGTGTTGACTGTGTCTCAGTTCACAGTAGGTACACCCGCGTTTCACAGATGATTATTATGATTTTTTATGAACTCAGACCATGGTTTAAATCGAACCCAAATACATATAAAATGGACATTTTAGTAAAATTTCAGCTATCTCCTTTACAAAGCGATTGATAAGCAACTGTAAAGGGTAACTAAAGGTAAATGAACTTGTTACGAGTTACTTGAGGTTACCAAGAAGACATGATCGAAGTTGTTTGTTGGATTGATTAGTCGTTTAATGAAGACCTTAGGATCTTTAGTAGCTTTGTTCGGGGTATACTGCTAGGTACATTATCACTTCAAATGGTTTTCTCGGAAACTGTAAAGACAATTTAAAGTCTATTTTGTCTATTTTGTAAAAAAGGACAATGCATTTGTACATTGAGTACGCACTCTAGACCAAAGACCTTCCACTTACGACCCGTTTAGCAGCTGGATTGTGAAAAAGCCGCCTTTTTCTAATTAATCGAAACAGAACAGTAACTTATATTAAAATATTACTCAATAGTTCCTGAACAAAACCTCATTATCTACGTATTGTGTATGCTGCCATAGCAAAGTTTCCATTGGTTTCTGTAAATTATAATTTTAATTGAAACTGAACCCACATATGTCCCTACGGGATTTTAAACCCGCAACCTCCTGATTAGAGTCGTTACTCGATCCACTAGACCACAGCGGCGGTCGTTTATGTAAACCACAGAACATAATAAAAACTAGCAATTAGAGGTGTGTCAGGATCGTAGCAGATGGAAATCCTACCTACCCTACCCCTCTGGGAAACAGGCATAAGTATATAGGTATACAGGCATATCTTTTGCATTGTGATACATAGGGTCTGCGATCTGCAAAATGCAAGGCAATTTTTTCATTATACTTTTCGGTCACTATATTATGCCGTTGCAGCAAATGAACGCGTACGCGCATATGCATCGTCAAGTCGTCACACTACGACGTTTAATCTAAACTTTTCATTTTATTTTAGCTTTTGCCCGTGACTTCTTCTGCGGTCAATTAGTTAAACTATAAAGAACAACTCTATTTTAGGAAATTATTCTCGCGTATATGAAAATATTATTCAAATTTAAGGGTCGGTGTTCCGAGATTCGGGGTTCGGGGTTATGGCTTTTTAAGACGGTAAAAATTCAAATTTCTGAACAAAATAAATACCACTTGTTACCTTACAAGATGAAGTGCAGGTTCATTAAAAAAAATCACGGCAATAATGTATAGTAACTTCAGAAAAAAAACGGGAATTTCAAGAAAATCTCTTGAATAGCATTGCAGCGCTACGGGTGTAACCTGAACTTGACATCCTGTTTTTTTTTTTCTGAAGTTACTGTACATCAGTGCCAAAATTTTTTTTAATGAACCTGTATTCATCTTGTAAGGTAACAAGTGGTATTTATTTTGTTCAGAAATTAATATTTTACTATCTTAAAAAGCCATAACCCCGAACCCTGTTTTGACAATCTCGGAATTCGGTGTTTTTAGACTAAAATTAAGTAAAATTGGTTATTTCTTTGAAACCACTAATGGTAAATTAATAATTTTAAATTTGTTTCTGATTGAGCATTACAAACTAGAAATCAATGAGAGTATTCAAAGCGATCGATTTCGCAATAAAAACATAATCTTAGTTAATGAGAACTGTGAATTTCTTAACAAACTGATTCAACAGGTATTGTAGAGACGACAGCGCCTTCTATTCAGAATGAGCAAGGCGTGAAATCACATAACGCACTCGTGAGCGTTTAGTATGCAAGCTTGCAGTGGCGTGCACAGAATTTTTTGCTGGAAAAGCAAGCAATTGGTCAACAAACAAACTTTTTTTTTTTTTTTCGCCAGAGGGCGCTTTGTGACAAACGCCATTTTTCTGATCGTCTCTGCGTAGAAATCAATTAAAGTCGTACAACCGATTAGTTTGTGAAGTTAATGTGATAAGATTATTCGGCATACGCTAATTGTGCAGGAAAAGTGTTATCTCAAAGTATTACTGACTCGCTGAACATTTTGCTCGGTTTACTAATTTGTTGCGGAACAGTGATCGTCTACCTACCCGTTTTGACATTCGAAAACAAAAAACGGTGATTATCGCTTATTTTAAGTGTTTGACTTCTTAGACAATTATTCAACATCTATTCAATATTCGTGGATTCACGCAATGATAACTGTGTACAGCTACAGATAGAAACTTTGTGTTTTGATGGTTTTGAGTTTTGTTTAGCCTGGATTTTGACCCTGCTGTGAGATAAATAAACCAATCCGTAAGTACACAATGAATCCTCTCTGTGCAAATTGTAAGTGCGTGGCTGAAAAGGACACTTTGAAATGTAAAAAATGCCAAAAGACTTTTCACTCTGGCTGCCTTGGTATAACAAAAAATGATTTAGATAAGATACTGCCAATGAATAGAATGAAATGGACATGTCCAGAATGCAAGACAACAAAAACAAGTGAGCCAAGTCTACAAACAGCTAGCAATCCAGCATATATACACTACAACAGTCCGTCGCAAAATTCTACAACCTCCATGGTAAATTTGGACCCCGAGGCTTTTACAGCATATTTTGACAAAATGTTTGCTACACAGAGAGAAGGATGGAAGCAAGATATGGGAAAAATACTGGATAGACTGGACAAATGGGAAAGTAGGGCTTCATCCATTGAGAGTAGATTATTAGCAATAGAAAGCAACACGGGCTTACTGAGAGAGGAAAATCAAAGCCTCCGTTTGGCTCTTGATGGTCGCGAAGAGGAAATAGAATGGTTAAAAAACACAATTCTACAGTTAGAAGATACTATGGAAAGCCAAAACCAGTCACTAGCAATGAAGGAAATTGAGATTTCTGGAATCCCTGAAACCAGAGTAGAGAATTTAATCCACATTATCAAAACAACTGGAGTAATACTGGGAATTCAACTGGATGACAGGGACATAGACTTTGCTAGAAGGGTCGGTCCATACAAAAAAGACAGCCAAACACCCCGACTTATAGTTGAAAACTTAAATAGGGTGTTTCACGTAAACTATTTATATTTCGACCACAGTAAGAACATTTATTTCACTCCGTTAGATCAGTACACGTCAGCAACACGAGAACGAGCGCCATCTTGACTCTTTTTTTTTAATAATACCCACCTTAATCGAGTATGCATACCGAAAGATTATCCTACCGCGCAAATTTCATGTGAATTATAGCCCAATCTAACATTCGGCCAATTCTGACAATACAGCGCGTCCTCGCGTAAGCTGTCGTATACAAAACAAGTTAATTAGTACAACATTCAAATAGTAAACAATAAAAAATAATGCAATAAGTAATACAACATATACATAACGGTTTCGCCATAATACATATTGAAAAGCCAAGATTCTACAAACTTTTTTCTGTTATTATCACAATTGCTCATCAACAGTAAGAAAAATAATGTGTTCTGTTACTTCCTCAAAATAAATTACATTTTATATCTTAATTTGCTTAATATAATCTATAATCTGACAGTACTGCTGTATCACACATACCTAGTTGTTCACATTAATATTGAACAGGACTCAGCCGGGACCTTCATCGTCACACAGGACTCCCGATTTATAACTGTCCCATAGGACTTAGCTGGGACTGTCATCATCGCACAACTTGTGCGGCACAAGACGCCCAAATCACGAACATCCATTTCTGTCACGCAGGACCCAGCCGGGACTTTCATTGTCACGTAGGACTCCCGAATCACATAATCAATTTCTGTCACGCAGGACCCAGCCGGGACTATTACTGTCACGTAGGACTCCCGAAACACAACATCAATTTCTGTCACGCAGGACCCAGCCGGGACTATTACTGTCACGTAGGACTCCCGAAACACAACATCAATTTCTGTCACGCAGGACCCAGCCGGGACTATTACTGTCACGTAGGACTCCCGAAACGCAACATCAATTTCTGTCACGCAGGACCCAGCCGGGACTATTACTGTCACGTAGGACTCCCGAAACACAACATCAATTTCTGTCACGCAGGACCCAGCCGGGACTATCATTGTCACGTAGGACTCCCGAAACACAATATCAATTTGTCACGTAGGACCCAGCCAGGATTATCTTTGTCACGTAGGACTCCTGAACCGCAATATCCATTTCTGTCACGCAGGACCCAGCCGGGATCATCATTGTCACGCAGGACTCCCAAATCACAATATTTCAATAAAACAAAAATTGTCTACTTCTATTCGTGCGTTTGCTTACCTGTACTATACACTAATTATGGTACAACACTGCATTCACTTAAACAAACATATTTGGACACGGTTCTCTGATTGAATAACGTAAGTAACTTTAAAAATACAAACAAATTTGTGCATAGATGTGATGATCAAATTAACACCAAGTGACTCTATGAATCACTCTCATTTTCTGTATCAGTAGCTATAAGATCATTAGAAAACACCAACTATGGATGAATTTTGTCCACTGAAAACACGTTTTTGTAAGATAGTTTACCATACTTTTTAGTGATTGGAGTATCAACTAGCTCATACCTATCGTTTCCTATAACTTTCAAAATTCTATAGGGTTCGCAACACTTAGGCAATATTTTTTTTTTCTGACCACTGACTATTAATTTCCTTTCAGCTCTTACAATATCACCTAATTTGTACTGTCGAGCCTCTTTTATTTTTATATCAAAACGGTTCTTTTTGTTTTTCTTGATCAATTATCACCTGTTTGTAATTTTAGGGCATCTTGAACGAATATGGCCACGTTCACCACAGCCATAACAAACAATATCAGTTTTTGTAGGATCCGGAGCGTCTGCTGTTGCCTGAGTTGAATTAGGTTTCATATCCCTATTAATACTTTTAGGTCTTGTTTGTAAATGTCCATCGATTTGAGCCACCGTGCGCAGGTAAGACAGTAGTTGCTCCGGTTCCTCAAACCTGCATGCGTTTACACTCATACGAACGAATTTGTCGTCTATTCCGTGAACAAGACAGCCTACTGCTTTCCGGCCTGTTATCTCGCACTTGTTAATCAAAAGCATCTTTTCGTAGTAGTATATATCTAGCGCATTTCCTACTCTGCACCGTAACTGTAACATTTTATACAACAAATCGCCGTAATTTTCAGTGGAAGGAAAAGCAGACCTTAGTTTATCTACCCACTGATCCCATGTAAACAGCAATGAGGGTAAACTTTGGTACCAGCGTTTGGCAAGCCCTGCTAGTCTGGGTAGGGCATAGTGACAGGTTTGCTTGTCGTTCCAGCTATAAATTGTTGCACATTCATTCACTTTATGAATCCAGTTATCTATACTTTGAATACTAATATTTGGGTCAAACTCTGGTATGACATTCATGTTTGCTGTATAACCATGAGTCCACGGGTTATTCATCATTAATTGAGCCATAATATTTCCCTGCTCGACGACATTTACATTGCTGACTGTGGGCGTAAAAGCCGCACTTGAGTTTTCAGGAACCAGGGAAGTAGTATTAGCTGGCATTTCCTTCATGGTCACTCCAAGAGGCGCACTTGGTGTACCTACTCTAGCTGTATTCAATGTTGATGTGTCAACTCGCATAGGTTTGTCAAATGGTGGAGTACTCGACTTACAACTCCGACTACGACTACGCGTGCGAGGGCGTCGCGTCATCGAGCGACTTTTATGTTTATGTCGACCTGAGTCACCCTCACCTCGTTTCGACATAGTGCTTTTCAATTGCCTTTTGCTTTTATGCCGCTTAGCCTTTTTATCACGCTTTTTTGAAACTGGGGAGGAATCAGACGAAGAGCTGGATGAGCTCGACAAGCTAGATGACCTCACGCGCCTACGTTTTTTAGCCTTAGATCCCATAGTTACTGATTATTTTACTCTAACCAATTACAACTATTTTCTTTTTCTTACTTTTTACAACTTTTAGTGGGTAAATGAGTGGGTGGATACACAAAACAAATAGCGGAATAACAATTAACAGTAATCACCAACACTATATCCTTGTTTTTTTTAAAATAATGTCTTTAAATAAACTTAGTTTCCTTTTTGTAACAACACACCCCTTGCTCAATACACATCCAATTCTGCACTTTTACACACCCGTACGTACAGTTTAGAATCGAAGCTAATTTAAAAGGTCCGTCAAAGTGCGAATAAAATAAACTGGTTCTAATAATTCACCTTGTAGGTTGCGTAACGTTTGTTTCTTTTCAGCCACAATGTCAACTCTCGATTGAAATGAAAATTTTCACCGACCTTATTTCCACTTTGGGCAGTCGCAGGATGATAAGTAGACGGGATCACTACACACTTCTGATTGAAAACTTAAATAGGGTGTTTCACGTAAACTATTTATATTTCGACCACAGTAAGAACATTTATTTCACTCCGTTAGATCAGTACACGTCAGCAACACGAGAACGAGCGCCATCTTGACTCTTTTTTTTTAATAATACCCACCTTAATCGAGTATGCATACCGAAAGATTATCCTACCGCGCAAATTTCATGTGAATTATAGCCCAATCTAACATAGTAGTGGGCCTTACTCGCCATACTCTGAAAAATGAATTTATTAAGGCGGCTAGAATTCGTCGAGGACTTACCAGCCAGGATCTTGAGTTCACAGGAAATATTACTCAAATCTTTTTCAATGAACGCTTGACTAAAAAGAAAAGACAGCTTTTTGCAGCAGCTCGCAGACTGAAAAATGAGAAGAACTACAAGTTCTGCTGGACCCGTGATGGGAAGATTAACGTCCGGAAAACTGAAAACTCAAAAGTTGAGCACATCACTAGGGAGATGGACCTTGAACGAGTTTTTGGTGGAGTTCTGTCAACAGAAGTTAGTAAATAAGTTGCTTAGAATAATAAAATCTGTGTTCTTACTTTCATACACCCACAATGGTGTACCGACCAATACATTTAAAAATAAAAGTTTGGTTGATAAGGCAAACTGCTATGTTTTACTATGTAACAATGTAGTAAAGCACCCTTACAGGGTGGTGTATTATAGTTGTCATGCCTTTTTTTTCATAAATGGGAAAAATCTTCCTAAGAACAGATATAATTGTTTGCTGTGTAAAATTTATTCAGTGTGGCACATTGAGTGTTCAAACAGTATCTCTGATAAATATTATTGTGTGTCTGCTTATCTGAAAACTAAATGTGATTCTATTTCTATCCGTAACTCAAATATGCAAATATTTCACACCAAAACTCCAAAAGTTTATATGATCACTGTACTAACTAATTTATTATGTAATTTTGTGAGCAAATTTTCCAGAAATGAAAACAACCTTCATAAGAACAAATGTAATTGTTTGCTGTGTAAAATTTATTCATTGTGGCAAATTGAGTGTTCTAAAAGTATCTCTGATAAATATTATTATGTGTCTGCTTATCTGAAAACAAAATGTGATATAGTGTCTGTCCGTTACTCAAATATGCAAATATTTTACACCAAAATTCTAAAAGTTTATATGAATACTGTACTAACTAATTTATTGTGTAATTTTTTAAGCAAATTGTCCATAAATGGGAAAAAATTTCCTCAGAGCAAATATAATCGCTCGCTGTGTAAAATTTATTCTTTGTGGCAAATTGAATGCTCTTACAGTATTTTTGATAAATATTATTATGAGTCTGCTTATCTAAAAACAAAATGTGATATTATTTCCGTCTGTAACTTAAATATGCAAATTTTTTACACCAAAATTCTTAAAGTTTATTTGAACACTGTACTAACTAATTTATTGTGTAATTTTATAAGCAAAGGGCACCCAGTGCACTTAGATTCATATAAAAACAATTGCATCTACCCCTTAATCGTAATTCATACCTACTATTTTGAACTTCTTGCCTTATACACTCAATCCAAATATACTAATATCTTTAATATCTTTTATCTTGAAGAAAAAAATACAAATGCTGATTTACAGTACATAACATTCCATTATATGCTTAAAACTATTGTTTTTGAACCTAACATCTCTGAATATCAATCCTTGAACCCCCGCTTTGATGTTCTAGGGACTACTTTAATTAAAATACTATGATGATTGAACTAGATCATAATTTCATTTGCTCGGTAATTGATAATTCAGAGATGTTCACTTCAGCCAAAGTTGATTGTTTGGAAAATTGCAAATCCTTGATAAAGAATGACCACTTCAACATAATAACCTTTAATATTCGAAGTATTAAGGCTAACTTCGATGACTTTTTAATAATGTTGCACAGACTTGACACAGTTTACGATATTATAGTATTGGCCGAGTGCTGGCTTCATACCGCGTCCTATAGACCAAGACATATTTCAGGCTACAATCTTTACACCACCTCAATTTACAAATTTCAAAGTGACGGAGTTGCAGTGTATATTAAACAAAATCTGAACGTCCAAATTCAGGAATTATCAATTCGAGACTCTAATACCTTACTCATAACAATCGACAAAAATATTTTCTTACTTTGTATTTATCGCTCCCCTCATGTACATAATGCAAAATTTTTTTTGGACGACTTGGATGCTGAGGTCACCAAACTATCTAAAAATAAAAACCTATTTATAACAGGTGATATAAACATCAATATTGGGAGTAATAGTGAAAATGACACTAATACTGTTGATTATGAAAATATTCTCTCTTCCCATGGATTATGTCCTACAGCTCGACATCCAACGAGATTGTACAATTGCCTAGACCATTTCTTCGCTAGAGCAGAACACAAAATTAAGAGTTTGACTGTAAATACAGATACAACTGATCACTTTTTAATTGTTAACAGTATTGATTTTACCCCATCTAAAAAGGCTCGTTCTCGTGCAGTATTGACAAAAATTGATTATAAATCCCTAACCAAGTCTTTAAATGGTTTAGACTGGAGTAATACCCTAAATGAAATTGATGTAAATAAAGCAACTTATCAGCTTATTAGTACGTTACAGTCTCTAATAAAAAACCATACCAAAACAATAACACAACCACATAGATTACGCGCTGTAAAACCATGGATTACGGAATCCTTAGTTAAATCTATAATTAAAAGAGATTCGTTGCACAAAGTGGCACGAAAATTTCCGGACAGTGAAGAAATACAAAAATCGTACAAAACTTATAGAAATATTTGTAAAATAGCAACCAAGGCTGCTCGTGATCTTTACTTTGGTAACAAAATAGAACGTAATAAATTCAATTCTCGAAAAACTTGGAATATCATCAAAGAAGCTGCGGACTTTGAGAAAAAGTCAAAAAATGCTTCAATCTCACTTTTAGATGGTAAAATAAACAATGCAGAGTCTGTCAATAGAGTAAACACATATTTCTGCAACATAGGCAAAGAGCTTGCTCAATCTACACTTACTCGTCTTAATAGATCAGAAGAAGACCTATCTAATGACATAATTTCAACAACAAAACATCCCAATTCATTCTACTTATCTCCCGTTAGTGCCGAAGAAATATTGTCTACCATAAAGGAACTAAAATTTTCTCATTCTTCTGGTTGGGATAATATAAGTAACGAAATTTTAAAAAAAATCGGATTTCTCATTCTAGAACCTCTTGTCCATATCTTTAATCTAAGCTTCGCTAATGGCATCTTTCCAGACTATTTCAAACTGGCTACTGTTGTTCCTCTGCATAAAGGAGGTGATACTAAAAACGTCAAGAACTATAGACCTATTGCTATGCTACCTACCATCTCTAAGGTATTGGAAAAATTAGTAAAACGACGTCTCATCAGCTTTTTGGAAAAACATAATCTATTGTCAGATAAGCAATATGGTTTCAGGCATAAAAGGTCAACAGGTGACGCCTTAGATGACTTGACTAGCTACCTTGTTGAACAGTTGGACAATGAGAGACGTTGCATCGGTGTGTTCCTGGATCTGGCCAAGGCTTTTGATACAGTTTCTATTCCAATACTACTTTGCAAACTGGAAAGCCTTGGCATAAGAGACCTACCAATGCATTGGTTCCGCTCGTATCTAGAAAATAGACACCAAAAAGTCAACATCGAGGGTTCAATAAGTGAATCTTTGCCTGTATCCTATGGAGTCCCCCAAGGCAGCGTCCTGGGCCCTGTTTTGTTCTTGATTTACATAAATAGCTTGACTGATTTAAATACTATAAATGGTAGGATAGTGTCTTTCGCGGATGATACTGCCCTCATTTTTACAGACTCTAATTGGGATACAGTCTTCAATAAAGCAAATCGTGGAGTTGCGTTGATTAAAGAGTGGCTCGACAAGAACTTACTAACGCTGAACATAAGCAAAACCAAATATTTATGTTTCACTAAAACAGATCACACAGCCGCAGAGGACAGTCATTGTCTGAAACTTCATACTTGTAACAACTTATCCAATTTCTCCGCCCTTCAATGTCAATGCGATACCATTGAACGTGTGAAAACGATCCGTTACCTAGGGGTTGTTCTTGATGATAGACTCAACTGGCATGAGCACATTAAAACCCTGTCTGGGCGGATACGAAAGTTGTCCTTCATTTTCGGGTCCCTTAAAAATATTCTTAACAATAAGCTTAAACTAAGTGTATACTACGCTATGTGCCAAAGCCTAGTCTCTTACTGCATTGATTCCTGGGGTGGTGCTGCCAAAACAAAAATTTTACAGCTTGAAAGAGCTCAGCGTATGGTTATTAAAGTAATGTTGAAGAAACCATTTCGGTCTGACACAGACCTTCTACATCAAGAAAGTGGAATACTAAGTGTTCGTAGACTTTTTATCTCCAATATTCTAACAAAATTGTCATTTCAAGAGGTGGCATCAACCGCCAATGAAAACAAAGGCAGCAGGTCAGTTAGACTTGAGGGTAAACTTAAAGTCCCCAGAGTAAGCTCTGCATTTGCTAACCGTTTTAAAAACTTTTTGGGTCCATTCATTTACAATCAAATTAACAAAGAAATACCTCTAGAAGATAAAACTAAATTAAAACATAATTTAATAAGAAAACTCCGTACTTGGCTTTTATCAAAATCTTATGATTGCATTGAAAAACTTTTGCATATCGAATCTTAGCATTAAATAAACTTTTCATTCCCCCCTTCCTGCCCATATATATATAATATATATATATATTATTTTTTCTAGTGATTTACATGTTATACATTGCTCACACGGACACTTCTTTCTATAGGTACCCACATACATATAAGCGAAAACTTCATTTATCACTTATAGAAAAACTATTTCCCATTAGGTAACACATTTACACTTAATCGTATATTTATATATGATATCATAAACTAATCATACACTTAGGTACAATTTACAAAATAAAATAACTGTTTATATTAATTATAGCACTGGGCGCCCTTTGGCGAAAATAACTTCATAGTGCTTCCGTGTTACGGAGAACTCTAGTATCGGAGCACACATATTCGAAACTATTATTATGTGCTAGGTTGTTAGTTTTACCAGAGAATATAAAGTATTACTACGTAAAGAAGCGACACTCACCTCCCCGCGCGAATTTAACGTCCCCCGCGGTCCCCCGCAAGTTAGTGGAAATCTGGAGTCAGGCAGAGCTCGATTACCACTCGTTTGCTGCGCGCGTGTTTTGTTACAAAGTTTTATCACGATACTGATTTTTAATCAGTATGGTGCGTTATTGCAGTGTTTATGGATGCCTGGAAAACTTTTTTTCAAAAATTAGAATTGCGTGATCAAACCTTACAATTTCGTTCAGTAACGCATTTGGAACAATAAAATCAGTATTTATAACTTTCCATGTTTTGACAAGTTTTCATTTTTTTTACAAAATTTATGTTTGAGTAGTTGTTAATTATATGATGATCATTTATGCATACGAAACTATATAGGTACCTACTAAGCTTAGGCATACTATATATTTACTTTTAAAGTAACGAAAAAGCAGCGATAACTCAGGGGTAGAACGCTGGCCTCTTAATCTTGAGATTACGGTTCGATCTCCGGTCGGGCATGCACCAATTAGTTCTTCGGAATTTACATAATGTGCATAGTATTTGCTAATAGGTACTTACCACTTGTGAACAGTGAAGGAAAACATAGTAAGGAAACCTGCATGCCCTAAAAAGAGTGTATTTGTGCCCGAAGAACGATGATAGGGCTCACCACCCATCACGTTGGGACGTAATATTTGCAGGTGAAACGCGGGTTTACCGAGTGTGGGTGGACTGTGGCTTGCATTTCAAAGTTCACACCCGGAACACATCCGACACCCCCCGGGGTATTCAGGTCGTAACGATTTATATACATATCTAAGGTTAAATAACATTATTTGGCGAAACTCAAAACAAAGGTAGTACTAGTCTATATGGACAACTGTTTGTATGGGAGCTAAGCGAAATTCTTAACTTTTTTTCACTTCCTTCTATACAAATTGCTCCGATCAGCTGACTCGTCCAGTATGGAAAGGTGAAAACGAATTTTAAGAATTTTTCACTATCCTATTAAAAAAAGTTATTCATATGGACATGTTCTACATATTGTAGCGTTATTTTTAAAAAAAAAAAAATATTTATTTTCCGCCACATACTACGAACGTAATTTCGAATTGAATTTGGACTGCCACCAGGCAAGCCTGGTGACAGCCAAAAAAAGAGGTAAACCTGGATGAATAAACCGTATAATTTTATCTTAAAATACACAAAAACAACAAAACCGAGGTAAGAAAAATATGGTACAAAAGAACAATAATATCAGAGGAGTATCGCTACAAAGGAAATTCTTAGATCAAAAAAATTATTATAAATTCCACTTATTTAAGATTTTAATTTCCTTTTAGCTTGAACGACGCATTTATTCATAAAATAATGGATTTTAAATTTGGTTGTCGACACTAGTTTATAGGATCCTTTAAACTAAGATTTCACGGAAGTTTTGATAACTCTTGATCCGAAAGAAAAACGTAATAATAAGGTGTTACGAGCAATCGTTATCTAGCTTTACACTAAGGAATAAAAATAATCGATGCTGAATATTAAGCTACAGATATTAAAAACCTGGTAAGGGTCTCTTCGTGACTTTGGGAGTTTCCGGTGTTCCCGGGAGCAGTCGATGAAGCTTGGCGATTTCAATTTTTGTATCGGAAGCTTTAGCTCACCAGGGACGTGGTCCTTACATCAGGCCTCATTAGGTACAACCGT
The DNA here is from genome assembly GCA_934047225.1 of Ypsolopha sequella. Classification (NCBI taxonomy): domain Eukaryota; kingdom Metazoa; phylum Arthropoda; class Insecta; order Lepidoptera; family Ypsolophidae; genus Ypsolopha; species Ypsolopha sequella. The sequence continues at coordinate 24,193,910 of OW203993.1, forward strand.
ACAAGATGGCGGATGGGATAATCAAACTAGGGAGACCCAGAAACCCTTTAAAAAATAATCCCGAAGGGTCGCTGTAAAGAAATAAAACAACGGCGTCAAGACATGCTTATGAAACGAGGGAAAGGAAATTAACGTATTGGAAACGGGACGAAAAGGATTTTCAGAGAATGAAACCAAAATTACACAAAACTTACCGGGAAATGCAGGAAAACTGGCTTAAACAATGCTCATGGCAAATGCGCTCTGTTTCTATATAAGTTATAGATAAGATATAGTTTTAAAATTTGATATTTTAAATTTCTTGTGGCAAATTTCCTTCCTCTGTCACGATCTTCTTTGATATGAGAAAAATAACAAAAAAAATCTGACAAGATCATTCTAACTATTTGAATTCGAAAATTCAGAAAAGCAGCCAACGATAAAGAAAGACTAAAAATATATAAAAAGGTTGAATACTTGTAGCGAATGCTACAATATCCTCAAACGACACAAAAAATTTAAACTAGCTTAAAGGAAATTAACTTCCAGAAGGATAAACAATCGGATAAACACCTAGACTAATCAAAATGCCTTGAAACAAAAGGACTTGATTAAGTAAAAACAAGGTAGTAGCCTATATTGCTCTCTGACCCACAAACTATCTTCAGGCAACAATCACGTAGAAATGTTGCTCCGTTGCTGCCTGAAGAAGGACAAACCAACACACTAACAAACCACTAAACAACAAATTAACGACCAACAAATCAATAACCAACAAACTAACAACCAACAAACAACAACCAACAACTCAACAACCAACAAATCAACAACCAACAAATTAACGATCAACAAATCAACAACCAACAAACTAACAACTACCAAACCAACAATGAACAAAACAAGAACTAACCAATTAAAAACCAACAAATCAACAAAACAGCAATCCAAAAACCAACAACTCAACAACCAACAAACCAAAAACCAACAAATTAACTAACAACAAATCAACAACCAACAAGTTAACTACCAACAAACCAACAACCAACAAATTAACTACCAACGAATCATCAACCAACAAACTAACAATCAACAAAATAAATAACCAACAAATCAACAACCATCAAACCAAGAGCCAACAAATTAAAATCGAAAGGATACATTATTTAACAAAAAGGGAGAATTTATCAAAAATAGTGTAAATCGGAAGCCGCAATAATATGTGCAAAAAAAGGTTTTGCTATTCAATTGACCTCCATACAGCGAAAATAGTTTGTTAAAAAATGTAAACCAGAAAGTTCAAAATAATAGACAAATATTCAAATGTCGACTTTGACAGTTGACAAGACTGAAAATGTAAACAAAGATTTCAGCAATTGCAAAACCTTTTCAGGAAAAATATAACATTTGTTCTGTAAAAACAAAAAGATTACTTCGAGGATTTGCGACAAAATTTCTTGCAAGGAAGAGACAATCTCAATATTATTGTGAAAATTTTGTAACGAAATGAGATTGCCTATATTGGATTAGGGATCAACAGGAAACGAATAAAGTGACCACCCGGATCTACTGGTATCAACAATTATGCTAGAAACACAATAAATATGTTTAACTAGTAACTACCACATTTATGGATAAATTACAATAAATTTATTTGACTTGAAAACTCAGTGTAATTTATTTACTAGAACAGGTAACAATTATTAATGATAGATATGGAAAGCAATAGGCTACTAAATATTGAAATGCACTTACCTGCAGGTCCTACCTAACTATACATAAGGAAATTAGGTTAGGGATAGGATAATATACACACACAAATAAAACAGGTAATACACAAAAAGTGTGTAAATACTTTATTCCTTTATTAAAATTTGCAAAACATAGATTTCACAAATTAAGGGTACTCATAAAGACAAAAAATATTCTTCGTGGAAAAATTTGGTTCCTTTCGACAGCTTGGTATTGGGGTTCCTTAGAAGAGAAAACGCTGCCTGAAAACAAACAAAATTTAGTAGGTTGGAAAATTAGTCTACGAAAGCGTAGACACCACCGTCGAATTGAGAAAAAAACGTTAAAGTACAGCAAGTAATATTCAGAAAACCGTACTTACCTTTTGTTCGGGCGCCATAAATGTAGCGTTATTTTTAAAAAAAAAAAATTATTTATTTTCCGCCACATACTACGAACGTAATTTCGAATTGAATTTGGACTGCCACCAGGCAAGCCTGGTGACAGCCAAAAAAAGAGGTAAACCTGGATGAATAAACCGTATAATTTTATCTTAAAATACACAAAAACAACAAAACCGAGGTAAGAAAAATATGGTACAAAAGAACAATAATATCAGAGGAGTATCGCTACAAAGGAAATTCTTAGATCAAAAAAATTATTATAAATTCCACTTATTTAAGATTTTAATTTCCTTTTAGCTTGAACGACGCATTTATTCATAAAATAATGGATTTTAAATTTGGTTGTCGACACTAGTTTATAGGATCCTTTAAACTAAGATTTCACGGAAGTTTTGATAACTCTTGATCCGAAAGAAAAACGTAATAATAAGGTGTTACGAGCAATCGTTATCTAGCTTTACACTAAGGAATAAAAATAATCGATGCTGAATATTAAGCTACAGATATTAAAAACCTGGTAAGGGTCTCTTCGTGACTTTGGGAGTTTCCGGTGTTCCCGGGAGCAGTCGATGAAGCTTGGCGATTTCAATTTTTGTATCGGAAGCTTTAGCTCACCAGGGACGTGGTCCTTACATCAGGCCTCATTAGGTACAACCGTACAAGATGGCGGATGGGATAATCAAACTAGGGAGACCCAGAAACCCTTTAAAAAATAATCCCGAAGGGTCGCTGTAAAGAAATAAAACAACGGCGTCAAGACATGCTTATGAAACGAGGGAAAGGAAATTAACGTATTGGAAACGGGACGAAAAGGATTTTCAGAGAATGAAACCAAAATTACACAAAACTTACCGGGAAATGCAGGAAAACTGGCTTAAACAATGCTCATGGCAAATGCGCTCTGTTTCTATATAAGTTATAGATAAGATATAGTTTTAAAATTTGATATTTTAAATTTCTTGTGGCAAATTTCCTTCCTCTGTCACGATCTTCTTTGATATGAGAAAAATAACAAAAAAAATCTGACAAGATCATTCTAACTATTTGAATTCGAAAATTCAGAAAAGCAGCCAACGATAAAGAAAGACTAAAAATATATAAAAAGGTTGAATACTTGTAGCGAATGCTACAATATGTTTCAAATTTCGCCAACTAATTGAATTTTACCTTGTATATATACGAGTATATATATATACATATATTTTTTTAATACTGATTAATCCATGGGGAACCAGAAATTGGACTACGCTAAAATTTAGGAAGAGAATCACATAAGTTGCTGACTTATATTGTGTCCCTCTCAGGCGACGACGCTCACACGATTGCTGCCAGCCCTAGACTAGCTCACGCACACACACAAGCGTGTGCGGACAAGCCAGATGCGCGCGGGAGAGTGTAGGTAAATAACTTGAGCCTTGACCATGAAGTGTCGGGGGTGTGGTTTTACAGTCTGAGAAAGAATCTGTTAATGTGTCGGAAGCCTGCTTTGGGTATTATTAGTCCCAAATTCTTTTTGTTCTCTATTTTTGTATTTTACTAACCCTAGGATAGGCCTAATTAAGTTTTTCTGTAATACTAACCATTTAAGTAAATAAATAAATAAAAATAAAAATAAAAAAAAATATTTAAACCAATTGAAACTTTGCGATGACAGATAACACTAAACATAAATAATAAGAGTTTGTTGAGGAACTATTGATTACATTTTGAATATAATTGTTCTGTTTCGATTAATTAGAAAAAGGCGGCTTTTTCGACAATGGAAACTTCGTGATGGCAGCAACAATATGTAGGTAATAAGGTTTTGTTGAATAACTGTAGAGTGAATTTTGAATTTAAGTGTTCTACTCCGATTAATTAGAAAAAGGCGGGTATTTAACAATCCGGCTGCGAAACCACTTTTGAGATATGTGCTCTCAAAAGAATGACTGAAGTAAGAAATAATAACAGAGTTCATGCATCTTCACCTCAAATTGACGTTATTTATTTTTAAGCAGTAAACTTATTGGTGAGATATTTTTTTTACTAAAATTTTACACAAAATAATGTTAGACATATACATATAATACTCTTAATATTATTAAATGGTACGTTAATTTAGCTGCAAAACAATAGAAGTTCCAAGTTCCTAAAAATGGCTATTGTTTTTTATGTGTTTTAATCATAGTTGTGTTAATTTTTGGTTATTGTTTTAAGTATCCTTATGGATGAACAGGCAGTGACAGAATAACAGCGTCCCTTTGCTTCTGGCTTAAGGGACAAAAGCTGAGTCCCCGACCTTTTCAACAGAACCTGTCTAATCCTAAATAGTCTTTAAGTATTATGTGTTTTGTGTTGTGTTCTGTTGAATAAAAATCTTTTTATTTATTTATTTTAAAAAAAAACCGCTCTTAAGACCTGTGTCTTCGCAAATTATGACTGTAGATAGAATTATCTGTTAAAGTTATAGTAATATGAACCGAGTATCGGCAACAAAAAAAAAAAACAACTCAAACATGAAAAAAAATATGATTAAAAAACACATATCAAAAGACAAATGCCACCGTAAAATACAAGGACAGCGGCAATCACGAACAATACCTTAAAACCTTTAAATGCTTTCAATCAAGCGGCTTTTAAAAGAACTTTTAAAGAATATCTTATTCTTACTCACGAAACCAATCAGCCTACAAAACACGGGACGGACCCTTAAATGATAAAATTAAAACGATCAAGTTGAGACCTGAACGAGTTTCTCAAGGGTTCTGTACATTGCAGCTTAAATTTATGTGAATTGAATTATCAACTTAAAATACAAATTGGGTTAGGTACTAAAATAAAAATAATAATAACTTTATTGACCAAAAAGTTAGAAAAAAATAAGTCAAACATTTAAAATTTCATCATAGTATGTAGTTAGACAAATATTTAGTCACTTAGTTAAACTAAAAGTATGAGCTGTACAAATATAAATCAAATCTTTGACACCAGGGGCTCTACCGCGTAATTCTCATTTGTATCAACTTCAAGCAAATGCATGCGAAATTCAACGCGTGCAAAAGAGATGGCATGTTAGGCGGGCGTCGTCGCACGCACGTCAAATTTCAATCTCAAGTTGATGTTGATGAAAATGAGAATTACGCGGTAGACCCACTGAACTAAATCGAAGCATCTGTATTACAGGTGCTAAAATACATTTTATAACGTTTTGTTAGTCTAAAGTGCTAGTAAAAACAATATGTTAATGTATATCATGTGAAATACTCACTTTTTCATAAAGGGTTTGTTGGTAGAAATATCTTTTAGACATAAGCTCGCCTTTTGCTTAAACTGTAAAGTTATTGATACTTGTAATACGTTTTATTATTGAGTACAATAAAGTATTTTGATTGCAACTGAATTGAAATATAAATTTTACAAAAAAGCAAAATGGCAATTGAAGAACTAATCGGTAGAATTTCTATCGCTACGAGCGTACCAGAAGTCTATTGTTATCAAGAATAAAAAAAAAATTGAATTGAAAAAATTTTGAAATTCTAATTTACAGAAACCAATGGAAACTTTGCTAATGCAGTATGCACAATACACACGTAATAAGGTTTTGTTGAATAACTATTGAGTGAATTTTGGATTTAAGTGTTCTGTTTTGATTAATTAGAAAAATCCGGGTATTTCACAATTCGGCTGCGAACCGCTCTTAAGATATGTGCTCTCAAAAGAATGACTGAAGCAAGAAATAATAACTGACTTCATACATCTTCACCTCAAATTGACGTTATTTATTTTCGAGCGGTAAACTTATTGGTTAGATAATTTTTTAACTAAAATTTTACACAAAATAATGTTGAAAAAAAACCATCGAGTCCATGTGAAAAGTATTATTTTCTTCTACTTTGGGCTACCCGGAGACGCAGAGATCGTGGTAACAGCCATTTTGCAATGCGCGCTAATATGAACGTTATTCCAATGTTGTTTTCGTCGATATTTGTACTGACACACATTGAGTTGCTAATTTAGGTATTTTGTATTGTAATTTTTTTTTGCCCTGTGTTTATATAACCTTAGGTATATTAAGTTAAATAATATTAGTTGGCAAAAACTCAGAACACAGGTAGAACAAGTCTATATGAACAATTGTTTGTATGGGAGCTAAGCTAAATTCTTAAAATTTGTTTTCACCTTTTCATACTGGACCAGTCAGCTGATCGGGGCAATTTGTATGGGAGGGAGAGAAAAAATGTTGCGAATTTCGCTTAGCTCCCATACAAACAGTTGTTCATATAGACTAGTACTGCCTATGTTTTGAGTTTCGCCAACTAATATTATTTAACCTTATAAAGAAAAGTTGTTTAATAGAATTTAAAGCCTGTATTTCATCAATCTCCACAACTTTGTTTTATGAGTATCCTGTGCACATTTGGTTAGGTACGGAACCCTAATCCAAAATGGAGATTACATAAGAGTGCAATGCCTCGGTATCGAATTTGCATTTTATATTGTGCTACCGTTGTTGTCTTGTTGGAATTCTTTTATTATTCTTTCCAAGTGGTGGAGTCAAAAACGTTGGCTGGAGGAAGCTACGATTGTGCCAAAGTTTGTAATGTCTTTCCAAAGTATTTTTTACTAACCTGCCAGGTTTAATGATTACCAAATTTTATTTAATTGATTACCAAATTTAATCAATAAGTTATTTCAGGAATAAAAAACAATGAACATATGTTCCGAAATAAAAATAGTTACAGAAAGAAAATAAAATTGAATGTATTGTATTCCACAACAATTTATAAAGTAGTTGACAGTTTGATAATCGATAAAATAAATAAAATAATGTTCTCAATCATATTAATACAAAATAATAATCATAACTTTACTTAAAATAACATAATGTGAATAAAGAGGAAAAATAGAGATTTAACGTTTTTTTTTAAATATTAAAATAAATCAATTTCATATAATCGTCCTAAATACATTTGAAACATACATCCAAGTATATATGACACCCCGAAGAAATCTTTTACCGAGATAAAAAAAAAAATATGATAGAAATGAACTAATATTTTGCTTCCGACTGATTTGAGTAGACAGAGAGAGACAGACCACTTTTTTATAAGGAATCACACATCACGATCAGTATTTATTGTCTAAAATTCTCAAGTGACGTTATTTCGAACAATTCTTTAAAAAATAATTGTAATATAAGAAAATAATGAAAACTAAGTCCTAAAATTACGCATAATACTTGTTTTTTTTTTTATATTATGTTATGGGAATTGCACGTTAGATCTTATCAAACTAATTAAATTCATGTAGTCTAATATGCAACTGCTAACTAAACTTCACTACTACTAACACGAGTCTAGTTTTATTATAAATAACTCTATGGCAGAACCTCACTCATAATAAAGTGGTTGTAATAAGCTGACTCCTTTGTCGTATCTCACAAGAATGGTTTTAAGTTACTCCGTGCAAGAATGCGAGTACAAAGTACGCACGTCTTTATTCGATAACTTTTAAAAGTATAGTTCGAATCGAGAGTGAGCATGCTGTTCTTTTCTTTTCTCTACAAGGTGGACCAGGGTCCTAACAATCTTTTCACACCACACCTGCTCAACAATGTCCAATTACATATCATGCAACCTCAACGTAAAATAACGCATTATATCTCAAGGGATATAAAGTTATATGAAAATCCCTAGGGATTAAAGTGATTTAAATTTGGAACGTCAAATCCGTGTGGAAACTCGTGGAAAACAAATGCCCATATGGGATTGTAAAGAGGTTTGTTTGAAAATCGAACTGGCCACCATAAGCAGAATTCAACAAAAAGAAAAAAAGCGTTTACAAAGAATGTGAAACAAAAGACGGTGTTTGGTGCTGTGATTGTCAGTGAATTTTATTGAATTATCAATGTTGATGAAAAATGTCGAGCTTTTTATTGTCTCGCAGAAGGTGTGAAAAGTAGATTATGCTCCTCTGGAATAAAGCCTGTCTTTGTCTTGGGCAGCTCGAACTCCTCGCTTTACTGAGGACTCTATATGACTCCCTCGCTACGCTCAGGAGTTAACTCTAGAGTCCCTCGTTACGCTCAGGGTTCAATATGCCGCCCGTGACGTAAGACACTGCTTTATTTCTTTAGTGCATAATCTACTATTAGCGGCATGTTTTACTAAGCATACATACGCAACAACAATGGCTTTAAATTAACATTATATCATTGCAGTATAGAAACGCAAAAAGAAAAGTAAATCTGGATGTGAGGAGCTCTGAACCAGGATTCGAACCCGGGACTTCTCGCTTACCGGGCGATTGGTCTAACCACTGAGCTATCCAGGTCTCAACACGACTCGTGAATTTACCGATGTGCTTTCCCATACTGTAATGATATTTATAGATACCCACTTTATAGTGGCTTTATCTTTTAAATTTTCATGTTGTAAAAGGGCAACAAGAAAACTGTTTCTTAATGTCACTGTCACCTATTTTAATTTTTACATATAATTGAAATATATATATATATTTTTATATATATGTATACCTGAATACCCAATATCACTCAAAGTGATGTTCCTAATGGGCAAGAGGAGTTATTTTCCCACATGGCTAACTAAAAATGTATTTTCAGTTATCAATCCTACATTTGTATGCATTCATAATGACATCTTTGCTCTGAAAGTTTTTCGAAGATGCATATTATTGCTATAGATTACACGAAAAATTAATGATGATGTTGCAGTACGGCACGTAATGTGTTTTTTTTTTTCTATTTCTGGTCTTATTTGAGTGTTTTTGAAGTTATTTCTTTTTTCAGTATATTTATCGAATGTATCCATTCATAGGAATAAAGATAAATTTTGCTATATTTTAGCCTTTCGTTTTATAATCTGGTTAGATAAAATAAAAACAATAACATATATCCAGTATTTCGATTTCGTCCTCTCCTATGATGTAACCATTCAGTTTTATCCTAGCTCTTTTTTGTAAAATATTGGATGTTCTCAAGCATTTGTCTTCATTCCTCTTTCAAAATTGAGACAACGATTTTTAATTTACTATTTTAGGTAGACCCTGAATCAGGGTTCTTAGGACTTTATCAGGTATCTGGTCCGCGAAGTGTTAAATCGTCGCGATTATTTTGATCGTCGGCTGCCGCCGTATGCGGGGTATTTCATATGCTTTAATTGCTTTTTACGTTGATCTCTGATTACTCGGCAGGTGGGTACGGGCGGGCGTTTTTTCGAGCAATACGTGTGTAATTTTGAACCGATTGAATGTTATTATCGCGTGTTACGTCACGAGTAGGCTTGTGATTCCTGATGATTATGTTGGCTTCAGGGTTTATTAAAAACTTGCACGCTACGTACTCGTAAGAAAGTACTTACACAATTATGCAGGTCATTGTACATCTGAAAGAGACGTCTTTAGAAATGATCTGAAAATTATAACATTATGTAAACAATAAAATTTTAGATATTTCACTTGCGTCTTTACAATTTAAAATACATACCTAGCTGTATATCTAACTATTGATCATTAAGATGATAAAGATTAAAAAAAATTATAATAAGGTCATTTGAAAAAAAAAAAAACAAATATTTTCAGAATTTTTATAAATAAATTGCGTTGATTGTTTGTTTTTAGAAAGAAAGAAATTTATTTGGGTACAAAAATAATAAATAGCAAAGCAACATATAGGTACATTCCGTCAAACAGTTTATTTCTATAAACTAGTACGGCGAGTAGTCTTGACTTGACTATAAATCTAATTATGTAAAACTTTATTGTTAAGGGTTTTGCTGGTTGTTATTTATCGTAAATAATAAGCTTTTAATGTACCTTTGTTGTGAATAAATTAATCAATTCATTCATTCATTCATTCATTCACATAATAACTATTAACTTAAAACTAGTACTTATAATTAACATATGTAGGCGGCTTGGGATGCAAATCAAAGTCTTGGCTACAATTTCACAAACTGTTGTTTAATGTATTACACACAGATTACGTAAAATTACGACAGTTGAAACGTAAACGCGGCAAATCTCAGAGGTCGCAAGTCGATACGTCCTGCCCTCGCGATGGCGGTTCGAGACTGTTCGGTCGGCGCGTGAGCCGCCGCAAATATGAACCGTTGGTATGTGGGAAAGCGACAGAGATAGAGTGAATTCACGATATGCTCGCAGTGTTACATACTCCCCCTTTTGACCTAGTTAGTGCCCTCACGACAGGTCAAACTCTTCAAGTAACCTAACAAACAACTTGAAATATATCTAAACTTAAAACTACAAATGAACCTTACGAGGGCGGCCTCGCTTCCTCTTAGGTGCAATTGGTACAACGTGATCGTCCCCGGATCGCGAATGGTAACGCCGCAAATCCATGGTGTGATACTTCCCTATAACTTCGCCGGGTGGCTCACAGTGAGTCAAAAGGTAGGTGGTAGGGCTCACTTTCTTCGAAACGCGGTAAGGTCCATCCCGCTTGGGTACGAACTTTGAGCTGACGCCTTTGCTGGCGTTGCTGAGTACATGGGACTTCAACAGTACAAGGTCACCTGGCTCATACTTCTCTCCTTCTTGACGAGTCTTATCCTTCAAGGCTTTCCTAAGATCCTGCTCGTGCTCGATCTTCTCTTTTGCAGAACTTATTGAGTCTGCAAGCTTGAGCAAATACGGTGTGATCTGAGGAACATAATTCTCGGTCTCTACAATAGCTCGTAAATCGCTCTGCGCAGCGATGGGTGAACGAAGCTCTCGTGCATAAGTAAGGAAAGCGGGTGTCTGTCCTGTGCTGCTTGTCAAATCCGTGTTCAGCGAGAACCTAATGAATGGCAACACCTTGGGCCACATATTATGTTCGTTCTGAACTAAGATGGCGATCTGGGTCTTTAAATCTCGATTTTTCCTCTCAACTGGGTTAGCCTCTGGATGGTAGAGAGGCACGAGATTTTGCTTAACGCCCAGGACAAACATGGCATGCTGCATAACATCTGCAACAAACTGGACACCATTATCAGAGACTAGCCGTCGTGGCACTCCAAATCGCAGGAACACTTCCTCAATAAGTGTCTTAGCACAAACTTTAGCCGTTGCTTCATTGAGGGCAAACACTTCAACCCACTTACTAGCGGTATCTTCCACAATGAGGATCCATCGTTCGCCATCGTTCGGCCCCTTAGGCAATGGTCCGAAAAGATCGACGGCTAACACTTCGAAGCGTTGTGCAGGGACGGGTGTCTGAATAAGTCCAGACGGCTTCTGATTAGAGGGTTTATACTTCTGGCATTCCACACAAGTCTTCAGGTAATCCTCGACGTAACGCCGCATGCCTGGGAAGTAGAACTGTTGAGAAATGCGGTGTAGAGTTCTCTCTATTCCTCCGTGGCCTGAAGTAGCGGCATCGTGACACTCGACCATCACCTTCTTTCTTAAGTTTTCCGGCACGACGAGCTGCGGTTCTTCAGTATCAGCGCCCGCATAGCGGTATAGTACTCCCTTACACATATGGTACCCTTTTTCAGTCCATCTTTTGATAGCTACATCCTCTTTTCCTTCTAGCTCCTTCACAATCTTAGCAACCTCAGTATCGGCAAGCTGATCTTCACGTACCGCAGTAGCATTCCAGCGCGGTGTCTCAACGAAGACGGTGCATACTCCACAGGCGTCACGGTCTTTGTCATCACACGGCGGGCGGCTAAGTGTGTCAGCAATAACATTTGCCTTTCCAGGTGTATAATCTACATTCAGGTTAAATGACTGCAGTTTCATAGCCCATCGGATCAGCCTGCCAGTAGGCGACTTCAGAGTAAGTAACCACTTGAGCGGCTGATGGTCGCTGGCGACGCGCACCTCGTGTCCATCGATGTAGCCTCGGAACTTCTCAACTGCCCATACAACGGCGAGAGCCTCGCGCTCCGTCGTAGAGTGGTTGCGCTCAGCTGGCGTCAGTAAGCGGCTGGCATACTCTATAGGACGCTCGGCGCGCAGCGACTCCCCCTGGAGTAGAACTGCACCGACGGCATATTTACTTGCGTCAGTCCTGAGAACAAACGGCAGATTATAATCCGGTTGAGTAAGTATTGGAGCAGAGGTAAGTAATCTCTTCAACTCATTAAAGGCATTAACTTGCGCTTCTTCCCATTTCCAGATCTGATCCTTCTTAGTGAGCAGCGTCAGCGGCTGAGCAATCTTTGCGAAGTCTGGCACAAACTTCCTAAACCAGGAGCAAGTCTGGAGAAAGGACTGCAGATGCTTCAGCGTAGCAGGCTCTTTCATCTCTGCTATGGCTGCGACTGCTTCAGCGTAGCAGGCTCTTTCATCTCTGCTATGGCTGCGATTTTAAAGGAGACACTCCTTGTGGAGTAATAATATGCCCGAGGTACTTTACTTTCTCTCCTGCGAACAAACACTTGTCACGATTGGCTCGAAGGCAGAAAACACGAAGGCGGTCAAAGACGGCGCGCAGATCTCGTAAGTGCTGCTCATAGGACGCTGATATTACAATAAGGTCATCAATATAACCTAGCAAGGTCACGTCCTTCAACGCAGCGCCTGTCCTGAAACGATCAATTAAACGCTGGAAGGTCGCCGGCGCGTTACGAAGTCCGAACGGCATACACTTGAAACGGTGAACTCCGAATGGTGAAACGAATGCCGTTTTATCCCTGTCGCCCTCCCTGACGCTCACTTGCCAGTAACCAGATCGAAGGTCTATTGTGGTCATATAACAGCTTTTACCCGTATACTGTAGCAAGTCGTCAATGATGGGCAGAGGATAGGCATCACTTTTAGTAACCGCATTAAGTTTGCGGTAGTCCACGCAAAACCTAAACGTTCCATCCTTCTTAGGCACTAAAAGCGCGGGCGCGGCCCATGCGGACTCGCACTCCTCAATTATGTCTTCCTTCAACATCATCTCCAGCTGAGCTTCCATAATTGCCTTCTTGGCGGGCGTGAGCCGGTAGGGTGGTACTGCGATAGGCGGGTGATCACCTGTTTCGATGCAGTGTTCCGCGAACGGCGTGGGCCCTCCCTTTTCTCTGAAAATGTCTTCATACTCTTGCAGCAGCTCAGCAATGCTGGTCCTCTGCGATGGTGACAGCATCGACCCTTCATCCGCTCTTAGTAGATCCGTAGCGGCGTACCCAACGAAGTTACGAGAAGCCTCACATAGTAAAGGGTGAATGACCTCTGGGCGATCAGCTGTGTACCAGGAGTTAACATCGGTATCAATAACAATACGAGCTTTGCGTAAAAAATCAATACCTATCAAGGTGTCATTATGAACCGCGTCCGGAAAAATAACGAAAGTAAAAGGTATAACCAGACCTTCAAGTTTAACATTCAAGTCCGCGAGCTTGACATCCCTATCACACAATGAACCGTCGGCGAGTTTGACTGTCATGACGTCACTACGAAAAGGGTGCTTGTTCCTTTGAAGTAGAGCATAAAGAGTTGAGCCAGCAACACTACGTTTCGCCGCGGTATCAGCCAATCCCGATCCCCGTTGGCCATAAATCTCTATAGGCAAAATGGGGCGTCCTCCGAGATTAGCATCGCTTAAAGAGTTACACTTCTTGCTATTAAAATCATTACAATACACATACAAAGTGTTATCATTTTTATCACATAAATCCCGAGCATGCAACGGGTTAAGAGAACGCAAGTTGTCAAGCAATGGGTTATTTAAAGATTCCCTGACAGGTAAACATTCGTCAAAAGGTACACTACTGTGCGACGTGCTGATTTTAGGTAGATTGGTAAGCACTGGGTTAAGACAAACATCAGCAGATAACGAGTTAACGTTCGTTACATTTTGTGACAAAAATTCATCTTTCGATTCGTCAGAACGCAATGGATTAACACAAGCCTCAACAGATAAAGGGTTAACGTTCGTTACATTTTGTGACAAACAGTCATCTTTCGTTACGTTAGAAAACCATGTGTTAGTACAAAGCTCGGCAGATAACGTGTTAACGTCCGTTACATTCTGTAACAAGCAGTCATCTCTTGGTATGTCGGAAAGCAATGGGTTAACACAAACCTCAGCAGGTAACGTGTTAACGTCCGTTACTTTTTGTAACAAACAGTAATTTTTTGGTACGTCAAAAAGCAATGGGTTAACACAAACCTCGGCAGATAACGTGTTAACGTTCGTTACTTTTTGTAACAAACAGTCATCTTTTGGTACGTCAGAAAGCAAAGGGTTAACACAAGCCTCGGCAGATAACGTGTTAACGTTCGTTACTTTTTGTAACAAACAGTCATCTTTTGGTACGTCAGAAATCAATGGGTTAACACAAACAACCGCAGGCAATGTATTAAGAGATAAAACGTTAGGAGATAACAAGTTAACATTAGGTAAATTATCTGACAAACAGTCAGCTTTACGTACGTCAGCTTTACGTACGTCAGCATGCAAAGTGTTAACCGATACTTCCGCAGAAATCATGTTTTCAGATAAAAAATTTGTACAACGCACATTAATTTTTGGTACACTATGAGACAAAATGTCACTATTAGGCACGTCGGCAAGCAAGTTAACAGAACTTTTAGCGGGTAAGACATTAACATTCGTTATATTGTCACAAAAGGTGTTATCAGAAGGCACAACGTTTGATCCAATGTTACTTAACGCAATTATACAGTCTCTATGGTAAACTTTCGCAGATAAAAAATCACAAGCATAGAAAGCATCTTTCAAGTCTTTTCCACTGCAATTATCGCAATTCGACCTTGTTACACCCTTTTTACCACAACCGTTACAAGACGTGTTATCACTTTTGTTTTTAATTAGCTTCACACAATCACTTTTCTCATGTCCGTTACGTTTGCAATAAACACAAAAAAGTTTACCTCGTTTGCCGGTGGTACCTGCGGCGCTTACCGCCTGAGACGACTGCGGAGCGTGCGGGGGCGGCATCACCGTCATACCGTCGCTATGTGCCGCGGATACCCCGCCGGCGCCGGCGGCGTGACGCGTAGACTTCTCGGACGCTGGTGCGAGCGGGACGGCGAGCGCACGCCCCGCGGGCGCGCTCCGCACGGTTAGTCGTGCAGACTGCGCGCTCACCACCTGCGCATGCTCCACGCTCGCGCCGTGTATCGGGCGCGGCGCGTGCTTTGGCGCGTTTTTTCGCAACGCCGTCGCTGTATCCACCTCCGCTAGAGTCTCCTCGATCGCTCTCGCCTTTTCCACTAATTCGTCTAACGTTGAAACGGAATCCCTCGTTATACGCTTACGAATGCTTCGATTGATTAAGCCATAAATAACGTCCAATTGCATCTCCTCCTGCATTTTGTATGGCAGCCAGGCGATAAGGGCCCGTAAACGTGCGATGAATATCTCGGCGCGATCGCTTTCTTGTTCTCTACTGAATATTTCTCGCCATATTTTGTGTGGTGAGCGCGGCACGCCGAACATGGCGCGCAACCGCACGACTGCATCTTTCCATGTTGGTATAACAGATTTCACTCCGCGCCACCAAATTGCCGCTTCGCCCTCCAATAACATCGGTAAGCCTTTCAGGGCGTGAGCGTCACTGACATTGGTGCATTCCTTGTACGTTTCGATTGCATCCACAAAAGCCTCCAGTACTTCTGGATCGTTCTGATCACCACGAAACCGTGCGGTACACTTAGCGAAGTTGCCAGCCGGTGCCGCAATCCCCATGGGGGGCGGCGTGGGATCCGGAGATGGGGATTCGTAGCCAAGAGCGCGTGCCGCGATGATGGACTCGACCAGTTGGCGGTTTGAGTCGGCCTGAACCTTGGCGAACGCGTTTAACATTTCCTCCATTCTCAGCACACTGTCACTTACTACTGTGTCTACCTCACTGTCACTCGGTTGACCACTCTTACGTCGACCCGATTTCTTCATTTTAAGAATGTTTAGACCAACTACTCACGAAAAACCACAGTTCACCTACAACATACGATACGACCCACAACCGTTGCGGGCGCGGGGGGAGGTAAAAACAGGTGACTCTATCGTAACGTATTAAATGTGTCGGGAGTCCGGGTCGTGGTACTCTTGCCACTCGTTGTGCGCCACTTGTAGGCGGCTTGGGATGCAAATCAAAGTCTTGGCTACAATTTCACAAACTGTTGTTTAATGTATTACACACAGATTACGTAAAATTACGACAGTTGAAACGTAAACGCGGCAAATCTCAGAGGTCGCAAGTCGATACGTCCTGCCCTCGCGATGGCGGTTCGAGACTGTTCGGTCGGCGCGTGAGCCGCCGCAAATACGAACCGTTGGTATGTGGGAAAGAGACAGAGATAGAGTGAATACACGATATGCTCGCAGTGTTACACATATTAAACACAATAGTCAAAAATTAGTATGAAGCTATCCCATGCGTTCAACGTCACCAAATTGGCCATAACTCAGCATGGTGCTGTGACGCAATAATACATATAGTCTAAGATCCGAACTAGAAACGACCTTCACCCATCTGTTTAATGGATGAAAAGTATTTTATATCAAATTTAATATGTAAGAAAATATATCTCGAGTGGGTTGTCTAGAAAATTCCTGGCAAGACTATGATTAATTAAAAATTGAAAAATCTTTTTATTAAATATTGCACTCGAGAGTTTAAAGAATAAATTTAATAACAACTGAAAGTATGAAGCCTATAGAATATACAAACGTTGTCTATTTTGTTCCTAGCATAACTACTTTAATATACATAACTAATACGTTCTGTGCCTTATCATAGAAAAACGGAACCTTTATAGAATCACTTTGTTGTCCATCTGTCTGTTTGTCCGTGAGTGTGTTACGGTCCATTTTCTCAGGCACGACTTAAGATACCAACTTGAAATTAATACTATAATACTCAGGATTATAGCTTCATGCCGATGTTTTCCAGTTTAACACACTAAAGCGCTACGGAAAAAAATCGACACTTTTAGAACTTCTATATCTACTTCGGTAAAAAATGTATAATTTTGAAAAAATAGTTTATTATTTTTGGAATCTTTCTCAAGGGATCTGTTAAAACAGAAACGCGATTGAAGAATTTCGGCTCGATAGAAATATTTATTGAAATGAGGTCTTTATCGACACCAATTCTCCTGGTTTGACAATTTAGAATGACATCTGGACTGCAATTATATTTTATTAGATGGGTTTTAACGGTATCTATGACCTGGTTAAACGAAATTTTGATTGCATTTGTAGTACATTTTATATTAATAAAAAACCAACTTTTTGCTACTTTTCCACGAATCCGTCTCTCTCGCACTGAGGGTTTTTTCGCATATGGAGTAACAGGGACGCTAAAACTTTTACATATCGCCTTAAAAAGATACACTTCTAAAGCGTATTTTGATACTAATATTTCCTCTCACTGACTCAGTTTCCTCTAAATCATTTTGAAATGATTGAGTGTTGTGTTGTGTGAGTGTTTGAAAGTTTTGCATGAGTAAAGAAATAAATCCGATTATATGAGGAATAATACTTGACCAACAACCTCAGGGCACGAAGTTTATTTGCACTTGACCAGTTTTTTATCCAAGTTCTTTAGAAATACGGTTTAATGGGTCACCAACAATTTAATTGTATATTTTTGAAAACAGTTTAGGTGAATTTTAATGAATGTAAAATACCGTGAATATGGATTGCACCGCATGGAGAGTCAGTGTTGCCATCTTAGCTACTTTGTAGCTAGATCTAGCAACTTTTAGGGTTATTTAGCTACTAAAATTGTTGAAAGTTTCATACATTTGGCTACTTTTTGAGGACTGAAGCTCCATACATTTAGCTACTTTAGGTGGTAAAATTAACCAATCTGGCTACTTTTTGAGCTATATTTAGCTACAAGCGCTTGGCCGTAGTGAAGAGTACTCGTAAATGCGGAAATCAATTAATTTCAGATCTCCTAACCTTTCCGCGAGTACTGGAACGGCAACTCGTCTCCCCGCTTGTATCACCACGTTAGTCGATTGGCCATTAGTACCTGACGTGAAGTCTGGAGTGGTCTTTTGTCTTCCACACAAGGTTTAGAAGAATTCATGAGTCTTTTTGTTTGCAGTTTAAAACCGCAGCGTAAAAGCCATTGCGTGTATGGATTTGTCTTGTGCAGTGTTTTTGCGCGCCTAGTAACAAATATTATTAGTACTTAACGCAATGTATAAAAAAAAACAGATGCTTCTTTCCACACGAAAAATTGTAATAAATATCTGTATATGCATTTTGTTTACATAATCTAAGGTTTTGTAATTGGAAAACATGTTTGGATAAATTTTCCTCCATAGAAAATAACTGTTGGAATGATGTCTTCAAACACACTTATTCTCCTCGTTTGAAGAATAGGAAACAAGTACAGAACTTAAACATATTTAATTATATTGGTTTCAACAATAACTAAAGTTTTAGTTTTGGAAATTTTGCTAGCTATTGTGGTTTTTTATAAAAATATAAAACGAACTTCTTTCCCTTTCGCCTTGAATCCGCTCCTCTCGCACTGCGCGTTTTGTCGCTTGGAGTGAGAGTAACAAATATAAAATTCGCATAGCCTCTTAAAGATGTCCGTCATGACGCGACCAGCTAAGTTCTAAGCGTCATGCTGTTTCATTTCGCTATGAGATACACGCTCCGTGAAACTTGCGACGACAATACAATCGTGCCGATTTAGTCGCCGGCGCAAAATTGAAAGTTTGTTTTAGGAGAAATCACTTTTTGCAAGACTGGACGTTATCAAATATTATTTTTGGTTATTATTAATCTAGATGGCGCAATATTTTTTGATTGTATCTGAAACAATCAAAGCAAATTCGGCTATTTAAGGAGTTTGTTGTTAAGATGTTACTCCAATTTCACGGTTTTTAGTCCAACTTAAACATAGATTAAGATAATGTCAGTGAACTCAGTCTAAAATATAATAATAACATTCCATAGATACCCCACGACGACGCATTTGAACTAAAAATTCGCTTAGATTAAATTATGTTAAGAGGATGGCATACTCTAGCAACTTTTTTTATTACCCGTCCAGCACAATAACTCTAGTGGCAAAGACTTTATTTGCTTTTCATAGAGGCGATTATATGTTGGCTCTTTTACCTCTTTTTCTTGGACGCGTAATACTAGTGATCACGCAGCGAACCAACAAATTGGTGTGTTTTTAGCTAATACTGAAGTATTTTGTAGGGAAAAAATATTGAATTTAGGTATATTTCTATAAGCTATTGTATGAAAAAAAAATCAAGTTGATCTCTTAACCGCGTTCTTGAAGCGAACGTTTGAAAACCAAAAAAAAGAGGGTGCAAAACATTTTTTTTTGACAAAAGCATAAATTATAGTACATTGTTTATACTTTAGATCCCTAGAGAAAGGATTAGAATTAAGAATTAACCAAATATATATTTTTCAATACAAGGAGAGTCCGAATTTCTTCAAACGAATCCTAGATAGCCTGGAGTTGGTCATGCTCTAGGCTCAGGTACAGTCTTAAGGTGTGTTAATTTGAAAACCATTTCGAGATTTAGGTTAATTAAGCCGTATTTTAGAACTTGAGGTCTAAAAAAACCTTATGATGATATATATATTTTTACGAAAAAGCTGCAACTTCCATTTGTCTTCGTATGACGTCAACATTGTGTGTTCAAAATTTTCATTAATTTATCATTCATTTATAATTCATCATAAAGTGTGTTTTTATTCATTCATTCATTCAGTCATTCACGTCACTTGAGAAATGGCTGTTTAGATGTGTCCTTCGCTATCAAGATAAATTTATAATAATTTGTTTCCGACTGATTTGGCAGATGGATGACAGATGAGTAGACAGACAAAGACAGACCAATTTTTTTTATAAGCAATCATACATCACAATCAGTATAATGTCTAAAATTCTCATGAAACATACTTTGAAATAAATATATTTTCAATGCAAGTGCTCATAAAGGCTTACTTTTTATGCATCAAAACCGAACAGAAAGTCGATTATTTTGCCCTAGGGCTTTATTATTATTATTTTTTAATTTATTTGCAATGGTTGGCAAACTTGCAGCCTTTCCTGTGTACCCATAAATGTTATACTTTTTTTTTTTCACTGTTTAACGGCTCTGGATACAGTCCTTTTGAGCCAATTGTAATTTAAAGTTCACAAGATTATATCTGTTTTATTTCCTCACACTATGCATTGAAAAACGTAGTATGATACACAGGTGTAAGAGCAATAAATTACTCGGTTACGTTTAAAACACTCGCTACACTCGTGTTTTAAATCGTCCTTGTAATGTATGCCTTTTCGCCCTCGTAGCATAAACTACTATATTAGCTGAAGAAGATATCTTCGTGAATGTGAAGAGTTTGAGTAACGTAATTCTTTGTTCGTTGAGTGTTGTGTTAACAACAAGTTTCCATATAATTTATTATGTTAAGTGTCTGATATCAGTTTCATGCGATCACCTTTAAACTGTATAATTTTTGGTTTTAGTAAGATATCAAATTCATGGTCACATATTTAACACGGCTGTTTTGTATCGAAATCCAGTTTTCAACATGTCCGAATGTTGACCCGAATTCCCATAGCTTAATTTTAAAAAGTTTTTTTTTTTTTAATTATTATCAGGGAATATACGCCATTTTATGACATAGTTTTAATTATTTTGGTATAAAAATTAACCATTACTTTTTTAAGGAATTGTCGGTTATGAAGTCACTTGAGAATTTTAGACTGATTGTGATTTGTGATATGTGACTTACAAAAAAGTTGTCTGTCTCTGTCTATCTACTCATCTGTCATCCATCTGTGAAAACAGTTGGCAGAAAATGTTGATAGCAACGGACACATTTCTAAACAATCATTTCTCAAGTGACGTCACACGAAGGCAAATGGAAGTTGCAGCTGTTTCGTAAAAATATTCATTATCATGCGGTTTTGTAGACCAAGAGTTCAAAAATATGACTTATTAAACCTAAGTCTTAAAATGGTTTACGAATTAACATAATTTAATCTAAGCGAATTGGCTAACGATCAACTATGTTCAATATACCTAGCAATCTTTTGTTTGCGTGATTAAGTCTGGTTTTAGTTTGGTTAGAGCATTTTCCAGCCAGTTAGTCCAACATTATACCTACACTCATTACATTAGTCAAATAATAAGTAGTCTATGAAATAAGTAACAAAAACCTAAGCAGTCAGTTCCTGGAAGAAAATAATAAAAGATAATCTGACAAGACAGTTTCAGGACGTGACGAAACTACCATCATGTCGAGCTGACAACGCCAACTAACCGATTTTCCGCCCCAGATAAGTAACCCTAAAACGAGTCCCGTAATACATTTATAATATCGTCCGAATTGCGATTCTTCGCGCCTCCGCCTGTCTCGGGCGCGGGCCGCAAGCCGCAGGCAAGCGCCGCGCTTATAATTTGATCACATTTGTACGACGAACAATGCCTGCCTACAGCGATTGTTGAATGAGACGACAGTCGGATAGAGACATCCGTGGAGCAGACCTCGTTTATTGGTACAACAAGATTTTGCATGTTTTTTTACTTTTATGATCAGAAGTCGCAAAAAAATACAAAATTAATGTTGTGAAAGAAAAATTTCAAGTTTTGTGGTAGCTATGTAAATACAACTATGTTTTTTTTATGAAAACTGCCAAGAACTTTACAAAATATTCAAGTTGCTGTTAGTTAGCTAAAGTATGTTACAATTTTACTAGTTAAACAGTAGCTTGATTTCCGAGTCATCTTTTTACAATTTATCATATAGTAATTTTAGGAACAATTCATTTTTTCTGGTGTATCTTCAGAATCTCTATTTGTGATCTGAGATTAGAAGACACTAACGTAAAATAAATAGGATGCAAATGATATCAGTTATTGTTTTAAAATGCACTTTGTAGTTTTTGCTACTTGTACGCCATCATTTAAATTCTCTAAAATCGTCTTATTTTAGTTATTTTGCCGTCGAGGCATGCCATGGAATTTTTTAAAGATTATGTCACTAAAATTTGGGTAAATGTACTTATAACAAAATAAATATTACAGCTAAGACATATTTTGATATTTACGAGAGCCTGCTGAAGGTCACTCTGAAACGCCGAATATTTCCCGTGAAAATGAGAGTGAGTCTTAGGAATTATGTTTTTTTTTTTATAAGTAAAAAGTACTGATTTATGTTGCAAACGCAAACACTGTTAGGTACACCTAAGTCCTAAAAAGTGTGTATGTATTTGGAACGATATAATCGTCGGTAAAAATTTAATCGTATAAATGTTTGTTTCTTGACATCTCTACAGCATCCCCTGTGCCAACATTTTACGCGCTCCTTCAGTGGTTTCCCCCAGGGCGCGGTGATGGGGAGCAGGGTGCGGGGCGAGCGACAATGCGCTACTTTTTCCTGCGCTCATAATAAACATTAAAATTTGTATTCAGCCAAGTTGCGCGTACGCAGCGGACATCTTAGCCTCCAGTGATGTTCGGACGAGTGCACATTAGTGGGAGATTATGGTAGCTGAGGCATTTGCTTTATTTCATTTTGTTAGAGGATTTAGAGATAAGTTGTTTTGTAGGGATAAAATAGTGAGCTTAGAATCTTTTAGGTATTTATCTTTATTTAAGTATATTATATTAAATACTTTGAGGGCCTCCGTTATGAAAGGTTCGTTTCCAGTTAAGGTTAGAAAAAAAAAACAATTCATGATACAAAGTTTATGACGTTCTTATTATTGTTTTATTCCACTTTCTTACAAATCAAATGAATCTTTAATGGAATCATTAAAAGTAAGATGCAATTGTACACCCACCTTTACCATACAGTTCTTATCGATAGTTCACGATGGTTTTTTTGCAAATTGCCTTGAATTCTTGATTGTTATGAGCAGCCATTGTTTGAGCAGCTTTTGTTCGTAAATAAATTAAACAAGAAGAGGTTTTAATACAATGTATTGAATATCCATTAAATTTGCTGTATTTTTTTTTTATACAACTTGTAATAACAGAAAGGTGTAAATGCAATGCCGCTCGGCCGACATGTATGGAAGGGCAGATTTTTTTTGGAGATTTCATGTTGGCTCCATAGTAAAAGTTGTTCTATACCATTGAATGAATAAGCTCTTCAAATATGGTTACACCTTTCTGTAACACCTTGTATATGATTGTAGAGTTCACAAAAAAAGTGTTTATATAATCGGCTTTTAGTGCGATATGTTAATAATATGGATTAATATGAAAGAAGAGAAATTTCAGAATTCGAACAAAAATGGAAGAAATAACTATTATAACGTCCAAAAATACATCCCAGTTAAAGATAATTAATTTTATCTCAATCGATTTTGTGCAAAACAGAATTTTTTATCATTTTACTAGTCGTGAATTCAGATGTTAAGAACAGACATCATGATGTGACCAACTCAGTTGGGGGCGTGGTCAAATGTCATGCTGTTTCATTTCGCTATAAGGTACACGCTCCATGAAACTTGCGAGTACAATACAATCGTGCCGATTTAGTCGCGGGCGCAAAATTGACAATTTGTTTCGGGAGAAACCACATTTTGCCAAGACTGTGGAAGTCTTTTAACATTATTTTGCGTAATTATTAATCTAGATAACATTTTCGATGTTGACCGGTATTAAATTTTTTGATTTTATAGAAAACCGTTAAACTTGCGTATATTAGGGGCTTTTTGTTAACATATGGCTCAAATTTCACGATTTTTAGTTCGACTTCAACATAGATCTAGATAATGTTAATGGACTCAGCCTAGAATATTATAATAACACTCCATAAATACCTCAAATTGTATGGACATCGTTTGTATAAAAGTTTGCGTGTGATGACGCTTCTTTCCCAAAAACATCGTAACTTCACGACTGTGTAAAATCTACACAATTATTTCTAAGCTACTTTTTAAGAAGATGGCATACCCTAGCAACTTTTTTTATTACCCGTCCAGCACAATAAGTCCTACGGCAAAGACTTTATTTGCTTGTCATAGAGGCGATTATATGTTGGCTCTTTGGCCTCTTTTTCTTGAACGCGTAATACTAGTGATCACGCAGCGAAACAACAAATCGGTGTGTTTTTAGCTAATACTGAAAAATTTTGTAGGGAAAAAAGTATTGAATTTAGGTGATATACCTTCATATTTCTATTACCTATTTTATGAAAAAAAAATCAAGTTGATCTCTTAACCGCTTTCTTGAAGCGAACGTTTGATAACCAAAAAAAGAGAGGGTGCAAAACATTTTTTTCTGACAAAAGTATAAATCTTAGTACATTGTTTATACGTAACATCCCTGGAGAAAAGATTAATAAACCAAATATATTTTTTTCAATACAAGGAGAGTCCGAATTTCTTCAAACGAATCCTAGACAGACTGGAGTTGGTCATGCTCTAGGCTCAGGTACAGGCTTAATTATTTTTGTTTATGATTGTTAGATGAGAGTTGGATTTTTGGGCGTTATAATTATTTCTTACGTTTTCGTAACAAATCCGGCGAATCGACTCCTTAACTTTAACTTTAAGATACATACAGACATACATATACTCACACCTGTCTCCCAGAAGGGTAGGCAGACACTATAGATTTCAATATGTTACGCCCCAGACGCACCTCTTTCGCCTTTTCCACAAACTTTAAGATATCGCACGAATAAACTTGTACTATTCCCTTTTTTGGTCGTGTCTATGATGAGAAACAAGTTATTTTCAATCGATTCCCACAATCCCCGAGCTGAGTTGTTGCGCAATGTCACCCAATAATGACCTCAATTTATTCAAAAGATAGAGTCATTTCCGACCTCACAATTTTTTAACCCGTTACTTTTGTCTAAATGACCATTGGGGGACATTAGAAATACATTTGTCGCATAACTTAGGCAATTTACATAAATATTGTTAAACCTCCGTTTAAAATTAACGCTGGGTTAAAAATGCTAAACTGATATGATTAGGGTCTCGTCATTATCATAAATTTCTCGCTTTGAGATTACAAGGAGTAGGGTAATGGCGCTCATACTGGAGAATAGCCCTCCAACTTGAAGATGAACATCTTGATTTTTGCATCAAACCTCCTTTATTATTATTATTATCGCTAAAACAATAGACAACAATCCAGATCGCGGCGGATTGAGTCGGAAGATCTATGCCTACAGCTCTATATTTATTAGCATTTGTAAAAAGAAAACCTTTTAGTTAGCAAAGCCGCTAAAGTGTTTGCATCTGCTCCTTAAAATAAAAATATAATTATGCAAAATAAATAAAAATTTATGACATACCATAATTATAGCCATAACTCCAGAATAAAAAAAATTTAATGAAAAGGAATACTGCATGCGCTTCTCTAATTAAAATCAGCGAAATATACGTCAACTGCCATGGTACAGGCTGAAAACCAGCGCTGTTTGTAATCTTTTACATTTCACAGACAGCATTTGCTGAGCATGCATCCATTTGCCCGAACTGTATATAGTATGTATGTTATATTTTACTTTTTTGTTTACCTTCTAATGTGTTTTGGCAATAAATTTGGCAAAGAAATGGTTTCTTCTTTCTTTCTTTCTTTGTTTGTCATTTATTCAACTATTTTTATTTTTGTATAATTATAACGGCGTACAAAAACTTAATTTCGAAATATATTTCGGCCCACTTTGGGGCCGGTATCAGTCGAATTATACATAGTAAACCTTAAGGTTGTATATATTTTATGTCATTTACTATGTATAATTCGACTGATGCCGGCCCCAAAGTGGGCCGAAATATATTTCGAAATTAAGTTTTTGTACCCCGTTTTAATTATACAAAAAACAAAAATAAAATAAATGCTCTATATAGCAAATTGTATATATTTATTACAAATTTATTCAACTAAAAATAGCTGAACTGATTGAGCTAAAATTTTGCACATAGATTACGTACGTTGCGTTGTAACTTGCAGATTTAGAAAGAAAAAAATCAAAAATAAGTATCTATAGGTATATAAGTAACACAATGTTGTTCTAATAATTTCAGTTTACATGTAGCTACAACAGAATGTCGGATATCTGAATGCTTGACAAAAATAAATACAAATCTTTCTAAATGGAATGGCATCATATCCAAATGAAAAATCTTTTCGTAATTTATTTTCTTTCTTTCAACAAATGTAAATTTCATATGGATATGATCTTGATTGAATTAATCTGACGAATAACTATCATTTTTTAACTGTTAATATAAGTTAAATAAAAAGAAAACAATATACAATTTCTATGACTGTTTATCTAAAAGATGAAATTTAATCGACCGCCCGAATTCATATTGGAGACTCGATTAGTGATCAGGAATTGTTTAACGACCCTTCAGGTGAAATTCGAAAAAAAACTCCCGTACTGCTATACTAGTAATTGTATTTGAACTAGTCCAGTGGGTCTACCGCGTAATTCTCATTTTCATCAACATCAACTTGAGATTGAAATTTGACGTGCGTGCGACGACGCCCGCCTAACATGCCATCTCTTTTGCAACCATTGAATTTCGCATGCATTTGCTTGAAGTTGATACAAATGAGAATTACGCGATAGAGCCCCTGTTCGTAGGGGAACAATTTTTTTGATTTCTAAAAAAGGATCATTGAACCTCATCCCTGGTCACTAACCGAGTCTGCAGTATGAATTCAGGCGGTTTATTAAATTTCACCTTGTTTATATAACGTGTAACAAAAAGGTGTAACCATATTTAAAGAGCTTATTCAGTCAATATTATAGATTCTATACTATATAACAACTTTTACTATGGAACAAACCCTGTATCTCAAAAAAAAATCGACTGTGTCATAGAAAAATGCAATGCCGCTCGGCCGAAATGTATGGAAGGGCAGATTTTTTTTTGAGATTTCAGAGTTCGCTCCATAGTTAAAGTTGTTCAAATATGGTTACACCTTTCTGTTACACATTGTATATTATACTTTTTCATACGTCACTATTTGGCACCATTACCCTTCACAAAACCCTATACAAAAGAAATGCACCTCCACACATTATAAAGTTTATTGTGGCTCACTAATACCTGGTTTAATAATATTTAATTCTGTACTAATGATGGGTATTATGCATATGACTTTACGATATAGGGCTGTGATTGCGATTTATGTTTTTTAGTTAATATTGTGTTCCGGCTTGAGACTTTTTCAACTTTGGTGGTAGAATTGTGATTTAGTAATACTAAACTTTATTTGATAATATTTTTGTTTTCGTTTTAGTCAAGTGAGTTATTCATATTACAAGGTACGAAATATTTAGTGTTACAGTTGCCGATATGCGGAAAAAAAACACGGGTGTGTCTTTTCTGTGTATTTCATGAAATACACGGAAAATTTTAATAAATTTCTGGTATATGCATTTTGACTATATAATCTATGGTTTTGAAATTGAAAAACATGTTTGGATAAATTTTGCTCCATAGAAATGATTGTTGAAATGAGGTCTTCCAACACACTTTTTCTCCTCGTTTGACGAATAGGAATCATATACAGAACTCAAACATATTTTATTAGATGTGTTTTAACAATATCTTGAGATTTGATATTTAAAATTTTGCTAGCTATTTTAGTTTTCTTAATAAAAATATAAAACCAACTTTTTTCACTTTTGCCCTGAACTTGCCTGCCCCTCGTACTGCGCGATTTTTCACTTGGAGTGACAGTGACAAAAATAAAATTCGCATAGCCTCTTAATAGTAGGACAGGTACTCTTAAGATGTTTTTAGTATATAATTTTATTTCTTTAATAATATTTAAATTCTACCGTTGACCGCCTCCGTGGCCGAGTGGTAGAGCGCTCGCCTACTAACCCAGAGGTCGTGGGTTCAATCCCCGCGGTGCACTTTAATTTGTGTTCGGTCTGCGTACTTCGGCACGTTAAGCCGGTTGTTCCATTTGTGCCCGAAGTACGGCGATTGGGCTCGCCATCTTTGGGACGTAATTATCGTCGGTGAAAAGTGGGTGTACCAAGTCTGGACTTTTCACAGTTCACACCACTGAAACCCTATCGAGATTCATGTCGTGAACATATGTTTTTTTTAAGTTTTGGTTCAAAAATACAACAAAAATTCAACAACTCGTTATACCCTGCATCTTAGTTCGTAAATTTTTGCTTGAAATCGCAAACCTGCAGTTTAAACATATCATACGTACATTATTCAAAAGAAGCCGTCCACTAAATTTTCAGCGGACGTAATAACGCTGCACCCGCTCATTACGTCGAGACAAAAGGCCGATGATCATCTAAATAAATTTGTTAAATTATTGTACTTTCGGAACGCACCTCGAGGCTGCGTTCCGAAATTACACGCGCACTTGCTCTGCGCTTACCCGTTCAGATTGAATATGATACCCTAGCGGAGCGATTTGAATATTTTTTTGTTCTAATTGATAGGTTAGTTTGTATTTAATAAATATGATTAAAATATTATGCTGTTTTTAGGTTTTCCGAAAACGACTTAATTTAAAAAATAATAAAGTGTCGTTATGCATAAGTCATTTAATTTTTTACGTCTTACACGTATGTTTTAACCTGAAGTATAAGAGCTGGTGAAAATATAGTAATTTTTAGTTTTTAACTTTAGTCTATTGACTATTGAAAAAGGCATATTATAAAATAAATGAATATTTGGATGATGGTGAAGCATGGTGTTACAGTGATAATGATAGTAAGTTATAATTTAATTAAATTGTATAATTTCCTAACTTATGATTCCTCTAAGGTGTAAACATTAATTGATTACAGACTGTAAAAGGAAAAAGACTATATGAGACAGGTAGATAAAGATATATATGTTTTTCTTTTTTTCATTAACCTGAATTCCTGCTGTCTTGTATTTTATTATCCCTTGGTTAAAGTAGATATAAGTCATATATTGTATAGTATAAGTTTTATGTTGAAAAAAAAAGACATGATCTTGCTAAGTTTCTTGCCCTTCTTCTTAGCAAGACTAATCAAATGGGCGGAGGTAGGCATGTATTTATATATGTAACCTATTAGTATGTAGTATATAGGATGGGATTTGGTCGGCCGCCTGGATTCGTGCTGGGGGCTCGGTTGGTGATCATTGAACCTTGTTCCTGGTCCCTGGCCAGGTCTCCGGTATGGGTTCGGGCGGCTGATTGGATTTTACCTTGTATAATATATATTTTAACTATCATTTTAATCTAAAATATATTGCTACATAAATTAAATAAACCTTTAATTTAGTTCATGTACATTTATTATTTTATTACATATATTTTCTTTATTAGATTAAATTTGACGTGTAAAAAGTGTATATATCTGTACCTGCTTTGCAAAATAAACTATTTGAATTTGAATTTGAATTTGTCCAGTTTTTCTCACAATTGCCATAGTTTAAATTATGATAAGGTGTGTTAATTCAAAAACCATTTCGAGATTTAGGTTTAATCAGCCATATTTTCGAAGTTTTGGTCTAAAAAACCTCATGATGATGAATATTTTTACGAAAAAGCTACAACTTCCATTTGCCCTCGTGTGACGTCACTTGAGTAATGGCTGTTTAGAAATGTGTCCTCTATCAAGATAAAATTATAATAATTGCTTCAGACTAATTTGACAGCTAGATGACAGATGAGTAGACAGACAGAGACAGACCAGCTTTTTATAAGCAAACACACATCACAACACTATAATGTCTAATATTCTCAAGTGACAAGGTCATCGGACAATTCTTTAAAAAATCATAAAAAAATATGGTTAATTTTTATACCAAAATAATGAAAACCATGTCCTAAAATGGCGTATATTCACCGAAAAAAAAAAAACTTTTAAAAATTAAGCTATGGAAATTGTTATCTTTGGTTACCTGAAAGAGATAACCTAAGATTGTCTTAAGAGCGGTTTTGCAGGCGGATTGTGAAAAACCCACCTTTATTTAATCAATCGAAACAGAACACTAAAATTCAAAATTCATTCAATAGCTATTCAAAAAAACTTTATTAACTATGTATTATGTATGCTGACATCGCAAAGTTTCCATTGGTTTCTGTAAATTAGAATTCCAAAATTTTTGAATTTACACATTCTTTTACCTTTATTGCAAAAATGTTTATTTTAAGTAAGGCTACCGGAGCATCATCGACCCAATAATTATTTGATTCAACAGTTATTAAAATATAAACATCGAAAGCAAATTTAATTAGTATTAAAGAAAACAAAGGTGAAGAAAAAAATTAAAAAAGTTCACCTTTGTTTACGAAACCGGCATAACTTAATGTAAATATAAATATTTGTGAAATAAAAGTATACAAGAATTATGACTTGTCTAAGTTACTTTATCTATAGTGGTCTCCAGCTCTCATACTATATGAACACGTGTCGAAACCTTATAGAATAATGAAACAACAAACAGGGTTTTTCAGTGGGTGCGTGTATTGATAAAATTGATATCGCGAGTTAGAATGCATGTAACACCATCTAGTGTGGAATTATCAGAACTAAACTCTTGACACTATAGCCAGAGAATATAAAGTATTACTACTATAGCTGTCCGATTGTCGTCCGTCCGTCTGCAAAAACTGTTTGACCGATTCTGTTAAATTTTGGCGTAGATCTGTTGTGAAGAACTACAAGTTTTTTTTTATATAAACGTACAACGGGTGTACAAAACGTCTTTCGCAAGTAGATTACAACTTTTATAAAATAACAATCACGTAACACACAAAACTAAAACGCATTGGCAGTTACCCCCATGCCCTGCCAGCCCTCCAAAATAGTCAGGAATTCCATACTTTTCGATTCGATTCGATTCGAGTGCACTTTTATACGGCATATATGTGTAGATACGAGTAGGTTAAGGCGCCTAAAAACTAACTTTTTTTACTTTGTGATAATCTTGTTGCCCCCGCCCTTCCACCCTTAGTACAACTATTTTGTACATTGTACCACAAAATAACCACTTACAGAATGTTTACTCCGAATAACTAGCGAAAACAGGCGCACGCACACGCGTTTATGGAAACCCTTCCAGTATTCAGAACCCCAGTACTTCTGAGCTGCGGGAGGGTTTACTAGCATTAATTCACAGAAAGTTGGTTTAAACCATTCCACTACTCAGAGTTGCGAACGATCTGGATTCGGGTATTGTTTCCGGTGTAGTATTCAAGACTTCATAATGAAAACGCTTCCTCTACTCAGATCCCTATATAGCATAGAGGTAATTAGGTGCGATCTGACTCGCGGGAGGGATTTCTGTGCTATGCTCCCCGATCTCAGATCGCAAGCGGCACGTGCCAGGAGAGAGAGAGCGATATCATGCGCATCACGCTGTTGTTTGTTTTGATTTAAATTAGTTCCGTTGGCGATTTGTCACGAATACAAATTTTGATATTAGCTTAATTAATGTGTTGAATAGAAGAAATTATTGTAAATTTAGATGCTGTTTCGAGTGCATTGTGTTTGTGACTTCGATTACTAAAGGAAATTAGTAATGTCTTGCAGTAAAGAAAGACTCGAACAATTTTTGAGCGACGGTGATTTTGTTTGTGTCGTCACTAGTTATGACTCCCAGGAAAGTGAACATTTTTGCGCTGAAGTGAGATGTAAAGTTGTTGGAAATGACTATGGTGACTTCTGTTCTGAATGGATTTGGAAGTTTTCGACATTTAGTCACACAAATTGGATAGTAAGGCGCACTTTTCCTCAACATCAGCGATTGGCGTTTAGAAAGGTATATGTTTGTCATCATAATTCGCATAATAAACAAGAACCAGAAAAATCCAAGAAAAACAAGCAGTGTCAAGCAAATATTGACTTTAAAATTAAATTTATTAATAAAAATACTATGAAAAATGACGAGTACCTGAAACAGGGCTTTAATGCAATGATTACCATCAGCTTCGCTCACACTCATCCAGTAAAAATAGCTGAAGCCTTCCGATTTTTGAAATGTGATCCCGAAGTAGAGTCGCAATTCTATAACTACTTTGATTCTGGCATGACTCCCAGTGCAGCAAAGGAATACCACGAGATAAAATTATGTACAGATATCTGCGATCCACAATTATTAGCCAACGGTCAGTTGAATCCTTCGATGGATCACGTTAATTATTTATTCACAAAATGGAGAAAAAACAAATATGGTGATCGTTCAGAGAATAAATTGCATGACATTATTCGGCAAAAAAAGGAAAAGTTAGAAGCAAAAGGCTTCACAATCGTGTGCAGAGAGCAACCAAGAATAATAGTTATTTTATCACCTATAATGAAAAGAGCATACTCAGAAGGCTTGGCCGATGAAATATTATTTGTTGATACTACAAGCGCGTGTGACCAAGATAACACTTGTATCACTTTTATGTTTACGGCTAATAAAACTGGCGGACTTCCTATTGCATGCATATTACACACTCAACAAACAGAGGCAGACTATACCCTTGCATTTTCTTTGACTAAGGAGGCGTTGCAAAATGAATACTCACAAGCAAGATTTGAACCCGGTGTTATAATGACTGATGACAGCGCTGCTGAGCGAAATGCTCTGAAAACAATATTTCCATCATCCCGCTTACTGTTATGTAGTTTTCATGTTAACCAAGCTTTCTGGCGATGGCTTTGGAGCAATGATCACGGAGTCGAAAAAGAAGAAAGGCAATCTGCAATGATATACTTTCGTGAGATTTTATACTCCGTAACTGTCCAAGAAGCTCAAAAGAAATATGATGACACTCTTGAAAAGCCTGAGGTGAAAAGTAACGACAAGCTACTTAATCATTTAAGCAATCTATGGAAGAGACGCACAGAATGGTGTTTGGCTTATAGAAACGATGTGATCACTAGGGGACATAATACGAATAATTATACTGAGGCGTCCATCCGCATACTGAAAGATATTATTCTGCAACGCTGTAAAGTTTTCAACATCTGCGCACTTCTGGAATTCATAACTACAGTTTTCGAAAACTATCATCAACGTAGATTATTAGCTTTTGCCGATGGAAGAAAAACAAACATGTCCGTATATTCAAATTTTCAAAAAAAAAATGATAAGTTTCAAAAGTACACAATAAACAACAACCAAATCCAAATTCAGTCTAATCGAGAGCCGGACACATTCTACACAGTACATATCGATACAGCAACCTGTGATTGTATCTTCGGCCGCAGTGGGAAATATTGCAAGCACATATACCACATTGAAAAAGAAACGGGAACAATATTTAAAACATCTCCGCTGCTATCAGTTGAAGATAGAATTTTATTTGCAAAACTGGCTTTGGGCAATGATATTAAAGAAGATTTCTACAGAAACATGAGTGAAAGTGATAATTGTATTCAAAATCCGTCCACTTTATCAGAAAAAGCACCATGTTCAAGCAGTTTGAACTTATCTGTACCAATGGATTTAGCCTCCGTTTCGAATACTGACGATACACAAACTGAAAGTTTCAAAAAGGAGTTTGATGGATCTTTGCTGCAATTACAAAACGCGTTTTGTAAGTTTAGCAATGTTCTATGCAGCAGTGAAAATTTAACGTCTTTAACCAGCATTAAACGAATGACGAAATTATTCGAGAGTGCAAAAACTTCAGAGCAAGCGTACGAGTTGGTCTTAAATAAATTTCCTCGACGTGTTACTAGAAAAATAAAGGTACAACCTACTTCGGTGAGCAGACGTAAAGATAAAGGCGTGGGTAGAAAGTCCAAAAACCGAATCTCTGCAGGGAAACCTCCCAAAAAGATGCATTCATTGTCTAAAAACATAAGCAAGAATGTGCCTAATGCTCTATAATTTTGTTGTAATTAATTATTGATATGTAAAATGTTAAAATTTTTATGATTATATTGTCATACGTTTATGCAATTAATTTTTTTTTTCTAATAGATATTCATCCGTTCTTTAATCTTCGCTTGTTTACATGCATGTTCGCTTGAGCGTATTCTATTAAACCTATAAGCCAAATTTTAGTCTGAGTAGCGGTAGGAATTCATATCCATAATGCTAGTATTGCGTATTATAGCATTCAAATTTTGTATTCTTTTTACGACTATCTTCTTCGATATCAGAAAAATAACAAAACAATTTGACAACACCTTCTAAATTTTAAAATTCAGTAAAGAAATCAACGACAAAGTAAGAATAAAATAGATGAAAAAGGTTGAATACCTGTAGCGAATGCTTCAGTATGTAATGCCTCCCGCATTACAGAACTAAAAGCAAGGTAGGCTAATCTGAATAGCGGTAGGAATTTATATAATTAACGCTGATATTGCGTCTGTAAATCCTCCCGCATTACAGCACTAAAAGTAGGGTAGCATTTAATCCATCAAACTGCGGGCTCCCGCAACTCAGAAGTACTGGGGTTCTGAATACTGGAAGGGTTTCCATAAGCGCCACGCACACATAGACGCGTACTTACGACGATCTCGAAGATACTCGGGTGAATGCCAATACGAAATTCTGCCGAGATCATCATACGTGCGCGTCTATACATGTGTGCATCTGTTTTCGCTCCGTCGTCGGTCGTCGAGTCGGCTTTCTGGTTGTATCTATTTTGTACATTGTACGTACTTATTACGATTGTAAAACGAACAAGAAAGGTCCACACCTTTGCCTGGTAAGTGCAAGAATATTCAGGACAAGAAAACAGGATGTTTGCGTGTCCTTAATGTGTTTAATGCTATTGTCTCTGAGTAGCCATTCACCGATCAGGTGCACGGGTTAATGGCGCGTACGGTACAATCGAATTCATTTTGATGTCTGTTGAAGAATTTCGTCTGCTTTAACGGCTTGAAATCATGCAAATTTAAAAAGCACCGGTGATTCAGTCTTTAGGATGCCTTGTGACCCAGCTTTGAATCTGCCGTGTTTCAGAAATAATGTGCAAATTTGAAACATGTAGTACATGTCTAAATGAATTTTTTTTTCTATAAGGTTTGCGCAAAATTTTTGAAATTTTTTTTCACCTTTCCATACTGGATCAGTCAGCTGATCTGGGCAATTTGTATGGGAGGAAATGAAAAAAAAAACTGTTGTTCATATAGACTAGTACTACCTATGTTTTGAGTTTCGCCAACTAATATTATTTAACCTTATATGCTTACCATTTGAAGTGTGAAGGAAAACACTGGGTGGTAAACCTGCATGCCCTAAGAACCACACATTTATGTCGGAAGTGCGGCGATGAGGCTCACCCTTAAGAGAGGTTTCACAGCTGGATTTTGAAAAACCCGCCTTTTTCTAATTACTTGAAACAGAACACTTAAACTCAAAAATTCACTCAAAAGTTATTCAACAAAACTTTATTACCTATGTATTGTGTATGCTGACATCGCAAAGTTTCCAATATCAAGATATTTTTAATGTGGTATTCAAAAAAGTTTAGAGTAAATTGTTGCCATTTACAAGTAATTTAAATCTAAAAAACCGGCCAAGGGTGAGTCGGACTCGCGCACGAAGGGTTCCGTACCATTATCTATAATAATACAGATCGCGCCAAACTTCTAGTTCGCTCGGAAGTTGCTCTTCCCAAAAACGGCCCATACATTTTGTTCCTGCTGATGCGAATCGTCCCGTGTTTAGAGGGGACTAAAAGTTTGGTGCGATCTGTACTCGTTAACTTGTAAAGCCTTCTTAGCCGTGATAGTTTTCCTTTTAATTTCGTTATGTTTACTACTGCCGTGATTTTTTTCACGTCTCCAAATATAACCGTTTCGCGAGCAGGTGGGGGACACTTGACTCTAACAAAAATTAACACTTTTAAGTTTAATATTTCGCAAACGGAACCCTGGATCGCAACATGTTTTTTCTCACACCCCCAATATTTTTAAATTACCTATCCAACGACACCCCACACTAGGGGATAGACGAGAAAAAATAAATCATCCCCACATTACGTGTAGGGGAGGTACCCTAAAAAAAAATCTTTTTCAAAATTTTACTGTACCACTTTATTGGCGTGATAAATATGTATACCCATGTCAAATTACAGCTTTCTAGTACTAATAGTCTCAAAGCTAAGCCGCGGACAGACAGGCAGACAGACGGACGGACATGGCGAAACTATAAGGGTTCCTTGTTGTTGACTACGGAACCCTAAAAACGAGTGATTTACCGTTTTTTAACGACAACGCTCGTAAGGGACGTAAAAATTTTTGGTGTAAGGAGGGTGTACGAGTGATAACATTTTCAGTGACAGTCTATACTGACTGGACTCACAACTGAAATAGCGATTTTTTCGCTGAAACCAAGGCCGTATGAAAGAAGGGGTATCATCTCCCCTTAGAAACTTATGTCTTGGATAGTTTCTCTCAGGCTGGCGCATGAAGACAAGGCATGAAGACATACATAATAAATGTTTTTTTTTAAATGACAAGTCAATTTATTTTAGATTGGGATTGGTGAATAATTTTCATTATTTTAAAATCGAAATAACATTGGGTACTAAGTAAAATATTACTTAAATAATCTTACTTATAAAAATTAAACTGTTCTTTAAATATAGGTATACTTACTCGTATAATTAATTCAAAATCTTGAAAATAAAACGCTTCATCTAAATCACTCTGGGAAGTATGTTAGCGAAATATCATTTTAATTTTGATATTAGACAAATCGACCATCCCCCCACTAGACTATAGTTTTCTGACATCCAAGTAAAGATTACAGTTGCATAAGATAATAGTTAGATAATAGGTATGGGATAGCTGGATTTTATATTACTAAGTCATTTATTTGCAGCTTTAGAACTTATACAGTGGACATCACATAAAGTTATTCACATTGGACTGTTTACCTATCTTATATCCTTCGTTATAGTAATCTGCAAGTGAATAGCTTGATGTGATCTCTGCTATACAGAATTATTAAAAAAGAATTGACAAACTACGGAAACAGCACAAATTGCGACTTAAGGGCCTTACTATCGCCAAATGGGTACTTTCTAAAGCCTACTCCTCGTTTATGGCCGAACCAAAAATATTGAAAAAACGTATTATTAATTATCAACTTTAAAAAAACATATGCAACATTTTTATTTTTCCAAAACTTCTATATGAAAACAAATTTCTACCGAATGATGTTTTTTTGGCTAAAATTCCCTACTGCTCCTAAGCGGCTTGGTCGATTTAATTAATTTATACCTTGAGCAACTTATATAAACTTGATAGCTATAAAAATAACATAGGATCATTCAATCGAACAATCACGTCCATGTGAAAAGTATTATTTTCTCCTTTTGCGCCCTCTCAAGGACGCAGCCAGCGTCGTAACAGCCACTATGCATTGCGCACTGATATGAATTTTATTTCAATGTCGTTTCCGTCGATACTCGTACCGACAAATATCGAGCTGCTAATTTGGCGACGTTAATCGCCTTAAGAATATCTTGCAAAGCTTGAAATCACTATCAATCACAATATTTTGAGTTCCTATAGCTTTTCTGTTATACAGCTAAACGACGATAGCCTAAGGCTCATCTTGGATGACCATTCTTATGAGACCTCACAAACAACTATTACAAACCCCCGCGAAGATCTAAGTATCTAGAAAATAAAAGGAAGGGAAAAGGTCTTTCTTGGCTGGGCATTTCGCGTTAGAAGCATTTCAAACGGTAGCAAGCTGTCCAGTTTGGTTATTACTTGCTTTCTGCTTTGTTTAGAACTAAAATTTATTTATCTATCATGTTTAATATTTCAATATAATTTATATTATAGATATAACTGGAGAAATTATCAGTACCTGTGGTAAAGACTTCCTAATTAGAGGCCTGAATTTTTCACTAACTTTTGGAAAGTAATTGAGTATATTAGATAATTGATAAATTATCAAAGAGTTTACTACTGCCTTAATTTAGAATTTGACTGCAATAAAATAAGTCAAAGCTCAGGCCTAGAATTAACACATTAAAACTCCGAATTTCCCTTGAAATTTTATAATATCTTCCATTAACAACGGAACCTACAAACCTGAAAAAGCTCATCATAACTGCTTCTTTTTTAGACCAATAAGGCTCAAAGTCCCCTGTCTACTTCCATCATGAGCAACAATTACCGAAGCAACCTTCACACAGTAACTTACCATGGAATTTATGCCCACAATGGGATCAGCAGAAACGATTTCTTTGCCTCCAGGGTCCAGTTATGCCAACGTATCTTCACCTCTAACCGCTTCAAATATGACTCCAATTTCTTTGAAATAAGGTCGCTCCAGCTGGTTGTCTTAAGGTGGTATGTAGGCAATAGTAGCAAAGTTATAACCTGGTAGCTTTAAAGCGTGAAATCATTCCGTATCGCGCCATCTGCTTTGGTTCTGACATGTTTTATGATCAGGGCTGCATCAGCTCACGGGTTTTCTTGTGTTTTTAATGATTCCTGATTTATGCCCGTTGGTTATGAGGAATCTGCTGTATCTTGATGGGAGAAGTAGGTCTGCTCGATGAAGGCGATGTAACTGAAAATTAAAGAAAAGTTTCTTTTTTGTCTTTTGGGGCGATAATGAAGAACGGGTTTGGAACAGAGTTAAGGGAATTCCGAAATGAAAATTTACTGCTATAGAATTAAAAACAAAATATTAAATAAGTTTTGGTTACTAAAGCATGCAATATTGGAAAACGAATGTACTTTTTCGTTCCACGAAAGAACTACTCAAATAGCAAAAACTTTTTCTCTAATGTGAAATGAAATGAAACATGTTTATTTTCAATGCAAGTGCACGTAAAGGCCCACTTTTTATGCATTAAAACCGAACAGAAAGTCGATTATTTTGCCCTAGGGCTTTATTATTATTTTTTTTTTAATTTAGTTACAATTGTTGGCTAACCTGCAACCTTTCCTGTGTACCAGCAATTTTATACTTTTTTTTCCACTGTTTAACGGCTCTGGATACAGTCCTTTTGAGCCAATCATAATTTAAAGTTCACAAAATTATATTTGTTTTATTTCCTCACACTATGCATTGAAAAACGTAGTATGATACACGGGCGTAAGAGCAATAAATTACTCGGTTACGTTTAAATCGTCCTCGTAATTTATTCCTTTTCGCCCCTGTAGCATAAACTACTATTATGTAATGTAGGTATAACAGATACACTTATTACAGATCAGTTTATATGTAATATAAGTAATTAAATAATCTATGTGTATAGGTAATAGTTTTATGTTATACATAAATAATATGCAGGGAAATAATAAAGGTTGGGTTTACTTAAATTTTATAAAAAAATACACTTGAATAAAATAAAAATATAGGAATAAGGAATGAATAAAGCTATAAATAAATGCAATACATATAATATATACATGCCTAACTCCGCCCATTCTATTATTCATGCTAAGAAGAAGATCAAGAAACTTAGCAATATCATGTCTTATTTCATAATATTAGTTACAACTAAAAAGTAAGCCTATAATTTAATTGATTAGAGATCAAAAATATTTCTAAATCTTCATAGGGGTGACAAAAAAGTAACGATAATTTTATTTGTGGTTTAACTTCAACCTTTACCTTTATTTATTTTTATACACAATATTTATGATTTTGCTATAATAAAATAGACAATTGCTTTTTTTTCTGTTTGCGTAGTTTGCGTATTAGGATTACAAAATATTCGCGGACGACTAATAGTCCAAAGAAAAAACGAGAAAATATTTTGATGATACATTTCTTAATTTTCCAAGAAAAAGTGGCAACCCTATCCAACTAGTGTTGTGACTTCCTACAATGTCTATAAACTGACAAAGCAGCTACTAGTTATTTTCGCAAGAGATTTGCATTACGGAGCACTTATTAGATTTTGTTTTGTCGCAACAACGGGAAATCAGCTACCGCTCCAGGACTGATAGATAAAATTGAATGTGCGCTTTTGTAATTTGTTTTGGATTTTATCTGCCAATTATTAGACTGTTGGGTAACTTCCTGTTCCTTTCTAAATAGTTAAATCTATTGCTGCCACTGTCTTGAGTTTACAAATTAGCGGTACGCTGCGCTCGATTTTTGAATTTTAAGAGGATGGTATACCCTAGCAACTTTTTTTATTACCCGTCCAACACAATAAGTCTAATGGCAAAGACCTTATTTGCTTTTAATAGAGGCTCTTTGGCCTCTTTTTTTTGGACGCGTAATACTAGTGATCATGCAGCGAAACAACAAATTGGTGTGTTTTTAGCTAATACTGAAATTTTTTGTAGGGAAAAAAATATTGGATTTAGGTAACATCCCTAATCAAGTTGATCTCTTAATCGCGTCTTTCAAACGATCGTTTGAAAACAAAAAAAAAGAGGGTGGAAAACATTTTTTTTTGACCAAAGTATAAATCTTAATACATTGGTGAAAGGAATCCCTAAAGAAAAGATCGATAAATCAAATATATTTTCTTCAATATGAGGAGAGACCTAGTTTCTTTAAATGAACCCTCGAAAACCTTGAAAAACGTGTTGTTGATGTTTTAGCGTTAGTTGTCCCGTTAACTTGTTAACGCGGAGATTGAGTGTTTAATCTATCTAGGGGTACATTGTAACTGCCTCAAATTCCGTTAAATTATGTTAAAGATCAGCGTCTACAGTTTCGCATCGTACGCATCGAAAAGATCGTATTAAACGCATTAATTTGTGGCATTAAGTCCACTGTATCCGCAGCAATCGGATTGCCTAAACAACTGCCAAGCAATTGGATGTCACTCGAATTTTCGTAGCGAGCGGACGAGCAGACACTGTGTGTGTGAGACAATAGAATTGCACGGGATGCTTTGCTGCTTCAACTGGTCGGTAATCCGTATGACGTCACCGGTACGCATCGGAATAGTTGCTCCTGCAAGCAATAGCATCGGCATTATGGCCCTTTTATTGTCATGTGGATTTGGGCCCGCGTGCGTTTCTGGCCCGCATGCGTGCGTTGAACCGCTGTGGACAACGAGCATCAGTGTTGTGCGTGTCGTCCGTGACATTTAGAAATTCATGTTTGTTGTACATACGCATGCGTGTTATCCGCTTGACAGTAATATCAATACATGTCGAGGAACCCGACACGCATGGGGGTAGTCCGTACGCGGGCGCCGCATGCGGCGCGGCCCTATAGACCCGCATGCGTGTGTCACGCATGATAATAAAAGCATGTATGAAAACGTATGAAGCAGGCAGTACGTTTGCGGGCCAAAAACGCACGCGGGCGCCAATCCGCAAGAAACGAAAAAAAAAACATAGATGATTTTTCTAAGCAATATTTTCCTTGTATTTTAGTGCAAGAACCATACAAATACCAATTTAATAACCAATTTTAATCTAAAAACAGTTTGACTGTA
The DNA here is from genome assembly GCA_934047225.1 of Ypsolopha sequella. Taxonomy (NCBI): domain Eukaryota; kingdom Metazoa; phylum Arthropoda; class Insecta; order Lepidoptera; family Ypsolophidae; genus Ypsolopha; species Ypsolopha sequella. Next base: position 24,235,246 of record OW203993.1, read on the forward strand.
AATTAACACTAGTTTATAATAATCTTTAAACATCTCATTAAAGGGAAATATCGTTATGAGTAAGAGTAATTTTCAGATGACGCTGGAAGAGGTGCCTTAAGTCATGTCTATGACGCAGTGCTGTCGAACAGCACAAAACCTGAAGGCCTACTCTAAAGTGACAAAATTCGATCGAATATCATTCAGTCGTATATCCATTCCCTCGAACCATTGACGCCGCTGCCCGTCCCCAGTCTGTTCTATATAAAGCCCGGCTAATAGGGATGGATATACCGCCATCCATCGGTCCCAGGCATGGTGAGCCTTCTGGTTTTTTGCCTGTGAGCTGTCCTCTTACTCTCCCCCAAATTACTTCGAGGGGGTCTCCAAGTGAGATGGTGGTACCTCCACATCTATCACACGCTTTATTGTTTTACGACTTAGTTTATCGCGTGATAAATGCCGTGTGATTATTATTAATCTACTAACATGGGCAAAAGGGTTTTATTTGAAATGCTTTATAAGTTTCTGTACACAGAGCTTCTAAAAATTTCCCGCCTTCCGCCTTCACTTCGTGTGTGTCCACACTATTGTGTGTCAGAATTCCCATCGCTTAATTTCTAGAATATCTATTTTTATTTTTTTCTGAGTATAATACGCCATTTTAGGACATAGTTTTCATTATTTTGGTATATAAATTAACCACTATTTTTTTTATGATTTTTTAAAGAATTGTCAGACATGACGTCAATTGAGAATTTTGGACATTATACTGACTGTGATGTGTGGTTGCTTACAAAAAAAGTGGTCTATCTCTGTCTATCTACTCATCTGTCATCCATCCTTCAAATTAGTCGGAAGTCAATTATTATAAATTTACCCACAAATTACACATTTCTAAACAACCATTTCTCAAGTGACTTTTTCGTAAAAATATACATCATCATGAGGTTTTTTAGACCATATGTCTAAAATACGGCTTATTAAACATAAATCTCGATTTGGTTTTCGAATTAACACTCCTTAATATAATTTAATCTAAGTGAATTGCCATCCGGTACAGTCAGCGACAAAACAAGCTACCGACAACTAAAAATAGCGCAACAATCAAGTTGTAACCACCGCGCCTGTAATGGCGCCTACGTTATGATGTAACAGGATAGATAATGGTCCTTCGCCGCCGGACTGCTGCCCACACGCGGGAACCTGACTTACGTGCGGGTAGTTTAATAATCTAGCTACTGCTTTAAGAATTTTGTTAAATTACTGAGATTTTATATTGAAAACCACCTCTGCGGTCTAATGGTTCAAATGTCTTGAACACTAAATCGAAGGTTCAAATTCCATAAGAGGGGTATTTACTTCGGAAGGCTATCTATATTTTATTTTTGTCACTGTCACTGTAAGCCAAAAAACGCGCAGTGCGAGAGGCCAAAAAAAGTGTGTTTTTAAAGCGCTACGGAAAAAAATAGACACTTTGAGAACTTGCATATCTACTTCAGTAAATAATGTATTATTTTGATAAAATAGTATATTATTTTTGGAATCTTTTTCTAGGGATCTGTTAAAACAGAAACGCGATTGGAAAAATTCGGCTCGATAGAAATATTTATTGAAATGAGGTCTTTTTCGGCACGAGAATTGGTGCTTTGACATATGGACTGCAATTATATTTTATTAGATGGGTTTTAACAGTATCTAGGACCTGGCTAAACGAAATTTTGAAAGCAACTTTAGTACATTTTATATTAATAAAATCAGACCTCATTTCAATTATTATTTCTATCGAGTGAATTTTTTTCAATCGCGTTTCTGTATTACAGAAATATAAAAAAAAGGTTTCAAAAATGTTTTATTAATTTGTCAAACTAGTAGCTTCATACTGAAAGTAGTCAAAACGACTCTAAAAAGTGCCAATATTCCAATTCGTAGCTGGTAGCATTGCAGGTGGTAGAGCTGATGCCGGGCTCGACTGTGGAGGTACCACCATCTTACTTGGAGACCCCCTCGAAGTAATTTAGGGGAGAGTTAGAAGACAGCTCACAGGCAAAAACCAGGAGGTCCACCATGCCTGGGACCGATGGATGGCTGTATATCCATCCCTAATAACCGAGCCTTATATGGAACAGACTGATGACGGGCAGCGGCGTCACTGGTGCGAGGGTTCCGGCACCGCGCTCACCAACCCGCCTGCCCAGCGTGTGTGAGTATGGGCAATTCTTCCAGGATGACCGCCGGGAGTGGCAAAGTCCTGGAAAGTTATGTCTAGCAGTGGACGAATTAGGCTGATGGATGGATGGATGGAACATTTCCAAAATCAAAATCTTGATGTTGTTAAAATTAATCAAATAAAATATGTTTGCGTTCTGTGTGTACATGATTCCTATTCCTCAAACGAGGAGAAGAAGTGTGTTTGAAGTTCTCATTTTAATGAATTATTTCTATAGAGGAAAATGTATCCAAACACGTTATCGAAACTTAAAACCCTACGTTATATAGTAAAAAATCATGTTTTGTGTATTTCATAAAAATAATAAAACCGGCCAAGTGCGAGTCGGACTCGCGCACGAAGGGTTCCGTACCATTATCTATAAAATCGGCAAAAAAAACATGTCTGTTGTATCGGAGCCCCCTTAAATATTTATTTTATTCTGTTTTTTACTTGTAATAAATATATATATGTTGCTGCATAGAGCATTTATTTTATTTTTATTTTTTGTATAATTAAAACGCCGTACAAAAACTTAATTTAGAAACGTATTTCTGCCTACTTTGGGGCCGGCATCAGTCGAATTATACATATTCTGTTTTTTAGTATTTTTTGTTATAGCGGCAACAGAAATACATCATCTGTGAAAATTTCAACTGTCTAACTATCACGGTTCATGAGATACAGCCTGGTGACAGACGGACAGATGGACAGCGGAGTCTTAGTAATAGGATCCCGTTGGTTACCCTTTGGGTACGGAACCCTAAAAAGCACCTTAGCTGGGTTCATATTTGTTTCCGAAGTACTACAACGCACCCATCACATCACACTGGGATGTAATAATTGTCGGTGAAACATGGGTGTACGAAGTCGACTGTGACTTGCATTTTCACAGTCCATACTGAGAAACACCTCTGTCACCCCTCGAGGTTTAACGTCGTGACAATATGTTTGCTTTTTCATATATTTTTATTAGATATAAAAATATATACAGAGTGTTAAGATGAAGTTGCGGAAACCGAAAACTGGCGATAGTACTAGCCAATACGAACAATTTTCCATGAAAAATAATTTGGGAAATCGAGAAAAAAAATCTGTTGTTTCATACATTTTGGTCGGCTATATAACTTTTTTATGGAACAGCAGATTTTTTTTGTCGATTCGAAGTTCGCTTTATAGTAAAAATTGTTCGTATGGACAAGTACTATCGCCAGTTTCCGGCTTCCGAAAATTCATCTTAACACCCTGTAATCTGTATATTAGATTACAATAATGAGAGACTTGGTTTTAGCATGCGAGCTCGTTTTGGTGCTAAGTGGTTACACTTGCAGATTTTGTGTGATAAATTTAAATCAAATCAAATCATCTTTATTTGTTGAACATAATTTTTGCAAATGGTGTTAAGGCGCTACTTAAAGGTTTTAGCGTCCCTGTTACTCCATATGCGAAAAAATCCTCAGTGCGAGAGGGACGGATTCGTGGAAAAAAAGCAAAAAGTCGGTTTTTTATTAATATAAAATGTACTAAGCTATTTTGTCAAAAAGATTTTCAAGGAGACTTTACAAATATATAATACCCACATTTTGAATGCAATTTCACAATGAAATTAGTTAGGATTTCAGATTTACAGGAAAAAAATAAAACAATTTAGAGGTCTTTTCGGAATTAAATTCTATCAAGAAAATTGCATCCAATCACGTTTTCTTCAGTGAGAATCTTAATCAAATACTCAATAAACATTTACCCAAAAATTAAATACTTAGATGACGTTATAGTGGAGTAAATGGATTCGAAAAAAGCCCATATTTTTTTTGGTATCGCCTAATATACTAAATTTTGTTTCTTCTATGATCTGCCATGCAATGGCGTACACAAGTACACAAGTAGTTTTGTATTTTCTATTACAGAATAAACCTAGAAAAATGTAGGCATTGCAAACATAAAATTTATAAAAAAAACACAAAAGCACAAACATAAAACAATTATTGGTATTTAGTTACGTTCATCAACAAGTCAAACCTTAAATTGTAAAATTCAATAACCAATTGATAATGCACAGTCCACATTCCTAGGGATACCTTTCGCCCATATCGGGCACAAATATGGACACACGACAACTTTATTGTGACTTCTAAATCACGCAGACCGGATACAAATGTGCCCCAAGGGGATGAAGAGGATAGGTTCCGCTTGCATACTATCCTGTTACTCAATGCGGAAAGACCCGCAGTGCGAGAGGGATGGATTCTGGAAAAAAGTCAAAATAACAACTTTTTTCACAAATTTTATTATTTAAAAAAAAAGCAAAGGTGCTATAAAATGTCCAGTTAAGAGTTTAATAAAGTGTATACAGAATTTTATCCATAAATAATATTAACGAGTTTTTACTTTAATAAACTTATACCTCGACATGAAAACTTTTTTTAAAGCCCTCTTTGGCACTTTATTTCTCAATATTGGAATGACTTCTGTGGATTCTGTTCCGATATAAGTGTGTTTTATATTCCCGAAAGAAATACATTTTTTTTCTTTTTTATGTAGTATTACTAGATTCTTCAAAACAGGAAGAATAAATTATGGTTTTGCGGAAACTATCCTCTTAAAACCTCCGGATTAGTGGTCCAGAGATACGAACCACTGTACCACAGAGGTGTCCTGTATGTGTATATACAGTACTCCTAAAGTAATAATGCGCATATAAATCTATAGCCGAGCGACCGGACGTACCGCGTGACCTTATTGATTGTATAGAAAGTGTAAGTAAATACGAACTTTGTCGAACAGTGGCGAAGATTTGTATGCGCATTATTACTTTGGGGGCACTGTACAAATATGAATTCTAAGCAACAGACACTTTCGTTTGGCAATGCAACATTTAAATTTGTTAAAGTTATTTAAAGTAAGTACCTACTAAAAAAAACTCGATTTATGGGAACAATAAGTTTCTTTTGAAACAAAAGTATCTTTTGTTTTATATGCAAATGCTTCTTACTCAAAATTATGATGTACTTATTAACTTTTGTATTACATTTGAGTTATTCCTGTTAATTTGCAACAAACTCATCGCTTGTTGCTCTAAATAATCGCCTGTTGCTCAAAGTTACCCACAGGCATTGTTGTGCATGCAAACACTGTCTTTGCACCAAAATAAGTGTTCCGATAGTAAAGTACCACTGAAGACAACAGAGCTGGCACGTTGGATGTAATAAGGAGATGTGTCACGTTTCAATAGCATATAATAATATAGTGAGGGTTTTAATAAATCTTATGTAAGTCTCGAATAGTAAAATAACTGATAACTCTGGATTTGATTGTAAGTTAAGGTTAAGGCAACTACATTTTTGGTTTTTTAATTATATTTGGTTTGTAGTAGAATTTTATCTAATTCGTAAATTGATTATAATGATATGATATAATTACAATGTGTAAAATATATCATTATCAAATAAATATATAATCATATATATCATTAGCATGTCATATATTATCATTGAAATAGTAATTATTATTATTTAGATTTGGTGCCTAGCTGCGAATAATATTGAATGTTTGTGTTAATTGTATAAAATGGAACAAACTGAAAACCAGTGCTGTGTGTTGCTGCCTTTAGGAATGGTAGAAACACATTACACGCAACATCACATTATAAATAGTAGGTCTACTAGAAGCTAAAGTGATTAAGAGGCGAAACACTCATTGACAATTTATAATACAAGAGAAAGAGTCACCATTGCATCAGGCATTCACCTGACATTGACAAAGGTCAACGTACAGCAAGCTGTACCTAGTCTCTTGGAGCTCCCATCTTCCCAGGGACAAGTTTACCTCTCAGCGAACACTGAGAACGCGAAACATTTATGTTCCGTGGATGGACCTCCTACCTCCCCTACAGTCCAACCCATGCCACCAGCTGGTATCAACGACCCACCTAGAGAGAAATTTGATTGCATTTTGCATGCATTTTGATCTGTGCCATTTGACGCCAAAACTTCAGTATTAGTGAGGTTTATAAAGCAAGAGTTTGAAATTGTATACACAATTAGTCATGATCTTCTCAAAACCAACTTAAAATATTGTTTGGAGCAGATCATGACTAATTATGCATTAAATTTCAAATTTATGCTTTATGAATCTCACTAATACTGAAGTATTGGTGTTAACTGCCACATACCAAAATGTTTTTCAATTTTTAACTTCTAAACAAGTAATACAAAATTAAGTTATGCACTTTGTGCGAAGCGACTGACGTTTAACCTTAATACTACAATTTTACCGAATACGTGAGAAGAGTAAAAAAAAGTTTGCTAGAAATTGTAAAATAGGGTGTGTAGCATCTTTTAATACAGATCCAGTTTACATCAAACCAAAGGCTGATGTGAATATGCTCTTAGTCGACGATAAATACTGCACAAGCGCTAGTTATGTTCATGTCCGTCTTTTTGGTTGACGCGAATTGTACATACATGTCATTGTACACACATCTTTATTTTTTGAGGTACCATTGTATTACGACATTATATGACATTACTTGGTCTAATTTAGTTTAGTAATCTGTGGGTCTACCGCGTAACTCGGTGGCGTTCGGAATGGGCTTCAGTTAGTTCAGTTTTACGTATGAGCGCTGACGCCCGCCTAACATGCCATCTCTTTTCCACGCGTTGAATTTCAAATGAAGTTGATTTACACTGGAGTTACACGGTATTAGGCGTTGGTCTTCTCACCCCACGCGCCAAATCCCTTGCCCACGAACGTAGAGCTTGCTTTAACCAACTGTCACATAAATAAAGCACCTGTTAATAGCTTGTAAATATATTAAAATGTTAACACAAGCCTCTGGCGAAATCCTAACACAGTAATGGAATGCGTGATTTAGAGTACTAGTGACTACGCAGTGCATGCATGGTATACTGAGCAGCAAATAAGATGAGATGCTGGAGGGGAGTGCGGAGAAGGGTATCTTCGCGCCAAACTTGATGGCACCTGAGTGAAGTTGGCTCCGGTGAGATGGGTAGAGAGAAATAGATGATAGAGATACATGCAAGAGAGAGTGAGGCGAACTTGATAGGCGTCATAAAGTTTGGCGCTCGTCAAATTAGCGCTTTCGCATACAAATTTTGTTCGGCGCAGAGCAGGCCGCGTAGCATAATGTTTAATCGCGCACGACGCTACTTAGTTGAATCGCCGGTGCGAAGAGCGTGACACGATGTTACAGTACGTCACGCTCCTCGCACCTGTAATTCAACTAAGCTGCGTAGCGGGCGATTAAACATTATGCTACGGGGCTAGGTCGATGCTCAATATCATTTACAACAAACAACAACAATACTGCAGTCCAATTACACTACTATAAGCAGCGTGCATGAAGTTCGCATTGAAGTTCAGTCATTTTCCTTTTTTCAAAAGAATACCGATTCTGTTCGAAAATTTGAAAATGATAATTTTGAAAAAGTAACCGAAAGTAACCAGTCCAGCCCCCCTATACGAGAGGCGAACAAAGAAGTATTCACTTTGAAACTATTTAAAAATGAGTCATCTTTATCGATCGTTAAATCCATATTATAAGCTATATAATCGATTATAGTAGTAAAAAATGTATCATATACTATTTCACAAATTTCACAATTACCCAATCAAGGGATCAGATGGTTTAGTTACTATATTATATAGGGCTAACCCTACTTACTGTTTTATTGTAAGTACATAGATAAGTTATGTACGTATGTAATATCACATACACAAGTAGTTACAACAGCTGCATCTTCCATACATTGTCACTAGCAACATTAGCGGGCAAATGGTCCAGCGAGATTACATACATAGACTGACCAATAGATAATTGTATGGATATCAGAATGCCGGCTAGCGTTTCTTAACCACTACTGCTTTGGTATGAAACTAGTCGCAGTGACAGAGTCCATTGACAATCTAATTGCCATCTGTTACTTAGGACGAGAATTGTATGGAGCGGTTATCCTACATATACCTACAGATTTCAACGTTTTATATCTACGTATTAAATTTTGTTTTTATTATCAGTTGGAGAACTAAAATTAAAATTTCAAAAACAGTTCGTCCTAAATGCTATCCGTTTCCATGATAAGATTTGCAATATTTTTTTACAGCTGACACTTTTCAAAAATAAATTAATTTTGCTGTTAGCCTAATGTTGTCTCATTTATACACAAAATAAATAACATAATTTGGAATTGTCATTCCTTAAATAAAAAAAATTTACTACTGAAAATTGAGTTTCCTTCAAATTCTCTATAGAAAACGGCAATTTCATATACAAGGTGTCCCAAAAGAAAGTTTATATTTGGTTAGCTTACTGCGTAAACGCAAAAAATCTGAGGGGTGCGAGGGGTATGTCGGTCGATAGCCTGGCTTCTGGGAATTTAGACACTATGGATGTTTTCTCAGGGTTGGACCGCATGTTTTGTCTGCTAGAATTTTTACAAGTACCCTAAAAACGGTGATTCAGCGAAAAAGAACGGAGAAAATTTTGAAGTCATTGTGGTTTGCGTAACTTAAATGATGCGCAAAGTGTTCTCCTCATTCGAAAATGGATTAAAAAGTGCTAAAGCGGACTTTTTAATTCTTTTTCGAATGAGGAGAACACTTGGCGCAACGTTTAAGTTACTAAAACCATAATGACTGAGAAATATCCTCCATGCTTTTTCGCTGAGTCACTGTTTTTAGGGTATTTGTAGAATGTTAACACTCAGAACTTTCGGTCCACCCCCGAGAAAACCTCTATAGTGTCCAAATACCCAGAAGCTAGGCTACCGATTGATATAACCCCCGTGCCCCCGGATTTGTTGCGTTCCCACAGGAAGCTAAACAAATATAAACTTTCTTTTGGGACACCCGGTATAAAGACCTAATATTATATAGGCTTGGAGTCAACAATAGATGACCCACTGGATACAAAAATTAGTGTTCTCACCAATGCATACCATTTTTTGAAGCTTTGTCTCTGTTCAGCAACTTGACGTAAAAATTTCAAGTTTTAGCGAGCAATTTTTGGTAGGAGAAAATATTATGTGTTTGCGTCATTATCACCGACATGCAAAACATATCAATGACAGTAAAGTTTTACTTCTGTCAGCAGTCTTCATGACTGCATAGATCTATTTTTTTATCATTTGCCTGTTATAGAGGCGATAGTAAATCGTATTCTATGAAAATTTCAACTTAGCTACCTATAACAGCTGAAGCTGTGAGAAACGGACGGACGTATAGACAGACAGACAAACTGACAGAGTCACAGACAGCGGAGGCGTAGTAATAGGCACTCTTCGTGTGTACGGAACTCTAGTAGATAAAATTATCGAAAATCAGCTCTATAGAGTTCCTTGCAGCAGGTTGTCGCACATAGTAGTTACAGACAGGACAAGTAAACAGTAGCGGGTAGCCGTTGTTATGATTACAGTGCGCCGGCGCATACTTGCACACCGAGCGTTGACTCTCAGCTAGCAGGACCCGGCTTACATGGGATTAACTGTATCTACTGAACATGTTTACATATTATTTGCCAAAAAGTATTTATAACATTGGTTAGTTGGGTCTTAGTGTTACTATCGAGGTGCGTGCTAGGCGTAATTGAAGTACAACCAGTGGGTTGTACCTACAGTTAACAGCACTCAGAGAGATTTCTTTCAGTCATCCCTAATATGTTTAAAAAAATATATTGGTTATTAATATTCGAATATTTATTTTCACATTTCGTATTTCACATCATCGGGCCAAACATCTAACTAAACCAAAAACTAACTAAAAAAAACATCCTGACTTTGTTGGCCCGATTAAGTGAAATACGAAACCGGTGGCCAAGTAATGTGAAAATAAATATTTGTGAAATAAAAGCACAAAGTTTGTGTATATTTTGCTAAATACTTTTTACTACCAAAATGTAGGCAAAGAAACGCGCCCCATAGCAATAAATTACGATTGTTTTGTCTTCATTTAAACTTTTTAATGGTATTTCGTAAATTAAATACGGAGATGGAAGAAAGAAAATAACATGATATTGGACACAATAGGTATGACAGAGTTATAAAATCTTAAATTGATAGCCATCTTTACAATAAACATTTCTTCTTCAGCTTCAAAAGCTTTTATGTGTGTTTTTACTTGAATAACGCTTTGCCAATTTGGAAAAACTTGAAAAAGACCACATTACGTTTATTGTTCATACAGTTTTATTACATTACTGCTGAGACCAAGTAAGTGAGCTGTTCCAGGGTGTGGACGAGTAAGTTAAATGTACGAACCCGCGGGGCAGGGACTTTTAAATACGAGTCCAAGAGCGCTAATTATGGTCAAAGCATGTATAGTGCTTTTCTGAAAAATAAAACGAAACAATTTATAGTAGGTATACATAGGATAAGGAGTTAAATAAAATTAAATGAACTTATTAAAGTGAAAGTCACGTTGCTCATATTGGGGCAAAATTTCGTGAAGGGGTATGAGGAAGTCTTATTTAAACTTACCTCAAAATGTTAAATACAAAAAAGATTCGTTTCGAGTCGAGCAATTGTAGGCTCGTATGCTTGTAGTCGGAAGACGCCCGCTTTACCTGACAGCAGGATAGCGTGTAATTAAATATTAAGTGTTTAATGGTTTTAAATATATAAAATCAACAAAATTAATCTATTTTTGTTATTATTTTAAAATAAAGCAAACATCTTTAAATTCTAAACACGAAATTGCAATTAATTTTATTTTTCTTTTTAAACTGGCCGCTTCAAACCTTATGATCGCCAAACTCCTTTGTCTCCTAAAATCAAAGACACGGATAGTTTTAAAAAATAAATATAGGATATGAAATCACAGACATGCAATAATTGAAAGTCATGGATTTTCATACTAATTTACTGGACACTTATTGCGACACTTATGGAGACTTGAAATAGCTCTCCAGGATGAAGTACTTACTGGCTTGTCTTTACGGTATGAAATGACAACATTACAATACATATTTGAGCAAAAGTAATTTGTACATCTGGGGACCTGGGCTTCATTCGGCTTGATTTAGCTTGGTCTGTTGACTGTTCACTGTAGAATTGGTACGGAACCCTAATTGTGCGAGCACGATTCGCTCTTGAATTTTTTTATTCTGAATGGGCTACGCTTGGCCACTACCACGCCTGATTGAAAGCGTCGAGGAGACTTAGGATGAAGAGCGCTCGCCTAAAAACTTTTAAATGCCTTATACCAGGGTTTCTCAAAGTGGGGTACGCGACCCCCAGGGATTCACCAGTTGATCATAGGGGGTTTGTGACAAGATTCACGTTATGGCGGCTGACTGCCTAGCTCGCGCGGGGAACACGGAAATTGAGCAAAATTGCTCCGAAAATAGACTCAATTTGCGACAAGAAACAAGCCCACCTATCACATTAACTAATTAACAACATTACTTTGTGACTGTATTATCTTTTATATTAAAAAAAAAACCTTCTATGGCAAGTTTGTTTTAAAGGGGTTCGCAGTCGAATTTGAAACTTTATACGGGGACGTGGGGCTATAAGTTTGAGAAACCTTGCTTTATACAATAGCCAAGTTACATAAAAGTATTTTTAAAATATCAGCTAAGTGTAAACCCAGCATAAACTAGTAAAGATTGGCACATCGCATCGCTTAGGGCGGTGAAGTAATAGCACTTATTATGTATGTATTAAATCGACACACGGGCCGGATTAGCACATAAGTGGACCCCAGTATGTAGCTAGCCTGTTAAGGCCCCCGTCAAAACCCTTACCACTTTGTCATAAGCGTGAGAATTGAATAATCAACGAGAAAAATTTGTGAGAGATAGGTTATTCGATCGCTTCAATGAAATGACGTGACGTGACTAGGGTTTATATGAGTTTTCACTATACTTTTATAGGGTTAGGTAAAAAACCTTCCCCTGCATAGTTACTTTCTTATTTACTTACTAGCCTTGCCCGCGGCTTCGCTCGCGTGGGAGTGTCTTTCAATTATCGACAGTTTTCGGCTTTGTGGTTTTTAGGGTTCCGCTGTCCGTCTGTCACCAGGCTGTATGTCATGAACTGAATTGTGATAGCTAGACAGTTTAAATTGTTACAGATGATGTATTTCTGTTGCCGCTATAACAAGAAATACTAAAAAATAGAATAAAATAAATATTTAAGGGGGCTCCCATACAACAAACGTGATTTTTTTGCCGTTTTTATAGATAATTGTACGAAACACTTCGTGCGCGAGTGTGACTCGCACTTGGCCGGTTTATTGTAACTATTAACACTGCTTATAGCCTAGGGTCACTACGATGATTTTACAGAAAACCGTATTCAAATACGTTGAGTGGTTCTCGGTTTATAGTAGAACATACAGAAGGATAAAAATGAAAAAAAGTAGTAGTTTTTTCCTCATATATTTTAACCAGAGAGCTAATGACCGATTTCGCAAAAATGTCCAATATACAGACACGATTTTTTTCTACTTTATAATAGGTCATTACATAGTTCTGTGGTCATTACCTATAAAATTGCCGAAATTTTCGTACAGATACATGAGTTCATAATTTCTGCAATTCAATAGCTTTTTCCATTGTTTGTTTTTTGTTTGAAAGTTGATTTCAAGGTTTTACGAGTACATCTACGAATCAAATTTTGTTTTTATTGTCAGTTTGATAACTAAAATTTAATTTTCAAAAACAGTTGGTCCTAAATGTCATCCGTTTCCATGATAGATTCGTAATAATTTTTTACAGCACACACTTAATAAAAATTAAATTAATGTTGCTGTTAGCTTAATGTTGTCTCATTTATACACAAAAAGAAATGAAAAATTTGGATTTGTCATTCCTAAAAAAAATGCTAAAATGTTAGTACTGTAAATTGAGTTTCCTTCAAATTCTCCATAGAAAACGGCATTTCATAGGTAATGACTAATATTAGTATTTGATATACTTTAATTGCATCGCCTAAATACGGTCAAGTGCGAGTATTACCTTATGAAGGTTCCGTACTTTGACATTTTACATATTGTATATACAGGATGTTGAGATGAAGTTGCGGAAGCCGAAACCAGGCGGTAGTACCGTCCATACTAACAACTTTTACTATGGAGCCAGCCAATCCTTGAATCACGAAAAAAAATCAGCTTTTCCTTAGAAAAGTTACAATGTATGAAATAACAGATTTTTTTTCTCGATTTTTCAATTTTTTTTCGCGGAAAGTTGTTCGTATGTACGAGTACTATCGCCAGTTTTTGGCTTCCGCAACTTCATCTTAACACCCTGTATAAATATATTTGTTTATTGATAGACTTTAATTTTGCAAGATTGTGCGTAGTACACTAATAATTCTAATTCGCTTAGATTAAATTATGTTAAGGTATGTTAATTCGAAAACCATTTCAAGATTTAGGTTTAATAAGCAGTATTTTAGAACTTATGGTCTAAAAAAACCTCATGATGATGAATATTTTTACGAAAAAGCTACAACTACTACAAACAACAACTACAAGCCTTTGTGTGACGTCACTTGAGATATGGCTGTTTAGAAATGTGTCCTTTGCTATCAAGATAAATCTATAATAATTTGATTTGACAAATGGATGACAGATGAGTAGATAGACAGAGACAGACCACTTTTTTTTAGAAGTAATCACATATAACAGTCAATATAATGTCTAAAATTCTCAGGTGACATCATATCGGACAATTCTTTAAAAAATCATAATAAAATAATGGTTAATTTATATACCAAAATAATGAAAACTATGTCTAAAAATAGCGTATATTCTCTGAAAAAAAAACTTTTAGTCTGCAGGATCAAAATGTATGGGCCGTTCTTGGGAAGCAACTTCCGAGCGTACTAGAAGTTTGGCGCGATCTGTATTAGTCGACAAACTTATAAAATGTACTTGGAGAAGAAGTCCGCATATTGTGCAGGGCAACCACGGAACCCTACATTGCGCGTGGCCCGACACAAACTTGGCCGGTTTTTTTATTATTCTTCTACAATCTATTAAATTATTGGGATTACATGAAAAGTCACGTTCATACAACACATAGCTCCTATAAAAGGTGAAACTTAATCAACCTCCCGCATTCATACTGGAGACATGGTTATTGATCAAGGACAAGGTTCAATTGCTCTTTTTTTCGAAATCATAAAAAAAAATATATTTTTTCCATACGAACTGGACTAGTTCAAAATTCAAATATAATTCCTAGTATACGCAGTACGGGAGCATACAATTTTTTTTTCGATATTCGCCTGTAGGGTCGTTAAACATTTTTCCTGATCACTTACCAAGTTTCCAGTATGAATTTGGGCAGTTGATTAAATTTCACCTTATATGTACATTATTTTATTTTATTATTCACACAGAAATCCACAGCACATTACAAAAAATAATAATAATAGAAAAGATTACCTGAACAGAGGCCAATAAAGGATTCTTCTTATACTAACTTAAATTGTAAAAAGCATGCAAACAAAAAATCGAAGGTGTATACAGAAACTTTTGATTAATAAAAAAATAACAAAAACATAATAATTAGTATAGAAAAGGACAAATATTAAACATAGTTAGATTTAAGTTAAAAATTCAGTTGAGAGTTAACATGTGTGTCAGGGTGTGTTTGTGTGGTCCCAAATGAGATAAAACTCGGTGAGGCATCACTGAAGCAAGTAGAGAAATTCAAATATCTGGGGAGCACGATTACATCCAAGTGCCATCTTGACGACGAAGTCAACAGCAGAATAGGAGCAGCTGCTGCAGCCTACGGCAAACTTCGTCCCAAGGTGTTCCGGTCACATGACCTAAAGCTCCATACAAAGGTCTCTGTGTACATGGCGATAGTTTTGCTTAATCTTCTCTATGCCTCCGAATCGTGGTGTCCATACCGGAAGCATATCCGCACATTGGATAGGTTCCACCTCAAATGCCTGCGTGACATCCAGAACATCCACTGGTCGGACCGTGTGGTGAGAAACACAAAGTTCTGCGACGTGCTGATGTCGGTGGGATTGAGGCCTATCTAATGAGGCGTCAGCAGCGATGGTGTGGCCATGTTTCCCGAATGTCTGATGCCAGGGTGGCTAAGCACATCTTCTACTCCGAACTGCAGGAAGGGAAACGGAAACAGGGCGGCCAATTTCTGCGGTATAAAGATGTGCTTAACTGCCACATGAAGAAATGTGCAATAGACCAGCACAATGGGAAACACTGGCAGCAGACAGACCACATTGGAGGCAGGCTGTGGACACTAAGGTGTATGCTTTCGAGTCGATTAGACGCGCTGAGCTCGACACAAAACGAGACCAGCTTAAGGGCCTTACTATTGCCAAATGGGTACTTTCTAAAGCCTACTCCTCGTTTATGGCCAAACCAAAAATAATGAAAAAATACATTGTGAATAATCAACTCTTAGACAACATATGCCACATTTTTCTTTTTCATACCACCAAAACTTCTACATGAATTTTTTTTTTACTGAATGGTGTTTTTTGACCTCAAATTCCCTATTGCTCCTGAGTGGCTTGGCCGATTGAATTCATCTATGCTTTGATAAATAGATAAACTTTATAGCTATAAACATAACATAAGATTATTCAATCGAGTAATCACGTCCAAGTGAAAAGTATAATTTTCTCCTATTTCGCCCTTTCAAGGACGCAGCGAGCGTCGTAACAGCCACTATGCATTGCGCGCTGATATGAACTTTATTTCAATGTCGTTTCCGTTGATATTTGTAGTGACAAATATCGAGCTGCTAATTTGGCGATGGTAATCGCCTTAAGGCCCGACCACCAGTGGCCATCAATTATAATATAGTTGGAGGGGTGCTCACGTGCAGTGAATGTGGTCGCACGTTCACTGCACAAATCGGCTACGTCAGCCACCTGAGGGCTCATCAGCGCCGCTCTCAGCAGTGACAGTCGCTGTGACCGAAAACGGCCGAGAAGAATTGAATGAGCAGGGGTCGGAATAGGTAGAGATTTTAATGATAAAAATGCTGAAGCTGAAACTAAAATACTGTTATACATTTTATTAATAAAAAATGACTGTGATTGATGTAGCCAAATTCATACGGGAGACTCGGTAATTGGACACGATCATGGTTTAATGACCCTTTTTACAAAATAAGGAAAATGTTATATATATATATATATAAATATAATAATAATAACACCAGGATGTTGTGATGATATCCGTTCAAGGATTGGAAGGACCAGTTCTTACAAGAGTGAGAGAAATAACTGCCAATAAACTGCCTTGCAGTTTGGCGGTGCATTTGAAATTGCTATTTCTGTAATAATTTTTAACCTGAATAAACGTTTTTTGAATTTTTTTTTAATTTAAAAGAACAACCCCGAGTCATTTATTAGTATAGGAAGCCGAAGTTTTATATTTGCGTGTGTCACAATAGGGTCAGTAAACCTTGATCGTGACCACTTACCCAGTCTCCCATATGAATTTCGCTATATCAGTTACCTTTTATTTGTTCAACCATAATACTTTTCAGTTGAGCTTTTACTGCAAGTTGTTTGCGGCCAAAGACACAAAAATAAAAATTCCATGTCTTTTAAATCTCTTTTGTTGTTTTTCATCAAAAATTTGCTAGCTTATTGAGCTTATAAGACTTTTCTGTTTCATTTCACATTTTATTAAAACTTAAAAATCATAAGACAAAGATTTATGATTTATTCAAATAAATCAACAGTATAAGCGTTTTCCTAAAATAGATGGCGCCAGCAGTACATTAGATCGCGATATCGTTTGCTGCGTGCAAATCAATTGATTACTTAGTCTGCTCATCGATCATACCTTCCGGCTTGGGATTAATATTTTTTTTAAAGCACCTACTTGTGAGAGTTGGTGTTTTAATTAAAAAAAAACGGCCAAGTGCGAGTGAGACTCGCATACCTAGGGTTCCGTATTGTGGATGATAAATTTAATTTTGGGTTTTTTTTTCGTGAATTTCTCAACCGCTTTATTTTTTCTGTTATCTTAACGTAAACACATATTACCATGAATTTCAAGGTCATTCAGTTATTAGGGCTTTTAGATATCGAAATACACTTTGAAAGGCCATTACCGAGATAATTATAAATTGGCACCTGAAATACAGATCCTTCGATTTAGCTCAGGTGTCAAAGATTTGATTTATATTTGTATTGCTTAATTATTTTAACAAATATTTAAGTCTGGCCATCCAAAGGGGGAACGGTGCCAGCATTCTGGGCACCCTACCGGGGGACAGCGACCTGTACCGGGTTTTTTATCTTTAATTTCTTTATTCTTATTATAATTATTTTGGTTAGGCGTTTTATTTAAAGTTTAGTTTTTAATTTTCGGAACTCTAGTTTTTTAGTTTAATTTGTCATTTTAGTTAATATTTATTTTATATAAATGTATTTAGATAATATTTAGGTAACTATTACTTAACATTTTATATATAACAAATATAATAATAAATATATACTTTTTTTTAACAAAAATTAACATGATTAATATCTACAGGTAATTGTTATATTATATGTCCATTAATTCATTAATTGTATAAAAAGCCTTTGCATTTAGCCAAATACATAGTCAATATTTAAATAAGTTAAATGGAAATTCCTTTATGTTCTTAGGAATATTATTAAATACCTTTATACCCATATATAATAGGGTAGCAGCTCTTTTGAAACAATGAAGATTTAGTCCGACTCGCACTTGGCCGAATTATTTACAATTGTTTAATGCTACAAAGTATCCGAAAATAATATCTACTTGATACCACAAACTGTGCCTGAGAAAAACGACCTTGACACTGACATACTGACAGACAGACACATGGACAACAATAATGATGCTATAAATAAGGGTTCCTTTTTTTATTATGAGGTACTGAACCATGAACAATTTGAACTTGTAAATATGAAAGTCAATGAAACTTCTTAAAAAGCAGATTGACGGAACCCGTTCACTGTTTAAGACGTAAACTTTTCCTAATATTACAGGAAGCGTGGCTATTGTCGGTTCGATTATTGTACGGAATGCGGGTAGACGTATTATTTTGTATTTGTGTTACGGAGTCAGGTGAACGCGACTGAGTTACGCGGGAATCGAACCTCGCGACCGCAGGTTAGAGAGGATGAGACGCTAGAAATATTAGGTATAAAATGTCAAGTTACGGAACCTTCATAAGGTCCTACTCGCACTTGACCGTATTTTGGCGATGCAATTAAACATCTCTTATCTACGTATATATATACTAATATTAGGTCATTACATACGAATTTGCTGTTTTCTATAGAGAATTTGAGGGAAACTCAATTTTCAGTACTGACGTTTTTGCATTTTTTTTTTCGGAATTACAAATCCAAATTATGTCATTTCTAATTTGTATGAATGAGACAACATTAAGCTAACAGCAACATTTATTAAATTTATAAAAGTGTCAGCTGTAAAAAAATATTACGAATATTATCATGGAAATGGATGGCATTTAGGACGAACGGTTTTTGAAGATTTAATTTTTATAATCAAACTGAAAATGAAAACAAAATTTAATACGTAAATGTAAAACCTTGAAATCAACTTACAAACAAAAAACAAATAATTGAAATAGCTATTGAATAACAGGAACTATGAACTCATTAATATGTACGAAAATTTACGGTATATTGTGAAAGCCTTATTTTCGACTGACTGAAATAGGCGTCACCTTGCGGAAGCCCATTATGAAGTTATGGGTATATTATTAATTTGCAATATTCCGCTAAAAACTCTTACCATCCATCCGCCCGTATTCGTCCACTGCTGGACATAGGCCTCCCCCATATTACGCCACTCTTGGCGGTCCTCAGTCATCCTCAACCAGCTGCCACCCGCAACGTCCTTCAGATCGTCTACAGCGGGCACCGGGGCGGCCAACGCTACGCTTTGCTATACGTGGTCTCCATTCCAATGCCTTACGGCTCTCTCTTACCATGCTATTGAATTTATAGACTCAAGCACCGCCCGCCCTCCCGCGTAAAACATGCACAAACAAGCAGTACGAGCATAAAATAAAGCAATCTTTAATAAAAATCAAGAAAACGTATCAACACATGTTTCGCCTCTAAACGAGGCATCCTCAGGCAGGATGTAGGATGTAGGATTGCTCGCTCGGCCGTTTCACAGTGCACAGCAACTGATGTCATTTGCCCGACCGCTCGACAGCAAATGACGCGGTAAAAGCATAACTTGTATGTAAAAATAAGAATTGTATATGATGATGATGTTAAATAATTATATAATTTGATATAATTACAATGTGATTAACACGGTCTAGGAATGATATGAAATTTATCTTTTCATAGATATTATTATGTCGTTGTATGTTGGTGCAAGTGTTTTTTATAGAGAGAGAGAGAGGGAGAGAGAAAGGAAAAGACAGGGAGAGGGAGATTTATGTATAAATTTGCTAGACTCGATTTACGTATTTTTGTATATTTCATTAATTCTGCGTATCCATACTACTCTCATCAGCTGACGGTCAGTGTAGAAATGGTCAGCCATCACGGCCGCCGCAGGCTCCTGTTGCGGGATTGACTTGAAAACCCGCCATTTGAACAACAAATTGAACAATTTAGTGTTCACGGACCTATCATTTGAGACTTCCTTTATGTGGATTGTTTTATGGAGGTTATTGTTGTGCTTGTTACGTGAGGTAGCGGTTGTTTCAATAAATACGTAAGTACGTACGCTTTACAGGGTTCCATCAGTATTAAGGTTTTATAAAAAATTAAGATCTAGTAAAAATAAAACTATTTAAACAAGGTATTCGAAACTAATTTAACCAGGTGGTAGAGCTGATGCTGGGCTCGACTGTGGAGGTACCACCTCTTACTTGGAGACCCCCTCGAAGTAATTCGTGGGAGACTAAGAGGACAGCTCACAGGCAAAAAACCAGGAGGCCCATCATGCCTGGGACTGATGGCGGTATATTCATCCCTAATAGCCGAGCCTTATATGAAACAAACTGGTGACGGGCAGCGGCGTCACTGGTGCGAGGGTTCCGGCACCGCGCTCACCAACCCGCCAGGAGTGGCAAATTCCTGGAAAAGCTTATGTCCAGCAGTGGACGAACTAGACTGATGGATGGATGGATTCGAAATGTAATGCAATGATATAATGTTAATTTAATGACATATAAAAATAACCCTAAATAGGAAATGGCGAAACATGACATATAAAACCAACCCTTAAAAGGAACAGGCGAAGAGGAAGATGATGATTTTATTTTTTTATATACTCCCACTCTGCAATAAGAAAATTGCAACATCAAAAGCAGTTTTATAAGCACCTAGCCACCTAGACTGTTTATCCGATGTTATTATATTACAATTATAACACCGCGATTCTGCACTGCGATTAGCCCAATTTATTTAAAAAAACCGCTAGAGACCCAATCAACAGCAGAGACGAGAAATAAATCCCGATTTTTATTCTTAAGCCACGCCCCTTTATCCTGATTGGCCTTCAAGCTGCATTACCGAGACGACGCACCCGAGGTGCATGAACAAATATTCTTCTTCTTATTTTTCGTGAAATTATTATTTGATAATATTACAAATTTAGACGATATTTTTGATGGTCGTAGATAAAGTATTGTGTGCAACTGAACATAATTAGACATTGGAACACTCTTGCAAAACTATTACGAAACTGAGTTCGTTCGTTTCGTAATCAAGCAATGTCTCAAACTATGTTACAGTTGTACAAAATACTATTTCAATGCATGTGCTCGTAAAGGCCCACTTTTTATGCATCAAAACCGAACAAAAGTCGATTATTTTGCCCTAGGGCTTTATTATTATTATATTTTTTTATTTATTTATAATGGTTGGCTAACCTGCAGCCTTTCCTGTGTACCATAGATGTTATACTTTTTTTCCACTGTTTAACGGCTCTGGATACAGTCCTTTTGAGCCAACTACAATTTAAAGTTCACAAGATTATATTTATTTTCATTTCCTCACACTATGCATTGAAAAACGTAGTATGATACACGGGCGTAAAAGCAATAAATTACTCGGTTACGTTTAAAACACTCGCTACGCTCGTGTTTTAAATCGTCCTCGTAATTTATTTCTTTTCGCCCTTGTAGCATAAACTACTATTATTGCATTATAACACGTATGTTACGTGCATTGACAGTGCTTATAAGCGAAATCGGTTGTGGTATAATTCATAATTTTGTGGACACGTAACTACAAGTGTTTAATTTCAACAAAGACGTATAATAATAATAAAATAAGTTCCACCAAATGCAACCAATCACAACCATCAACACTGCTTTTTATTATTAAGTAAAAAAAAAAAAAAACCGAAGAATTCTAATTTAAAAAAAACATGGATTTGTTTCTGATTGATATTTTCTAGTTTGTAATGCACTCTAATAATATTAAAAAAACATGTTGATTTATTTTACCTTTAAGATAACCTTATTAACATTTTTCATGTTACCCCTTAACCAATCAGATAAAGCTTCGACCGAGTGATAAAAACCCATTTACTTTTCAAAAGATCTTAATCCTGCATCCCATATACATGCAAATATTCGCCATCTTTCAATAGAACGAACCCATTCGTTCATTTCATTCATTCTTCGATCATCAATCACTACCCGTCGAAGTGGAAGATGTCTTCTTAAATATTTACATAAAGTGTTTTAGCATTTACATTACTGTTGGATTCGGTTTTCTGTATTCGCTCCTTAGTTGCACTGAAGAAAAGTTAAGTTATTTCTGGCAAGGTAAAATAACACTTAATAAATTTTGCTATAATACAGGGGTGGCCAAGAGATCGACCGCGGTCTACCAGTCGACCGCGAAGGCGATTCAAGTAGCCCGCGCGAGTTTAAGTCAATTTAAATAATAAAGTGAAAAATTGTTATTTTTGACATCTTCCACTATGAATACAATAAAAATCAAACACCATTCTCGCTAAAACAGAGCCCGCTTAACTTCCTGTTTGCGCATCGCTGTTAGTTTTTACGCAGCCCAATATGATAAAGTTATAGAGCATAAATATCCACCCAAAAACGCAAGACGGAATGAAAAATGCGCATTTCGTACTATCAGTTATTTATATACTTTCACAAAATTCTTTTTTCCTTTTGCAGTCGACCGCATAAATCGTTTTTGAACACATGTAGACCTCTCAGGTCACAAGTTTGACCACCCCTGCTATAATTATAGTACATATAAGAAAATGCCAAGCCATAGATTAATTATTTATTCTTTATTCTTTATTATACACAGAAATATGAACACAAACATTTACAGCAAAAGGTATGTACATGTGGGTTAGCTTATCTCTAATAAGCGATTTTTTACAGCAAATCATTGAGAGAGTAATCATACACGTGCACAATAATAAAGTAATCATACACGTGCACAATAATAAAGTAATCATACACGTGCACAATAATAAAGTAATCATACACGTGCACAATAATAAAGTAATCATACACGTGCACAATAATAAAGTAATCATACACGTGCACAATAATAAAGTAATCATACACGTGCACAATAATAAAGTAAAGCGTTGGCCAAATAAAAAGAAATAATTTTTAGAGTCTTTAGTATCACTTTCCAAAAAGCGTATACTTCATAGATATCTTATAATATTATTCATATACATAGATAGATATAATCAGCTCTGTATAACAACCGGTAAAGTGCATAGAAATTGATAATGTATGAACAAACTTGTACCACAGAACATCTATTCGGAGACCCAGCGACGTCGTAATGCAGTGCGCGCTGATATGAACTTTATTTCAATATAGTTTCTGTCGATATTTGTACCGACTCAGGTCGACTCAAGGTAGTAGGCGATTACCATCGCCAAATTAGCAGCTCGATATTTGTCACTACAAATATCAACGGAAACGACATTGAAATAACGTTCATATCAGCGCGCAATGCATAGTGGCTGTTACGACGCTCGCTGCGT
Organism: Ypsolopha sequella; assembly: GCA_934047225.1. Taxonomy (NCBI): domain Eukaryota; kingdom Metazoa; phylum Arthropoda; class Insecta; order Lepidoptera; family Ypsolophidae; genus Ypsolopha; species Ypsolopha sequella. The sequence goes on from OW203993.1 coordinate 24,258,410, forward strand.
CCTTGATAGGGCGAAATAGGAGAAAATTATACTTTTCACTTGGACGTGATTACTCGATTGAATAATCTTATGTTATGTTTATATCTATAAAGTTTATCTATTTATCAAAGCATATATGAATTCAATCGGCCAAGCAACTCAGGAGCAGTAGGGAATTTGAGGTCAAAACACACCATTCAGTAAAAAAAAAAAACATGTAGAAGTTTTGGTGGTATGAAAAAGAAAACTGTTGCATATGTTGTCTAAGAGTTGATTATTCATAATACATTTTTTCATTATTTTTGGTTTGGCCATAAACGAGGAGTAGGCTTTAGAAAGTACCCATTTGGCAATAGTAAGGGCCTTAAAGGTGTCATTCTGTTTGTTTATTGCCAAGCAAATGTGCATTATCTGTCAGGGATTGTATTGAAAGCGGAAATACGAATACGGAAATACGACCTTTGCCGAAGATTGGCGAAGATTCATATTGCTGTCTCTACATTCTGTTCTGTGGATACTACTGTACCTCTATATTGCTATCTCTACACCTACTGCTACTGAAGATTGACAATATTTATAACCGCATTAAAAAACCAGTGACACCCGTATCGACTCTGCCACTCTACAATAGTGAAATTAACATGATTTCCCAATGACTTCTAGCACTCGGAGTATATTTCATGGAGATTATGTCTTTCCCACGACGAGCAACATCTGGACGGCTTTTTAAACAAAATTGGAAATCTCGTGTCATTAATTCATTATGCTAATGGTAATAAGGAATAGGCTAAGAGTTCGAAACGTAATAGATATCTTTTAATTTTAGTCATGCTGAAACTGATTTCGAAGCAACTCATGTTCATAACGACTCAAAATAAAAAAATTGTGCTATATAAGGTGATACCTATATATGTATATATATGCCTTTTATAGCAGACACAAAATGAAGTCCCTACAACTGACTTATTCAAAATGACTTATGCAACTCGGTTGCCATAAAAGAGTCATTGTCTATGATCAAAGCAAATAGAACATGATACACGCGGCACAACATTTAAAAATCAAGTAAGCCTATTAAAGCAATGGAGTACTATACTTGGTAATTCTTACTATATTTTTAATTCTGAAACTAGCAATAAAAGTAAATACGTAAGATTAATTATTTTCCATCGCAAAGAAAAATAAAACCTGTTCTACTTCTGTAACGTTGCTAGCTCTTCGGCTAGAGTGTATGTCGTCACGCGATCGAAGCTTCGACAATAATTTCTAGATAAAGTATAGAGATTTCCGTATCTTAATTCGATTTCATTGTCGTATTCGACTTAAGTAGTCAATCGAACACGGATTGGGGTTATTTATAACAAACGCTTTCGTTTCAGCCTTGAATTTACTTTAAATTTATTAACCCTTACAACAGGTGGTAGAGCTGATGCCTAGCTCAACTGTGCAGGTACCACCATCTTACTTGGAGACGCCCTCGAAGTAATTCGGAGGAGAGTAAGAGGACAGCTCACAGGCAAAAAACCAGGAGGCCCACCATGCCTGGGACCGATGGATGGCGGTATATCCATCCCTAATAGCCGGGCCTTATATGGAACAGACTGGAACGGGCAGCGGCGTCACTGGTGCGAGGGTTCCGGCACCGCGCTCGCCAACCCGCCTGCCCAACGTGTGTGAGTATGGGCAATTCTTCCAGGATGACCGCCGGGAGTGGCAAAGTCCTGGAAAGGCTTATGTCCAGCAGTGGACGAACTAGGCTGATGGATGATGGATGATGATGAACCCTTACAATTTTGATTGGCGTTCGAATGGACACCACGTACAGCAAAGCAGCGTAGGCCGACCTCGTGCCCGCTGGACCGACGACCTGAGTACGTTGCGAGTAGCGGCTGGATGAGGATGACGCAGGACCGCCAAGAGTGGCGAAATATTGGAGAGGCCTATGTCCAGCATTGGATGAACACAGGCTGATGGATAGATGGACTATCAACCTACGTATATGATTGTTCTGCCTTTATTTATTTTTTTATAATCGTTTAATGGATTAAGAGGATGACATACCCTAGCAACTTTTTTATTTCCCGTCCAGCACAATAAGTCTAATGGCAAAGACCTTATTTGGTTTTCATAGAGGCGATTATATGTTGGCTCTTTGGCCTCTTGTTCTTGGACGCGTAAGACTAGTGATCACGCAGCGAAACAACAAATTGGTGTGTTTTTAACTAATACTGAAAAATTTTTGTAGGCAAAAAATATTGGATTTAGGTAACATCCCTTCATACTTCTATTGTAACCACGTTTTTGAAACGAACGTTTGAAAACCAAAAAAAAAATGGTCGGAAAACATTTTTTTCCACAAAAGTATAAATCTTAAAACATTGTTTATACGTGGAATCCCTAGATAAAAGATCGATAAATCAAATATGTTTTCTTCAATATTAGGAGAGACCTAGTTTCTTCCAATGAACCCTTGAAAACCTGGTGATGTTGATGTTCTAGCGTCAGGTATCCCGTTAAATAATCAAAGCTAACATGAAATTTAATTTATTCTCCACAAAAATATTTTATGTTGACAGAATGAAGGTCTTGTTGAAGCAAAATCTATAAAAAGAAACTGTTTTTTTCATGTGTTCGCTTTTGAAGTAAGTTTATGGATGAGTATAACGATATTTTTGTGTTAGCTTGTGAGTTCAGTACTTGTTTCCTATTCGTCAAACGAGGAGAAAAAGTGTTTTTGATGACCTTTCCAACAAATATTTCTACCGAGGAAAATTTATCCAAACATATTTTCCAATTTCAAAACCCTAGATTATATAGTCAAAATTCATATACCAGAAATTAATTACAATTTTCTGTCTATTTCACGAAATACACAAAAAAGAAGAACCCGTATGTTTTTACTTATCGCCTATGTTAGGTTTTAGTCTAACTGTCCGCTGGATGCACTAGATATACAAGGTGAAATTTAATCAACCGCCTGAATTCATACTGGAGACCCGGCTAGTGATCAGGAACGAAGTTAAATTACCACACTCTTGGAACTCGAAAAAAAAATTTTTTGCTCCCATTCACACTGGACTACATCAATTACAAATCCTAGTAAAAAAATGTTTCACCTTAATGGTTGTTAAACATTGTTCCTGGTCACTAACCGAGTCTCCAGTGTGAATTCAGGCGGTTGATTAAATTTCACCTTGTATATCTAGTGCATCCAGCGGACAGTTAGGCTAAAACCTAACATAAGGCGATAAGTAATAAATACGGGTTCTTCTTTTTTGTGCATTTCATGAAATAGACAGAAAATTGTAATTAATTTCTGGTATATGCATTTTGACTATATACTCTATGGTTTTGTAATTGGAAAATATGTTTGGATAAATTTTCCTCGGTAGAAATATTTGTTGGAAAGGTCATCAAAAACACTTTTTCTCCTCGTTTGACGAATAGGAAACAAGTACTGAACTCACAAGCTAACACAAAAATATCGTTATACTCATCCATAAACTTACTTCAAAAGCGAACACATAAAAAAAACAGTTTCTTTTTATAGATTTTGCTTCAACAAGACCTTCATTCTGTCAACACAAGATTGATTAAATTTCACCGTATATTTGGACTAATTATTGGTTTCATTTCAGTGCACGTCGCTCGGGGAGTCTCCTTACTGTACCCCTATGTATTATATTATGTATCAATATTTTATAAACATTTTTAAGGCTCTATAAGTTTTATAAAATGCAATCTCTGCCCTCAACCGACTCTATAATACACAATCTATGTTTACTGCTTACTGGTAGCTTCCACATTACTCTTCAATACAATCCATTTCAATGCAAAGCCACCATGACGTTTGGACCCATCCATAGATTCTTAACGACTAGCAATAAAGACCAAAATTGATAAAAAATAGTGTTGGGATCAGCAAAACGTCGACGATATTAGAATACACTGATACCTTTCATTCGCCGATTTCAATATGCGATTCATAAGAATCGATTCAATATTTACGATTATATTAGCTTGAATCGAATGCACACAAAGGCTTTCTACGGGTGGCAATGTTTATTACGGACATCTATAAAACTTTTCAAAGGAAATTCAACATTAGTTGCTATTATAGATGCGTATGAATTAGAATGGGTATTCAATGTGACAATAGGGGTCAGATTTGATGGCTTATGGGATATTGTGCGAGATGATAGTCATGTGAAATTTTATATGTTCGTAGAAAGCCGGTTAAAGGCTGCGTACGAGTACTTACAGTAAAACCATTTAATTTATGCGTGTATAGGATCCACTCTTCGGTAAAGGTCGTACTTCCAGACGCTTTCTACAGTGTGTCCCTCGTAAAAGTGCACATCCGAAAGTGGGTGAAACTAGATCTAAATATATCGACAAAAACAAGTTTTTTTTTTTTTTTTACTTTTTTTTTTATCTTGAAAAAATTATCCACCTGTGTATCTTTGTATGGGACGCGAGCGCAGTGCCTTTGGTTAACCGCTCGTAGAAAATATTGTATTTATGATAGAATGTTGTATTTTTTTTTGTTAGAAAGATAATGGAATAGGCAATGATAAATAGGAATAAAAGTATATTGAAACGGGGACATTATTTTGAAAAAATTTACTATTATTGAAAAAAAAGACGGAAAAATTAAAGAAATAATCTTTTAGGATATTATTTTTATGGTAATGGTAGTTGATTATGTTTTGTTTTCGATTTGGTATGGGACGTCTATTTTTTAAGGATTATAACAGTTTTATGTCATTGCATTACTCGCGGTAGATCAAAAGTTATGACATACTCGTATTTTATACATAGTCTCCACGGTAGGCAAAAAAAAATTTAAAACGTAAATTTACAAAACAAAGATTTTCTAAAAAAAAAAAAAAAACATTTTTTTGTCGATAAAATAAGGTCTAGTTTCACCCCTTTTCGGATGTGCACTTTTACGAGGGACACACTGTATACAATCCATGACAAGAAGAGCTCGCCCGGTCGACCAAAAAGACACCATTAATTGCTTCCGGTTTTGATTTTTCGCAAAAATTCTCTTCAATAAGTTTTCAAATGCTAGTCATCGACTTATATGTATTCTACTAGACATGGTGTTCCGAACTGAAATTTTGTGCTCTAAGTTATGGTTATGTGCCCACAACTCATCTAGTCGCTTGCAATTGAGCAAGAGAAGTAGTCGCTAGTTCCAAAAAACCGCTAACGCTACGGTTGACAGAATACGACCTATTTTGTTCTCATTTTAAATAAATAAGGTGCAAGTATAAAAAGTAGACTATAATAGTCATTTGATATTTATTTTGAGTCCGTTACTAATTTGTTTTGTATTTATTTTCCAATAAAACTATATTTTATAGTAAAATAGGCGTTGCGTAAATCCATCCGCGTACTCTCTTCTTGTCCTCATCGCGCGCAAATTCCCTGGGTTGCGTTTAATTTGATCGTCGGAGTACTCCGCCAAACACTGATAGCAGGATAGTAGATACAAATTCTACGCGTGCAAAAGAGATGGCAAGATAAGCAGGCGTCTTCCGACGATCAAACTGAACGAAGCCCAGGCTGTAGCATTAATTCAACAGGGAGCAACCTGTCTTTTCAATCTACGTAGGTATCTAATGCTAGTGCAATATTTAGGCCTCTTACAATTTTTGATTCGGCTCGTTTCCTAGAATACGAACAGTGGCGAAGATTTGTATGCGCATTATATTTAAGCAGATCTTAAAAGTCAACTCGCACGTGATAATTTTAATTTTGACTCACTGAGATGTCCTCTAACTGTGACACGGCCGCACTAATTAGACACCCAGTTTTTTCACTAAAATTGTTAGTACTTATATTCCTTAAGTCACATCGCCACAAAATATAGCCTATACGTTAATCTAGGACCTTCTTTATAAGAAATTGAAAGTTTCATGTCGATTCATTAAGTAGTTTTCGAGATCTTAGGTAACAAACTTTCACTTTTATTTATTAGTAAAGATTGGTATTGTTTATCAGCAAGCTGACTAAATTAAAAATAACTTAAGACATGGATTAACATTATTTATTACCAAAATTTCATTTGTATTATTGCAAAATAAATCTGTAAAATGAAGACTATTTTCATGTCATACGTGAAAACGTTTTATTAACTAAAAACTAGTTCATCTCTGTTAGACCAGATTAACTAAAATAATTATTAAAAAAAATATATCCATCTCATTGAAAAGGCGGAAATACCTCTATTGAAAAGTATTTCATATTTTTATTTTTATTTGTTATATTTGCCTTGAAGAATCTAACGAAACATATATACATTATCTTATATTTAAATCCAATCAACTGGTGAAGTGAGGTGATGGTAAAACTTACTTTATTCAAAACCAAATAATACCTCTAATCGGCCATCAGAATACCTGAGTCCAGTCGAACTATTCAGGGAATCATGGATCGGTACAAATTATACTACTCGTGGTCGCGGGTTCCGTACAGATAATGTATGCGATGCGCCTGCGCCGAGCGATGGCATCGTTCACGCCGGGGATGTCCGCTTACGGAACCCTACCGTGGGTCTGTCACTGCCAATATTTCAGTTCTTTTTGTGTCTTCTGTAATCAAGTCTCAACGCAATTAGTTCAGTAGTTATTAGAATACTGACAATGAACAATTTATTGTGTAAGTTATTTGTTGGTGTCAATAATAGTAGTTTATGCTACAAGGGCGAAAAGGAATAAATTACGAGGACGATTTAAAACACGAACGTAGCGAGTGTTTTAAACGTAACCGAGTAATTTATTGCTCTTACGCCCGTGTATCATACTACGTTTTTCAATGCATAGTGTGAGGAAATAAAACAAATATAATCTTGTGAACTTTAAATTATGTTTGGCTCAAAAGGACTGTATCCAGAGCCGTTAAACAGTGGAAAAAAAAAGTATAACATTTATGGTACACAGGAAAAGCTGGAGGTTAGCCAACCATTGTAAACAAATTAAAAAAATAATAATAATAAAGTCCTAAGGCAAAATAATCGACTTTCTGTTTGGATTCGATGCATAAAAAGTGGGCCTTTACGAGCACTTGCATTGAAAATATATTTTTCATTTTTCAACAAAAACTGTAAGGGAGCGTCCATAAACCTCGTAGTCTTTTACCCTTGAGGGGGGCCTCATGTTTTACGTAGCTTTTGCTTCGACCCCCCCTTTTTTCCTCAGTTGGAACATAGTTTTTCCAAAACAAGGCTTTTGAGTCTAGGATGCGTCCCAAACAGAGTGCGTCTTGCCCCCCCTTGACAAACCACGTGGTTTATGGACGCTCACTATCAGCAAAGCGTCAATGACTGTAGAGTGCTACAAGGATCTGATGGCGCGTGGATGACAGTGACGAGGGGCGCAGCTGTGAAACAAGGAGTATGTAGCGGCATTAGTTCCTATTTTGGACACAACCAATCCACACGCCATAAGATGATTGTAGCACTGTACCTATATGTCCGCCCCATGAGTCGGACATTTGATACTGATTGTAGCCTTGCAGAGATAAGATTGCAACAACTGTTAATCTACCAGTCACTGTTTTCTGTTTGAATCAATAGAGTTAAGGATGTTGAAGAGGACTGCAATGGTGTCTACCAGATCTTGAGCTAGGGCCAGGTTTTATTAAGGTATTTGTTACCTATGTTAATAATTCGATGGTAAAAAATAACAGATAACTTTTGCAAACGTATATGGGTTGGTCCGTAATAAAAATACGTGTTTTTTTTAATTTCTAACAACTTCATTAACGAAAATAAGTTTAATTTGAAAAAAAAACGTTGATTCGTTTATATTTCCTGTAGAAAAGTCTCAGGTCATGTTTGGTTTCTGACTTAGGTTCACGAAGCATGTATGAATATCAAACATCAAATTCTAACAAAATTGTTTCACGGGAAAGTCGTTATAAAACCACCACAACATTTGCGACTCTGCAGTACTCGCAATGTAAATGTAGGAATTCTTGAGTTGACTTATATCGTAGCAATCAATGTTTCAAATATACTTACAAAATTTCTTACACATTAGGGGTTCTAATAGTCCGTTTTTGGATTACAAATACCTAAATAACACCTGACCCTAGCTCAAGATCTGTTAGAAAAGTGTTCGTTTCGTTTAAACATAATCAACCTTATCGATCAATAAAGGAAAACTCGACTGGGGATTTTATAAATTTTTTTGTCATTTTTTGTAGTTTTTCTGCAGGGCTATTGTCAAAATTCGATATGTAGGTGGAGAGTGCCAGTGGGACCCCAGGAAAAAGAACAAACGTTATTTGATAATGTTAAATTTCGTTTGTGGTTTCAAATGAAAGCGTATTTGATAGCAAATCTCGTACATTCACTTAAAATTGTTTGAAACAAGAACGAAAATAAAATACGTGTGAGCTAAGACGGTGGATATGAATATTATCACAAAAAGCATCACAGAAAAGAGGGAGGAAGGTGATAGAATTTGATTTTCCGATTTTCGTCTGCTGGCAGCGGAGCGAAACATGTAGTTGTCTCTCAGCGCCGTCGTGAGATACGTAGAAGTGGCGCTAGCATCGCAAAAAGTATATAATTAAATGGAAAAACGGGGAATCAAAACTTTAAACGGTATTTCTATCCATCTCATTTCCTCACATCCGCTTTCTTAACTGGCGCCAACTGTGTAATTATTTTTAATGTTCTGGTTCTGTGGCAGTCTCTTCGAGTTCGAGGATTCGCGGTAAAGTCGCGATTCGAACTCAATATTCTGAATATTTTCGCGATTGTGATCACGACACGACGGAATATTTGCGTTTGAACGAGTGACGCTTTCTTGAGCAGATAACATTGTGATCCTATCCGACGTTTGTTCGTGAAATAACATGTATTTTTCGTGTTTGCCATTTGCAGGTTTATAAATGTTGAAAAAACACCGTTAACAAGTTTTGTTCTGAGACTTCAGAAATTACGCGAAACATTTTAAGTTTTATATAAATGGACAGGTCACATGATACCTAGCGAAATATCCAATTACAAAATTAACGATATTGTTCAAAACTATCTAATAAAATATCGTTGAAGTCTTTTTAACCGACTTCAAAAAGGAGGCGGTTCTCAATTCGACTGTATGTTTTTTTTACTTTTTTTTATTTATTTTGGCATTGTTACTCCATAACTCCGTCATTTCTGAACCGATTTGAACAATTCTTTTTTTGTTTGAAAGAGTGTACTTTCAGGTAGGTCCCATTTTGGGTTTGGTCATGATCTGATGAAGGTCTTCAGAGATAGGCAGTGGAACTCCTCAGAAAATGACAGCATATCTCTCAAAATTGAGGCAATCCAATCGCTATGTACTTGGGTGCTGATTACAAGGTATTACTTGAAAATCGACATTCTTCCACCTGACCTTCGATCCTCGCTTCATCAACATATTCACCATAGAACTCTTCAACGGATCAGAGCACATAACTCGAGATTGCGGCAATCACTGCGTTAGGGTGCTGATTCAAGGGTTTTACTTGTAGATTATCAGAATACCCACCTGACCTTCGATCCTGGCTTCATCACCATAGAACTCCTCAACGGATGACAGCACATAACTTTAGATTGCGGCAACCAGTTTGTGTTAGGGTGCTCATTGCAGGGCATTGCTGAAAATTGCCAGTGTACCCACCTGAATTTCGATCTTGGCTCCATCACCGTAGAACTCTTCAACGGATGACAGCACATAACTCGAGATTGAGGTAATCATGTTGTGTTAGGGTGCTGATAGCAGGAAGCTACTCAAACATGGCTACTTATACTCACTTGAACTTCGTTTCATATTAACACCACGTTTGCAAGAACTACCCATATTTCACAATTTAACCCAGCAACACTAAAAAATGTGAAATAAAATAAACTTTTAACAAAAAAATAGCAACCGACTTCAATAGTAACAGCAGTCATTCACTAAAAAGTTAATAATAATTCTATAAAGACCGATGGTACCGAAGCAACACTTTTGCCGACTTCTTTCTTCCTGAAACATTATGTTATCTAGAAGTCGGCGTATTTCCTACGATATAGCAACATAAAAACCAATATAAGAACGCCGACTTCTAGATAACATAACGTTTCAGGAAGAAAGAAGTCGGCAAAAGTGTTGCTTCGGTACCATCGGTCTTTATAGAATTATTATTAACTTTTTAGTGAATGACTGCTGTTACTATTGAAGTCGGTTGCAATTTTTTTGTTAAAAGTTTATTTTATTGTTCCTCCTATTTGTCAAACTTTGAGAAACTATGTCGATGAAGACTTCATTTCAATTATTATTTCTATCGAATTTATAGGGTCCCGTTAGGCACCACCGGATACGAAACCCTAAAAAGGTTTCAAAAATGTAGTAGCTTTATATTGAAAGTAGCCTATGATTCCAAAAAGTGCCAATATTCTAATTACTTGCCTTATCTACTATTAATCATAGTATACAAAATTTTCCAAAAAAACATACACGAGAAATTTAAAAAATCTATTGACGTTACTTGTTAATTTTGAAAACCTCTGGGAAGTATTTGGGGGTGGACGGGGAGTTAATTTTTTTGTATGTATTTGTGCCTTTATTTTTATTTGGGAACGGTGTTCAGTGTTATCAATAGATTCGGATGTTTACGACCGATATCAAAGTTTTTCAATCGCGTTTCTGTATTTACAGAAATATAAAAAATAAATTAGACTCGTGCACAAGGGTTCTGTACCACCACACCTCCTCCTCTCGTTTTGGAGATAAGGGAGGGAGGGGGGAGGGAAATGATAATATTACAAAATGCAACTTTTTCGAGGGTTTTTTTTTTGTATGGGTTATTTTTTTTTTTAGTTTTACTCGAAATGTTTGCCGTGAAAGATGCGTTCAAATTCAAATTCAAATTCAAATAGTTTATTTTGCAAAGCAGGAATAGATATATACACTTTTTACACGTCAAATTTAATCTAATAAAGAAAATATATGTAATAGAATAATAAATGTACATGAACTAAATTAAAGGTTTATTTAATTTATGTAGCAATATATTTACGATTAAAATGATAGGTAAAATATATATTATACAAGGTAAAATCCAATCAGCCGCCCGAACCCATACCGGAGACCCGGCCAGGGACCAGGAACAAGGTTCAGTGATCACCAACCGAGCCCCCAGCACGAATCCAGGCGGCCGACCAAATCCCATCCTATATACTACATACTAATAGGTTACATATATAAATACATGCCTACCTCCGCCCATTCGATTAGTCTTGCTAAGAAGAAGGGCAAGAAACTTAGCGTCATCACGCATACACGTTATGTGTGAAAATTTCAACTGGCTACCTTTACGGGTGAAGCTGTAGACCCCTGGAACAGACGTACGGACGGAGAGACTGACAGCGGAGGCTTAATGCCCTTAATATCGCCAAATGGGTACTTTCTAAAGCCTACTCCTCTTTAATGGCCAAACCAAAAATATTGAAAAAATGTGTTTTTAGCCCAAAATTGATTTGAAAGGCATGAAATAAAACTATGTTTTATATCTGAAGTGGGAATATAATTGTCATAGATAATTGTCAAGAGTCGGTATAAACATACCAAAGAGAATATTTTACATTGAACTAAAAAGTATACAATACAGCGATAATCTTCTTACAAATTTGGACATTCCGCCCACCAAGGACAATAATGTCCTTTACCGCCCACCATGAACATAAATCACAAATTATCTTCTAATCCTTTATACCTATTCTCAATTAAACCAAATAAAATAACCTTCAACATCACTAAGACTCTACAAAAAAATAAGTAAATTAAGTGTTCTTTTTTAACATTAACAAACGAAAACCTTAATCTACAACAGGTAAAATACACAACTTAGAAGTTGGTCTTTTAATGACAGTGTCATTACATTTAAGTGTTACTACTCTTGTAACTCCGTCCAAACCAGGATGTTTTTCTAAAATTTTGCCCAAAAGCCAACGAGAAGGAGGTAAATTATCCTCTTTTACTAAAACAACATTACCAATTTTTGGCTCGGTAACTTGTTTTGTCCATTTGTAACGTTGGAGAAGTGTACCTAAATATTCACTCGACCAACGACGCCAAAAATCTTGCATCATTCGTTGTACCAATTGCCATCTTTTTAAACAACTTACATTAGAATTTTCATAGTTACGATCCGGAGCAGATAACAAAGGCTCACCAACTAAAAAATGACTTGGTGTCAGTGCAATGGGATCATCTGGACTTTCTTGGGGTACCTGATATATTGGCCTTGAATTAAGACAGGCCTCAATTTGAGTCAAAACCGTGGACAACTCTTCAAACGTCAAAGTTGAGTTACCAACTACTCTTTTAAGATGAAATTTTGTAGATTTAATTCCAGCCTCCCACAAACCTCCAAAGTTTGGCGCATGAGGCGGAATAAAATGCCAAGTAGTACGATTGTTGGCTAACCAATTTCGAATTTCTGAAGCAACTGATGATTTTTCTTCGTCAAATAATCTTTGTAACTCCTTTGCTGCCCCAACAAAATTTTTACCATTATTGCTCCACATGTCAGAGCAATGACCTCGACGAGAAACAAATCTTTTAAAACCTGCAATGAAACCTTCTGAGCTAAGATCACTAATGACTTCGAGATGTACGGCCTTTGTGACCATACACACAAACAAACAGATATAACCTTTGTAAGTGCGATTACCTCTGCCCTTTGACATTCTCATATCAATAGGTCCGGCAAAATCGACACCACTGTGCAGAAATGGTCGTTTTATTGTTACTCTGGTTTCAGGTAACTGACCCATCAGTTGATTTTGCAAAACCGCAGCTTGCTTTGCACATACGACACATTTTTTTACATACGCCTTAGTAAGCGTTTTCACTCTTATTATCCAATATTTAGAACGCAGATAGTTATTCATAAGAGTAGGACCACCATGAAGGGTTTTACTATGGGCATCTGCAATAATAAGTTGTGTAAAATGTCCTTCATGTGGTAAAATTATGGGATGTTTACTATCTTCGTCCAAATGTTGACAATTTTGCATCCGTCCACTCACTCTCAACAATCCTTGCTTATCAAGGACTGGACATAAAGACTTCAAATTACTCTTGTTCTTTACACACCCAGTTTTTTTTAAATTTTCAATGTCCTCCATAAAGACATCTTTTTGAAAATATTTGATACAAATTTCTAGCGCTTCCCGTAATTCTTCCGCTTCGAGATTTGTTGATGACTTTCTATCCTTTTTCTTCAAAAATCTTCTGCAATAAGCCACTACTCTAACTATTTTTTGAAGATTTGAATACTTGTTCCATAACAAATCATCAATCGTTTTTTCTTTCCCTTTTGAAGATTCTGTACTAGTATGTACCTTTATTGACCTTTGTTCCAAATTCGTGCTCACATCATTTGGTCTTGAATAGTTTATCGATTCGTTTTGGAGCCAAGAAGGACCACGTTTCCACAATGGATTTGTTGAAAGTTCAGAAGCCGATACTCCTCTTGAAGCTAAATCCGCAGGGTTTTGAGATGACTGAACATGTGACCATTGATTATTATCTAACACCATCAAAATTTCTGAAGTTCTATTTGCAATAAAAGTTTTCCACCGGCTAGGATGACTACTTAGCCAGGCTAACACAACTGTTGAGTCTGTCCAAGCATGAAGTTGTCGTTTCGGTATATTTAGTACATCAGCTACTTCGTTAATTAATTTAGCTAGCAAAACAGCTCCACATAATTCTAACCGCGGAATCGAAACCTGTTTAACCGGAGCAACCCTTGTTTTTGCAGTGACTAAATTGACGATAATATTTCCTTGCGCGTCAACAACTCTCATGTAAATAGCTGCAGCATATGCAACGTTAGAAGCATCGCAAAAACCGTGCAACTCAACACTGATATCTGTCGATTTAGTCCCCACCCATCGAGGCAGACTAAATGTATCCAGTTTTAACAAATCTTGACGATACTTCTCCCATTCTTTTAACAACTCTGTTGAAAGAGGTTCATCCCATTCTAATCCCGAAAGCCAAAGTTTTTGGATGAATACCTTTGCAGTAACTATGCATGGAGCTACCCAGCCCAATGGATCAAAAAGTCGTGCTATATCGGAAATTGCTGTCCTCTTTGTTACTGGCAATTGCTGTGGTGGAAGTTTTACTGAATAGTTAAAGCTGTCAGAGTGCCGATTCCAAGTAAGTCCTAATACCTTCATTTCTGTGTCTAACTTCATATCTACCTTGCATTCACTTCCTTCTTTGATTTGATTAGCTAGCTTCTGACTATTAGTAGTCCATTTTTGTAAAACAAATCCTCCTTTTAATAACAACTCACTCATTTGCTTGCAAATAACGAATCCATCTTCTACAGTTTCAGAACCTGTCATCAAATCATCCATGTAAAAGTCACTTTTGACCCTTTCAGCAGCGATCGGAAATTCCTCAACATGATCTTGAGCAACCTGTTGAAGAGCCTTTACTGCCAGATATGGTGCTGATGCTGTTCCAAAAGTGACACGTAACATTCTGTAATCTTCTATTTCGTCTTCAGGATTTTCTCTCCATAAAAATCTTTGGAAATGTGTATCCTCATCTGCGACCTTCACTTGTCTATACATTTTTACAATATCTGCAACAATACAAATTGGATGTAGACGCCATTTCATCACAATATGCCGCAAGTCAGGTTGTAAAGAAGGACCCACCATTAATGTATCATTCAGTGAGACATTCGTTCCTTTACAAGAAGCATCAAATACAACTCTGACCTTCGTTGTAGATTTATCTTCACGCAAAACAGCGTGATGTGGCAAATACACTGCAACCGATCTTTGGGGATCCCCAAACTTGCAGATACGTTCAGCATGACCTAGTGTCTTGTATTCTTCAATGACCTCGCTGTATCTTTCTTTCATAATCGGATTTTTCTCCAGTCTTTTTTCAAGAGACTTTAACCGTTTTACAGCTGCCTCTCTAGAGTCACTATATTTACAAGCTGGGTCGTCATCTTTAAATGGAAGTTTAACTATGTAACGACCTGTATTATCTCTCTTGGTGGTTGCCTTGAATATTTCCTCACACTTCTGTTCTTCCAATGACAATACTTTCTTTGCACAACTGGAAGATTCTGATTCCAGTTCCCAAAATTTTTTCAGTAACTCATTGCTTACGATTTCTGTATGCATACTGATTACAGCTTTCTGACATGGAGTCTTCTCAGACTGAGAGATAACTTGTCCAGATAAAATCCAACCTAAAGCTGTGTTCTGAGCTGTAGGTGTACCTGGTGGACCTTTGACTAATCCTTCTTTAATTATCTGAGCATAAACTTCTGCGCCCAACAATAAATCGATCCTGTTTGGGGTGTGAAAATTAGGATCAGCCAAGTTTAGACTACTCAATTCCTGCCAGGTTGTATCTTTCACTTCTTCTGACGGAAGAAGTGTAGTGAGTGCACTTAGTACGTACGCATTTACTTGGGTAACAAAGCTTGGATCGTGCAGTGACTGAATGTCAACACTTATTACATACTTCGAACTCAAAGTATTTTGACTACCACCTAAACCTGAGATAGTACTGATTGTAGGTACCTTCTTAAGACCAAGTAACTGCACTGCTGACTCGGTAATAAACGAGGCCTGAGAACCTTGATCAAGCAAAGCTCTTAGCAGTTGAGTGGACCCGTTTTTACTCGTGGCCTTAATAACTGCGGTTGCTAATAAAACTTGTTTCCCTACACCCTTGGTAAAATATGTGCCGATTTCACTGTTTGAATCAACGGTTTTATTATCAGCAGATTCATGGGCAGAATCTACATCCTCACTTTCAGCACTATTATTAACGTCAGCTACTTGAGAAGAGTTTTCAATAACAGCTGCGTTTGAACTCGGCAAGGCGTTTGGGTGCAACAATGAATGGTGTTTGCGATGGCAAATTCGACATGTCGTTTTATGACGACAAAACTTTATGGAATGGTTCGCGCCCAAGCAGTTGAAACAAAGTCTATTGGTTTGGACAAAGTTCTGGCGATTTTGTACATTTTCTTTTACAAATTGCTTGCAATTAATAATCCTATGGGCTTCGTTACAAAATGGACAAATAATATCCTCACTCTTTGAAACAGTATTTGTCAGGGAAACCCTAGGTTTTGGTATGGTCGCCGTCTCTAAAGACTCTAGTGTCCTAAAACGGTTTTTTAAAAACTCTTTGAATTTTGTAAATGTTGGTAGATCATCAGGAAACTCAGACACCTTTGCTTCCCACTGTTCACGAGACCTTGTATCAAGTTTCTGACTTACTATATATATTACGAGAATATCCCACGAACTCACATCAATTCCTAGATTTGTTAAGCCCTCTAAACAATCATCGGTTGTGTCTAATAAGCTCTTTACACCATTTGAAGACTCGACAACACTAGCTTGACTCAACAGACACTTCAAATAACCATTTTCCAAATATCTTTTATTGTCATACCTATCTTTTAACAGATTCCACGCTCTTTTATAATTAGCTGCCGTGATAGAAATTCGTCTTAGAAGCTGTGCTGCT
The DNA here is from genome assembly GCA_934047225.1 of Ypsolopha sequella. NCBI lineage: Eukaryota > Metazoa > Arthropoda > Insecta > Lepidoptera > Ypsolophidae > Ypsolopha > Ypsolopha sequella. Next base: position 24,274,945 of record OW203993.1, read on the forward strand.
TCTCCAGTTACATGCCCTTTTAAATAATGTAATTTCTGCACGGCATCTAATAATGTTTCGGAGTCTATTAATGATGTGAATAAATCTCTAAACGATGTCCATTCAGAATAGTTTCCAGAAAACACAGGAATGGATATATCCGGAAGTTTTGCCTTTGCTTTTTTAGTATCAGCACTTTCAACATGACTGTCACAATTTTTCTCTTGAATCATAAACTGTTCCAAAGCCTCCCTTAACTCAGTTTCAAACTCTAAGTAAAACTCTTCAGTAGTATCACTTACTTCATCCGTAAAATAACTATTTTTTAACTCGACCGCTGTAGCCTTTTCTATAATCTCTCTATCATTTGATCGAAATGTTATCCACAATTCTTCAAGAAACTTTAATCGAGATTCGATGTAAGCTTGAGTTAAACGAGACTTAGGAGATTTTTTATAATTTTCTCTATGTTTACGAATTTTTACAACAAGTGCGTTTTGTAATTTTAGTTTGGGTTCCATCTTGAATAATAATTTTGAATCAAACAATTCAATATTCCAAATGATTTTAAACTAACATTTCACTGATAAATCGGGCATAGCATAGGTTTCCCGATGGTACAATAATATGAAAATTATTCTATGTAATTCAAACTATTTTGAGTTCTTGACAGTTAGCTTTACTCTATACTAAACATAAACAAAGTCTATTTATTATCTTCTTCTTCCGAATGTCACTTTCGTGTTTTATGTCACTGTCACATGTATGTAATCTGGAAAGTACTTACTGTTAATTCACTGGCACATCGATACCTTGGTTGATTCCACAAAACTCAGCCTTTCATTCTTGGGCTTGTACTTTTATCTAATATTTCCTCTCGTCCTTCGGGCTCCTCTCGGCAGCTTTACCTTGCTACCGTGGTACACTCGCTGTACTGCTCATCAGTAGTCCGAAGGAAACCGAAATGGCAAATTGGCAATGTGCCACTATTTCGGTGATAGATAACTTCCAAATTGAATTGTACAGTTTGTTTAAATTACACGGAAGTACAATCCGGCTCGAAGGACCATGTTTTTAGCCCAAAATTGATTTGAAAGGCATGAAATAAAACTATGTTTTATATCTGAAGTGGGAATATAATTGTCATAGATAATTGTCAAGAGTCGGTATAAACATACCAAAGAGAATATTTTACATTGAACTAAAAAGTATACAATACAGCGATAATCTTCTTACAAATTTGGACATTATGTATTATGGATTATCAACTCTAGGACAACATATGCAACATTTTTCTTTTTCGTACCACCAAAACTTCTATATGAAAAATTGTTTCAACTGAACGGTGTTTTTTGGCTTGAATTTCCTACTGCTCCTAAGCGGCTTAGGTGATTTAATTCATTTATAGATCGATAAATAGATAAACTTGTTAGCTATAAATATAACATAGAATTATTCAATCGAACAATGACGCCCATGTGAAAAGTATTATTTTCTCCTATTTTGCCCTTTCAAGGACGCAGCGAGCGTCGTAACAGCCACCACGCATTGTGCACTGATTTGAACGTTATTTCAATGTCGTTTCCGTCGATATTTATACAGACAAACATCGAGCTGCTAATTTGGCGACGGTAATCGCCTTAAGGCGATATGCAAAAGTTTAAGCGTCCCTGTTACTCCATATGGGAAAAAACCCTCAGTGCAAGAGGGACGGATTGGTGGAAAAGTAGCAAAAACTTGGTTTTTTATTAATATAAAATGTACTAAAGCTATCAAAATTTCGTTTAACCAGGTCCTAGAGACCGTTAAAATCCATCTAATAAAATAGAATTGCAGTCCATATGTCATTCTAAATTGTCAATCCAGGAGAATTGGTGTCGAAAAAGACCTCATTTCAATAAATATTTCTATCAAGCCGAAATTCTCCAATCGCGTTTCTGTTTGAACAGATCCCTAGAGAAAGATTTCAAAAATAATATACTACTTTTTCAAAATTATACATTATTTACCGAATTAAGTAGATATAGAAGTTCTGAAATTGTCGATTTTTTTCCGTAGCGCCTTAATACAATATAATACCAATTTAATTACTATATATACATTAACAAACACCAAAGATTCTTTTCTTTTATATTTATTCCTCTCCGAAAAAGTCAATTCCCATTGAGTGAATGTATCCCGTAGGTCCATTAGCTAATGATCCTCGATCGCCGGTGACTGTTGGTGGCCATCCAGTCAGGCTATGGACGCAGACATAATTGCACCTGGCCCCAGAACATGCTCGTCTCGAACAGGCTGCGGTGCTCTGCCGTGCTGTACCGAAATCCTGTATCTCTGTTTCAACGATTTCTTTTTTATTTATTGTATTGTCGACGACCAAGGACGGTAGCTTGAAATGAATTGATTACTTATCTAAATATTTGTGTATTTTGTAAGAAAACTACAATTTTGGCCTAGTAGCGTCTCACTACACTCTTGTAAGAAATCTAAACTTTGGATCTAGTAACGTCTCACTACACTCTTGTAAGAAATCTAAAATTTGGATCTAGCAACGTCTCACTCTATTCTTGTAATAAAACTACAATTTGGATCTAGTAACGACTCACTCCACTCTTGTAATAAAACTACAATTTGCATCTAGTAACGTCTCACTCCACTCTTGTAATAAAACTACAATTTGGATCTAGTAACGTCTCACTCCACTCTTGTAATAAAACTACAATTTGCATCTAGTAACGTCTCACTCCACTCTTGTAATAAAACTAAAATTTGGATCTAGTATCGCCTCGCTCCACTCTTGTAAGAAAGCCACAATATGGGTCTAGTCGGTCTCTGTAAGAAACCTCAAATTTGGATCTAGCAAGGTCTCACTCTACTCTTGTAATAAAACTACAATTTGGATCTAGCAACGTCTCACTCCACTCTTGTAATAAAACAACAATTTGGATCTAGTAACGTCTCACTCCACACTTGTAATAAAACTACAATTTGGATCTAGTAACGTCTCACTCCACCCTTGTAATAAAACTACAATTTGGATCTAGCAACGTCTCACTCCACTCTTGTAATAAAACTACAATTTGGATCTAGCAACGTCTCACTCCACCCTTGTAATAAAACTACAATTTAGATCTAGCAACGTCTCACTCCACTCTTGTAATAAAACTACAATTTGGATCTAGCAACGTCTCACTCCATTCTTGTAATAAAACAACAATTTGGATCTAGTAACGTCTCACTCCACACTTGTAATAAAACTACAATTTGGATCTAGTAACGTCTCACTCCACCCTTGTAATAAAACTACAATTTGGATCTAGCAACGTCTCACTCCACTCTTGTAATAAAACTACAATTTGGATCTAGCAACGTCTCACTCCACTCTTGTAATAAAACTACAATTTGGATCTAGCAACGTCTCACTCCACTCTTGTAATAAAACTACAATTTGGATCTAGTAACGTCTCACTCCACCCTTGTAATAAAACTACAATTAGGATCTAGCAACGTCTCACTCCACTCTTGTAATAAAACTACAATTTGGATCTAGCAACGTCTCACTCCACTCTTGTAATAAAACAACAATTTGGATCTAGTAACGTCTCACTCCACACTTGTAATAAAACTACAATTTGGATCTAGTAACGTCTCACTCCACCCTTGTAATAAAACTACAATTTGGATCTAGCAACGTCTCACTCCACTCTTGTAATAAAACTACAATTTGGATCTAGCAACGTCTCACTCCACCCTTGTAATAAAACTACAATTTGGATCTAGCAACGTCTCACTCCACTCTTGTAATAAAACTACAATTTGGATCTAGCAACGTCTCACTCCATTCTTGTAATAAAACAACAATTTGGATCTAGTAACGTCTCACTCCACACTTGTAATAAAACTACAATTTGGATCTAGTAACGTCTCACTCCACCCTTGTAATAAAACTACAATTTGGATCTAGCAACGTCTCACTCCACTCTTGTAATAAAACTACAATTTGGATCTAGCAACGTCTCACTCCACTCTTGTAATAAAACTACAATTTGGATCTAGCAACGTCTCACTCCACTCTTGTAATAAAACTACAATTTGGATCTAGTAACGTCTCACTCCACCCTTGTAATAAAACTACAATTTGGATCTAGCAACGTCTCACTCCACTCTTGTAATAAAACTACAATTTGGATCTAGCAACGTCTCACTCCACTCTTGTAATAAAACTACAATTTTGATCTAGTAACATCTCACTCCACTCTTGTAATAAAACTACAATTTGGATCTAGCAACGTCTCACTCCACTCTTGTAATAAAACTACAATTTGGATCTAGTAACGTCTCACTCCACTCTTGTAATAAACTACAATTTGGATCTAGTAACGTCTCACTCCACTCTTGTAATAAAACTACAATTTGGATCTAGTAACGTCTCACTCCACTCTTGTAATAAAACTACAATTTTGATCTAGTAACATCTCACTCCACTCTTGTAATAAAACTACAATTTGGATCTAGCAACGTCTCACTCCACTCTTGTAATAAAACTACAATTTGGATCTAGCAACGTCTCACTCCACTCTTGTAATAAAACTACAATTTGGATCTAGTAACGTCTCACTCCACTCTTGTAATAAAACTACAATTTGGATCTAGTAACGTCTCGCTCCAACACTATTCCGGAGGTCACGGGTTCAAATCCCGTAGGGTACATTAGTATTCAGTCTGCGACAGTCTGCGTGCTTCGGGGTATTTTGTGCCCGAAGTACGGCGATACGTCACACTGGGACGTAATAATCGTCAGTGAAACGTGGGTGACTTGCTTTGCATTGTCCATATTCGGAAACACCTCTGACACCACCTCGGGGATTCATGTCGTGACGACGTATGTTATAAATAAGTTGGCAGTCCATTTTATCCAAAATTTATTAGCCAAGCTCTTTTCAGCGGAGTAACTGCCATTCTTCTTGCCTCTCCGCCACCGATTTAACCTATGACATGAAGTTGGCAGTAGCGCTATAAATAATCGAATAATGATAATCTGAAGTTTCCGCACTGTTCGGGTAATGAAACAGTTCGAACCGACAAGCGACGATGCCTTAAAAATATAAGAAATCTAAAACCCGAGTTTTTTAATAATACAATGTTGCGGCACAACAAGGGAATGGGGTCAAATTAAAACAATTAACCCGTTAAGCCGTCAGCACGGCCGCAAATAAAATCTAGCGGCGGCGGTCGCATAGACCTAGTACAAGTAGGGTTGCCAAAATTTTTCGGCTGATTATAGTATTTTACAGAAAGAGCTATAAACATGTATTTTATTTTTATAAAAAAAGCTTTAGTATTTTATTAAAAAAAGTAAACAAACACAATGGTGTCTTTATAATTTGTTTATTCTTAAAAAAATATATATATTTTGTTCTTCTTGCATCTTTTTTCATGTTTTCATATACAGGGTGGAAAAAATGAAAGGGCCCTGGAGGGGAACTACCTTAAATCATTTAGTTAGCTCATTTTACTGAAAGGAAACATTCCTTTATTTTTTAAAAGAAACAAAACTGCATTCAAGGATCTTCTAAAATTTGCTTGTCTCACCTGAGAACTGAACCAACTAAAAATAAAAAAAATAAACCCTCGCTATTTTATTATACGAATCGGTAAGATTATTGTTCAGGATAAAATTTGTCTACTAAACTGAAGTCTTACACTCATCTGTTGTACGAGATACCCATGAAATTGAATATTTATTACAAGTTCTTTATTAACAATACCTAGTACTGTTCACTTGTAAAGTAATAATTATACGCCATTATTACACAATGACAGCACGGAATGACAAAACAATATTTTAATTTCGAACGAAATTTATGTTTCGAACTTCAAATTTGGTGCTCCGCGTTGCAAAAAAAATACATTCCTTTTTTAAACTTTTCGTCAGAACGCCTAGTGCAAGAAGTAATTGTGCTCTGCATACATTTACTATTACCATTTAACGATTTTCTTATTGAAGTCTTCAACAAGGTACTTAAGATAAATAACATTAGCAAGCTTGTACTTCATACGATGTCTTTGGATGTAAGAGAGATAAGAAAATTAGAACGTTTCATTTACTTGTTACAAGTGAACAGTACTAGGTATTGTTAACAAAGAACTTGTAATAAATATTTAATTTCATGAGTATCTCATACAACAGATGAGTGTAAGACCAAATGTTTATTAGACAAATTTTATTCTGAACAATAATCCTACCGATTCGTATGATAAAATAGCGAGGGTTTATTTTTTTTATTTTTAGTTGGTTCGATTCCCGGGTGAGACAAGCGAATTTCAGAATATCTTTGAATGCAGTTTTGTTTCTTTTAAAAAACAAAGGAATGTTTCCTTTCAGTAAAATGAGCTAATTAAATGATTTAAGGTAGCTCCCCTCCAGGGCCCTTAAATTTTTTCCACCCTGTATATTTTTTTATCATTTTTACCTGCCAACCACTCGACTGATGACGGCCTCACTGATGAGGCCGAAATATATCGAAAAAATATAAAGTTTATTATTTTTTTAATTATTATCATATAATTGCTTAAAACTATCTTTTTTCATCGCGATTCATGCATACAAATTAAAACAAACTGAATCAAGGCTATAGTTATGTTTGTGTACAACTAATGTGAAAAAAAATAACGGCTTTTGATTTTGTATGACGTTTTGGTTCACGGTAATAAATAAATCACATTGACGCAGTTGAAAACGGGACATTTTTATTTTAAGGCACATCATGCGCGTCACACACAAAACGCGCAGGCGCGTTTGGATATACGAACATTAAATCGCATCAGTCGAATGGCGAGTTTATAGAGTAAGGATTTGTTTGTTATTAGTTTCGGTGTTGTAAAAAAAAATATTGATCCATCTAACTAAAATATAGTATTTTGCGTACTATATATTTCTTCAACAGTATATAGGACGCAGACCCGAAATACAATACAATACTATATATTATAGTACGGTTGGCAACCCTAAGTACAAGTAATGAGTCAGGTACGCTCGCTGAAAAACCACATATGCGGCCTTGCTTTAGGGTTGCGGTCAATTAAGGGGTTGCGGTCGATTAATGAAATTTAATGAAAAAGCAATTGTATTTATAGAGAATTTTCGATAAAGAATTTTCGGGTCAACCCCATAACACAAGACTGGAGGATTAATAATAAAGTCAACGTTTTGTATTTCGCTCTTGATGAAACTTTGACTACTTATAATATTTGTATCTAACAAGTGGTAGAGCTGATGCCGGGCTCAACTGTGGAGGTACCATCTTACTTAGAGACCCCCTCGAAGTAATTCGGGGGAGAGTAAAAGGACAGCTCACAGGCAAAAAACCAAGAGGCCCACCATGCCTTGGACCGATGGATGACGGTATATCCAGCCCCAATAGCCGGGCCTTATATGGAACAGACTGTTGACGGGCAGCGGCGTCACTGGTGCGAGGGTTCCGGCACCGCGCTCACCAACCCGCCTGCCCAGCGTGTGTGAGTATGGGCAATTCTTCCAGGATGACCGCCGGGAGTGGCAAAGTCCTGGAAAGGCTGATGCAGTCAAGCAGTGGACGAACTAGCCTGATGGATGATGAATATGATGATGGATGATCTAAAAAAGATAACGAAATAGCGAACGGTAGGTAGATCAGACAGATTCAATCCTAAAATTTTCAAACCCCTCTGGCATGTAAGTGCAAAATTACAATAAGACCTCTGGAAAAATATGGGAAATTATCGATAAAGTCAAATGACGATTCATGTGGGGTTACGAATAAATTGTCTTTTTCAGCCAAATACATAAACATCAACAAAACCCGTTCATTAACCTCTCGTCTGTTTAGTCTAGGATCGAAACAATTTATTCCATTGTCATATTTTTTATGAATGCAGCCCATGTGTTTGTTGCCATACTACCCAATAACAAAAACTTTGCTATTACGGTTGAAATAATTAACGCCAAACAACTTAGTTAGGGTAGCCCTGTTACACGCCCGCACCCGTATGGCACAAACGATGAAAAAAATGATTGATTTTTGCAATAATTTGAAAATTTCACAAAAAGAATAAAGTAATTACTATATATTTTGACCTTTTTCTTCCACTTTTTTGTGTAGATAAAGTTCAGAATGGCTTAGAAAATAGTGTACTTAGGTATTTACTTTAATGCAAGCGATCAGAAGGTTTTTTTTTTCAGATTTCCCTCGTCCCGGCTACCCCGGACGTTATTCTGTGCCAGGACACACAGCAAACTTAATTGGTTTGCGCAGAGCAAACGCACCGCAGATATTTATCTCCAATTATTGACTTTTCGCGCCAATTAAATATTATCTCGTTTCCGCCGTTGCGGATGCGGCTGAATGAATTCAACGATGCGACGTAGATTAGCCCTTAAATGAGCTGGGAATATCATTTTGTTTAGATATCGAACCGATTCAGATTAGATGGTCCCTAATGGCTCGGAATAAGATTGAGTTTATATTGGTAAAGTTATCCGTGAATTGAGTTTCTAGTGTTAAGCAGAAATGGATTTCCTGAAGGCCGTGTGAATGTTTTCGAATATAGGATTTTTCCCTTTAATTTTTTCTTCAATACTAATTAGTTTTCATACAGCATTATCAGCTGCCTATTTGGTCTGCAGGGGGATGGATTTTCCTCCTTGGGGATCATTCAACAATTACGTGATCACCGGAATGGGGGGGGGGGTTGGGTGCTTGTATATACATCTGGATTATTCGATTATTTGGGGGGGGGGTTCCGAAAATAAATAAATTATATTTAAATATTTACGTCCAATTTTGAAGTCTATTACTGGTAACACTAACTAGATGGAACGGGATTCTTAGTCTTCTTAATAATTTTATTTAAAAATGACAGACGTAAATAAATATTAAAATGTGTAGGTACATGTTCCTGTCAAACGTAAATTCACGTTACTGTTTAATTGGTTCCTGTTAAACGTAGATAGATTTAAATTGACAAATGACACACCCTCTTCCCAAATTTAAGTCATTTAGACCCATAGAAACATGACATACGTGTCAGTGCTAATAAACAGCAAACATTTTAAGCCCGGACGAAGATTACGTAATCAAGGCGAGGGGGGGGGGGGGGGTTAAAAACAAAAGATTACGCTTAAGGGGTTAAAAAAACGGCCAAAAATGATCACGTTATTGTTGAACGATCCCTTATTGACAGCAACAGCTTGTATTTGTAATCTATGCCTTAAATTACCTGCTGGGATTCAGGGCTTGTAATTGGATTTATCAATTCAATTTAATAAACACTATTCTATTTAAATTCCATATTTACATTAAAAACCTGAAAATATGAAAAAGGGGCTATTTCATTTTCCCCGCCTCTGTGGCCGAGTGGTAGATCGCTCGCCTGCTAACCCAGAGGTCATGGGTTCAATCCCCAAAATGCAAAATAATTTCCAGCCATTTGTGCCCGAAGGCTTAACCAGCCATCACGTTTGGGACATAATGAATGATCGTCGGAAAAAAGCTGGTGTACCAAGTGTGAACTGTAGCATGCATTTCATAGTTTACACTTGGGAACACCTCCGATATGGTAATTTTCAAGCCCAATCTTTGTCAGCACTAAACCTCACACCTATTATTTCCTGTTAAAACAACAATATAAACATTTATTGTTTTAAATTTTAATTCGGTTAAACCTGTTATTAAAAAAAAATAACCCACTTTTGCTTAGGTTACAAGTGTTGCCTACATCAAAAATTACAAACATTGCAAGGATAAAAAAGATATTTTGTTAGAAAATTTGATTTATTGGGTCTTGTTTTAGTTTCCGCTAAACTATTAGTAACAAGCGGCAGTAGCTCAGGTGATAGAAGGCTGGCCTCTCATCTCATCTTGAGACTCAGGTTCGATCCCCGGTCGGGCATGCACCAATGAGTTTTTCGGAATTTATTTTCATAGTATTTGTAATCTCTTTTACTCACCAGCTGCTGAACGGTGAAGGATAACATCGCGAGGAAACCTGCATGCCCTAAAAAGCGTGTATTTGTGCCCAAAGAACGGCGATAGGGCTCATAGGGACGTAATAATCGTCGGTGGAACGCAGGTGTATTTCACATTTCACACTTGGAACACTTCTGACACCCTCTCGGGGATACATGAGGTGACGATATATATTTATTTCTTTATATATTACAAACAAAAGTTTTAATTACTTAGAGTCTGAAATGATTAATTCATAAACAAGTCCCAACACAATTTACTCAGCAATTATAATTACTTGTTGGAAAGTGGGCTTAGCACAAAAAACAATGCCCTCCAGTTAACTGTAGGGCTTGCTAGCAAGCAATATGGCCGGACAATGGCCAATTAACGCGGGGCACAATTAAATCAGCAAGGGTGCCTCTTATGTAGGCTTTCGATACGGTATGTAGTTGGAGCTGATATTACTGATTTAGTCCCTCAAAGACTTGCGTCTCACTAACAGTCTCAGATCTGACGAGATTTGCTTATTACTCTAATTGTTCGTGTTCAGATGTTTCCACGTTTTCTCCCACTTATTTCACCGATATAAATAGAAAAATCATAAGTACGGCGTTCTCACGTTCACGTTCTCATATTTCTCACGCACACTGTTCTTCTTCTTCTTCTTCTTCGTGTGGAAACTAAATTAAATTAGATATTTCCAGTAAGTAACTACTGTAATAGCTTTGTTATTAGCCTGCATCAAGTCTAAGTGAGTGAAGGAAGCCGGACACAGTGGGCGCGACATGAGATGGTCTGTCGTTTGTGGACCACCGCATAGACAGTTCATGCTAGCATTTTCGGCAGATATTCCCCAGCGTTTAAGGTTATCCTTGGACCTTCTGACACGAGCTCTAAGACGATTCAAGGATTTCCATACTAGTCATTCCTGATCGTGACTCGATGGGAGATGTTCTGCGGGTTTTCCCCAGTCAGGGCTCAGATATGGCTGAGGCGCTTGATCTTAAAGAGACAGCCTGGTCTCAGTAGGCGTCAAAAACAGGGCACTGGTTATAGCCAAGAAACTTCGTCTGGATTTAAGACGAAGTTTAACTGGAGCGTGTTGGAAGAGCGGGTACCGAGGTTCTATCTCTTGCTTGCACTTCTCGACCATAGCGGCAGACTGTTAGAACTCATTGGCACAATGAGCGCGTCAAACTGTAGCCACGTGCAACATTACACAACACATCACATCTCTATTGACATTGAAATTGGGTCTCGCATGAGGACTATTTTTGGCCTCATGCATTCACAAGCGCCATGCCTCCTTAACATATCTCCTCCTCGGTTTAGATATCTATGCTAACAGTAATCAAATGGTAGCTCGGTATTGGTTTCTATACTTTTCCTACATAACCTTAATCAACGCGCGCTCATTGGTGTACGATAATGCAAATATACATATAGGAAATTAGGAAGTGATACCAAACTACTTTTGGTTTTTTTTACTTGAAGAGAGTAGTTTTTTCTGAATACCAGTGATATGCCTTCAGAAAAAAAATATACCACTTTTGTCACAGTTTCCTCTCGCTGTCACAACATCGAACAGCTCCATACAAATCCTGTCCCTGGCGATCGTATCCAAGGCCCATAAGTCCGCGGCCTATTGTTCCGGCTCAATCGAGTTATTGTAGATAGAGCCTTATTTATTATAACACGGCCTCATACCGTACCGCCACGTGGAGTACGTGGGAACAATGCCGCCCTGTTGCATGCTCCTGATTGTGCACAGTATCCAGAATCTAGACCTGGTTGTATGTCCAACAGAGCTTTGCGACGTCCATTTCCTCCAATAAGATCGCTCTGAGCTGTGTGGGATAGAAAAATGAAGCGTCCCTATTGGTAGATTTTTCAGTACTTTTTTCTTAGCTCACCGCTCCACTTCTCGCATATTTTGCTGGGTAACCAGCCTTACACTAATGCGATCTAAATTTCCCCTTTTATAGAAGCATTTCAGGTTACCTGTCAAATTTTATACACCTATCACTGTGGTTTAGTGGCCGAGTTTTGGATTCCTAATTTGAAGGTCGCGGGTTGAAATCACATTTTGTATCCACTCTGCGTACCTTGGACAGAAAGCGAACCCAAACAATGCATGTGTTCCCAGGATGGTGTTAGTATGAAAATTATGAAACAAAATAGCAAAAATAAATAAAAAGTAATTGTTGTCCAAATATTATTCCACATTGAATTGGAAATTAATTATTTTGAAAATTACTCCTTCACTTGTGCCCAAAGACGTCCCTTTGCACAAAATTAAAATATTGTAGGTCACTGGAAGGAAAATTTTGATGGTCAGTCAGAGAGGGGGTTTTTAGAATGAAAATTCGCTTTGAAAGCGAAGTATCTTTTTATTGCGTTATCGTGAAAACTTGAAGCTGTATGATACTGCAGGTTTATAGGTAGTATTTTATATTATTTCAGGCCATGCCTGGGAAAAAGGTCTTTGACGCAGGGATACACAGACAGACAAACGGACAACAAAGTGATCCTATAAGTTTTCCGTTTTTCCATAATTAGGTACGGAACCCTAAAAAAGGTGTGTTTATTATTTTAGGCTATTTTGGATTGCATTGGAATTTGGACAGCGTTAAGCTCATTCCAGGGTTTTGCGGTTTGAGTTTCCAAGAATTTTTCCTTTTTACCGCGTTTTTTACAAGTTTCACGAGAATTTCCTAATATGATATATTGCACACACACTAACTTGTCTATGTATAAATCTAGGTCACTTCGTGTACGTCACGTAGAATATTGTTTAAATATAAGAGTTTTAGGTGAATAAACAGATTACTATTACCGACGTCATACTAAGTTTATCTCCACAAACATCAACTTATCTAATGGCGACCCTGCCAGGAAATATATTTTATATATTTTATATAAAAATATATTTTTAATTACTGTAATTGTATTTACGTTTGCTTTTGTGTAGAAAAGGAAAGAAACATCAGTGGAAAAAGCAGCGTAGTGGGGGAAAGTTGGTGCTCGAATTTCGCCCTTCGATCCACCAAAGAGACTATACGCAGTCAAAGTATATAAATGTAGGCTTTACAAACTTTCCTAGACTTTGCTGCAGGCTTCCGAAACTAAATCATCGCGCTCGCAGCCAGCAATGTACAGTACAGCGACCAATGATTAATGAGCGTTTTCCTCGTTTGGTTTTTTTTCTACGCTTTCTTAGCTTTCCTCCAGATGGCGCTGTCCATGTAACCATAGATAAAATGTGTTTCGTAGCAATCAACGTCAAAGTTGTTTTTCGTTTGTTTGGAATCGGTGCAAATTTTGTCTTCGATTCTGTTGCTAGAGAATACGACAGTGCCATCTAGGAATCTTATGTAACACTAAATTTGACATAAGGAAAAACGCTCATTATCATTCAGCATTCATTATAACTATTGGAAACTTCATCAGTGAACAGCCTCGACTTAGAATCCAGCTGATAATCATACCGCCGCGCCGCCTTGTACGACGAAATGTGTTATTGTGTTATTATGTCACTATGTGTACATTATGCAGTGTTAGCCTGTGGACTGCGACCCTATTTTTCAGACTTTATTTGCTAAAATGGTCACTTCTTAGCGTCTCTTTAGGTGTAGGCAAGTTTTTAATCACAGTCCGCTTAGCCATGGTCTGTGTTTTTAGGCATGTACTTGTATGTTTACCTAAGAACTTGCCTCTTAAGTCCGAGTTAAAATCCGACTAAATCTAAATATATAAAACAAAGTCGTGTTAGTTACACCACTTATAACTCAAGATCGGCTGGACCGATGTTAGTTATCTCTTTTTTGGTGGATTCTTCTCCGCTCCGAATAGCAGAATAAGTAATAAAATATCGGATAAGTTATCTAATAACAATTAATTAATTAATTAATTTTACGAATGCAAACAGCATGTGGTGCCATCTGTTGAAATATAAAAAAACACCGGTGGCACCACAGTCGCAATGCAATTTGACAGCTCAAAGTGCAAAGACAACAAACCAGCAGCCGTCAAATTGAAAAAAAAAATCGTATTGCGTATCGATTGCTTGAGGTTATGTACCGGTCGGTCGGTTGGATTGTTTTGTTGTTTTGGAGAAGTACCTAATTAACAATGCCGCGACCAAGAAGATCTAATATTTCCCAACAAAGCCGTAATGCAGTTAGGCTGCGGAACAGGGCGAATCAATCAACTGAAGAAGACCAAGAAATCGCCTCAAAGCCTCAAATCTGTGGCGCTATGTGAAGAAACTTCAGCTCACAGAAAACATGAGAGTTACATTGCTGAACGATCCATCTGCTGAAGAATTCTCCAAGCAATTGCTGGCTATTGGTAATGGTTGTGTTCCTGTCGACAAATCGAACGGATTTATTTCGTTTCCTCCAAATTTTTGCAATTTCGTGTCATCAAAAGACGAGCTCATCAACCAAGTGTTCCCGAACATCATTGCTAACCACAAAAGCAATAAATGGTTGAGTGAGCGAGCCATTTTGGCGGCTAAGAACAAAGATGTGGATGACTTAAATGTTGAAATTCAGAATCAAATCGTTGGTACGCTGCATTCATTTAAATCTATTGACAGTGTAACAAACGTAGACGAAGCTACCAACTATCCGACTGAATTTTAAACTCCTTGGATGTGCCTGGCTTACCACCGCATAATTTACGACTTAAGGTTGGCTCAGTAGTCATCATGCTACGAAATCTCAACCAACCAAAATTATGCAACGGTACGCGTTTGGTGATTGGAAAACTGATGGTGAATTGTATGTGGCATGTTCACGTGTCGGCAAACCATTAGCTTTATTTGTTTTTGCGCCGGATAACAAAATAAAAAATGTTGTATATCAGAAAGTGCTTTAACATGCAGTATCGCAATATTGGCGCTAGAGAGAAGAGGCCTAATGTGTAAAATGTAAAAAAAAACCACAATTTACTTAATTTTTATTGTTAATGTATTAGGTACCTAACTATTAGGCTCAAGATGTATAAATAACCCAATACCTGGTATGTGTACTAAGTGAATATTTAACATCTAAAGAAGAATGGCAGGCTCAGTACCCAGCTAATAAGACATCGTTGGAGACTCAAGTTTCTCTGTGTTATAAAGGTCAAGTTTGGAGTGTAATATTTCAGTTTAGAATATATATTTTAGAACTTCGGGAACAAAAATAAGTAAAATCATTCTATGTAGATAACAAAACGCGATTCGTAATATCTCAGTAGCAATAAAGAAACGTATAATAGATCTATAATAGCCACTCACTATTATTGTCTTACGTCAAACGTCATTGCTGGCCTTGGACGAAAGAAGTATAAAGAGTTTAAGGCGATTACCGTCGCCAAATTAGCAGCTCGACGTTTGTCTGTACGAATATCGACAGAAACGACATTGAAATAACGTTCAAATCAGTGCACAATGCGTGGTGGCTGTTACGACGCTCGCTGCGTCCTTGAAAGGGCGAAATAGGAGAAAATAATACTTTTCACATGGGCGTCATTGTTCAATTGAATAATTCTATGTTATATTTATAGCTATCAAGTTTATCTATTTATCAAAACATAAATGAATTAAATCGCCTAAGCCGCTTAGGAGCAGTAGGAAATTCAAGCCAAAAAACACCATTCAGTTGAAACCAATGAGTTCAAGAAGGAAGGAGATGCCCATCTAAACATTTTCCCAAACTACAATTGGCACCACACTTTATGACGCCTCGGACGTTAGTAAATCTCTCTCTTTCATACATCATATATTTCTTTCATATTTTTCTCTCTGTCTCGCTGGTACTAACTTCACTCGGGTTTGGCGCGAACATGAATGCCGCGTTGCGTAGGTGTGCGATGTAACCTTGTACGTGCGTATATGAATCCTTAATTTCTTTTTTATGGTAATACTCGTAAGTCAGTTCCACACCGATATACACATACAATTTTAATTATGTTACTTGCAATTTACAATAATCACTTTCGCTATTTGTGTACATATTTTTTAAGATACAATTGGCATTCAATCCGACTGATACAAAAATCCATAAAGGCCCTATAGCACCAGTTTCGAGCCGAATTGAGATTCCGCTACTGAATTTCATACCTAGATTAATATGATTATAATGATAACGATTATTTTTTACATGACTTCCCATAAAAAAGCGTTATGTTTTCATGTATGTATGTAGGTATGTACACGACTGCCCAAAAAAGAGTTTTCTATTTTCAGGGTTCATTTCAGGGCACACGCCCGTCCAAAAAGAGATATACATATTTTCAGGGTTCATATATGTATATAACTAACTTACTTACTTACTCGTCGTGGTCGGGTAAAAAGCTAGACAAATGAAACTAAGTTTATTCCATTAGTCTTAAGTCTGCTAACCAAATCTTATCCTAAAAAAAATAGCTCTCTAGTATTATCCAGGCCGAAGTTATTATTAGATTTATTGACATCAGAAAAATGTTTTCGTGGTATTTTACTTCTGAAAATAAAGTTCATTATTTCATTTCATTCTTTTTTTCATCTAATTTTTAGTTTCCTATGATTATTATATTTTCCTAGTATCGTATATTAAGTTCCCCTTAGCAAAATTTTACATAAGTTTCTAAGACAAAAATAAAATACAGGTTTATAAAAATGACGCCCGTACAAAGTTGCTTTTGTTCAAACTCGCGTGAGGTGGTAGCGAACATCATGGCCGCCATTATGGACTTCGATAATATAATTATCGCTTCGAAAATGGTTTATTTAGTTGTTAAACAAGCAAAAAACATGATGTACGGTTACTTTCTGATGATACGATATCCCATCTGGCTTTTTAAAATTTTTTTCATAGTTTTTGCAGTCTTTTACTGTGCAACAAGGCATTTTTAACAGAAGTTCAAACACAAACACACTGCACAATCTCCCGCGGAACACTGAGTCGCGCTTGTGCTAAATTGGCATTTTAGCACTTACGCACTGGGGTCATTTACTCGCTTCGTTGGCCTGGTCCTTACCTTTAGGTCAATGGTTGAAACAATTTTTCATATAGAAGTTTTGGTGGTACGAAAAAGAAAAATGTTGCATATGTTGTCCTAGAGTTGATAATCCATAATACATTTTTTCAATATTTTTGGTTTAACCATAAAAGAGGAGTAGGCTTTAGAAATTACCCATTTTGCGGTATTAAGGGCCTTAAACCAAGAGTTTCATTCACCTGAGTTGCTGGCAGCCACTCTCTGTGAAATGACAGATGACATTTGCATTTACGGCAAAGTACAAAAGAGGTTGGTTATTAATTCGATCCTTACGTATTAATGTACAGTGTTTTGATATCATTAAATAACATCTTAGCCCCAAGTTTTAAAAAGATACTGCGATTACCTTTTTTCTTAGTTATTCCAAGAACTATTATTTCTGCATATTTTCAAGCTAAGCTAAGCTAAGCCTAACAACGGTACTGAAACTACATGGGTCCCTGCCATTCTTCTTTTGCAATGGCAAGCAAGAAAACATTTCTGTATTTGCAAAAAAAGTTGTATTAATGTTAATGAAATCCTAAATTAAGTTTAACTAAAGTTAACACGATATTATTAGACTGTTAGGCGGAACGAAGTTCGCCGGGTCAGCTAGTACCCTTATATATAAAAACGCACCGTGCGCGATTCCGACTTCTAGGCCAAACATATATTTTTTCTTTTGTGCGTGTATATTTCTTTGGGAATGTTGTCCAGTATGATCAGTAGAGTATTTAGTTTCATTTAGAGATAGCGGTCTATTACAGCCGATGTAATCCACAACATTAATTTTAATAGCTAAAATGAAAGTAGATAAAAATCTAAGAGTTTTTCCTTTTACTAAAATTTGAATTTTAATATATATATTTTTTTAATCTTGCATTTATGAAACAAAATAATTGTGGGCATAATACCTAGCATTTTTTGTTTATATTTAAAAAATACAAAAAAGCGTGACCATAGAGCATGATATACCAAATATCAGTGACACTTGACATTGACAACTAGTTTTTTAATTTATTGCTAGGCAAATAAATTGTGTAACCCATAACTTTACAAATTGTTTTTTTTTAAATATCTCTAAAACTAATGAATAAAAAATATTTTGAAACGTGTTTAGTAATAAGTAGACATCGGATTATATGCACTAACAAAGTGCCAAAATATGCATGCAAATATGCACTAAAAAAGACCGAAATATGCACTAAAAACTGTTGATATGCCCAAAACATATGCAAAATCAAAAACCCGTTATTATTTTTATACAGTTTAATTAAAGACGGTACAAAAACAGCGAGATATGCTTAAAATTATGCATAGTTTTTGTGACAATATACAATTAAGTATTTTTCCAAATTTTCGAGTGCAGTTTTGTGACGTTTGTCACCCAGTAGCAATTTGTACGCCGAAAACGACATCTCTACATCAACTGACGTCATTGGACAAAACGTACGCACTGATCAGTCAGTTTGCGCTCGCGGCCTACACGTCTTCGTCACCTAGGTCCCTATACGTACCTCTCGCTACTAAACGAAATATGCACGATTGAGAAAAAAGGCTAAAATATACATTAACGCCGTAATTAGAAAGTTATATGCATTCGCATATGCAAATATGCAAATGCATAAAATCCGATGTCTAGTAATAAGCATATATAGACATCTCAATAGATTTTTTTATTATATAGGTATATTACCTTAGACGAAATGAAAACTTGTGGATTGTAATGTGACTATAGGAAGCTGAGCGTAAGTAGTTTTTCTATAATTAGTCTTCTATAATAGTAGTTTATTTTTTATAGTATACACGAGTGTTTTAATACTTAGTTATGTGTAGTTTCATACACTACTTTACCCAACACTCATGCAGTAGGGTACCTACCTATTTCCCACTCCATAAGATCTTGGTAACAATTTTCGTAAGATTTTCTTGATTTTGCTGGTTCGTATTGTTCGTCATTTTTGTTGCTCAGCGTATGCTAACAGACATTTTTGCCCAGAATAAAACTTTAAACAGACAAAAAAGCCGTAAATATCTTTTGAATTAATAAATAACGCACAAAATCAGACCCTTGTCTCACATGCGTGGTGAACTGCAGACAAGGGTCCGGTCACAAGTTCTACCATCATTAAAATCAATCGTAGTCCACACCACACGCATAAGTTTGGTTATAAGACAATTATGAACATCATTCAAACCATTTCCTTATCAAAACCTCAAATGGCTGGCATGGCTGTATGGGCTAAAGTAGGGCCACTGAGAGATGGCACTTATGACAGCTACATTTAGTGATGAAGTACATTTCAAATTTCGGTTAAAAATAAAAATCAAGTGTGAGTTTACTCAACATTAGACACGTCATTCAACATTCAACATAATGATACAAAAGGAAAATGTGCCAAAACCAGTGGCGTAGCTATGCGGTGTAGTGCCCCGGGGCCCCCAAGTGATGTTTAAATATCTAAATCGAAAAAAGTATTTTACTATCATTTATTTTCGTTTAGTTTAACTTCGTCATTGTTTTGTTTTTAATTAAATATTATTGCGTAACTTGGCGACCTCAAACACGACCTATAAAAAATGAGACACTTTTTAAAAAAAAAATCTTTGTTTCTATACGAATTCTATTGCACAATAAAGCAACATTCAAATCGAAAAATAATAACCGAAACAAGTAGTACATCACTATCAATGATGAAGTATTACATTTTTTAATTCACACTTGCTTATAAATAATTACGACACTTTGTAGGCATTTAAACGTCATAGGTGCCATCACTCAGTGACTCTACTGTAAGTTCTAACTTCATGTTACTGTACTTTTAAAGCTATTATAGCAGAAAAAGTTATTTAAAAGCATTATTTTGTTAAGAAAACTGTTCTTTAAATAATTCGTTTTCTGTTCGTAATAAAAAATTGTCATTTGCACTGTTTTTGAGTTCATAATCATGATTTTACGATTTGAGTGTAGAAAAATGAATTAATGAAATTCAACAGTTAGCGTTTTCAAAAATATAACGGTGATGTAACGGTGATGAGGCGCGCATGTCAATTTTCACACCCATAATCATAATTACAGATTTTTTTAATCATCCTTTTTGTTCACATCGATGATGTGTTCATCAAAGTATAATAACATTTTTCAATCAGCTACCCAGCATGAGTTCTAATTAAAACATAATGATATGGATACAATAACTTTGAACAAATGTGTACAAAAACAAGTGTAGTGTAATGTTTTATTTTTGTTTCGTGACTCCAATAGACAGGTAGTTTGTCATTTAAGTGATTGCCATAAACAAATGGTGAAAACGGTTTTTTTAATTACAAAGATAGTTGTAAAACATTATTTTGATTAATATTTTTACGTTATACGATTGTCTATTGGTATGTCTGATTTTGGCCTCCTCTTGTCTCTCAGGTTCCGTTATTTACCTACAGTTGAAACATTTACCTATACAACGTGTAACAGAAAGGTGTAACCATATTTGAAGAGCTTATTCAGTCAATGGCAGTGGCGTGCACAGAACTTTTTGCTGGAAAAGCAAGCAATTAGTCAAGAATAACAATTAAAAAATATGAAAAAATTTCAATATCACTTTGAAAACAAAATATTTGTATGACGCCGGGGTAGACAATGTCTACCATAGATTGAAAATTTACAATACAAACTTTTTTTTTTCAAAGAGATATTTAAATTTTTTCATATTTTTTAATTGTTATTCTTGACTAATTGCTTGCTTTTCCAGCAAAAAGTTCTGTGCACGCCACTGGCAATGGTATAGAACAACTTTTACTATGGAACAAAACCTGTATCTCGATTTTTTTTTCTGTTTCATAGAAAAATGCAATGCCGCTAGGCAGAAATGTATGAAAGGGCAGATTTTTTTTTGAGTTTTCAGGTTTGGCTTCATAGTAAAAGTTGTTCTATACCATTGACTGAATAAGCTCTTCAAATATGGCTACACCTTTCTGTTACACGTTGTATAATGCGTGAAGGAAAATTCGATTTTTTCGCTTTATGGCGACTCTTGATACTTTCGCCACTCGTCGGCATTTTTCGATGTCCGTTTTCGTATTTTCGCTTTCTAATAAGATAAGATATTATTTATTTATCAAAAGACAATAACATGATATTTTTACAATTTTTAAGCCAAACTGCTCAGCAGTTTATCGGCTATAGCTCTCGGTGTCACATGTCTTTTTTACAAAGGCTTTTAAATCTAAACTTATTTTAAATACAGGTTTTATTTAAAACAATAAGTTATATATTTTTTTATAATATATGTAAAGCTGAGAAAACACTTTTTTAAAATATTTTTATATTTATTTTTACTTATTTTGCCATTTAAAGTTTCGTCAACCTCTACCGGTATTGTGTTAAATATATTCGGTATTAAATACGCGCAAGTTCTGGTTCCGTAAAAATAAATCAATGATATATATTGTTCACTTCCGATCGCCTATAGACAGCCAAAATGACACGCATAATTGCTTTTGGTTCCGATTTTTGCACATGTTCTTAAAATAACTGTTATTTTTATTTTGTCTAATACTCCAACTTATTTATGATTCGGCTCGACTTCGAGAATCCAAACTGGCGAAAATTTGTATGCGCATTATACAAAGTGAAATTTAATCATCCGCCCGAATTCATACTGGAGACTCGGTTAGTGATCAGGAACAAGGTTCAGTGATTCTTTTTTTCGAAGTCATAAAAAGAATTTTTTGTTGTTCGACGAACTGGACTAGGTCCAATACAATTCCTAGTATAGGCAGTACGAGAGAAAACGATTTTTTTTTTCTATTTTTGCCTGAAGTTGATTAAACATTGTTCCTGATCACTAACCAAGTATCCAGTATGAATTCGGGCGGTTGATTAAATTTCACCTTATAGAATTCCCATAGCTTAATTTCAAAAAGATATATTTATTAAATTTTTTTCAGAGAATATACGTTATGTGTATTTTATGACATAGCTTCCATTTATTTGTTAAATTATTATTTAACCGTTATTTTTTATGATTTTTTTAAAGAATTGTCGGTTATGACGTCACCTGAGAATTTTAGACATTATATAGGTACTGATTGTGATGTGTGATTGCTTGTAAAAAAAGTGGTCTGTCTCTGTCTGTCTACTCATCCGTCATCCATATCTGTCAAATCAGTCGGCAGTAAATTTCTATAAATTTATCTTGATAGCAAAGGACACATTTCTAAACAGCCATTTCTCAAGTGACGTCACACGAAGGCAAATGGCAGTTGCAGCTTTTTCGTAAAAATATTCATCATCATGAGGTTTTTAAATCAAAAGTTATACGGCTTATTAAATCTAAATCTCGAAATGGTTTTCAAATTAACACACCTTATCATGTCAGGACCATTGTCTTTCAACGTCTCTCATTTAATTACCAGATAATTTTCGTTTTGTTTAGCTGATTTTATTAAAACCGCCTCTGTGGCCGAGTGGAAGAGCGCTTGCCTACTAACCCAGAGGTCGTGGGTTCGATCCCCGCGGTACACATTAATTTGTATTCGGTCTACGTATTTCGGAAGGCACGTTAAGCTGTAGGTCCGTTTGTGCCCGAAGTACGGTGATATGGCTTACCACCCATCATGTGTGGGATGTGATAATCGTTGGTGAAAAGCGGGTGTACCAAGTGTGGACTGCGACTTGCATTTCACAGTTCGCACTTGTGAACACCTCTGACACCTCTTTGGAATTCATGTCGTGACGATATATTGTTGTTGTATTATTAAAAAACTTGTTCATTAGGTAATTAAAAATAACATTTATTAAATTAAAATTATGTTTATTTTGCGAAATCCATCGCTATGAATACTCTAAATATTATTATAGTGCATTACATTTATCTTTTCATCTTACCTTTTCTAGTTTGTCATGCACTCTTATAATTAACATTATATCATTGCAGTATAGAAACGCAGAAAGAAAAGTAATTCTGGATGTGTGTGAGGAGCTCTGAACCGGGTTCAGAGCTCCTCACATCCAGATTTACTTTCCTTTTGCGTTTCTATACTGCAATGATATAATGTTAATTTATATCTCCTTGCGATGGATAAATCGCCAAGTGTTCAAACATAGAAATGCATTTCTGTCATAGTCACTGAATTAGTATTTATTTATTAAATTTATTAAAAACAATAAAAAAATATAACTTTAAAGGCATATCTTAAAGTAGAGCTTCTTAAATCATAATCAATTAACCAGCCAGGCTCTCTAAAATTGATTAAAGCGAAGAGATAAATGTTCATTATTGTTTATTATAATGAAGACGTTATATTCATTTACATTCGATGCGAGGTCGGAAATTTATAGGTTGATTACTTCTCGGCATGGAGCGATAGCAAAAAAGAAAGGTTTATATTGGCATAGCAACCTTGTCAAAAGTTATTCGTGATTTGATGGTGATTAGTAAATGTTACAAGACATATTCAACGTGTAACAGAAAGGTGTAACCATATTTAAAGAGCTTATTCAGTCAATGGTATAGAACAACTTTTTCTATGGAACAAATCCTGTATCTCAAAAAAAAAAATTAACCGTTTCATAAAAAAATGCAATGCCGCTCGGCCGAAATGTATGGAAGGGCAGATTTTTTATTTGAGATTTCGAGGCTGACTCCATAGTAAAAGTTGTTCTATACCATTGACTGAATAAGCTCTTCAAATATGGTTACACCTTTCTGTTACACGTTGTACATATTTTTTTTATTATCTGACTTTGTTATGCAGCCAGATTCATACTAAAGACATGCATATATATATACTCACGCCAGTCTCCCGGGGGGATAGGCAGAGACTACAGATTTCTACCTGTTACGATTCTAACACAACTTTTTCACTTCTTCCACATCCATCAATCTAGTCATACAAGCTTTTCTATTCCGGATACTTTTGACATTGCCCTTTTTCAAAAGAGACACAACGCGGTTTAATCTTCAGAGATAAAGACCGATGACTTATTTTGTAAATTTTGCAAGGGTAAAATTTCAATCCCGATACTACATGAATTTGTTATAAAGCGTGGACAATGTGTAATAATTATAGATCAAGGTAAAGCACTTTTTCCACGCGGAATACACCTCAAAATAAAACCTCATTTGAATATCCAATAGAGTATATTTATGAAGTATACATGTTTATTTAATTATGTATTTGTATACTATGATGTCCAGCAGTGGAGGAATACGGGCTGATGGATGATGTTTATACTATTCATTAATTTTTAGTTAGTATGTCTATGGTAAAATAATCTGGTATATTTATAATTACGTTTTCCGTGATTTTACTGATCATTCCGTTTTTTTTTCTCAATGATTGTGATGCTTGTGTCAAATCTGAAAAATTGTAATATAGTTCAACCCCTTAACTATCTACACAAATTTTATTTGTTAAAATATTTTGTTTTAATATACTAAATTGTCCAAACGCGAGAGCATGTTTGGCGAAACGGACCCTTAATCATCATTTACACTACCCTTCTATAATTTTAAAAGATATTGCTATTAGCAATAAGTGCCGCCTGCACACAATGTTCTTTTTATTTTTATTTAGTAATTTAATTTATTTTTTCTTAGTTTAATACTTATGTAAATGTGCAAAAGTGTAATAAATACATAATTGTAATAATCATAATAATGTAAAATGTGTGATTTGGCTTCTAGCGCTTCAAGAAAAAACATAATTTTGTTGTTTCTAAACTCACTGGCTCTAAATAGTATAAAATATTTCGCTGGCCTGAGGGAAAATCGATAAAAACAGCAAAAACAACTCGAGAACTTGTTGATTTTGCTGACCATACACCGTTATCAAGCGTCAGGGCTCAGAACAGTTGCTCCCGATTAATCTATCACGAGTTGGATCTTCCAGACATTATCGATAATACCGGAGCAGCCGACTTGACTGCTACATAGGCGAAATAACTTACGCAGTATTAATCATCTGATCAATAAATTTAATGTCAGTAGCTATTATTAGATGCTCAAAGTTTTCATAGATGTGATAGCTAGGTGGCAAATTTCTATCTGACCCAAGGAACAATAGTCGGGCAACTTAAGGGGCTGCACAATGCTAAAATTCAGTCTTGCTCTTACGCTTTTTTTTTTAACTGTTTATCCTGCTCTAATTAGATACTGCGCAGTCAAAACTTCAGTTATTTAGTTTATTAACTATAATTTCTTTATATAATAAAGATTTTTTTATCTAGTAAGATATACGTAGATATACGTGTGTTGGTTTCGTTTCAATCGGTTTTGAAATATGGGAACTGAATCGCTTTTTTCGTGAAATTCATGCTTTTTTAAAAGTATTATAATAAAATATAATAATTGTCTTGAGTCAAACAACACGCCATGTTTTTTAAAATTTTTACCTTCTGCATTGACGGAACTGAATCTAATGCAAAACTGGTGTTTAGCATTGTGGAGCCCCTTATGTACAGTTTAAGATGAACTGGATGCAAACTACATTTCTTTTCCACATACTACTTAGGGCCATAGCTTTCATTTTTTTATAGGGACCAGCTTGAATTTTTTTGCGGCCATCTTGAATTTTTTGCGGTTTCTTGCGGTCTGAATCGGACCTGAGAGGTTTAAAGTTTTCTATTTGTTTTCCGTGAAATCGAAAATGTCTGTTTATAATCAAGCTTGATATTAATTAAAGAAATATACTCATAATATGTTAAAATGTCTAAAATAATAGTTTGTAGAGCTGACGCCGAGCTCGACTGTGGAGGTACCCCATCTTACTCGCAAACTCTTCCGAAGTAAGTAAGAAGACAGCTCTCAGGCACAACCAGGTGGCTCACCATGCCTGGGACCGATTGATGGCGGTATATCCATCCCCAATTGCCGGCCTTTTATAAAACAGACAAACAGACTTGGCAGCGGCCAAAGATTTCAAAGCAGCGACGTCACTAGTGCGAGGGTTTCGGCACAGCTGGCCAGCGTGTGTGAGTATGGGCATTTCTTACAGGAGGACCGCCAACAGTGGCAAAATCTTGGAAAGGATGTCCAGCAGTGGACGAAGACAGGCTGATTTATGGATGGATGAAAATTCAATCAATGTCGTCCCGTGTATGTCAGCCTGTCAGGTGTTCCAAGTTGCAACTAAACATGAAGACACTCGTACACCCACTTATTGCCATTTTCTTTTACAAATAGTGCGAAGTTTCTTGTTCCATATAAATAGTGCTACATCGACTTGACCAAAACGTGTGGAACAGCTAATTTATTTCCGAAATTTTAGGGTTGACCTCTTGGAAAAAATCTCGGTAACACTAAATTACCCCTTATCGATATTATATCATTGCGATATGGAAACGCAGAAAAAAATCAAATCGATATATGAACCAGGGACCTATCGCTTACCAGGCGATTGCTCTACCAACTGGTCTATCTGGCTCTCAACCCTTTATTGGATTTAAGGCCTTTAAATACAACCAAATGCATCATTGTATACAAGACGGACTTTTTCAACGTATTTGTAGTTGTAAGTAGTTATGTAAGGTAGGTGTTGCACTGAGAGCAAACAGAACGCAAATCCCGCGCGGTGTTAATTCGCTAAGCTGCGGTATGACAGCCGGCCGAGGACTACAAAAGATATCGTGAGGTTCCCAGGATAGCGTAGTGGTGATAATCCTTTTAATTTTATTTACCTTATTTTATCTCCTTTTCTTTAAGGCGATTGGTGTCGCCAAATGAGCAGCTCAATGTTAGTCAAACGTTTATCTATTATTCAAAACAATAACGAATAAAATCGACGAAGCCGCTTAGAAGCAGTAGGGAATTCAAGCCAAAAAACACGATACGCTTGAAAAAAAATTTCATATTGAAGTTTTGGTGGTATGAAAAAGAAAATTGTTGCATATGTTGTCTTGGAATTTTTAATTAATATATCTTTTAAATATTTTTGGTTTGGCCATAAACGAGGAGTAGGCTTTGGAAAGTACCCATTTGGTGATACTAAGTCCTTGACAGTATATGATTTGGACACTATATTAGACCCAAATGTTGGGTCCATTCATTTTTTGCTGTAACAAAATCTTTATACATTTTAATTTATTCAAAATATCAATGATACTCAGTATACTTTTTACATATAAAATATCAAAATAACATTTTTGTACAAAAAAACAAACTGCATGCTGTCAGGGGACAGCTTTACATTGGATACGTGTTATTTTGTATGGCCCCCGATTGTACCGG
This sequence comes from Ypsolopha sequella, assembly GCA_934047225.1. Taxonomy (NCBI): domain Eukaryota; kingdom Metazoa; phylum Arthropoda; class Insecta; order Lepidoptera; family Ypsolophidae; genus Ypsolopha; species Ypsolopha sequella. The sequence continues at coordinate 24,302,150 of OW203993.1, forward strand.
GTGTCGTTACTAAGATCATTTTGAAAGATGGCAGTCGTGTTTTTTAATAATTTTTATTATTTATTTTTATTCAATAATTTTATACCCAATACCAATCATAATCCTCACTAAAATATAATATCAAAGAACTCTTTAGGAGCTGAGTATAGGACCGTAAACTATTTTTTGTATATTTTGAATAATAAACTATTTCCTTTGCTAGTGTAGAATACCTCGTAGTTCATTCGTGGTTCTGCAAACGTTATATACATTGCCGTAGTTTAAAAAAGGTTTTTATTTTTTGCTGATAACTTAAAACACTTCAGTGAGTAACATAAAAAGAAACAGTACATACTCTAAGTTTGGCGTATCCATATCATCTTAACTCTGGATGGATATGCGTACGACGGGCTGTAATAGTCTTGATATTTTCTTTATCTTGATGTTCTCTGTCTGTGCAGGCTCACTATTACCCACCACAAGATCTTGATATTTTAACCAATCAACAATGAACTTTATTTTCATTTAATTAAAGGTTTTAATAGCTATCAAGTTTTATTCTATGCAAGTTGAGGATTATTTGCAAATGTTACGACTGTACTCAGAGTCTTCTTAAGTCATATCTTCACTTGCATAGAGCAGACTCCGGATTGTTGACTCTAAGAATAGTTCCGTTTCATAAAATGCGTGTTTATTATCCACTTTTATTACTGTCCCTCTGCGATTTGCGATACAAAAGCAGTAAAATTGCATTTTACTTTGATATTCAATTTTACATTTATTAGTTTTCAAGCTTAGTATTATAGTCGTATTATAATTATATTGCAAAAATAAAAATGATACTGCTTTGTACATCCTAACGTCAATTTGAAGTGGCCATATTGCATATATTTTGCACATTTTTGTAATTTTGTAATTATCCGAAATTAGTTTACTTTGAAATATCGTTTAGTTTTGCACAGAAGTTCCTCAAAGCTCCTTTACCCTTTTAAGAGTATCTTGTCTATGTCTATAGATAAAAAATGCAATGTCTATCTGTCTGAATGTATACTCCCTTTTATTAAAATTAGATTGAGTTGCAACATAAATATTTTAATTTCGAATAGAACTTACTGTGCAAAGTGATTTCTATCCGTAATTACTATATTTATCACATTATATATTCGGATGCTGTTTTTTTTGTCAGCTTGGTCGTTTCTCGAGGATGGTTTAAGAGTTAATATTATTGTGTTATGGTAGAAGGGGACTGGTCACTTGAGTGACTATTTTAGTGAAACAAGCTAGAGGAAATGAAACCGAGGGCTGGTTTTTTCCTAAGCGCGGGCAAGCTACGAGCAAAAGGCTAGTAACATAATATCATTGTTAAAATATCCAACTTTACTGAAACGTGGTTCCACCTTTGTCGGTACGCTTTGATTCGCCACATCGTCTCTCGAATAATCTCGAGAGTGTGTGAGATAAAGTTTCATTTGTTAATTTTATTGTATCGAGTTTCTCGTCAGTGGAAGAGACAATCCTGCATTGTTAATTTATTTTTAGGTGTTGCATACCTAGTTTTTAATGCCTTAATAAACTTTTAACAAGAATAATATTTGGTGATTTAGATTGATATAGCCTAATTCATACTGAACACTTTATAAGTGATCAGTAACAAGATTCAATGAGCCTTCCTGTGAAAAAAAAGAAATAAAATGTTGGCTTCCTGTGCTAATTGACTCAGGAGTGTATAAGGCAATTAGTTCGTTGGTATAGGGGCACAAAAAATATTTTTCGTATTTTGCAAAAAGCGCTATTGAACATTGGTCTTGTCCACTTCCTTGGTTTTTCATTGGTATTTTGGTTTCTGTTTTTAATCCATAAAGGCATAAAAAGTAAAAATTCTTATCAAGTCTCCAGTATGAATTTGTAGTTTTAAGCATTAAATGATAATAATAAAAAAATAAAATGTATATTTTCGATATATTTCGGCCTTAAAAATATATATGAAAAAGAGTTGATACAATCTGAAAAGGTTATGTTAGGAACTATTTATATTAAAAAAAATACTTGAAAAAAAAACTGTTTGGAGGGGAGTACTTGCTGATTGGGTCAGTCGGCCGAGTCTGTCAGTGCTGTCTGTTGAGTCCGGTTCAATAGTGTGCGCCAAGCGACCAGATATATGATGTCTCCCAGGTCCTGAGTTCTATATCGGTCAATGGTGGAATGAATGATTTAATGATGCGGACTGTGAAGCAGTTATTGAAAAGTTGGTTGTGGAGGCGGGTGTGTGTCGGGATGCGTAGGATGTTGAATTTGGCTATATCAATCTTGTATACTTGCCACTTTCTTACGGTGAAGGTAAACACTTTGAGGTTAACTTGCGCACCATAAAAAGAGTTCATCTGTGCCCAAAGTACGGCGGTAAAGCAAACCCTCTATCTCGTTGGGGCGTAGAAATCGTCAGAGAAAAGAGGGTGTATGTACAAGTATTAACTGTTTCAATGACAGTCCACACCCGAAAACACTTCTGACACTCCGCAGGGGACGTATGTCATGATTCAGTCTTTAACTTTCCTACAGATTTCTAGATTCCTCCAGAACGCAACAGGTTCATTAAAGACCTCAAACAAACATCCATCTTGAACTTCACTCCGTCCATACATTATTCTAAAAGGAATAATCGTCCGTTTGAATAAAAGATCATTAAGGAACGATTCAGTTGTTGGGCCCATTAATTAATTAGACAATTAAGGGTCTTCTGTCTTCCCTATTCCATGGTTTCGAGTGTTTTGCGCAAATGAGATCTATAAATTAGACAGGTCTCGTCTGATATCCAGAAGTTACCGGTTTGTTCCCAGCGGGTCAGTGGATGTGTGTGTGAATAATTAATTATTTCATTATACATTAATAATTTTTCTTCTTCTTTTTTTTGTATTAAATTATATTATTGACCCAGTAAAACACATTTTCTTGTAGTGAATTTTCTTATGTCTGTAAATTATTATATTAGTAAATTTTCTTATGTCACACAGAGACAATTTTAGTTTCATCATTAAATTTTGTTACATCGCATGTGTCGCAACTTGCGGTCCCTGACGGAAGGTCAGCGTCACAGTTCTGCTGTGGCATTTTGCTGAGTCAGATACCTTTTTGTTGGCTGCATCTTATAAACTACCTCAGGCTATATAATAGTTTATAATAGTAGTAGTAGTTTTCCGTTAATGGCGTCCATGTGAAAAGTATTATTTTCTCCTATTTTGCGCTAGCCGGAGACGCAGTGGTTGTCGTAACAGCCACTTTTCAAGGCACGCTGAAATGAACATTATTTCAATGTCATTTCCGTTGATATTTGTACCGTCACACATCGAGTTGCTTGTTTAGCGTGGTCATATGCCTTAATAGTTCTGTGGTAAAAATTAACCATCATAATCACCCAAGTAAAAACGAACAGATCTTGTCAGAAATGTAACGTTCCCTTTGACAGTTTAAATTTTACATTTACCCTGGAATTTAGGAATAGTAGAGTGCATTACAAACTGAAAAGATCTATCAGAAACAAATCTTAAGTAAACAAATATTTTGCAAAAATTCTTTGTTTTTGATCTTTTCTACTGTAATAATATATCTGATACCCACTTATGTTGTGACGTTTTTTTTTGGCCGGTTATTGAATTTCATTACTCGATAAAAATGAAAACAGTTTAAATGAACAATATCAGCTTAGAAAGTTTTATAGACAACAATCCGTCTAAGACTAAAACTGGTTTAAACTCAGTTTCGAACCATGAGTGGGTGGACAATTATTGTTTCGGTTAATGTTTTTAAGCAAACTACAGAATAATAAAGATAAAGATAAATATATAGTCGTAGGCGTGCTAGCTTCTAAATTATTAAGGAAATGAATAAACTATCTGTGTCACATCGAAATACCCTCCTACCTGTCTACAGTATTAGGTAGTTAGTTACTTATGCTAGATCACTGTTACAAAATTTTTTGTTCGACTTTAATACTTGAAAGTGAAAAATATTTTATTTCACATAAACAGTTTTACAATTGAAGCAGCATTCAGTGGCTCCCAGACTAGACCATGGAGAGTCTGTACCATGGGTGCCGGTAAACAGATTACAATATAAATGATATACCTACAGTGTTCGTACAGGTGGATAATAAAGTGACAATAAGATATAGGTAAAATAATAGGAAATAAAATAAAGATCATAGGAAAAGTTGACTTATTAACTTGGTGACCCGTTTCTAAAATTTGCATATAAGCAAAGGTGGATACAGGGGAGGGGAGCCTAGGGCACCAAGCTCCTCTATCCCTCCCTAAAGTCACGGCCTTAGATCTATACAGAATGACTTTTAATGTAACCTTGATAATTTGATAGATTGTAGGATAAATAAAACTGGTTTCATAATAACCATCCAAAATTTATTTCATCAATTTAAAAAAAAGTTACAGCCGCTCAAAGATTTCTGTTAAATCCAAAGAAATCATGATCACCTGAGGAAAAAAGGTAATTACATGTAAAAAAAATTCAGTAGAAGTTTCAATTCTCTCAGTTGCTAAAAACTAAAAACACATTTATTGGCAATTTGAGGAACTTCCATCTATCCATCAGCCTAGTTCATCCACTACTGGACGTTTCTCCTGGAAGAAATGCCTATACTCACACACGCTGATCAGGTGGATTGGTGATTGCGGTGCCGAAACCCTCGCACCAGTGATGCTGCTGCCCGTCACCAGTCTGTTTTATTTGTATAGTAAGGCGATGGATATGATGGATGGATGGATGAATTGGGGATGGATATACCGCCATCAATCGGTCCCAGGCATGGTGGGCGACCAGCCCCCCTATTCTGTATCTTTGTTTGCCAACTGGACTGGGTGCTTATCATCAAAAACATAGATAAAAACTGAACTTTCAAAATTGTTTTTAGTGGGTATTGAACTATTTACGAACTGTGTCGTCACTTCAAGTGCGAACATATCCTTAGACAATCGGAATTCGATAGTATATCTATGGTTTTGATGATAGGCACCCAGTCCAGATGCCAACTAGATATACATAATAGGCCCGCTGGTCGTGTCTATTAGAGAGGTGTCTCCTTACTCTTCTCCGAATACCTTCAGGGGGATATGCGAGTAAGATGGTGGTACTTCCACAGTTGAGTCCGGCATCAGCTCTACCACCAATCCAATCCAATCTGTAAAGGCTGATTTACACGTATCCAACCGCTGGCGCCCTTAGCGTCCGAGCCGCTGGCATGCTAACGCTGACCTGGTGCTGGCCAGTATCGTTTTAACGAATCCAAAGCATACGAGAATTTTTTCTCGTGATGTCTACACGCTTTTTCTCTGTAAAGTTACACAAACTTTAAAGTCGCATTTTTACTAAGTGTTCGAGTCTACTAGAAAGTGCGCAAGCTGACCGGCGCTAATCATGAAGCAACAAGCCAGTGGAGAGCGCATGCGGGGGTAACGCGACTCGCCAAACAGCCGCTTCCCAAAGCGTTTAGGCGCTTGAAGCGAAGCCATTGGTTTTAGTCAGAGTTTGGCTGTGTCCGTGAAAACATAGCGTGTTTCTGTAGAAAAAATCCGAAATTTACAGTAAATATGCCTACTTGTGCAATAAAATGGTGTGGAAAGAATACTTCTACTTCAAGTACCACAAAAGATGGAGTAACGTTTCATAAGTAAGTGTTTTTCGTATACTTTTAATCTTCAAAATATAACAATTAAATATTTCAATTGAACTTGCGCTTTGCGTTGATGTCTTCACGTCCTCTCTTTCTGTCGCACGGTGAAATGCACAACAGTTGTCTCGTTTTTTTTCGATAGTGCTGTCCTACTACGTGTTTAATAATTTATCGAACAATGTATTGTTGCTTACATACATTGTATGCATGTAAGTATATGTAATGTATGTAAGGTAAGTACTTAATGTAGGGATATTTTTATACGCGTTTGTTTAGCGTCAGAAGTGCCTATGTTTATCAGTAGTGTCTGTCAGTGCATCTGATACCATTTTTCGGGTTCCGTACCCAAAGGGTGCCTAACGGGACCCTATTACTAACACTCCGCTGTCCGTCCATCCGTCCGTCCGTCTGTCTTGAGGCTGTATCTCATGAACCGTGATAGCTAGACAGTTGAAATCACACAGATGATGTGTTCCTGTTGCCGCTATAACAACAAATACTAATAATTACAAATATTTAGTTTTGAAGGTAGTTATTATTACTAACTTAATTAGACTCTTTAGATGTATGGAGTTTAAAAGATTGTAAGTGTCAAGTTAAGTTGGTCATTCACAAATGCAAGTGGAATGATTTACCATGTTTTAGGGTTCGATTGTGTGGTGGTACGGAACCCTTCGTGCGCGAGTTCAACCCGCACTTGGCCGGATTTTCTTCAAAACGTCAATGCTGTTTTGTCATTATCCTATTACCTCAGAAAAAAATTCAAACCTAGTATTTATGTTTGTAAAATAGAGAGCGCCACAGTAGATATATTTTCCAAATTAATTTTTTCGATTTTATCGATATCGATAATTTTTCGTTTCACTTGTATGACATCCCTACACAAATTACGCATCAAATTTTGACCTTGAGCTGTCCAATCACAGCTCGCTAAGCTGTCACGTCCCCCGCCGTATATTGGTGACTTGTGTTTTGAAGGAGAATGTGTCTCTGCGCTCTCCACTGGCTTGTTGCTTCATGGCGCTAATCAAAAAATCGAAAAACCAAAATCATTTATTTATAACAAATGCAACAATTTAAGTTGTCGAATTCTCCTTTTAATTTTTCACCTACAGTAGGGGAAATTCGCTCTTTCATCCATAGTTGCGACAGAATTATAAATAAATATTTAAACAAAGCAAGACTTTAAAATGTACCATCGAAGAAAAGCCCGCCGTACCACTCATCACCCGCACTGCAATAATAATAATAAGTGCGTTAAGTAGGTCAGCGGCAATCTCCACCATGGCACATTATGTTAAATAACTTGTGCACTTATTAAATACTTGTAAGGTGCTACGGAAAAAATAATGACACTTTTAGAACTTCTATATCTACTGCGGTATATAATATTAATGTTTTGCATTACAACAAAACATGTATTATGTGATGAATAAAACACACAGCGTTTTAGGTGAAGAATGCAGTTTGTGTAAAGCCTTATGCGAACCAAAAATATGTGAAAACATACCTGCAACTTAGAGATTTACCGTCTTTATCGGCACCAGCGGGCGCTTCTACTCTGTGAAGGCGCGATGACATCTGTCAGTCCTCATAGTGTCTTCACCAGCAAGAACCTTGTTGCAACGCTGTGTGTTTTATTCATCACATAATACATGTTTTGTTGTAATGCAAAACATTAATATTATGTTCTTTCTAAAACACACAGCGTTTTAGGTGAAGACGTGTTTGATATCTGCTGGTGACTAATGCAAACGCTATGTGAATTATCTATAAAAATACAAATATAACAAAAATAATTGTATTAAGTAATATAAGTAAATGAGATAACTGTTCTATAAGTACTCAAATATATGCTCTCTTATTATTATACTGAGAGATAAGCAACTTGTATCTTTGTTCAAAGATCAAAATTATTTCAAACAGTTTCATTTTTTGAATGAAATAAATAAAATAGCCTCTCTAGCTCAAAGTTGCACAATGAAATAGAACTGAAATTGTAAGTAACTAAATCTTTCCTAAACAAACACCGTTGTTTAGACATCAGAAAAATTTGAACAAAGTAGATCTGTACTGTGTATCTAATAACTGTTGTTGTTGATATATGAATAGGTTGGTAATGCAATTTTCTGAAAGCTTTGACCACTTCCCGTTTCTTCTGGACAAAATATCTTCAACAGGTCTATCTTTCAACCATCCAAATACTTTCTGCTGACAGCTTCTATAAAAATAAAAATACGTAAAATAAATTCCCAGGCGGTCACCCATCCAAGTACTGACCACGCCCGACGTTGCTTAACTTCGGTGATCGGACGAGAACCGGTGTTTTCAACGTGGTATGGATGTTGGCTGAACGTCACAGTAATAAGGAGACCAATCAAATCATTATTCTCTGCTTTTCTGTTCTCCTGTGAAGTAATAAGGAATCCAACAAGTCTTATCGGAAAAATTTACTGATTAGGATGCTGATATAATCGCCACCCAATCTGACTTTATCGTGTTTAATCTCCTCTCCTAATGCTACAGTTTGAAGTGTGTAGCAGTGCCAAATCATGTATTTTGCAAGCTAAATCTAATTAAAAAATAATAATAATACTAACGGCTGTCTCTTTGTAAAAGTCAAAAAGAGCGTCCATTTCAGGTGTTGGTGTCAATTATTCGTAACCGCCTTTGTATCCCACACAGGTAGGTGGTTTGGTAGCCACTGCAGGTTTATATTAATAATGAATTATTGTTTTATTTTAGGCACTAAGGTCTATAAGAACAAAAATATAAGTAAGTACACCTAGTCAACCTATCTTTCAAATACATCTTGCTAAGAATTTGGCTTGTGGCTTTGTTGGCTTTGTGGTTTACACCCTCTTTCTCACAACCTGTCAGACACTTTTTTATAAATGGATTATATGTGGTTAAAGTTGACTGTTTGCAACTTCTCTTTTCCTCTGCAGTCCAATGTTCTACTTGATCGGACCAACCCCCAAATCTCCCTGTTAATAGCGACAGGTTGTTGACTTGTGGAGGTTTCCCTGCTGTTCTATTGTTACGGACCTTTCGCATGTTCTCTGACTGCTTGTCCACTTGTGGAGAAGTTTACCCGTTGTCTGATCGATAAGGACCTTCCGCAGGTTCTTATTGGCCAGGATGGTTCTAGAGCTCTCATTTGTAGGTCCGGTGGCCAAAAACCTTGGCCCCAGTCTGGATCTATCAGAATGTAGATTCCCTACACTAAATTCATGTGTAGTAGAATTCTTGGGATAAGGTTGGGAGACATAAATTATCCAACCTTGGTGGTAGTCTCAGTATTGATGCAGTAAATGACAGACCATTAGATTCTAGAACTGCATACTTGGGCACAACTCAGCGAAGAGTTTGACCTATTGTTGATACCCAACCCCTGAAATATTGGCTACCTTACTGTGGGCAAGAGGTGCCATCTGGGAAGTGTCGACATTGTGGTCTGCCAATCCTTGAACCTCCCCAAGAGGTATCATGCTGACAGAGATCCGCTCAGCTGTTCAGCCATGTTCTGTAACTTTGTGGGAAAATTTAATATGACATGTGGTCTGCCAGGCCTTAAAGCATGCTGACAGAGATCCGCTCAGCTGTTCAGTCATGTTCTGTAACTTTGTGGGAAAATTTAATATGACATGTGGTCTGCCTGGCCTTGAAGCATGCTGACAGAGATCCGCTCAGCTGTTCAGTCATGTTCTGTAACTTTGTGGGAAAATTTAATATGACAGGTGGTCTGCCTGGCCTTGAACCTCTCCGAGAGGCAGCATCATGCCTACGTAACTCCGCTCAGCTATTCGGTCATGTTCAACAACTTGGTGGCCACATTTAACAAGGGCAGGGAGTGAGTTCCTTCCTCATCTCTGATATGGTACGCCACCAGCGACCGATTGACAGTCTGTAAGGGGATTGCCACCTACAAGGCAAACATCTCTTTGATATTCTAGAGCCATCTCTTTTGTTCCCTTGTGGTACGCCACTCCTTGTACATAACCCTGATAGTAAAGACCAAATCATATGATCCCCTCCACTTGCATCCGCTGCGTGTGTTGTCAGGAAGTCTGTGACTTTTCCCTATGCAAAGGTGGTAAATTATACTTTGGAGGTTGTAATCTGCAGTAGTGCAATCTTCCCCTTTTGAATTAGAAAATTTTAAAAATTTAAAAGAACCGGTAAACCTTGTTCTTAAGTAGGTTTCCCAAACTAGACATAAATATTCTAGCCTGTGATTTGATCTCAGGATTGCCTTTCAGTAATTTATATGCCAGCCTAAGTTCTCAAGATGGTTATGGTCTCCGCAACCAAGCCTGATAAACCATGACAAAATTGTCCATGTACAATGTACACCTTGCAAAGGATGCCTAGAGAATAAAGGATATCTGCAATCCATTTGTTATGTTGCAAAGGATGGTTCGAGAACATAAACTGACAGGCAGGGCAGTTAGATCTAAAATAGATCTTACTTCCCCTTCTGTTTTCTATACTAAAAATATATTTTAGACTGTGATGCTGTTTGATCCCAAGTGATCCATTACAGCATCACAATAACACATTTTACAGAAATGTAGCTTATAGCTAGTGTAAATTAAAATGTGGGTTAAACCTATCAGATTTACTTTTATAATTGTAGGAATAATTATTATTGTAAGTTCCCTGTAACCTCTTAACACCTATCTTTTGTGTAAGAAATAGGCTTTTAAAGATGTAATAAAATAGATTTATTTATGCAGTATAGGTCTAAATTACAGTAAATACACTTCTATATACACACATACATATTATATGCATAACTGTGTATGCTGAGCCATACTCTTGCCCCCTCCCCCCTGTCTGGAAAGAGGAGAGAATCCTTGCTGAACTGGATAAGTATTAAGTGCTCGGTACAACATCTTTCAAAGTTGTCTTTAAAACTCTATTATTTATATCTATTAATTGCCTACTCTGCACGCTTTCCACAGACGATCTGCCTACTCTGTTCTGAATTTAACTAATAACAGATCTCAGGTCAAATGTTAAGTTGGTCTGGTCCTGATTGTTAGAGGTTCAGTCTGAAAAGCCTTGTAAGTTTGACTTTAATAGATCTATGCATTGCCTAGATAGCCAAAATCTGCTTTGTTGAAACTATATAGTTCTTGCCCTCATTTAGATGATAAAGCTTTTAGCTTTTAGCTCCGTAAAAAAGCCAGGAGATGCTAAATATGCTTTAGGGCCCTTTTTCTACCTAACATTCATCCAGGCTGGACTGTTAAAACAAGGTAACTTGATCAAGCCTGAAAGCTGCTCTCTGTAAGCCTGTGGGATGTCTTTCCTCTCATCATAATCAACCTTCCGTTGGTCTATATAAAAAACTTTGAAGCGCCAAGTCTTACCAGCCCTGCTGATTTGTAAGGTACGCCAAAAAGTAACTTACCGAATTATAAGTGCAACTACTCTTGGACCTGCTACTGGTCCGTTCTGTCATCTACGTTACGTCGCTTGACTCTCTTCGATGCAATAGACTCCTTAGATGAAGAATTTACCCTTGTCTCGGGAATCATTGTAATGTGTCGAGCCGGCAAAGGACTTGCCTGACCTATCCTCATCTGCGTCTTTTACGTTATGATCACTCATTATTTATGTGTGACACGTGCTAGCACTATTATTTCGGACTTTTTAACTGTTTAAAAACACTTTTAAACACTTTAAATATTTATAAAAATACGACGGAAAAAATTTTGCTTCTTTAGCGGCAAAATTACACAAACGCTATGAGGACTGACAGATGTCATCGCGCCTTCACAGAGTAGAAGCGCCCGCTGGTGCCGATAAAGACGGTAAATCTCTAAGTTGCAGGTATGTTTTCACATATTTTTGGTTCGCATAAGGCTTTACACAAACTGCATTCTTCACCTAAAACGCTGTGTGTTTTAGAAAGAACATAATGTATAATTTTGATAAAATAGTATATTATTTTTGAAATATTTCTCTAGGGATCTGTTAAAACAGAAACGCGATTGGAGAAATTCGGCTCGATAGAAGTATTTATTGAAATGAGGTCTTTATCGACACCAATTCTCCTGGTTTGACTATTTAGAATGACATATGGACTGCAATTATATTTTATTAGATTGGTTTTAACAATATCTAGGACCTGGTTAAACGAAATTTTGATAGCATTTTTAGTAGATTTTATATTAATAAAAAACCGACTTTTTGCTACTTTTCTACGAATCCGTCCCTCTTGCACTGAGGGTTTTTTCGCATATGGAGTAACAGGGACGCTAAAACTTTTACATATCGCCTTAACACGGGATATGATCAAATGATCAAAGCTGTGGCGCGGGGGATGCGGGTGATGCGGGCGGAAGTTACTGGCATGAAAAATAGCCGCGGGCTCTATCTATTGCACTCCAGCACTGGCAGCTAAGGCTAGCTGGCACGAAAAAGTGTTTACATGCAGCCAGTACCATGCCAGCGCAGGCGTTGCCAGCGTCACTGGCGCCAGCAACTGGATACGTATAAATCAGCTTTTAAATAGATCCGAGCCACGATCTGGACTGCGATCTTATGCTTTACTATTGTTTTAGTGATGATGAGAATTAACAGGGTTAAAAGTCATCGCGCGCGTCAACCCATCAAGCGCAAAATAGGTGAAACAGTGAATGCGTTCACCGAGGTGAAAGGTGGCCCATGGACGACCAACCATGTACCCCTAAGAGAATAATTTGTAAAGCGCATAATTAATTCGAAGGCATGCACATAGTCATTGTTACATTCCCCCTACTCAACCCGGCGAAAAATACCGCAAATGTTTTTGTACAAAAGAGGCTTTTTAACCGGCGACAAAGTCTTGAGAGGCCGCGCGGACATTTTTCAAAATGGCAGGTAACATTTATTACGTGAGCAAAATAAAAGCTATTTTTAGGTGTTGCCGTTGTATGTCGCATTACAAGTGCGCGATAGGGATTATAATTGCGGAGTGATTAATTTGGTAGGAGAATGTTTTAATGAACTCATTTGTCACGCGTTTTGCGTAGACTGTCATAAAATTCATATTGAGGTACAAATTCTGCAAAACCTATCTAATGCTTGATTTGCCAAATAAATTTTTAAATTGAAACATTTTTTAGGGTTCCGTAGTCAACAACAACTCCACATAGTGATTTACTCGGGACTGGAACTAAATTTATATGGGAAGCCGAAATTTCATTATACGAATTTCACAAAAATTTTTACTGATCTAAGATACTGATCACTTATCAAGCCTCCAGTATGAATTTGGACGGTGATCAAAAAGTCACCTTGTATATGTATATGGCACTACCCTCAACAATTTCCTCATTGCCAAAGGTTAGTTGGTAGAAAATACTAATTTTATATACAATATATATACAAGGTGACTTTTTGATCATCGTCCAAATTCATACTGGAGGCTTGATAAGTTATCAGTATCTTGGATCAGTAACAATTTTTGAGAAATTCGTTAAATGAAATTTCGGCTTCCCATAGAAATTCAGTTCCAGTGAATCACTATGGGGAGTCGAAATTTCATTTTACGAATTTCACCTAAATTGTTATTGATCCATGATACTGATCACTTACCAAGCCACCAGTATGAATTTGGACGATGATCAAAAAGTCACCTTGTATATATATATATATATATTTTATTTTTTATTGGAGTGTCTCTGTCCACATTAATATGTATTGAATCTGCGTGCTTTTGTGCCTGAAGTACGGCGATAGGTCCCATCACCCCTATGTGGAATGTAATAATCGTGGGTGAAAAGCGGGTGTAACAAGGACTGTGACTTCCATTTCATGTGCACCTCTGACACGCCCTCGTGGATAAATATCTTGAGGACGGGGTCATCCGTTTTTTTCCCAATATTTTTTCCCAATATTTTTCCCAATATTTTTGTCGTATGGAGGACATAAAACCGAGCGGCAGCGTCCTTTTGAAACTATCTAGTACTCTTGACTACAACTAAGATACTATGTCAATTAAATAAAAAAATAAAAAATAACTTTTATTTCACATAAAAATTCATACATATTTGTGAATAATTCTACCAAACTACATAATAGTTTGTAGGCAGAAAAAGCTCCCTTTTACTTTCATGTGAACATTTCTAAGTTGGTTTAAGTTTCAAGTTTTATATTTTAATTAGAACAAAAAACAAATAAACAGTTATTTCTCTATTCCTTATTTACTTTAACTTGATTCAAGAGATGTTTTTTTAATTTAGTTTTAAATACAGGTTTACTACTTAAGCTTCATATTGCATACGGTATACTATTGTGGATTTTGGGTACAAGATATTTTCTGTGCCACTGGCCATAGTAATTTGTGACTCGAGGTGTGTGTGAGTGTGTGTAATGTGTCACTAATTTGTGACCTACAGTAATTATATTTTTTTCTCTTTTTCTATGTAACAGTGGGTTATTAACAGGAACCTTAAAATCCTCACATCCATAATGTGTGTTTTGGGTATCGAAAAATGTGGGTGACAATAACTAGATTTTTAAAGCACAAGTAATATTTTTTAATTCGGAGTCCATTAAAAGCCATGTAAGTTAACACATAACAAGCCAGAGCAGATTAATATAAGATATACATATATTATTCAATATTCCGCCTAACAATTTCATTTACTTTCGACATTTTGTACAAAGAAAGGTAATTTTTTCTATGATCATGAATAAAAACCAAACATTTTCTCACAAAAACGAATTTAGCACAGCATTCCGTCTAAACCACCATCCAACAAAACCTGCGCAAGCTCAACAAACTAACCTATCATATTCCCACACTAATTATTCAAGTAGATAAAGCTATATCTGAACCGGTCCAGACCACCGTCCCCTCGGCCGCGACCGGCACTGTACAATAGACGACAATGGCGGACCGTCAGGCACTTGTCTCGTGGATTTATCGGTCGTCAGGTGGACAATAAATACTGATTTTCGCGTTTCTCCACGCACAACGCGTGGACGTAGAAGGTAAAAGATATGTAAGTAAACAGTAATGCACTGTTTTTTTTATTCCATGCCTCTTCTCTGCTGCCATCCCAGGAAAATATGGAAGTTACTTTAAAAATCATGTCAATCTCTACTAGTTTTTTTTTTGCGAAGTGGGTGCTGGGTTGTCCTACTTCATCCAAGTTGGTCAGAAAACCAATGGCAATACAGAACTGAAAAAATACATAATGTTTTCCAAGATATGTGAAATCTTCATTCTTGAAAACATGATTTGAAACTATTACGCGATGGAAAAAATCCTAAAGAAAATGCTGAATATTATGTTATTATAGATCGTTACAAAGCTCGAAAAACGTGCCTTTGTTGTTTAAAACCAGTGAGCAAAATCAACTTTTGCTCACTGGTTTTAAGCAGTGAAGAAAAGTGTTATAAATTAAGAACATTGCGAATTGTTCAAAAACTCCATATGCCTTGCTCAAGGGAAAGAGAGACAGCAAACATCAGTATGATGGCAATCTCTTTCACTCTATACTATTATGGATTCCATTCACTTTGGTAGGCTATACACAGCTTGTCGGCTCGGTTTCCGCACCTAGTCTCTTACTTGGACCTTTGTGCGTGGAAGACAACAACTGACCTCTATAGTAATACAAGTAGCCAGGCTGGCTATTGACGACCAGATAATGATAAAATTGGATTATTGACATTTTGGCGCTGATCGCCGCAGTAAATCTCGTGAGCGTACTCGGAACTAATGATAAAGATGAGAAAATTAAATTATCTTTTTCTATGTAACAGTGGGTTATTAACAGGAAACTTGAAATCCTCACATCCATAACAAGTGTACATTTTAGTTCCCAGCACGTTCGCTTCGAATCGGCACAAAAAAGAACAGTCATTGTGTACGGCAAAACATGTTCATCGCTATTGCTAGACTTAAACGGTGTATAAAGAAATGAAGTAAAACTCCCGCGTGATGGTTATGTTTTGCGTTTCCGTTCGGTTTATCAAAGATTTTCCGAGTTTTCTCATTTGGTCGACTGCCACGCCACCGTAGACTCCGTTAAGCGCTTCTAGATGGCGCCATCGTTCCGGATATTCGAGTCAAAAGCTGACTTGTCTCCGACATATACTTACCACCAAGGAATTTACCCTATCAGTTCCTTGTGATGAAGAAAAAAGCTGTGAGGTAGACCTGCATGCCTTAAAAAAACTTACATTTGTGCCATAATTACGGAGATAATGCTCCATCCCTATCACGTTGAGTTTTTAAAATCTGTCGGTGAAAGATTATGTCATGTGTTTTGACAGTATTAGTACAAAAAAACAAATAATTTATACTGTAAGGTGTGACTCCTTGATGGAACTTCATTTTAACACTAATCAAAGTCTTCTTGTACGAGTTCCACTATTTTATTTCTTTAATTATTGCGACTAGTTTCGTCTATTTGACATCGTCGGGCTGATTGGAATAGGTGTGACTGTTAACCTATTTCAATCAGCCCGACGATGTCAAATAGACGAAACTAGTCGCAATAATTAAAGAAATAAAATAGTGGAACTCGTACAAGAAGACTTTGATTAGTGTTAAAAAAACAAATACCGTGAGACGCGATAGCTTACGTTCTCAAACCCTAATCCTGCAAAGCACGTACGGCCATTGTAAAGCGTATAAGGCTAGAATTGCAGCTTGATATTTTTATTCGATAGATAGACGGACCATTGTCGGACGCATTGGGGCTGGTTAACTGTACCTAGTACTTGTCCAGCAGTTCCGTGTCAAGGAGCTTACAATCTGACTAGAGATGGGGATTCAAGGAATTCTTGTGGTGGCTTTTGTGTCTACTTCGGTTTATTGCTTGATAAAGAAACGTTTCTTGTATTGAGATAAACGAAAAAAAAAATAGTTATTGTTTGAAATACTGAGAAGCTGTACCGTGATTGGTTATAGGCAGTCATGTACGAGTAGTATCAGCTATTAGTCCTTTACCGAACTCCGTAGATATTGAGAGGTCTCTGGATAGACTGGTTAAGGCGATAAGTAATTTTATTAGGATTATTTCAACAATATCTAGAGATTTGATATTTGAAATTTTGCTAGCTATTTTAGTTTTTTTTTTTTTTAATTATAAAACTAACATTTTTCGCTTTCGCCCTGAATCTGCCCCTCTCGCACTGAGCGTGTTTTCACTTGGAGTGACAGTGACAAAAATAAAATTATCTTATTATAATCTTAAGACCTTAAGACCTTTCTTGGGCGCACAGTGGCTTTGCAATTATAACCCATAGACTAAGTTTCATAAAGTTGAAAATCGCGTTCGCCAAAATGCGCGCGAAACGATTCAGAACGAGTGGAAAGATGCCCAAGTCACTCCATTGCCAAAAAAAGCGAATCCCACATCCTTTTCTGAATACCGTCCAATCTCTATCCTTCCGTTCCTCTCTAAGGTCCTCGAGCGGGCAGTTCACCATCAGTTGAGTTTCTTTCTCAACAAAAACAACCTCTTTAATTCTCACCAGTCGGGTTTTCGCCCTGGCCATAGTACCGTTACGGCTTTGGTGGAAATTACTGACAATATACGAAAGGGAATGGATGATGGACTGCTCACCGTTCTGACCCTACTTGATTTTTCAAACGCGTTTAATGCAGCTGACTTTGACATCCTTCTAGGGCTGCTAAGTTCTCTTAACATATCTCCGGCGGTGAATGGCTGGTTTCGTAGTTATCTACAAAGACTCCGGCAACGTGTCCGTATTGATAATAATTTTTCAGAATGGTGTGACACTACTGCCGGTGTCCCTCAAGGTGGCGTCCTATCCCCTTTACTTTTCGCTATATTTATTAATAATATTTCTCAGTTTATATCTTCTTCCTACCATCTTTACGCAGATGATCTCCAAATCTACACACAAGGTAAATTAGAAGATCTTTCACAAGACGTAATTACAACCAATGCTAATGTATCTAGAATATCTGTGTGGAGTAACGAATATGGTTTGAAAATCAATCACACCAAGACTAAAGTCATTATTATGGGTAGTCCCTGGTTTGCAGCTAGGATTGACTGGCAACTGCTACCTAATATTGTATTTGAAGGGACATTAATTCCATACAGCAACAAAGCAAAAAATCTTGGTCTCCTATTAGATAGTTGCTTGTCTTGGGATCCACAAATAAATGAAGTCTGCAGGAAATTGTTTGCAGCAGCACAAGCTCTAAGGAGGCTTCAATATTTCCTTTCAACTGCCACTAAAATTGCGCTTGCACATTCTCTTTTATTACCTATTCTCGACTACGCCGATGTCTGTTACCTTGACGTTACCGAGACACAACTTGATAGTTTTGAACGTCTTCAAAATTTCTGTATCAGGTTTATTTTTGGCCTTCGCAAATTCGATCACATTTCTGAATTTCGTTTCCGACTTAAATGGCTTCCCATTCGTCATCGCAGTAATGCTCATATCTTGTCCCTCTTGTTTTCTGTGTTGAATAATCTTTCAACTCCTTCTTACCTTAAAACTCGCTTTCGTTTTCTTCATGATACCTATGACCACATTTTACGGTCCTCTCAGAGTCTGTTTCTTGCCACGCCGGAGCACTCATCGTTTTTCTTCAATAAATCGTTCTCGGTACAAGCTTTTCGTTTGTGGAATGATCTTCCTTTACATATAAGATGAGCCCCTTCCCTGCCTATCTTCAAGAGACTAGTTAAAGGACACTATCTTTCACTCTGATTACCGAAAATATATTCATTATCATTTTTATTATTTTTTCTAGTTTACAACTTAATTCATGACATATACATATATATATATTTTTTTATATATTTTATTAGTATGTATTTATCAGTGGCGTGCATAGAACTTTTTTCCGGAAAAGTAGGTCAAGATTAACAATATAAAAAATATGAAAAAATTTAAATAACACTTTGAAAAAAAAAGTTTGTATGACGCCAGGGTAGGCACTGCCTACCCTAGAGTGAACATTTTCATACAAACTTTTTTTCTTCAAAGTGAAAGTAATTTCTTTTTATATTTTTTTTATTGTCGAACTTGATCTTCTGATTGCTTTTTCGGAAAAAAGTGCTATGCACGCCACTGGTATTTATCATTATATATTAATACGTTTATCTATTCATATTAAAATATATCTATTATTAAAAAATAGTACATCACCATTTTAGCAATCATTCTAAACAGTTTCATCCACCCAAAAGTTGTCTGAAAGAGATCGCTTTAAGCGATAAGGCCGCCTGTTTGTGCTACTTTATAAGTTAGTTTAAAATTAAGTATTTATATTTCTCTCCCTTTTTTTATGGTATACAAATAAAGTTGTATTGTATTGTAACGAGTCTAATTTTAAGATTATAATCGGCTAAAATCACAATATTGCATTTAAGTGATTTTTAAACTTACATGGGTAATTAACAAGATATTCGTATTGATAGATTTGATAGAAAAATGTGACACATAAAAATCAAATGGATTAAACACAAAACCAAAAAAACTCTCAAAAAGATACTATTTAAAAAAAATATATACAAGGTGACTTTTTGACCATCGTCCAAATTCATACTGGTGGCTTGGTAAGTGATCAGTATCATGCATCAATAACAATTTTGTTGAAATTCGTAAAATGAAATTTCGACTCCCCATAGTGATTCACTCGGGACTGGAACTGAATTTATAAAAAGTCAAAAAAAGTCACCTTGTATATCGATTAAATACATAGTAGGGGTGCGCCGCGCACGGACGCGGAAAGTGTGAGACGCCCGCCTGCCACCCGACTCTCGCGCATTTATGTGGCAGCCCTTATTGCGTCTACCGAACGTTGTTTCAAGGACACTGCCCAGACGTAATACTGTTACTTTTCTTTAAAGCGATTACCATCGCCAAATTAGCAGCTCGATGTTTGTCTGTACGAATATCGATGGAAATGACATTGCAATAACGTTCATATCAGCGCACAATACGTGGTGGCTGTTACGACGCTCGCTGCGTCCTTGATAGGGCGAAATAGGAGAAAATAATACTGGTTCATGGTTCTAATGTGGCTGGTACGTAAGCGCTGGCAAGGGCCCGGCGGATGATGTCATTGAGGCTGGCGTGGCGTGAGAGTCGTCCAGCGCTGAATTTACAAGACAGACCATGGTGCCCGTGTTGACCGACGCAGGGTACCGATGTCACTGGATGGGATCGCCATCAGCCAGTATCCCGACTCACGCTCTCTGGAGGCCAGGAGACGAGCCCTGTCTGCTGGGGTAGATGATGTTTCCAAGAGGTTTTCCTGTACCTGTTTACAGAGGGGCTCGTCCCATAGCCTCTGTGAGGATGGGGTAATGGGGTAATTTTCATTAGGGCACGCTGATTTCCAGGCGTTTCTGGCCTCATCCAAGCCCGAGACCTCAACGTCACCAAGTGACGGGTTTATTATACTACCGAAGAGGTCTCGTGTGCTGTGGATTGAAGACAGAAACGCGGGAAGGGCCACACTTGAAATTTTTCTAATTCCCAAACCACCCAACCGTACTGGTAAGGTGGCTTGGTTCCAACTCCGTTCATCGAGAGGACAATTTAGAATTTGGATCATTGTTTTTTCAATTATCTTGTCAAGAGTATCTAAAAAGTTTTTATGGTTCCAAAGAGGCGTACAACGTAGAACGTACGTAAATTTCGGTACAAACAGACAAAACCGAATGATGAAAAGGGCCATATGTGGGTTTATTTCAGCAAGGCAACTGGACGACTCTTCAAATTTAGCTATTTGTTCCGAGATGTATTGTGAAATGCCATGGTCCAATAAAGGAGCGCCAAGGAGGCGAAGTGTCTCGTTAGTCAGTATTTTTATATTTGGAGCAAAATTTTTATAATTTTGTATGATTTTGCCTTTATTGTAGGTTTTCTCTGGGATAAATGGTGAAATCAAAACAAGACTATCTTATTGAAATATGGGGTTGTGCTACAGAATCTAACCTTAAACGCCTTCAAACTACACAAAATAAACTTATAAAGGTTCTTCTACAGTTTGAATACTTAACACCTACACGTACATTATATAAAAAACCAAATTATTCAATCTTAAACAAATATACACATATAATACTTGTATCCTTATACGAAAATTTCTAAATA
Organism: Ypsolopha sequella; assembly: GCA_934047225.1. Lineage (NCBI taxonomy): Eukaryota > Metazoa > Arthropoda > Insecta > Lepidoptera > Ypsolophidae > Ypsolopha > Ypsolopha sequella. Next base: position 24,322,911 of record OW203993.1, read on the forward strand.
AACAAATTCATACAGAAATTAACCTGGAGAAAAGAACATTTAAACATAATCTCAGAAGAAAAAATATACTAAAATCACATTGCCCAAGGACTGAGTAAGGAAAAAGAAATTTACTATATGGTGGAGTGCAACTTTATGTACAAATTACCAAATGACATAAAATAATGTGAATTGATATCTACTTTTAAAACTAAGCTCAAAACTAACATTGCAACAAATGTGTTTTAAAGTAAAATATTACCTACCCACATATTACTCTCGAGAAATCATAGAATAAACTAAATGTTATTTAAGCAAAATCTAATTTTAAGTGAACTATGTTCTTATGAGAATAAAGATCATAGTTCGCATTTACTATAATTTAGTTCCAGTCCAATGTCTTTTAATTTGTTGCAGATAGTTTCCAGGTCCTTTAAGACGATGTTAGCTTCCCATCCTATAGTGCCATCGTCCTGATACCACACTTATTGTATTTTTAGGATAATATTTTTTATTTGTCTCACTTTTGTTTTGGAAATATTTTAAACAATTTCAAATTTTTATATTTTTTTACACAATGATATGTGGGCAAATTAATAATATTTTTGTGCCAAATTTCATGTCTTTATCTGTTACGGTGCTAAAATTATGAGGCTGTGACATACGGACGGACGGACAACCGAGTCTCACCATAAAGGTTCCTTTTGTACCTTTTAGGTACGGTACCCTAAAAATTACTGTGATTGATGTAGCCAAATTCATACGGGAGACTCGGTAAGCGGTCACGAATTTTTGCAAAATAATAAAAATATTATTTGTGCCTTTTACTTGTTCAAGAACAATCCCGAGTCATTTATAAGTATAGGAAGCCGAAGATTTATATTTGCGTGTGTCACAAAAGGGTCATTGAACCTTGATCGTGACCACTTACCCAGTCTCCCATATGAATTTCGCTGTATCATTTACCTTATATTTGTTAAACCATAATACATTTTAGTTGAGCTTTTACTGCAAGTTGTTTTTGGCGAGGGATACAAAAATGAAATTCCATGTCTTTTAAATCTGTTTTGTTGTTTTTCATCAAAAATGTTCTAGCTTTAACTGACCTTTTAAAACTTTTCTGTTTCATTTCATGTTTTATTAAAACTTGAAAACCATAAAACAAGGATTTATGATTTATTCAAATAAATCAACAGTATAAGCGTTTTCCGAAAATAGATGGCGCCAGCAGTACATTAGATCGCGATATAGTTTGCTGCGTGCAAATCAATTGAAGCAAAACATCACTTTGTCTGCACACCCTTCATACTTATCCGGGCTTGGGATAAATAATTTTTTGAAAGCACCTACTTGTGAGAGTTGGTGTTTTTATTAATAATTAAATTAAATGACATGATCTTGTTTTGAATGAAATCAGCCAAGTTAACCTTTCAAGGCTGGAGCGGCGACAAGGGTCGCCGCCGGCGACCGGATACTAGTCGCTACTTCTGAAACAATGTGAAACATTTGAAGCAGAATCGTAGAAACCAAAGTTTAATGACCAATAATGAATCATTGTTGCCAACATAAACACACTAAAGCACCCTTATTAAAGCACTGGTATTTTATTTATTTATTTAAGTAACAAATTGCAAACCATTACAGTGTATAACCAATTCAGCAAGCAATGAAGAAGTAATATAATTACATAATAAGAAATATCAAGTACATTTTCAATAATCAACTAATCTTAATCTCTCGTCAAAGTCAATATATTCAGGACTACTTTTGTGAATTCTGCCATAGAAAAATTCATTATGTCAGTCATACGTGCCATATCATTTAAAATCTGTATAGCCCTGGGCCCCTGGCCAATGGTGAATATTTCTATAAATTAGTGCGAGCGGTCGGCACAGTAAACTTTTTTTGCCTAATTTCTTTTCTTAGTCGGGGGTTTGGTACTGCCAGAGATAATGAAGCTAGTACATCCCTGTTAATTACTTTACCCCTTATGAGTATGAAGAAGTATTTGGCCAGTGCAAGGTTTCTTCGATCTTCCAACCTATAGTATCCAACCATACCCAGCACAAATAGGGTTGGATACAGCTGTTTAGACGAATAAAAATTTAAACGGTCAATTGTTGTTTTACTTTAGTTACGTGTTTCAATTGAGGTTCGTTTGTGACAATTGTTTTTGGATATTAGGTTTAAGGATACTTTATTCTTATTAAAGACAATATGTCACTTACATAAGAAGAAATCTTAATTATTTACAATTAAAGTTAGAGTGTCGTCCATCCGCACAGACCATAAATGAAAATATCATGAGGTAGGTACTCATAGATATCATAATAATATTATTCTAATACACAGATATAGGTTTCTTTAATAAAGTCCACAGTTCACTATTGAATCTTAATTATAACCACCTCTCTGACATAAGTTAATATATTAGTTATTTAATAGTAGTTTATGCTACAAGGGCGCAAAGGAATAAATTACGAGGACGATTTAAAACACGAGCGTAGCGAGCTTTTGCTTTTACGCCCGTGTATCATACTACGTTTTTCAATGCATAGTGTGAGAAAATGAAAACAAATATAATCTTGTGAACTTTAAATTATGATTGGCTCAAAAGGATTGTATCCAGAGCCGTTTAACAGTGGGAAAAAAAAGTATAACATCTATGGTACACAGGAAAGGCTGCAGGTTAGCCAACCATTGCAAACAAATTAAAAAAAAAAAATAATAATAAAGCCCTAGGGCAAAATAATCGACTTTCTGTTCGGTTTTGATGCATAAAAAGTGGGCCTTTACGAGCACTTGCATCGAAAAATATGTTGTGCTAATTTACGCTTGAAATTATTAAATAGTTCGTTATTTTTAATTTGTGAAGGTAAGTTGTTAGATATTAGATTAATAGAATTCACATCTCTTATAGATGTGAATATTAGAGATGTTAAATAAAACATTATTTTATGTTTACATTGCATTTAATGTTTCTAATCAACAATTTTAGTGACACGAGAAGGTTTTGTCAAGGTGTCATATTAAAGGTATAATATTTTCCACTTAAAGGTTTATTTCCACCAAAGACTGTAGATTTCTAGCCTGAAATATGTTTTCCTATATGATTTTATGCAAATTTGCTTCTAATTTGTGCGTCTTATAGGCCTAAAAGGGTAAAAACTAATAAGGGTCGTAAAACATGCAAAAATCAAAATGGCAGCTGCTCATTCTACGCAGAAATTACCTCTCGCCCTTAAAAGGTTAGGGAAAGCTATTTTCTGAAATGGTTTTCAAATCGTAAATACATTTTGCTGAGAAAAAAAACCGGCCAAGTACGAGTCAGACTCGCGTAACACCTAGGGTTCCGTACTGTGGAAGATAAATTTAATTTTGTAATATTTTTATTAGTGATTTATTTCTACGTAAATACATATTACCACGATTTTTTTATATTTTTCGGTCCACCAGTTTTGGAGATAATGGGGGGACATACATTCTTTATGGTTTTTCAAAGATTTCTCGAAATAGATGCAACAAAATATAGCCTAACTATATATTTTTACAATTAACTTTTTAATACATACAATTTGATACCCATATTGTATTTTATAAAGCATTTTTTGTATTTATTTTAAATCTTTTTTATGTTTCTCATTTGTGCTCAACTTTTTATAAATTGCTATAGTTTTCCTGTAATTGGCCAGTCACGATCTATAATCCACATTTTTTTCATATTTTTCGCATTACCAGTTTCGGAGATAAGGGGGGGGGGACATACATATTGTTGTGATTTTGTAAAGATTTCTCGAAACCAGTGCCAGTAAATATAGTAAATTTTTACGACTAACTTTTTAATATCTACAATTTGATACCCATATTGTATTTTTAGGTTAATATTTTTTATTTTTCTCACCTTTGTTTTGGAAATATTTCTGACGCATTAATAATTCTGTGGACGCAACAGATCTCTTTACTTAAAAAAAAAACTTATTCGAATATTGGCAAACATAGAACAGACCGTCAGTTGTAAACAATACTTTCAAAAATACAAAATCCTCACGCTTGCATGCATTTACATCTTAGAAATATGCAAATTAGTCCGAAACAACCAGGAATCTTACAAAACAAGGGAAAATTTAGATACTAAATATTTATTGCGTCCAAATAATAAACTGCTACTACCTTCAATGCGTATCAAATTACAATCAACAAATACATATGTGATGTCAATTTATGTATTCAATAAATTACCTAAAATTAAAAAAAATACTAAAACTGCCCAGTTTGTACAACATTTAAAAGATGTATTAATTGCTAAATGTTACTACACCGTCCAAGACGATAATAGTCTGTCATAAAATAGTAATACCTATATTAAAATTAACTAAGTATACAAAACTTATAAAATATATTTATAAAATTACGAAATAAGCCGCCTTTTCTCACAATATTGCTGTGCCCAACAGAGTGCATAATGATCTAAAATGTTTATGCAACATCGATAATGTACATTATGCTTGCAATAAAAATATTGACTATTGAGTATCCTTAAATCAGAAGCTTTCTTTTATGGCCTATTGAATCTTCAATTATAATTTTGGATGAACTATCAGAAAAGGTTTTGCAGTAGTGACGTTCAGAGAAGTAGTCGGCAAAACCGATTGTACATTTTTATCAATCAATTTCTTCAAGGCCGTTTTCGGTCACAGCGACCGATATCACTGCTGAGAGCGGCGCTGGTGAACCCTCACGTGGCTGACGTAGCCGATTTTTGCAGTGAACGTGCGACCACATTCACTGCACGTCAACACCCCTCCAACTATATTATAATTGATGGCCACTGGTGGTCGGGCCTTAAGCTGGTCTCGTCTTGTGTCGAGCTCAGCGCATCTAATCGACTCGAAAGCATACACCTTAGTGTTCACAGCCTACCTCCAATGCGGTATGTCTGCTGCCAGTGTTTCCCATTGTGCTGGATCTATTGCTCATTTCTTCATGTGGCGGTTAAGCACATCTTTATACCGCAGAAATTGGCCGCCCTGTTTCCGTTTCCCTTCCTGCAGTTCGGAGTAGAAGATGCGCTTAGCCACCCTGGCATCAGACATTCGGGAAACATGGCCACACCATCGCAGCTGACGCCTCATTAGATAGGCTTCAATCCCACCGACATCAGCACGTCGCAGAACTTCCGTGTTTCTCACACGGTCCGACCAGTGGATGTTCTGGATGTCACGCAGGCATTTGAGGTGGAACCTATCCAATGTACGGATATACACTAATCATAATCATATACTATTATACTATACTATAATAAAGAAAATAAAAGACATCTGGTATACATATCTTGGGACCCCTTTAATTTCTGCATAATTTAACGACACTGATCTAGGAAAAAATTACATTGAAATTTTCAATTAACTACAAAAACTCCTTAAGATTTCCTGAATGCAATTGATACGAATTTCATTAAGGAATTTTATTAAACGTAGCTTCGAGGCTGGTTTAATAACGTCAGTTGTCATCATAATTGCCCATACGCAGCCAAGCGTTATTATTAACTTGCCATTGATAAATCGACCCTAAAGCCTTGCAATAAGAAAAGTTTAACGTTGTGAAAACCTGGCGGTAGCCTACAGCGACAATGGTTCGTTGCTACTGATCTGCGGGTAGTTGCAAAAGGTTATGAGGATAATATTAAAGGTATCAGATATAAGGTAATTATGATCAGAAATATTCACAAACTATTTCTTACTCTCTGAGTGTTGCAGGTAACTGGCATAGATTAAATTATGTTAAGGTGTGTTAATTCGAAAACCATTTCGAGATTTAGGTTTGTTAAGCCGTATTTTCAAAGTTTTGGTCTATAAAACCTCATGACGATAAATATTTTTACGAAAAAGCTGCAACTTCCATTTGCCCTCGTGTGACGTCACTTGAGTAATGGCTGTTTAGAAATGTGTCTTTGCTATCAAGATGGAGACGGTCAGTTCCCCATAAGCAAAATGCCTTAAGAGAGTACACAAATATATTGTGGACAATGATAAAGAACAAATTCAAAATAACACGGTTTGCTTATCCATTTAAAACGGACACCATCTTTTAATAACTTTTTGTAATAAATCGTTTTTATTTTGAGGTTATTTTCATATGGCATTGCAAAAATAAACTTAAGCGCGTTTGAAACGTTCATAGTTGTAACAATTTTTCACGATGATTTGGTATATTTAAAAGGGTCATGCTCGAATGTCAGTCGTAATCTAATCTCTATCAAAATCCAGAAGAAAAGCATGAATCGTGAAATAAAAAGCTGGGACTGCCGATTGCGTCACGCATGACTCTTATCAAAGCACGCTGGAAGCGTAGTTTGTGGACTACTTGGTAGATGGCGTGCGCTTTCGTTTCGTTCGGTGTTCACTCTCATGACCGGCTGCGACATTACTTATTTATTTTAATATCTGTGTCCGTGTTATTATAAAAGTGACACTAGCTACAAATAAATCTAACAAAAATTATAGTATAAATTTATTTCAAGGCCGATTCTGACCTTCTCCATCATAATTTGCTTCAGACTAATTTGACAGCTCGATGACAGACGAGTAGACAGACAGAGACAGACCACTTTTTTATAAGCAATCACAATCAGTATAACGTCTAAAATTCTCAAGTGACAAGGTCGTCGGACAATTCTTTAAAAAATCATGAAAAAATATTTTTTAATTTGTATACCAAAATAATGAAAACAATATCCTAAAATGGCGTATATTCTCTGAAAAAAAAAAAATATTTGCAAAAAAAATCTTTTAAAAATTAAGCCATGGGAATTTGATACTTCGGGAGGTGGCAGTCGCAATTGTGCCTCAGTCATGTACGCACGTTGCCACGTTGACACTATAAGCCGCTCCAGCGCATTTTCGTAAATTATGGCACGAAATTATAGAATATGCTGTGCATTGTATGGCCTTTAAATTAAATAATGCGACATAGCATTATCAAATACGTTGGCAGCCCTAGCGCGTGTTTAAACACCAAGCGGCCGTAGGTATTGATCTCAAGGACACCGCCAAGTTAAACTACTGTCTACTTCCTTTATACCGTGTATAAGGTAATACAAATATTGTGCACATAAATTCCGAAAAAATTACTTGTATCCATTTGTCTATGGTTAAATAGAGCGTTTTTCCTTGTGTCAAATTTAGTGTTAAATAAGATTCCTAGATGGCACTGTCGTATCTTTAGCAACAGAATCAAGGACAAAATTTGCACGGATTCCAAACAAACTTGTAACACTTTGACATTGGTTGCTACGAAACACATTTTATCATTTTATCTATGGTGACATGGACAGCGACATCTGGAGGAAAGCTAAGAACTAAGAAAAAAAAAAACAACGAGAAAAACGCTCATTACAAATTCGAAATCTGGCAACCCTACCTGCCGTCCGATCTCGTTAAAGAACAATGAGAGAACAACAATTACATTCTCGGTCCGAGTAACAAGGTTCGCAGATATCAGGGGAAAAAACAGCGAAATCGTGACCCGAATTGTGCCCTTCCAGGGTTGCATCAAGAAATGAAAACCTTAGTCGTTTTGAGCAGTGTAATGTTATGTTATCGTTGCGGAAGCCGGAAACTGGCAATAGTATCTACTCGTCAACACGAACAACTTGTTAAGAGGATGAGTTCCGCTTGCATACTACCCTGTTACTCCATGCGGAAAGACCCGCAGTGCAAGAGGGATGGATAATGGAAAAAAAGTCAAAATGACGACTTATTACACTAATTTTATTATTAAAAAAAAAGCAAAGGTGCTATGAAATATATGTCCTGTTAAAAGTTTAACAAAGTTTAATTCATAATTTAATTCATAAATAATACGAACGGGTTTTACTTTAATAAACTTAAAACTCTACATGAAAACTTTTTTTAGAGCCATTTTTGGTACTTTATTTCTCAATATTGGAATGACGTTTGACGATTTTGTTCCGATATAAGTGTGTATAATATTCCCGAAAGAAATACATATTTTTTTTTCTTTTTTATGTAGTATTGCTAGATTCTTCAAACCAGGAAGAATAAATTATGGTTTTGCGGAAACTATCCTCTTAAGAGCGGTTTCGCAGCCGAATTGTGAAAATCCTGCCTTTTTCTAATTAATCCAAACAGAATACTTAAATTCAAAATTAACTGAATAGCTATTCAAAAAACCTTATTACCTATGTATGTATTGTGTATGCTGCCATCGCAAAGTCTCTATAAATAAGAATTAAATTTTTTTTTTATTCAGGATTTTTGAAATCTACTTTACAGGAACCAATGGAAACTTTGCGATGGCAACATACACAATACATAGGTTATAAGGTTTTGTTGAATTGAGTTAATTTTGAGTTTAAGTGTTCTGTTTCGATTAATTAGAAAAAGGCAGGTTTTTCACAATCCGGCCGCGATACCGCTCGCAATTGTTTTTCCATTTTCAAGTTTTTTTTTTATGAACTTTTTCAATGGTAGTTTCAATAGGGATGTGGATTCAGTAATTATAAGGTTTACTTACGATTATTGCTATTGCTATTGCTATTTTATATTTATGATATTATATTTTTACATTATTATTGCAATTTTTCAAGATCACCTAAACTGTTAGTATCGATACATTTATTTTACAAATAACAAAGGTTATCTTAAGGCTCCATTTTTATAACTGTTACTACTGAACCAGATTAGTTTAAGCCTTATTCACACTTGCCCACACACATGAACATTTCGGTAATTACCAAAGTTTCGCTCAGAAGACTTTTGTGGGTCAAAGTGATTTATTAACGGTTTGATACAGATTTTATTTCCATTCTTTTTTTTTGACAAGACTCGTGATTGTACAAGGTGTAGTGTACCTGTGACATACTTTAAAACTTAAACCATATACTCTACGATCATATTTAGAAACTTCCTATCTACGAATTTTAGTATTATGCCAAAAATAAATTCACCTTCACATTTGCGAGTAATTTCCAAAATCATAGACCATAATTTTTCAGTATGATAAGAACCACATATGGGTTTAGTTTTAAATTAGGTCACAGACATCCTGTATAAGATTGTTTATTGGGTATTGGACCGATTGGACGATGAAGACTAGGAACTAAGTGCGACTTTTGACCAAAGTTTCTTAGTAATGATGACAGGTAAAGACAAGGCAGAATTATGGCTAAAAGTAAAAATATTTTAATTTTTGTTATAAAGTTTATTACAATTATTTGTTTTGGTATAAATTTTAATAATTTATGGCTATGGAAGAGTGGGGTCTTCTGTTACAAGTATTTTATACTTACAAGAAGGCCTCAACAATGTTTTTGTTAAAATGTGTTTTTTTACCGAAATAAATATTTTTGTATTTTTGTATTTTTTGTATTATGGCTGGAAGGGCAGATTTTTTTTTTTTTTGAGATTTCAGTTTATGTTCCATAGTAAAAGTTGTTCTATAACATTGAATGAATAAGCTCTTCAAATATGGTTACACCTTTCTGTTACACGTTGTATGTAGTATACATATACTATTATTTTCGAAAGTAATTCGGGGGAGAGTAAGAGGACAGCTCACAGGCAAAAAACCAGGAGGCCCACCATGCCTGGGACCGATGGATGGCAGTATATCCATCCCTAATAACCGGGCCTTATATGGTACAGACTGGTGACGGGCAGCGGCGTCACTGGTGCAAGGGTTCCGGCACCGCGCTCACCAACCCGCCTGCCCAGCGTGTGTGAGTATGGGCAATTCTTTCAAGATGACCGCCAGGAGTGGCAAAGTCCTGGAAAGGCTTATGTCCAGTAGTGAACGAACTAGGCTGATGGATGGACGACCTATTAAGGTGATATGTCGTCTGTGCAAAGGTCCCCGTTACTCCAGGCGGAAAGACCCGCCGTGCGAGAGGGACGGAATCCGGGAAAATTGAAAAAAAGTCCGTTTTAAATTAATACAAAATTAACTAAAATAGCTATGAAAATTTCCATAACCAGTAATTTAGTTATTGTTAAAAACCATTCAAATAAATATTTTTGAAGTCTATATGCTCTCCCAATTTGTCAGAATATCAAAAAAAGTGTAAATTTAGACCCCATTTCTATAATTATTTCTATCGAGCGAAATTCCTCCAATCGCGTTTCTATAGCCCAAATTCTAGAAAAAGATCCCAAAATTGTTATACTAATTAATTTAAATTGGGACCTCTTTTGAACAGCAGATAAATAACTTCAAAATGTGTCCATTTTGACGGCATACCCCCTCTCTAATTCAATCAAGTTTAAGGGGAAACGATTCGTATCCTCTACGAAATTCTTATTTTTGAATTACAGATATTAAATATATGTGATTTATGCCATTTCGCGAATATAGTTAAATGTCAGTTACGCTTTTAATTAAATCTGCACCATCCTGTGGCCAGCCTGGAAGTCTCTCAACCGACTTCGAGCGCAAGTTGGGCGCTGTAAAGAGACCCTCAGCAGATGGGGCATGATAAGCGCATCCCACACCCAGTGCGAGTACGGTCACGGTGTAAAAACATATTTTTAAACTGTGGTGCGGTGCTCCTTCACAGAACATGTCTCATTTGCTCTCGTGCCCAGCGTGCCCAAACACCTGTACGTGGGATGACCTATGGAAGGCCTCGGCAAATGCTGTAGATGTGGCTGCGTACTGGTCCAGGATCTTGTAAAGGAACCATCGACACGAAAAGAAGAAGAATTAAATCTTAAGTTTTGCGTTTTGTAGAGGATACGAATCGTTCCCCCTTTTGACAGTCATGTGGGCTATTATTTGAAGTAAAATAAATCACCGGATTAAAAAAAACACTCTTGTGCGAGTCAGACTCGCGTACATAGGGTTCCACATCGTGGATGAAAAATTGAACTTTGTCATATTGTTTTCGTGAATTTCTTAACAGCTATATTTTTCCAGTAATCTTTACGTAAGTACTATTTTACCATAATTTTTTTCTTATTTTTCGGTCTATCAGTTTTGGAGATAAGGGGGGACATACATTTTTTGTGGTTTTGCGAGGATTTCTCGAAATAGATGCAAGTAAATATAGCCAAACTTTATATTTTTACAATCAGCTCTTTAATACCTACAATTTTATTTCCCTATTGTATTATTATAAAAAAAAAGTTTTTTTGTATTTCTCATTTGTGCTATATAGTTTTCCTGTAATTCAACAATTTTTTCATACTTTTCAGTCCACCAGTATCGGAATATGGATATCAAATCGTAGATATTGATTGTAAAAATATAAACTGGCACTGGTTTCGAGAAATCTTGAAAAAACCACAAAAATATGTATGTCTCCCCCTCTTATTTCTGTAACTGGTAAACCGAAAAATATGAAAAACATTTAGATTAAAGATCATAACTGGTCAATTACAGGAAAACTACAGCAATTTCAAAAAAGTTGGGCACAAATGAGAAATTTAAACAAAAAAGTAAAATAAATAAATAAAATGTTCTATAAAAATACAGAATGTGTTTCAAATTTTAGGTATTAAAAAGCTGATTGTAAAAATATATAGTTTGGCTATAATTAATTGCATCTATTTCGAGAAATCTTTAAAAACCACAAAAAAGTGTATGTCGCCCCCCTTATTTCCTAAACTGGTTAATCGAAAATTATGAAAAAAATCATGGTAATATGTGTTTACGTAAAGATTACAGAAAAAATAAAGCGGTTGAGAAATTCACGAAAAAAATGACAAAACGAAATTTATCATCCACAATACGGAACTCTAGGTACGCGAGGCTGACTCGCACTTGGCCGGTTTTTCATTTTCTTTTTCTCTCTTTTGTATAGGTATTTGAATTAATTTGACCAATTTCTAATCTTTCAAATTTTTTTTTCACCCTGTTATGTGGGCAAATTAATGCTATTTCTGTGTCAAAGTCTTTACCTTTAGCGGCGCTAAAGTTATGAGGCTGTGACATACGGACGGACGGACAACGGAGTCTCACCATAAAGGTTACTTTTGTACCTTTTTGGTACTATGGAACAGAAAAAAATAACAAAATATATAAGGTTAAATAATATTAGTTGGCGAAACTCAAAAATAGGTACTACTAGTCTATATGAACAACTGTTTGTATGGGAGCTAAGCGAAATTCGCAACTTTTTTTCTCTTCCTCCCATACAAATTGCTCCGATCAGCTGACTGGTCCAGTATGGAAAGGTGAAAACAAATTTTAAGAATTTCGCTTAGCTCCCATACAAACAATTGTTCATACTCATATTCCCTGCGGTCCGTAATAGTATTATAATGGATCATAAGCCATTCACTTCATACTTTCGTAATCGATTTTAGCGAAATAATTCTATTTCGGAACGCGGGGATTATAGACTAGTGAATGAATGAATGAATGAATTGACACTTTATTGTACAGAAAATGCATATAAAAGAAAACAGAGTATTGAAAACGTAATTTTGTACATAGACGGACTTATCACTTAAAGCGATTTCTTCCAGCCAACCTTTGGGTGGTGAAGTAATTGTCACTAGATAACTAAAAGTAGGAGGATAGACGTAATCAAAAAAGTGTAAATACAAATAACCTACCAAATTAAACTTAAAGCGGCGATAGCTCAGGGCTAGAACGCTGGCCTCTCAATCTTAAGATCCAGGTTCGATCCCCGGTCGGAAGTGCACCAATGAATGTTTTGGAATTTATGTGCATAGTATTTGTATTTACTACCACTTGCTGAACGGTAAAGGAAGACATCGTAAGGAAACCTGTATGCCCTAAAAAGCGTGTATTTGTGCACGAAGAACGGCGATAGGGCTTACGTTGGGACGTAAAAATCGTCGGTGAAACGCAGGTGCAGGTGACTGTGACTTGCATTTCACAGTTTACACTTGTAACACCTCTGATGCCCCTATGATGTCATGACAATATTTGTTACAATTAACACAAGTATGTTAATTTGTTCATCTTTCCCTTGCCAAGCTTTACCACGACGCTTATTACGTCCCAAAAGTGATGGGTGGTGAGACTTAACACTGTAATTTAGACATAAACAATATTTTTTAGCAAATCGTTAACCCTTAACCACCTTCCACCGGTCTCAGAGACCGCAATGGGTTTTGTTTTTCAATTTATTCGGCCAACATAAGCCGTAGATATCTGTGCGTCTATGTACCTTTTCGTCGATCCCCTGCAACAATTTGCAAGCACTCGTCAGGTATATACGTGTACAAATCCTCTGCAGGTGATCAAAAAAAGGTCGCGAGTCGGCATTTCCTCTATGTAAATCTCATGGGTTTTTACCTCACATTGAAGTTACAATTTAGAAGTGATTTTTGTTTTGTGTTTATTGTTACTCAATTATTTATGTAACATTGTATTTTTTTTGTTTTTAATTAAATCTTGAAATACGTACATGTATAAAAATAATATTTGTTTTAACTAGTTACTAAGGTTTTTGACATTTGATAAGCGGTCTCTATGACCGCAGGTAGTTGGTTATGTGACAAAAATAGGGGGTAGGTAGTTAAGGGTTAAATTTCAAAGTTTTCATTTTGATGGAACATGATATAGCATTCTATCAAATATTTGGTGCAGTGTCATGGCTTTAATAGCAGGAGCCTAAAAATAAAGCTAAACTAATACATAATTTAAATATTTTTGTTACAATAGTAGTTTATGCTACAAGGGCAAAAAGGAATAAATCACTAGGACGATTTAAACACGAGCGTAGCGAGTGTTTTAAGCGTAACCGAGTAATTTATTGCTCTTACGCCCGTGTTTCATACTATGTTTTTCAATGCATAGTGTGAGGCAATAAAACAAATATAATCTTGTGAACTTTAAATTATAATTGGCTTAAAAGGACTGTATCCAGAGCCGTTGAACAGTGGAAAAAAAAGTATAAACTTTATGGTACACAGGAAAGGTTGCAGGTTAGCCAACTATTACTGATATCAACTATATCTGACTTTAAATATGTATGCTATCTGAAAACAAAATGAAAGATATATTATACGAGGTCGGAAAGGACCGCCCTCTGCAAAAATCCAGTTATACCATTTCAATATAAGCTAACTTTATATTAACTCAGAAGCTGACCTTTGACCAAAAGTTAGAGAAAAAACAAAACAATATCGCCATGTAAAAGCGGTTGGCGCCATCTATACCCGTACCGGGGTACTAATCATTACGGTGACCTTTCCTTGCCGTGTTACTTTTTAGGCGTTATATGCTGCAGAGGTGCAGCCGCTTTAGAAAAAAAAAAACATTATTTACTCACGAGAATAATTATTGAAAATCTGCTTAAGTACATGTAGTAGATATAGCAATGAACTATTTTTAATTAACGTCTTTGGTGAGATGTGAGATATGCCAAAAGCGATCGTTTTTAACAAAAGTTAAAATTTTAGCTCATCAAAGACGTTGTCTATGAAAACCATTCTATTTAAAAATATTTCATAGTTAATTATTCTAGTAAGTAAATTATGATTTTAAAGTGGCAGCGCTGGTATTGGAGGTAAGTTGTACCTTATACCTACATACATTATTATTATTATGTTGTACGTCTAATACAGACATAAAAACATAAAAACAAGCAACACACGCTTGCATTACCGGTAAGGAAACCTGTATGCCCTAAAAAGCGTGTATTTGTGCACGAAGAACGGCGATAGGGCTTACGTTGGGACGTAAAAATCGTCGGTGAAACGCAGGTGCAGGTGACTGTGACTTGCATTTCACAGTTTACACTTGTAACACCTCTGATGCCCCTATGATGTCATGACAATATTTGTTACAATTAACACAAGTATGTTAATTTGTTCATCTTTCCCTTGCCAAGCTTTACCACGACGATTATTACGTCCCAAAAGTGATGGGTGGTGAGCCTTAAGGTGATATACCGTGCTAGTAAAGGTCCCCGTTACTCCAGGCAGAAAGACCCGCAGTGCGAAAGGGACGGAATCGGGGAAAATTGTCAAATAGTCGGTTTTAAATTAATGAAAAATTAACTAAAATAGCTACAAAAAATTCCATAACCAGTAATTTAGGTGTAGTTAAAACCCATCTAAATAAATATTTTTCAAGTCTGTATGCTATCCTAATTTGTCATAATATCAAAAAAAGTGTAAATTTAGACCTGATTTCAATAATTATTTCTATCGAATGAAATTCCTCCTATCGCGTTTCTGATAGACCAAAATCTAGTAAAAGGTCCCAAAATTGTTATACTAATTCATTTTACTTGGAACTTCATTAAAAGAGCAGATAAATAACTTCAAAAAGTGTCAATTTTCACGGTATAGCCCCTTAACACTGTAATTTAGACATAAACAATATTTTTTAGCAAATCGTTAACCCTTAACCACCCCACCGGTCTCAGAGACCGCAACGGGTTTTGTTTTTCAATTTATTCGGCCAACATAAGCCGTATAGCTTGTATTCTTCGTGCTCGCACCGCCCGCGCGGTTGGAGGGTTGGGGCGGACGAGGGAGCACGGCCTCGGAGGAGGTGCGGGCAGAATGGCGGGAGGGTGGGCGAGCGCGACGCGTGCGACGGACCGCCGCCAGTCGCCGGAGGTCACTCGCCACGGCTACTTGTGTATTCGGAACTTGTCGCATTTTATAGAACGCACACGACATCACGATCCGAAGATGAGCAAACCGATTGGAAGACAGGCAAAAGAAATTGTGTATAAGGTATACAACTTCTTTAAAGAGCGTAAAAAAGATAAATCAACGCAGGAATACCAGAATGATGTCAATTTAGCAAAAATTGTGTCTGAAGCAAAGATGTATGATGTAGAATTAAACATTGATTACCTATTTTGCTAAAACGCATATTAATATTTATTAATATCATCACTTCATACCCACCTAAAGTAGCTAAAAAACTATCTTATACAGTACAAGATACTTCGTAATAAATCTAAAGATATTTATATAAAGGGTCAATTCCGTAAAACAGGTGTTGGCGTAGTCTACTTAACATGAATAGATTTTAACATAATTCTAAGGTTATTCATAAAAAAATTAATCTCAAGATATATCTCGATAGCAAATCCTTACCCGTATAGCTATGCGCTCGGCCGTGCACATAAACGGCGTGCTTCCTCGTCCGCCCCAACCCTCCAACCGCGCGGGCGGTGCGAGCACGAAGAATACAAGCTATAGATATCTGTGCGTCTATGTACCTTTTCGTCGATCCCTTGCAACAATTTGCAAGCACTCGTCAGGTATATACGTACGTGCGCGAATCCTCTGCAGGTGATCGAAAAAAGGTCGCGAGTCGGCATTTCCTCTATGTAAATCTCATGGGTTTTTACCTCACATTGAAGTTACAATTTAGAAGTGATTTTTGTTTTGTGTTTATTGTATTTATGTAACATTGTATTTTTTTTGTTTTCAATTAAATCTTGAAATACGTACATGTATAAAAATAATATTTGTTTTAACTAGTTACTAAGGTTTTTGACATTTGATAAGCGGTCTCTATGACCGCAGGTAGTTGGTTATGTGACAAAAATAGGGGGTAGGTAGTTAAGTGTTAAATTTCAAAGTTTTCATTTTGAAGGAACATGATATTGCATTCTATCAAATATTTGGTGCAGTGTCATGGCTTTAATAGCAGGAGCCTAAAAATAAAGCTAAACTAATACATAATTTAAATATTTTTGTTACAATAGTAGTTTATGCTACAAGGGCGAAAAGGAATAAATCACTAGGACGATTTAAAACACGAGCGGAGCGAGTGTTTTAAGCGTAACCGAGTAATTTATTGCTCTTACGCCCGTGTTTCATACTATGTTTTTCAATGCATAGTGTGAGGCAATAAAACAAATATAATTTTGTGAACTTTAAATTATAATTGGCTCAAAAGGATTGTATCCAGAGCCGTTAAACAGTGGAAAAAAAAGTATAAACTTTATGGTACACAGGAAAGGTTAGCCAACTATTGTAACTAAATAAATAAATAATAATAATAATAAAGCTCAAAGGCAAAATAATCGACTTTCTGTTCGGTTTTGATGCATAAAAAGTGGGCCTTTACGAGCACTTGGATTGAAACATAAATTAACGTGTAGTAGTTTCGTAATTCGCAATTTTGGTAACTTCTGTTTTTCCATAGTTCCATGGATTGACCCTTATTTCAACAGATTTTATACATCTGACTTTAAATATGTATGCTATCTGAAAACAAAATGAAAGATATATTATACGAGGTCGGAAAGGACCGCCCTTTGCAAAAATCCAGTTATACCATTTCAATATAAGCTAACTTTATATTAACTCAGTTTTTTTTTTTTTTTTTTTTTTGCGCCCAAGCAAGGCACCCTCCGGAGGTCACGGTGGGAGGGAGGTGGAGAATGCTCATAGCATACCAACGTAACCGGTTACGTTGGTTATGTGGGACTCACTGAGTGCCTACCCACTAAACTCCACCTAATTTGGTTTGGCCCATACGGGTCTTAAAACCTTTATCAGAAGCGACCCCCTCTGGGGAAAGGGGGCGCTAGCGGAGCCCTATAGGGGCATCCGCTGGATAAGAACACTAAGTGTTAATTTCTGGGGGTTGGGAGGAAGAGCTAGGCTCTGATCGTTTGGTTTGAGCCTTCAGCTCATCGAAGGCTTCCAGAAGGAGATTGAGATGGGCTGAGAGTTTGTCAGGGGGATCGGAGAGAACGTTTCTTGGTCTTCGAACCTTGTATCGGGATATAGACGGAGCAGTATAGGAGACTGTCTCGCGTACTAATGGATTGGGGTGTTCTTCAGAAGATTTGAAGAAGGTATCTGAGAGGGATTTCATGAATTGTTGGAGGGTGGGTAGCTCCAAATCACGATGGAGGTCTGCGTTGCGCACGTACCATGGTGCGTTGGCCGCTCTCCGGCAGAATAAGTTCTGTACTATCTGCATTTTATACAGGACTTTGGGGTTCGCATGTGCGAAGACAGGGGAAGCGTACGTTAACACAGGTCGGATGCAGACCTTGTATAGTGTTCGCTTGTTCCTGAGAGACATTTTACTGTGCCTGCCTAACATGCTGTTAAGCCGGTACAGATAGAAGCGGGCTGTGCGCGTCACTCTATTGACGTGGGGTGCAAAAGTTAGTCTCGAGTCCAGAGTGACTCCTAGGTATTTGGCTGTGCTATGCCAAGGGACTGGGGTACCTAGCATTCGGACGTTGGGGTTGTCATGGTGACGGCGTTTGTGGTCAAAGCGAATCGCGGAACTCTTTTCAGGGTTCACATCGATGCGCCATCTTTGAAACCATTCTCCAAGGTCATCGATAGACTTTTGGAGTTTGGCGAGGATAGTCGGGGGGTTATGTCCTTTGACATAGAGAGCAGTGTCATCTGCGAAGAGTGATAGCTGTACCCCGTTTGTGGGGACGGGAATATCGTTTGTGTATAACGAGTAGAGGATAGGGGAGAGAACTGATCCCTGGGGGACTCCAGCCCTTAGGGGGCGTGGAGAGGAGAGCAGCCCTTCATGTCTGAAGCGGAATGAGCGATCTTTGAGGTATGATGCCACCGTGCGGACAAGACGGTCGGAAAGGCCTGTCTTGTGTAGTTTAAAGATGAGTCCTTCATGCCAGACTTTGTCGAATGCTTTCGCAACGTCAAAGAAGACAGCGACAGTAGGATACCGTCTTGGATAGAATCCACTTAGGATGTATTCTACTATACGGTGGACTTGTTGGGGGCATGAGTGCCTGGCTCTGAAGCCGAATTGATAGGGGTTGATGATCGGGTCTCCATCTGTTGGGAATAAGTGGGTTTTCATGCGTGAAAGCATAACCCTCTCCAATAGTTTCCCCAATGATTTGAGGAGGCTAATTGGGCGGTGACTGGCAGGGAGGTTGAGTGGTTTCCCTGGTTTGGGAATACCTATGACTATGGCTTCTTTCCACGCTTTTGGGAAGTGGCCGAAATTAAAACAAGCGTTGAATATGAGGGCTAGCAAGGTGAGTACTTGCTGAGGAAGGTGCTTGAGGGCTTTATTGGAGATCCCGTCCGCGCCTGGCGCTTTCTTGGGCTTTAGACCTCTGATGAAGAAGTGGATTTCATCTTCGGTCACTGTGATGGGGTCGGAGGTGAGGGGAAGGGAGTTCTGATAGTGAATCTCGTCCTCCACCTCTTTTATGTGGGAGGGGTCAATTGGTTGGGAGCTGGGAGAGCACTGTGAGGCAATGCTATCCGCAAAGCATTCTGCTTTTTCCTCGTCCTCGAAGGCTGTTGAGCCATCGGGGCAGGTCAAAGGGGGAATGTGAGTGATTGCGTCTATCCTGAGAGCTCTCGCCATTGGATAGAACGCAACGTGTGATGGGGATATCTTTTCCATGAGCTCACTTCTACGGGATTCATTGAGCTCAGAGAGAGCTGACTTAAGTTTGCGACTCAATTGATTCGCGGTCTTTCTGTAATCTGGGGTGGGATAGATTGCTGCTCTTCTTTGGGCTGCTCTCTTAGCTTTCAGAAGGTTGGAGATTTCCAGGGGAAGCTGTTGGGGTGGTTTGGAGGAGATCTTTTCGTTCTCTTTGAGAGAGGAATTGATTAGGTCCGTTAGCATGTCTATTGTAGCATCAATTTTGTCTGTGCTATCAAGGTAGTCAGGTGGGAGGTTGAGGGGGGATTCGGGGGCATCTATGGCCGAAGCTAATGTGTTCTTGAAGCCTTCCCAATTTGTAAAGGTCTTGGGGGGAGGTAGAACGTCATTTGGGGGACCTAGTCTAAGGGAGACTGGGCGATGGTCAGAGCCAAGGTCATCTAGTGTTTCGATTGCCCTCAGATTCAGGGACACGCCCTTCGTGAGTGCAAAGTCTAAAACGTCTGGGGAGTGATCCGTATTATCAGGATAATGAGTCGGGGAGTATGGAGATAAGACATTGATCTCGAGTGCATTTGTTATGCCGAGGAGTTTTCTACCATTAGTATTGGTTTTTAGGCAGGTCCAGTCAGTGTGTTTAGAGTTGAAATCTCCGAACATAATGACCGAATCACCCATAGAGAGGAGAGCTTCAAAGTCTCTTTTAACAGGTTTTTTGGTGGGGGGGATGTAGATAGATGCTATGATTAGCGTTGGATGGCCTGACATAGCTAGTCTACATATAGTGGCTTCCATGGTCTCGAGTGGAGGCGTGGGAAGGGAAGAGCAGTGGAGGGCTTTCCTATAATAAATGGCTGTCCCTCCGAGGGGATCTTCTTCTCTTCTATCATTTCGTAGAAGAGAGAATTTCGGGATCGAGAGCCCCTTAAGGTTCTTAGACTTAAGAAACGTCTCTTGGAGGAGAAGTAGATCTACTTCGTTTTCCTGAAGATAGAGTTTTAGCTCAGGGAGGTTTGAGCGTAAACCTCTGCAGTTGTAGGAGGTGAGCGAGATGCCCTTGGGTTTTTGTCTAGCTGTACGGGCTTGAGACATTATAATGACGTGAGGAGGTGGGAGTGCTCCACGAGCGCTAGAAGGCGCTGTTGGGGGGTGCGTGAAGCGCGCAGCTTATTAGCTAGCGACGAAATCTCGTGCACATTAATGTTCGAGATTACGTCGTGGATTAGTTTCATATCATCAGCCAGGGAGGGCGTTAAGCCGTCTGACTGTGACTGAGACGTCCTGGGGGAGGCGACGGGTGGTGTGTGTGGGGGGGTCCTAATTGGGGCCCAGGCCTTGGTCGGGGGAGGGCCAGGCTGGGGGGCTGCAGCTTGTGGCTGTTTAGGAAGGCTAGGGAAGTGGTTTGGGTTATTAGGTGGGGGTAATAGGGGTAGTGGTTTAGGTTTGGTTACCCTGTTTGGCTTGGGTAGGGTGGAGCGTGGGGCACGGGGGCAGCCTCTGTAATTGGCTTTATGTCCAACCTGGTTACAGAGAACGCAGGCTGGAGGGGTTAGGTCTTCTAGGGACCTTGGGCACTCTTTAGTGCTGTGGGGGTCTAGGCACTTAACGCACCTTGGGGGGGCTGTGCAGTTTGCAGCTGCGTGGCCATAGAGTTGGCAGCGGCGGCATTGGGCGGGGTACCCGCGACGGTTGGGTTTTTCTACTTTAATGCGAGAGAGCCCGCAGATTGTGCGGTCCTCTTTAAAGAGTGCCTTAGCGGCCGGGGTGTTGGTCATAATGACCAGGGCCAGGGGGAATCTCTTCCCTGAGCTGCTGTGCATCTTGTGCACAGCTTCAACAGGGAACCCCTGGTTTTTTAGATCATCCAAGATCTCGTCATTGGATACCTCGAACGGCATCCCCCGAAGGACAGCGCGGACTTTGCGCTCTTCTTCGAGGGCGTGCGTGTGGTAGGGGAACCCTGTGCGAAGTAGGAGCTTAATGAGACTCCTGAAGTCAACGATCGTTGGTGTCATGATTTTGATGGCCACGCCGGTATTGGTGGCTTGTGTGTAGATGATTTTTTCCTCGCTGCAAAGCTTGGAGAGGGCCGACCATTTGGACTTGTCTCGCAACAAGACGGCGGGGGGGGTTTCCTTCTTTGCGAGGCGAGGCTCGCAGCGGGAGGCTACCTTAGGGGTAGTCTGGGTGGCCGGGGGAGGGGCAGTCTGGGTGGCCTGGGTGGGGGCAGGGGTTTCCTCTGTGGGGGAGAGGGGAGGGGAGGCTTTTCCCTTCTTTACCCTCTTTTTGCGACTTTCAACCCTGGTGAAAGGGTTGATCTCGTCGTTGTTGATGGAACCTGTGAGGGTTCCATCATTGGACATTTTGTCCGAAGAGTTTGAACTGTTTGAACTCGAGGAGATCGAGGGGGGGGGCGGACCTCTTACGGTCAGAATTGGTGGACGAGTTGTCCAAAACCTCCATGCTCTGGGATGGAGAGGCAGGGGATTCTGTCTCGAACCTTTGGGGGTTCGTGACCTCCGAGGAAGCCTTGATGAGGCTTGCAAAGGCATTCTCGTTGAAGACGAGGCCTTGGGATTGGAAGAAGTCTTTTGTAAACGCTATCCATGGACCGTAATCCATGGCTAGGAAAGAGTGGGGGTAACTCGGGACGGGGGTAACTCAGTACGGGGTGACTCGGGACGGGGTAACTCGGGACGGGGTAACTCGGGACGGGGTGACTCGGGACGGGGTGACTCGGGACGGGGTGAAGTGGACGGGGTGAAGTGGACGGGGTGAAGTGGACGGGGTGAAGTGGACGAGGTGAAGTGGACGGGGTGAAGTGGACGAGGTGAAGTGGACGGGGTGAAGTGGACGGGGTGAAGTGGACGGGGTGAAGTGGATGGGGTGAAGTGGACGGGGTGAAGTGGACGGGGTGAAGTGGACGGGGTGAAGTGGACGGGGTGAAGTGGACGAGGTGAAGTGGACGGGGTGAAGTGGACGGGGTGAAGTGGACGGGGCGGGGTGGACGGGGCGAAGTGGACGGGGTGAAGTGGACGGGGCGGAGTGGACGGGGTGAAGTGGACGGGGTGAAGTGGACGGGGTGAAGTGGACGAGGTGAAGTGGACGGGGGTGAAGTGGACGGGGTGAAGTGGACGGGGTGAAGTGGACGGGGTGAAGTGGATGGGGTGAAGTGGACGGGGTGAAGTGGACGGGGTGAAGTGAACGGGGTGAAGTGGACGGGGTGAAGTGGACGGGGTGAAGTGGACGGGGTGAAGTGGACGAGGTGAAATGGATGGGGTGAAGTGGACGGGGTGAAGTGGACGGGGTGAAGTGGACGGGGTGAAGTGGACGGGGTGAAGTGGACGGGGTGAAGTGGACGAGGTGAAATGGACGGGGTGAAGTGGACGGGGTGAAGTGGACGGGGGTGAAGTGGACAGGGGGTGAGGGGGTGTGGGTACAAAATAAAAAAGGGGGGGACTAAGAGCACTAATGCAGGGGGCGAGTGAGTGACCTCCCTGCCGTCAGTGGCAGGGGGGGGTGAGTGGATGTGATGATCTCTTACGTGACGTCAGAGGTGACTGACGCTTGCTTGCGTCGATGGCGGCGGCGGCGGCGGCCGATGGCGGCGGCGGCGGCGGTAGCTGCGGGGCAGCTCCGCTCGTCGGCGCGAGGTGGCTCTGCGGGCTGCAGAGCGGAGAGCACGGTGAGGCGACCGTTCGGCACGGGTGTGCTGAGCGGAATATATTAACTCAGAAGCTGACCTTTGACCAAAAGTTAGAGAAAAGACAAAACAATATCGCCATGTAAAAGCGGTCGGCGCCATCTATACCCGTACCGGGGTACTAATCATTACGGTGACCTTTCCTTGCCGTGTTACTTTTTAGGCGTTATATGCTGCAGAGGTGCAGCCGCTTTAGAAAAAAAAAACATTATTTACTCACGAGAATAATTATTGAAAATCTGCTTAAGTACATGTGTAGATATAGCAATGAACTATTTTTAATTAACGTCTTTGGTGAGATGTGAGATATGCCAAAAGCGATCGTTTTTAACAAAAGTTAAAATTTTAGCTCATCAAAGACGTTGTCTATGAAAACCATTCTATTTAAAAATATTTCATAGTTAATTATTCTAGTAAGTAAATTATGATTTTAAAGTGGCAGCGCTGGTATTGGAGGTAAGTTGTACCTTATACCTACATACATTATTATTATTATGTTGTACGTCTAATACAGACATAAAAACATAAAAACAAGCAACACACGCTTGCATTACCGAATAAATTTTTCAAGCAAAAGTTTTACATGCTTAGTAGGTAAAATATGAATCAACAGCATCAAAGTGATAAACTGAGCTAAAACTAATTAAATAACAAACTAAACTAGACGAACTTACGTATGCTTAAAGTTCTTACTCACACGACATAGAGTCCATTTTCTATTATAAAATGAGAATTTTACCTTCACCATCTGCAATGTAAACAACAACTACGCATTCCTTTGTTTATTTATTATTTTAACAGCTCCTTGATAATGCCGTAAGACAAAACCGGTTGGACTAATAAAACAGTGATACTGTGAAACAGTAAAAGTGTTTTTATCAAAATTATGATGATGTTTCACCAAGTGCCGACAATCGCAAGTATTAATCAATAATTCTATTAGGTTTGTAAGATAATCCTTAACAAAGTGAGTTGCCATGTTCGCCCAGTGCGAAAAAATACAATATTTAGTTTTAAAGTAACCCTCAAAATTTGGTTCTTCGATGTTGTTACTTGTATTGGAATGGTATGTCTGTTACACCAAAATGTTTGTTTAGCTTAAGTTATGTAAGGGCATAAATGAAACCTTTTCAAAGGTTTCATATTGTTTATTTATTGATAATTTTTATTTTTGGTAATTATGTTTCAATGTTTAATATAAAATGTTGTAAGCTTTTAAAGACGTATAAACCTACGGAGTAACTTTTAATTAAGTTAAGTACCGACTCGACAGTGTCTTGTTGTGTGCCAATAATGATTATTTTATTAATTAATTATTATTAAATTCATTTTATTTTAATACAGTCATAATACTGTTTTCTCATCGAAGCACCAACCTTGAAAAGTTCCACATCGCCAAAGGTTAGCTGGAAAAAAATGCTAAGTAGCATTACGCTCACCTATGTACATGTTTTGATTTGTGAAATAAGGAAATTTTAATAATTATTATTATTGTTATTTTAAAATAAAGAATACAAAAAAACAATCACTATATATATATATCACGCATAGATGGAAAATATTGTAAAAGATAAAATATAATACGAAAATTTCAACTGAACATAAACGAATTAAATAATAAAATTGGCAATATGGTCTTTAAATAACCTATGAAAATAAAAAAACCCGGAAACGTAAAAAACAAAAAACGTTTTTTTTTATAATTTCAAAAACTCGGAAATCTGGTTTTTCGGTTTTCGGATAAACCGGTTTGCATTCCCTAGCATTTAAATGTGCTCGATGTCGCCCATTTTGTTTTCGTTTTAAACGTTATTATTACCCAAAAGACCAGCAAAGATAAACTATTACTAAAAAGTTCGACACTAACCTCACTTACTTAAGAGGCTATGCGAATTTTATTTTTGTCACTGTCACTCCAAGCGAAAAATCGCGCAGTACGAGAGGGGCGGATTCAAGGCGAAAGCGAAA
The DNA here is from genome assembly GCA_934047225.1 of Ypsolopha sequella. NCBI lineage: Eukaryota > Metazoa > Arthropoda > Insecta > Lepidoptera > Ypsolophidae > Ypsolopha > Ypsolopha sequella. Next base: position 24,347,869 of record OW203993.1, read on the forward strand.
AATGTCAGTTTTATAATTTTTATAAAAAAAATAAAATAGCCAGCAAAATTTCAAATATCAAATCTCTAGATATTGTTGAAACACACCTAATAAAATATGTTCGAGTTCTGTATATGGTTTTTATTCGTCCAACGAAGAGAAAAAGTGTGTTAGAAGACCTCATTTCAATGAAATGAAAATTTATCCAAACATGTTTTCCAATTTCAAAACCCTAGATTATATAGTCAAAATGCATATACCAGAAACTGATTATAATTTCCTGTGTATTTCATGAAATACACAGAAAAGAATCATCCGTATTTTTTTCGCATATCGCCTTAAGGGGTTTAGTATTGCCAAATATGTAGGTACTTTCTAACTAAAGCCTACTTCTCATTTTTTGGCAAACTAAAAATATTGAAAAAATCTATTATGAATCAACTCTAAGACAACATAAGCAACAATTTTCTTTGTCATACCACCAAAAGTTCTATTTGAAAAAAAATTCAACCGAATGATATTTTTTGGTTTGAATTCCCTACTGCTCCTAAGCGGCTTAGTCAATTTAATTCATTTATGCTTTGATAAATAGATAAACTTGATAACTATAAACGTAACATAGCATTATTCAATCGAACAATCACGTCCATGTGAAAAGTATTGTTTTTCCTATTTCACCCTATCAAGGACGCAGCGAGCGTCGTAACAGCCACTATACATTGTGCGCTGATATGAACGTTATTTCAATGTCGTTTCTGCCGATATTCGTACCGACAAACATCGAGCTGTTAATTTGGCGAGGCTAAAGAGCGCACCGAGCTTTTTACATAGTCAAACACGTCTTTATAACCCTTGTTTGAAATAGTAAACAATTATATTAAAATCTATGGAAATATACTGGTACTATTGGGTATATTTACTAGACTGTATACACGATGGAAACACATTTTGATAAAGATGGCTCGATAGAATAAATTCGCAAAGTTACCTCTTTTCGGGTATTTTTTTTTCTCTATTTCCCTACTTTTTTATAAAAATAAGTAATTAGATATTATGATTCATTTACTTAAATAAATTTTATAGATGACTGGAGCGTTTATACACGACAGGTTTTTATTTAAGAACAATATAACGAAAATAACAACGAAAAACCTTGAAAAAGTGCAAAAGTTTGGTTATTATCTTTACTCTTTACACGTAAAAAAAGACAGAGACAAAGGCAAACGCTCGGAGCGCCCTTAAGGGCCTTACTATTGCAAAATGGATACTTTCTAAAGCCTACTCCTCGTTTATGGCCAAACCAAAAATAATGAAAAAATGTATTATGAATAATCAACTCTTAGACAACATATGTAACATTTTTCTTTTTCATACCACCAAAACTTCTACATGATTTTTTTTTTACTGAATGGTGTTTTTTGACCTCAAATTCCCTACTGCTCTTGAGTGGCTTGGCCGATTGAATTCATCTATGCTTTGATAAATAGATAAACTTTATAGCTATAAACATAACATAAGATTATTCAATCGAGTAATCACGTCCAAGTGAAAAGTATAATTCTATCAAGGACGCAGTGAGCGTCGTAACAGCCACTATGCATTGCGCGCTGTTATGAACGTTATTTCAATGCCGTTTCCGTTGATATTTGTAGTGACAAATATCGAGCTGCTAATTTGGCGATGGTAATCGCCTTAAGAGCGCTATTGCGAAATTTTTGCTAAATGAGTAGTATTTAACGATCTAATTCTCAAAATGGTAAGTCTTGTATGAAAATCTTTTAACCAGTATTATTGTTATAAAGGTACAATTACTTCGAATTTTGATTCAAATTAAGAAAATTTGCGAAACATTCTCAGGTTACGAAATTCGTAAACGAATGCAGTTTTCTTCCATTTTTGCTTTGACGAATAACTTTATGCAGAGGCTCTGTTTTTGAAAATGTTTCAACCATTACGTGCATCAAAATAAAATTCGCTTAGATTAAATTATGGGCTGACAAATTCGTACGTGACAGTCCCATGGTCTGCGGGCGACGACGGGGGACAAAAGATTGCGGAGGCGGAAAAGAAGAGCGCGGGCGGCGGGGCCGCGTAGTCAGAGAACTTCAGTCGCGTGGCAACTCTTCTGGTCCAGTATAAACAATAAAATTATACTGTGCTTCTGGCGGCCACTTGTGTATATGTCATGGACCAAGTGATAAATTCGACATTATACATAATACCCGGTCATTATGAAAAATGCCCAATATGAGAGTGCAATTTGATAATAATTATTCAAATAATCAAATTGACCGGGCATTATACATATTCTCCGTCACCTTTTGGGCAAAGTAATACAAACATATTAAATTACTATTTTTTCATTTGTATTGTCATTTAACTTAAAATAAACTAAATGTTAAACAATTTAAATAATCAGACTCATTATGTGGATTAATTAGCAAGGACTTTTACATTAAGAATCCACTAGTTTTTGCATTTAAAACTTAAGGAAAGTTATAATAAAAATATAGGTAACACAAAAAATATAAAATTTAAAACTAAAATTTCACAACATATCTTTGTATTATAGAAGTTTTGACATATTATTATAAAACATAAAATAAACTAAAGTTTAAGCAATCAGGCTCATTATTTGGCATAATTAGCATCTAATTGTTTTCCCTCCCGCTAAATATAGCTTCATTATCATATTGCCCAATTGTCACGTAGCAATATAATAATGACCGTGCAATGTGATAAATAATGAAGTTTAGATAGTAATTAATCACTTAGCCCGATAGAGCTAAACAATATTCATAATGCTCACACATTATGAATAATGCCCGCACATTATGAATAATGCCCGCATTAATTACTTGGTCCATAACATATACAAGTCATTTCGCTCATTTAGTTTTATGACAGCTGTTCTTCACCACTGCACTGGCATCATACAATATTGCGTTTTATTTCACGCATATTTAATAGTAGGTAGTTATTGTTCGTTCTGGATCAACGAAATTAGCGGCTCACGGCTCGCGCCGTTCGCTCGACGCCAATTTCGACGATCCAGCACGATCAATAACTGAGTCGATTAGTCAAAAACAAAGTACTGTTCAACGGACCCGGGTTGGTGAACGCGATGCCAAACCCTCGCACCAGTATGCAAATTTTGAGGTAACAACACCCTCAGTTACTGGTTCGATTGGTATGAACAGAACGTACCGTTCAACGGACCCGGGATCGTGAACGCGGTGCCAAACCCTCGCACCAGTGACGCCGCTGCCCGTCACCAGTGACGGTTAGGGTAAAAAAAAAAAAATTGTTGACAACACCTGACATGCGTCATTAATTTTTCCTTTATAAACTACTAAAATTTTACGAATAATTATCAGTTCTCTACGCTCTACCTACAAATCAGTTAGTACTCTACTCGACAAAGTCATCGCTCGGTTCAGCTGCTGCCTGCTGCTTGTACTCCGATTGCTACATTCTGTTGCTGTTGCTGTCAAACTGCGAATCCACTGTCTTCAGATAATGTTAGTAAGTTTGATTTATGTTTTTAATTTCTTTATTCCATGTATTTTTTAAATGACTGATGTCGACCCTTCTTTCATATAAAACTATAAAAAGTATTATTTACGTTTAATCACTTATGAATATCATCATCCAAGTCAGCCCCTAACAGCTCTCATAATTTAATTACTTTTACCTATTACCTAGGTAATGTTTAAGACTGTATTCAGTAATCAATTAACATTGTAGGCATGTTTTTGTGGAATGTAACAACTTATTGAGTTTGTGTAATTTTCAGGTCGGACTCTGATTACTATAACAGGAAGTCAGTAGGAAGGGAGAGGAGCCATTTCGAGACGGACGACGAGGTAGCTTTTGCGAGGTATGTATTTTCCCCATAATATTTTCTTCGAGTGTTTTCTGTCTTCTCCTATGGGTTTCCAGGGTTTAAAATATTCAATCATACTACATCCCAATCGATCGTTAGGTGGGGCGATCTTTGAGCTTGTAGGCCTGTCTGTCTACTTTTACACTGTAACTTACTGTTAAACTAAGCATCAGTACACATAAATAAATTTGAAGTATCTGTCTGTCTGTCTGAAATGGAAAACTCAAAAACTACTTATCGGATTGCCGTTAAATTTTTGTATATGATGGATAATAATGTTGATTAACATTTAGGCTACTTTTTTTTGTGATATCTTGATAAGTTTGTCATTGATACAAATTATATTTTGATTAATTGTGCAGTTAATGCTAAGATACCGTCTGAAATTAATTAACACTACATTTTCTATCCCTTGAGATCGGGAAAATCGGAATCCACGCGGGCAACGTCCCGGAGCGTGCGCTAGTAAACGATACGTATGAGCATGTACTTGCATTGCTTATATTTTTTATTCTATTTTTCAGGAAAAAAAATCCCGAGCCTAAAAGTACCAAAAAGCAGATCGTCGAATCAGATACCGAGTCGACATCTGTTCAGAGGTAAATATCGACTTTTATTTATTGTAGAACGCTCAGTTAATATATTTCTTTATTTTTTTCTTCTCTACCCTTCATAGACCAAGCAAATGCTTACCTTCAATAACTTGTTTTTTCAGGAAGAAAAATATTTCGTGCCGCAAACCACCAGCTGCAAAACGCGTCATCGAGACGGAAAACGAGTCAGTTAAGAGGTAAATATCGACTTTTTATTTGTACTAGTAGAAAGCTCCCTCTATATAATTTGTTTTCTGTGCTCTCCATAAATAAATCAAATGCCTACTTTCTTTATTTATTTATTATTATTATATATATATTTTTTTAACGTTATTTATACTTTTGTTTATTTAGGAACAAGCCAAAGCCGAGACCATCCAAGCGAGTTCACGACTCGGACGACGAAACGGAGTCTAGGTAAATATACATTTATCTGGGTTACATGTTACGCTCCACCATCACATTTTGTTTTATTATTATTTTACTGCTAGTAAAAACCTCCCCTATCTTAAACCAGGCTTTTAATTCATTTTATGTTATTAATTATAATATCCTTATTTACAGACGCAAACAGGCTAAGGAGTCAAAGACTCCAGCGAAACCGAAGCAGTCGCAGAACAAGAAGTCCGACTCGTGGCGGTTGTTGGACTCCGAGAGCGAGGACGAAGCGGTGACAAAAGTAGTGCCGCTGAAGTCGTCGTATACCAAGCGGGTTGCTGACGGCGTCGTACGCCGCACCGCGGATCTACAGGGGGATCTTTTTTTGGACCTCAAATTATATCAGGTGGATGATATAAAAAATATCCACCCCCTCAAACGGCACGAAAAGGCGGTACTGGCTTTGCGCTTCCAGGCGGACCACGACTCGCCGGAGTTGGCTTTGTTGCAGCAGTTGTTGAAGCGCTGCAAGGGAAGCTTCATCGACGAGGGCTATTTCTTTGCCGATAAAGTAGCTTAAGTTTAGTTAATTTGTTTATTGTTTCTAGCTAATGATATATTTTAAATAAAAAGTAAGTCTTAGAGTATATATATTTTTGTTTTTAGATTCCCGACGAAAGAGTACTTATTTCCATAATTTATTTTTACTTGAATAACAAACTATAATGATTCTAACCATCAATAAATAATAATAATAATAATAATAATAATAATTTATTATAGTTTTAATAAAATTAAATTCTAATAAATAAATTCAAATAAAATTTGATTCTAATCAGTATTTACAACAATATTTTTAAATTACTATAAATATGTCAAATAATAAATCGATATACTGTTCAGTGTGTGATGTGTCTGTTAAAAGTAAATCTTTTTCTTCTCACTTGCGAAGTACAGTGCACAAAAATAACAATTCTGTTAAGGAATGCGAAGGTATTCAAAAAGTATCTGGAGCATTTCGTAACCGCATAGCTTCATACAGAGTGAGTGGATTATTGAATAGCGATGGCGCGGCCAACGCGTGCCCCCCCGCAATGTTTCTACGTTCGCTGCGCAGGCGTGTTCGCCAGCTGATAGATGCGCGACTTGACTCGTTTATCAGTTTGAAGGTAAATTTTGAGTTATTTGCAGAGTTTTCATTACCAAAAAATGATAACCGCGAAGTTAAATCATTTGCAACCGGGAATATCATAATTAATAAAAATTACGATTTTAATGAAATTTATAACAATGTTGTTGACCAAATTGTCGCTAGAGTTGATGAATTTCAAGAAAGGGATAGTGGGTGGAGCTTTGTTGCTAACTCTTATCTTGAGGTAAATGTTAATAAATTTAATCCTCTACGGGCTTCTGGATTCATTGAACTGCCTAAAGCTATAAAATTGAAACATGCATGCATCAACATTAAAAATGATGACCAATTTTGTTTTCTGTGGTGCGTTATGGCATCTCTATTTCCTGCTCAACAAAATTCAAATAGAACATCGTCATATCCTCATTTTGAAACTTTACTAAGCACGAAACATATGACATTTCCGGTTGGCTTGAAGGATGTTAAAGCATTTGAAAAATACAATCTTAACATCAGTGTTAATATTTATGGTCTCCAAAATAATAAAACTATTGTTGGACCCTTATACAAGACTAAGCAAAAAAGAAAACATCATATTAACCTATTGTTTTTGGAAAACGGCACACAGTCACACTACTGCTTGATAAAGAATCTAAGTCGGCTCGTTAGAAGCCAGATAACAAAAAACCATAACAAAATATTTTTTTGCGATGATTGCATGCTGTTTTTCTCAAACAACACTAAACTTAACGATCATAATTGCGGTGGTGTTAAAACAACTCTTCCTGAAAAAGGTTCTTTAATCCAGTTTAAGCATTTCGAGCGAATGAAAGATATGCCATTTGTTATTTATGCTGATTTTGAATCGTTGTTGCAACCCAATACGGATGAGCAAAAATCTAAATATACAGAAAATTTACAAAAACATATCCCCGTTGCATTTGGTTATTACATCGTATGCTCTTACGATATATCATTAAATCACTACGTTTCTTATCGTGGACCTGATTGTGTACAAGTTTTCTTAAAAAATCTGGGTGCAGACGTAGTCAAAATAAATGAAGTATTAAGCAAGCAACTAGATATGCTACCCCTAACTAATTCCGAGTTAAAAAGCTTTTCTGAGTCTACTTTTTGTTATCTTTGTAATAAGTTGTTGTTTGAAGATAAAGTAAGAGATCACTGTCACCTAACAGGACACTATCGTGGAGCTGCTCATTCTTATTGTAACATTAAGTTTAGGCTTCCTAAATTTTTGCCAGTTTTTTTCCACAACCTGTCAGGCTATGACTGTCATTTATTTGTACGAGAGTTGGGTGAGTTGCCCGGCAACATAAATGTAATTGCAAAAACAAAAGAAAATTATGTCTCGTTTACAAAATTCTTTCCAATCGGTAAAAATGAATTCATGGCGGTACGTTTTGTAGATTCTTTAAAATTTTTAGGTACGAGTTTAGAAAAAGTTGCAGAAAATTTAGCCATTGAAGATTTCATTCATTTGTCTCATTTTTACCCAGAAAAACAACAATTTGATTCATTAAGACGTAAAGGAATTTATCCCTATGAATACATGAGTAATTGGGAATGCTATAAAGAAAAAAAAATACCCCCGCGTAAATGTTTTTACAGTAGTTTAACGGACGAAACTGTTTCAGAGATTGATTATGCTCACGCTCATCATGTATGGCGATTGTTCTGTTTGTCTAACCTTGGTGAATATACTGACTTGTACTTAAAATCAGATGTGTTGTTGTTGACTGATATTTTTGAAAGTTTTAGACGCACATGTAAAAATAACTACAGATTAGATCCTGCATTCTACGTTACCGCACCTAGCTTAAGCTGGGATGCAATGTTGTTAAAAACAGAAGTTAAATTAGAGCTAATCGAAGATTTAGAAATGATTCGAATGATACAGCGTGGTATTCGCGGAGGTATTTGCTTATGTTCAACTCGCTATGCCGCTGCTAATAATAAGTACTTATCTAACTACGATCCAACCACCCCAGATAATTACTTGCTCTACATAGACTGCAACAATTTATACGGTTTTGCTATGTGTAGTTACTTACCATACTCCAATTTTGAATTGATTGACAAACCCAATTTTCAGGTTTCGGATATTCTCTGTTTAAAAGACGATTCTAAAGTAGGTTACATTTTAGAGGTTGATTTAGAATACCCTGAAACATTACACAGCCTGCATAATGATTTACCTTTCTGTCCACAAAAATTTGCACCTTCTGGGTCTAAAACTTCAAAGTTGATACCAAATTTGTATGACAAGTATAACTACGTCATACACTACGTCCATTTGAAAACTTGTCTCAAGCATGGTTTAAAGTTGAAGAAAATCCATAGAGCTATAAAATTTAATCAAAGTCCTTACTTAAAACAGTATATAGATTTGAACACGGAGTTACGACAAAAAGCTAAATCTCAATTCGAGCAAGACTTTTTTAAGTTGTTAAATAACAGCATTTTCGGAAAAACTTTAGAAGACACTGAAAAAAGGTTAAATGTGAAGCTAGTGAATCAATGGTCAGACGTTGGTAATAAAACTAAAAAACACTTTTGCGCGGAACAACTTATAGCCAGACCTAATTACCATAGCTCAACTATTTTCACGGATAATTTCGTTGCAATACAATTAAAACCCGAAAAAATTACTCTTGATAAACCTATTTACATTGGATTTTCAGTTTTAGAAATATCTAAAAGTCATATGTATGACTTCTACTATTCTATTATGAAACCTTATTATGGTTCTAATTTAAATATGGCATACACAGACACGGATAGTTTATTACTTTGTGTACAAACAAAAGACGTCTACAAAGATATTAAGTTGAATTTTCTAAAATACTTTGACACTAGTAACTATGAGGATAAGAATGTTTACGACATACCTAAGCAAAATAAAAAGGTCCCTGGATTATTTAAAGATGAGCTAGGAGGACAACTTATAGTTGAGTTTGTTGGACTCAGGTCTAAGCTTTACAGTATCAAAACTGAAAAAGCCGAATTGAAAAAAGCTAAAGGGACAAAAAAATCTGTTGTCAAAAAATTAACATTTATAGATTATAAAACTGTGTTAGTGGATAGTTGCTTATTGAGGAAAAAAAATATGATTTTCAAATCACTCAAACATGAGATTTTTACGCAATCGCTTAACAAAGTAGCTCTTTCATTTAATGACGATAAGCGCATTATACTTAAGGATAAAATAAGTACTCTTTCGTGGGGCCACGAGTCTGCTTTACTTTAGTATAGATTAAGATCCTTTAAATAGTTTTATGTGTTTTATATTGTAAGTAATTTTAGGATTTACTATTAATATTTACATATTAAATATGTGTAAACCAATAAAAATGTTTTATTTACCAACTTCTCTTAACTTTAAATTTGCTCAGTAATTTAAGGTAAGCATAATTCAGGCACAATGTCCTTGGTTTGTAACTCGTTGACTTAACATTTATAAAGATAACATGTCAGAATTTTCAAGTTTGATCAAGTTACAGTGCAGATCAAAGTGCATGGTTGCAATAATAGTAATATGATTCTTTGTGCAAACAACTCGTGAAAGTTACACGCGTCTAGTTTAATGAACTGCACTCCAAAGTAGGTCATAATGACGAACAATTCTTTAAAAACACCTGACTACACGATTCGTGCCTAGGTAAGTTTATCATCACTTTAAAGCAAGAAGCGGGACGCAGAGGACTTGGACAACTACCTTCACCAAGCAACATCATCGCGTTGTATTATATTGTAAGTATATAAATATCAATGACCGATTAGCAGGTATTACTTTTTTATTTTTTATTTTGACTTTTGACAATGCTAATATTTTATTTGTTTCAGAAAATGGATGCTACAGACTTATGGTTACAATGTGCTCAGCCACTAGAAGATTACGACGACTTGCGGGAAGTTCCCACTCCAACACAGAATAGCAACGAAAAAAAGAAAATAAAGAAAAGCAAATTAGAACTTCTAAAGAAGCAAAAACCAAAAGTGCCATCGTCATATGTAATATCAAAACCATCAAAAAGGCCTCTTCGAATGGTCAAGATTGAAATATACGACCTCAGTGGAGCGCATACCTCAACGAACTCAGAAGATAGTGTTGTTAGTGCACAATATCTAGCCACGGAAGTGGTAGATGAGATTATGGATATGTCTGACAATCTGGTTAATAAAATTTGTAAGAATTTGTGTAATGATGTTATTTAATCAACTTTTTTTAATATGGAACTTGACAAATAAACGTTTTAACGTTAATGTATTTGTTTGTTTAAAACTTTTACTTGGTAACAATAGATTAAATGAAAGAAAGTAATATTATGGATATAAGATTTATTTCAAAATTAAATTCGTAAACTTAAAACAAAATATTCTTAACTACTAAAAGATACATTAATATAACTTTATTGTGTTATCTATATACCATTTTTTTATAACTAAAACGTTTCTTAATGCACAGTGTTTTTTATGGCTTAAACAACTGAAACTATTAGTATCATCAAAATTATAATTTTTATGGAGGTCTACCACCTTAGGACAACCTATTTCTTCCACGTTTATAACGGTACAGCTGTCACATAACTCTTTAACCCATTTAGTTTTTTCCAAACCCTTACCCAGAACATGTTTATTTTCTAGATATTGTTTGATGATCTTTTTGAAATGAATATAATCTATGTGTCCTTCTGACCATCGGTATCCCAAATTACTTTCGATCCAGTTTACATGTTTTTTTTCAGAACTTGTTAAATTTTTATACGCGTACGGAGGTTTTATGAGAAATACTTGAGTATATTGAGCAGTAGCTATTGCAAGTTCTTTGATGATAAAGTTATTTTTATAATTTTTAAATCCTTGCACATCGGCAACTAAGGTTTTTGCATTCATGATATTTTTCTTACAACATTACTTAACGGTTTATATTCGATTAAACACTCGTTTAGGATAAGACAATACGCAGAAGTTTGATCAGGTATTTCTATTTCACTTTCGAGCTCTAGCCGCACATTAACCACTGGTCCAGATTTGAGGTTATCGCTTTGTCTTGAACAGTCAATAACAAATAGAGGTGCTAAATCTTTAAACTCCTTGGCACTTAACAAGGGTTCGGCTCTTCGACCGTAATAAGACTGTTGAAATCTTACATATTGCTCATATAATATAGCTATCGTATTGTTAGAAAAACTCGCATTCATATTATCGTATGGAAAGTAGGTTGAATTTAGGTACACTTTAACATCACTTATATTACAATGATCAAATTGCGACATGTCTTTAGATGAATTATTCTTTCTATTGGTCTGTAAACCCATAATGACATACCTAGGTTTTTCAATCTGTGATGATGTTTTAATTGACCATGTATGCTTTGTAGTTTTAGGCAATAGAGGGTATTCATATAAATCCCAATTTCTAAAAGCTACTTGTATTGGTCTATCATTTTCTAACAATCGAAGTAGATTGATTCTTTCCACGTCAGAAACTTTTATATGTGGAACACGCCATACAATTTTATGAATTACGACATCATCTACGACTTCTCCAGTATTTAATTTTAAAGCATTAAGATTAGTGTTGCTGCGCAGCAAAACAAGCTCATGTTTACAGTTAATTATAACTTTCTTGTAATCTTCTGCAAATCCTAAAATATTACTGAGAGGTATAGATGCTGAAAATTTCCCTGATTGCACATTCTTAGTACCATTGATATCCCAGCCCCAAACCTTAGACATCTTGGACTCGCTCTCGTTCATAGATAACAATGATTTTATAGTAGTGGTTATACCTGCGTTTCTAATTTTGTCTATCTCAACTCCATTTAACTCATATCGTATATCTTGAAAAAAGAACAGCAATGGATTGTTTGTAAAATGAATACTAGCAGCTTTCTCCTTTGTTTCTCTCTTAGACACATTGACAACACCTTCCAGATATAATGAACTAGCTGATGGAAGTATGTACAAATCCTGCTGGTTAATCGGTATACGAATTTCATCGTTTGTGTTGAAACTAGTCACGTAAGGTTTATACGAATGAATCTCAATTCCATCAATGCTGTTGTCGTAAACAGGTGAACTCAAAATATCTAATATACTCATTTTAACAAACCAATTAATTTAAGGAATTTTCTATTTTCTGGTGATATTTGTTTCTTCTTGTGAGTACTTGCCTTGTGAATGCTAGAAATGTGACTAATGTTTTTATGTTGTGGTGGAGACTTTTTATTAAAATCAATCATTTTTTCTTTAAATGTAAATACAATTGTACTTCTTCACTGCGTAAGTTTAGCAAATTATTGTTTATATCCAGTATTTTTATATTTATGCTACTAATATTTGTTTGATTAACAGGAAAATATACAACGTTTTTCGGTATTTATATTATTCTATAACCCGGTGGAACATTAGGAGCAAACTCATGAATAATGTGACTGGATATGCCGTTTATATATGATCCGCTAACTATATCACATTCTATCCTCACCACAGTTGTTGATAGAATGTTGACTGGATGCTGTGACTCGTGTAATTTATTTGCTTCAAGAATCTGTTCACCGAAACCTAATAAGTTTCCGAGACTGTTCTCTTTCTCAAAATGTATATCTTTAGAACCAAACAAATAAGTTTTTAAAGTATTGTTGTTGCAGAATAGATTAAAAGTGATATCTTTATTTTTTTCTTTTAGGTAATCTTTTATGTCTTCCAATTCATATGTTCCTTCAGGTATTTCAAAAATATCTTCATCTCCATAGTAAAATTTATTATTCTTATGGTCAATGTTTGGAATTGAATTAAAAGTGGACAAGTATAGTAGAGCGCATTCATATTCACCCTCTAGTTGCAGTGGTGGGGAATAGTTCGTTGTCAAAAGTGACTCATTCCCAGTTATTGATAGTGTGAAAGACATAATGATAATGATCAAATAAAAGGGCAGCAATATTAATTTATATATTTATTCCAAAAATCTTGCAGGTATTCCAGACACAAATGACCGCAGTTTACAGTATTAAACGACTGATATTTAGTATAATTGTAAAACAGTTCAGGATTATTAAGATATTTCAAAACTTCAGTTGGTGGTTTCAAGTTTCCGAAACTGTCAAAATATTCACAGTATTCCTTCAGTTTTAAATAGGCTACCCAATGAGTTCCTTCGTTAATGGAATCATCTAAATTTACTATACCACATTCTATACGCCTAGGTTTGCTCGGTAGAGTATCTTTCATATAAACTCCTCGGAAATATGGTATTTCTGTTGCGTATTTTAGTATATCCAGATTTGTTAGAGCACGCTTAGGTAGCCTTCTGACTAGTTTTTTGAAGAATTTATAAATAAGCCACTTCCTTTTTTGTAAGGCTTAATGTATAGACCTTTGCCCAAAGTAACTGATTCCATTTTATTATTATGACGTTTAGATTCTTGTAAATTCTGTTGTGCTATTTTATATTCATTTAAAGTTTTAGCTATTCCTGCTGCACCTCCAGCTAAACTTCCTAAAGCTGATAGTCCTGCGAAAATTGGTAGTAGAGGTAGAATCCCTCCAATTTTAGGAAGGGGAATGATTCGTGGTATCGTTATGTTTTTATTATTAACTAGTAGTTTCTTGGCAGCTAAGTAAGCAGATTTGATGGCACTCTTCTTGTTAACGAGTTTTTGCTTCTTCAGATGACTTTTTATTTTTGATACTACTGAATTGAAATTTTTAATCCCGGCACCGGATTTCAATTTAGAATTCATAACTTTACTGACTAGCCATGATGCAAGTTTTTCTCCTCTTCGTGCATCTTTCGCTTGAAGTCTTCTTTTCGCCATTTTTAATAATTGGCAATCAGCTTTATGTCTATTTTCTAAATCGTTAAATTTTGTATAGGCAATATCGTGATGCATACAGGCGTTGTCTAATTGGTTCACACCCTTATCTCCTCTAGATAATCTTTTTTCTAGCTTTGTTCCAGGCCCACAATAATTGTAGCCTGGAAGATGTAACTCAAACGGCAAGTTGTTTATCACACTATTAACTAGTCCTCCACCTTTCATAACTAGTATTAAACTAAGAACATATTTTAGACTATATCCTTTTTATTGATCCAACTATTTTCGTTCTTATCCAGGCCTAACCATTTAACAAATAACTTGTTTCCTTTTTTCCTAATGATTTTTTCTATTAGGTACACATTATGATATTTGGTTTTTTGAAGTTCTTGATCGTAAAAACAACCTAAAATTGGTTGGTGACGAAGATCTTCGATGATATATGTTACAGGAATAGTATTATTTACCTTTTTGATAGTAAATATTTCTGTTGACCAGTTGGGAGTGTAACCTTTTTGAAAACAATTTTTATACTTGCTTATCCGAACGTAATCGCCAATACTTAATTTAGATTTCTTAATGACTTAATTTTTTTTTTGAAATTTAAGAATATTTATCATCACTTTATTCTCATTAAATGTATTTACGTTTGCAGGGTTTTGTTGCGTTACACGATGTTTAGTATTATTGTAACAGTTAACAACATTCTCCAATTGCTTTCCAACCCACTTGTAACTACCTTGAAGACTAAAAGACTTAAACAAATGTGTTTTTAATGTTCTGATTAATCTCTCAACTATAGAAGCTTTTTTAACAGTATATGTGGAATAGTGGTTGATTTTATAAGATTTCATCAGTTTTTTGAAAATATTGTTATAGAATTCAGTGCCCATATCTGTTTGTAAATTATTAGGTTGTCTCAGACTTTGCTTCAAAATATTTTCAAATGCCAGGGATACTTCTTGTTTTGTTTTAGTTTTCAGAGGTACAGCCCATGCATACTTTGAGAAACAATCGATTACAACTAGAATATACTTGAAACCTTGATTATGTACTTGCAAAGAGATAAAATCAATTAAATCTGCTTGCCACAAATCATCAATACCCTTGAGGATAACAGAACGACGTAAAAAATTTTTCCTTGCATTTTTATAAAGTTCGTGTACCACTTGTTGCTTCATGTTTAGTCAACGATTTTATGATCATGTCTACCTCAAGCTTTGTGTAAACATCTTTTATAAAGAGATCCATCACCCTTTGTACCTCCTTCATAACTTCGCCTAGCATGAATTTAGCTTTATCTTCTGTGCATAATTTTTTTACTATCCCATCGATGTACTCCTTGTTAACAGCGTCATTGGATTCTATGGGGGCTCGTAAACCTATTAACCTCGACGACTGAAGATCAAAATGTCCGTTTTCTTTTTTAATCAAAGCATTTTCAGTAAAATCAAACAAATCTGACAAACGTAAGCGTTTGTGAACATGGTGACCAAATTTGTCAATATTCATTGTAGATAGAATAATATACAAGTTATAAGGACAAAGGATGAATAAGAAATACACAAAAAAATATATATATAGTGGTTATATATATTCTAATTAAGTAAACCGCTCTCCTTTAATTCTTCAATGATGGATACAATTTCATTGTCAAGTCCTGTGTTACCAGCATCTCGAGATGCAATGAGTAACTTTAATCTCTCCACTAACTCGTTTGGATCGTCCCAATAGACATAGTCAACATCATTTTTCCATTTTTTCATTATTGATAATCCTGCGCCTTGAACTCGGTTGACTGGACTGATACAGTTATTAAAAAGAGGTTTAATAACTTGTATGTATTTTTTTCCTTTGTTACTCTTTATAGGTTTACTTGGATCATAATCTCTTCTATGCACGTTTGTATCCAACAGCATCAATTTATAGTTTTTGGTGTCCTCCTCAGTTACATTTGATAAGTTAGGTGATCGCTTGGTTAATAATTCTATTAAACCATAAGTATTGTTGTATTTATGGCCTCCTACTGAAATTTGTTTATCGGTGATAGTAACTGGAGCCGACCCCATCATAAGCTTGCCTTGAACAGATCTGACTCCAAAAGGAATGTCTTTCAAGCCTTCTGATGATAATGTCCATGTAGAACAATTGGGGTTGCTAACAGACAAATCAATTGACTTATCAGATACATCACTTGTATCTTCGTCTTCGCTTTCTTTTTCAGAAACTTCATCTTCTGTGTCCATAGAATAAGTAGGAGTCATAAATTTATCTGACTTTCTCTTTTTTATAACAGTGTCATTTGATGCACTCCAATTTAGAGGTTCTTCGTCTTCACTACCATGTTTTATTTCTACAGAATCGTTGTTTTTAGTACAAAGCTTATTTTTATTTGTGTTTGTGTGCTTTATAGCATCAGTTATTTGACTGAGAGGACGAACAACTGGTTTAAAAACATTTTCTAGAGATTTTTCATAGTCAGAATCAATGCTACGCATTTTTTTTAATTTTTTCTTCACAGCTTCTGCGGCACCTACGATTTTTTTTAAATTATCCATTTTTCTAATCAATGTGCTCTTATGCTCCTGCTTTTACTAACATAAATTGTAGTGTTGCAAAAAGTAGTTTGAGTCACATCTTATGTAGGGATAATTCTTTCATGACGTAAAGATTACGAAGGTGTCAAACTGCTTGCGATAATAACCTTTATTTTTTTCACAATCTTTATTTATGACCAAGTAGCTATAAGGATCACTCCATATTTTTGAGCACATTTCTCGAAATTCACACCATGTCATATCTGTATTTACATGTTCGTCATAAACATGGCGCAGATTTATATCATCTTGTTTAAATAGCACAATTAAGTTTGCATTATCTCTAACAAGCTGTTTAGGTATTTTACTGTAAGTCTGATTCAAATAAAAACTATCAATATTCTTGTGTCTGCCCATTGCAAAGTAATCACGCATATTACTTTGATTTTCACATGCAACGTCATCAAAAATTATAACAGAATTGGACTTGGCTTCCTCGGTGCTAAGTACTTCCTGGTTTGCATGAAATTTGAAGAACGAAGCGTTAGGCACTAAACTTAAAACATTTTCGAGAAAAACATACTTCGGTTGATGTAAAGTTTTCGAAAAAACGTAAACGTTTTCAAAGTGTAGTCCATTTTCATGCAATAGTAGACCAATCATCAGATTAGTTTTACCACAATTTGATGGTCCGCAAATAACACATCTTATTGAATTTGGTAAAAGTTTTCCATGACGAAATGTTTTATTCGTGCTGTCCAAAGTGCTCAAGTTATCAAAGTGTAGAGAACTTTTCTGTTTTAAAAATTTCATTTTGTTTTGGGTATGGACCACTTGAAAATCGGTGTCAGACTAAATATTATCTTGAAGCTTGCAATATATATAAATACATAGTTCATAGGAGCTATCGATAAAGTATATTGAGAAGTACTTTGTTTTTGACTAATCGACTCAGTTATTGATCGTGCTGGATCGTCGAAATTAGCGTCGAGCGAACGGCGCGAGCCGTGAGCTGCTAATTTCGTTGATCCAGAACGAACAATAACTACCTACTTTTAATATGTTTTATTTTAGTCATAATTAAATAAAACAAAGTTTCCGTGATTTAAAAGTAGACTAAAAGACAAGACTGACCATAAGAAGTACCTTGAAGATAAGTCCGATTAAGAAGCAAGTACCGTGTCCTCTTACTAAACCTTGCCAACTTGTCAACCCAAAATATGTATGTATAATAACTGAAATAATTATTTTTTCAGTTCGAAAGACATCTGGTTCCAGTTCTGGCAGAATAACCAGCGTTGCAGATCCATCTGCAAAACTATGCTGAGTCAGATCCTTTTTGCCGTCACGATCTCACGGCACTCGCGGTACATGTACTGTTTTTGTTGTGTGATAATGTTAAGTGTTATCTCGTCGTCTTAATTTATTTTGTTTTAATTTTTGATTGAAATTTTCTTCATTTCTTATGTCTTCTTTTTCTGTGTTGTGTGTGATTGTGACTGTAAATAAACGATTTTTTATTCTATTCTATTCTATTGGATAATATGTATTTTATATAAAAAGAAAAATCGGGTAATTTCTGATTCAGTTTTGGACATTTTCTTGTTTGATTGCTTGCAACACTGCACTGCTCCAGCCACTAGACATGCGCGAAACGTTCAACTAAAAGAAAGGAGCTTATGTATATTTTCGATTCCGGAACTAGCTTACTCATCTAGCTCAGTAGTACCTTTAGCTCCGGCGTTTCTCCAGTACCGTCTTCGTCGGTCGTCCAGCATGAGCAGCCCCGGTACTAGAGACTACTACAAACAAAATAAATCTAAATGCGGGATGCAATCCATAAAGGAAATGTCAATCCTAGCTTAGAAAATCTTATTATAAGACCACGTGGACAAAAACTATATTAAAAAAAACATTTTTGAATCATTGGAAAAAGCTCTTTCAAATGATAACTCACACGATATATAATTATTATTTTTTTTTTACTTTTTTTTCTTAAGTCCAAACTGAATTTTAACCTAATTCTTTTTCTTTCTAATTATTGCATGAATATGTATTAAAGGAACACAGTTGTCTGAAGATTGTTATGATAATGCTGAACAAAAACAACTTGTTTACAGAAGATCAGGTTTTATAAATTCAAGATAATAATTATTTTCAATGTGCAGTGCACTTACTGTGCATATTTGTAACCGTTAAGGTTTGTTTCCACTACGTCGCGATTTATATGCTGCAGTATTACTGGTGTATCAGTATACCATCGGTATACCGATATACCATCGGGAAAAGTTCTGCCAGCTAATTATTCACTATTGTTACGATCTTAATTGGAGCAAAAAGTTGGTCATGGCAGTTTTTCCCGGTAGTAGCTGTGTATATTATTAAATCTTTTGCAGTCTAACTTTGGCACCAGATCCGGTTCAGCTTGAACCAGATCCGGTTTAACTTGAACCAGATCCGCTTTAACTTGCAGCAGATCCAGTTTATCTTGCACCAGATCCGGTTTAACTTGCTTCAGATCCGGTTTAACTTGCACCAGATCCGGTTTAACTTGAACCAGATCCGCTTTAACTTGCAGCAGATCCAGTTTATCTTGCACCAGATCCGGTTTAACTTGCTTCAGATCCGTTTTAACTTGCAGCAGATCCAGTTTATCTTGCACCAGATCCGGTTTAACTTGCTTCAGATCCGGTTTAACTTGCACCAGATCCGGTTTAACTTGAACCAGATCCGCTTTAACTTGCAGCAGATCCAGTTTATCTTGCACCAGATCCGGTTTAACTTGCTTCAGATCCGTTTTAACTTGCAGCAGATCCAGTTTATCTTGCACCAGATCCGGTTTAACTTGCTTCAGATCCGGTTTAACTTGCACCAGATCCGGTTTAACTTGAACCAGATCCGCTTTAACTTGCAGCAGATCCAGTTTATCTTGCACCAGATCCGGTTTAACTTGCTTCAGATCCGCTTTAACTTGCAGCAGATCCAGTTTATCTTGCACCAGATCTGGTTTAACTTGCTTCAGATCCGGTTTAACTTGCACCAGATCCGCTTTAACTTGCAGCAGATCCAGTTTATCTTGCACCAGATCCGGTTTAACTTGCTTCAGATCCGGTTTAACTTGCACCAGATCCGCTTTAACTTGCAGCAGATCCAGTTTATCTTGCACCAGATCCGGTTTAACTTGCTTCAGATCCGGTTTAACTTGCACCAGATCCGGTTTAACTTGAACCAGATCCGCTTTAACTTGCAGCAGATCCAGTTTATCTTGCACCAGATCCGGTTTAACTTGCTTCAGATCCGGTTTAACTTGCACCAGATCCAGTTTAACTTGCACCAGATCCGGTTTAACTTGCAGCAGATCCGGTTTAACATGATCAAGGTAGAAATTATTAAATCTTTTGTAGTCTAACTTTGGCAACAGATCCGGTTTAACCTGCACCAGATCCGGTTTAACTTGATCCAGATAGAAATTGTTTCAGGTTCCAGTATCAGTACTGGTAAGCTAAGGTTCTTAGTGGTTAAATTAAATTAATTCAGTTTTACCAACCTACCTTCCGAAATTTAAAATATCAAACTCTTTAATGATATCAAGAGAAAATTGGGATAACAATTAATAACTTAACATTAATTAATAACTTGTATTAGAGAGGTGGTTATAAACTTATAATTAAGATTCAAGTAGTGAACTGTGAACTTTTTTTATTGTACCTATCTCAGTCTTCTTCCAATTATGGTCTGTGCGGATGGATGACACTCCCCCTGAGGCCCAGAATATTTTTTTTTTAATATTAAATAGAATGGGCGGAGGTATGCATGTATTTATATATGTAACCTATTAGTATATAGTATTGTGCGCGCCAATCTTTTAGTCGCCTCTGAAGATAGACGCAAGAAGCGACGCAATAGCCGTTTTACGGTGTCAGGGGGACGTTACAGGAGCGAGGGCGCGGAGCACACCCGTCTGCGTGCCGCACCACACCCCCCGCTCGCCATTTAGCAGGTGTCAACACTATGCGTTAGTGTTAGTGCTACGTCCGTACACTACACACGCGCGCGTTGCATGAAAAGTACGTTCGTGGAAAAAATCTATGATTCGTTAAGTTAATCGTTGAATCTGTTTGTGTTGCATTTATTTGTTGTTTTGTTGATTTAATTTATTAAAGTTTATTGTTGTTGTTATGCCTCGTGGTCGTTAAAGCGTTTTAAGGCGACAATGTAGGAAAATGGTGTTTATATTAATTTGTTTTATTTAAACAGTTAAGATTGCACTAAAATAATAAATATATATCAAATAGGTAGGTACAACAAGTACACCTTCCCACTTATAGTACACATTTAATAATCAACCGTTGACATTATTGTTTCCTTGACTGTACCTGCGCAAGCTTGCACTCGTAACTCAATCAGAGGCGACTAAAAGATTGGCGCGCACTATATATAGGATGTGATTTGGTCGGCCGCCTGGAATCGTGCTGTGGGCTCAGTTGGTGATCATTGAACCTTGTTCCTGGTCCCTGGCCGGGTCTCCGGTATGGGTTCGGGCGGTTGATTGGATTTCACCTAGTATAATATATATTTTAATCGTACATATATTGGTACATAAATTAAATACACCTTAAATCTAGTCCATGTACATTTATTATTTTATTTCATATCTTTTTATTAGATTAAATTTGACGTGTAAAAAGTTTATTATATATAGGTACCTACTTTGCAAAATAAACTATTTTAATTTTAATTTGTATTTAAATTCTGAGTGTTCATATGAACAAACTGATATAAATGCAAACTGGGAAAAAAATCAGGAGTACAGAAGCTGGATATTTTCTCCATGAAATAATCAAATTAATTGGTTAATTGGATTGCCATACGCTAGATGGTACTCAAAGGATTGCCAAAGGATTTTTTTGTTTATGTATTTAATAAACGACGCCAGGTCCTAGAAGGTTAACTATAATATAATTAATTGAGATTTTTTTCTCATGTAAGTTACAATATCTTTAATGAGAATAAACTAGCTGTGGTGTCGAAACTATTTTGCTCCCTGACGACGCATTAAAGTAAGCAAACTATGCTAAAACCAAAAGCTAGCTCGCACTGTAAATAAAAAACAGCAGCAGCCCAAGAAGAACCAAGAAAAGAAGATGGCATCTAAATCACTTGCAGGTTCAGATTTAAGTATTCTTATTTATCGCAATTTGTCTGCGCAACGAGATTTTAAACTCGTTTTAATTGCTGGCCACTTGAGTCGGGATAGGGTTGTGCTTGAACCATTTTCAAATTCAAACAGTCTATTTTGCAAAATAGGTATACATAATACACTTTTTACACGTAATTTTTTTTTATTAATATATACACAGGTTGATAATGAACCTCCTACCTGTATCAAAGGAAACTAATTCGAAATAAAAAATAGCCGTGTTACTACGAAACGTTGTTTAACTTTAGACAGTGTTTAAATCTGTTGTTATCGCCTTTTCTTTCATATTGTAAAAGAGTGACAGCAACAGATTTAAACACTGTCTAAAGTTAATCACCGTTTTGTAGTTACACCGTATATGTTTTGTTACTTTTGTCTTGGTTTATAATGTTATCGACCGTCAAAGTCGATCGCGGGTGCAAGGGTGGATTGCGAGGGCGGGCGCTAAGGGCGTTGGGAATGTTTTTCATCGAAGGCTGGGGGTCGGAGGCTCGATGCGGGAAAGGCCCTTCTATCTATTGTCAGTCACATGTCACATCGCTTAGGTTAGCCATAAGTACAAAATTTGGAAACTATACCCAAAAAAACATTTTTTTAACGATTCCGTGTTCTATTAGTGATGCTGATTCATATAATTTAATATAGCAAGGGGGCTCATTTTCAACCTGTATATCGTCACGTTTTAAATCTCCGAGGGGGTGTCTGAGGTGTTTCGGGTATGAACTGTGAAATACAATTCCACGGTTCACACACGGTACACAGGCATTTTGCCGATGATTATAAGTTTAAATTATTAGTCTTCTATTTATTAGTCCGTTCTTCGGGCACAATACACAGACACGAATACATTTTTTATATCATTATCACTAAAATAATGAGAATTAAGACTTGGGTCCATCTTGCAGATGCTTTTAGCATTTATTTGTTTATTGTCTACCCCACAAATCAACTGTAACAAAAACAGTAACGAGATTTCGTCAATGGAGATTTTTTTTTTCATGTTTCTTATTAAGTAATATGCAAAAATCAATCTGCAAAAAACGGATTTTATAATTTTATTTTAGTAAGTTTAAAACATTGCTAAAAATTCCTTTTTTTTTGGCTGTAATATTGTATGATCTCAAATTAAATTTGTTTTAAAAAAGTACTTTAATATCCTTATAAAAACAGTTTTTGCATATTATAGTAACATTATTTGTATACATTGTATTTAGCGGGAGCTAGTTTTTGGGCGCTATAATTATTTCTTGTGATAAGGTTATCTAAAAATATATAAAAAATCAACCCTTAACTTGATATATAAAAATAAATTGTAATGGACAACCCTAAATAGCCGAGAGTCGCCGGTGAGTCGCTCAGTCATTTTGGTTTTGTTTCTTGTGACTAGGGTAACCATACATACTGAAAATAGGGAAATTTTGATTCTACTATGAATGACTACTCGGAACTAACTTTCTCACGATATACTAAATAGTACTTTTAGCGGTTTACGAGATTAACTAGAATTGATAAAAAATATTTTACGCAGTCGCTAACGTGTATCGATCGACTCCAAAACTCATGGTAGGCCTTCTTCTACTTATTACAGGGTACTGTCATAGGTGTTTCCAAGTGTGATCTGTGAACTGCAAGTCAAATGCACCCGCTTTTTGCCGACGATTACAATTCTTCAGATATTTCTACCGACACTCTAAATTAAAAAATATACAGATCCAAGAAGTGCGTTTGGCTTGATGAAAAATATTGTATTATTTTCAAGAAAAAATAAAAAGATATACAGTTTAGTTTTTTGAATCTTTAGATGAACAATTTATTTTATTCGTCCAACAATTCATTCTAAATGCACACGTCATAATTTTCCAGGAAGTACCTTCAATCAGATGTAAAGTAAACCAGGTAGGTAGGTAACTTTTCTTAACTGACATACACACAGACACTTGCATGTGTCATGGGCAGATCGTCAAGTATAACATAGAACATCTTTCACCAAAAGTCAAAAATAGGTTCAACGACGCGCGGAGCGAGCGGAGTGTAAGGTTTAGATGTAAATACATTATGGGAGCCGAGCAGACCCTAGTTTTAACAGAAATATGATATAATAATAATAATATTTATTTATTCATAAAAAACTTAGCCTATGTTAAAAAGATTAAGGCGCTCTTATCCCAAAATCAGTAATTTCAAAGTCAAATAGAACTTTCAAATATCGTCTAAAACTTAAAAAAAAAATAAGCAATATAGTTCGAACATTTATCTAGGTCTTCCACGCATGTGTTACACGATCAAATAAATTTTGCTCGAATGAAATAATTCACGAATACAGCATGTAATAAGACCTTTCAAATCATGCCATTTCCATAATTCCACTCTTTTATTAACGAAACATATCTGATAATATTGCTCTTTAATTATTTTAGGTCGACCACGTAAGTGGGTTTTAATAAACATATCCCTTATTTTTAAACAATTTAAAAACCGATAAAAACAACGAAAAAGTACAAAAGTGAGGTTATTTTCTTTACTCCTTACACGTAAACAAAAAGACAGAGAGTCACCCTTCTCGGATAAGAGCGCCTTAATATTAACAATATGTACACTACACAACGTGAACAAAAACAATCATTATTGTACAGACGCTGAACATGCATGACCCATTGAAAGTTTCAGCTGTGACGCCAAGGTAAGACCGCACTAGACGGAACTGCACTGCAGCGCAGCGACGCGACAGTACTAAATGAAGTTCGATATACCGCACCGGAATTGCATCGGCGCGACAGTTTTGTCTGTTAGTCGGTTGGCAACCATTAAACGCGATGGATGAAATTGATGTAGACGTGGTCATAGTATTAAATTAAATTTAATTTGATTTAATTTATTTTAATACTATTTACTCGCCTGTTCTCTTACTAACACTAGTGCATAAGTTATTTTGTATTACTAACACTTTATGGACCCTGTCTGAAATAAATTATTTTATTATTATTATTATAGTGTCACTACTCTGCGAGGAAGAAGAAAGGCTAAATCAATCAAGAAAAAAGCCGAGACTATTTCATTTGCTATCAAATTCAAATGTTATTTTTTCTCGTCGTGTTCAGGAATTTTCATTTTGCATATCATAAAGCTCAGGATATTATACTAATAAAATTAACTTTTCTTCATCCATTTTGCAAAACAAATTGCACGTCCGACAAGTTCTGACTTGTATGAAATATGAGGTGAAGCTGCTTACTATATCACACCAAGCAGCAACGGAACTGCGCGTCGCGACACTGCGCGTCAACTTTGCTTAGTTACCCAACTTTGTCGCGCAGTGTCGCGCAGCGTAGTTCTATTGCCGCGGAGAGTGGTATGTCTAATACGTTTACTTAGAAACTTTGATAATCAAAGCTTAGAAAGAATATTTTGGAGTACAGTGTCGCCTCGCTCCGCTGCAGTGCAGTTCCGTCTAGTGCGGTCTTACCTTAGGTGTTAAAATCGTTTACAAAAAGAGAGCTTGAACCGCTACCGTCTGTATACCTTATAGTCTAAAAGCTAGCGACCAAATCGGTCATGTGGCTTCAGCTGTATTGAAATTCCGTTAGCTACTACCCTGAACAACCTTTTCCGATAATCTTCGTGCTGGCAGGCCGCGAGCGGTGGGTGCGGGTGTAGTGTGGTGGGGAAAAAAATGAAAAAAAATGTGGGTTCAGCGACTTTAATTTTTTTTCAAACAGTTACTCTGTACTCCTTGTGCACCCAAAAAAAAATTTTAATCGATCGGGTGGTGGGAAGGGGTTGCCAGCGTTAATTAAAAGTACCAAGCCGCCGTGAGCCGTGAGCGCGATGACGCGTTCGCCGGCTTATATCTGAGCCCACATGAAAATTATTATTGTTTTGGTACTTTTAATTAACGCTGGCAACCCCTTACCACCAACTGATTGATTTAAATTTTTTTTTGGGTGCACAGGGAGTACAGAGCAACTGTTTGAAAAAAAAATTAAAGTCGCTGAGCCCACATTTTTTTTATTTTTTTCCCCACCCTACTACACCCGCACCCACCGTCCGCGGCCTGCCAGCACGAAGATTATCGGAAAAGGTTGTTCAAGGAAGTAGCTAACGGATTTTCAATACAGCTGAAGCCACATGACCGATTTGGTTGCTAGCTCTCAATCTATTATGAGTAGCCATAGTAAAACATGAGTGTAACAAAAGGTATGAACCTACGCTAGTATAAACTGTTCTGTAGGTTCCAGTCTCCCCATGATGATGCCAAGCCCAAGAGTTACAAGTCAAATAATTATCTGAACGGTTACCTTTTAATTATTTAATTATAGTAATTATGTACCTTTGATATATATTTCCAATTAAAATGTATAAGAACATCATTTTATCAAGAATTAAGAAGTAATCTTTAGCAAAAGTTCGGTGTCCTCATAATTTAAATTATTAAGGGTCTGTTTCACAATGTGCTAATAAAGTGCTAGATTGTTATTCGACACATAAATTATCTGGAAGATAAATCTGTTAGATAACTCACATTGTGTTTCACAATCATCAATCTCATATTTCTATCTGCAGGTTAACTACCCAAAGCTTTACTTGACAGCGAGCTGGCATCGTCGCATTCATACGTATTTCGTTTTACGAAACCTAAAACTTAGTTGAAATTTTTATGTTGAAATCGAACTTGAAATTTATTTTATAGGTAGTAATTGATTTTAAAATGGTTTTTATTATGATTTTTGTTTTATTTCTGTGCGCATTGTCCGTTTAAACCTAATAATAAACCAAAAAAATAGTTTTACAAGTTTAACAATTTGTTTGAAACGGAACGCAGCTGCATGTGTCAACCAAACCAACTGAATTGTGTCGTGTTGAAGAGGTTTATTTGTTTATTGTATTTTATTTATTTATTATAATCAAAGAAAACACAATTACATTATTCTACGATATCAATAAACTTTGCAGGGTTTGTCTAGATATCGGGTGATCCGTAGGTAGCTACATTTTTAACAAATATATTATTTATTACTTAAACCTAGTTAGGTATATAAACCTACTTACAATAAAGCGGGCGGGTTAAACGCACACATACGCAGTGTTTTCATTGTAAGAATAGGGAAAGATAACATTCATCATGAGAATGGTTAATTGTGTTGTTTCGAGATATTTCTATTAATCGATAACGAAATACAGAATCCCTGCGTGGTCCCATCAGGCGATCAAAAAATTCATCAAACTCGTCTTCAATGATATCAAAAACGTCAATTTTTAATTAATTTACAACAAAAACACCACAATTTCAATCAGAAAATCACAAAGAATATGATAAAAAATACTGTGTCTGACAGCCAGCTCTCAAATCAAATTTATCCATCAGATAACTGTCCTATTTGCCACTTGATCTGACTAATAAGTTACCTGAGACTTTATGTTATGGTTATCCCTACCTGCTGATTGTGAAACGCTAGTGAGGTGTTTATCTGAGAAATAAGTCACAAATAGCTTAACTGTAACTTTATCGGTACATTGTGAAACAGACCCTAAGCCAATTAAAACATTTATTTTCAAGTTTGTGAGAAGTCATACTGTTTAAACCTATTGTTTTATTTACAAGATTGTAGATATAAAGGAAAAGTAAATGTAAAGAAAGTTGAGTGGCTTTATATGCCTAGGCAGATGAATGAATGAATGAATAAACACTTTATTGCACAGAAAAATTAAAATAAAACACAGAATACAGAAAAATAAAAGGCAAGGGCGGACTTATTCCTTAAAGAAATTTCTTCCAGTCAACCGATGGTGTGGAGAAAAGAAAAAATAATTTACAAGTATATTTTTGCAAAAAGAAAAATAATCTTCTTCAAGCCTAATATTTTAATATAATACACTACATACTAATACATACACAAATACATAAATACATACATACAAATAAAGTAGCATAGTCAGTCTAGTCAGAGAGATGAAAGGTAATAATTTTTCAGGTTAAATCTAAAAGAGGACACAGACGGAAGATTTCTGAGGGTTTGCGGAAGTTCATTCCAAAGCCGCACTGCATTGACCGTAAATGATTTAGAAAAACGATCAGTGGTGTGCGCAGGCATCGCCAGATCGATATGATGACAAAACCGAAGCGCTCTGTTGCTGCGATCAGTGCGTAGGAAAAATCTTTTTTTTAAATAATTAGGGTAAACAGGATTATGGAGAACATTATATAACAGGGAAAGAATGTGTACGTTCCTGCGAAGACGAATAGGAAGCCACTTAAGCCTGCATCGAAACTCCGAGACGTGGTCATACTTGCGCAGTCCGAAAACGAATCGAATGCACAAGTTCTGAAGACGTTCCAGCTTATCGAGCAGCTCTTCAGTGGGATCTAGATAAGCGACATCGGCATAATCTAGAAGGGGAAGAAGAAGAGATTGTGCTAAGGTAATTTTCGTTTTCAGTGGCAAGAAATTCTGTAGGCGCTTAAGCGAGTGATATGAGCCGAAAACTTTACGGCTTACTTCATTAACATGTGGAGACCACGAAAGAGTTTGGTCCATCCACAAACCCAAATTCCTAACGGTCGTGCAATAAGGCACTATCACTCCATCAAAAACCACGTCAGCCACGTCAGACATGTCCAAGCGGGAGACGTAGTAATTACTACCGATGATTATAGCTTGCGACTTCTTTGGGTTGACATGCAGACCAAAACGCCTTGTCCATTCCCTGATGGCGACAAGATCAGTGTTAACAGTATGTACTGCCCTGTTTATGTCGTCCAGCGGTGCAGCCGTATATAACTGCAAGTCGTCAGCATATAAATGAAAGGAGGAGGATAAGGATGCAGTAATAGAATTGATAAAGATAGAGAAAAGAAGAGGAGAAAGAACACCACCTTGTGGAACGCCGGCAGTCAGATTACACCAATCAGATTTGGAGCTATCGATTTTGACTAGCTGCTGTCTGCCGCGAAGATAGGAATTGAACCATGATACTACCTCCGGAGAAACACTAAGAGACCTCAGCATGCCAACAAGTATGTCAAAGTCGACAGTGTTGAAAGCGTTGCTGAAGTCTAGGAGCGTTAGGACGGTGAGATTCTTCTGCTCAATATTTAGCCTTATGTCATCTGTCACATTTACAAGAGCTGTTGTATTGCTGTGACCTGGACGAAACCCAGACTGATAGGGATTAAGGAGATGGTTATAGGATAGGAAATCAGCAAGTTGCTCGTGAACAAAATGCTCAAGGATTTTGGAAAGAATGGGAAGAATAGATATGGGGCGAAAATCTGAGAAAGAAGCGGGATTGGACTTTTTTGGAAGAGGGATAATGTGAGCTTTCTTCCAGGGACTAGGGAAATCTCCTGACAACAGGGAACAGTTAATGATATCTGCTATTATAGGACAAACCGCATCAGAAATTGGGATAAACATATCTTTACTGAGACCATCATCACCTACTGCCTTAGTTGTTATAGAGCAAAGAATCTTCCGAACATCTACAGAGGTAATCTCATGGAACTGGAAAGGTAGGTAATCAGAGGAAGGAATGGTAGTGTGTAGAGTATTCAAGGTATCAGATTTTGAAATGCTAGATAAAAAGGAAGATGGACTACCAAAATGGTTATTGATAGCATTTAAGTCAATATTGGAAAGAGGACCAGGCTTTGGCTTGCCAACACCAAGAGATTTTAGGAACTTCCAAAGATTGTGCGGTGGACAGTTCTCGATGGACTCAAATATATGCTGACGTCTAGCATGCCTGCAGGCGTTATTGCAGCGGTTACGTAGCAACTTGAACTGTTTGACATTCAGATCTGAAGGATCTTGCCTAAACCGAACTTGAGCCTTATCTCTTTGTGCCATTAGCGCTTTAATCTCCAGTGTAAGCCACGGGGCTGGGAGATGTTTTACTCTGGTTTGCTTTAAAGGGGCATGCTTATCATATATAGTTAAAATGATTCTATTAAAATACTCGACCTTGTCGTTTACTGACGAGTTTTCAGTAACACAAGACCAATCAATCATATTCACATCAACTCGTAGTGCCTCCAGATCCATACCACTGAAATTACGAAGAAGAAGAACTTTTTGCTTGAATTTAGGAGGACGAAGATTATAAGAGAGGAATATCAGATCGTGATGAGAAAAACCAGCAGCATTGAATTGGCCATGGAAAATAACATGAGCCGGAGACGAGGTAATTATTAAGTCAAGGAGTGAGGGGGGAGCACCAGGTTGAAAATGAGTTGGACCAGAAGGTAAAATATTTAAATTTAGGGACTTCATCATTGACTGTAGTACATTTGCCCTATGGTCATTTTTAATGAGGCAGGTATTGAAGTCTCCCATTAGGATGATTTGCTCATACTGAGACCTAAACGATTCCAGGGTTGTTTCGAGTGAACAAAAATAATTGACATGACAAGATGGACTATAAAAAACACATAAGAGAAGCTTTGTATGGCGAAGTGATAATTCTAGAAACAAATGTTCGGTAGGGCTTCCGGGATCAGACTCAGAGACAACCTTGCATTCTAGATCAGCACGTAAATATACTGCGACACCACCACCAGTAGTATGAGTCCTGTCCCGTCTTATAAGTCGGTAGCCAGATATAGGATATAACGTCGAAGGAAGCGTTGGCCGAAGATGGGATTCTGATATACAGATTGCATGGATCATGATATGCCCAATTCTACGATGTTCCGACGACATGTATATAAAAAAAAGAAGACATTAATTTCGTCGCGACACATATCTCTGAAGGGGTGGCAGAAATATTTCCGAATACATATTTTCGATGAAACTGTCAACATTTATTTATACACCCCCTTTTCACCGACATAATAACGTCCAGGCACAAATACAATATTTTGGTAGTGAGTAGTAAGTCAACAAAACATGAAAACTCAATGTAAAAAGTATAATAACGTAAATAAATTAATTATTAAAATAAATAAATAAATTAAATATTAATTATTAAAAATAGCACCGGGCGCCCTCTGGCGAGAACTAAATATCGATCCCATAGAACGGAGATATTCTAGTATGGGATTACATTAAATGTGTATATTATTTATGTGCTAAGTTAGTTTTGACTTTTCGTTTTTTTTTTCTTGTATTTAACACTAGGTTTAAGTAAATGTAAAACTAACACTTTTAAGGAAATAAATTATGTCTTATGTCTTATGTTTTAAGTATAATAATAAATAAATAAAAATAATAAACAAGGTCCCTGGAAAATTAAAATCAGGGGAAAGTGGATAAAAAAAAATGAAATTCATTGCTGCATGTACACATGCAGGATTCAAACCCGTGCCTCAAGATTGAAAGTCAGGCGTCCTACCGACAGAGCTACTACTTTTTTTTTAATACGAGCATACCACAAAAGGTTGTTTAAATCGTTGCTGATTTTGATTTAAAATGTAAAATAATAGTAGTTTATGCTACAAGGGCGAAAAGGAATAAATCACGAGGATGATTTAAAACACGAGCGTAGCGAGTGTTTTAAACGTAACCGAGTAATTTTTTGCTCTTACGCCCGTGTATCATACTACGTTTTTCAATGCATAGTGTGAGGAAATAAAAGAAATATAATCAAAGAAAAAAAATTAATTATTAAAGTTGAAAGTTACATTGTTACAATTTTGTAAGTTAATGATTGGCTCAAAAGGACTGTATCCAGAGCCGTTAAACAGTGGAAAAAAAAGTACAACATTTATGGTACACAGGAAACGTTGCAGGTTAGCCAACTTTTCGTAAATAAATTAAAAAATAATAATAATAAAGCCCTAGGGCAAAATAATCGACTTTCTGTTCGGTTTTAATGCATAAAAAGTGAGCCTTTACGAGCACTTGCATTGAAAAATGTTTTTTCTCTATAACCGTGTAGCTTGGTCACCCTGCTTCTTATTTATGTATGCAACTATGTGACCATCAATAGTGGTCGCGTTGATAAATAGCCCGTGACCACAGGTGCAGCCGCGTGCAAGAATGACAACAGTTAGATATCACGGAGGGACCTGTAGCAGCTTGCGGCTGTGTGATCAGGTACGATCCGTGGTTAAGCAACGCTTGGCATGGTTTATCTCTGGATGGGTGACCATTAGTGGTATTTACGTTCGGGACTAGTTCACCGATTCAAAGTCGCTCAGCGAGCTATGGAGCGGGCTATGCTCGGAGTTTCCTTGATGGATCATATCAGAAATGAGGTGATTCGTCAAGAACCAAAGTCATCGACATAGCCTCTAAGATAAGCAAGCTGAAGTGGCAGTGGGCCACATCAGCCGAAGTGGAGACCACGAACCGGCAGACGCAGTGTAGGACGCCCGCCAGCTCGCTGGTCTGCCGATCTAACAAAGATGCCGGTAGCGGCTGGATGAGGATGGTGGAGGATAGAAAAATGTGGCGTGCCCTTGGAGAGCCTATGTCCAGCAGTGGATCGATATTGGCTGATGGATTAGATTGGACGTTCGGGTCCCTCCGTGCCTTGTAAAACACGTGAAGCTGTTGGCCCCGACAGATATCGAAACATTTTGAACAAGAGATCGTCGGTGTTTTACCTAACTGTCGTACCAAATTTTTTGGGTGATTTGAGTTAGGACCAAATAATGCAAATAACTAATAAAAATAAATAAATCAAAATAAATAAATTATAAGTAAATATGACGTGTGGAATTAAAGTGCAAAAGAGAATCTATAGAAACAAACACTTGTTCTAAAAAACTCACTTTATTGGGATACGGCTAAAACAGCGATGATAATTATGGTCGATTCGGCGAGACAGGACTAACTTTATTTTGAGCGTCCTGTCTTTGTCTTTACGGTACAGAAAGAAAAAGACAGAACACTTAAATAAAGTTTAGTCCTGTCAAATAAGATAAAACGTGTTACACCAAATTGATACAAATATGTACACAGACTAAAGATCACAATTTTGTCACACAATTTATTCATTCATCCCGCGCAGCTGCCATATAAATGCAATAGGTGTTTGTGACGTCCTGATGGCTTTGATATCAATGAAACTTTGCACACATCTTTAGATATGTCTCCTTTCCCCCCACATCGCACTCCAACCCACCTCAACATCAAGAGGTGCAAGATGACGAGATATTAAAACGACCACCAATTTGTGAAATAGTTTCAGGTACAAACTGTTTTCCATGAAACGGTAACTGTTTATTTATAGAAAAGTGTATAAACTTACAACCAGTTGCAGAAAGTGTTTTGAAGTTTAATGAACCTTGCCATCCCTTACATTGTTCTTGACAAAGAAAGTGACAGCATTCGTTTTAAAGTTTCATTTGACTTAAAAACCCTTTCTGCAACTGGCCGTATGTCTTCTTTCCATGAAAGATGTCTGTATTTCTTTTTTTAGGGTTCCGTACCCAAAGGGTAACCAACGGGACCCTGTTATTCAGACTCCGCTGTCCGTCTGTCTGTCCGTCTGTGTGTCAGTTGACAGTTAGACAGTTGAAACTTTCACAGATGATGTATTTCTGTTGCCGCTATAACAACAAATACCAAAAAACAGAATAAAATAAATATTTAAGGGGGCTCCCATACAACAGACATGTTTTTTTGCCGTTTTTATAGACAATGGTATGGAACCCTTCGTGCGCGAGTCCGACTCGCACTTGGCCGGTTTTTTCATTTTATATTTCCAGTATATCCAAATTTTATATCCAAGATTAATTATTTATTGTATTACAATAATGTTTTATTATTTTTCTGTTTTAATATTTTAACTATACGCTGATTTTATTGAATATGTTTAGGTTAAAGTAAATAGTAAGTAAATTAAGTATGTTTTTTTTCTTTTAATGGTGGTGGCAGAATAACAGCGTTCCTAATGCCGTTGGTATAGGAACATATGCTGAGTCACCGTCCTTTTTAACAGAGCCATACAACTTTACGTTTAAGAACATTGTACTACTTTGTCCATAATGGTGTGTTAAATAAATGTCTTTTTATTTTATTTTAATTTTATTTTATAGTTAAAAATTATACAACTTGCTAAACTTTGTGTAAAAACGAGACAATATTCGTGATATCCTGACAACTAATATGATGGTGTTTCATCAAATTTTACTTTTTGGGCTGTAAAGAGACTTAACTACATGTCGCTAGATATAGATAGACAGTTTTTAGTTTTGGAGCAGTCAAAACTAAATTTTCCTCATTGCAAAATATTCCTTAGGTTTCAGGAACAGAAGTTAAATTACTTTGGAAAATTTCAAGTTTTGACAGCACTATAACTAAAATTAAAGCCTTCGTAATTGGCTTTATTGTGTCATTCAATAAAATCATCTGTTACTTAGATAAAATTATATAAGCCCTAATAAGTGTTGTCAAAAGGTCAATAAAAGAAATAATATGTCAGAAGGATAAAAAATCTTCTTATATATAAATATATACATAAAAACCGGCCCAGTGCGAGTAAGACTCGCACACGAAGGGTTCCGTACCAATATCTATAAAAACGGCAAACAAACATGTCTGTTGTATGGGAGCCCCCTTAAATATTTATTTTATTCTGTTTTTTAGTATTTGTTGTTATAGCGGCAACAGAAATACATCATCTGTGAAAATTTCAACTAACTATCACGGTTCATGAGATACAGCCTGGTGACAGACGGACAGATGGACAGCGGAGTCTTAGTAATAGGGTCCCGTTGGTTACCCTTTGCGTATGGTACCCTAAAAACAGAGTTGCCCGTTATGTAAAATGAACAGTACACAAAACACAATATTGTTAATTTCCCGTCGCTGTCTGCAATCCTGCGCCGGATATTGGAGGGAGGCACAATAAACTTGTTATTTGAATATTGTTTGACTCTTTACGTATTTGTTTCTATGTGAATTATTCCACTGGAATTAGAGTGGATGTCAATCATAACGAATTACAGACATGACGTGGACAATACTTTGCATACGCCCGTCTTATCCTTTATCACTGAAAAAAAAACTTGTTAACATTTATTATAAAAATGTTTATAACTATCAAGTTACTTATATATATACGAGCACATAAAGTATTATATTTCCGGCAATAAAGTCATCTTGATTAAGAAGTGTAACAAGCAGTCTTAGTAGATTCAAATAAGTAGTTGTCAACTTAATCAAGTCTGATTTTTATAGTGATAACCTCATCTTTATACATATTACTAAAAGATTGATAATTTTAATCAAGTGACTTGATGGATATTATAATGTTATATTGTTAAATTGTCTTTTTTTAAGTAAAATTTTTAGGTTTAGCAATTTCTGGTAGATAAATCAAATGATTTTGATTTTGATTATTATATTTGTAACTAGAATGAAACGTGACATATATTGATTGTCCTTTTTGTTCTACCTATCATTTATATATTTACCCTGATTGCATGTACTTACGCTCTTACTTGTGACACGACGTGATGTAGCAGGAAGTAGTGCTAAACCGAATGTGAGTCGTTAGTCTCTATACTCTCAGATACACCCCACTGATACTTATACTAACAAAGCAGAAAAACTTTGATATCGCGATGCAGAAATCCATACAAAAACCGATTTCTTAAAATATTACTTTTTTAAATATATTGGTTAACTTATTAGAATGTGACATAAAATTATTAAGAGCTATTAACCTACTTGATAAGATCTATGTTTACGTATGTTTAAAACTATTATCTATCTTTTAAATTAAATAAGATGTTGATCATTTTATAATAATCTGATTATTAAATAAAATAGGCTTAATTATGTAATATAATAAGTTACTTTATTACATCAATTATTTGCAAAGTGTAAAGTTGATAAAGCAACTTGATAGATCTAATCAAGTGATTGATAGAACTCACTATATTCCTGAAATTAATAAAGTAACTTAATAAAATTGAACATTATCGATTTGATAAAATTGCAATCATTTTAGCTTTATTGTGACAATAAACCATCATTAAAGGGCAATAGTACAGACGTAACGAAATTATTTATATTACATAAAAATATATAAGAATAATAGCAAATCTAAATCCATCAGATAGTTGCAAGCCCTATTTTGTTAATTACAATATATTGACGCTCCCTTCTTTATATACAACTTGTAAGAGAAAGGTGTAACCATATTTGAAGAGCTTATTCAGTCAATGGTATAGAACAACTTTTACTATGGAACAAACCCTGTATCTCGAAAAAAAATTAACTTTTTCATAAAAAAATGCAATGCCGCTCGGCTGAAATGTATGGAAGGGCAGATTTTTTTTTTTGAGATTTCAGGGTTGGCTCCATAGTAAAAGTTGTTCTATACCATTGTCTGAATAAGCTCTTCAAATATGGTTACACCTTTCTCAAAAACGAATATTTATTTAAACAGTTACTGGTCGGCCCCTCTAAGTCACAGCGTAATGTTATGGATCTTAAATACTTTTTTAAGAAACCTCAAAAGTAGCCGTCAAACCTGCATAGAAACCTGTTTTGGTATTATCTTGTTCTATGTAAACAGACAGACATAGTGCTTTATATATCTATAACTATATGGAGACGAAGAGAAATAGTATCAACGACTCGCACAGCAAAATATTGAAATCCCAGCTATTGTAAAGCTTCAACCGCACGCTAACTTAATCACGGTCCAAGCTAAGCTGGATTGTAAGCAGCTTTGCTTGAGCTAAGTCGCGCTACAGGCACAACATGGCGTTTGCTTAACAATAACTTAAGCTGTTCCCATCATCGAATTGCTAAGTTGGGTTTGTGCCGCGTTTGTGATAGCGAGTTTAGTTCAAGTAGACTTGAAAGCTTTTAGCAAGTTGAAACATTAAAAACACCTCTCAATAAGACACTGGGTCGGCCTCAATGGGGTATATCGTCAAAATCGAAATTTTTGAAGTTATTTATCTGCTGTTCAAAAGAAGTCCCGAGTTAAATATATTAGTATAACAATTTTGAGACTTTTTTCTAGATTTTAGATCATCAGAAACGTGATTCGAGAAATTTCAATGCATAGAAATAACTATTCAAATTCAAATAGTTAATTTTGCAAAGCAGGTATAGATATATACACTTTTTACACGTCAAATTTAATCTAATAAAGAAAATATATGTAATAAAATAATAAATGTACATGAACTAAATTAAAGGTTTATTTAATTTATGTAGCAATATATTTACGATTAAAATGATAGGGAAATATATATTATACAAGGTAAAAACCAATCAGCCGCCCGAACCCATACCGGAGACCCGGCCAGGGACAAGGAACAAGGTTCAATGATCACCAACCGAGCCCCCAGCACGAATCCAGGCAGCCGACCAAATCCCATCCTATATACTACATACTAATAGGTTACATATATAAATACATGCCTACCTCCGCCCATTCGATTAGTCTTGCTAAGAAGAAGGGCAAGAAACTTAGCAAGATCATGTCTTTTTTTTCAACATAAAACTTATACTATACAATATATGACTTATATCTACTTTAACCAAGGGATAAGAAAATACAAGACAGCAGGAATTCAGGTTAATGAAAAAAAAGGCAAACATATATATCTTTGTCTACCTGTCTCATATAGTCCTTTTCCTTTTACAGTCTGTAATCAATTAATGTTTACACCTTAGAGGAATCATAAGTTAAGAAATTATACTATTTAATTAAATTATAACTTACTATCATTATCACTGTAATACCATGCTTCACCATCATCCAAATATTCATTTATTTTATAATATGCCTTTTTCAATAGGCCCTGCTTAATATACAGTTTAAACTTATTCTCTGACAAAGTAAGGAATGAACTATTGAAATGAGGTCTAAATTTACACGTTTTTTGATATTCTGAGAAATCGGAATAGCATAAAGACTTCAAAAATATTTATTTAGATGGGTATGGAAATTTTCATAGCTACTTTAGTTAATTTTGTATTAATTTAAAACCGACTTTTTGTCAGTTTTCCCCGATTCCGTCCCTTTCGCACTGGAGTAACGGGAACCTTTGCACAGACGATATATTTAAACAAGCGGACGCCCCGCAGCGTTGCTCACGTGGATCCCGTTTGTCCCGATCCCGTGGGAATTTCCTAAAATTCCTTCTTACCGGATGTCTACGTTATACAAAGTGGCGGTCCTAGAGAGGCGCAAGCGGTGCGACCGTACCTGGTGCCGATCCGAGGGGGCACCAAAATAATGAAAAAGCCCATGCAGCTTTCAGTTTAACCATTTTTTTCATGAGAATTTAAATTCTGCTGACATTCGGTTTTCTTCATGTTGTTATTTAGCATAACGGCTGATATTTTTGTTGCATTTTACAAGTACATTTAAGAGTATTCCAGTTAACTGGCTCGATGTAAACGTGGCACAGAATTCCTCTCCGTTATCCCATCGGCAGAAGTCGAATCCTGATTTATGTGGGACGTAAGGAAGTAACGCCCCGATCACCATGACTTTTAGACGGTAGGCCAATTAACCATAGTCTTTATTGCTTTACAATAAGAACTAAGGCATGTGTTTGTAAGTCTTGGTGAGATAGACGAGTGTTTTTCTGTTGTTATCATTGTAAGGTCAGGTTATCTTTATTTTCGTGAACCTGAGCATGGACGTAAAAAAGGGGGACGGAGACGCCGCTAAGCAACTACTGAAGTATAGCAATGGGCGTTTGTAAGTGTGTAAGAGAACTTACAATGGATCATAGGCTTACTATGATGTGAATGTGTGTATGCAAGGCTGGTGCGTACAAACGAGTAGGATGCTTCAGTTGTTGGTGAGCAAAACTCTGTCCGATTTATTTTCAGGTCCATGTACTTGAGAGGGTAAATTAGGAACGCTGGCAAGTGTGCCTGTGTGTCGTTCTGGTCCCGTAGCATAGTTTTTAATCGCGCGCGATGCCACTGGTTGAATCACATGTGCAAGGAACGTGACGTACTGTTTAATTACAGAGACATCGTGTCACGCTCCTCGCACTTGTGAGTCAACTAAGTCGCATCGCGCGCGATTGTACTCTATGCTACAGGGCCTGATAAAGAACTAAATGAGATATACTAATCATAGCAACAACTAACAATATTTTTCACTAAATACGAGCTGCAATTTTCGTCTCTGAAAAGTCGAAATCTGGGATAGGACTCGATACTCATCTCTATATAATCAACTATTACTAAAGACAAACTGGAAATCGCAAAAAAATAACCAAAGAATTAAAAAAAAATTATAAGCCCTAAAAAGTAACCCCATGAAAACTGTGCCGGACACATGTTTGGTATGGCGTCGCCTCCTATGGCGTTAAATGTCATTGCGAGTCAGCCAATCATGGCCGGCTGACATACAGTACGAACTGATCATGAGCCTTTTGCCATATTGAGTGTCTGGGAGGACGGTTACCTCAAAATTAAACAAGTATGAAAATGAGCGGCCTGTCATTTCCAGACACAATCTTTATTATAAGACTGTTTGAAAGTGGTTTTCTATTGTAAATGAAAAAGATAGGCCTCTCTGATTCCTACGGTCACATTTTTAGATACAAGCTTATGTGAAATTACCAACTATTCTGTAGAAGTGCGTCTTCTATGTTTTTTGTTTCGATGACGTACTTGTTCTGTACTTGATAATATACATATTTTACGGCAAAGGAACGCAAGTGCGTCACTTCCTGAACAAATTAGAGACAATCATAGTAGTTAATGCTACAAGGG
Organism: Ypsolopha sequella; assembly: GCA_934047225.1. Classification (NCBI taxonomy): domain Eukaryota; kingdom Metazoa; phylum Arthropoda; class Insecta; order Lepidoptera; family Ypsolophidae; genus Ypsolopha; species Ypsolopha sequella. Next base: position 24,387,065 of record OW203993.1, read on the forward strand.
CGAAAAGGAATAAATTACGATAACCGAGTAATTTATTGCTCTTACGCCCGTGTATCATACTACGTTTTTCGATGCATAGTGTGAGGAAATAAAACAATTATAATCTTATGAACTTTAAATTATGATTGGCTCAAAAGGACTGTATCCAGAGCCGTTAAACAGTGAAAAAAAAAGGATAACATTTATGGTTCACAGGAAATATTGCAGGTTAGCCAACTTCTCGTAAATAAATAAAAAAATAATAATAATAAAGCCCTAGGGCAAAAGAATCGACTTTCTTTTCGGTTTTGATGCATAAAAAGTGGGCCTTTACGAGCACTTGCATTGAAAAATTATTTGATTAATAAATGCGTATTTTGTATGTGGCTGAATAGTAAAGCTTCGGTAACTGTTATTTTGATGAGGTAAGAAATGCTACCAGAATCTGAACAACCTTGCGCTGACATATTAGAATGCGATATACAAAAAAAAAAAAAAAAAATCAAAGGCAAGAATCCTTCTAGGGTATGTTAGTGTGAATCATACAGTGTTTAAAAAAAATAGCGGCAATTTTTTTCTATGTAGCTGTACCACATAATAACACGATTTGTTAAACTTGAAATACTCTAATCTGGTGGACACTCTCGCTGGTCGTTGACCTCTGATAGCGTCAGTAGCACAGAACATAATTACTCAATGTGATTGGTCGTTACCGCACTACGGGGTGAATGAACTGCATTGATAAGAGTGCGTAGCTGGATCTTAGGAAAACAATATAATTTTTGGTAAAAATTTAAGGTACCTATACTTTTTTTTATCGTAATCGTATCAGTATCGTGTATACTTTCATACCCTAATGGGATTCTTGGTTTTGCATTTACACCCTGTAGACCATTTTGATAGAATTTATGCCAAAATGTCGTGGCGCAATGAAACGTCACAGAAGTTATAGTGATAACTTGATAAGTTCACGACTCATGTAGAAAGCGTCTCTCATATATTTTCATAGTAATTTGCCCGTCCAGGGGGTCTAGCACGCGCCGTCGATACAGTGTCTTTCGATCAGACTTGCTCTCTTGCACAATGACAAACGTGGTATGCCTGAGAGCGCAAGTAGGATAGATATACGCTGTATCAAATTCAAGTTCAAATAGCTTATTTTGCAAAGCAGGTATAGATATATACACTTTTGACACGTCAAATTTAATCTAATATAGAAAATATATGTAAAAAAATAATAACTGTACATGAACTAAATTAAAGGTTTATTTAATTTATGTAGCAATATATTTACGATTAAAATGATAGGTAAAATATATATTATACAAGGTAAAATCCAATCAGCCGCCCAAACCCATACCGGAGACCCGGCCAGGGACCAGGAACAAGGTTCAATGATCACCAACCGAGCCCCCAGCACGAATCCAGGCGGCCGACCAAATCCCATCCTATATACTACATACTAATAGGTTATATATATAAATACATGCCTACCTCCGCCCATTCGATTAGTCTTGCTAAGAAGAAGGGCAAGAAACTTAGCAAGATCATGTCTTTTTTTTCAACATAAAACTATACAATATATGACTTATATCTACTTTAACCAAGGGATAAGAAAATACAAGACAGCAGGAATTCAGGTTAATGAAAAAAAAGAAAAACATATATATCTTTGTCTTCCTGTCTCATATAGTCTTTTTCCTTTTACAGTCTGTAATCAATTAATGTTTACACATTAGAGGAATCATAAGTTAGGAAATTATACTATTTAATTAAATTATAACTTATTATCATTATCACTGTAACACCATGCTTTACCATCATCCAAATATTCATTTATTTTATAATATGCCTTTTTCAATCGGCCCTGCTTAATATACAGTTTAAACTTATTCTCTGACAAAGTAAGGACCTCCTTTGAAAGTTTATTGTAAAATCCTATACCATGTCCTACGAAAGAGGTACTCTGGCGCGTGCTAGCTATACAGGTCGCGCTATCATCGCGCTCCGCTCCTGCTCCGCTTTCTGTGTGCCGAAGCCTTTATGTACCTATTTCTTTTTATGGAAATTGTTTGAAAATTCATGTGTGCTGTCAAATTAAATGGAAATTGCTAGCAAATTTAATCTATCGATAATGTACATCGTTTACGTTTTTCAATGACTGTGTTTTGCGCGAGGGTCGTTTAAATAAAAGTGAGGAGAGAGTGAGGCATAGCCTTAAGGCGATATGTAAAAGTTTAAGTGTCCCTGTTACCCCATATGTGAAAAAAACCCTCAGTGCGAGAGGGACGGATTCGTGGAAAAGTAGCAAAAAGTCGGTTTTTTATTAATATAAAATGTACTAAAGTTGCTATCAAAATTTCGTCTAACCAGCGGGCCTATTATGTATCTCTAGTTGCCTTCTGGACTGGGTGTCTATCATCAAAAACATAGATATACTATCGAATTCCGATGTCCTAAGGATATTTTCGCACTTGAAGTGACGACACAGATTGTTAATAGTTCAATACCCACTAAAGACAATTTTGAAATTTCAGTTTTTATCTATGTTTTTGATGATAGGCACCTCGTTCAGTTGGCAACTAAAGATACAGAATAGGGGGGCAGGTCCTAGATACTATGAAAACCCATCTAATAAAATATAATTGCAGTCCATATACGAGTATCATTCCAAATTGTCAAACCAGGAGAATTGGTGTCGAAAAAGACCTCATTTCAATAAATATTTGTATCGAGCCGAATTTCTCCAATCGCGTTTCTGTTTAACAGATCCCTAGAAAAAGATTCCAAAAGAATATACTATTTTATCAAAATAATACATTATTTACTGAAGTAGCGCCTTTTAGTATGCTTAAGGCTTTGGCAAACAGGAAGCGGGGCAATAGTTATCTTGGGGCACGATAATGCCCCCCGCCAAGACGAGCTAAAGGAAGCGGGGCACTACGTTCTTGGGGCACGATAGTGCCCCCCGCCAAGACGAGCTAAAGGAAGCGGGGCACTACGTACCTTTTCTCGAAGCGTTTCGTCATATTTTCAACCCTCGAAGACCGAAGCTGTCTAGATAATACTAGAGATACCAAATTTTCAAGATAACATGAAGGAAGCAGTCTTATTATACACGATAAGTTTCATTTGTCTAGCTTTTATACTTTGAATGTTATTAATACCTAAAATACGTCGATTTCGTCACTCACTCACTCACTCACTCACTGATGATCATCAAAAATCTAGGGTACTTCCTGAAATCCTAGAAATCTGAAATTTGGTATGCTGGCTAGAACTAGCTCACAAACAACAAGAAAATTAAAAAATCTGTAATTTTCACCCTCCAACCCCTCTTAAAGGGGGTCTGATTCTGTATTAATTAAAAATTTAAATTCCAAACTTCCTGAAGTTTTAAAAAGCTGAAGTTTGGTATGCAGGCTAGGATTAGCACATAAACAACAATAAAATTGAGAAATCTGTAACTTTCACCCTCCAACCCCTCTTAAAGGGGGTCTGATTCTGTATTAATTAAAAATTTAAATTCCAAACTTCCTGAAGTTTTAAAAAGCTGAAATTTGGTTTGCAGGCTAGGATTAGCACATAAACAACAATAAAATTGAGAAATCTGTAACTTTCACCCTCCAACCCCTCTTAAAAGGGGTCTGATTCTGTATTAATAAAAAATTTAAATTCCAAACTTCCTGAAGTTTTAAAAAGCTGAAATTTGGTATGCAGGCTAGGATTAGCACATAAACAACAATAAAATTGAGAAATCTGTAACTTTCACCCTCCAACCCCTCTTAAGGGGGGTCTGGTTCTGTATTAAATAAAAATTTCAATTCCAAACTTCCTGAAGTCCTAGAAAGCTGAAATGTTGTATGCAGGCTAGGGCTAGCATACAAACAACAAAAAAAAAATAATAAATCTCTAACTTTCACCCTCCAACCCCTCTAAAGGGGGGTCTGGTTCTGTATTAAATAAAAGTTTCAGTTCCAAACTTCCTGGAGTCCTAGAAAGCTGAAATTTGGTATGCAGGCCAGGATTAGCACACAAACGACAAAAAAATGAAGAAATCTGTAACTTTTAACCTCCAACCCCTCTTAAGGGGGGGTCGTTCTGTATTAAATGAAAATTTCAATTCCAAACTTCCTGAAGTCCTAGAAAGCTGAAATTTTGTATGCAGGCTAGGACTAGCACACCAACAACAAGAAAGTTAAGAAATCTCTAACTTTCACCCTCCAACCCCTCTTAAGGGGGGTCTGATTCTGTATTAAATAAAAAATTTATTTCAAGCTTCCTGGAGTCCTAGAAAACTGAAATTTGGTATGCGGGCTAGGATTAGCACACAAACTACAAAAAAAATTAAGAAATCTGTAAATTTCACCCGCCAACCCCACTTGAGGGGGGTACGGTTCTGTAATATTAAAAAAATATATTCTCAACTTCCAAGTCCTAGAAATTTTAATTTTATTATTAGCCGTGTTAGAGGCCGTAGTAACAAACAAGTAGGTATTCTGTAAAATTAGTAATCCAGCAACTATCAGTGGCTATCCATAACGGCTGAAACCGCGCTGCCCCGGACGGTCCTCCAAGCGCGGAAAGACAAGTTTTTAATTATTTCAGACAAATGTAGAAGGCACTACGTGCCGTTTACATCACGATATAACTCGCTTGCGAGCTGCCCGTCAAATACTCAAGTGAACTTTTCCTTACATGTTGAAATCGTTACTAATATTAGTTATACTCTTGATAGGTACTCTCTGGTAGCTGACTGATTTATGTTCTATTATTGAAAGTGGAGTTTAGTTAGTTAGACATCGTCGTCGAAAACTAAGGTCCGGTTACTTGTACCTGAATTGACAGCAATTGTGCAGAAGACTCCAGCCAGACTAGAAATGCTCATGTTACTGCGCGCGCAGATAAATATTAACGAGTATACTACTGCAACTGTATTCTTGTGCTGAGGACGGAGAAACCTATCGTGATTCCGAGTCTTATTCTTGAGCTAAAGATAAAAATAAGGCAATAAGAGTTATAATTATTTTTAATAACGGTCTTAAACATGAACTTGCGCCCGAAAAAACAAAATTTGAAATAATTAATAGAGCGTTCGTACACCGTGAGCAGTTTACGATCTGTATCACGTATGCCATCACTATCCATAAAAGCCAAGGGCTAAGTTTAAATAATACTCTCATTGATAGCGGGTCATCGACGTTTTCTTCTGGGCATACTTATGTAGCACTTTCATGGGTGACTGGTTTGATAGGGGTTCACCTTATTAATATTGACTTTGCAAAAGTCAGCCATAGTTAAATATAATCGCTTAATAACTAAGTACCGCCCTGATCTATCGCTTATTGCAAATAATAAGACAACAAGAAAAAGAGGCAAAGATAGGGAGTGGGATATAAAAAAGTTATAGCACAGGCGCAAGAAATGTAGCCTGAAAAAATAAAAGAAGTAGAGCATCTTACAAAAAGAAATGAAATCCCATCAAAAACATTTCATGTAAACTATTGCCAAGACACAAGCTCAAAACGCTTTTACTGTTAAAAAGTTATCAGATCTCATGTAGAGCAAAGCCCTTAACTCTACAAGGCCTAACTCTACAAGCCCTAACTCTACAAATCCTACATCTTGATAAAAAAGTATGGCTTGGCCGTTTCGCGGCCCTCAAACAGACACTCCCATTTATGTCATGCAATAGTGCCATGAAACGGCCAAACCATACTTTATGATCAAGATGTAGGGTTTGTAGAGTTAGGGCTTGTAGAGTTAGGCCTTGTAGAGTTAAGGGCTTGGCTCTACATGAGATCTGATAACTTTTTAACAGTAAAAGCGTTTTGAGCTTGTGTCTTGGCGATAGTTTACATGAAATGTTTTTGATGGGATATAGTATATCGTATTAGCTCAAACGGATGATGCTTAAATTCACCCCGTCATTAAAATATATTTATGCAAAAAAAAAATGTACTAATTATTAAAATTTTCAATTCACAGCGTACAAAACATCAAAACGTCACAAAGGTGGATCTTGAAAAAATACAAGCAAAAACAAAGCCTTATCGCCTTGTTATATCATCTTAAGAGGATCTTATCCCAAATATGTCTCTTTTCTGATTCATTTTTAACCATGAAATTGTGATATTTTGTGTCTGAACAAAATATATACTAGATACATTTTTCTCAAGGTTTTTTCCGGTACAAAACGCGATACGTTATACTTTGCTCGATCGAAAAAAAACCGAAAGTTGGTCCATTCATGTTTTTTTCGTTTTATATAAAATTTACATTACCAAATCGTAGAAAAATGACAGAAAATTAAGAAAAATGTAAATATTGTAAGTACTTTTGCGGATGGTGTTACAAAAACTCCATCGTGAAAACGTTTTTTGAGCGAAAAACGTGTTTTTTAAGAGCGCGCAATGTTTCGGCTGTCGTAACAGTCACGGCTCAGAGCGCGCTATTTTAAACTTTTATAAAATATCATAGAGCTCAGTTCTACTTAATGCAAAATGAGGTGCTCAATGTCACGGACAACGGGCCCTTAATAAACTAATAATTGTCATTTAATTATCAATAAAACAACAGGTCTCAGTCCGGATTGTATATTTTTACGGGCTATAATAAAGTGTTTTTTTATGAATATACAAGGCGAATTTGTGAACATCGTCCAAATTCATACTTAAGCCTTGGTAAGTGATCAGCATCATGAACTAAAATTAAATTTCGACTTCCCATAGTGATTCAGTCAGGACTGGGAGTGAATTACTATGGGAAGTCGAAATTTCTGTATACAAATTTCACAGAAATTGTTATCGATTCATGATGCTGATCACGTACCAAGGCTCCAGTATGAATTTGGACGATAATCAAAAAGTCACCTTGTATATTGTATTAGACTAAGATTATAATTATTACGCTTTAGAACCAAAAATGTTCGACCTAAATAACCTTAAACATATTTTGAAATGCCGTCTCTTAAATGAAGATTGAATACGGAAGCCGCTCCCCCCAACCTCCGACACAGTGGCATACCTCCAGCGCTCCAGAAAGGCAATTCAGCTTATTTCCTCATCGGGCCCACAATCAATTGTCGAACGGGGAATTTCCGGAAATCACCGCTTTACAATTTTGATTGACAGATGGCGTTGGATCGAAAAGCGGGGTGACAGATGAATTCGGGTTGGGTATATATTGGGTATGTCAATAGAAAATTGCTTATAATGTGTTTTCCTGGTTAATGTACTTTTGGTGTTTATTTCTAACAATGAGATCATGTTATTAAGGTGATATTCCGTGCTAGCAAAGGTCCCCGTTACTCCAGGCAGAAAGACCCGCAGTGCGAAAGGGACGGAATCGGGGAAAATTGTCAAAGAGTCGGTTTTAAATTAATTCAAAATTAACTAAAATAGCTACAAAAAATTCCATAGCCAGTAATTTAGGTGTAGTTAAAACCCATCTAAATAAATATTTTTCAAGTCTGTATGCTATCCTAATTTGTCAGAATATCAAAAAAAGTGTAAATTTTGACCTTTTTTCAATAATTATTTCTATCGAATAAAATTCCTCCTATCGCGTTTCTGATGAACCAAAATCTAGTAAAAGGTCTCAAAATTGTTATACTAATTTATTGTACTTGCAACTTCATTAAAAGAGCAGATAAATAATTTCAAAAACTGTAAATTTTCACGGTATAGCCCCTTAAAAATATGTTTATGGAAATTGCGGATTTGTGTGCAGCCTCAAGAAGACGAAGACTTTTGCCTAATATATGGGTACAAAAAGCCTTTAAAATATAAATAGTTGTTTATAAAGTTGACAATAAAGCCGATTCTGAAGGCTTTAACTTTAGTTTTAGTACTGTCAAGACTTAAATTTTTCCAAAGTAATTTAACTTCTGTTCACACTTATGAACTATTTTGCAATGATGAAAATTTAGTTTTGACAGCACTAAAACTAAAATTAAAGCCTTCAAAATCGGCTACATTATTCGGTTAAAACTTACAAATAAGAGAAGAATTAGTTTTCTTATAAATTATCTTTAGAATAATGTTACCACTGAAGTGAAATATCATGTTTCGAACATCACTTGAATTGAATGGCCTTAATCGCTATATTTGTTGTCACTTATATTTACATTACCCAATTAATGTACTGTAGGTAGATATAAGGAGAGGTTATTTAAGATATCTGTCCTGCTTCAACGCTTTTATTTTACAGTTAGTGGAAGAAAACTCGCGATTTAGATGTGCTTTTATGTATTATTTTGGGATGGGCTTTTCATTGACGACTCTTGTATATCACATTTTTAACGACTGATTTATATGTCTAAACGGCTAACCTCAATACAAGTTATGATCAGTATAGCCGACCAGTTTCAGCAGACTTAGACTGCCTTCATCTGGGCGAGTGAAGACGTTTACTGCAGTGTGAGCAGGCAATCTAAATCTGCTGAAACATGTTGGCTATCCCAATCACAATTCGTATTGAGGTGAGCCGTTTATATAAATCATGAATTATCCGCAAGTCTCATTTAATTTTATAATTTTTTTCAATGCAAGTGCTCGTAAAGGCCCACTTGTTATGCATCAAAACCGAACAGAAAGTTGATTATTTTGCCATAGGGCTGTATTATTATTTTTTTTTATTTTTTTACGAGAAGTTGGCTAACCTTTCCTGTGTACCATAATTGTTATACTTTTTTCCACTATTTAACGGCTCTGGATACAGTCTATTTCAGCTTTATTAGCAAAATTGTAGCAATTTAACTTTCAACTTTAATAATTAAATTGTTTACTTTGATTATATTTGTTTTATTTCCTTACACTATGCATTGAAAAACGTAGTATAATACACGGGCGTAAGAGCAATAAATTACTCGGTTACGATTAAAACACTCGCTACGCTCGTGTTTTAAATCGTCCTCGTGATTTATTCCTTTTCGCCCTTGTGGCGTAAACTACTATTACGACGTTTATTTTGGTATAAGTTTTACTGTCTAAAACCTAATTATGACTCAAATGAAATGATATTCAGATCACCTACCTTTGCGATTTTATTGGATGCAGGAAAATGCAAGTATTCACTTGTAACCACAAGTATTTGTTCATATTGATGGTATCAATAAATATTTTTCAATGCACGTGCTCGTAAAGGCCCACTTTTTATGCATCAAAACCGAACAGAAAGTCGATTATTTTGCTCTAGGGCTTTATTATTTTTTATTTTTTATTTATTTACAATGGTTGGCTAACCTGCAACCTTTCCTGTGTACCATAAATTTTATACTTTTTTTTCCACTGTTTAGCGGCTCTGGATACAGTCCTTTTGAGCCAATCATAATTTAAAGTTCACAAGATTATATTTGTTCTATTTCCTCACACTATGCATTGAAAAACGTAGTATGATACACGGGCGTAAGAGCAATAAATTACTCGGTTACGTTTAAAACACTCGCTACGCTCGTGTTGAAACGTCTTTGTAATTTATTCCTTTTCGCCCTAGTAGCATAAACTACTGTTCATTTTCATTTTAATTGAAGTATCGAGCGGCCATAATAAGAGTGAAATATGAGGTTTATTTTTTTCAACATTAGTTATCGCTAGGGATAGGATAATTGGATCAATATTCAATATATATTATATATATACCTAAAGTTGGAAAAATCCTTGAAAAAGTTTGTAGGTGTGGAGTCGGATTCTTAAAATATTATTTATTTTGATAGTGAAAATTACGGAATTGCTTAAAACGTTACGATGATGTACCTAATACTTAATAGATGTTACCGTAAATTTATATTATTTAGAAATTTTACACAAGTCCTAGGAAATTTATAAAATGCCAAGCTGATTTATCTATTTGTTTATTTTGTTTTATTTTTGATCGGCCTTCTGTTTTACCTTTTGCTCTGTTCAGCCTAAACAAGCTTGGCATTTATCTAGGAATTGTATTAAGTTCCAACTTTTTTGAATTCGATTTATTTATTTATTTAGATTGCCGGTAACATATCTATTAAGTATTACATTATCGTAACGTTTTAAGTACTTAATTCCGTCATTCATAATTTTTACTATCAAAATAATATTACAAGAAGCCGACTCCACACCTACAAACTTTCTCAACTTTATGTATATGTGTATCGATCTGATTACCCTATCCCTGGTTATCACAGTTTCACGGTTTAAAATTAATTTTAAAAGAGAGAAAATCGGGGCAGCCTCCCCTTAATACAAATAACAAGTAGCTAACAGCTACCAGTAATTTTAGTTAGTGATACTATTGAAATATACAACGTGTAACAGAAAGGTGTAACCATATTTGAAGGGCTTATTTCAATGGTATAGAACAACTTTTACTATGGAACCGACCCTGAAATCTCAAAAAAAAAACTGCCCTTCCATAAATTTCGGCCGAGCGACATTGTATTTTCTATGAAATAGAAATTGTATTTTTTTGTATTTTTCGAGATACAGGTTTTGTTTTATAGTAAAAGTTGTTCTATACCATTGACTGAATAAGCTCTTCAAATATGGTTACACCTTTCTGTTACACGTTGTATATTGATTTTGAGTAAATGATAAATCTGCCTCTTATTGAATCAGACATACAGAATCACGATTATTCATGATCATGTTAAATTCAGCGATGCCCTCCTTTTACTTTGTGCTGTATGATTTAACACTAAATATTAGGCAAAATAATTCTAGTTTACAGTAGTAATAGATTTTGCACGCAGCTTCGTCAATCTAATCTGTCAATATTTACCTATATACTCTAAGCACAGATTCTATGACAGGTATCAAAAGCCATTAAAAGCATAGAATAATATCATGGGAGCTGATTAATGGGATAAAAAGTAGCCTATGGTGTCGATTCGGCGCAACACAACTTAACTAATTTGACAGGTCTAACCTTATTTTGAGCGTTCTGTCTTTGTCTTCTCGATACAGAAAGAAAAAGACGGAACGCTCAAATTAAGTTTAGCACTGTCAAATAAGTTAAGTCGTGTTGCGCCGAATCGACACATATGTCTAATTTTACCCCAATCGGTTTAGTAGGTATGTTGTGAAGGAGTAAATCAACACTTTTCTCAACGACTTTCTACGGTAATTTTTTTTTTTTAAATTTTAAATTTTTTTCTGTTAAATCTGCTCCTTCCTTGGATATTTTCAGAAAACGAATTAAAGAATACTTTTTCTCCCATTAATTAAGGTACATATTATGTAGGTATATTTATCTCTCTGAAATTAGTATATGAATATATATTAGTATATATATAATATTGTAAACTATGTATTAGTATATATATTGACATGTAGATAATAAGGTAACATAAGAAATTCGGTTATTTTATACCACGTACGCCTTATCCTCTAGTTTATACGAGTATTATCTTCCACTCAAAGGTTGTCTGGAAGAAATCGCATAAGCGATAAGACCGCCTATTGTACCCTCTCTGTTAAAAATATTTTATAAATTCTTGTTTTGGTGCACAATAAAGAGTATTTATGTTATGTATGTTTTCTTTTGAAATTTGATACCCCATTGCTTTCCCATTGGAACTGATTTATGAAATAAGAAGTAACCTATGTCCTATTCTAGGTTTAGAACTACATTTGTGCAAAGTTTTAGCCCAATCGGTTCAGTAGTTACGGCGTGAAGGAGTAACAAACATATATACATTCAATCTTTTGCATTTATAATATTACTAGCTTTTGCCCGCGGCTTCGCCCGCGTTGATTAGGTTTTTGTATAGTCGTATCGAATCCCATCCCATCCCATCCCATCCCATCCCACTAATATTCAACGGCGTGAGTACATCACTTTTCTATAGGGACTTGACATCCCATTGCCTTCCAATGGGAACTGATTTATGGGATAAAAAGTACCCTATTTCCTATTCCAGGTCTAGAACTACATTTGTGCAAAGTTTCAGCCTAATCGTTTCAGTAGTTTCGGCGATAAAGAGTAACAAACATCCATCCATCCACCCATCCATCCATCCAAACTTTCGCACATTTATTATATAAGTGAGATGAGACTACCATATAGGTAGTATTAGTATACATAGTATACATATTTCTAAAGAACCATTTATTTTCAGGTTTGCATGGCGGCGGTATGAGTTCCTTTTGTACCTTTTAAATATCGTCACGCCATCCTTCCGTGAGGGAGTGGTCTGTCCCTGAAACACTAAACACCCATACAGTACTCCCAAAGTGATAATGCGCATACAAATCTTCGCCACTGTTCGGCAAAGTTCGTATTTCCTTACACTTTCTATACAAGCAATACGGTCACGTGGTACGTCCGGTCGCTCGGCTATAGATTTGTATGCACATTATCACTTTGGAAGTACTGTACACTATCTTTTCACCAACGATTTCTGCGTCCAAACGTATTAGGGGTGAGCTTTATCGCTTATTAGGGCGCGCAGTTTTACCTCGATTTTTTTCCATTACCGTTTAGAAAGTGGTTAGTAAACAAATGCTTCAAAATTTGTTATCGCGCACAAGAATAGAACGTATTACAAGTATCAGTAATCTTATCAGTTTAAGCAAAAGGCGAGCTTATCTCTGAAATATATTTCTACCAGCAAACCCTTGGTGATAGAATCGATTAAGCATAAAGTGAGTATTTCACAAAGACAAAAAACTGTTTAAAACCTATGAGTTAAAAAAACATACTTTGCAAATAAATTACGAAAAACTCATTGCTACAGCTCGACTGGCACTACCAGTCCGCCAGTCTGGCAGGATTTGAACGTAGACCTCAAGATTCAAGTCCCCGTATTTGGATAGTAACAATTAATTTTCAGGTTCGCAACGTGTTTGCACAAAATAGACTTAAAATGCTGTTTTAACACGTTCCTGCAAACCACTATTTTACCCTGCTTTGACACTATTAATTTTTTATACATTGCCTGTAGGCGTACTTTCACAACACATATCAAAATGCCTACTTTATATGACAGTATTTTATACGAGGGTGAATCCAAAAGTTCTAAGCCCGACCTACAAAGAGGTATCAAATCTTTGTAAATCTACCGTCATTTGTTAGTATGTTTTTTCGTGATTGATTGTGTGAAGTTGAAGTTCGATACTGCAAGATATTATTTTTTTGTGATATTTTGTTTAACGCAGTCTGACGGGATTTTTCACAATGGAGAAAATTGAACACCGTGCTGTGATTAAGTACCTCAATAAAAAAGGTCTTTCACCTAAAGAGATTCATGAAGATATGGAAACAACATTAGGGGAATCTGCTCCATCGTATTCCACTGTCAAAAAGTGGGTAGCTGAATTAAAACGCGGTCGGGAGACCATTGAAGATGACCCAAGGAGCGGAAGGCCTTCAACGTCTACCACTAAAGAAAACACTGACAAAATTTGTGATCTCATCCTAGGAGACCGACGATTGACCATTAGTAGGATAGCTGAGATCACAGGCATCAGTTATGGCCGAGTGCAAAACATTATAACTGTAGAATTGGGGTTCCGTAAGGTTTCTGCTCGCTGGCTCCCAAGATTGCTTTCAGCTGACCAAAAACGAGTTCGATTCACAATTTCGCGTGACTGTTTGGAACTTTTTGAGGCAGATGCTGTGGATTTTATGTCTCGTTTTGTTACCATGGATGAAAGCTGGGTTCATCACCATACTCCTGAAACAAAACAGCAATCCAAACAGTGGAAAAGATCTGGCTCACCCACGCCGAAAAAGGCCAAGTGCGTTTTGTCAGCCAACAAAGTCATGGCATCTGTTTTTTGGGATTCGAAGGGAGTTATTTTATTGGATTATTTACCTTAAGGTGAAACTATAAATTCACGCTATTATTGTAACCTATTACGAAAACTTCGCGAAGAAATAAAAGAAAAACGGCCGGGGATGTTGCGTAAGAGAGTTTTGTTTCATCAAGACAATGTACGAGTTCACACTTCGGTTGAAACGATGGCTGTGATCCATGAATATGGTTACGAGTTGCTGCCCCACCCACCTTATTCGCCGAATTTAGCCCCCTCTGACTATCATCTCTTTCCAAATTTAAAAAAACACATAGGGTGGATCTAAATATTCGACTAGAGAAGAAGTGATAGTCGCAGTTAATGACTATTTTGACGACTTTCCGGAATCATTTTTTTTCGAGGGTATAAACAAGTTGCAGGTCAGGTGAAAGAAGTGTGTTGATCTAGATGGAGACTATGTCGAAAAATAAAAATAATTTTGAACCCACTTTTCTTTCATTTTCACGGTCGGGCTTAGAACTTTTGGATTCATACTCGTATGACATTATATGTATTGTACTTTAAGAACTTTTGTTGTGACAGCAGGTCCATTCAAATCACTTCTGCGGTGACAGTACTTATGTTCTCCCTTATACCAGTAAGGAAAAACCGTAAGATTTATGCGAACGAAAAATCGAAAAATCGTCGACAGGCGTACTGTCGTATTCCAGAATTCGCCGTGACGCCTGTGGGCGGTACTGTCAGTCAACGTGTTAACTTTGCTTTGACCAGGGGCTCTACCGCGTAATTCTCATTTGTATCAACTTCAAGCAAATGCATGCGAAATTCAACGCGTGCAAAAGAGATGGCATGTCAGGCGGGCGTCGTCGCACGCACGACAAATTTCAATCTCAAGTTGATGTTGATGAAAATGAGAATTACGCGGTAGACCCACAGATCATGACTAATTGTGCATTACATTTCAAACTCATGCATGCTTTTCAGTTTTTAACTTCTAAATAAGAAATACAAAGTTAAGTTACACACTTTGTGCTAAGCGACTGACGTTTAACCTTAATAATTATTATTTTCCGGTACGATATAAGAATAAGAATAAAAAAAGAATAAAAAAGGTTTATTGCCAAAAAATACTTAAAACTAAACTACACAGGTTAAAAATAGAAGAAAAAAAAGTTTTAACATTTCTGGCAAATGGTTGCATGCTCAGCAAAGCTGCCGATCTCATAGAAATCGAGCAGTGCTGATTTTCAGCATACTCTAGACAGAGGAAATAATTTAGAAAAAAAATCAAATAAAGGCATATGTTTTGTATAAATAGATAAAGGCATATATTTTGCTGTTCCTTAAAGAAATAGTTTTACGTTACCGCAACCAAAATACTAATATTGTAAATCGATTTAGTTCTTAATGGATTTGCCCACAACACATGATAATGTGATCTATGGTGAGTGTTAATCATAACCGGCCAAGTGCGAGTCGTACTCGCGCACGAAGGGTTCCGTACCATTATCTATAAAAACGGCAAAAAAATCACATTTGTTGTATGGGAGCCCCCTTAAATATTTATTTTATTCTGTTCTTTAGTATTTGTTTTTATAACGGCAATAGAAATACATCATCTGTGAAAATTTCAACTGTCTAACTATCATGGTTCATAAGATACAGCCTGGTGACAGACGGACAGCGGAGTTTTAGTAATAGGGTCCCGTTGGGTAAGGAACCCTAAAAATGGGCACTAAAATGATTTGAAATTGTCGATCAAGTTCATTATTTCATAATAAACAATCTAGATGACAGAAATTCATTTTTTCGCTACAAACGAGGCCTCGATAAGGGCGACCGCACACTGACGGATTTGCGAGGCAGCGGTTGTCGTAAAGTTGTCTGCGCGCGCGACGCTGATTGTGATTATTTGCATATAACGCGTGAATTGGTGTAGACGTAGGAACTATTAGACACGATGAGAATAGCAAGAAATTTTAGCTACGTTTAAAAAGAAATTTGACATCAAATATTGAATTGTCCTTAAATAATCTAACATTTTAAACGAGCGATAGACACTCAAATTAGAGAAATGCAAGAAAAGGTTCGATTCAAGTTTTTAGTGACTTGAGTTTTTTTATTGGGTGTTACCGTTTCGTAATTTCCTTTCAAAAAGCGGACTTTTGGTATATTTATAAAAGATTTTGGTCGAATAAGTGCATTAGGTAAAACCAAATGCTTGTAAAACACAGATGAACGAGCGAAAACATGTTTTGAAAACTGCACCATCATTACATCTAGATACGAAAAAAATTGTCACAAGTTTTCAAAAGTCCTTATTGAAAACTTGTGACTGTTAAAAAATGTATTGGCTTAACTAAAACTCTGCATTTTCTTTTTTTTAATAGTAATTAAGGGGTTTTGTCACGATGTGATCATGTCACCCTAATTGTACAAATTAAAGACAAGTATTTGGAACAAACTAACTACACTCACTTCTTATTTTAATACAAATCTTTACTAATTTCAGATTTGGAGCAGCTAAGGTGCTGTTACAGCCACCTTATTCTATTTTTGTCTTCTTTGGACCTCATTTCGTACACATTCTATTAAAATATGATAGACGTCTTCGATTACTCCGCACTCACTGTAGTTTGGTGTGTCTGATAACTATAAACACTTTGTGTCCAGAACGTAGTCTAAAGGTAAGGACTAAATTATTACTGTTTTTTTTATTAATATCGAACCAAGGAAAGCGAAGTGGGAAGCGAAGCAAAATGGCGTGCTTATCTCAATAATCTCATTATTGAGATAAGCACGCCATTGTACATAACGTTTATTATACATGGTGTAAAAGCAAAGGCAAGAATCCTTCTAGGGTATGTTAGTATGAATCATACAGTGTTTAAAATAATAGCGGAATTTTTTTTTATGTAGCAGTACCACATAATAACACGATTTGTTAAACTTGAAATACTCTAATCCGGTGGACACTCTCGCTGGTCGTTGACTTCTGATAGCGTCAGTAGCACAGAACATAATTACTCAATGTTATTGGGCGGTACCGCACTACGGGGTGAATGAACTGCATTGATAAGATTGCGTAGCTGGATCTTAGGAAAACATTTTTAGTAAAAATTTAAGGTATACTTTTTTTATCGTAATCGTATCAGTATCGTGTATAATTTCATACCCTAAAGGGATTCTTGGTTTTTCATTTACACCCTGTACAATTTAGAGTTAAGTTTTCTGTGTGAAATAATTTACATTTTAAAATGATACTCTCTTTATCTTCATTTATTGTATTTTCGTTTTCCTTAAATTCGTAATTTTCCAGGCTATGAATTATTGTACGAGTATTTGACTCCAGATAAAATTTAATGTTGTGGTTTTCATGGTTAAATTTACATTCAGGTAACACGTTATTTCTGGATATTGTTATAAAAGTCAATGAAACATTGTATCTCCATGAATACTTTTGACACATGACATTGTTTCATTCGTTGCTGTTCTCAGAATAAGAGTTGCTGTTAGACAAGATGTGGACATGCCAGTCACTGAATCAAGAAGTTTATTATTTTTATGGTCGATAAGCAGGTTGCAGTGCGCAATAAGATCTGCACCAATAATAGGACGTGTAACATCAGCAATAACAAAACCCCATGAAAGTTCTCTGCGAAGTAGAGAATATATGAAAATTACACAATTTGCAAGATTTTGCGTAAAAACGAAGCAATATTCATGTTATTATCATGGTGTTTCATCAAATTTTGCATTTTGGGCTGTAAATTTTGAAAAAAAATATGGAGCTTTTGACTTCACAATCAGTTTTTACTTTTTATATAAATATTTTAAATAAATAATCTTAAGAAAAATCCAGGAGTAAAGGGGCCTCTTAATACAAAAATTTAACATAATAAAATAGGACCATGAAAAATTTGAGTAACTCCACCATTTTTTTTTTGCGTTCTTATGTACCCGAGTGTATGTTCTTCTTAAGAAAATCATTTAAGTCCTATGTGAAAAATAATATGTAATAAATTCTAACTGATGTCTAATTTTAACTTATCATTTAATACTTTTATTTTTTTTAGTTTATTGGATTAATTTATTGATACCAAATATAGTTACATTTTACTTATTAATAAATATGCAATATAAGAAGACACAACGTTATGTTTACATGAGTCTTTATTTTAATCCACTGACAGTTTTCTTTTTCTTTTGTGTTTGCCAGAACACATATTTTATACTTATGCACTCTCATTTTACAAAAATAAAAGTCTTTTTTATAATTTGTACATTTATACGTCAGGGTGTCATTTGTTTTTCAAAGTTTTAGTTTTTAAACGCATATCCTCTCATTTTATTTAATAGGTCCGAAAACAATTGATTTGAAGTATTTTGAATTCTCTCAAAGTATTTACCAGAAAATTTAAAAGAAAAAAAATGACAATAATTTCCAACAAAACTTAAAAGACTTTCTCTTAAAAAAAAATTATTATGGTTTACAAGAGTTTCTAGAATTAAGTAATTAAGAATTAGAAAATCTACTAAAATTGTTTCATTTTCATTATAAACTTAATTATACGTACCTACTTAATATATAATATTAAAATAATAATTGTCAGTTAATCTAACATAAATTAGTTATGCGATAAGATAATATTATGATGTGATATTATTAAAGAATTATTTTGCTTTAATTTGTATATTGTAACACCCTATATTGTACAACATGAATGCAATAAATATTTGAATTTGAATTTGACAAAATTGTCTACAAATTATGGAATTCGAGATTTTTTTAACTTTAATTTAAAAGTAACTGATCTAAAATACTGTTTACTTTCCCACACTCTTCTATCCGTTCCCAAGTCTACATAAAGCCTGATTTACAGGTGTGAGCGAACAACAGTGTTGTCATATCTGTGAGTTGTGTTGTTGATATCGTATCGAGGATTTATTACTATTTATCGATTGTCGAGTGTGTAAACACTCGTTCCGAGGCGTTTGCACCTTTTTGTTTGTTGTTTGTTTTGTTTTCTTGCAAATTTTAAGTAAAACGCATTCTAACCATTCATTAAAACTGATATGCTGGTGTTAAGATCGTGTTGCGAAAGCCGAAAAATGGCAATAGTACTCGTAAAAAAAATGTTCTAAAGAAAACTTACTTATTTGCTCGACCAAAATGAAAAATCGACTGTTTTTTTTCGCTATAGGTGTCGTTGAACATATTTGTTGAACTTACCAAATCTTCAGTTAGAATTTCACTGAACCAAAATTACCTTAGTTTATACATTTGTAATATTTCTTATATTTGTTTTAAGAAACATTTAATTTTATATCGAAGTAAATCCCATAAGCCTTGCATAAATTCTTTAAATTAATGAAAAATTTGTAAATAAAAGGATATGGAGGAAAATATATTACATAACTAGACAATAAAACGGCACCCAAAGGGAATTTGTAGATAATATAATGGCACCCACAGGGAATCTGTAGATAATATAACGGCACCCACAGGGAATTTGTAGATAATATAACGGCACCCACAGGGAATTTGTAGATAGTATAATGGCACCCACAGGGAATTTGTAGATAATATAACGGCACCCACAGGGAATTTGTAGATAATATAATGGCACCCACAGGGAATTTGTAGATAACATAACGGCACCCACAAGGAATTTGTAGATAATATAACGGCACCCACAGGGAATTTGTAGATAATATAACGGCACCCACAGGGAATTTGTAGATAATATAACGGCACCCACAGGGTATTTGTAGATAATATAATGTCACCCACAGGGAATTTGTAGATAATATAACGGCACCCACAGGGAATTTGTAGGTAATATAACGGCACCCAAAGGGAATTTGTAGATAATATAATGGCACCCACAGGGAATTTGTAGATAATATAACGGCACCCACAGGGAATTTGTAGATAATATAACGGCACCCACAGGGAATTTGTAGATAATATAACGGCATCCACAGGGAATTTTTAGATAATATAACGGCACCCACAGGGAATTTGTAGATAATATAATGGCACCCACAGGGAATTTGTAGATAATATAACGGCACCCACAGGGAATTTGTAGGTAATATAACGGCACCCACAGGGAATTTTTAAATAATATAACGGCGCCCACAGGTAATTTGCAGATACTATAACGGCACCCACAAGGAATTTGGAGATAATATAACGTCACCTACAGGGACTTTGTAAATAATATAACGGCACCCACAGGGAATTTGTAAATAATATAACGGCAACCACAGGGAATTTAAAATTAGTTGAATTTATCATTTGGTGATGACTGATGTCATGAGTCATTTACCGCTGTTAATCACATGAATGATCAATTGGAGGATTTCAGTATGTATAAACAAACCGAGTTTAAACAAAACTCGACTTATTTCAGTATCGCGCATCAATTCTTAAACCGATAACTGAATAAATCAATTAAGAGGCCTGCCGAGCAATCCTAGTTCATACAATCGTAATACCAAAACCATTTGTAAATCATAGATATTCTTAGGATAGTGTGTTTATTCTGATTGGATTACAGAATATCTAAGTTCCCATATATATATTGAATAAAGACACTGATTTAATCAATAAAATAAGCTTTCTATGAATAATTTAAATTGTTTAAATAAGTCGTCTTTAAATCAGAGTCCTTCCAAAATATATATTTGAGAACCTAGATATTCTGTAATCCAATGGGAATAAACACACACTAGAATATCTTTGATTTACAAATGTTTTTGGTATTTCGTTTGTATGAACTATGCTTGCTCCGCCGGCCTCTTAAGAGTTTTTTGTGACCCTTGGGGCTGATTCTACCAGCTATGGAAAGTTTAAAATTTTTAAATGGTAATACAATCTGGCAGTTAAATAATTAACGATTACGAGATGCGAACAAAGAAGTTGTATTCACTTCAAAACTTTCTCAAAATTAGTTTTCCCTACTTCTATGACCGTTAGACGTTCAATCGTCACTCATAGTTTCATCAGCTATTCGTTGATTTTCGGCAATTTATTAATTTTCGAATATCTCTGACCTTCACTTGTCTCCATGAAGGGTCGCACAAAAGAAAAGAAAAAGCCGGTCGCTTTCCGTTATGAAATCATACCAAACCTGATGGGTGCATTCCTTCGCCCGATTCGATAACAAATAACCACAATCCTCAGTGGCAATACATTGTCTTATTGTTCAACGTGCGCGCGCACAACAAAAACTTTTAATATTTATGATCGCATCGCATCGAAACCTTTAAATTATCGCCACCTGCCGACTTAAGGGCTTCCAATCTGATCATTGATCTATCAGTTTATCGGTCGGGAATGGTTTGAATGATATGATAAAAGATAGGGTCTGATCATGTCTCACTTTCACCTTTTAAAAGTAAACGTAAGGAGGACAAACCTTTTTCGCCAACACATCAGTGCAATTTCACTGATATACAAATCCCATCTCTATTTCCAAACTTAGACCCTTCCCGCATTACCCCGCAACACCCCAGCAGTGTGTTCAAACAGTCCTTTATAATTCTTAGGTAACTTATATACCTACTAACGTGTCATATCATACTTAATTAATAATACTTTGGTTAATAACAATATCGATAATAAATCAGTCTGAAAGTCAATCTGTTTCAAACACTTCTAACGGCTTTGCAAACTCGTACAATATACGCCTTCCTTTTTTGACAACATTTGGTTCGGGGACGATTTTTAGCAAATTTTCGTATGCCACGTAGGAAACGTCTGTTTCAAATAATATGAACATTTTCCAGCTTTTATTTATTGCTCTGAATAGCATCGCCTTTTTCATCAACATGAAGATTTGCAACGCCGACGTATACGTATTCTTTGTTGCTTTCGCTTGTAACTCTAACTGAAACATGGACATCTTTCTTTATTTTTATTAGATGAATATCATCTCCAATTATGTCTTATTCATGTGATGTTTCAGGCGCTGCTTCATCTGGCTTTAAAAGATCGTTATGCGTCAAGTCGATTAATAAATCATTATTTTCTTTGAGCACTGCGTTAGGCTATTTGAGATCATTCTTTTATGTTTAGGCTCGCTAATGGCTCGTTATTTTCTTCTTCTCACGTAAAACTCGGGAAATACACGAGGAGCAGTTACAATGTTTGTTATATCACGAAGCGGGTCCTGAATATCATCGTGACGGCTGTTGTTATTTTTGAGACCCCTTTTAGGTGTTTCTGTTTATATGTTTTAAGTTTTAGGGCTGTGATAAGGTATCTTTCACAAATTGAAGTTTCATCCTAGATTGAACAATCGATAGATCTTACAAATACACATACAAATATATTTATTTGCGAGAATACACATTGAATGGTGGTAATACAAAATGGTATGTCTCAGTATTCAACCTTAACTAGGCATGCAAATATTATATATTATAATCTTGACAAATTGTTGGGATGCTGTGCTTAACCTTGTTATCTTTGACCGTATAATGTTTGTTGATGGCGTTTGAAAGTACATCATATCTATCAGCTGTGTTGTCGTCCTTTGTTATCTTTTTATGTAATTTCTTCTTATAATTTCGGCATCTCTTGTTTAATTTTTTGTATTACCTCTCGTAAGTCTATATTTTCCGGGTAAAGTTTTGACATGTCTCTTCTTACTTTTTTTTTTCTCTGGATGCTATTGATGGGCAGGAATGTTTGAGCGTGAATATTTCACTATTTCACGCTCAATATTTGCTGGCTATTTGTTCACCCTTGGGTCTAGTGGAACAGGCAAAGAGGCAGGAGTGGAAGCAGGAGTGTCAAGTAAAATATTGCGTAGCGCTTTCTCTTTTTCTCGTCTTTTTGTTTCCAAGTTGCCATTTTCTTTTCATCAACCGGTGTTCTTTAGTTAACATATCTTTTTACAAGTCTCTTCCGACTATGACATCGATCCAAATCTTTCCTCTTCACTTTTGCGACTTTATCTGGTTTGTTTTTTCGCTTTTCGCAACAGCGACGCTGTCTCTCAGCAGCTTATTATTACTTAATCTTTACGAAACCTAAAAATATAATAATATTTTAATTTATTTAATAATAAATTATGTTTTTTGGGAATATATATTTAATGTTTTAGGTTTATTTTCCCCGGTATGAGTCATAATCATAATCATAAATTGGTGTGATTGAATACCAGATTACCAGTTAAGATATTTTCAAGACCACCTGATTGTGCTCACATAAACCATTCTTGGCTATTGATTTATCTGTTATCTGTAGTCTAATTATTTAGGTCACTCTGATGTGTGGTGTGCGTGAGCCTTTATAATAAATGGTTGGATTTTTTTGAACTGTGGTATTTGGCGCCAAGTTTTAGTTGATTTGCATTTGATATATGAATTTGTTTTATGGTTTTAATGTTTAGTACTATTAATTTATTCTTTGTCAGCTTCAGCTATAGATTTGCGTTTTTTTATAACGTTGTAGGTATTATTTATATAATTTGTATTTGTTTTGAGAATCACTGAGTGAGTAAGGTTTAGGATCATTCATTTTAGTAAATATATACTTTATTTATCAACGTATTCAAGTAGGTATCCTTGGTTTGATAGAGATGATGGTCTTTACTTCCAATATATATATTTTTTGATACTCTATAATACTCCCCGAATAAAATAGCGTGTAAAGTTCGCTGCCAGCGCCCCCCGAGCACAAGGTAAAGCTGCAAAGGCAAAAGACCAACACCAAAAAAAAAACTCGCACACGCTTATAATTTTCGCCATTGTAACGTCATCTGTGACTACTAGAACGATCACACCCGTAAATTTAGTAAACGAATTTATACTGCCAAATTTAACAGTGAACAGCCAAATTTCGACACCCAAATTTTTTGCGACGTCCAAAAATTTGAAAAGAATGTCTTGACAGTGTGAATTACTTCAGATTGAAAACATTAACAATAAACGATATAAAAATGCAAATAGTGCTATTACAAAATGAACATTGCCTATCCAGGGTATCTAGATCAAACGGTTGGACCAAGGAACATGAAATTGGATGTCTACGTCAAAATTTAGTCATTACTACGATTTAGTAATTTGCTGTCTACACATCCCGAGGATGCCTCGTTTAGAGGCGAAACACGTGTCGATAAGTTTTCTTGCTTGCTTGCTTAAGACCGCTTTATTTTGTGCTCGTACTGCTTGCTTTGCTTTGTGCCTGTTTTATGCGGGAGGGCGGGCGGTGCTTGAGTCTTTTAGCGGAATATTGCAAATTATTAATATATCCACAAATTCATGATGGACTTCCGCAAAGTAACGCCTTTTTCAATAAATTTTAAGTAAGAATTTTTAAAAGGGGTGAATTAGAGGATGAAAGTTTGTGTAGGAGTTCGTTATTATGTCGTAGGGTTTCATGTATTTTATTTTAAGTTATGTTAGATTTTAGGTAATTAAGCCTTCGCTTTCAAACATAATGCTAATAGCATATATGTTATTATAGGTATTCCGGCTTATTTTGTTCATACGCCAAATTTGATCCATCGATCGGTAGAATCACTGACTGTCATGTGGACAAGGCAACTTAGTTTGGCAGACAGGGTAACATCCACACGGGTACCTACACTTGGCAGATGAATGCTCGTTCCCTTTCTCTGGCTACAACAAACCTATAATAATACCTAAATAGTTGCTTTTTATTCTTATTTTACGAGTCTAGTTTGTTTAAGTATTTTTGTTTATCTGTTAAGTGTGTACAAAAAGTATTTGGTGTGAAATAAATTATGTCTTATTTTTTAATTTAAACCATGAAAATTTGTATTTATCCTTTTGGTAAAAAATTAAGAATGACGTGTTTTAGTGTTTTTGGAAAATCATCCCTTAATGGAAATGGAATTTTTATAGAAAATTCGTTGTTGTAAATAAAACAGACTGTCTCAAAGACTGTCTCAAAGTTTTTGAAAAATCATCAGGGGTAAGTTAGGGGATGAATTTGTTCATGGAAAATTCGTTAGTTTTATGAATAAAACCATGAAAATTGGTTTTAGGCCTCTTGCTTGGAATATAACAATCATAGTTATCTTTCAGGGTTTTCAAAAAACCTTCATCAAAGGGGGTAAGGAGATAAAAGTTTGTTTATGATTGTGAAGTTAGCACCAAGATTTTCGAAAAAAAAAAGTAGGTAGGTAGTAGGTTCCGTTCACGTTAGGTCAGGCAAAATTTTCGTTAGGACAGGATCTTACATTTATTAAAAAAAAAGTGTTTGCTAGGTTCACGCTGCCGCACCATTTTCACTCTTTTTTTTGTAAAGTCATCCTTTAAGGTCATAAAATAAAGGATGAAAGTTTGTATCAGAAATCCATGAATCTAGGGTTTAATTTGACATACA
Organism: Ypsolopha sequella; assembly: GCA_934047225.1. Taxonomy (NCBI): domain Eukaryota; kingdom Metazoa; phylum Arthropoda; class Insecta; order Lepidoptera; family Ypsolophidae; genus Ypsolopha; species Ypsolopha sequella. Next base: position 24,412,145 of record OW203993.1, read on the forward strand.
ATTAACAATCCATCCATCCATCAACCCGTATTCGTCCACTGCTGGACATAAGCCTACCCCATATTACGCCACTCTTGGCGGTCCTTAGTCATCCTCATCCAGCAACCATCCGCAACGTCCTTCAGATCGTCAGTCCAGCGGGAACGAGGGCGGCCTACGCTACGCTTTGCTGTACGTGGTCTCCATGCCAAAAATTTTTAATTTAAAAAATTTTAAATTTCAAATTTACAGAAACCAATGGAAACTTTACAACATACATAATACATAGATAATAAGGTTTTGTTGAATAACTATTGAGTGAATTTTGAATTTAAGTGTTCTGTTTCGATTCATTAGAAAAAGGCGGGTTTTTCACAATCCGGCTGCGAAACCACTCTTAAATCATTGGGGGAAATTGTTTATATACGAAGTCGCGGGCGACAGCTACTTAGTAATAAAACTTTTAGGGAGTAACATGTCAGTCGACAAGTATTTAAATATTACCTCCGTTCCCCTCTGCTTGAATCGGTTTTTTTTTTCTTCAAATCCCATTACGGCATGTAAAACAACCGACGATATATTTCAACTATGATATTCATAATTTCCAAAGCTATTATACGCTAGTTCACATCTCAATCTAAAGGTTAACCGTCTGTCTGTTACCGTCAGATCGCGCCCCGCTGAGATGCGCCGGCGCTGTTTTGTGGCTCAAGGCATAAGCTGAGCTGTTGGGAAAGCTTGTAGAAGAAAAAATAATTATTCTTATTGCACAAAATGTGATCGCGCTCCATGTATTCGAAAATGAATAACATAACAAGTAAAAAATTTGAAAAAAAAACAATTGTCAAGCTTGAGTTACCTATTACCCGAGGTTCTCTTGCCAACTCTTGTATGGGGACCCTTCGGCAAGTGACCGAAGCATGAAACTTGGTACAGATGTAGCCTAGGTCAAAATGAGCAGATTTAGGCCTGGCCCCAGCAGTCCCGGACTTAATGTGGGGGGGGGCAGAGGGGGGAAGTAAGCTCCCGCCGCTTTGTAAACAAATAATGCTAACGCGTCGCAATTTCCTATTAGGGCGTATTTGGTATCATTTTCGTATAAATTACGGATGAGGAATTCAAATATAATTTTTTCATAATGCCTTTCCATACAAAAAAAACGAAATTTTAGCAAAAAACTGTAAATGCCGGAAAACTATTTTCTCTTTAAGCAGACGTTATGCAAAGAATAGTTACTTTTTAAGATTAAAAAAAATAGCTATAGAGAGCCTCGTTATTGTAGTTTATTAAAATATATATATCATACATACTTACTACACAATAAGAACTAAAAAAAAAATAAGGCGATGCCTCGCGTTTCTCACTCTGTTACGAACGGCAGTGAGCGAGCAATCCGCTCCGTAGACAAAAGATACTAACGCGTCGTGATTTCACACAAACGCGTATTTGCTATCATATTCGTATAAATTAAGGATGCAAAATTCAAATTTTGTTATTTTGTATTGCGTTTCTATACAAAAAAAGATTTTGGGGATAAAATGAAAAATAAGGTAAACTATTTTCTCTTCAAGCAGATGTTATGTAAATAATAGTTACTATTTTAAGCTAAAATACTTATAGAAAGCCTAATTATTGTAGTTTATGAAAATATAGACATCATAATATATACTAACTTCACAAAAATAACCAGAAAAAAACAATAAAACGCCTCGCGTTTTTCATTTTATTACGACCGGCAGTTTTGTCGACGTTAAAAAGTCCGTGTGCCCACTAACCGAAATTTGTACGCATAGTGTATCGCCTGAAGCTTCACCTTATGCGGAAGAGCGGGAATGGTTGGAATGTACGTCTGATAACAACTGTAAACCTTGGGCAGCATTTCACAGCGCGAGTGACAGAAACTTAAATGAACGACATATAACTAACGTAGCTCTTCTTACGATCTTTGAAGAATGCAGCAATAATGGTGCATACAATGAATGTCGTCGATAAAGCCATACAATTTTCGAATCCGGACCAAAACCCAATAATTGTGGCAGATCAACCTCTTTTTGCTCTTTTAAAGCAGTTAAAATATTTGTTTCCGGAAAGATACGGAAAAAGAATATTTCTGTCATGATGGGTGGTTTACATATTGAAATAGCGGTGCTAAAAGTTCTTGGTCAGTTGTTGTCTGGGAGTGGTTGGACGGAGGCATTGGTACAAGCCAGTGTTACTACACAAGGAAGATCAGAAGCTATGTTGTCGGCTTCTCATGTTACGCGCATCAAGTAAGTATCTAACTGGGACTGAGTTATAAAATTATAACTACTACAACCATCGATTGAATGACTAGATCTATAATTAAGATTTATGTTTTCTTATCTTATAACATACATATATGTTCTAGGTTACTGCTGCTGCATTGCATTTATTGCAAAAAACAGCATTTCAAAAGTATGAAACAGTCGAAACTGCATTCGAGGAGTGGCGTGAAAATAAACTGAAAGAAATACCACAATTCAAGTTTTGGGACATGATCCTACAGCTTGAATTACAAATGTTACAGTTCATGAAGTCTACCAGAATAGGAAACTTCAGCACATATTTGGACTCGTTGAGAACACTTGTGCCCTGGTTTTTTTCTCTAGACCATGTACATTATGCCAGATGGTTTTCTGTGCATATCAGAGACCTCGCAAATTTAAAATAAATGCATCCAGATATATTACATAAGTTTGAAGGAGGTGCATTTGTTGCAAGAAAAACTGGTAATTAATTTCCTGGGATGTCAGTTGATCAAGCTCACGAGCAAATGAATGCCCTCATGAAAGGAGATGGTGGTCAGTTTCTTTCTTTAAATATTCATGTGGTAACTGTTACCTATCTACTACTAAACATAATTATGATTACGTATTTAACAGGAATGATAGGACTGACTGAAAACCCAGACGCTCTGCGCAAATGGTTCATTGCTGGACCAGAGTTAGGAGCAATGGTAGATCAGTACGAAAGTGAAATCCTCAAAATTAACCAAATAAATGAAATCGAAGATACACACTACGAAGAATACAGCACTCACCATTCCGCCACACCCGCTTATCAGCAAAGGTTCAGCCAAGATGTAAGATCATTAGTAAACGCAATTGAAGAAATGGGAAACCCTTACTTTTTGGGAAGAAAGGTTGAAGTCGGGCATTAAAAGCATTCACGGTCCAATTAAACTAAATAAATGTAAAAGAAATGTAAAACCAGAAAAGAAAACGCAAACCAAAATGACTGGTCTTAAAAATGACTGTAACCTTTTCAGTTAATTATATATCGCCAAATGTGTACACAGAACTGTCGACCTCGACAATTTTTTGGCTCATGAAAATCGAAATTATCCGCCAACACTATCACTTCTTGGTTCTTCGCGATCTACTACCAAATCAGACCTTAGTAAGTGCCTTACAAATCTTTCGGACGAAACTATAGAAGCAAATACTCCTCAGGTAAAAGTTTATTTTTTTAAACGCGAGATCCTCTTAAAATAATGTACTATTACAATATGATACAGTAAAATGTTAATTATGAATGATTCACAGGTTTCGACAAAAATTTTGGATGGATCTGCCATTGTTCACATCTTAAACCCTGGTCAATCAAAAACCTTCGGTGAATATGCAGACACAGTTTTTGTTCCCTTTTTACAGAGAGAGCTGTCTAACTCAACACGGCTAGACATCGTTTGGGATAAATATGACGACAACAGCCTTAAAAAATATAACACGACAAAAACGTCGCACTGGCGATCGTACACGGGTGACCCCAAGCACCAAAATTCCCAAGAGTTGGGCTAACTTTCTTCGAGATGGAGCTAATAAAGAAGAGCTGTTCCATTTGCTCAGCGTTCGTTGCCACAACATGGAAATACCAGAGACCAAAGAACTGAACATAACAGATGGTGACATTGTGCTTAGCAACAAAGACCGAGCTAAACCTATTTTGCAGCCGTGTAACCACGAAGAAGCTGACACGCTGATTATGGTTCACGTCGCCGATGCTGTAGCACAGGGACACACCTGTATATTAATCAGATCGTTCGACACTGATGTATTGGTTTTGGTGGTATCCTGTGTGTCCAAATATCCTCAACTGGAGAAGCTTTATGTACACCTTGGAACTGGAAAAAAACATCAGTTTCTCTCTTGTCACGCCATCGCACCCGCATTAGGTTATATTTTATTAAGTATTTTTTGTAGGACCAGCCAACAAGCTTTGTAGAACAAGCGCTCCCCTTGTTCCACGCATTTTCCGGATGCGATACTGTTTTTGCGTTCCATGAGAGAGGCAAAAAGACTGCTTTCGACGCTTGGAAAGCTTACCCGGAGGTGACAAGTACTTTTCAAGCGCTGATGTTGACTGGAGAAATAGATGATCATGCTGATTCTATTAAACAAAAGTATGTGGTGACTATGTACGATAGGTAAATATAATTTTGATCTTTCAGAATTTTTAGTAATTAGCACTTGTGTGTGCATAAATATACAATTACAAGCGCTCACATCTTTAATTTTAGATCCAGCCAATCTGAAAAGGTAAACGAATGTAGAAAACATTTGTTTACCAAAAAAGATCGTCAGTTGGAGTACATCCCACCAACCGAAGATGCTCTCCACCAGCACTTGAAAAGAGCTGTATACCAAGGAGTGTTTGTGTGGGGGCAAACAGCAGCTCAACAAAATCTACCCAGTCCTGAAGACTGGGGATGGAGGAAACATGGAAATGTCTGGATGTCACACTGGACAACTGCACTTGTTGCTGCGAGAGCTTGTTTAGAGCTAGTACGATGCAAGTGCAAACAGCAATGCGGTAACAGATGTAGTTGTAAAAAACAAGGGCTGAACTGCACTGAGTTGTGTCTGTGCAGTGGACAACACTAGCTTGTTTTGTAAATTTTTTTGTATCAAAAGGTATTACGAAAACCTCAAATATGAATTTCACATCATTAATTTAGACGAAAATGGTAACAAATACGCCCTTGTGTGAGATGCGTTAGTATTTTTTGTTTACGGAGCGGATTGCTAACTCCCTGCCGGTCGTAGTAAAATGAGAAACGCGAGGCGTTTTATTGTTTTTTTCTGGTTATTTTTGTGAAGTAAGTATATCTTATGATATCTATATTTTCATAAACTACAATAACAAGGCTTTCTATAAGTATTTTAACTTAAAATAGTAAATATTATTTACATAACATCTGCTTGAAGAGAAAATAGTTTACCGTATTTTTCATTTTATCACCAAAATTTTTTTGTATAGAAACGCAATACAAAATAACAAAATTTGAATTTTGCATCCTTAATTTATACGAATATGATAGCAAATACGCGTTTGTGTGAAATCACGACGCGTTAGTATCTTTTGTCTACGGAGCGGATTGCTCGCTCACTGCCGTTCGTAACAGAGTGAGAAACGCGAGGCATCGCCTTATTTTTTTTTAGTTCTTATTGTGTAGTAAGTTTATATGATATATATATTTTAATAAACTACAATAACGAGGCTCTCTACAGCTATTTTTTTTAATCTTAAAAAGTAACTATTCTTTGCATAACGTCTGCTTGAAGAGAAAATAGTTTTCCGGCATTTACAGTTTTTTGCTAAAATTTCGTTTTTTTTGTATGGAAAGGCATTATGAAAAAATTATATTTGAATTCCTCATCCGTAATTTATACGAAAATGATACCAAATACGCCCTAATAGGATATTGCGACGCGTTAGCATTATTTGTTCACAAAGCGGCGGGAGCTTACTTCCCCCCTCTGCCCCCCCCCTCCATTAAGTCCGGGACTGCTGGGGCCAGGCCTAAATCTGCTCATTTTGACCTAGGCTACATCTGTACCAAGTTTCATGCTTCGGTCACTTGCCGAAGGGTCCATGTCAAGAGAACCTCTAGTATATGCAAAGTTCTGAAATACATGCTTCACTATATGGGTGAATGAATGAATGAATGAATGAATGAATGAATGAATAAACAATTTATTGCACACAAATAAGAAGATAAGATACCCACAACGAACAGATAGAAGGCAAGGACTTATTCCTAAAAGAAATTTCTTCCAGTCAACTTTGGGAAAACATAAAAACATTTTTATCTTGAAAATTTAACTTAATCAGTGCATAACAATATGTAAAAGTTATTTTAAACCCATAACATAAACATAAAAATATACTACATACAAATACATACATAAATACACAGATACATACATATATACAGACAAACAGTAGCTTAGTCAGTAAGTCATTCAGAGAGATGAGAGGGAAAAGGTGGGTGTTTCCGTATTTTGACGGAATCCTGAAAAATATCATTTGATTCAGTTAAATTTGGATTTCATCTACGGAGTAGTCTGTAACTTCTATACTTCATTCCAAATAGCAATAAACTAAACTAACCTTATCAAAAATTTAAATAAAAGTACTTAAAGTGAAGCCAATTATTGTATCGTATGATAAAACACCTAATTAAGGTTATTTCTTATGTTTAGTCCATTGCTATCTGGAATTAAGTGTACCTATGTGTACACAGTATAGACCAGAAGTATTTATGCTGTGTAAAGAAATAACAAAATATGTTATCCGCATAGATAAAGATAAGATAAGATAAAAATAACTTTATTCAGAATGAAACATACATTAAATAAATCACAAAAAATAATTTTTACATGTATGTGGGTACACTGAAAACTTATTTAATTCAAAAGATTATCTGGCGGTCCTCAAACTAAGACGAGTTTGATTCGTGAGGACCTTTATTAGTGTGCACACTTGTTAAATAATAAAAAGAGACGTCGACAAATATCATTGCTTGACTGAGTTTTCTTGCGCATTATACAATGTGAAAACAATAAGAAACAAGATTTTGATACATAAAAATTACATCCTAGGTATAATACAATATTAGGAAATATTAACATAAATATACTTGTATACATATGTAATATACAAGGTGAATTTTTGATCATCGTCCAAATTCATACTAGTGGCTTGGTAAGTGGTCAGTATCATGGTGTAAACGCAAGTTACATGAAATGCAGAGCAGACGGGATTTGAGGATGGATTGTGAGATTGTGAGAGAAACGTGAGTGAACTAACCTTTGTTCTGGATGGTTGCCGGCGAATGCGCCGCGTGGCGTCCCTTCTTGTTGGGCTGATCGAGCTGGTCTTGGGCAGGTTGAGCAGGATGTATTGGTTCGTGGATTATGAGAACATGACACTGGTATAAGCGCGAGGTAAGCGAGATTTATCGGCGTGTCGCGGCGCGAACAATGTGCACACGTGCGCTTCGATAGACGTCTGGCGCGGAAGAGAGAGCAAGCGCCGGCGCACAAGTCCTTTGGCGCGAGGCGCTGTGGTGCGAGATTACCCATGCGCATGCGTCACGCTTGTGGCGTGAACACATGGATCAATAACAATTTTGGTGAAATTCGTAAAATGAAATTTGGACTCCCCATAGTAATTCACTCGGGAGTGGAACTGAATTTCTATGAGAAGCCGAAATTTCAATTTACGAATTTCACAAAAATTGTTACTGATCCAAGATACTGATCACTTATTAAGGCTCCAGTATGAATTTGGACGATGATCAAAAAGTCACCTTGTATATATATATTTTTAATTAATATGTAATAGCGTAGATATCATATACTTATTTTTAAAGTGGTTTATGATTAAATTTGAAATAAGCATTTAATTTTCTTATATTATGTACAAAATACAAACTAATAAACACTATTTGCATATAACGTAACGTAGAAATCTGTACACGACTAGATGTGCACTATCTGTGATGAATCATATGGAAAGCATAAAGAAATCTTTGCCGAACAGTGGCGGAGATTCCTATGCGCATTATTTAAATGGTACTACTTTACCTATTTTATTGAGTCTATATAGTGTCATATAGTGACGGACATTCCTCTATGCAGAGCTTGTATGGAGACCGAAGAAACGCCGACCCACGTGACGATAGACTGCGTAGGCGTCAGCACACAACACTTGGCACTCAAAACTAAATAAATATTTAAACAAAAATACAGTCACATTATTAAGACTACTAAATGTGCTAAAGAAATTTCAGGACACCAATGAAATTAAAGTTCAGAGTAATGCCAACAAGACAAAAAGAAATAAACATCAAATATGTAATGATGATGTCATCACACGTGTGCAAATGCAATTACTAAATAATGATATATCTTTAGGTCACGCACTTGATAAGCTTAGATATTAATCTATGTAGGTATTCATAGTCGATTTAATAATAATTGTATTTTTTTCAGAGTAAACCTAAGTACTTATATATTTTGCTTTATTTATTTTGTTTGGAACTGTACAGAAAAACATTAGAATAGTGCCGCGGTAGTGTCGTTCATTGTCAACGACACTACTGGTAGTGCGGCTGGTAGTGTCGTCTACAAGAAAGGGGTGAACCGGGGATGCTTCGCCAGTCCTGTGGTGACCTGCAGGCCTATTGTGTATCTCTAGTTGCCTTCTGGACTGGGTGTCTATCATCAAAAACATAGATATACTATCGAATTCCGATGTCCTAAGGATATTTTCGCACTTGAAGTGACGACACAGATTGTTAATAGTTCAATACCCACTAAAGGCAATTTTGAAATTTCAGTTTTTAGCAATGTTTTTGATGATAGGCACCTCGTGCAGTTGGCAACTAAAGATACAGAATAGGGGGGATATACAGAATAGCGCCTCTTGGGATTCTGGCGAGACCTGGCCTGGCTGGAATAGCTGGCTCCACACTTTCCCACGCACAAAGGTCAAAGTAAAAGACTAGGTGCGGAAACCGAGCCCACCATGAAGAAGAAGAAGATAGTGTCGTATCACATGAAACAAGATTGCTTAGGTTCCATTTAAGATTCCATTAAGATTCCATTTAAATCAGGCTATTTTTGAGGCCGCTTTAAAACATTCAAAGAATCAGAAAAACTATTAGTACCACGTAAAAAAAATATTTTTTTTTTCATATAGTATACAAATTTTATTTTTAAACCTTCTCTACGTATTTCCTGTCTCAATTTTGAACCAGCTCATCGTTCGAAATCTTGCGCCAAGCCCTTACAATTTGTTCAAGTAAATCGTCTTCGGAGCTGCGTGGCCGCAAGTATTAACCCAAAACCGTGCGTACGACGTACACTAGAGATCACATCAAGCTATACACTTGCAGTACTACACTAGCCCCTATGGTTATTCTATTATTCTGTGCTGTGGTGAAAGATATAAGTTAAGATAGGTACAAAGTCCAATTTTAATGGAACTAAATAAATATTTAGACATAAAATTACATAAATCAACAGCTCCTGGACAAAGTGTTGATACTAAAACATTATTGTTTTTTGTCTTAGCAAATAGTATATGGAATTTGGTACAAGTCATTGATCGATTGATTTTAATCATCCTAGTCATGATAGGAAGCAAAACAGAGCGCAAAAAGCGTGTGTGATTATTTTTTTTATTCTTTATAATTACAAATATACGAGGGGCCTGTATCTAGTAGCGTGCGGCCGTGTGATCCGCGGTTAAACAACGCTTGGCATGGTCAGTCCTAGGATGGGTGACCATTAGTGGCATTAATCCTAGGATGGGTGACCATTAGTGGCATCCTCCGTGCCTCGGAAAGCACGTAAAAGAGCAATATGACGCAAATAGAAATAAAATGACAGACTTCGGATGAATTTGTTGCAATAATCAGGTTTACCCACAGTTATTAATAAAATATACATTATGTGTTCTTCTAATATTGATGAAGTAAGTTTGAACAAACTGCATCCATTGATTAATTTATTTACTGTTAATATTTTACTCCACTTAAGGCGATAAGTAAAAGTTTTAGGTTACTCCATATGCGAAAAAACACTCAGTGGGACGGATGCGTGGAAAAGCGGCAAAAAGTCGGTTTTTTATTAATATAAAATGTACTAAGCTATTTTGTCAAAAAGATTTTCAAGGAGACTTTACAAATACATAATATCCACATATTGCAATTTCACAATGAAATTAGTTAGGATTTCAGAATTACATGAAAAAACAAAACAATTTAGAGGTCTTTTCGGAATTAAATTATATCAAGAAAATTTCATCTAATCGCGTTTTCCTTCAGTGAGAATCTTAATTAAATACTAGATAAACATTTACCAAAAACTTAAATACGTAGATGACGTTATAGTGGAGTAAATGGATTCTAAAAAACCTTATTACAAGATGGTAAAATTTGAAAGCATTTTTCAACATATCCTAATTATTTTTAATCAACTAGCAATGAAACTAAAATATAAAAATAAATAAATAATTGCTTATCATTTTGAGAAAATGTGGCACTAAACATGCTTATCTAACAAAAGTTATCATTTTTTAATAACTTGATTTTTTGGTTACTGTAACTCAGTTGGCTAAGCCGTCACTAAATGGAAAATGAACTTCGTATAAGTAATCGTAATACTGAGATTATCATTGATGGGACGCTTAATATAAAACAGTTATTATTATTATTTTTTACCTATCTATTATATGTTTTTATTTTTTAAACTTGTAAAGCCTACTTAGCTGTGATAGGTTTTCTTCTATCTTCATTATATAGCCGGCAGGGGGGAGGACACTTGACTCTAAAAAAAATTACACTTTTAAGCTAAATATTTCGCAAACGGAACCCTGAATAAAAATCTAAAACCTTTGAAAAACTATAACCTTTGTCCAGGTAAAAAATATAGTATATATAATTCTTGTATATTTCATATTCAACATTCTGTACTAGCCTTTACCGAGCAGCTGAGTTACGTTTTGCTCCGTTGAGAGAATTGTACCTCAGCGGACGTAACGGATTTTTACCGTGACAACTTTAAAAAATCATAATAATTTTAATTTCTGATATTTTCACTGTAACTTGTCATGTATTACGAACAGGCATACAAAAGTTATATATATTTATGAGAAACCATTTAAAAAACGTTGTCTTACCTTTGAATTCCTCGTAATACAACGGAAACTTAAAACTGCACCCTCACAAACACGTGGTCTTCTCTCCGATTTTTGGAGCAAACTAAACGAAGGCCTAATTTAGGCCTAAATGGCTACCACTCAGTAATAACCAATCAGGTTCGCTCTTTTCAAAAACATTGCTTGCAATTGGTAGAAATATCAAGATCTGGCTAAAATTTGCGTAACTCAGTGGGAATTTCCGCTTAGATTGATTTATGGTTACACGATATTTTACTGTTTTTATCAGAATTAGAGCTTATTTTAGCTTGAAATAATGATTTCATCAAAAGTTGACATAATTTGCAATCGAATAATATATATTTCAAGCTTTTGGCTGTACTTTTTACATCGTTTTCGGGCTTTAATTTTTGCAAACTCAGCGGGTTACATGGTTTTAACAGGCAATTAGGGGCATTGAAAAATTCATTATTAAATAATAATACTGTCGTTTTGACATTAAAATTGTTTAGTGTATAGGCAAATTAATATATTCTTGAAATAACAAGACGGTTTGCCATTTTTTTATTTGGAAATGGAAATATTTCATTATTAAGTCGGGTTACATGGCAAAAACCCAGAGGTACAGAAAAATAAAAGAACGCATACCATGCTCATGCTGTTAAATACGACTAGTAAAAATGTCATATAATAAAGACATAATGAGCGTTTTTCCTTATGTCGAATTTAGTTTTAAATAAGATTCATAGATGGCACTGTCTTATTCTTTAGCAACAGAATCAAAGACAAAATTTGCACCGATTCCAAACAAACGAAAAACCACTTTGACATTGATTGCTACGAAACACATTTTATGTCTGGTGACATGGACAGCGCCATCTGGAGGAAAGCTAAGAACTAACAAAAAAAAAAACAACGAGAAAAACGCTCATTGTGTCGATTCAGCTAACTTATTTGACAGAACTAAACTTAATTTGAGCCTTCTGTCTTGTTCTCTGTATCGAAAAGACAAAGACAGAACGCTTAAAATAAGGTTAACGTAAATGCGCCCAAGTCCGACCACTCTCGCCCTTTTTTCAAATAAACCGTCCAAAGATAAACGTAAACTGATTTATAAACTATTTATATAGCTTACTTTAAACCTTATTGTTGAGACTTTCATTATAAAGTATAATTATCAATATTTATGTTGTCAGAGTATACAAAAAAAAATATTATTAATATGTTTGCCTGTCCTTCTTAAAAGCTCCAGTTACCGACCGCTTAGTTGAAGTTTTCCTGATACCGTCCAGCAAGTAACCCGTTTCCGACCACCATTCAAAAAATTGCCAAAAATGCCATTATCTCATAAAAATAGGGTCAAAAGTTACTGGAGATATCAAAATGTATAGATGGTTTGTTTCAATTAATAATTTTTTTAATTTAGGCTTTAATTAACTTTTATTAATAGTATATATTTTACATTTTTTCATGTTCGTCGCTATCAATATAAACTTCATATGTTTGGCCAAGTGTATTTTATCTTATTTCAATATGTTAATAAAATATTGTTTGTATAATACCGTTGAACGGCTTTTTTATTATTTGTATGTTTTATTTTACATAGATATAAACACTTCATTAAATAGTTATAGGTGCTATATTTGACCCCTCAGTGGGGTCGTCATCAGGATTTTAAAAACCATGATTTAAAATATACTTTTTTATATTTTTATGTCAATAGATGCCAGCAGTTTTCTAACTTCAAACGCCTATATATGTCGTATGATATTTCTCTTTTCGTCTATAACTATTCAATCAAGTTTTTATGTTATTTTACTTATTTTTTCGATTTTTTCTTTATTTTTAAACTGTGATTAAATATAATGGTGTTTTTTTTTCTTTTTGAGTAATTAATGAATGAAATTCGTAACTTCTAAGAATTCAAAGATAAAGAAAAGGTTAAGAGCTTGTACTTTATTTATAAAATTTACAAATTAAAATAATTACAGTCCTTGCTAATAAAAAGTTTGAAAACATCGTCTTCATTTTCAATAAGTTTAACTTGCTTTACAAATTTTTTTTTTTCAATTTATGTGGCAATTTTTTTCTTAGGTTTAGGTTTATCTATCTTGTTTCTATAATATTACAGAATACATGGAATAAATTGTTTCATTTTTAGGAACTATTCTGCCAACTTTATAATTGTGGTCGAGCTTTAAAAGTACTGAATAATTAATTTCATATTTAACTTGACATTCTTTTCTTTCATTTGGTGAGGTTTTTCTATGTTCCTTTAAACTGAAACTGAAAAGATTCCACAATTGTTTGTATAAACTGCTATTTTCATATCATCATATTTTCATAGCAGTTTGGTTCTTGTTGTGTAATGTGTTGTTTTATTTCAATACCAGTTTCATTTTTTTTTTGTGACACTTGTTCCTGAGGCCATACTAAAATAAATTCATGACAGGTGTTACTTGTTGCTCATTATTTGTATTTTTCTATACAAACACACTCTTTTTGAGCACCGTACATTTTTTGCAAGTACTTTAAAATTTTGTCTTGATACACAAACGGATGACCAGACTCCGGTTTATGGTATATTTATTGTGGTCGGTAACAAGCAAAACTGAATTTATCACCACTCATTACCGTCCAATTACAATAATTATGTGTTTTAATTATTTATCCAATGTGATGAAAAAAAAGAGTGAGCTTTATAGAAATTTAAAGACATATATAGTCATTAAAAATTTTATAATAATATCTCAGATGTCAATTTTTAATATAAAATAACTTTTTAAAACCATTAACGTACATTTAATATCCCAATACATTTGAGAAAGAACGGAATGTTTTAAGTAAATTATGAATCAATCTAAAAGTCTAAACTTAGGACGGAATCAGGATATTAAGCAAATGTATATGTCACAAAAATATGTGTATATTCAAATTATAGTTTTTATCCACAATTTATAATGAAAATTAACAAAAGTCTGAAAGTCTATAAAACACCTGATACCGTCCACTGTACGGTATCTGGAAACAATCGTTTTACCGGATCTCCTGATTCCGACCGAAATAGAAAAGATGATAAGACTATTAATATTTTATCAATCCTAAAAAATCTTGCATTTATATATGAACGGAACCCTATATTACATGAAAAAATATGTCAGTTTTACCAAAATATGCAGAATCAAACAAAAAATTAAAAACAACCTCCACAAACTTTTTACGTTCCGCAAAGCTCGACTTCGAACTAAACCGATGCACAGTGACAACAAAATTAATAACAAAATTGAACGTAGCGGAAATTAGAACCAATCATGATTCATCGGTAATTTAAGAATTGGCCTATAAGAGACGAGCAATTGTTCACTTATTTGACGCGGGATATTGTTACAAATTTCAAAAATACTGGGCGGTCGCATACAGGAGCCTAGTCGGACAACGGTGCCGATACGTTAGTCCTGTAAAATTAGTTAAATTGTGTTTAGCCGGATCGACACCATTATCAAACAAAAGCCGATGCCGTTCAAAAATGATGAAGATATACATACATATACAAGGTGACTTTTTGATCATCGTCCAAATTCATACTGGTGGCTTGGTAAGTGATCAGTATCATGGATCAATAACAATTTTGGTGAAATTCGTAAAATGAAATTTCGACTCCCCATAGTAGTCACTCGGGACTGGAAGTGAATTTCTATGGGAAGCCGAAATTTTATTTTAGGAATTTCACAAAAATTGTTATTGATCCAAGATACTGGTCACTTATCAAGCCTCCAGTGTGAATTTGGACGATGATCAAAAAGTCACCTTGTATAAAGAAAATGTTATGTTTTCAAGCTTAGAAAGCTTTTCTTTGTCACCCAATAAAGGCATAGCAATTCGCGCATGGTCATTACGGCAACTCAACAATTGCTCACGTACCAACAGGCATTGTGACGTAATGACTATGACGATGAGAAGAAGCGAGTATCATTGTCATCATCCGATAATGATATCGATTGTGATCGTCGTTTACGATTCGATTCAACCGATTGAAAGAGCAACGAGATTGGAAATAACTTACTTGAATGTTACAAGTGCTTTTCGTGGAATTATAAAAATCCTTAGAAAAGATATGGTGTCCATCTTTGAATGATCGCTTACTATTTAGGTACTTAAATAACCTCTAATACTCACTGAAGGGTCAGTACCATTGACAATATTAAAAATCGGCCAAGTGCGAGTCGGGCTCGCGCACGAAGGGTTCCGTACCATTCTCCTCTTACAGGTATTTTCATACCCAATAGGAGAACTCAAACTCAGTTTATTTAATGAAGTAAGCTTAAGAAATCAATAATTTTTTCATTTTCATTTTTTTCATTATCTATAAAAACGGTAAAAAAAACATGTCTGGTGTATGGGAGCCCCCTTCACTATTTATTTTATTCTGTCTTTTAGGCAAATATTTGTTGTTATAGCGGCAACAGCAGAAATACATCATCTGTGAAAATTTCAACTAACTATGACGGTTCATGAGATACAGCCTGGTGACAGACGGACATACGGACAGACAGACGGACAGCGGAGTCTTAGTAATAGGGTCCCGTTGGTTACCCTTTGGGTACGGAACCCTAAAAATTGCCATCAAATCACGTACATTTAAATTTTTCGTTCTAGGGCTGAGCTAAAAGATGGCTATTAATTTTAATTTGATGACTGCTGTATTAAAACGTATTCCCTGCCTGGTTGCTTTCCTTGTAGCATACCATATGTCCTTACTATAATATATTTTATATCGGGAAGACAAAATTCAATTTAAATTCCTTCCAAACTACCACAATCACACTGGCAACATTCGTAACGACACTTGACAAATCGGAACGGAGCTAAGCAGATGACTGATGACGTCACGAACAGATAATGCCTGTGATTGGTCAGCACGTGACAGTAGGATGTGGTGCTGCAGTGGCGGCCAAGAAAAGGATGACAAATTTTGAATGTTGAATAGTATTCAAAATGTGTCATCCTTTTCTAATGAAGACTAATCGAATGGGCGGAGCTAGAGGCATATATTTATTATGTGTATTGCATATATTTATAATATTATTTATTCCTTATGCCTATATGTTTTATTTTATTCAAATGTATTTATTTATTAAATTTGAGTAAACCCAACCTTTATTATTCCCTTGTATATTTTCCCATGTTATTATTTAGTTAATAAAAGTATTACCTATGTACATAGATTATTTAATTATATTACATTAGAACCGACCTGTAATAAGTGTATCTGATATACCGACATTACATAAATAAATATATTTCATTTCATTTCATTTCGAAGTTAAAGAATGCGTCTGCAAAACGCTTGGTTTTATACCTTTGTGTAGACATTTTACAAAGAGTATAAAAAATACTGGCTGGCAGGACCACGTGTACAGTAAATCAACTGTCAAAAATAATGCAACTTTACACATTACCTGCAACTTAATTAAAAATTTAACTTTATCAATTATTTGTGTTAAATTTAATACTTGCGATTGTCAGCGACACTTCTAATATAGTAAAGTGAAAAAAAAAATCACACAAGAAAATATTATTTTCGGGCGAATGCGATTAGTCACCTCTAGAATTTGTTTTTAAAGAACCCAGGTTCGATCCCCGGTCGGTCATGCAACTAAAACTTTTTCGTTTTGTGCATAATATTTCTATACCTAATAGTTACCACTTGCTGAAATGTGAAGGCAAAACATCGTAAAGAAACATGGATGCCCTAAAAAGCGTCTATTAAATTTTAAAATATATTCGTGTGTATTGAGCCAGAAATAAACGGCGATAGGGCTGTCGGTGAAACGCGGGTGTACCGAGGGTGGAATGTGACTTGCATTTCGCAATTCATACTCGGGAACACCTCTGACACCACCTCGGGGATTCACGTCGTGACGATTTATAAATATTTTTATGAAATTTGTTTTACTTTCAACTACACTTCTGTTGGTGACATTATTGGCTCAGATAACAAATTCTAAAATTAAAAATTTTGATGAGTAAACATATTTTCTGAATACTAAAAAATACTACCAAAGAATACTAAAGTATTTTTATGCAGCCGGTTTTCTTGTTCGGTATTGTACGATATCATTTTGCGGAATGGTCACAATTTTCCATGGATGACAATAATCTTGTCTGCGCATAGAGATTTGTGTCATTTTCGCGAAATGACGACAGTTGTCTTCGATATGTGCACGCCGTTTTGTCATAACTAGGATGGTGTTATGCAGAAGAAGAATATACAACACTCTTCTAATAGGTATTTATTTATCGTACCCAAGGCAATATTTGGTGGTTTTGAGGAATCCTATGAGGCAATTACAAGAACCCTGCTACTTTGCTTATTAAGGTGGAGGCGCTTTATGCTGAAATTCAGGCTTACAACCTACTTAGCAGCAGATGCTCCTAATCTCTTACACTATGCTAAAATTGTTTAAACTTATTTGTAATATAACTAAGCATAAATTGTGTAAAAATGTACCGTTTTTGTGAATAAATAACTTATTATTATTATTTCGAGAATTTTTGATCTCGTCTCTCCCTCTTGGCCAAAAGAATTTAAAGAGAGAGAGAGACGGTAAACCCTCGGCAGAAGCACAGTCGATATTATTATTATTATTTGCTTATTAACATCACCGTGGGAAAGCTGGCCTTAAGGGGCAGGTAGCCACCAACGGTCTTGAGTCGACGTGTGTTGGTACAAATATCTACATAAACTATATTGAAATAACGTTCATATGAACGCGCACTGCATTACGACGTCGTCGTCGCAGGGTCTCCGGACAGCGCAAAATTGGGGAAAATAATACTTTTGACATGGACGCGATGGACGGAAATTTGTATTTTCGTGCAAGAACTACACAAATCTCAACTAACATTTTAGGGTTAAGACAAGCTGTAGTGGGCTGTACTTCGGTTCTGCTTAGATATTAAAGAGTTAGCGTATATCTTATAAGAGAGCTATAGGACGTAATAACACCTTTATATATTAAATTTTGGCGCAAAATTTTGCAGGTATAGCCTGTATAAATCCCTAATTTATAGTGGTTCTATATAACATTTAGTAGAAGTTTCTAAGAGGTATTATAAGATCGTCAATTTTCCGCTTGAAACTTTATTGCACCTTTGTAATGGAGTTTATTGAAACCTTGAGTAAACATATTTATAACGGTGTCGATGGGAATAACCCACTGAGTGATTTTATGTTGAATTATTAATTTTCAAAAAGCTTGTTGCGCGAACTGAAAAGAAAATACATACTTATTTCGGCTTAAATCAAAGCTTGTTATCAAAAATGTTTTTTATTTCATATTTTTTCACTATACATATTTGTAACTACCAGTTTAAATAAAGTTTGTAGATTACAAGCAGTTTTATATTTTACTAACTTATCCAAAAAGTATTACGTAATAAACGTTTGTTTCAATATTTGTTCTTTGTTGAATAACACCATTCCATAAGAAGTATTATAAAAAAGTACACCGACTACAAAATACGTCAAAATGAATAACTTTTCTGCCAAGTTATTTTTTTCTTTTGCTTCAGGTTTTAAAATTTATAAATAAATAAACCCCATTTTGAATAATTTGAAAATAATTTTTAATAACAATGTAGTCTGTAATACTGTGTCTGTCTTAAGTTAGTAAAAGTAAACTGCAATTTTTTCAGCACGAGGATTGCGTCATTTATTCTATTCTTATTTATCCGATGTCTGGAGCTGCAATTTATGATTAGGTAATCGAATAAAAAGCTTTCAATTAAAAATTATTAGAGTGCGTTACAAACTAGGAAAGATCAATCAGAAACAAACCCAAAGACAAGAATTTGAAAAAAATTTACAAGTATGTTGGAAGAATTCACCGGTCTGGGTAGGAACCTCGGTGGCGCAATTGGTAGCGCCCTCGACTTGATAACGAGAGGTCGCAGGTTCGAATCCTGGCCCGGGGAATTTTTTCAAATCCTTGTATTTGGGTTTGTTTCTGATTGATCTTTTCTAGTTTGTAATGCACTCTAATAATATTTAGAGTATTCATGGCGATGGATTTCGCAAAATAAACATAATCTTAGCTTTCAACTAAGTTGTATTTTCGAACAAACATAAAAACGTCCCAAACTGTGAACCTCTTTTCTTGAAGTCGGTTAAAAACTCTTTGCGATCTAGATCGAATCGAAATAACTATGTTACGGTGTAGTTGGAGATCTATGATTATTTAGCTCGTTGTGCGAGATATATTGTCCCCGTCCGTGGATAATTTGCTATAGTTTTATGCTCATGTCGTCAATTGTCATCGAATCATTATAGTGATTGCAACAATCATGCGCATTTGTATTGTACGTGCCTCTATGAGTGGAATCAATTGTGAGATTGTGATTTCAACTCCTTTTTAGGGCTCCGTACCTGAGAATGAAAAAATAGAACCCTTATAGGATTACTTTGTTGTCTGTCTGTATGTCTGTCCGTCCGTTTATCTGTCTGTCAAGACCCAAACAAAGGGGCTCGCTGAAAATCAGCGCTGTAGGAACTCTCGACAAGTTTCCAACAGCAAATGCTGAGCGGGCCACCTTTTTGCCAAACAAAAGCTGTACAATGTATGCTAGCTTAAGGATGTATGATTAACCATGTAACACTTTATTTGTAAGTTATTTTGTAAGTCATTTATTTTGTAAGTTACTTGCCTTCTTGGTTAATTTGTTAGAATTTAAGTTAGTATATAATATCTTGTTTTATTTTTTATTTTTTACTGTATTTTTTTTGGCAATAAATTCCGTTCTTTCTTTCTTTCTTTCTTTCTTTTTGATCGGCCCCCGTATGAGATATCTAGTTGAAACTTATACTGCCTACAGAAATCTACAGTCCCATGGTGCTGTACAAAAATCAGGTTTCTAACTCGACGAGAAAAAAGTTATTGCACCTTACATGCCTAATCAATTTCATACAAATGTTTGACACTCGCAAGGAATCAAAACTTATAGGGCACTTCCAGTTGACTTAGAAAATTGAAATTTTGTTTACAGGTAGGTCTTAAGCACACACATAGGAAAAAATCTGAAAATTACAAATTAATTAGGAAGTTATCACTGTCCAACTTAATTCGACCTTTTATATACACCGAGTTGGTCTCCTATAACTGCAAGTGAAATTATTTACCAAGCTATTAGGGTTCCGTACCCGTATATAAGGTCTTTCAATTGAAATTGAAAGTAATTTAGGAGGTGATTCAGTATCGTTAATACATCACATTCCACTGCAAAGTACTTTTTTTTGCGCGAACTTTTTCTTCACTTGTCCATACAAACTGAGTCAGCTGATCGGACCACTTTGTACTGAGAAGTGAAAAAAAAGTTCGCGCAAAAAAAAAGTGCTTTGTAGTGGAATGTGATGTATTAACGATACTGAATCACCTCCTAAATTACTTTCAATTTAAAGTGAAAGACCTTATAGTGTCGTGGTACGGAACCCTTTGTACGCGAGTCCGACTCGCTCTTGGCCGTTTTTTTATGTATAGGTTATTTGAACACTGCAAAATTCAAGGAATTACATATAATTTCATAGCTTTAAAAACTCTAAATATTATTAGATAGAAAAATTTATAATAAATAAACTTATGGATATATGTATATTATTAATAATTTGCAATATTTCGCTAAAAACTCTTACATACTATTAAAATATGCAGCTTCAAGCAATCTTTTAGATATATATTTTTATTCATTTTACTTTATTTCTTTTGTTTCTCATTTGTGTTCATTTTTTTTTTCTTTGCTATAATTTTCCTGTAAGTGGCCAGTTATGATATAATCGTCATATTTTTCATATTTTTCGGTCAACCAAATTCGGAGATAAGATGCATTTTGTTGTGGTTTTTCAAAGATTTCTCGAAATCAGTGCTAGTAAATATACTTGTATATTGTTACAATATTGTTACAATCAGCTTTTTAATATTTACAATTTGATACCCTCATTATATTTTTAGGGTATTTTTTTTCTCTCTCTTTTTTTTGGTAATATTTTGAACAATTTCAAATTTTAGAATTTTTTTTTGCTCTATGTTTTATTCAATTTTGTTTTACTCCATGTTTTGTTGGCAAATTAATGCTATCTTTGTGCCAGATGTCAAGTCATTACAATTAACGGTGCTAAAGTTATAAGGCTGTGACATACGGACGGACAACGAAGTCTCACCATAAAGGTTCCTTTTGTACCTTTTGGGTACTACGGAATCCTAAAAAGTATGCCAACATTTTATGACGTAGGCACCTTTTTCCTGATGGTAGGCTTCGGCCGTGGCTTGTCACCACCCCCATGGCGAAGCTATGCCGCCAAGCGACTCGTTGTGTTCCGGCATGACGTCATGAGTAGTCGTACTGGGAGACTGGTTGCAGGCAGTTGCGTTGTATCAGCCTTTGTTCCGTTACCGACATCCGTAGATTTTTGCGGTAATCCCTAGAAAGACTAATTAACGTCTCGCCTGCTGTCACTTTCCCGTTTCTGGGGGAGCGTTCTTCATCCTAGGTCTTTTTGGTGCTTTTTTTAAGGCGCGTTAGTAGTGGATTGTGTACGAATAAAAACGGAAAATTGGTATACAAGTAAGCCGTTTGGTACACATGACTTGAGGTCCTAACAATCATTTTGACCCGCAATTCTTGAATTTAATTTCTTTACCCCCCTTACTCTTTTGTATAGAAAAAATCGGCCGTCTTACAAGGAGAACCCCAAACTTGGTGTGTTTAGAAAACAAGTAAATTATAGTAGATTATGCACTAAGGGAATAAAGCAGTGTCTTACGTCACGGGCGGCATATTGAACCCTGAGCGTAACGAGGGACTCTAGAGTTAACTCCTGAGCGTAGCGAGGGAGTCATATAGAGTCCTGAGTAAAGCGAGGGGTTCAAACTGCCCAAGACAAAGACAGGCTTTATTCCAGAGGAGCATAGTCTACTTTTCACACCTTTTGCGAGACAATAAAAATCTCGACATTTTTTATCAACATTAATAATTCAATAAAATTCACTGACAATCACAGCACCAAACACCGTCTTTTGTTTCACATTCTTTGTAAACGCTTTTTTTCTTTTTGTTGAATTCTGCTTATGGTGACCAGTTCAATTTTCGAACAAACCTCTTTACAATCCCATATGGGCATTTGTTTTCCACGAGTTTCCACACGAATTTGAGGTTCCAAATTTAAATCACTTTGATCCCTAGGGATTTTCATATAACTTTATATCCCTTGAGATATAATGCGTTACTTTACGTTGAGGTTGCATGATACGTAATTGGACATTGTCGAGCAGGTGGTGTGAAAAATTATTTAAAGGTACAAGATTGATAAATGTGGCAGAGGTGAAAGAGGTATGTCAGGATCGTAGCAGATGGAAATCTGTAGTCTCAGTCTACCCCTCTGGGAGACAGGCGTGAGGGGTCTAAATTACAGGAAAGCAAAAAAATTGTGAAGTTAGTAAAAATTTTCATGTGATTCTTTTTCTAACTTGATGAAAGTTTTGAAATTATAAATTACTTACAATAATTGAGCACTAAGTATTGGACAACACTTCGTTAAAATTTTCTGAGGTTTTATTTATCTCATGGGCAGTGGCGTGCACAGAACTTTTTGCTGGAAAAGCAAACAATTGGTCAAGAACAACAATAAAAAAAATATGAAAAAATTTAAATATCAATTTGAAAAAAAAAAAATTGTATGACGCCAGGGTAGACAATGTCTACCCTAGAGTGAAAATTTCCTATACAAACTTTTTTTTTTTAAAGTTCTGTGCACGCCACTGCTCATGGGATACTCCAGAGTTTTAGCTGAGTCATTTAAAAAATTTATTTGTAGAAAACTAAGGTGGTAGCCTAGAGCTGAGGCCGGGCTCAACTGTGGAGGTACCACCATCTTACTTGGAGACCCCCTCGAAGTAATTCGGGGGAGAGTAAGAGGACAGCTCACAGGCAAAAAACCAGGAGGCCCACCATGCCTGGGACCGATGGATGGCAGTATATCCGTCCCTAATAGCCGGGCCTTATATGGAACAGACTGGTGGCGGGCAGCGGCGTCACTGGTGCGAGGGTTCCAGCACCGCGCTCACCAACGCGTCACCCAGCGTGTGTGAGTGTGGGCAATTCTTCCGGGATGACCGCAGGGAGTGGCAAAGTCCTGGAAAGGCTTATGTCCAGCGTGGACGAACTAGGCTGATGGATGGAAGGTGTTAACTTTTTGTGACCTATCTAGGAGTAGTTCTAGTTCAATTTTAAAATCTTGTTTTCTGTCGGGGGTTTGTGTTTTTCAAGTATTTTACCTGATTTAATAATTCTATCCAAATCTTGTAAGATAGCAAAAGAACTTTTAGAAAATGCTTCTAGAAAAGAAATCACAAAACGGTAACAGCCAATAAGAAAGAATCTAAGTAGCTAAAACTTGAATAGAACCTTTTCTTGCGTTCCCCTTAAGGCGATATGTAAAAGTTTTAGCGTCCTTGTTACTCCATATGCGAAAAAACCCTCAGTGCGAGAGGGAAGGATTCGTGGAAAAGTAGCAAAAAGTCGGTTTTTTATTAATATAAAATGTACCATAGTTGCTACCAAAATTTCGTTTAACCTGCCCCCCTGTTCTGTATCTTTAGTTGCCAACTGCACGAGGTGCATATCATCAAAAACATAGCTAAAAACTAAAATTTCAAAATTGCCTTTAGTGGGTATTGAACTATTAACAATCTGTGTCGTCACTTCAAGTGCGAAAATATCCTTAGGACATCGGAATTCGATAGTATATCTATGTTTTTGATGATAGACACCCAGTCCAGAAGGCAACTAGAGATACACAATAGGCCCGCAGGTCCTAAATACTCTTAAAATCCATCTAATAAAATAAAATTGCAGTCCATATGTCATTCTAAATTGTCAAACCAGGAGAATTGGTGTCAAAAAAGACCTCATTTCAATAAATAATTCTATCGAGCCGAATTTCTTTAATCCTAGAAAAAGATTGCAAAAGTAGTATATTATTTTATCAAAATAATACATTACTTACTGAAGCAGATTGCAAGAACTTAAAGTGTCGATATTTTTTCTGTAACACGCCATTCCGTTCAGCTGCCATGTTTTTGATGTTCTGGTGGCTTTGATCTCAATGAAACTTTGAACACATCTTTATATATGTTACCCTTCCCCCCACACCGCACTCCGACCCATCTCTCACCAAGAGGTGCAAGATGGCGAGATATTCAAAAAGCGCCGAATTTGTGAAATGGTTTCAGGTAAAAACAGGTAAAACCATGAAACGGTAACTGTTTATTTATAGAAAAGTGTATAAACTTAGTATTCTTTACATGAACGACGTCTGTATTTCTCTCTTTTTTATTTCCAGTATAGATAAAAATTATACAACTTTAATATTATTAAAACTCGCGTGAGCTGACATACTAAATTATTATTACATACGGCTTGAACACTCACGTGTGATTATTGTTGACTATATGCCAACCGTTTCACCGATACAATTTCGGCATTATCAAGGCGAGTGTCGTTCTTAGGACGACGACGCGGCGTTCACCGTCGTTGTCAAACGGGCAGTTTTTTTTTGGCATATAGTCAACAATAATCACACGTGAGTGTTCAAGCCGTATGTAATAATAATTTATTATACAACTTACTAAACTTAGCGTAAAAACGAAACAATTTACAGCTATTATGATGGTGTTTCATCAAATTTGCTTTTTGGGCTGTATAGTAACGTAGTTAGATAATACTTATTAAAAAAAAAATATGAAGAAAATAATCTATCGACTTACAAGAAAATAAATTTATACCTTTTGTATGAATCTTGAGAAAAATCCAGGCGTAGGGGGGCCTCTTAATATGACCCTGTGTGTATTTTGGCCCACTTTAAATTGGATAATTTTAATTAAGGTGATATACCGTGCTAGCAAAGGTCCCCGTTACTCCAGGCAGAAAGACCCGCAGTGCGAAAGGGACGGAATCGGGTAAAATTGTCAAAAAGTCGGTTTTAAATTAATGCAAAATTAACTAATATAGCTACAAAAACTTCCATAACCAGTAATTTACGTGTAGTTAAAACCCATCTAAATAAATATTTTTCAAGTCTGTATGCTATCCTAGTTTGTCAGAATATCAAAAAAAGTGTAAATTTAGACCTGATTTCAATAATTATTTCTATCGAATGGAATTCCTCCTATCGCGTTTCTGATAGACCAAAATCTAGTAAAAGGTCCCAAAATTGTTATACTAATTTATTTTACTTGGAACTTCATTAAAAGAGCAGATAAATAACTTCAAAAAGTGTAAATTTTCACGGTATAGCCCCTTAAGTTGAATATTTATGATTTGTCGTACTTACGTTTAATAATGTCATCCTAGTTTTAACGCAAGTTGTTTTAAATGAGGTAATAATAAAATTAAAATGATCGTGGAATTACGAAGAGGAGTAACGTGTACAATAAACTTATCTCAGCATATTCTTATTTAAATATCTCGTCCAGGACCTTTAGACACGTAGCCAATCAACAATCGTCCCTATGATTTAGCAATAAGAGTTTATCCATGTGTCAGCTAGCCATGTTGAGGTGATACTCAATCTTACTCTATGTGACAGGATGACGCGGCCACAGATAACAGAGTATTCATGTTTAGGATCGGTCATTCGGATATTCGCAATGAACGGATAGTAGCGACGCGTAGGTATATTGAAACGAACTTCTGGTCCCGTAGCATAGTGGTTAATCGCGCGCGACGCCACTAGTTGAATCACAAGTGCAAAGAGCGTGACGTACTGTTTAATCGCAAAATCATCGTGTCACGCTCCTCGCACTTGTGACGCAACTAAGTTGCGTCGCGCGCGATGTTTCAATTATACACACAGTCTTATACACCACTCACTCGCACGAGTGGCGAGATGAGAAGTGATCAAATTGAATCAGCAGATTGTGTGCATTTTATTGGGCACTATTGCAAATTTTTGATTTGAAAGTGATAAGTAGTGAAAGTAAAAATTATTTATTTGCCACAAAAAAGAAACACACATGCACAGGAAAAAAAAATTAAATAAGTGGCAAAAAGGGTCAAACTCAGCAAATGCTGCTAGTTCCAAGCAACTTACAGCGCTGGTTTTTAGTTTGTCCCCTTTTTTTACAAATAACACAAACATTACATATTCCTTGCAGGTAGGTTTAAAATTTAACAACAATGTTTTTATTAAATTAGACCTAATTTGAAATTATTAATTTGTACAAATTGTTGCAATAAATTATTAATGAGCATTTTTTCTTATGTCAAATTTGGTGTTAAATAAGATTCCTAGATGGCACTGTCGTATTCTTTAGCAACAGAATCAAAGACAAAATTTGCACAGATTCCACAGGTGAACATAGACAGCGCTATCTGGAGGAAAGCTAAGAACTGAGAAAAAAAAAGAACTAGAAAAACGCTCATTACATGTGATTTGACAGTTGTTTCATGTCGAAACATCATTTCCTCGTGTGTAAATTCAAATAAATCATAGCCAAACGAATGTGCAAAATTTCTTTTGGCTATATTTTTTTAACGAAACGTTCCTTGAACAAAATTTGTTAATAATTAATAATTATACAATTATTAATAATTATATTATTAATAATAATTGAAATATACTCTATAAGTCCATACTGAAATGAAAAGCACCGACTTGGTTTTTTTAGGGAACCCTTGTAGGTTCACTTTATTGTCCGTCTGTAAAGGCTTTTTTAATACAGTTGCTCAAAAAGTGGCGTATTGCAGGGACGTATAGCGTTCGGGATGTAGGCTATTACATACTCGAGCTTTTTCTTTACCTTTTCCGAACTTGTGCGTTTTCTTTCCCAACTGTCAAAATAATGTCTATTAAAAAGAAAAAACTAACCACGAAGTTTTTACAAAAAAAAAATCATAGAAGTTTTTATGATTCATGCAAATATTTCTAAAAAGAAGGTACTAATTTGTTTCAATATCAGATTTAATGATTTGATTCAATGAGTTAGGTTAGGTTTCATTTCATTTCATCTCATTAAATTTCATTTTCATTTCATATCAATAAAAAATTCTACTGAAGACTTGGCTGTATGGGCAAAGTTCCCTTTGCCTACCCAGAATGGGTGAAAAAAACAAAAAAAAAATCTCTGCTTATATTCTTTTACGGTTGGCGCCATTTTCCAAAAATTTTCTTTGCGGGTTTAGTTGTTTGTTGCACAAAATGAGAAATTTCGACGATATTTTATTTGAATTAACACCACCGGAACTCAGTATAATTGTACAAAATGCTTCGGAGAACATTTTACCGGAAAAGTCAAAATGTCGCTACATATCTACATACGAAGAATTTATTGCGTGGAGTATTAGTTAGTTGAGTTTATTGTGTTTTATTATTTTATTAAATTGCTTCATTTTTTCGCAACTGTATTAAAAATAGTTGTTCAGTACACGTGCGGAACCGTCATTGCAACTTGTTCCGACTGTCAACCCTCACCTTCGGCTGCGCCTCGGCTCGGGTAGACATTTGTCGGAACTCTTTGCAATGACAGGCTTTCCGCACTCGTAATGAAAAATACTATTTTTCTCAGGCCTTGTAACGTGAGAACACGAGAAATATCAAGTTGGAACTGATACCTCTTGCAGAAGTCCTCTGTAGGAGGTATGAGTTTCAATTCAACCTGATATTTTAGAGTTAGACGAACAAACGGACAGACAGACAGCGGATAAAATTAGGGTGAATTTTTTTTACTATTCTTTATTCTTTAATGTACACAGAAAAGCAGTTAAAACATATAATACATTAAAAGACATGTACAAAGGCGAGCTTATCTCTAAAAAGAGATTTCTTCCAGTAAACCTAAGCGGGAAATGGAAATTTTATTATAATAAGTAATCATACATACGTGACGTGTACTACAAAAGCTATATCCTAAATTATATATTTATATATACAAGGTGAATATGTGAACATCGTCCAAATTCATACTTGAGCCTTAGTAAGTGATCATCATCATGAACCAATAACGATTTTTGTAAAATTCATAAAATTTAATTTCGACTCCCCATACTGATTCATTCAGGACTGGGAGTGAATCGACTTCCTGTAGTGATTCACTCAGGACTGGGAGTGAATCACTAGGAATCGAAATTTCATTATACGAATTTCACAAAAATTGTTATCGATTCATGATGCTGATCACTTACCAAGCCTCCACTATGAATTTGGACGATGATCAAAAAGTCACCTTGTATATATATATTACGATACCTTAACGAAATATACATACATAATTATAATATACTTACTTACCTATAATACATATAAAGTATACATAAACTTACCTATTTAGTATGACAGTGAGAGGTAGTGTTCTTTTAGCTTTTTCTTGAAAAGGCTCTTGGTGGTACAGTTACGAATACTGTGCGGTAATGAGTTCCACAGTCCAATTGCTGTAACATTATTAGATCGTTCAATAAGTCCCGAGACTAACTTTGAGAAGGCGCATATATTAAAAACTCTTTTGATTTTTAGAAAGTACTGGCCATCAAATGAGACGTGTCAAAATTTTTTGAAAATTGAACAATAAAATATTGAGTTACAGAAATTTAAGTGACGATACTTTTGTAATTTCGAAAACAGTGGAAAAAAACGAGTTTCATGCGTTGACATAACATTGTTTTTAATGGGAAAAAACACGGTTTAAGCACAACAGTGGCTTATAAAGGGTTATTCGGAATCTGCTCCGTCTAAACCAACCATTTGTCGGTGGTATGCCGATTTCAAACGCTGTCATATGGACACAAATGATGCTGAATGCTCTGGTCGTCCAAATGAAGCAGTGACTCAACAAAATATCAACGAAGTCCTGAAAATCGTGAAAGAAGATCGGAAGCTGAAAGTACGCGCGATAGCTGAGATAGTGAAAATTTCAACTGGTAGTGTTTTCAGTATTTTACACAAAAATTTGGTCATGAAAAAGCTTTTTTCCAAATGGGTGCCGCGTTTGCTAACAATTGCTCAAAAGCAACAACGTATCAATGATTCAGAGCGCTGTTTGGCACTGATTAACAGCAATAAAAAGGATTTTTTACGCCGGTATGTGACAATAGACGAAACATGGATTCACCATTTCACTCCGGAATCCAATCGGCAGTCATCAGAGTGGAGAGCAGCCGGTGAAAGCCACCCGAGGCGGCCCAAGACACAAAAATCTGCCAGCAAGATAATGGCCTCTATATTCTGGGATGCGCATGGAATACTCTTCATCAACTACCTTGATAAGGGGAAAAATATAAATAGCGAATATTACATGGGATTATTAGATCGATTAAAGTACGAAATCGCAGAAAAACGGCCTCAAGTTAAGAAAAAAAGTGTTCTTTCACCAGGATAATGCGCCGTATCACAAGTCCATGATAACGATGGCCAAACTAAAGAAATTGGGCTACCAATTACTACCCCATCCACCTAATTCTCCAGATTTGGTCCCCAGCGATTAATGGCTGTTTTCAGACCTAAAACAAATGCTCCAGGTTGAAAAATTTTACTCAAATGGTGAAGTAATCGCAGCAACGGAGGCTTATTTTGAAGGCAAAGATAAATCGTTCTTCACATATCAAATGGAAAAGTTAAAAAAGCGTTGGAGGGACTGTATCGCAGTTGAAGAAGACTAAGTTGATGAATAAAACATAATTTTATCAAAAAAGCTTTGTTTTAGTATTTAGTATCGGTACTTATTGAACCGAGTGTTATATGATTTGCTGTAAGCCCCAGTGTTACTCGTATGTACAGGAGTTTTTAACAAGAACATGTTAGAAGGACGTTGGGGCTTATCTTGAGAATACAGGTATTGAAAGCAATCACGTAAATAAGAAGGGGACAGTGGGCTCTTAAGGTGATATACCGTGCTAGCAAAGGTCCCCGTTACTCCAGGCAGAAAGACCCGCAGTGCGAAAGGGACGGAATCGGGGAAAATTGCCAAAAAATCGGTTTTAAATTAATGCAAAATTAACTTATATAGCTACAAAAAATTCCATAACCAATAATTTATGTGTAGTTAAAACCCATCTAAATAAATATTTTTCAAGTCTGTATGCTATCCTAATTTGTCAGAATATCAAAAAAAGTGTAAGTTTAGACCTGATTTCAATAATTATTTCTATCGAATGAAATTCCTCCTATCACGTTTCTGATAGACCAAAATCTAGTAACAGGTCCCAAAATTGTTATACTAATTTATTTTACTTGGAACTTCATTAAAAGAGCAGATAAATAACTTCAAAAAGTGTCAATTTTCAATTAATAATATTGTAAAGGCGAGAGAGGATATTATAATTGCGACGAAGGCGAATAGGGAGCCATTTTAACTCAGAGCGAAAGTAGGACACGTGATCGAATTTACGCAAACCATAGATGAAGCGGATACCCAAGTTTTGAAGCCGTTCGAGTTTGTTTAATTTAAGAGTTCCTCGGTGATATCAACGAAACAGACATCAGCATAGTCAATAAGAGGAAGAAGAAGGGATTGAGCGAGAGTGATTTTAGTTTTAAAGGGTATCAAATTCTGGAGTTGTTTTATGTAGTGGAATGCACCGTGTACTCTACGGCTAATCTCATTGATATGAGCAGCCCAAGAGAAGTTGCTATCAAATATAACCCCTAAATTGTTTGCTTTTTCACATTATAGCACACGGGAGGTACCGACATATTTTTTCTCGCCCGTTTCTCTCGATCCCGTTAATTTTCTGAAAACTCTTCTACAGTGGATGGAGTAGGTATATTTGATAAAAACCGCAAATTTGTATACAAGCAATTTTAACATTTTGCGGTTTTTTATTCGTGTACATCCACTATCTATGGATGTCTACGTCATACAAGAAACTTAGTCTTTCCTGTCTAGGTGCATCCAGTGTTTGGTCTAGGCGTTGAAAGATCAGAGTCAGGAATGGGTGCCGGCAGGGGGGTGCTAGGTGGTGCACTTGCACCCCTTGGGAATTTTGGTAGGCATTCTTAGTTTTTAAGTGAAATAAATATATATATATATATTGCTACATAGAGCACTTATTTTATTTTATTTTCTGTTTAATTAAAACATTATATAAAAATTATTTTCGAAATATATTTCGGCCCACTTTGGGGCCGGCGTCAGTCGAATTTATTTAAGTAAATTAATATGGAATTTTAATTAAGTAAATTAGTATGGAAACGAGAAAATATTTTTTTATTCCCGAATATTTTTTTTATGAACAGTGCCCTCTATTAATATCCTATAAAACCTCCAACTCTAACCTTAAGCAACTAGGTGGAACAAACAGGAACCCCAAAGAACGAACCCTGTTTTGGTAAGAATCGAGTTCATGTTTAGGTTCATAGATGGCGCTGATAAGCTGATAAGCAGCGCCATCTAGACACTCAACCTAAAAACATTGCAAAGCGCTCGTAAGCTGCTAGAGTGCTACGTAATGTTGAGGTAGTGCTACTTGAACAAATTAAAAAGTTTCCAATTTGCTAACTAGGTGGCGCGGATAGCTAGTAGTGTAACATTGACCAATTAGGTTATTTATTATATAAAATGGACCCAAAAACACTATAATAAAGCAAAATACTACTTTCAAGATTTTCTTTGCTATAAATATGTAAGTTCTAAAGTTGGACGGACTCGAAACTTTTACTTTTCTCCTTCTATTTTCTCTCCCAATCTAAAAATACCAAATAATAATTCTCTCTCTTAGCAAACATTGTGGAGTATCATCAAACGCCCAAGTGGTCTGGAATGAGCAGTGAGCAGTCCACTTAGACGTCATAATAAACCACTCGAAACACTCACTGAAAGATATTTTATTTGATTTTCGTAAGAAAAAGCTTTTTTATTTTGTTAGGGAAGCCTAGTTTTCATGAAATATTTACTTACCTAGGTACTTAAATTGAATAATTATGGCTAATTGAGGTGAATTGATCTGAGACCCCAGAAAAAAAGGCAGGTTTATGAGGACCTTTCACATAATAGTGTATGTAGGTCCTTTGTGGTGGGTAAAACCCACAAACTGCATCTCATCAAGTCCAATGAACTTTTAGAAGTTCAAAAGAGGTCAAATATGCAAAAATCACTGGCACGCAACAAACGAGCAGTCACCATTAGAGCGCAAACGAAGAAAATTTGGAAACGTTTCCACGTTTGAAAAGTTGTCATAGAAACAAAATTAACAAAATTTTACGTCGTTCATGTCTCGAGTTTTTTGTCAAAATAATTGAATATTGCTAAAACTGTGCAAAAATAAAAGATGTTTTCGGATGACGAAATAAAAGAAAGCTACATGAGACCCGGCGACGAAATTATCAGGTACACAATTGTGATTTTGAACCTCACAAAACTTTTCACGTTACATTCTTGTTTATTTATATTAAAACTAAAACTAATACATTTTTCTTCTTACATATTTGTTGAAACTAGTCTTGACCACGTTGATTTATGTAATTTTTGCTTTTGTTATTTCATTTGTTGGTAATTTTGTTTTTCAGTATTCAAGAAGTTTGTTTAAGTGACAAGTTTGACAAGAGAGATTTAGGGTTCAAAGGAGAGGCATTGCTCAACCCAGGCAAAAATGATGTGAGTGGTTCATTCGTTTTAGGAATAGTTTGACATACTTATTTGAAAAAAATATTTTACCTTTAGTACGTGAAATATTATTAGGTTTGCGGACACAAAGCGGTTTTTTTTAAATAATTTTAAGGGGAATTTAACGATTGGTATCCGCTACGAAACGCACATTATTATTATATATTATTATATACATTATTATAAGATGGTTCCTCTTATTTTGAAATAAATATATTAAATGTAACTATATGATTAATGGCATTTCGCGAACAATTTTAATGTCAGTTAGGTTTTTCCGGTAAAATTTTGATTTTATATATTACGTTGTAAATTAAAAGGTACACAAACTTAAGACACGCTTTTATTAAGAGGCATCGCCATACCTAACCTTCTAACATGAAGCATCTTCATGCCTTCTAACCTAACCTACCAGCTCTCTTCTTGAAATAAAACTATCACACCAGATCCTAATATAAAAAAAATATAATAATATAAGAAACGAAATCCATACACTATGTTACAACACCCAAATGAAAAATCCAAATTTGCTAGTATCCAATACAATGTTCAATCAATCTATATTCTTATACAACGTGTAACAGAAAGGTGTAACCATATTTAAAGAACTTATTCAGTTAATGGAATAGAACAACTTTTACTATGGAACAAACCCTGTATCTCGAAAAAAAAAATGACTCTTTCATAGAAAAATGCAACGCCGCTCGGCTGAAATGTATGGAAGGGGAGATTTTTTTTTTAATTTCAGGGTTGGCTTTATAGTAAAAGTTGTTCTATACCATTGACTGAATAAGCTCATCAAATATGGTTACACCTTTCTGTTACACATTGTATAATCGACTTAACAGAATTCTCAAAATTTTACGATGTTATTTTTTTTTTATTTATTTTTATATTCATAATTTTACACTATTTTATTACATGGTGAATAGTATCAATAAACTCACATGAGTTTGTCCTGATACTACAATTCGTGAATAATACTCATATTCGTGCATGAGATATGCCCACAAAAGTAGAAACAAATAAATACTGATACTGATAGCTACCTGCATACATATTATAATTTTACAATAGATGACGAGAGAAATTGTTTTTCGAACGGCTGCTACTACAATGTTACAATAATTGTTACAAAAATAAGTAAAGGCAAATAAATTAATTTAATCGATCTTGACTTCATGTAAATAGGATTTATATTACAATACAGAATTAGGAGGTATAAAATTGTAAGGTAAATGAGCAGTCGATCGGACAATGGTATACAAATGAAAAGATGCTCTTATCTTATGTCATACTTGGTGTGTAAGAAATCTGTCACTTCCTGGCTGAAACTACAAGACTATGCTGAAACTGAAAATATACTAACATCTTATACCTAATCTCGGAATACTTAAGCAAATACCTATCTTCAAGTTACTTAAACACATTTGGAAATGTTACTTAAACTAAACATTAATAAAGCCAATTAATTAAACTTATTTATAAACCTAATTTTAACTTTTAACTTAATATATCCATCCATCCATCAGCCTAGTTCGTCCACTGCTGGACATAAGCCTTTCCAGAACTTTGCCACACCCGGCGGTCATCCTGGAAGAATTGCCCATACTCACACACGCTGGGCAGGCGGGTTGGTAAGCGCGGTGCCGAAACCCTCGCACCAGTGACGCCGCTGCCCGTCACCAGTCTGTTCCATATAAGGCCCGGCTATTAGGGATGGATAAACAGCCATCCATCGGTCCCAGGCATGGTGGGCCTCCTGGATTTTTGCCAGTGAGCTGTCCTCTTACTCTCCCCCAAATTACTTCGAGGGGGTCTATTCTAACTTAATCTAAGTAAGACTTCATCTTAAATTTAAATTTAACATCAACTTATAATAATCTTTAACTCAACATTTTATGCAAGCAAGTTATTGTAATAACTTAACAGGTTAAGGACTGCGTACTGTTTACTTAAAACTTGTTTTTATAAATAAAAAAAAATGTTTAGTGCGCAAAAAGTATTTTTGAGGTGCAATAAAAAATATGTCCGTTTTTATTTTAACTCAGCGTTCGGCTCTCATTGCAATACCCTTCACATCCACAGCTGGACGTCCCTTTCTTCTTCCCTGAAGGGCTGGAGCATCCTCAAGCCAGGTTTGCCTGGACTGAAGAAGATGGCAACATCACCGCACTGGTATCAGAGCCAGGGTTTGGGACAACTGGCCAGATGACCTTCGGAAAGGACCTGGAGGCCGCACTGAAGAATGTAAGGCATTGCAAATAAATTTAAATTTGAATTTGAATTATTAATTTCTAGAGACTCCAGTAAAAATTGTGAAATATTCCGCCTGTGTGTTTAAGGCCCTTCCATTCCAAAATGAGTCTTTTGTTTAATTATTGTTGTGTCGATTCGGTGCAACACAACTTAACTAATTTGACAGGACTAACCTTCTTTTGAGCGTCTTGTCTTTGTCTTTTCGATACAGAAAGAAAAAGACAACGCTTAAATTAAGGTGATATGTAAAAGTTTTAGCGTCCCTTTTACTCCATATGCGAAAAATCCTCAGTGCGAGAGGGACGGATTCGAGGAAAAGTAGCAAAAAGTCCGTTTTTTATTAATATAAAATATACTTAAGTTGCTATCAAAATTTCGTTTAACCAGCTGTTACAATCCATCTAATAAAATATAATTGCAGTCCATATGTCATTCTAAATTGTCAAACCAGGAGAATTGGTGTCGATAAAGACCTCATTTCAATAAATATTTCTACCGTGCCAAAATTCTCCAATCGCGTTTCTGTTTTAACAGATCCCTAGAGAAAGATTCCAAAAATAATATACTGTTTGTCAAAATTATACATTGTTTACTGAAGTAGATATAGAAGTTCTAAAAGTGTCGATTTTTTTTCCGTAGCGCCTTAACTTATTTGACAGGACTAACCTTATTTTGACCGTCTTGTCTTTGTCTTTTCGGTACAGAAAGAAAAAGATAAAGCTTAAATTAAGTTTAATCCTCTCAATCAAGCTAAAACGTGTTAACGGAATCGGTGATATTGTCAGTTCAATATCTCATTTCAAAGACAAGTAAAATATATGTTACAATATAGGACACACACATATGTACAGACAGGGTATATCTATCAAAATATAAAACGTAAGTAATTCAGTTAACTTCGCTCGATAGAAAAAAATCGCAAAGTAAGCTCCTCAAATTGCGAATAAATGTGTTTATAGCAAAGGCAGAGAATATAAAGTATGGCAAAGGTGTCCAACCCAGAGATTTAAAACTTCTCCCGAATTTGGTTGACACATAACCACATACATTTTTATTTGTTTCTTAATAATCTTTCAGAAATTCCAGAAAATCTCGCAAATTCAATGAAGCGAGCGTTCTAATGACTTTCTGAAAATAACCTTGAGTTAAAAATCATTTTACGAAATACGAAATATTTATTAAGTAAAAAAATAACCACAAAATTACAATTACAAGCGGGTCCCACACTATGTACCTAATTCTGTTACGCGGGAACCCAGATGAACTTAACATAAATTACATTTAATTATTTTACAGGCTACTAGACTTAAAATAAAAAAGAACTACAAAAATATTAACAAATTTAACTAAAACTAAGAATAAAATAAAAAAGGAGACAAATTAAAATTAAAAATAAGACAAAATTGCTATTAAATCAGTAGAAGTAGATAGGCGTGCATGAACAGAGTAGGTATATATAAATACATATATTTATTTTTATTTATTTTTCAATGCAAGTGCTCGTAAAGGCCCACTATTTATGCATCAAAACCGAACAGAAAGTCGATTATTTTGCCCTAGGGCTTTATTATTATTATTTTTTTTAATTTATTTATAATGGTTGGCTAACCTGCAGCCTCTCCTGTGTACCATAAATGTCATACTTTTTTTTTCCACTGTTTAACGGCTCTGGATACAGTCCTTTTGAGCCAATTACAATTTAAAGTTCACAAGATTATATTTGTTTTATTTCCTCACACTATGCATTGAAAAACGTAGTATGATACACGGGCGTAAGAGCAATAAATTACTCGGTTACGTTTAAAACACTCGCTACGCTCGTGTTTTAAGTCGTCCTCGTCATTTATTCCTTTGCGCCCTTGTAGCATAAACTACTATTATATTATAATAATGATATAATATACGAATTATACACATTAATAGGATTGTTCCTTCAGGACCATTAAGTTGAACTCCCGTTATGTTGAATTTTTTGAAAGTTGGATTCCCATTATGTTGAATTCTCTGAAAGTTGGATACCATGATGTTGGATTCCCATTAAGTTGAATTCCCGTTAAGTTGAATTCCCATTATGTTGAATTCCCATCATGTTGAATTCCCATTATGTTGAATTCTTGTCGGATAGGCAGGGCCTTGACGTCTCGACCACGGAAAAAAATCGACACTTTTAGAACTTCTATATCTACTTCGGTAAATAATGTATAATTTTGATAAAATAGTATATTGATTTTGAAATTTTCTTCTAGGGACCTGTTAAAACAGAAACGCGATTGGAGAATTTTGGCTCGATAGAAATATTTATTGAAATGCGGTCTTTATCGACACCAATTCTCCTGGTTTGACAATTTAAAATGACATGAACTGCAAACTGAAATTTTGATAGCATTTTTAGTTCATTTTATATTAATAAAAAAACGACTTTTTGCTACTTTTCCACGAATCCGTCCCTCTCGCACTGAGGGTTTTTTCGCATATGGAGTAACAGGGACGCTAAAACTTTTACATATCGCCTTAATGTGGAAGTCACAGGTTCAAAATTCGTGCCCGAAGTACGGCGATAGGGGTCACCACCTACCACGCTTGGATGTAATAATCGTTAGTGAAACGTGGGTGTAAAAGTGTGGATTCCAACTTGCATTTCAATTTTAATAAAGATAAAAAGTGGGTTAGCAATTATTCCCCGATCACACACGTGCTTGGTTGTCTCACCTTCATACAAAAAATCGTTCAATGTTGTGTGGGTTGGGTAGTTGTTTCATGTTTACCAGCCTAAATTAGTGTTATACCGAGTGTTAATGTACAGGTTTAAACGAAACTAAAGGTTTACTGATAATACTGAACAAATATACAAAAAAAAAAAACACGCAAATAAAAAGGACCTGCCCTTACAAAATTCACATACTTAAGTTAACAAAATTTGTAAGAAAACGTCTTTTTTTTTTCATTACTATTTCTTTGGGACTGTTGCTCAGTATGATCAGTTGATTATATTGTTTCATTTAAGTATACCTGTCTATTTACATCCGGCAAAGGGAACGTATTCTGCCAAGAGCCTGCGAAAAAGCCAAAAATACAAGATCTTTGCTATACTCCATTCCACGAGTTGAACTCCCAAAGAAAATCGTCCGTTTGCGCCCATTGGTTAATGCGCGTGACCTTAACTCACCAATGTGTTTCTTAAGGTTGGCTTACAAGTTGAATTTTTTCAGTACGTTCATAGCTCCGAACGTGTTAGTAAAAAAATATAAACGATGTCTGATATTGTGAATTGAGAAAACGTAAAAGACGCCCATTTTCGTCAACAAAAAAAACTTCAAACATAAAACGCGAAAATACAAAAAAAAATACAACAAATTTAATTTTCATTTTTTTACTGTTAAATTAAATGAAAAGCCTTAAAAAGGCAAATATAAATATTTATTTTCATGTGTGTTTTTCAATGGGTCTTTTGTACTTTGAACTTTTTTATTTATTTATTATAATGCATAGTAGTTGACCGCCGGCATGTTAACCTTCCCTTTAAAGTGTACCGTCTTCGCTTATTGAGTCGCTTACCTCTAGCCACGCGCATTAACCAATGAGCTGCGAGTATTTTATTTCCTAGGAGTTCGACTCGTGGAATGGAATATAGACATCGGGGGAAAATAAGACAGGAAACAAAGCAAATTTTCCAGGAGGAAGTATCATCAAGTTCCGTCCAACCAACGAACAGAAGCCAGCAGTATGACCAGGACCTGGTGGAAGTGGTGGAGCCCCACATCGTCTCCTCCACATCCAGTAACCAGTTCGGCTCTGGTGAGGTTATTTTGTAGGATACTACTTTTTTTGTTAAGTCCTTCGGCGCAGATAGTGTAAAATAGCTTTATTTATGCAATATACATGGTAAACAATTATTGATTGAATAAAAAGAAAACAATTGAACAAAATGTAATACGGGGAAAAAGTAAAAAAAGGAAAAGGTTAGGGTTACTTAAACAAATTTAATAAAATAATAAACTGGGGCGTAAATAAAAAATGTAGCAATAAATCAATCATCAATAATAATAAAACTGTTTCTCTATTCATATAACTAAAAAATTTACTTTTATTCTTACTAAGTGGGGTATTGTTTGCCATCTGCAAAACATACAATACACATACAGTGTGTCCCTCGTACAAGTGCACATCCGAAAGTGGGTGAAACTAGATCTAAATATATCGACAAAAACGAAGAAAATATATATATATATATATATATTTTTAATCTTCTCTAAAAAAAATACTCCACCTGGGTATCTTTGTATGGGACTAGAGCGCAATGCCTTTGGTTAACCGCTCATAGAAAATATTGTATTTATGATAGAACATTGTATTTTTTTTTTTTTGTTAGAAAGATTATAGAATACGCAGGCAATGAAAATAGGAATAAAAGTATAGTAAAACTGGGACATTATTTTGAAAAAATTTACTATTACTGAAAAAAAAGACGGAAAAATTAAAGAAATAATCTTTCAGGATATTATGTTTATGGTAATGGTAGTTGATTATGGTTTGTTTTTGATTTGGTATGCGACGTCTATTCTTAAGAATTATAAAATTTTTATTTCATTGCATTACTCGCGATAGATCAAAAGTTATGACATATTCTATACATAGTCTCCATGGTAGGCAAGAAAAATTTTTAAACGTAAATCTATAAAACAAAGATTTTCTAAAAAAATAGAAACATTTATTGTCAATAAAATAAGTTCTAGTTTCACCCCTTTTCGGATGTGAACTTGTAAGAGGGACACACTGTATATAAGATTCTATATTATGTGTATTGTTTGTTTGGCAGATGGCAAACTTATAAGAATAAAAGTTTATTTTTCACCCATATGAATAGAGTCCCTATTCCCTATTTGTAAACGATTTGAACGGTTATATAAGACTGCGCAGTAAGAGCTGCCAATAGGTAACATGTTATATAAACAGCCGTTTTCTAAGGAGGTTATCATTACGATTCTCCAGAACGCAGCAAGCCGCTTACCTGCAAAGTGGACAAAGCAGATCCTAGGTCCAGATACCACTTCGTCAAGTACATCAAGCGGCATGGCAGGACCGTCAAACTGTGGGAGTGCAGCATTTGTAAGTTTGATTACCTTTTACTGTTGATCTATTCTTTCTCTTCTCTTTATTTCATCATCATCGGCTCATGAAAGCCCACTGTTAGGTATTAGGTACAGATGCCTTATTGTCTAGCTTCAACATCAATCGCTATTGCTTTCAAAGGTACGCGTGATTGGCTAGAAGGGATGAGTCACGTCATTTATAGCCAATCACGTTACCTTTAAAGCAACAGCGATAGACGATTTCATGACTATTTCCTTACACAATCGCACCTCAGTTATGAAGAGAAATAAGCAACCGCCTAGCAAACAGTTTGATCCACAGACGGGTGTTAGGTGAGAAATCCATCAGCCTTTTTTTTTCGCTCAGTGTTGGACATAAGCCTTTCCAAAATTTCGCCACTCTTGGCGGTTCTCTTGGAAGTAATGCCGGTGCCGCAAACCTCTCAACAGTGCACCGAGAAAATATTCTGGTTCCGTTAACCTGAATATAGTTCATTTAAACAGAAAACACTGTACTGTATGTGACGTCTATATTTATTGTTCAGTTTACTTGAACAGTGTTCAGTTTACTTGTACAATCTAATGTATACAATAATTTAAATTAACATAACATAATTCTGTTTTTGTTAGCCAGGTATTTTTTACAAAACTATCTGGTAGTATTGTTAAAATATTTTTTCTCCGTGTGACGCCGCTGCCCGTCACCATTCTGTTTTATGTAAGCCCCGGCTGTTGTGAATGGATATACCGCCATCAATCGGTCCCAGGCATGGTGGGCCACCTGGTTTTATGCCTGTTCGAGAGCGCACTCTCCCCCGAATTACTTCGAGGGGGTTTCCAAGTAAGATGGTGATATCTCCACAGTCGAGCCCGGCATCAGCTCTAACACCTATATCTCATTAATTGCTTTTTACGAAACCCCTTAGAGTATTGGGTTTGTGCTATTCTACTCTACCGGTCACCACACGGCTTTAAGAACGTATTAGCAAAAATAATATAAATATGATGATAAATAAAAAGGGTACTATTAATATGAAAGAAAATTGCATTTTTTTTTTCGGAATTCATTCTTATTTTAATTTTCAAAATGTTACATTTTATAACATTTGTAGGAACTCAGAGTCAACATTTTGAAATCGCTGCATTGCCTGAATGCATTGAATGAATGAATAAACACTTTATTGCACAGAAAATTAAAATAAAACATAAAGCATTCGTTCCGATCACAAGTACATCAGTCGTTCCCATGCAAAGAGTACATTATATATTCACATGCTACCGATGGAGTCGGTCATTATGTCCGCGTACACTGTAACCATTTCGTAACAGGGTGCGTGTTGAACAGAACACGCATGTCATTCATGGACTCGATTCAATAGCCAAATAGAAATACGAAAATAAACAATCTTTAAACATTCTAATGAGAAAATCTTCAGTTTCTGCTGAGCCTGTTGCTAATTTATTCAGCTAGACGCCTTTTGACACAACAAAACACCAAATTCTATGCGTTAAATATCAAATTGGGCTGTCAAAAGGTGTTAAATGCCGTGAGAACATGTCTTTTTACAACACCACTTACACTTTTAAGCCCTGGAAAATCTCAGCTAATTCTTTCTAGTAATATTTGCAATGTCATCTATATAGTGAGCTACGAAAATAATTATAAATTATGAAAAAATAACATACCAGGCGGTGGAGTGCATACAGGTGCATAGAACTTTTTGCTAGAAAAACAACGAGAAGGTCAAGTTTGGCAATGAAGAAAAATTAAAATTAAAATACCACTTACCTTATATACCCTAGCGTCATACAAATAATTATTTTTAAGTGATATTAATTTTTTTTTCATATTTCTTTATTGTAAATCTTGGCCTTCTCCTTAGTTACATTTAAAGATAGTACCTACTCTTTTTACACTCAGTGGGGTGCATAGAACTTTTTGCTAGAAAAACAACGAGAAGGTCAAGTTGGGCAATAAAGAAAAATTTAAATTAAAATACCACTTACCTTATCTACCCTAGCGTCATACAAATAATTATTTTTTAAGTGATATAAATTTTTTTTTCATATTTCTTTATTGTCAATCTTGGCCTTCTCCTTGCTTTTCCTGCAAAAAGTTCTATGCACACTACTGATATCAGGTGTAAAAAGAGTACTATCTTTAAATGTAACTACATATTCTACATATTGACTTGACTGATGACGGCCCACTAAGGGCCGAAATATATTTCAAGTTAAAAAAAATATTTTATTTATTAATTATATTTAAAGTAATATTATGTACCTATAATTGCAAATACATATTCTACGGATCATACTAAAACTCTCCGAAAGAAAAATAACAGAGGAAATAATATTTTACAAAATCTTCTCTCCATAAGTCCATACTAACTTTGACAAATGAGAACACAGACCTCTTAGCCATTAGACGTCGTAAGTAGGGCAAATCTTTTTTGCCAACACATCAGTGCAATTTCATTGATATAAAAATGTCATTCCATACTATCCCATCTCTATTTCCTTACTTAGTACCCTCCCCGCATTGCCCTGCAATACCCCGGCAGAAAAAATTCTCACTTGTCCGTGGTTGATAAGATGTCTAATGGGTGAATGGTCTGTGAATGAGAACCTACTGAAAATGTTGTACGGGTGTTTTTTTTTTTTGTAGGTTTCTTAGTTTAGTACGTTGTTTCATTTAAAGATTTCATATCTCTTAAGTAAGTATTGGTATTTACACCTGGTATTACTATTACTGTTATCTTTAATTATTCCCAGGCAACCGCGAATTCCAACACCAATACACGTTAATGCGCCACCTCCCCACACACACTGATGAGAGGAACTTCCACTGCGACTCTTGCGGGAAGAGCTTCAGGCAACTCTCGACCTTGAGTCAGCATCGAGCCATTCATTCCGCGGAGCGACCCTACTCTTGTGAGGTAAGCTGGAGTAAATTCCAACACCAATACTCGTTAATGCGCCACCTCCCCACACACACTGATGAGAGGAACTTCCACTGCGACTCTTGCGGGAAGAGCTTCAGGCAACTCTCGACCTTGAGTCAGCATCGAGCCATTCATTCCGCGGAGCGACCCTACTCTTGTGAGGTAAGCTGGAGTAAATTCCAACACCAATACTCGTTAATGCGCCACCTCCCCACACACACTGATGAGAGGAACTTCCACTGCGACTCTTGCGGGAAGAGCTTCAGGCAACTCTCGACCTTGAGTCAGCATCGAGCCATTCATTCCGCGGAGCGACCCTACTCTTGTGAGGTAAGCTGGAGTAAATTCCAACACCAATACTCGTTAATGCGCCACCTCCCCACACACACTGATGAGAGGAACTTCCACTGCGACTCTTGCGGGAAGAGCTTCAGGCAACTCTCGACCTTGAGTCAGCATCGAGCCATTCATTCCGCGGAGCGACCCTACTCTTGTGAGGTAAGCTGGAGTAAATTCCAACACCAATACTCGTTAATGCGCCACCTCCCCACACACACTGATGAGAGGAACTTCCACTGCGACTCTTGCGGGAAGAGCTTCAGGCAACTCTCGACCTTGAGTCAGCATCGAGCCATTCATTCCGCGGAGCGACCCTACTCTTGTGAGGTAAGCTGGAGTAAATTCCAACACCAATACTCGTTAATGCGCCACCTCCCCACACACACTGATGAGAGGAACTTCCACTGCGACTCTTGCGGGAAGAGCTTCAGGCAACTCTCTACCTTGAGTCAGCATCGAGCCATTCATTCCGCGGAGCGACCCTACTCTTGTGAGGTAAGCTGGAGTAAATTCCAACACCAATACTCGTTAATGCGCCACCTCCCCACACACACTGATGAGAGGAACTTCCACTGCGACTCTTGCGGGAAGAGCTTCAGGCAACTCTCTACCTTGAGTCAGCATCGAGCCATACATTCCGCGGAGCGACCCTACTCTTGTGA
Source organism: Ypsolopha sequella (assembly GCA_934047225.1). Lineage (NCBI taxonomy): Eukaryota > Metazoa > Arthropoda > Insecta > Lepidoptera > Ypsolophidae > Ypsolopha > Ypsolopha sequella. Next base: position 24,456,034 of record OW203993.1, read on the forward strand.
GGTAAGCTGGAGTAAATTCCAACACCAATACTCGTTAATGCGCCACCTCCCCACACACACTGATGAGAGGAACTTCCACTGCGACTCTTGCGGGAAGAGCTTCAGGCAACTCTCTACCTTGAGTCAGCATCGAGCCATACATTCCGCGGAGCGACCCTACTCTTGTGAGGTAAGCTGGAGTAAATTCCAACACCAATACTCGTTAATGCGCCACCTCCCCACGCACACTGATGAGAGGAACTTCCACTGCGACTCTTGCGGGAAGAGCTTCAGGCAACTCTCTACCTTGAGTCAGCATCGAGCCATTCATTCCGCGGAGCGACCCTACTCTTGTGAGGTAAGCTGGAGTAAATTCCAACACCAATACTCGTTAATGCGCCACCTCCCCACACACACTGATGAGAGGAACTTCCACTGCGACTCTTGCGGGAAGAGCTTCAGGCAACTCTCTACCTTGAGTCAGCATCGAGCCATACATTCCGCGGAGCGACCCTACTCTTGTGAGGTAAGCTGGAGTAAATTCCAACACCAATACTCGTTAATGCGCCACCTCCCCACACACACTGATGAGAGGAACTTCCACTGCGACTCTTGCGGGAAGAGCTTCAGGCAACTCTCTACCTTGAGTCAGCATCGAGCCATTCATTCCGCGGAGCGACCCTACTCTTGTGAGGTAAGCTGGAGTAAATTCCAACACCAATACTCGTTAATGCGCCACCTCCCCACACACACTGATGAGAGGAACTTCCACTGCGACTCTTGCGGGAAGAGCTTCAGGCAACTCTCTACCTTGAGTCAGCATCGAGCCATACATTCCGCGGAGCGACCCTACTCTTGTGAGGTAAGCTGGAGTAAATTCCAACACCAATACTCGTTAATGCGCCACCTCTCCAGAAACATTGATGAGAGGATCTTTCACTGCGACTCTTGTGGCAAGCAAGACTCTCTCTCTCGACCTTGAGTCAACATCGAGTCATGCATTCCGCGGAGCGACCCTACTCTTGTGAGGTAAGACTTTCCCAATAAAAATGACAAAATTTATAATAATTACAATCTTTTATAAATATAAATACAAATACAAAATTATTTATTTCATTAACACAATCATTTTACAGGTTGTTGGAGCCTCCTTTTAAGTAAAATAATACCTGTAGTAGGAGACTCCGCTCTTCCATAGTGGACAGCAAACTTACGATTAGCTTATTTATTTAACTTAATTAACACAATATATGATTAGGTAATAATGTATGTGAATAAGTGAGGGATGGTGTGTATAGGTGTGACTGAGATTCCCTAGCCCAACGACCGAAGTCTTGGGATCAGTATTGAAAAGCTACTAGGGAGGATGTGTATGTGTAATGTGTGTATGTTTGTGAGTGTGGTGTGTAATTCATGAGAGTGTGAAGGTGTGTATTTTACATTGTAAAAAGATTGTATATGTTATAATTATCACATTTACTAGGGAAATTAATAAAAAGTAATGCAAATGCGCCTGAACAATTTTTTTCGATCCTCTTACTGATAACGAACAATAGTCTCTTTGAAGTCAATCGAAGTCAACGTATTAGAAATCCCCAAAAAACGCAAAATAAAGTTCCCAAACATTTAGTACAGGAATTTTATTTTATAATCTTATTAAATGCGTTTTCTGGAGAGAATAGGACAGTTTTTTTTTTTTTGTGGTTTTTTCCCTTTTTCTCGGTGACTGTAAATTGTTTCCGAAATCTGTTAATGCAGAAGTAATGTTTCAAGAGGTATAAAGTTAGTCTCATAAAGTCATTTTCTTGTCGCTTGGAGCTGCCCTTAGTGTCCCATCTTAATGTGAAGTGCGAGGACGGATGTTCAACGGTTTATTTGACACTTAAAACACCTCTAACACCAGCGAACACGAGAAATACATGTCTTCCACATAAAACCAAGAAATCCCTAAGCATTTAATTCATAATAATTGTATTAAGTAAATGTCAAAATGAGTTTTATGCCATGTAGGTACGATTAGGTACCATCATCTGTCCATAAACTCCTTCACCGTGTAAGGCCCAAACTCAACTTACAGTCTTTTAAGCTTGCTTTTAAAACTCAAACTCAAACTCAAACAGTTTATTTGCAAAAAATATTAAGATATAAAATTAAATGAGGTACAGGCATGTTTTTACCAATACTGGCATGCAAAAATTTCGAATTATACACAGGTAGATTAAATTACATAAAGTAGTTAAAAATTATTTCATGCATTACAATTACCTGTAGGATTCTGCAATTTATAATAATGGTGCGTTCATTACCTCAGTAGGCAGCAAATTATTTACACCGAAAATGCGAGTGAACTTATGCATTTTCTCGAGTCGAGAAACGAGAAACAAGTTTGCTGGAATAAATAAAACTCTCCTTATCCAACATCCTTGCCCATTCCACCAGGTTTGCAGCAAGACCTTCAACCGTGTCTCAACCCTGATCTCCCATCGCAAGACGCATTCAGACAAGAAACCTTACAAGTGTCACTTCTGTCCCAAAGGATTCCACCAGAAAGGTTACCTTCCTTTACTTTACAACTTGTTACAGATATTGTATCTCACGAAGTCCGTTTGTCTATGGTTGTAGTAGTGACGTGTACAGATAAGCGCGTTTTGTTTGTGTTGCGCGTTTTGTAACACTTTCGAGGTTACTCGAATATATATATATATTTTTTATTTCTTCCTTCATCAGGAGGATGTTGCAGGCATCACTCAATTTAGTTGTGTGATGTCTGCAACAGCGACTACTGCTGCCTTTCTGTGCTTTGTTTTTGTGTTTTTTTTTATTTTTGTGTGTATATCAGGATACTAACATAGTTTTTAAGCATAAATTGTTACTAACTCAGATATGGATTTCGGTCTGAAATAAATATTTCCTTTCTTTCTTTCTTTCTTTAAGATTCCCGAATGAAAAAGACCCTTTCGTTTCAAGTATTTGTATATATATTTATTAATTTTTCACTTTTTTTGTATTATTAATTTACTTATTACCCAAGAATAAGATCAAAATCCCTACCCTTACTTGAAAATAATAAAAAAAAAGAAAAAACATGTATATATATACATCTTATACACATACGTACATACCACCACACACTTTTCCTCCCACAAAAACATGCATCCGCTCCTTAAAATAAAAATATGTGCACAAAATAAATATTTAAATAAAAATTGCTCAAAAACGTGCTTATGCACGCACCACTACAACCAATGGTTTTCGTGAGTTAAAATATCTGTTACATTATGTGTTAACTCTTAGCCAAATTTGGTTACAGTAGGGTAACCGGACTCGGTGATGTGATGGATGACTGAAGTAAATAAGTCATCTAGATCAGAGGTTCCCAACCTTTTACCATACGCGCCTCCCCAAAATTTATTCTAAAATCATGACGCCCCCCCCCTTTACCTGTTAGTTTGCGAACGGTGTACACATTGTTGGATTACTACGATTGTACCTACTTACCTTAACTTTTTTCCAATCTAAGTTATTTAAACAAACGATTAAAATATAAATGTGCCTGTTTTAATCAAATAACAAGTAGGTAATCAACCAACAAAAGTAAATAAAACATTATAATAAGACGCAATGTAATAACGTTAAGTAATATACAGTTTATTTTAAAGCCACCTCGCTCATTTTACGCCAACCAGTGGGGCGCGCCCCACTGGTTGGGAACTCCTGATCTAGATCATCATCATCATTGGGTGCCATCTCCAAAATTAAGTCTTCTACCAATCTTATCTTTACCTTAGTCAGGCTTATTTAGGTCTTAAAATCTTAACCACAGGAGTTTTACTCTCTTAGGAAAAAAATAAACAAAAAGAGTTAAAATATTTTAATTCAATGTTAATATTACGTTGATGTTAACAGGGAACCTGCGAAACCATTTATTTACTCACACCAACGAGCGACCCTACCGCTGCAACGTCTGTCAGAAAGGATTCAACCAGCAGTCAAACCTCGTTTGTCACAAAAACAAGGTACGATGTCTATATTTTGTACAGTGCTACAAGGATCTGATGCCACGTGGATGACAGTGACAGGGTGCGCAGCTGTGAAACAAGGAGTATGGTAGCGGTGTTAGTTCCAATTTTGGCCACAACCAATCCACGCGACATAAGATCCTTGTAGCACTGTATAGTATCGTACTGATTCAAAGCCTGCCTTTTGCAATGGTTTTCTGTTTATCAGTGTTTATTTTCGTATTTAATTTGTGTTTGATATTTAAACTGAAGTTTTTTTTTCAGGCTCACCCAGACGACCCCTGCCCAAATAGTCAGAGTGTTTCTCGAGAAAGAAAAACTCCACGCATTAGATCTCCTCCCAAAACACACGTACAACCTGATTCTACTATTACAATGTTAGTAAAGTTTTTTCATAGTATTATAAATCTATCAGAATTTGTTCACTTCCCAGCAAGGATTACTTCACTACGGATAAAAACAAGAATTTTTCCCATTACATATAAAATGTCAAGTGATATCACTAACTCCCTTTTATTTCCTCCTAAACAGACCTCCTGTAGACCATTGCGAAGTTTCCTCCTCCGTTGGTCCCTACCACCCTTCCATGGAAGGTCCATCATCATCCACCTGGCCCCAACCAACCAACCCAACCCAAAGCTGGCCCCAACCTCCTAACTTGATTCAAAACTGGCCTAAACCTAGTCACAACTGGACCCAGCCACAGCACCAAATCCAAACATGGATTCAGGCACCCAAACAGCCCCAACCAAACCCAACACCAGAATGGAGTAGACCGAACTCAAATGAAGATTGGACTATTCCTAGATACATAGATGCTACTGATGTTTGGTCCATGCCGATGACTGGAAATGGGGTCATAGTTGATCCCATAAAGACTTATCACATGGGGGTCGCTTTGGCTACTAGACAGACCCCATTTGCTTTGTTAAAACCTGACAATGGCGTGCCAGTTTTGGTCAAAGTGGTTGATACGAAGTTGCCTGGTGGGAAACAGGTAAAACAAGTATATTTTACGATAACCTTCTGCCTTTTTTATTTGGTTAGAATTTTTGTTCAAAAGTCTTTTTCTTTTATATTTTTTTAATATTAGACCTTAATTTGGTTACATGAGGGTTATTTTCGCAAATTATAATATTCAAGCAGATGCTGGTGCCAGCTACTGCTGAAGATTTGAGGATTGGCGGAAAACTTGTCCTCAACAATGATGGAAAGCCTAAGCCTCAGGTAATGTGACTAAAGCTTACTCGTATTTCTTTCAGCAGAAATCACCTATTTCTATGAACTTCTCCCAAATGTTGTATTGTATTTCTTTTGTATTTTTTATCAGTCAGATTTTTTTTGCGTTGTCTGTTTCCTATTTACGGTCATCCTGTTCAATCGTATTAACTAAGCAAAAATAGTGTCTCAAATTTAAGGACACAAGTTCTCAGGTTTTCAAGTGTTCTAACTGATGGCAAAACTTTTATATCATACACCTACTTTCCACTGATGATTTTGCTGTCTCAGCTACAAGTTAAAGTGAATCTAGTGCTACTTTATCTTCTACTGCTTTATTTAATCTCCTCAGAACCAAGTCCAAGAAAGCGACAGAGCGGTACAAATCAGAGTTCCAGTTGTCGCCACAGTGGTCCCGAAGATTCAGCCTGGGGGAAGACTTCACTTGGCTGTGGAGGAACCGCATCACGCTTACCATGCTGCGACGCATGGACCTGGTTAATAGTTTTTAAATATAATGTGTCACCTAGCTTTTTCATGAAATCTTTCTTTGCTTTCACATGATTATTCCCGGATTTCACATTTGAGAATTTCAAGTTAGGCTGTGCTTACCTATGAAATGCATCACTGTGATTAGCGGAGTCCTCGCCTTAGTATCGTTTAGCGAGATTTTGCTAATGTGGAAACTGTTCCAATATTTAATTTGTGTCTGAGAGTATATAGAGTATTTTTATCTTTTAGACTGATACAGACAGTAAATTCTAAGGAGAAGGTAATTGTTTCAACAAGTTTTTTAGTTGTCAAAATTTACTGCAGCCTGAGATTCCAAAAATGACTATAAGTATTTTATCTAACTGCTCGTATTTAATCATAAATCGTATAGATATTTTCATTATACATATAATTATCTTCGGTTTTAATTTAAAAAAGTTATGCTCAGAGAAAAAAGCCCTATTAGAACAGCTTGCATGCCGTACCGTCACAACATATAATTATATCCCTGAAGAAGTGTCAGAGGTGCATGGACTATGACTGAGTCAACACTCATGACACCCTTCACCCTTCACACTGACGAGTTTAGTCCCATTGGGGATGAGTTGGACACAAATACACGCTCTTTAGGGCTTGGAAGTTTACCCTACAGTATTTCCTTTGACGTCAGCAAAAACTGTGTGCATAAAATCTGAAAATCTCATTATGGGTACTCAATCGATAAGATTTGAATTGACGTCTCAGAATTTCGTGCTCGTCTAAAGTGGCTCCCAATTCGCCTTCGTAGGAATACTCATATCTTAAGTCTTCTATACAACGTTTTAAACGATCCCTCCGCACCTGAATATATCTCGTCAATTCCTTACGCTGTAAGGAAAATAGCCTTCTTAGTATTCCCAAGCACAATTCTGCTGCTTATGGGAAGTCCTTTTCGGTCAAGGCTGTTCGTCTGTGGAATGATTTACCCACGAAGATACGTATATCGCCTTCATTGGCGATATTTAAAACGAATTTAAAATCACATCATGAAGTTTCTTTAGGTTGGTAGTCTCACTTCATCACTCAGTCTATTGATATTTTTATATATAGTATGTATTAAGAGTATATTAAGTAGTTAGTATTATTATTTTTTTTTTTTATTTATTTGTATGTATACGATATGTATGTATCAAACATAAAATATATTGTGTAAGTTTTGTTGGATAGGAGTATATTATATATTAGGCATTATGTATATTCACTTTATTGGTTTTGATTCTTCTTTTATTTATGTATTTTGTAAATTGGTATCCCCCTCCACATTACGTAAAATAATACTTTCTTCACCACCCAAAGGTTGGCTGGAAGAAATCGCTTTAAGTGATAAGTCCGCCCTTGTACAACATTGTGTGTTCAAAACTCTGTACTCAATTTTTTATTTGACCGTGTACAATAAAGTGTGTATTCATTCATTCATTCATTTGATTTTAAGTCGAACAGCTAGTGAATAAATGCAGGAAGCCTCGGAATATATAAATCTACTTTTAGGTCCAACAGTCGGTCCGCCACGTCTGGACACTTGCAACATTAGGGAGATGTCACATCCTCGACCGCAGGCCTTGAGACGCTTGGACCCACCTCCCCTCGTCTCCTGTCCAAACTTTATGAGCAACGAACACGGTAGAGCTGGTAAGAGTTGCAGTAATAACTTTAGTAAAATTATCATTATCATCATTATTTTCATCATCTTATTCATCATCGTTATCAATGATGTATTTTATTAACTCAAGTTTATTAGCTTTTTCGGTATTGAGTATCCAATCCAAGTAATTAATCCTTTTATATAGAAATATGATCGAGTCTTATGTTATGAAAAAAATTTACTTGCAAGAACCTTAATTGATCTTAATTGACATTATACATCAATTTACTTTTCTAATTTGTTAGGTAACTCAATACCCAGGTGTATATTTGTCATTGGTTTAATTACAGGAGGATCAAGAAGTTCATCGTACACCCTCCCTCCCCCCGCTCTCTCACCCCCTCTAGACCTCATCTCCATGGATCTGTTTGAGCCAATGGAGTGTATTCCTATGGGTTAGTTATTATTTCCGTTACCTTTTTGCATACATTTTCTATGGTGTTTAAAAAATGAGTTCTTTCCAAGCTGTCATGCGAGGTGGCCTCAGTCTTTCTCTCTGAGGCATTTCATTATAACTGAGCTGTTTGAGCTGATAATTGGCGCATTGCATCGTCAAAAAACTACACGAGATTAGGATATTCAAAGGAAACTGTCTTATACCGGACTCTGGCTACGATATTGATGGAACCCTTAAAGTTCTTGTAAATTATAATATTATTAAAACTCGCGTGAGCTGACATACTAAATTATTATTACATACGGCTTAAACACGCACGTGTGATTATTGTTAACTATATGCCAACCGTTTCACCGATACAATTTCGGCATTATCAAGGCAAGTGTCGTTCTTAGGAACTGTCTTTCACCGTCTTCTGTCGTTTGCCGTCGTTGTCAAACGGGCACTGGACCGATCATCGCCAATCGGCGGCTGCCAGTGCCCGTTTGACAACGACGTGTCGTCGTCCTAAGAACGACACTCGCCTTGACAATGCCGAAATTGTATCGGTGAAACGGTTGGCATATAGTCAACCACAATCACACGTGAGTGTTCAAGCCGTATGTAATAATAATTCCTGTAAATTCCTGTAACTATTGTTTTTTGCGAATTAGGCGACTCTACAAGTCACTGTAGGTAAGAATTCTGTAAACGGTTTTTTTTCCGTCTCTTTTTTCCAAAGCAATTTTAGGTCTCTGAATACCTGCACAGATTTTACCAATCAGCTTGCAGAACATATCAGGATGAGGATCTTTTTCTTTTTTTAAATTTTTTCCACAAAGTAGATAAATCGGTAAGTTTCCACTTTTTAATTCCACATTATTCCAAAACAGGTCCACAAATAACAGCGGTAGACAACATAAACTATCCTCCTTCGTCGGACGATTCTGACATTTTCATTGGAGAGTTTGAGGTAAAAGTGTTTTATATTCCTAACGACCCCCAATTTAAAGGGTTCTTTCTAATATTCCAGATTTCTGGAAAGTCCACAACTATGATGCGAGTCAGCAACTTTAGAGCGGGACAGAGTTTGGACAGTGTTTTTGAAGATAGGTAATTTTATTTTATTTTTTTTTTACTTTTGTTTTCTTGGAAACAGGTTCGTAAAATTCCACCATACCTTTTTCCCAAAACGAATACACTTCAAATTATGAATAAAAGTCATATGCATAGATGGCGAGAATAAAATGGTTTGTGTAGAAGTTTTTTAAAATGCGTTCGTTACCTGTAAAATACATCATAAGTGAAATATATAGGCGTGCAAGTTTTTCTTCTTTAAGGCGCAACAGGTACACAATAGGGTGTGTCGAAATACCACATTTTTCGAATTTCTTACTGTCTTAGTGAAATTATTGTGAAAGGATCTACAATTTGTAACAGAAAGGTGTAACCATATTTGAAGAGCTTATTCAGTCAATTGTATAGAACAACTTTTACTATGGAACAAAACCTGTATCTCGAAAAAATGTTTTTACTGTTTCATCGAAAAATGCAATGCCGCTAGGCCGAAATGTATGGAAGGGCTAGATTTTTTTTTGAGATTTCAGGGTCGGTTTCATAGTAAAAGTTGTTCTATACCATTGACTGAATAAGCTCTTCAAATATGGTTACACCTTTCTGTTACACTTTGTATAATAAACCGAAATAAAAAAAATAAAAAGTGTTGGACCTCATCTTCTGCTCGCTAATTTGATGCAAAGTTTTACAAAATGTATGTTTTTGTTCAAGTAAATGTCTAGAAATAGCAATGGACTATTTTTACCTAACATAGTTTTCGATAAACTAAAGTTTTAACTAACGACCGCTTTTGGCATAAGTTAAATTAATTCTACCTATGAAAATGGTTAATGATCTTTATTCTCATAAGAACATAGGTCACTTAAAATGAGATTTTGCTTAGATAACATTTAGTTTATTCTATGATTTGTCGACAGTGTACATATGTTGGTAGGTAATATTTTTTACTTTAAAACACGTTTGTTGCAATGTAAGTTTTGAGCTTAGTTTTAAAAGTAGATATCAATTCACACTCTTTTATGTTATTTGGTAATTTGTTATAAAGTTGCACTCCACCATATAGTAAATTTCTTTTTCCATACTCAGTCCTTGGACAATGTTATTTTTTGTTTCTGAAAACTTTGCAATGTAATAATAGTTAATTACTATTTCTAGACATATTTTACTTAAGCAGGTTTTCAATAATTATTCAAGCAAGAAAAAAATTTTTTTTTTCTAAAGTGGCAGTATCTTCGCATGTTGTAACGCCTTAAAGGTATTCTTGTTTGTTTATAGGAGCCCATCGCCCTGTCGGATACAGATTGAAGACACAATCACGAAAAAACTTTTATTTTTGCATGCAGTTTGCATGGCTATTTTATTAGGCCGATAAAATTAGTTATTTTTCTTTTATTTTTTTATTGTTTGCGAATGAGGTTAAAAAATGAAGTCGTGATTTTAGTTTTAAGTGAAAATGAACTCTTTTTGTTTTTAATTTTAATTATCTTACGTGTAATTTTACATATTTGTACTATGTTATTGGTAAGCTTGCAATAAAGTTTTATGAACTATTTAAAACATTTTATATTTTAATTGCTTTTCCTCGCCACTTCGTTGATGTGGGTATCTTAATACAAGAGCACCATATAGGTTCATCTAATGAAATACGAGTAATTAATTGTTTGTAAACAGGGGGGAACTAACATGTTTATATCCAGACTGGAGTGCTAAACTCTATGTAAAGCCGCACGCTAATATAAAATATATTTGCCTCTATCTTTATTACTCATGAAGCTTCTTTCTCTTCAACAGTATGTCTCTAAACCAGTGTTAAAACGAATAAATATAAATACATATTAATTCGAAACAATAGTTTACCAAATGGATGAGTGTGGTATAAGTGGTCCTACCAACCAGTGGTTGCGCAGTTACCTCAACAATGGAACGTTACGCACAGTCATCAATGGAATAGCTGGGCCTGAAGCGAAGGTTAGTGATGGCGTCCCGACTGGCTCAGTGTATGGACTGGTCGGGTACATGATGCACGTCAACAGTGTTGCGAACGTCGTACATAACTCCCAGCTATACATGTACGCTGAAGACATGTGCCTGCTTTCTGCTGGAGAGGACATTGTGAACATGATGAACAGTATACAGGATGACTTTGAGAGAATAACCCAATGGGCACATGACAACGGGATAATATTAAATTTAAGTAAAACAAAATGCATGCATATCCACTCACCGTATAATAAAACTGCCAAAAACATGAATCCATCTACAATAAAAATAATTGGTCATACCTACGATTGCCTACACCTAAACAAAGTAAAATGTGAATGTAAAAGTATAGAATTAGTAAATAAATTTAAATATTTGGGCCTATTAATTGATAAAAATTTCAATTGGAAATAACATATATAACGATAGTCTGCAATAAGCTAAGATCTATCCTGGGTAAATTCTATTTCTGTGGCTATGGCTTGAACTGTTATGGGCTGACTTTTAAAACCTATTTAGAGACGATACATCAGCTACAGATAAGAATAATGAAATATCTAGTAGATAGTAAAACCAAAGAAAACTGTAAACAGGATTATTATAAGTTATTTGGTATTTGTAAAATATTGCCGGTCAGTAGCAAGGTCAGGTATTTGATAGCTTTAGAGACATATTATATTGAAGAATATAAAACAATAATCAATCACCGATATTTAACAAGGTCTGTAAAAAAGCGAAAATTGGTACAACCTGAGAAAGAACCAGAGGGTACTTGACACCAAGAATTTGTAACCATAAGCTCTTCCAGCCCCTTTTACTGAATCCAGAAAAAAATTATCTATCTTGTCTAAAAACTAAATTAAAAGAAGATTTCTTAAAATTAATTCAATAAGTAGGTATTTACTGCGGTCGCTTGCGGAGAGATGTCTATCTGCAGGAGGCTGTATGCATAACTTGTATTTATTTATAGTAAACTTGTAATACAACCAGTGTAATGAGCGCGACACGCCAACAAACTGTTGTACAGTTTGGCGTAACTGTATTGTGTAACTGTGTTTTTAAATGGTAATAAAACAAAAAAAAATACAAAAAACTCAAGTAAATGCAGCTTATATTTTTTCATTCAATTTCAATTCAATTTTCATTAATCACACGTTCATGTTAATATAACATCAAACTCGAATTTTTTTAGAGTCCATACCACCTGACATTTAGCACTTCATTTTGCATCATATTGAACTGAGTCATCTATTTATGACGTTTGACTTGTCCGATTCTCAGTCGGTCACGCTTATGCTTGCTTTGTTAGTTGAAACTTAAATACTATTTGATCAATTCTTCTGGGGGGGTAGGGCGGGCAAAGAGGGCACTGGGTTTTTTGGGGGAGCCATGATATATATATTGGTTACCCCTTGCTTAATCACGAATAGACTTGCTGGTCTATCTGTTCAAATTTACGTAAAATCATACAAAATCCCAGACTACTAATCGAAATCCTGAAGGGTAATTTTCAGTCTGTCTAATTAGCTTTCTCGATCGTAAAAACCTGTTTTATCTGCAAGAAATCTCGCTTCGACTGCTTCTCCAGAATAGCCCCTGAATCCGTGACTGCTGCCAACGGTATCGTAGTCTATCTACATTGTGCTACTAGTGCCATCTAGTCGGGAAAGATAGAACTATACTGATGTCGTCATTTTACTATGTATTTCAAGTTTTTCCAAACAGGTTACTTCGAGAACATTCTGCTACATAACAGTGAAAATTCTACCCAAAGCCGTCCATCAATTTTAATATAAATCACGGAAATATACACAGTAAGACATAAAAATTCTACCCAAAGCCGTCCATCAGTTTTAATATAAATCACGGAAATATACACAGTACCTAAGACATAAAAACTTTGGATATAAATGTACTAATTTTTTAAATTACAATTTAGCGAACCTATTTTGGAAAAAACTTGTTTTCAAAAATATTTGAACTTAATTTTTATTTTCACGAATAATCTTTCATATCAGGTTTTATAGGGATGAGATTTTCCTCAGCCTATCTCATCTCAACAAGCCATCCTATTTACGTCTACACGGCACAGTGGCAGGTAGGTACGTACGCCCCTGCTGAAGGTTTGTTTCCTGGCGATAAGTTCCCACCCGTCAATTAAGTTCCCTGCTAAAGGCACAGATGGCGCTGGTAGTTAAATTTTTGCATGCAGATTGCATTAAAGGAACTGGAATGAATAATTATGTCGTCAGCACATCGTAGAATTGGGCATATCATGATCTGCCTGGGCATATCATAGGTTGCCTTGCACTGTTGTTCCGTTTCACTCGGTTCTCCAAATTTATTTATATGTAAACCTAACACGCTCCTCCTCCCTTCTTAGGTCGTCGCACCTATTTGTGGCTTTTGGTGAGAGATTTTTGATCTAATACTCTACGATTTATATAAATAATATATAATTAAATGTATACACAGGTGTAATAATGATGAGCTCAGAAAATTAAACCACGTGCTCTACTGATTATGCTAACAACGCGAAAAAAAAATTCACTTCCCGATAGAAAATGACGAGTAGCTATGAAAAAAATGTATAGGGAAGTGAATATTTTTTCGCGTTGTTTGAAAAGTTTTCTATGGAAATGGTTCAGATTCAGTAGAGCATGTGGTTAATTTTCTGCGCGCGTCATTATTACACTCTGTATACAAATAATAGTGAAAAATGTATTAAAACAAATTGAGATACAAAAACTGATATAAGTATTTACTTGATCGTGAAAGGTCAGTGTAGGTACAATCGTAAAAATTTCTGCAAACCCACTTTTTGACCTTATTACAACAGTTACATGGGTGAAAAGTTTGTCTCGCAATAGTATTTACCTTGAGTAGAACCAATTTAGCTAAACCACGCTGTGCGAATTACGAATAGGTATACGCGAAGGCTCAAAGTAAAATAAACTTTAGAATTTACTTTACTTCGTAGAAACTCAAAGAAACATCTTTTTTATTTTAAAAACAAAATAGATAATAATAAATTGCTCTTTTTAGTTTTATGACTTACCGATTGATTGCACGGTATCCATTATTATTATAAATAAATAATGACGTCCGTATAATCTCATATCATAATGGGCACACGTTCAGGAAATAGGCCCTCATGCATAAGAGGGTCAAATCAAAAGGGCAATTCCCGGGAATATAGTTCAAAGTAACAGATAGAGATGGCGTTAGTGGTAATAAAATCAAATCAAATCAATTCATTGCCTTTTCTGTGCAATGGACGCCACGAGAGAAGTCCCGCAAATTAATAAATAATATATTATTATATAATATATTCCTATAAAATAATCTTTACTTTTACAAAAGTTTTCATGACTGGGGTGGGGACTCGAGTATATTTTCTACATGTTCATACTCACAGACAGGTCCATGCTCACAGTAGACTGAAAAAAAAAAACCGTTTCTGTTTTTTAACGATAGATGGCGTTAGATGTCTCATTTAGAAGTGAAAGAGTAGGCACAGAAAAAATAAGGTACAACAATTATTTCGATGAGGTACAACAAGTATTATGTAAAAAGTACATAAAGAATCAGTACCAACCCGTATTAATTTAAATATTTTCCTAAGATTTTCGTTTAATTCTGCATTTAGTTTTGGTGGCTATAACGTGCAGCAGGGTTTTGAAAAAAATTCTGAAACACTTATTATTTTGTAAATTTTACAATTAAATTTACAATCTAAACAGTAAATAAGTCTGATTAATTAAGTGATCAGGAACTTATTTATTCAATAGAACCGACAGAACACTCAAATCTTAACGAGAGTATTGTCGGCATTTTAAAATCCCACATTAAATTCCTAAATCTGCCAAATTGGTGCCATTCTGACGCAGCCATTCAAATAACCAATAATGACCAGCCAGCCACAGGAAACCTGCACAAAAAAGTCCGCATAACATTTAACAAGAAGAATGCAACAAATAAAACGAATAAAACTAGAATTACGCGCGCTCAAGTTTTTTACCAAAGTCCTGCGCGTGCTAGGCACGTGACCAAAAATATTAAAACTGGTGTTAGATGTGACACGCGGCATTTCCCACCAATAAATAGACGAACGAAATCCTTCTGTGGCAACCCTATTCCCCTACAAAACATTGAAAACCCACTCTTAAAACTACATCTATAAACTTCACATTTCTACTCCAAAAACTTCGTTAACTGTCCCACACGTTGGTCGAAGTAAAACCAACTCTAATTGAATTGCTTTAAGTTCAAAATCAAATTTATGGTGAATAGTAAAATTAGGGCTGTCGACAATATATTAATACCGCCTCCGACGGTTATCGAATAATGCTTCGACACGTGCGACGGGCGTTTTTTGTCGAATTTTTCGTCGAATTTTCGTTCTTTCGTGCGAAATCGAAGTGGCGTCTGGTATGGACTTTCGGAGTTCACAAAGGTTGAATGCCATTGTATGAGTGCGGCCTTATAAGATTTTTAGCTGGAAAAAGGGGTGATTTTTTATTCCAGCCACGTCTAGAGCTTTA
The DNA here is from genome assembly GCA_934047225.1 of Ypsolopha sequella. Classification (NCBI taxonomy): domain Eukaryota; kingdom Metazoa; phylum Arthropoda; class Insecta; order Lepidoptera; family Ypsolophidae; genus Ypsolopha; species Ypsolopha sequella. Next base: position 24,471,400 of record OW203993.1, read on the forward strand.
TGAAATGGTTGCCGCTCCCTTTTGGAAATAACTATACGACGCATATATACTACTCGTATAGGTATAGATATAACAGTAGCATTTTCTTATTACATATATTACTCACGCTTATCTCTTTTTCAGACTTTTTCTTGGACTTCTATCTTTATTATATTGAATGGATTTTTAGTATCTGAAAATTCGAAACCTTCAGATTAAGGCGATTACCATCGCCAAATTAGCAGCTCGATATTTGTCACTACAAATATCAACGGAAACGACATTGAAATAACGTTCATATCAGCGCGCAATGCATTGAGGCTGTTACGACGCTCGCTGCGTCCTTGAGAGGGCGAAATAGGAGAAAATTATACTTTTCACTTGGACTTGATTACTCGATTGAATAATCTTATGTTATGTTTATATCTATAAAGTTTATTTATTTATTAAAGCATATATGAATTCAATCGGCCAAGCCACTCAGGAGCAGTAGGGAATTTGAGGTCAAAAAACACCATCCAGTAAAAAAAAAAATCATATAGAAGTTTTGGTGCTATGAAAAAGAAAAATGTTGCATATGTTGTCTAAGAGTTGATTATTCATAATACATTTTTTCATTATTTTTGGTTTGGCCATAAACGAGGAGTAGGCTTAAGAAAGTACCCATTTGGAAATAGTAAGGCCCTTAAAGTACTCGTCAAGATGTACAACTTTCATAAAAATTCGCATTATATATTACGTATAACTAACTAGCGAAAACCTCGCAGCGTCGTCGTTCGCGTGGATCTCTCGTGCAGTGGCGTGCATACAACTTTTTCCGAAAAAGCAATAAGAAGGTCAAGTTTGACACTAAAAAAAATATGAAAAAATTTGAATAACATTATAAAAAAAAAGTTTGCATGAAAATGTTCACTCTGAGTAGGCAGTGCCCTAGCGTCATACAATTTTTTTTTCAAAGTGTTATATAAATTTTTTCATATTTTTTTAATTGTCAAACTTGACCTTCTGGTTGCTTTTCTGGAAAAAAGTTCTATGCACGCCACTGCAGTCATGCTGATTTCATGGGAATTTCCTAAAACCCCATCTTAGCTGATGTTTACGTCAAACAAAGAATCTACAGTTTATCATGTTCTTCGGAGCAGCCGTTTGGTCAGGGCGATGATAGATCAGTCAGTAAGTCAGTCAGTCAGTCCGTCAGTCAATGAGTCAGTTAGTCAGTCAGTCAGTCAGTCAGTCAGTCAGTCAGTCAGTCAGTCAGTCAGTCGGTCGGTCAGTCAGTCAGTCAGTCAGCCAGTCAGTCCTTCAGTCAGTCAGTCAGGTATTATTGTATATTATTGTATTATATCTAAAACGTAGAAGAAAAGTAAATCTGGACGTGAGAAGCTCTGAACTGGGATTCGAACCCGGGATAGAACTCGAAACCAGGATTCGAAACAGATATATAGCTCCTCACATCCAGATTTACTTTTCTTCTACGTTTCTATACTGCAATCATAGAATCGTAGACTTAGTTTAGTCCATGACATAATGTTAATTCGTATCTCCGAGTTTTAGAAAATTCATAAATGGCACCTACTGACATTTAAAGAGCCAAATTTGAAATGGCGAGAAGAAATGTAGCTGCTCCATATATTTTTTTCGCTATTTCAGTGTTGGTGGCTCCATGGTAAAATTTGATCATGTAGACGACTATTTTTCGGTTTTCAGTGGCAAAAGTCCAATCAGTATTCTGTCGCTACTTCGAAATTAGAAACATAAAAAAATTGGAATTTTTTTATGAACTACATTCATTCATTTACTCAACTACATTGCTTATCGTTCATATTTCAGAACATTACCCTGACTCTTTTATACACGATGGAAAGGGGCTTAGTATCGTCAAATGGGTACTTTCTAAAACCTACTTGTCTTTTATAGTCAAAACAAAAATATTGAAAAAAAAATATGTGAATAATCAATTCTGAGACAACATATGCAACATTTTCCTTTTTCATACCACCAAAACTTCTGTATGAATAATAATTTCAACCCAATGGTGTTTTTTCGGCTTGAATTTCCTATTGCTCCTAAGCGGCTTGGTCGATTTAATTATTTTTTTCATTGAGTAATTGATAAACTTGATAGCTATAAACTAAACATAACATAAGATAATAGATGCTAGTGATTGTTGGCACTTAGTGGAATTTACAAAACATTGTTTAAAACACACTTGTACTTATCCACATATACAGTAAATATTATTATGCCCGACCGGTTTCAATGTAAAGCATTTTCTAGAGCCTGTTAGGAGTTAGGATTTGTAAAAGGCCCTACAAAAAGCTTTACAGCGAAACCGGTCGGGCATAATAAACTTAAGTTAATAAACTATAAGTACAAGTGTTTTTTAAACAATGATAACATAAGAATACTCAAGTGAACAGGCACGTCTTGAAAAGTATTGTTTTCTCCTATTTCGTCCTATCAAGGACGCAGCGAGCGTCGTAACAGCCACTATGCATTGCGCGCTGATATGAACGTTATTTCGTTAAAAAACATCGAGCTGCTTAATTGGCGACACTAATCACCTTAAGATGAAGTTGCGGAAGCCGGAAACTGGCGAAAGTACTCGTCCATACAAAAACTTTTCGTAAAAAAAATTGGAAGTCGAGAAAAAGAACCAGCTGTTTCATACATTTTATTCGGGTAGCTATGAAACTTTTCTGTGGAACAGCAGATTTTTTTCAACCGTTTTATTATATATATATACAGATTCTTACGAATATTAAAGTATTGGTAGTACTTGGTGCCCACTACGGAGCCGGGCTAAACAGACAACACTGACCGACAGACAGACCCTTCTCTACCTTCACCAGATGAGAGCAAAAAGGTAGGTAAATTAAGTAGATTAAGAAAATAGGTTAAGTTTGTCAATTTATTGTTAACTCTATTTTATTTATGATATTATTCCATATTCGACTGACGACGATCCCAAGTGGGTCGAAATATATATCCAAAATTTTCTTTTTTATTAAATTTCTACTTTAATATTCGTAAGAATCTGGATATATATATAATAAAACGGTTAAAAAAAGTTTTTTTTTTAGCGATTCGATGTTTTTCTCCATAGTAAAAGTTGTTCGTATGGACCATTACTATCGCCAGTTTCCGGCACCCGCGAATTCATCTTAACAGTATAGGTAATAGAGCTACGATCTATCACAAAAAGTATTAATCATGTTTTATCCTCAAGTTTCATTAAATTCGATAAAACTTATTAAGGAGCTGCACTATGCTAAAATTCAATCCTGCTTTAACGCGTTTGATTTTTAACTCTCTATCCTGTCCTAATCAGATGCCGCCTACGCAAAACTTATTTTGAAATCGTGTCTACATTATGAAATAAACCATATTAATTTCTTTATGTAATAAAGATGGTTTTTTCTCGTTATTATCTGCTTGTATTGGTTTCGTTTCAGTCGGTTTTGAAACATGGAAACTGAATCGCTTTTTCCGTGAAATTCATGCTTTTTTAAAAGTAATATAAGTAATAGAAGATTGGAAGTATGGTTATTTATAAAGTGTAATTAATAATCGCCTTGAGTCACAAAACAAGCTATATTTTTTTCAAATTTTTACCGTCTACATTGACGGAACTGAATCCAACACAAAACTGATGTTTAGCATTGTGGAGCCCCTTAAGTAATAAAAACAAACAAAATCATTAAAAACAAACAATAAAACACTTCGCAATCTCTAATCCCACTCAAGGGTCGAACTTATACAGTACACCCTCCCCCAAATACCATTTCATATTTTGATTATGATATCAATGTCACCGCTCCGAAATTATATATTTTTTATATTCTTTTGTACGATAATACCGATATTAACCCATTAAGAGTCGCGTGCCGATATAATACAATATTTTATACGAATGCACTTATTGTTATAAACGTTAGTTTTTTAATTGTGTGAGAAAAGCGTTTTGGCACAGAATGGACTCTAGGGTGTTGTTTGGATGTTTGATTTGTGTTTTTGTTCATTACTTTTATTGTATAGCAACAACCCTTAATGGAAGAAGGAATATGTCTACAAAACAGAAGTGCATAGAAAACTTTTTGCTAATATTGAAATCTAAAAAAGACTACTTTTTATTGTCATTGAATGTTAATGGTACGTCAGCTACTACGAAACAAAGCCAGTGGCCCAGTGCTACGATACGACACCAGTGACCTAATGCTACGTCAACTGCTACGATACAACGCCAGTGACCCAGTGCTACGTCAACTGTTACGATACGAAACCAGTGGCTCAGTGCTATGTTAACTGCTACGACACAACGCCAGTGGCCCATTTCTACGTCAACTGCTGCGATAGAACGTCAGTGACCCAGTATTACGTCAACTGCTACGATACAACGCCAGTGACCCAGTGCTACGTCAACTGTTACGATACGAAACCAGTGGCTCAGTGCTATGTTAACTGCTACGACACAACGCCAGTGGCCCATTTCTACGTCAACTGCTGCGATAGAACGTCAGTGACCCAGTATTACGTCAACTGCTACAATACAACGCCAGTGACACAGTGCTACGTCAACTGCTACGAAACAAAGCCAGTGGCCCAGCACCAGTGGCCCAGTGCTACGTCAACTGTTACGATACGAAACCAGTGGCTCAGTGCTATGTTAACTGCTACGATACAACGCCAGTGGCCCATTGCTACGTCAACTGCTACGATAGAGCGCCAGTGGCCCATTGCTACGTCAACTGCTACGATAGAACGCCAGTGGCCCATTGCTACGTCAACTGCTACGATAGAGCGCCAGTGGCCCATTGCTACGTCAACTGCTACGATAGAACGCCAGTGACCCATTGCTACGTCAACTGCTACGATAGAACGCCAGTGGCCCATTGCTACGTCAACTGCTACGATAGAACGCCAGTGGCCCATTGCTACGTCAACTGCTACGATAGAACGCCAGTGGCCCATTGCTACGTCAACTGCTACGATAGAACGCCAGTGGCCCATTGCTACGTCAACTGCTACGATAGAACGCCAGTGGCCCATTGCTACGTCAACTACTACTAGAATATAATGCCAGTGGCCCAGTGCTACCAAATGTGTACAATATCGATGAGTACTTATTAACCTAAATAGGTAGGTTAAAGTATTAAGTGGATCCGTGCCACGATCTTGACTACGATCTATTGATTTACAAATTTTAGACTTATAACTAAAAATATCGTCTATTTTTTCAAAGTTTCACACTCATTTTATCAATAAGCTCATTTGTCATCCCCAAACAACACTTATCCCGGCAGTCATCACTGTCACGTTAAAAACAGCGACTCATCTCTGCAGCAGCCATCTTCATATTTGTCCTAATTACCGATGCTCACCCGTCAACGTCCGAGCAACGACTGGCGACGCAGCCGTCTGTCACGTGACCGCCACGCGGCTCGGATTAACGCGATTGGTCACAACGTGTGCCCACGCGCAGCTTTGACGTCTCTATCGGCACATTCGTCGCACTTTGTGCAGTAATGAGGTATGACATTGCTTTTCATTTGTTTGAATTGGTATGGGAAGTAGTGTAATTGTTGGTGTATAATTAGGTTGGATATTAGTGACAGTTATGCAAAGAAAGTTGTTTTTTTTACACATTTTTAGGAAGTATCATTTATAAATACTAGAAAACTAGCAACTAGCGCATAATATGATAGCAGGCATGCTGCATTCATTTGTGAAAATAACCAATACGGAAAGTTCAGAACAAAATATAATAATTTGTGGTAGGATGCATTTTATGCAAGGGCATATAATATTTTTTCGGTAGCAGGTCTACATAGTCAAAAATCTTTGGTCAAAACTGGCTACAATGCGTAGCAAAATCCGTTAATACAATGAGTCTACATGATCTACCCGTATTTATCACTAATCTCTACAAGAGATTCTACAAAAACCTTGTAAATCAATAACCATTATCAAACTACGAACTCAACCAAAAATTTAATTCAATATTTCGAAATACAACATAGAGCCTGGCACAGATTGCTCAGCCTGCATCCCACGCATGGGCAGAGAGGCAAATTGTTTCCTAACCTGATTACTACTGGCTTGTAGTTCGACATTGTCTTTGCCCCCCTTTCGGCCCCATATTGCCCCCCTGTGGCGCTGCGAAACCACTACATTTCTATATAAATTCATTATAAGAGAGGGGATCGCGATGCGTTTTTCGTAATTCGATTGTGGCTTGAAATGGATTTTTTATTTGTCAAGATTATAATTGAAATACTCGAGGCCAAAATCTTTTTGTAGGAATTAGAAAATCAAGGAGCTAGAGAATATATCTGTAGTGTTTGTTCCAGATGAGGATAGCGCTGATTTCCGTGATAGTGAGTAAAACTAATACATTTTTCAGTGTTTTGTAAAAAACGATAATATTGTGGAGTCATGAAATTGCTGATTGTAGCAATAAGTAATTGCGCACGACTTATGGCAAGGCACGTAGCCTCGCCAGTTCTTTTCCCGACTTTGTGTAGTATCAACGTGTTTTCTGAATATATAGAATTAAATGAGACTTGAGGATAATTCATGATTTTTATAAAAAGGGCTCACCTCAATACGTGCTATGATCGGGAAAGCCAACCAGTTTCAGCAGATCTAAATCTAAATCTGCTGAAACTGATCGGCTTTCCCGATCATAACACCTATTGAGGTGAGCCGTTTTTATATAAATAAACGATAATATTGTTATTTAAAAAATATCACTACATTGTATTGAAAAATAAAGCCTCTTAACGACGGCTCCACCCGCGATGAAAGAATAACAAACTTGAACATCCTAAATAACAAACTGGAACATCCTAAATAACAAACTGGAACATCCTTAATAACAAACTGGAACATCCTGAATAACAAACTGGAACATCCTAAATAACAAACTGGAACATCCTAAATAACAAACTGGAACATCCTAAATAACAAACTGGAACATCCTGAATAACAAACTGGAACATCCTGAATAACAAACTGGAACATCCTAAATAACAAACTGGAACATCCTGAATAACAAACTGGAACATCCTGAATAACAAACTGGAACATCCTGAATAACAAACTGGAACATCCTGAATAACAAACTTGAACATCCTAAATAACAAACTGGAACATCCTAAATAACAGACTGGAACATCCTGAATAACAAACTGGAACATCCTGAATAACAAACTGGAACATCCTAAATAACAAACTGGAACATCCTGAATAACAAACTGGAACATCCTGAATAACAAACTGGAACATCCTGAATAACAAACTGGAACATCCTGAATAACAAACTGGAACATCCTGAATAACAAACTGAAACATCTTAAAGCATTATGATGATGATGATGTATTGTACAAGTCGCAGGTAACTTGTCAAAGCCGTGAAATAATAATTTTAGTAGGTTATAGGTTGGATTCTAAAAAAAATAGATTATAATAAATATATTTTTGTATAAATATATATTATGTATGTATGTATCAGCTATAGTATCAGTAAGTTTATTAGTCTGTAAGATGTATCCAAAACACGATCTGGACTACGATCTAATGTTTTTATCGATAACGATAATTAACTTGCTGGGTGCTCTCCAGCACGACGGCAGCGACCTTGACAATTTTTTTTATTGAGTTTAGTTCATAATACACTAGCTTTTGCCCGCGTCTTCGCCCGTGCTTATTTCGTTTGCATTTTCCCGGAATAAAAAGTAGCCTATGTCACTCTCCGACCCATAAACTATCTCTATGTACAAAATCAGGTCGACCCGTTGCTCCGTTGCTGCGTGAAAGAAGGACAAACAAACAAACACACTTTCGCATTTATAATAGGGGTACGGATTCATTTTTAGGTCTTTCGTTTAAGTTTATAGGATTATTAAGTTTTAACTTTAGGTAAATTATATATATTTTTTGTTATGTGTTTACTTATTGTGGTTAAATAAAATGTCCAACTAATAGGGTCGAGTTTGGTAAAAATGTATTGAAATATTTTTATTTAATGGTATTGTTTTATCACAAATATTCTTAGAGAATTTTAACATAATTATACAAATACTTAAACAAACTAAACTAAAAATAGACAGGACCTTAAAATAAACCGACTATATAAACAAAATTAACTTACAAATAAAACCCTAACTATCAAAAATTGGTAAAAAGGTAGTAAAAAAAATTTTTATAAATCTACAATTATGTAAATAAAAATTTCACTCCCTGTACTTAATAAATGAAAAAAAATAGTTAATAATATACAAATATGTATACATACGTACCTACTTATGGCAATTCTAATTATCAGTCCATTCCTAACCTTGTCAATCCTCATACAACACTGAGACGGAAAACAAGTAACAAAAGAGACAGATCCTCTCAAAATTAAATTGTACAATTCATACAGATTATAATTACCTCCACCCTCACGCTAGCTCACGAGGGAGCCGAGCAGAAGGGAGCGAGCAATAAGTGCATCTACCTAATTTGATTTTTATTTTGATCTCGTTTGTTCGTCCGTTTGATTGTACCCAGCTCGGGGCGGCGGCTACTTCACCAATATTATGTACTCACTTCTAATTTATAATCTTAAATTGTAGTGGAATAGTTGATGCCGGGTTCGACTGTGGAGGTACCACAATCTTACTCGCAAACCTCTCCGAAGTTATTTGTGGTAGAGTAAGAAGACAGCTCTCAAACAGGCACAACCAGGTGGCTCACCATGCCTGGGACCGATCGATGTCGGCATATACCTACATACATATAAACATACATATACAGTACCCTCTCTCTAATCCGCCACCAAAAAATCCGGACTACCGGCGGATTACCGAAAACGGCGGATTTTAATGTACAGGAACATTAAATTGAGGAAAACAACAAAAAAACATAGTAATTTTGTATTAGTACTTATGAAGGTAAATACATATGTACATTTGTATTAAAATTTAAAAATGAACTGACACATTAACCGATTACTCAGGTTTTGAAAAATACTGCTCTAATTTGGCTTGTTTTTTACCAGAATAAATCTTCGTAATAACATGATTACAGAGAGACATCGACTTGCAAAAAATGGGCGGATTATAGTAGTTGTCGGATTATCAAGCGGCGGACTAGCGAGAGAGTACTGTACTCACGCCTGTATCCCACTGATACGATCCTGACACACCTCTTTCATCCGGTATATTTTTCCCCAACTGTTAGCCCTTATATAAAACAGACTAGTGACGGACAGCGGCGTCAATGGTGCGAGGGTTTCGGCACCAAGCTCACCTCCCGCCTGCCCAGCGTGTGTGAGAATGGTCATTTCTTCCTGGAACACCCCCAAGAATGGTGAAATCTTGAAAAGGCAGCAGTGGCCGAACCAGGCTGTTGGATAGATGGAATTTATAATCTAAGACCGCCTCTGTGGCCGAGTGGTAGAGCTCTCGCCTGCTAACATAGAGGTCGTGGGTTCAACCCCCGCAGTGCGCATTTGTTTGTGTCTGTTTGCGTACTTCAGAAAGGAAGTTAAACTGTTGGTCCATTTGTATCCGACGGCGATAAGGCTCACCACCCATCACGTTTTGGTCATCGGTGAAAAGCGAGTGTACCAAGTGTGGACTGTAACTTGTACTTGGGAACCACTGACCACCTCGGGGATTCATGTCGTAGGAATATGTTGTGTTCTCATTTCCATCCATCAGTCTAGTTCGTCCACTGCTGGACATAAGCCTATCCAGGACTTTGCCACCCCCGGCGGTCATCCTGGAAGGCCTGCCCATACTCACACACGCTGGGCAGGCGGGTTGGTGAGCGCGGTGCCTGAGCCCTCGCACGAGTGACGCCGCTGTCCGTCACCAGTCGCCCACCAGTCGCCAGTACCGCCATCCATCGGTTCCAGGCATGGTGGGCCTCCTGGTTTTTGCCTGTGAGCCGTCCTCTTACTCTCCCCCGAATTACTTTGAGGGGGTCTCCAAGTTCTCATTTATAAAAGGTAAATATCGAAGCCTTGGTCTAAGTCATTGTAAACCGATATTACTGACCTTGTCCTGTATGTAAATTATGTGGTAGTTCAGACAGGCCGACTCTCAATCTTGAGACCCAGGTTCAAATCCTGTCGGTCGAGTTTTTCATACTCTATGTGCATAGTATGAAAGGTAAACATTGGTGTCGATTCGGGGTGGCACATCTTAACTTATTTGACTTGTAAAAAGTGTATTATATACAGGTTGCTCTGAAATTCGACCTATTCGTTGAAAGGAGTTATACTAGAGATCATTTCCAACAGATTAAGTCCTATCAACTAGGAGTCGTACTTATCGTGACGATAATTAATCATTTGTTCAAAATTCTATTTCTGACATCGTCTTATCGAGCGTTATATGAAGGTACTATATAACGTATCGGCACCGTTGTCCGACTAGGCTCCTGTATGCGACCGCCCAGTATTTTTGAAATTTGTAACAATATCCCGCGTCAAATAAGTGAACAATTGCTTGTCTCTTATAGGCCAATTCTTAAATTACCGATGAATCATGATTGGTTCTAATTTCCGCTACGTTCAATTTTGTTATTAATTTTGTTGTCACTGTGCATCGGTTTAGTTCGAAGTCGAGCTTTGCGGAACGTAAAAAGTTTGTGGAGGTTGTTTTTCATTTTTTGTTCGATTCTACATATTTTGTTAAAACTGACATATTTTTTTATGTAATTTAGGGTTCCGTTCATATATTAATGCAAGATTTTTCAGGATTGATAAAATATTAATAGTCTTATCATCTTTTCTATTTCGGTCGGAATCAGGAGATCCGGTAAAACGATTGTTTCCAGATACCGTACAGTGGACGGTATCAGATGTTTTATAGACTTTCATACTTTTGTTAATTTTCATTATAAATTGTGGATAAAAACTATAATTTGAATATACACATATTTTTGTGACATATACATTTGCTTAATATCCTGATTCCGTCCTAAGTTTAGACTTTTAGATTGATTCATAATTTACTTAAAACATTCCGTTCTTTCTCAAATGTATTGGGATATTAAATGTACGTTAATGGTTTTAAAAAGTTATTTTATATTAAAAATTGACATCTGAGATATTATTATAAAATTTTTAATGACTATATATGTCTTTAAATTTCTATAAAGCTCACTCTTTTTTTTCATCACATTGGATAAATAATTAAAACACATAATTATTGTAATTGGACGGTAATGAGTGGTGATAAATTCAGTTTTGCTTGTTACCGACCACAATAAATATACCATAAACCGGAGTCTGGTCATCCGTTTGTGTATCAAGACAAAATTTTAAAGTACTTGCAAAAAATGTACGGTGCTCAAAAAGAGTGTGTTTGTATAGAAAAATACAAATAATGAGCAACAAGTAACACCTGTCATGAATTTATTTTAGTATGGCCTCAGGAACAAGTGTCACAAAAAAAATGAAACTGGAATTGAAATAAAACAACACATTACACAACAAGAACCAAACTGCTATGAAAATATGATGATATGAAAATAGCAGTTTATACAAACAATTGTGGAATCTTTTCAGTTTCAGTTTAAAGGAACATAGAAAAACCTCACCAAATGAAAGAAAAGAATGTCAAGTTAAATATGGAATTAATTATTCAGTGCTTTTAAAGCTCGACCACAATTATAAAGTTGGCAGAATAGTTCCTAAAAATGAAACAATTTATTCCATGTATTCTGTAATATTATAGAAACAAGATAAATAAACCTAAACCTAAGAAAAAAATTGCCACATAAATTGAAAAAAAAAATTTGTAAAGCAAGTTAAACTTATTGAAAATGAAGACGATGTTTTCAAACTTTTTATTAGCAAGGACTGAAATTATTTTAATTTGTAAATTTTATAAATAAAGTACAAGCTCTTAACCTTTTCTTTATCTTTGAATTCTTAGAAGTTACGAATTTCATTCATTAATTACTCAAAAAGAAAAAAAAACACCATTATATTTAATCACAGTTTAAAAATAAAGAAAAAATCGAAAAAATAAGTAAAATAACATAAAAACTTGATTGAATAATTATAGACGAAAAGAGAAATATCATACGACATATATAGGCGTTTGTAGTTAGAAAACTGCTGGCATCTATTGACATAAAAATATAAAAAAGTATATTTTAAATCATGGTTTTTAAAATCCTGATGACGACCCCACTGAGGGGTCAAATATAGCACCTATAACTATTTAACGAAGTGTTTATATATATGTAAAATACAACATACAAATAATAAAAAAGCCGTTCAACGGTATTATACAAACAATATTTTATTAACATATTGAAATAAGATAAAATACAGTTGGCCAAACATATGAAGTATATATTGATAGCGACGAACATGAAAAAATGTAAAATATATACTATTAATAAAAGTTAATTAAAGCCTAAATTAAAAAAATTATTAATTGAAACAAACCATCTATACATTTTGATATCTCCAGTAACTTTTGACCCTATTTTTATGAGATAATGGCATTTTTGGCAATTTTTTGAATGGTGGTCGGAAACGGGTTACTTGCTGGACGGTATCAGGAAAACTTCAACTAAGCGGTCGGTAACTGGAGCTTTTAAGAAGGACAGGCAAACATATTAATAATATTTTTTTTTGTATACTCTGACAACATAAATATTGATAATTATACTTTATAATGAAAGTCTCAACAATAAGGTTTAAAGTAAGCTATATATATAGTTTATAAATCAGTTTACGTTTATCTTTGGACGGTTTATTTGAAAAAAGGGCGAGAGTGGTCGGACTTGGGCGCATTTACGTTACACTGAAATCCCAAATGAGTAGGTACTTATTCGAAGGATATGAAACAATGGGTTATGGCTAGATTTTAAACCATTAAATTTCTACAAAATGTAAGAAGTAACTAAAAAAAGTTAATCTTTAAACCTTTTTTTTTTGAGAAAATGGATTGTTATTCCCTAAAGATTATTTCATTTTGGGAGCGACAACTTGGTACTTTATTTTAATATCACAATCATTGATTAAATTTCATGTTTATTTATTTGAAATAAATATATATATATTGCTACATAGAGCACTTATTTTATTTTATTTTTTGTTTAATTAAAACATTAAGTATATAAAAAATATTTTCGAAATATATTTCGGCCCACTTTGATGTTTATTTATTGGTATTAAAACAATATGGGGCCATCATCAGTCGAATGCAACAAAATATTGCCATATAAGTTAAGTATGATAATAGAAAAGTATAAGACTTATACTTTTCTATTATCATACTTAACTTATATGGCAATATCACTTAGTGACACTTGTAAACAATTTCAGTAACTTTTTTTGAGCAATCGTTTTTTATTGGTTTAATACCAATAAATAAAGATAGGAAATTAATAAAGCTTATAAAAACAAAATATAATATATTTATAATCATTGATTAAAAGTATTTACATCTTCAATTTCATCAAGCTTACTTACAAAAATCGTTGTTTGTTTAAAATAACATCAAACGTTGCAAAACAAAGAAGAAAAAAAAAAAGAATACCCATTGAAAGACATTCTAAAACAGAGACCTGTAAGGTAAAGTCCCTGCGAACAAAGTGAAATGGCAGACGCATGTGAATGTGTACGTAAATTAAATTAATACACTGTCTGCGCAATAAGAGAAGGCTACTCGAATAAGGTTGCTTTTATTCGAGGTCTTTTTTTTCCATATAGTTTTTATTAGTTTATCGGATAGCGGCGATCGTTCTTACATTTGTAATGTTATCTTTAAACTTAAGGCGATTACCGTCGCCAAATTAGCAGCTCGATGTTTGTCTCTTTGAATATCGACGGAAACGATATTGAAATAACGTTCAAATCAGTGCACAATGCGTGGTGGCTGTTACGACGCCACCAACGGTGGCTGTTGCGTCCTTGAAAGGGCAAAATAGGAGAAAATAATACTTTTCACATGGGCGTCATTGTTCGATTGAATAATTCTATGTTATATTTATAGCTATCAAGTTTATCTATTTATCAAAGCATAAATGAATTAAATCACCTAAGCCGCTTAGGAGCAGTAGGAAATTTAAGCCAAAAAACACCATTCAGTTAAAACAATTTTTCCTATAGAAGTTTTGCTTGTACGAAAAAGAAAAATGTTGCATATGTTGTCCTAGAGTTGATAATCCATAATACATTTTTTCAATATTTTTGGTTTGGCCATAAAAGAGGAGTAGGCTTTAGAAAGTACACATTTGGCGATATTAAGGGCCTTAAAGTGGGCCATCGCGCTCAGCTGCTATATAAATGCTGTATGTGGTTGTGACGTCCTGGTTGTGCCGTAATCAAAATAGCTAGGAAGCCGAATCGTCTTCCGAAAATGTGGTTTAAACTTTAAAAGAAGACTTTTTTTTTATATAAAGGTTCCTTTGTAGTGTTGTTGGGTGATCTTCTATTTGGGTAAATGGATGCAAACTTTTTCGTGACTCATAAATAATCATATTTTGTTTATTGTTATATTTATTATATTATATTTATATTTATTATATTTATTGATTATATCAACACTCAAACACACACACCCTCCCTCACCCTCACACCATCCCTCACCTACACACACTTACTCACTTCCTTACTCTCACAAATGTTTTTGCTGCAGCACTAAACTTTGAATTTGTATAATTTGTATTTCATTTATATTATGTTTTGTTTTTTTTTTTATATTATTCTTTGATTGTATAATGTTAGTTTATTAGTTTTAATGTTAGTTATTCTTATATTACATAGTTGATACCAGAGTACACATATAGATATACGTGGAAGAGTGGAGTCTTCTGGCACAGGCTGCTCTTAGCTTAAAAGAAGACTCCGGTCACCACCTTTCTAATTTTTTAAGAGCTTATACAATCAATAAACCATTTTCATTTTCATTTTTTCATTTATCCTGAAACTACTCCGCGGATTTAAAAAGGTTCGGCTGTCTCTTCACATCAAGCAGGAAATATAACATTAAAACGACAGCTCCATGAATGGACGAATAAATTTGTCTACAAACATACGCGAGAATGTTAAAAATGTCTCCTGTCCGTATTTGACGATAGTAAAAAATATAGTAATTTAGATCTTGATCTCAGGCAGAAAGAAGGGAAGATTGCTTTTGAAAAAGTCTTGTCAATGAACCTTTTCATTTACGATGTTCTAATGTTTGTAAAGTAGGGCTACATTGTCCTGTTACGCAATTTAGTCGTTTTAAGGCCCTACCAATCTAAAATGAGCGTGTTGTTTATTCATATTGTCAGTTCAATATCTAATTTTCAATAAAAGTAAAACACCTACTGTGTTACCACAAACCGGTGTTTAACTTTAGACAGTGTTTAAATCTGTTGCTGTCACTCTTTTACAATATGAAAGAAAAGGTGACAACGACAGATTTTAACATTGTCTAAAGTTAAACACCGTTTTGTAGTAACACCGCTATACTCTAAACACAAATAGATCTCAAAACGTATTTGGGTTAACTTCGCTCGATAGAAAAAAATCGCTAAATAAGCTCCTCAAATTGCGAATAAACGTGTTTTTTTTTTTTCAAAATTCAAAATTCAAATTCAAAATATTAACAATGAAGTCGTTACGGGAGATAAAGAGGTTGCGAATGCCTTTGAACAATTCTTTACTGAAATTATTACTGTTTATTAGGGACCATATATAATTATAGCAAAGATGTTCAACAGAGAGAAATAAAACTTCTCCTGAATTTTCTTTACACATAACCAAAGACATTTGTAGACCCATTTTTATTTATTTCTCAAATCTTATTCAAAAAATCCAGCAAAACCTCGCAAATTCCCTGATAATGCGTGCCCGCAACGCAATAAGCGAGCGTTCTAATGTAGACCTTCTGACATTATACTTGAGTTCAAAATCGGATGTGTCGGATGGGCAGGGCCTTAACGGCAAGACATTAAATAACGTGGTTTATACAAAGCGCAAAAAGTTATGACTTGGATAAAATTACACGATTTTTTTAAGTCTTGGGAAAAAAGTAAATTTTTTGGAAAAGTTTATCCAATAAACGGTTTTGTACACAAATATGGAAACAAAAACATATTTTATGTCTATGGTTTTGAAAGTACAAACAATGTTATATACTATTAGTATGGAGGTAGTGTGTAGGACCTATTCCATGGAATGCCGAATGAAATGAAAAATCATGGCAAATTTAAAAATATTTTTAAATGTCACAAGTAACACAAGATTTTTTATTATTATCTCTACCCAACTGTTATATTTATAAACTTTCCAATATTTAGTCAACAAATTCTAGTAAATTTCATTACTTTCGTCCATTGTTCGTCTTGCAGACCGTCTGCGGACGAACATCAAATCGGTTTAAGTCTAGATTTACGAAATTTACTGAGTTTAAAGTCAGAGCCAGTTTCTTGAGGCGAACTATGCAAATTTTGTGTAGCGCACGGCAGATGGAAAACGCCGCGTTTAAAATTACAGTTCCAATTGGTTCCGTAGTCAACAACAAGGAACCCTTATAGTTTCGTCATGTCCGTCTGTCTGTCTGTCTGTCTGTCCACGGCTTAGCTTAGAGACTATTATTACTAGAAAGCTGTAATTTGGCATTGGTATACATATCTATCACGCCGATAAAGTGGTACAGTAAAATTTTGAAACAGATTACTTGGCCAGTTTTTTATTATTGTTTATATGTTATATTATAGCAGTTTATGAAGCTGGCACATAAAGAGGTTATTAAAACACAATTGTGAGTTTAAAAAACGAGCCGTATTTACACGAAAACATGAAAAAAAACATTAAAAATATTTTACAGTGCTTAAAGGCGGCAATAGCAATATCTTCCAGGCAACCTTTGGGTGAAATAGAAAATATAGAAAATAAAAGAAAGGAGCGTAAATGTCACGAAATCAAACATAAGAGTAAACAACATAGACTTATTAATGGGGGATTCCTTACGCTATAATAAACTTATACATTAACATACACAAAATATATTATAAAGAATATAATAAATATACTTATATAAATACATAAATTTACACATATGCATATAATAATAAAAAAGATAATTTTGGATGAAATGTTAATCAAATGAATAAATGATAGATGGGTTAGGGATGTAGTTCACTAAAGTAGTGAGCCCAAAGAAAAATCTGAAGAAAAAAAACGCTGCGTTTTCACAGCACAGTGCGTAGAACCCCGTTTCCGCTACGGAACCCGACTGAATTCGTAATGAGCCTGTCACGAAAGGGTTGCGACGTTTGCTCGTGACATGGCGGCTTTGTTTGCACGACTTTTTGGGAGTAGACGAGGAATTTGTGAATTCCCAGCTTTTTGATTTATCTCGTTTTGCCCGCGCGCCGCCATATCGGAAAGATTTGCGTGAAAATTTCACGATTTAAATTCGAACTTTTAGTTTTGAAACTTGATTTGAATATTGGTAAATCAGACAATCGAACACGTCCTGAACGAATGTCCAATGTTCGGATCCAGGAGGTTGCAGCTCGAACTTGAGTTCGACATGAACATTGAAACCTCAAACAGGAGCTCCCTCCTGGCGGGTAAGAGTTCAGGACCGAAATTTGCCGACGTCATGAAAGCAGTGTCACAAACTAACAAGACGTCAAGCAGCGGGCAGTGCCCCAGGAAAGAAAATAAATACATATTTTTATATACGTTAATAAATAAAAATAAAATAAAAAATTTCATTGATTAATTATAATAAAAGTAAAATTTTTATTAAAGATAATACATGTAATATAATATTGAATAAAAATTTAATTAACATAATAAACAATGTAGAAGTATAATGATGCAAATAAATATAATAATAAATAAATAAAAAAAAACAAGGTCCCTGAAAAATTAAAATCGGGGAAACTAGATTAAAAAAAAAAGTATTGGTAAAAAAACAGTGCTGGTAGGTTGCTTATTATGTGGGGGATTTGATTGATCCAGCAAATCCTTACTGGAGACCTGCTAAGTGGTCAACAACGTGGAATGAATCTTCAATGAAAAAAGCACCTGATTATAAACTTATAAAACGTGCTAGCGGTAATTAAACCTAGTAATTGGTCTCTTACCAAGTCTCCAGTAGGATTTTGGCTGTTTCAGTCGAATAATTTAGAATAATAATTATATATATTTTTTATTTTGGCACATTAATGTTGGATAACAAAAACAAAAATAATTACCAAGTTGTAAGTTAAGTAAGCAAATGATTGCTTGTGATAAAAATAGAACATAAAAATGTGCCGTTGGCAACTGTGGTAATATAAAATTGTAATACAGTCACCGACGCCTTCCTATAGGTGTACAATAATTACAAAATTTTGCGTATTACATGGTGTTTGAATTGTAACAAAAGAATCTTGCCGGTTAAATCTAGGCCACATTTGGTTTTGAAAGCTTGACCAAACCAAATGAATTTTATAGTCATACATAACAAAACATTTATACTCCCGCAACATTAAATTCAAAATCATCAAGTAGAATAATTCAAAATTACAAAGCTATTGTCATTTTACATCAAAATAGCATAATTATGTATTATTCTTATATACGTATGTGGTTTCCCGCACACTGACCAGCAAATTTTTCATCAATAATATAAATAATTAAAATTTTCAGAAATATGTAAAAAGTAGAAAGAAAGAAAGAAAATATTTATTTCAGACCGAAATCCATATCTTAGTTAGCAACAATATATGCTTAAAAACCATAGTTTTCTTAATCTAAACAGAAAAACACAAAAACAGAACACAGAAAAGGTAGCAGAAGTCACTGTTGCAGACATCACACAATTAAATTGAGTGATGCATACAACAACATCCTCCTGGAAAAAATGCCCATACTCGCTCATGCTGGGCAGGCGGTTTGATGAGCGCGGTGCCGGAGCCCTCGCACCAGTGACGCCGTCACCAGTCTGTTCCATATATACGGCCCGGCTATTAGGGATGGATATACCACCATCCATCGGTCCCAGGCATGGTGGGCTTCCTGATTTTTTGTATGTTAGCTGTCCTCTTACTCTCCCCCGAATTACTTGGATACCCCCAAGTAAGATGGTGGTGCATCCACAGTCAAGCCGCCGGGCAGTCAGCTCTACCACCTAAAAATGTGATGTACCAATTGTAAAATACTGGAGTAAGTTATTATTTTATTCTTAATATAAGTTTTTGATTTGATTTTTATTGTAAAATTTTCAATGTTATTTGCAAAATGTATTTTTTGTGTAACTTTAATTGACTGAATTAAACGATTTTATTATTATTATATTATTATTTACCATGATTTCGAACCCCTCATTTATTAGCTTTTAACGTTTTATTACTATACTTTAATATCCTACATAATCAAAATGAAAATTTTTTCAAGTATCTATTAACTACCACGGGGTTAATATGTTTAAAAATTAAAGAAAAATATTTTTTTTTAAAGAAAATCTATTTAGAAATGGGCCGCTTTGGAGATTAAAATATGAGATTTCTGAGTACTTGGTCATATTTACAGTCGTTTAAACATGTTTACATGTTGCCCAAAATATTTAAGAGGTATAGAAAGCATAGGTTGGGCGATTCATAAAGTGATTAAAATTTTAATTTGTTTTTGTGCATTAGCGTACAAATGAGAGGACAATTGTTTTTTGTATGGCATCAAAATCTAACCCTCTTCCCTTAACATACGAAGATGTTTTGAATTTGTTGCGCTTTTTAGTCTCATCTTTCGAAGTCCCGCCTAATAATCAGGCTATTAATTTTATCTGTTGAGTTCTCAATATCGCTAAAACAATAGGTAGCAGGCAATCCATTATATTATTTATGTATTAGACGGGTCAATATTTTAAATATTGACAAACTTCATCAATACGTGTGTCGTCAGCCACGGGCACCCCGCGGGCTTATTCTGTTCTGCATTAAAAATTCAGAATCGCAACACAATCGTTTCCGCACGGATGATTAGCGATAATGGAAAGTTAACCGCCGCGGTAAATAACCACAAATCACCAACGACTTGCGTGAATCCCGATTTGAACCATTATGTGGTGTAGTTATTTTGGGATTTTATGGTGTGTTTTCGTTATCATGCTTACTTACGACGTTGATCGTAAGAAAATTTCGGCAGTTTTAAAATAGTATATTTTGTGACGAGTATAAAATGGCGGATTTTCTTACCCGAGGAATGAAGCTAGTTTCAACGTGAGCCGAAGACGAACGTCGAAAGCTTACATTCTGAGGGTAAGAAAACCCATTTTTACTCGTTGCGAACGATACTTTTCTACTACCTGATTTATGTATTTAAATATTTTATTTTTCTTTTCAAATTTAATGTATTTTATGACTTTGCAAAGTGCGGCGCGGTTTTTACCATTTTTTTTTCAGGCTTCGGCCGGCAGCTTTTATTTGTGGCCAGTATCATTTTGCGAAAAAGAGTGTCAGACGCGATATAATCGATTATGACGTGAATCGGAACACAGAGAATTTCGATTGTAAAGACAAACTAAGGACGTCAAAAAGAACGTAATTTTGCAATAAATGAAATTTCAATACGATATTTCAAACTGACCTGATAGTCATTCCGCAACGGGGCCCGGAAAGTTCGATTTTGAAAACTAATTTCGAGTACTAAATGGAACTTTTTCATAAAGGTTGTAGAAAAAAGTATTCTCGCTATTAGTAGCTGCACAGTAAATTTCATAATAAAGTATATCTACATTATTATTGTTTTCAAGATATAAAAAGTAAAGATTGGTTTAGCAGGTGGTAGAGCTGATGCCGGCCTCAACTGTGGAAGTACCAACATCATACTTGGAGACCCTCTCGAAGTAATTCCGGGGAGAATAAGAGGACAGCTCACAGGCAAAACACCAGAAGGCCCACCATGCCTGGGACTGATGGATGGCGGTATATCCATTCCTAATAGCCGGGCCTTATATGGAACAGACCGGTGACGGGCAGCGGCGTCACTGATGCGAGGGTTCCGGCATCGCGCTCACCAACCCGCCTGCCCAGCGTGTGTGAGTATGGGCAATTCTTCCAGGATGACCGCCGGGAGTGGCAAAGTCCTGGAAAGGCTTATGTCCAGCAGTGGACGAACTAAGGTGATGGATGGATGGATGGTTCACACTTTAAAGTGACATTAATTTATACAGCAAAATTAATTTAATTTCAACAAGATTAGTGTCACGGATCTATATAACAATATAACTGACTCTTTTAGTGAAATTCGTTTAACCCAGCCCCGAGTCAATTACTATGAGAAGTCAACACTTTATTTTGTGAAATTAGTAATATAATAATAATAATTCTTTACTTTCGTTACAAAAATATCCTTAAAATTATGTACAAGACTTATATATTTTATTCTATGTCTTAGTAATTTTCTTAAGTACCCAGGGAGTTATACTGTTTCTTAGTTTAGGTAATCCTGAATCTTAGGGTCACAGTGTCATAACCCCTCGTAGAGATACAGATTAGCAAAAGTGTTACCGATCCGTGATACTTATCACTTACCAAGCCTCCAGTTTAAAATTGGCTCTATAAATAAATTAATGCCACCTTATATAAGCATTCGAATAGACCTAATTGAGCACAATGTACATTTTTACAACTTATTCAAAACGTGGTCTCCTAACAAATAAAAACTCAAGTTAGGATTACAGAACACCTTTTTTTGCTTGATATTTTGCTAGAGCAAAAATAAGAAAACGTCTCCCCATACTATTGCAAAAATTCTCTTAGGATAATGGAAACAATCTAAAATAAAATCTAAAACGCACGAGCAAAATGTGCGTAACGCTACAATGAACCTAAAGACTAAAGAAGGGAGAGGGACAATGCCAAATTATAATTTTTAGTAAAAATATAATACATTTTTCCGCACAACTCCCGGTATATCTGACACAAACTGCTTTAGAATATGACTTTCTAGAACTGAGAAGAAATTCAATATAGTAGGGACAGAAAAAAAATGGCGTACAAAAACAGTAAATAAAAATATAGTAATATAAATAAAAATACACAAAAACTATTTCGCAAGCACGATCATCTGACTAATAACTTTTTTTTCTTCATTTCAAACATAAATATTTAAAAAACGTGTTTAACTGACTTTTCAATATCAAAACAAGAAGAAATCACACCAAAATAAGTAATGTACCTTTTATTAGTAATTTTGTACAATAAAAGCATCGGTTGACTGTATGATACTTATAACATTTTCTATACTGACGTAATTTAGAAAATCAGCATGTAATAGGCTGATATTACCGTTGATTTAGAATGTACAGGATAAACAAGGTAGTAAAGAAAATTATACAAAATAATAAATGCACATTACTGTAGCATGACTATTACATTTACTATTTTACTTAATATATCTAAAACAAAGAAAATCAATACGTTAAAAACCATTTTTTTTGTGCCGACTAATACGAGAAATTGGGCAAAATGTGGTTCAAAACATTCTAATGACAAAAACCTGTAAAATGTGTAATTATTTGGATTATTTGTCTAAACCAATCACTATTTATTAATTTAGTTACGTATTATTTATATATTATTATACAATCCGCAATCACACCCAAGCAAGGGGGACGGGACGCTATGGCCTCTTACTCGAAAAAACGTTGACTTTGCGGTTCTTTGTTGTGCATCTCTTTATTTCTTGCAAGGTGTTCATAAAGATACGAGATCTCTTTTACTTTCTGTCTTTTAAGCGCAGCGAATCCTATGTCTATGGATATTACACTATTACTTTTAAAGGATCATTCGTCAAATATTGTCTATGAAAACTGACATAAAATATTTGACGTCAAATTTAAAAACAAAACATTGATCAAAGGAAACTGATAGTGTAATATCACCTTAGGGTTGTATCAAACTGATTAAGTATATGGTTTCATTACTTGTTTTATTGTAGCCCTAAAATTTTAATGTCGTCATCACAACACTTGTCGCAACGTGGGTGCCGATGCGGTCGGTGCGTGTCTAATTGAACGGTTTTTACAACTCGCACTGCGTTTCGAATTCAGCCACCGTATCGAATAGCTCGAGATCGTTTTGTTGTTGAATAAGGGTTTTTAATTTTTGATAGATGTTGCGGGAGTCTATTAGTTTGTGATTGATTACATTGATACAAAACTTGTGTGTATCCTCCGAAAGATTGTACATGACTTAAAAGATATATATATGTATCAAAAAAAACCTAATCAGCGGTATCTAAACTCACTATAGTCTTACTCAAATTAAACCTAATCCCCATTTTCTCATAACCATTCCCATAAATACATATTTCATATTACCGAATATACGATTCACGCAGTTATTGATGACCAATTAAAAAATAATAGATATGGAAAAAAACCTTATCTTGATTAGTTTCTTGCCCTTCTTCTTAGCAAGACTAATCGAATGGGCGGATTTAGGTATGTATTTATATATTTAACCTATTAGTGTGTAGTATATAATTATAGATTTTAGCTTTCATTTGAACCGTATATACACTGCGTAAAGCGGTCATTTTACGCACAGTGTGCTATAAAGTGTATTACGTGTACCTATTTTAGAAAATAAATTATTTTCACAATATTTTCACCATAATAACCACTTGACCATGGTATTATATAGAGCGACTTTTGTTTATTTAACCAAATTCATACTGGAGAGTCGGTAAGTGGTTAGGACCAAGGTTCAATTACCTTTTTTGTTAGAAACGCAAAATGAAATTTAGGCTTCCTATACTATTTGACTCGGAGTTGTTCGAAAATTGCTTTTTCGTATTCTGCTGAAAAGGTCATTGAACCACTCACCACTTACCGAGTCAAAAGTATGAATTTGCCTATAAAAACAAAAGTCATCTTATATAACTGTTTACCAACATTTATTCAGCAGGTTACTTAACAATTTTCACGACAAAATAATACACTCCCGTAGCGCACCTACTTAAGAGATCATTCCGGACATGACGTCACATCACAATCGATGGCCTTCCGTTTCCGGCGCGTCACTTCCTGCTGTTCAATGTCTCGGATATATCCGAATGCGATTTGCGGGTAGACGTGGAATATTGCGGTTAATGATACCCATTAACTGAATATTTACTTGGACAAGGGTAGATTTTTGTGATTTTATTGTTCAAATAGGTATTGTTTTAGGGTTCCGTTAAATATAGAACCACTGAAAAATAGGCTCTTAAGACAAATTACGTCGTCAAACTAAGGCAGTGACGACATTTTGCTTAAATTTTTGTACATCTATTTATTCATTAATTTATAATAATCAAATCATATGGCCTTATATATCATAACAGTTTCCTGTGGTAAATCTTCAATAAATCTTCAAATTTAATTTTATGTTCTGGATCCAACTTTTGGCCTCCAGAATTCCAACAGACCGAACTGGTGAATTGGGCCCTCTTCTAAAATGTGGGCCATGGTTTCCAATGGGACTCCATGGTTACATTCTAGCAAGTCTTTGATTCCCCATTTATTTAGGTAAAGTGACAGTGGAGCGGGCTACACTAGTTCGAATTCGGTTCAAGGTAGTCCAGATCTTGTGGGTCTCGCTGAGCCCAGCCTGCTGTATAGGTAGTTGAGTCCGGGACGATATCATTGCAGTACTTAAGGCCCTTAATATCGCCAAATGGGTACTTTCTAAAGCCTACTCCTCTTTTATGGCCAAATGAAAAATATTGAAAAAATGTATTAGGGATTATCAACTCTAGGACAACATATGCAACATTTTTCTTTTTCGTACCACCAAAACTTCTATATGAAAAATTGTTTCAATTGAATGGTGTTTTTTGGCTTGAATTTCCTACTGCTCCTAAGCGGCTTAGGTGATTTAATTCATTTATGCTTTTATAAATAGATAAACTTGATAGCTATAAATATAACATAGAATTATTTAATCAAACAATGACGCCCATGTGAAAAGTATTATTTTCTCCTATTTTGCTCTTTCAAGGACGCAGCGAGCGTCGTAACAGCCACCACGCATTGTGCACTGATTTGAACGTTATTTCAACGTTTCCGTCGATATTCATACAGACAAACATCGAGCTGCTAATTTGGCGACGGTAATCGCCTTAACATCTTTCCACCAGCAGCAGCACCAGCGTTTACTTAAGCAATGAATATCGCACTGCCAACTGTGTCTTTGGCAGGGTTTGCCAAGAGCAAGTGAGCTTGAAATGTAATGACTAAATTATAGAGAATATAGCCAATCTCAATACATTTGATAGCGATAGATGTTGTAGGATTAAATTTAGCTATTTCCAAGTAGATTTCAAACTTGGGAAGGCCCTTGGCTTGATATAACTATATACAGGTAACTTCACACATCTTTACAGTACCCGGCAGAAAATAATGCACATCGGCTATCTTCGGCTTTGTAGAGCGTCGTTTCTGACACCGAACTGTTAGTGCGTCGTGCGACAGATATGGCACTACCGAGTTGTCAGAGCTCATCGTATAAAAACCGAACTATAGCAATAATAAATATCATGGAAAATTATAAAAATGTCTGATTCTGATAATAGGTCTTTACATATGAAATTGCCAAAGTTCATAATTCGTGTAATTCAATGGCTTTTTCAATTATATGTTTTTTGTTTGAAAATTTATTTATCTAGGTATTAAATTTTGTTTTAGTTTTCAGTTTGATTATAAAAATTAAATCTACAGAAACAGTTCGTCCTAAATGCCATCCATTTTTTACAGCTGACACTTAATATAGACAAAAATTCAATTAATGTTGCTGTTAGCTTAATGTTGTCTCATTCATACACATAAGAAATTACATAATTTGAATTTGTAATTCCTAAAATAAATGCAAAAATGTTAGTACTAAAAATTGAAATTCTTGAAATTCTCTATAGAAAACGGCAATTTCATATGTAAAACCTAATATTAAAAAATACAAACTCGTTTTCCAGAATATGGGTATTAGAATTAGAACAATAGTATTATGATATCTATGGTCTTGAAAACCCAATATAACAAAATTTGATTAGCAAATATATTTTATAACACGGACAAATAATTTTGAAAAAAAAAAACAAACACTTTTTTAAGATTGTTGAGACTAAAATACAATAAATAAATAACAAATAGCAGCATTTTATTGTCAAACAAAAACATGTCCAACACGGACTAAACAAACTTGACAAAATATACACAAACTGGCTTACCGATGTGTATCCAGAGTTCATTAGAGTACAGTTTAAGATGTTAAATAAACACACATACATGAATATTGTTCAATAAATGGACGGCGTTATGCGAAATCAAGCAACAAATATACTTAAGCTGCTGAATACTGAGTTTGTTTTGGTAAAAGAATATCTTAGTAAAGTGGACATTTTCCATTAACTTATTGTTACATTTCTCCGTCAGATAAGTACAGTATAAAATTTGACCCCAAGCGAATTTCCAAAATAGTACTATAAGCCCAGTAGTTTTAGTGTTTCAAGGAATCAGATCTTGAGTTTATCACATAGATATAGGCAGATAGTCGGAGTTAAGGCGTATGACCACGCTAAATAAGCAACTCGATGTGTGTCGGTACAAATATCAACGGAAATAACATTGAAATAATTTTCATTTCAGCGTGCCTTGAAGGGTGGCTGTTACGACAACCACTGCGTCTCCGGCTAGCGCAAAACAGGAGATAATAATACTTTTCACATGGACGCCATGAACGGAAAAAAAATGTTGAACTTGAATTTTTTAGATCTAAAAATTTCCTATAATTTGGTGAAATAATAATTAAAATCGCTTTAGGCGTTTGGAAGGAGTAAGAAAATTCTTGTGTTAATCATGTGAAACTTTCGATGACTTTCGATTTTTTTTGTCAAATCTTACAATAGAAAACAATTTATGAAACTTAAAATTTATTTTTGTAAAAGTTTTTGGACGACCCGTGTGGGAGGAGTAGGACTTCTAAGACAGGTCCAAATTGCAGTTGGCGTATCCATTCGCCTTAAATGGTCACGTTATTTGAAGGAAACCTTGGATATTTTTTGTTGTCTTTCGTATTTTCTTCACGATAGCTGCATTATTTTCCTGAATGGCGGGATACCTGTGAAATATAAAAGAATATTAAACTTAATTATTATTAAAGGAATGGTTTAACACTCTCGTATTATTGTTGACTACATGCCAACTATTTCACCGATACCAATTCGGCATTTTCAAGGTAGTGGCCGTTTGATAACAACGATCAACGCCGGGTCAGAGTAAAAATATATTGAGTAGTGAATCTTAGTACACGCGCTCAGATTCGAACTCACACATGCAGACGCGGGCTCTATATATTTGTATGGAGACTCCCCCGAACTTCGCTTAGACGGCGTGTAGAGCACGCTGTGCATGAGTTTGAAAGAGAGCGTTTTTTTAAGATTCACTACTCGATATATTTTCTTCCTCATCCTAAGAACGACACTCACCTTGTAAATACTGACATTATATCGATATAACAGTTGGCATGTAGTCAACAATAATAATACGTGAACGTATAAAGCGAAGAATAGAAGAAAAGAGAGGAAGAGGAAGACCGAGGCTAGAGTCATACCAAGAACTGAAGGAGTTGGAAATTAACAAAACTTAACGGAGAGAGCTACACCGACAAGAGCAAAGCTCTTAAATATACGAGTGTAAAATACCGTTCCTATAATATTTAGTATGTCAGCTTACGCGAGTTTTACAGATCAAATTTTTTGGAAAATATTAATAATCTCTCTCGCATACAACCATCCAAAAACCCCTATAGATTAGAACGTTAATCAGCAGGGGTGTTAATGCTCTTCACCCCTCCTATACAGTATGGGGTGTCACAGTGTTGAAAATATAATAAAACACTTTGATTCGCAACGCCTTCATCCTGTCATATCATTCATACTGATATAAAATACATATTTTGAATTGCGCTATTATACTTTTCAACAAAGAGGGGTTGTTTGTTTTAATGGGGTGATATTTATTTTTAGTGATTGTTAAGTTGTAAGTACTTAAATTGTTGCAAAGAAGCTGAAGCTATGACATTTGGGTGTCTGTTTTTCTGTCTGAAGCGTGTACCACCAACCAAGTACATTTGAGATATATGCGTAAATTAATAGCTCATGTATGTGGACAGGAAACGTGTTAAAAACCATGAAGAGATCTTCGTCATAGATTTCAGAGTGATCGTCTTGTTGTGGAGAGGTAAATTTATTGTTGTTATATATTTTTAACTCGATTTTAAATGACTCCTTCAAAGGATTCAGGGTCGATTGCCGCCGGGACATTCATCGATGATTTTTAGAAAGTTGCGTTATTTGAATTTGAATATACCACTTTTCGAACAGTGTAGAAAACTCTTGATCTTGGGACGTTAAGGTCCCGCTCAGCTGCCATATAAATGTTTTTGGTGATTGTAACGTCCTGATGGCTCTGCGGGTCTACCGCGTAATTCTGATTTTCATCAACATCAACTTGAGATTGAAATTTGTCGTGCGTGCGACGACGCCCGCCTAACATGCCATCTCTTTTGCACGCGTTGAATTTCGCATGCATTTGCTTGAAGTTGATACCAATCAGAATTACGCGGTAGAACCGCTGATCTCAATAAAACTTTGCACACATCTTTATATATGTTTTTATTCCCACAAAACTACACTCCCAACTCATCTCTCATCAAGAAGTGCAAGATGGAAGTGCAAAATGCACCGAATTAGTGAAATGGTTTCAGGTAAAATCCAGGTTTTCCATGAAACGGTAACTGTTTATTTATAGAAAAATGTATAAACTTAGTTTTCTTTACATGTCTGTATTTCTCTCTTTTTTATTTCCGGTATGAATAAAAATTATATAACTTGCTTAACTTTGCGTAAAAACCAGCCAATATTCACGATATCCTGACAGCTATTATTGGTGTTTCATCAAGTTTGGCTTTTTGGGCTGTATAGAGACGTAGTTAGATGTCGCTAGATAATACAAATAAAAAAATATTAAGAAAAAAAGCTGTTGATTTCACATTCAGTTTTTACCTTTTGTATGAGAATCTTAAGAAAAATGCAGGCGTAAAGGAGCCTCTTAAGAATATTAGAGAAATTAACTTCACTTGATACTTTAAACACAAATAGCTCAGGGGAAGGATACATTCTAAAGATTAATTTTCATTGTACTCGTAATTTTTAGGGGATCGTTTTTCATCAACTTACTTTCTTTTTTTTCGATATTTTAAAGTTGCCCTCTCTCAAACCCCCAGTTTAAACAGACGGAACTATTGTAATATATGCCGGACCGTGTAATATATGGCGTCCGTCCGTCACGGCGGTGCCGGAACCGGTTCGTTTCCGGGACCGCACGCGCCCGGCTTCAACTTTACATTCTGCGCTACTTTTTAGCATAATGTTAGGGAACTTTATATTGATATAGATAATATTTGAATTTAATATGGCTTCTACATTTTATGGCTTTTCTGGTAGTGCATTAGATATGTGATAGCGTCTGTACTGTAATTGAGTTTAACTTGTGGATCCCTTGTCTTTTATAGTAGTTTATGCTACAAGGGCGCAAAGGAATACATTACGAGGACGATTTAAAACACGAGCGTAGCGAGTGTTTTAAACGTAACCGAGTGATTTATTGCTCTTACGCCCGTGTATCATACTACGTTTTTCAATGCATAGTGTGAGGAAATAAAACAAATATAATCTTGTGAACTTTAAATTATAATTGGCTCAAAAGGACTGTATCCAGAGCCGTTAAACAGTGGAAAAAAAAGTATAACAACTATGGTACACATAAAAGGCTGCAGGTTAGCCAACCATTGCAAACAAATAAAAAAAAATAATAATAAAGCCCTAGGGCAAAATAATCGACTTTCTGTTCGGTTTTGATGCATAAAAAGTGGGTCTTTACGAGCACATGCATTGAAAAATTCTTTAAGTATTATCTTATCGTACTAAAGAAAATATCTGTATCCTAGCAAATCGTATCCTATCAAATAACATTAAAATTGAATTGTACCGTGCGTGATGAACAAATGGCGTCTGAAAGTCTTAATAACCTAACCATGTCAGAATCTAACTTGACACTGGCAAAAAGAGCAGCCATCGCCAAGACACAAAAAAAAATAGTACATTTCCTGACGAGTATAAAATGGCGGATTTTCTTACCCGAGGAATGAAGCTAGTTTCGACGTGAGCCGTTTTTACCTTTTTCTTTTTTCAGGTTTCAGCCGGCGGCTTTTATTTGTGGCCAGTATCATTTTGCGAAAAAAGTGTGTCAGACACGATATAATAAATTATGTCGTGAATCGGAACGCAGAGAATTTCGATAGTTAAGACAAACTAAGGAAGTCAAAAAGAACCTAATTTTGCAATTAATTAAATTTCAATACGATATTTCAAACTGACCTTATAGTCATTCTGTAACGGGGCCCGGAAAGTTCGATTTTCAAAACTAATTTCGAGTATTAAAAATGTTTAAATTAAACTTTTTCATAAAGGCAGTAGAAAAAACAATTTTATATGACAGAAACTGGTTATAATCTATTTAGCTGCTGAATAAAATAGATAGGCACAGACAGAACAACATTAAATAGTTTTTTTTTTGTTTCGTGGCGATGGCTGCTATTTTAAGCGCCACTTTTTGCCAGTGCAACGAAATTGTTATTATGGGCGGACAGAGCATATGACGAAATGAGATTTTTTTACAAAAAGCTGAAAATATTTAGTGAGATTAATACTACTATCATGGCAAATTGCTAATGCGTTGGGACTTTGTCTGAATAATTCACAATAACGTTTGTTTAAGAACGCTCAGGAAAAAGTAATAAAAACAATTACTGAAAGACGATGACACTAACTTGGGATCATCGACACTATGAGAAAAATCATAAATATGGGTACATAATATGCATAATATACTCGACAGCTAAGCGGCCGAAAACAAATGAAGACTGTTTTGGAAAAATAACCAATGTCCAATTTTTTCGAATTTGTTTTTTTTTGCTCTATGGATTTTCTATTGTGCATACAATAATCTGGTAATATTAGAATCAGCAAAAACAACCAAAGTACATTCAAAATTTAGCTACAAAAACAGAGTGCTTCCGGAAAAACTACCAACGTCAGTAACGTTTCTATAAAGAATAGCCAATAAATAAACGAAATTTTTTAAACTTTTTATATACAAAATTAAGTATTTTCAAATATCCATGTTTAATAAAAAAACATAAATAATGATTTTTCCATGTAACTAATTTTATAATTTATTTACTTATGCCCAACAGTTGGTAGATGTGGGCTGATTGATTTTGATATTTGCTTCCTGTAAAATGTCAGAAAAGTGACATTGGTTATTTTTACAAAACACTTCAAATGATATCCAAGCGCATTAGCAATCGAAGTATTTGTTCCGAAAAGTTAAATTGCTGCAATATGTTTCATCTCAGATAAAGGACATTGCCTGTACCACAGACATTCAGTTCTTCTAAGTCCTCTATAGCACTATGTGTACGGTCAACACCTTCTAATGTACACTGTCAGTAGGTGCTATTACGGTCATCAGATCACAATAAACCAGCGTTTCTTAACATGTGGTCCGTGGACCCCTGGGGGTCCCCGAGCATATATCATAACATCATAAATAAATGCCACCAAAAGTCTCGTAAATGCTACGCACGCCGTGATACTAAGTAACGGTGAACCTTCATTTAAAAAATAACCTTCTCATTAACGTATTTTACATGAAAAAGTTTTTTTTTTGTAATTTGTACGAGTAGAACTAAAATAAATGGTCCGAAATTTATTGCTGCTTTTTTATTAAGCGGGTCCTTAAAATTGTGCTTGATTTCCTAAGGGGTCCGTGGACAAAAAAAAAAAGGTTAAGAAATGCTGCAATAAACAACTATTTTCCGCTATAAACACCCACGATTCGGTCATGACCATCAACAAACGTCAAAAATCTTGGGGAAAAATTGGCTTCAAACGTGATTGTGCAGCTAACTTCGGGCCACTATAAACCACCGTGGTATGTACTATGGTGGTTGGTTTATTTGATTTATTCTGCTTATTGACAAAACCGACTTAAGTACCCACGATAGCTGAGTGTGTTTATTTTGTATAATTTGAAGACCACACTCTATGGCATACACTTCTTTCTCCTAATTAGGTTGTACGTATTCTAAATCTATGGTATTCTCAAAATAAGTTCCGTCCGAAACTTGGAACTTATTGTTTTTTTTTACTTCGTGACTAATTTATTTGTCCTAAAGATACTCGTACATAGAAATAAGATTAAAACATTATTGAAAATATTAAATAAACCATAGACTTAGGATTATCTTAAGTCTATGAAATAGACTAAGGTATTACCTCAGCATAATGAGGGTATTACCATATGACTAAGTATTACTACTTAAATACTTAGTCTATGGAATTACTAAGTTTTTTTCTCACTGACAATTAAATTTCAGAGTGTTTTGTATTGTTGTACAAGTTATTTATTTTATTACTTAGTATTACATTTACATCGATCGATATCTTATATTTATTATTATTTTATTTCTCTCAAGAGGTAATAATTCGTCCCTACCTTCTTCTTATTATACTTTTCTTTTAATATCACTTGACGCTGGCAAAACTGACCTTTTTTAAAAAGGAGACCGTATTTAACATTAAAAAAAAAAGACCATGGCTACCATGCGATACTGTTTGCTTATTTATCTTATTAATGGCACTGTCAGCTATACTCTTTGCTGTCAACTTAGGTTACAATAATTTGTGGGTTACATATTCTTACAAATTTCACCAAAAAAATACAAAAAATATGGTAAAATTACCATTTCAATACCGCGGAAACACAAAACACCGCTGAAAGATATTATTGCTTACACAACTTTCACATCGGGACCATATTTGGACGGAAAAACGTCTTAAATTCCGAAGTTTGATTTAGAAAATGAAAAAATTTGGAGCTGATATCGTAAAAGACGTAAAAAAGGCGTGTGCCGTCGACGTATCAGTGACATGTTACAATATTCGGCAATTCACAGCAATCTTCGCCTTGCTATTACTGCTTTTCTTCATTGGAAGACACATGTATGTGAAGATTGGAGAGTTCTACGAAGACCCCACGCAACTGGCTAAACCATCACTGAAAATGAAGAGAGTGCTCCGATGGTGGTATTTCATATGAAATGTTGTAACAAAACTATCATTTGTCGGAATCCAATGTTTAGTTAATTTATTTAAAAAAAGGTATTTTTGATAGTTTGTAAAAGTGTTTTGTGATACTGATGTGATGTGTAAAAATTATAAATATTTTTGATTTATCTGATTTAATTACTTTATTTTAATTCCTGTTGGAACAGTAATAATTATAGTTGCAGAAGTAAAATAAGCTCGTATATCAATATCTATAACACAAATATTCCTTTTAATATAGTAAAATATTCATCAAATTAATTATAAATGGTAAATAAATTATAATCATTAATTATAATTATAGTGTAAAAAATTAAACGAATTCTATAGTATATTTCCGTACCATGTAATCCAAATCTACAGATTTCAGTTTCGTATAAATGAGTTTTAGTTGTCTTATGTACGAGTACAAGGTGTCGATTTGGTCTAGAACTTGCGTCACATGAATACATGATGTTTATTCCAAAAAACAGAGTAAAATGCCTTTTCAATATGTCCTTAAATTATCTTGATAAACGGTAACCGCAGCGTGGAGAGCTAGTACTTACCTATTTGGGTGGCCCTCCCCACCCCGCCACCACTCCGCCAGTCCTGAGTCAAAATAACTTGAAAAATATACGACTTTATTTTCAATACATCTAGAATTATCCAATTATTCAAGTTTTTGAACTACACACTAATTATCTGATAACTTAATCTCTCAGTTAAGCATACAGACGGTTGCTACGAAAAATTTGCTTATCATCTTTAACAAGAATATAATTGCGAGCGAAAGAACCGAGACAAGAAATTTTCCCAAGACCCTCCACGCCACATAAAAACTCGGAAAAAAGTAATCCTCGAAACGTCAAGAAATCTTTTCATACCGTACAATAATACCCTCGAAGTGGAAACGTGGTTGAAGTAAAAAGGGAGCAGGCCAATGAAGATGGGATTGAGAGGCAACGGAGCGGACGGAGCCACGCTGTGGGCATTGTATACCGTGGTATTTATGATTATGTACTGGCCGTACGAGCTATATGAAGACTGATCTACCCTCTCTGCCTATAGCCGTGTACCGGGTGGCGACTTTCCTTTCCCGTGTTCAAAAGGAGGCAGCATTGCCTTGACACCCGCATGGGTTTGTTAAGCTAACTCCCTTCACAAACCTGTGTTAAATTCGAGGCATGGGTCCTCCTGTCGTGATATCGCGTAATTGGCCATAGTGTACGTGTTCAATAGGAGGCGGCACTGTTTCGAAATCCGTACGGGCTTGTTAGACTAACTCCCTTCACAAACCCTTGTTCAATTATGACAGAAATAAATTTCTATGTTTGAACACTTGGCGATTTATCCATCGCAAGGAGATATAAATTAACAATATATCATTGCAGTATAGAAACGCAGAAAGAAAAGTAAATCTGGATGTGAGGAGCTCTGAACCGGGAATCGAACCCGGGACCTCTCGCTTGCCGGGCGATTGCTCTAACCTCTGAGCTATCCAGGTCTCAACACAACACAACTTGTTCAATTCGTGGCATGTTCCCTACTATCGCGCACGGGTTTGCAACGCAAACTGTTCTTACAAACCCGTGTTCAACTCGAGGAAATGTTCGCAATCGCCCAAAGAGAGCCGGTATGTGAGCCGGTGTGAGATGGTTAGGTATGGCGAGTCACGTAATGTAGTTATTTCTTTCTATTTCTTCGTGGTTTTTTTATGACCACCTTGAAATGCTTGAGATAAAATTGAGATATTTTAAAAACTGGGTGAGTTAATTTCTGGGTGACCATAAAAAAATAACCACGCAGGTTATGTATGGCGGTTGCGGAACTAAGTAACCTATCGGGTCTCTTCTGCGCTTAATGATTTCTGGGCGATTGCGCATGAACTTAAATGCATATGCATTGCCTTAAGTTTAACACGAGTTTGTAAGAACAGTTTCCTTTGCAAATCTGTGCACGATAGGAGGACGCATGTCCTTAACAAACCCGTGCGGATTTCGACGCAGTGCTGCCTCCTATTGAACACAGGAAAGGAAAGACGCTACCGGGTGTAAACAGACCGCTATCTTTAGCGGTATTAACACCGTACTTTGACCATTTGGCATAGATTAAATTATTTTAAGGTGTGTTAATTCGAAGACCATTTCGAGATTAAATTTCGAG
Source organism: Ypsolopha sequella (assembly GCA_934047225.1). Classification (NCBI taxonomy): domain Eukaryota; kingdom Metazoa; phylum Arthropoda; class Insecta; order Lepidoptera; family Ypsolophidae; genus Ypsolopha; species Ypsolopha sequella. The sequence continues at coordinate 24,506,738 of OW203993.1, forward strand.
ATTTTGGTCTAAAAAACCTCATGATGATGAATATTTTTACTAAAAGGCTTTAACTTCTATTTGCCCTCGTGTGACGTCAAGATAAATTTATAATAATTTGCTTCAGACTAATTTGACAGCTAGATGACAGATGAGTAGACCATGGATGTATACGTAAACTGGATTGAGCACTGAAGGATGTTACGCGTAGAAAAATAGACTCTATTTCATACAGTTAAAAGTTATTTTATTATGACACAACCAACTAGAGAAAACGTGCCGAGCGGGACAACACACAGTCGATGCCTGTGTCCTACTCGCACAGTTGCCATCACAAAAAAAACAAATTGCGATGGTAGGCTTGAGTTTTTCACGATTTAGTTTTTCAACGACTTTATAGTATTTAGCTTTTAGTAAATACTTTTTTTTTAACCGACTTGAAAAAAAGAGGAGGATCTCAATTCAACTGTATTTTTTTTGGGTATGTTATTCCTTATCTCCGTCAATTCTGAACTGAATTGAATGATTCTTTTTTTGTTTGGAAAAATTTCCTTTGAGGTAGGTCCCATTTTAAGATTGACCATGATCTGATGAAAGTTTTCAGAGATAGGCAGTGGAACGCCTCAGAAAGTAACAGCGTACCACTTGATATTAAGGAAATCGCTTTGTACTACGATGTTGATCGCAGAGTATTACTTGGAAATTGTCAATCTTCCACCTGACCTTCGATCCTGGTCTTATTAAGTCATTACCATAGAACTCTTTAACGAATGAGAGCACTTACCTCGAGATTGCGGCAATCACTTTGGTAGGGTGCTGATTGTCGGGCATTTCTTGGAAATTATCAGAATACCCACCTGACCTTCCATCCTGGCTTCACCACCATAGAACTCCTTAACGGACGACAGCATACCACTCAAGATTAAGGCAATCGCTTTGTATTAGGATAGTGATTGCCGAGTACTACTTGTAAATTGTAATTTCTCCACCTGAACTTTGATCTTGGCCTCATTACCATAGAACTCCTCAACGGGTGACAGCACATAACTTGAGATTACGGCAATCAGTTTGTATTAGGGTGCTGATTACAGGGTATTTATTAAATATAACCAATTATTACTTGTCCTTCGTTTTATATCAACAGCGCGTTTACAAGAACTATCCACATTACACAATTTGACCCGTCAACACTAAAAATGTAAAATAATAAACTTTTAACAAAAAATAGTAACCGACTTTAAATGTAACTGCAGCCATTCGCAAAAAAGTTGAAAATAATTATAAAAATTATTACCTTTCATCTCTCTGACTAGACTGACTATGCTACTTTATTTGTATGTATGTATTTATGTCTTTGCGGCTAGAGTATTGTGCGGTCTTTACCTTGTCAAAAATCCTTGTTGTGCGGTCTTTCTGATTATGCGGACGTCCGCATAATATTTTGGCAAACCTTTAAATATAGCTATCGGATCGTCGTGCTCTGATTGGTCGACTGGTGAAATCTGGGAGAATTTCAATAAGGTGGCGCACAACCAGTATTTCTGTCAAGTTGAGTTAACACATGCAAAAATATAGTTCAAGTGTGTAACCACCACGTGGCGCCACCAGTCCAAAAAATGTATAACTTAGTACGAAAATGATAAAATGCGGACGTCAAAGTAGGACCGCACTTTATACAAATAACGAACCAACCTTACTTTCTCGTGTGTAAAAAACAAATGTGAGTAAAAGTAATCAACTTAAAATGCAAAACTTAAAATAGGACCGCACTTTATACATAAATTGAATTCACCCTACTTCTTGGTGTGTGAAAAACAAGTCTGAGGTAAGGTAAGTACCTAAATAAAAGTTTATTTTTTTATCCAAATTCATTCTGGATAGTCGGTAAGTGTTCAGTATCAAGGTTCGATGACCCTTTTTGTTAAATTCGTATTATTTTTTGTTTTCCTTGCAAACGCAAGCCCATCCATCAGCCTTTATTCGTCCACTGCTGGACATAGGTCTCCCAATATTACGCCACTCTTGGCGGTCCTCAATCCTTTGTTTCGCTCAATCGCTGCTTTAATGATGCGAATGTTATGTCGGCGCAGGTCAAAACGAATTTGCCTTTTAACGCGCTTATTAAGAAGGGGGTAATCTGTCGAATCTGAAGACATTTCCCGTCTTTGCCTCATCAGGTCCAAAGTTCCGCTTGAAATCTTGGACTCCTTATTCTTTCGCTCGGGCTTAAAATAAGCCCTGCCAACTTCGCGCACGACATTCGTGAAATTGTTAACAAGCTGGTCGACGTGTTCAGTGGTTTCCAACAAGATAAATTGGTTGTAAAGTTCTATTTGGAATTTCTCGGATCATTTCTCTCCAGTTGTAAGTTGATATTCCAGATGCTTCGGACAAGTCGGTGATCGCTACTAGTTCTAAACCTATTGATCACGGAGACATCTTGAAATATGTGCTTTTGATTCGTCATGATGAAGTCTATCTCATTTTTTGTCTTACCATCGGCGCTTCGCCAGGTCCATTTCCTTTTGGGCTTTTTTTTGAAAAATGAATTCATCAAATAGAGCCCCTGGCTTTTAAGGAAGCTAACCAGCATCTGACCCCTAGGGTTTCTACAGCCATAGTCGTGCGGTCCGATTACCGATTCACCACACTCATGTACATGTACCCCCACTTTGGCGTTGAAGTCCTCCATAACAACGCTATGATGTGTCTTGGTGGTATTATTTTTGGCCTTAGTAATGTCATCATATATGGCCTCGACATCATCATCGGGGTCACTCTTGGCGGTCCTCAGTCATCCTCATCCAGCCGCTACCCGCAACGTCCTTCAGATCGTCAGTCCAGCGGGCACGAGGGCGGCCTACGCTACGCTTTGCTGGACGTGGTCTCCATTCCATTGCCTTTCGGCCCCAACGGTTATCATGTCGGCGACAAATATGGCCAGTCCAATGGTGGTCGGGGAGTGTAATTTCGTATACAAAACCATTATAGTGCGAACGATGTGTTATTCCGTACGTAAGACCACCAAAGTGCGGACGGAGCGTATAATTTAGTACGGTATTTCATCAAAATGCGGTCGCTGTGTAATTTCGTTCACAAAACCATCAACGTACGGACGTTGTGTTATTTGGTACGTTAACCCACTAAAGTGCGGACTCTGTGTATTAACGTCCGCAAAACCCTTGTTGAGCGGACGGCCCGCACAATATTTTAGGACCGCACAAGCCGTATTTTTGACAAGAACTTTGATTGCTTCTATCTCCGTCTCCAGTGAGTGTTAACGAAATTCTGTTAGATGTTCATGCTAGAAAAAGACAGCCGTACATCGTGTAAGCAAATACACTCGCCTAAGTCAACAGGAAAGGTAGGACCGCACAATGAGGATTTTGGTACAAGTCCGCACAACATTTGTCCCGCGAACAAGGGTGTATTTGTGTATGTATTAGTATGTAGTGTATTATATTAAAATATTAGGCTTGAAGAAGATTATTTTTCTTTTTGCACAAATATACTTGTAAATTATTTTTTCTTTTCTCCACACCATCGGTTGACTGGAAGAAATTTCTTTAAGGAATAAGTCCGCCCTTGCCTTTTATTTTTCTGTATTCTGTGTTTTATTTTAATTTTTCTGTGCAATAAAGTGTTTATTCATTCATTCATTCATTCATGACCGATGGTACTGAAATAACACTTTTTCCGACTTCTTTGTTCCTGAAAAATATGTTCTTTAAAAGTGACCGCGTTCCCTTGGTTATAGCAACACAGAAACCAATATAAGAGCGCCGACTTCTAAAGAACATATTTTTTAGGAAGAAAGAAGGCGGAAAAAGTGTTATTTCGGTACCATCTGTCATTTTATAATTATTTTAAGCTTTTTAGCGAATGGCTGCAGTTACATTTGAAGTCCGTCACTATTTTTTTGTTAGGTTTATTTATGTTTTACATTTAGTTTTATCCGTAAATGTAAGATCAATAATTCCTTAATAAAGTTGGGATTATTCTTATGCTTGCAAACTGGTAACCCTTTTATCTAAAAATGGCGCCACGGCCGTGACATTTGAAAACAAAATTGTAAAATTAATAATTTTTTGCAAAAATGGTTAAAGCATGCAGCGTGAAGGGCTGCAGAAGCCAAATTTTTGGGAATTGTGGGATATCGTTTCATAGGTAAGGCATAATTACAACGTTTTCTCGGAGAAATGATACATGTTTACATTGATACCGCTAGAGTAACCATGATATTGGGTTTTACATTACAGTCTTCCAAAAACTGAAAATATCCGAAGAAAATGGTTAGAAGTTTTAGGAAACGAAGTAAAGTGCAAAAATCCAGTAGTCTGCAGCCGCTATTTTAAAGCAGAAGACTTTAAACCAATAAAATAAATGTTTTGAATACGGTTTTTACTACCTACGTGGTCTCAATCAATTATTTTTAAATATGGTTACCCTACTTAGACAGAGATGAAATTATCTAGTATGACTTCTCGTTCTTCACGTTTTTTGAAACAAGTACTCAGTCCGGTTAGGGTATAGGTTCGTGGAGTAGACAGACAGAGACAGACCACTTTTTTTACAAACAATCACACATCACAATCAGTATAATGTCTAAAATTCTCAAGTGACAAGGTCATCGGACAGTTGTTTAAAAAATCATAAAAAAAAATTATGTTCAATTTATATACCAAAATAATGAAAACTATGTCCTAAAATGGCGTATATTCTCTGAAAAAAATAATTAAAAAACCTTTTAAAAATCAAGCTATGGGAATTATGCGATCTAACGAACTACTCACGAAGGGCTACAAAAATTTGGCCACTTCGTTGGTCCTAGTTTTGAACGTTTTGAAGTTTTGGAAATAAAAACCAGCCAAGTGCGAGTCAGATTCACGTACCTATTGTTCCGTATTGTGGATGATAAATTTAATTTTGTAATTTTTTTCGTAAATTTCTCAACCGCTTTATTTTTCCTGTAATCTTTACATAAACGCCATGATTTATTTCATATTTTTTGGTCCACCAGTTTTGGATATTACATTTTTTTATGGTTTTTCAAGGATTTCTCCAAATACATGCAATATAATATACTTAGTCATACTTTATATTTTAATAATTAGATTTTTTAATTTGATACCCATACTATATTTTTAGGATATTGTTTTTTATTGTTCTCTATTATGTTTTGGAAATATTTTGAAAATTAAAAAAAAGCCGGAAGTGCGCATACGAAAATCATGGTATTCAAATTAGTAAGAAAACGTAAGAACAATTTCTTTTTCACGTGTATGTTTCGGGAAAGATGGTCAGTATGATCAGCATATTATGTGGTTTCGTTTTAAGATACCTGTCTATTTACATCCGATATACTATATTATGTCATGATAAATGTTTCGCATTTATCTGGTAAAGTCTGTTTCTAAGGTAGTTGGTACGTGTCAAAAGAAAACGGTGCGTGTCAAAAGAAAACGGTGCGTGACAAAAGAAAACGGTGCGTGTCAAAAGAAAATGGTACATGTCAAAAGAAAACGGTACGTGTCAAAAGAAAACGGTGCGTTTCAAAAGAAAACGGTGCGTGTCAAAAGAAAACGGTGCGTGACAAAAGAAAACGGTGCGTGTCAAAAGAAAATGGTACGTGTCAAAAGAAAACGGTACGTGTCAAAAGAAAACGGTGCGTGTCAAAAGAAAACGGTGCGTGTCAACAGAAAACGGTGCGTGTCAAAAAAAACGGTAAATGTCAAAAGAAAACGGTGCGTGTCAAAAGAAAACGGTACTTCTCGCCATACAATCTTTATCGCACTGTGTTTCGTGGTACGGGGTCCAGTACAAAATGCGCAAAGGATTGACCGATAAAGTTAATATTTGCAATTGTCGGCTCTTGGTGAAACTAAGATTAGGTATGTTTTTTTGCAAAATCAAACGCTGTGAATATTTTAATTATTATTAGAGTGCATAACAAACTAGAAATCAATCGGAAACAAATTTTAAAAGCACAAATATTTTTGAAAAAATTCTTTGAACCTGCGACGTCCCGACGCGCGCTACTAAGTGCGCTACCGAGGTTCGTATCTGGAACGACGAATTTTTTCACCATACTTGTAAACCGAATTTTTGTAACAACTTGATGTATCAGCTTGTAATGCACATACTAAATGCTCACAAGGGCGTTATGTGATTTCACGCCTTGCTAAATTTTAAACAGAAGGCGTTGTCGTCGCTACAATACCTGTTGCATCAGACACATCATCATGGATGAACAAAACACTTTTATTGTTTCACGACCTATTATTTCACTATTTCCCACCTAGTTTCACGATCTATAATTTTACTATTTCCCAACTAGTTTCACGACCTATTATTTCACTATTTCCCACCTAGTTTCACGACCTATTATTTCACTATTTCCCACCTAGTTTCACAATCTATTATTTCACTATTTCCCACCTAGTTTCACAATCTATTATTTCACTATTTCCCAACTAGTTTCACGATCTATAATTTTACTAGCTCCCAACTAGTTTCACGACCTATTATTTCACTATTTCCCACCTAGTTTCACGACCTATTATTTCACTATTTCCCACCTAGTTTCACGATCTATTATTTCACTATTTCTCAACTAGTTTCACGATCTATAATTTTACTATTTCCCAACTAGTTTCACGACCTATTATTTCACTATTTCCTAACTAGTTTCACAACCTATTATTTTACTATTTCCCAACTAGTTTCACGACCTATTATTTCACTATTTCCCACCTAGTTTCACGACCTATTATTTCACTATTTCCCACCTAGTTTCACGATCTATTATTTCAATATTTCTCAACTAGTTTCACGATCTATTATTTCACTATTTCCCACCTAGTTTCACGACCTATTATTTCACTATTTCCCACCTAGTTTCACAATCTATTATTTCACTTTTTCCCAACTAGTTTCACGATCTATAATTTTACTATTTCCCAACTAGTTTCACGACCTATTATTTCACTATTTCCCACCTAGTTTCACGATCTATAATTTTACTATTTCCCAACTAGTTTCACGACCTATTATTTCACTATTTCCTAACTAGTTTCACAAGCTATTATTTTACTATTTCCCAACTAGTTTCACGACCTATTATTTCACTATTTCCCACCTAGTTTTACGACCTATTATTTCACTATTTCCCACCTAGTTTCACGATCTATTATTTCACTATTTCTCAACTAGTTTCACGATCTATAATTTTACTATTTCCCAACTAGTTTCACGACCTATTATTTCACTATTTCCTAACTAGTTTCACAACCTATTATTTCACTATTTCCCAACTAGTTTTACGACCTATTGTTTCACTATTTCCTAACTAGTTTCACAACCTATTATTTCACTATTTCCCAACTAGTTTTACGACCTATTGTTTCACTGTTCCCCAACTAGTTTAACAACCTATTATTTCACTTTTTCCTACTAGTTTCACGACCTATTATTTCACAATTTACCAACTTGTTTCACGATCTATTATTTCACTATTTCTCAACTAGTTTCACGATCTATAATTTTACTATTTCCCAACTAGTTTCACGACCTATTATTTCACTATTTCCTAACTAGTTTCACAACCTATTATTTCACTATTTCCCAACTAGTTTCACGACCTATTATTTCACTATTTCCTAACTAGTTTCACAACCTATTATTTCACTATTTCCCAACTAGTTTTACGACCTATTGTTTCACTGTTTCCCAACTAGTTTAACAACCTATTATTTCACTTTTTCCCAATTAGTTTCACGACCTATTGTTTCACTATTTCCCAACTAGTTTCACGACCTATTATTTCACTATTTCCCAACTAGTTTCACAACCTATTATTTCACTATTTCCCAACTAGTTTCACAACCTATTATTTCACTATTTCCCAACTAGTTTCACAACCTATTATTTCACTATTTCCCAACTAGTTTCACGACCTATTATTTTACTATTTTCCAACTAGTTTCGCCTTATCGGCATTATCAAGGGATGGTTTATTTAAATATCGCACAACCACGATGCGTATGGATAGAATTCTTTATAATTGGTCTTTGCATATGAAATTGCCGACATTTTCTTACAGATTAATGAGTTCATAATTCCTGTAACTAAATGGCTATTTCAATTATTTGTTTTTTGTTCAAAAGTTGATTTCAAGGTTTTACATCTACGTATCAAATTTTGTTCTTATTTTCAGTTTTATTATAAAAATTAAATCTTCAAAAACAGTTCGTCCATTTCTATGATAAGATTCGTAATAATTTTTTACAGCTGACACTTTTCAAAAATTAAATTAATGTCGCTGTTAGCTTATCGTAGTCTCATTCATACACATAAGAAAAAACTGACTGAGTAAAAACAACAGCTCTTTCCCGCCACTGTTTTTTTTTTAATTCTTCCACCAAGAGGGAATTCAAAGGGAACTTACCCAGCACAGCCATGTCTAAATAACCTAAATAAATAATCAGACATGCATGTCATTTATTTATTTTATGTTATCTCTCTTTAAAGTCACTGTATGTCCTTGAGCATCATCTGAAGCTTCTATCAGTTCACGTTAATATGATAGAAGCTTAGCGCGAACATTATTGAGTTTTAAAAGTTTGTCTATGAAGTTGTACTGTGTATCTGGCATTTAAAACGTAGTTTTAGTCAGCTTTGTGTTAAGGCGATATGTAAAAGTTTTAGCGTCCCTGTTACTCCATATGCGAAAAAATCCTCAGTGCGAGAGGGACGGATTCGTGGAAAAGTAGCAAAAAGTCAGTTTTTTATTAATATAAATTGTACTAAAGTTGCTATCAAAATTTCGTTTAACCAGGTTAGATACTGTTAAAACCCACCTAATAAAATATAGTTGCAGTCTATATGTCATTCTAAATTGTCAAATCAGGAGAATTGGTGTCGAAAAGGACCCAGTTTCAATAAATATTTCTATCGAGCCGAATATCCCCAATCGCGTTTCTGTTTTTACAGATCCCTATAAAAAGAATCCAAAAATAATATACTATTTTATCAAAATAATACATTATTTACTGAAGTAGATATGCAAGTCCTTAAAGTATTGATTTTTTTTCCGTAGCGCCTTAAGTACAACCAGTACTTTTTAGAGCATGAGAAGTGAAAAGGATATTTTAAGTAAGAAAGTAGATATTTTTTATTTTTAACCATAGAGCAAAAAATACAATAAACACACTTTTCTGGTGATGTTAAGTTATTCGATATTTTAATCAAAAGTTTAAATATATGGCCTAAGTTTAACATTTCCAATACGTTTTATTCGCCAATTCGAGTCACGTCAATTTTCTGCCTTTACCGACACATAAATAACTTTGTAATTTACATAAATACATCTACATAACCTCTTATGTACACGAGCGTTGTCATCTTATATAACTTACAACTATCTTTTAAGAAAAGCTCTCGCCATCCTTTTCTAATTTATCCGTGTATCTCTTTCAAACTTAAAGGGAAAACCAACCAAGCGTCCCTATGGGCGTGGTTTAAAACTGTCCAATGTAAATTGAGCTATGAAAATCCATCGTGCCCTTGTTTTCTATAGACTTACAAGGGAGAGGCTCAGCTCAAGCCTTGCTGGTTGCTCTAGATATCGCCTGACTGCACATTGGCTGATCTAGGCCACGCCTACCTCGTGAATGCATTCTGAAGATCAGTATGCAGTTGGTATTTTCTTGATATTTCGAAGGTTTCGAAAGCCTTGGTTTTGGGAACGGCAGGGATTTTTCGAAAGCCTTACGAATTAGGGTAATGGCTCACTTATCGAGATGATGTTCTGGAACGTGCTCTAAAAACTCGACATTGGCAGGTTTGTTTCTAAAACACATAATGGTTGAATTATAGACAAGAATCCGTTAGCTTGTAGAAATAATTATCTGATTGGATTTTAAATATACATGGTCACTAAACATACTAAACATGAGTCTCATATTTTTATATTTTCTCGAATTTTCTACAGTGTCATCTGCAATGGTCGCGGAGATGATCCAAAATCTACATGATACAAAACTAACCACGGCGAAAACCGAACTCCTTATAATGAACTAGCTTTTGCCCACAGCTTCACCCGCGCTGATTTGGTTTCCCTTTTTTTGGGAAAAAAGTAGCCTATGTCACTCTCCGGCCCATAAACTATCTTTAGACAAAAAATCACGTCAATCCGTTGCTAAGTCAAACCGACAAACTAAAAACCAACAAATCAACAAACACAGTTTCGCATTTATAACAGGGAGGTACAGATTATCAGATTCACATTAGTTGCTCAAATCTGGAGAAAACTGTATAAATTTAATTTTATTTATTTATAAACAAAAATCCACAGCAATAAAAAAAAGTTTGACTTAATAGTATATCTATAAGGGCGAAAAGGAATAAATTACGAGGTTTTAAACGTAATCGAGTAACTTATTGCTCTTACGCCCGTGTATCTCATACTACGATTTTCAATGCATAGTGTGAGGAAATAAAACAAATATAACCAAAGAAAACAATTCAATTATTAAAGTTGAAAGTTACATTGTTACAATTTCGCAAGTTAATGATTGGCTCAAAAGGACTGTATCAAGAGGCGTTAAACATTGGAAAAAAGTATAACATTTATGGTACACAGGAAAGGTTGCAGGTTAGCCAACTTCTCGTAAATAAAAAATAAAAAAATAAAGCCCTAGGGCAAAATAATCGACTTTCTGTTCGGTTTTGATGCATAAAAAGTGGGGCTTTACGAGCATTTGCAATAAAAATGAACTTATATACTATAACCAACACCCCTTCCAACTCCACCAAAATAATTGCACAGGCATTGCAATCATAACTTTGCCCATCACAATAATTTGCCCAATACAATATAATTTCCATAACCGACTTACGTAGCTGGGTAACGAAGTGTGCGGGCAAATCGCGTCAGTGCAGCCAACTGCACCCGATGCGCATCTGTTCGCTCTGTGCTTACGTTGGTACCACTGCGGGGTATTAATAAGTTAAGTTGTAATAAAACAATACAATTGTGTACATTATCTATAAAATAGTTCAAGCGAGAGCATTCGTAATATATTATTGTGCAACTAAATATTTAAGTTAATTCTTAAACAACAAATAAAAAACGGCCAAGTGCGATTTGGACACGCGCACAAAAGGTTGCGTACCATTATCTATAAAAACGGCAAAAAAAGCATGTCTGTTGTATGAGAGCCCCCTTAAATAATTATTTTATTCTGTTTTTTTAGTATTTGTTGTTATAACAAAAACAGAAATACATCATCTGTGAAAATTTCAACTGTCTAACTATCATGGTTCATGAGATACAGCCTGGTGACAGACGGACAGACAGACGGACAGCGGAGTCTTAGTAATAGGGTCGTGTTGGTTACCCTTTGGGTACAAAACCCTAAAAAAGTAAAAACATAAACCAAAGTGCAGTTTATTCGGCCTTGTAGCTCATTTTCTCCTCAAAGACGTTATTTTTCAAAAAAACTTAACCGATTAACGTCTATAAGAAACCATAGAGGCTTTTGCAGCACATAATTTTGTCTACGACGTAGCAGTTCCGTAGCAGCATGCGTAAAACTTGCTACGTCGTAGTAAGTAGTATTGTATTGTCGTTTGATGGTTTAAGAGAGTTAATTTGTGCTTTAAGGTGGCTCCGTCGGAATAATTAGCAACTCGATTCGTGCTGGTTGAAATTTCGAACAAAAATAAAGTCCTTATCAGCTCGCACTGCAACATGGCTGTTACGTCATTCGCTGCGGCTGAAAAGTGCGAAAATAGTGTGTTTTTAATTTATTTTATCTAAAATAAAATAAATTTCTAAGAACTAAGAAAACCAAATCATTTTATATTATTTTGTCTACAAGTTTATACATTTACATACTGCTTCGATAAAAACTGCAGCAGTTATGTTGTTACAAGTGAACAAAAAATCGAGAAATAAGGGTAAACTTAGAATTTTCTTGCTTCACTTCTGTATATTATAATGAAATTCAGAGAAAGCACATCACTATTTGTATCATGCAGATTACTATGTATTCTTCTTCTGTTGAAAAATGCTTTAGTTACCGTATAAAATGGTTGCAAAGTTACTGAGTTCAAGGTCGTTGACGTTGGTAGAAGCCTTAAGTTTATAGTAAAGCCGATTCTGAAGGCTTTAATTTTAGTTTTAGTGCTGTCAAAACTTGAATTTTTCCATAGTAATTTAGTTCTTGGCACTGATTTGCTATGATGAAAAATATTTTTGACAGCACTTAAACTAAAATTAAAGCCTTTATAATCGGCTACAGTAACGACATATAAAATAGTTATAGTAAACGATTAACCATATAATATATGAAATTACTTTGTTTTCCGTAGAAGTCGCAAGAACAACTTTCATTACCAGTCTACGGAGGCAATGGAGTTTATGATTAATTAGTCACCCGTGTATGTGGACGCCACATAGCGCTGCTCGTGGAGATCCTATTTCTTCCGATCCCATGGGAATTGTCTAAGGTCCCTTCTAAGGGGATGTCTACGTCGTACAAGAAATCTACTTTCCAAATTTAGTCCGGCCGTGATGGACAGTGGGGTGCACAGAACTTTTTTCCAGAAAAGCAATCAGAAGGTCAAGTACGACAATAAAAAAATATGAAAGAATTTAAATTACACTTTGAAAAAACAAAGTTTGTATGAAAATGTTCACTCAGTGCCTACCCTGGCGTCATACAAACTTTTTTTTTCAAGGTGTTATTTAAATTTTTTAATTTTTTTTATATTGTCAATCTTGACCTTTTGATTGTTTTTCCGGAAAAAAGTTCTGTGCAGCCACTGGTGATAGATCGTCAGTCAGACAGGGTATACTTTTCTATAGTATATCGTAGACAGATCGTAAATTGTACAGATCATAAAGTATGAAATCGAAAATCTTTCACCAAAAGTCAAAAATTTGATTATTTGGGGAGCAGAGCGAAGTAGAGCGCAGCGAGGCGATCTACCTAACTTTTACAGAAATGTGAAATGTGACCATAATATGCCTAATTCTACGATTTGCTGACGACATATACATATTATGTTTATGGAAGAAGTAGAAACAATAAAAAAACGGCAATCTGCAAAAAAGCGCTGTTTATAAAAAAAGGCGGATATTTCACGAAAACTATTTCTTAAGAAATTCGTCTTATAACCTCCCATGACGCTCGTAAAAGGGGAGGCCGGGGTAAACTTATACCGCGGGGTGATTTGCATGTATGTGGGGAGGCAGGGGTATAGGGGCTTAAGTGAAAATTCCTGTGAACTATTCTGAGGAAGGTTTAGTTTTGGGGTGACTTTATGATGTGGTTTCCATATTAGTATTTGCAAAATAGGAATGTATTTCGAAAGGCGGTTTCCAGTTTCCATAATATTCCATATGTCATATGCCGTGTGTTTTCAAGCGTTAATTTTAAATTAACTTACAAGTACTTACAAGACAAACAAGTTGTATCGCTAGCCACTACAACACTGTTAACATTAAAACTTTTAAATAGCGTGAAGTTTTCTATACCTACAGAGACAAAAAGTGATAAAATTTACCTTTGAAGTACGTTTCAGTTATACCTGTACCCGTAGTATAGTGTTTAATCGCGCGCGACGCAACTTAATTGAATCACAAGTGTGTTGTAGGTAAATATTAAAGAGAAGTTATTTGTTTTTTTTTTCAGCTTACATTATATATTTATATAAAAAAAAATACTTATTAAAATAATTATTTCCAGATATATTTCGACATCTATAGTCGGCGTCAGTGGAATTAGTTATATTAATTGTACCTAATTCCACTGACGCCGACTATAAATGTCGAAATATATCTGGAAATAATTATTTTAATAAGTGTTTTTTATATAAATATAAAGTGTGAGGAGCGTGACGCGATGTTTTTGCGATCAAACAGTATAAGCATAAGTTATACCAGCGCCCGTAGCACGGTGTTTAATACGCGCGACGCGACTTAATTGAATCGCAAGTGCGAGGAGCGTGGCATAGCTATAAAGCTATAAATAAATATAAATAAAGCTATCACTAGTCTATACAAATTTAAAAACATAATCAAATCTAAACACTTTGTTTCCATACAAGGTGACATTTATTTAGACAGCCAATTTCATACTAAAGACTCGGTAAGTGCTCAGTGTCAAGGTTTGTTGACCCTTTTTTGTCAAATTCGTAAATTATAATGTTGACTTCGTAAATTGAATTATAAATAGCCTAGCTCCGAGTCAACCACGAGCGGTCAACATTTTATTCTACGAAATTAGCAAAAGTGTTATTGATCCGTGATACTGGTCACTTAGCAAGCCCCCGGTATGAATTTTGCTGTATAATGTAACTCATCTATCATTTATTCATTAGATTAACATTTCATCCAAAATTATCTTTTTTATTATTATGTGTGTAAATTTATGTTTTTATATGAGTATATTTATTATATTCTTTATATTATATTTTGTGTATGTTTATGTATAAGTTTATTAAAGCGTAAGGAATCCCCCATTAATAAGTCTATGTAGTTTACTCTTATGTTTGATTTCGTGACATTTACACGCTCCTTTCTTTATTTTTTCTATATTTTTTTTTCACCCTAAGTTTCCTGGTAGATATTGCTATAAGCAATAAGTGCCGCTTTTGTACACTGTAAAATATTTTTAATGTTTTGTTTTTTTTCATGTTTTTGTGTAAATATACATTAAGCGTAATAAATAAATAAATAAATGAAATATAAATAAATTTCAGCTTATAAAGTAAAATACTCACTCACTCATCACGAAATCTCAGGAAATAAAAATGGCAGATAGTTTCCTTACCAATAGATATCTGAATGAATATTATTTTATATCAATGCTCCTTACAAAATGCAAATACTTGCTCTCTAGTATCAGCTAAAAAGAGTTTTTAGGGTTCCGTAACTAAAAGGTACAAAAGGAACTTTTATGGTGAAACTCCGTTTGTCCGTCCGTCCGTATGTCACAGCCTTATAACTTTAGCACCGTTACAGATAAAGACATGAAATTTGGCACAAAAATAGTATTAATGTTCCCGCATATCATAGTGTAAAACAAATATGAAAAATTTTAAAGTGTTCAAAATATTTCCAATACAAAAGTGAGAACAATAGAAAATATTATCCTAAAAATACAATATGGATATCAAATTGTTAATATTAAAAACGAATTGTAAAAATATATAGTTTGGCTATATTTAATTGCATCTATTTCGAGAAATACTTGAAAAACCATAAAAAATTGTATGGGGGACATACATAATCTCCAAATATATCTCCAAAACTGGTAGACCAAAAATATGAAAAAAATCATGGTAATGTGTGTTTACGTAAAGATTACAGAATAAATAAAGCGGTTGAGAAATTCCCCAAAAAAAAATAACAACAAAAATTAAACTTATCATCCACAATACCGAACCCTAGGTACGCAAGTCTGACTCGCACTTGGCCGTTTTTTTTTAAATAATGATGATAAAGTTGTGACAGTTATTTAAGTTTGTTAGTCCTTTAGCGCGGGCGTAGCCGTGGTCAAAAATCTTGGTAGTTATATATGAACCATATTACTTGAAAGTTTTCACATACCCCACAATGCAATGTTCCGACAAACCTTATTATAATATTTTTGCGGAACAATGTTTCTTAGTTTTTATGACGTAAGTGATTTACGGTTATGTCTAAAGTTTCCACTTCCCCCCCTCCCCGCTAAAACTTGAGGGTTTGAAGTTTAAGGCTGTAAGGAATCTGTAGGGATTATTATTTGTTTATTTTTTAACTGTCTCGAAATACCTTTTTATATTTAAATTCACATTGAAATTGGTAAATTTTATAAATTTTACAATTAGGGCGATATGTTATTACCTACATAAGCTTTAGCGTCCTAATCTCTATGCGAAAAAACCCTCAGTACGAGAGGGACGGATTCGAAGAAAAGTAGCAAAATGTCGGTTTTTTATTAATATAAAATGTACTAAAGTTGCTTACAAAATTTCGTTTAACCAGCCCCTGTATTCTTTAATTGCCCACTGGACTAGGTGCCTATCATCAAAAATATAGCTAAAAACGGAACTTTCAAAATTGCTTTTAGTCGATATTGAACTATTTACGAACTGTGTCGTCACTTCAAGTGTGAACATATCCATAGACAATCGAAATTCGATAGTATATCTATGTTTTTGACGATAGACATCAAGTCCAGATGGCAACTAAAGATACACAATAGGCCCTCAGGTCCTAGATACCGTTAAAACCCATCTAATAAAATATAATTGTAGTCCACATGTCATTCCAAATTGTCAAAACAGGAAAAATTGTGTTAAAATGGACCTCATTTCAATAAATATTTTTATCGAGCCTTTCTCCGAATTTCTCCAATCGCGTTTCTGTTTAATAGATCCTTAGAAAAAGATTCCAAAAATAATATTTTATTTTATCAAAATAATACCTTCTTTACTGAGGTAGTGTAAAGAAGCACGACCGGCGGGTACCCGGTCTTTTCCGCCAGTCGTGCTGCTAAACGAATAAAGTAAAAAAGTGACCTAATTGTAACCTAACTGTTGGAAAAAGGTTCTGAAGAAAACTTCGAGGTACTTTACAATTAAGTGTATTTAACTTTATCAAAAAAATGTATAATTTCACAAGACTAAGATGTAACTGACAATATTACATTGTTACAAAATTTTGGCCAAGACCTTATTAAAACTTTTAGAACCTCAGATAGTTGTGTTAGTTACCGCCTTAACATCAGGTAGCAATATTACATTCGGCATAAATTCTGCCAAGACATTACTAAAACTTTTAGAACATCTAATAGTTGTGTCAGGTACCGCCTTAACAACAGGTAACAATATTACATTCGGAATAAATTCCGCCAAGACATTACTACAACTTTTAGAACAATCTGTTGGGTTAGGTACCGCCTTAACCACAAGTAACTATATTACATTGTATCTTGTGAATCTACATAAAAAAAACTTTAAGAGAAAGAAACTTGAAGAAAAAACAAGGAAAATAATTTCCACACAAAATCTAGCTCAGTGGAGCCGTGAATCCAACTAAATAATTTTTGTCGAACATTCTTGACTAAATCGTCTGGTACACCATTCAGTTCTACCAGGAAAAATTACGGTACTATTAAATTTTACATTTTAGGTTATTCAGTGAAACAGGAAGAAGAATTTACACTTGGTTTAAAAAAATCATAAATCTAAGTGTCCTGGAACATTCCGTCCAAGCCACCTTTTATTATGTGAGGTTAAAAATAAAACCTACGACACATACTTGAAATACGCCAACATTTTCTACGAGAAATGGCACGCCGACCGCTGACCAACCTCAAGGTCAATGATCTCCAACCTCGCTAACAAAGGAACTGCTTGACCGTGAACACCACGCGGCGGTCATCTCTCAGCCAGCTGGACAAAAATTCACGGAAACAGCAAAACACCCTGGAATTAGAAGAAAAATAAAAAACATAAAACCTTTACTACACGGAACGATGAGAACAGAAATCCGGTGACTCAAAATACAAAGAAATGCAATACGTACCATGATCCGACAATAGATCAGATCTCCCACCAACCCGGCCAAAAAAATCTCCAACAATCACCTCCAAAAATCCTTCTGAAAATAGAAAACAATATTACGGAAACCATTCCACGCAAAATAAACACACCAAATTAAAACTCGAAACAAACCTTAGAAACTTTCAAGAACTCGTGTTGGCAAATCCGCCATTTTCCAAACGAGGAACCAAAAGGAAAGGTAAAAAAAAACAACACGACTTGACAGCCAAAAGACTGACCGAGAAATGCCCGGACACCGACCCGCTCTCGCACCAGACAAACGAACCAACTTCATGTCATCGAACAGAAGGTAAAACCGAAATTTACCGACAAGCAACCAACGACGCGAAAACTTTGAGATAACCGCACCTTATAAAATTTGCTATGCTACAGTAGATATGCAAGTTCTAAAAGTGTCGTTTTTTTTCCGTAACGCCTTAATATATCTTAACCCAATTTTACCCATTGGGTGTAACGACCCAATCGTTACACCCAATGGGTAAAATTACATTGAGCCATAATTATGTACATATAACATCTAAAACTGACATGTAATTTAATGCATTAAATATATTGATTAGTTGATTGATATAAACTTACATATCTCATAACTGTCATTTATTTGTGTTGCTTTGTTTTACATCATGATTATTTGTTATGTACCTTTTACCTCTGTATGTACCAGTTTCATAAACTACTTTTTCAATGCATGTGCTCGTAAAGGCCCACTTTTTATGCATCAAAACCGAACAAAAAGTCGATTATTTTGCCCTAGGGCTTTATTATTATTATTTTTTTTAATTTATTTACAATGGTTGGCTAACCTGCAGATTTTCCTATGTACCATAGATGTTATAATTTTTTTTTCCACTGTTTAACGGCTCTGGATACAGTCCTTTTGAGCCAAATTTGTTTTCGTTTCCTCACACTATGCATTGAAAAATGTAGTATGATACAGGGGCGTAAAAGCAATAAATTACTTGGTTACGTTTAAAACACTCGCTACGCTCGTGTTTTAAATCGTCCTCGTAATTTATTCCTTTGCGCCCTTGTAGCATAAACTACTATTAGTGGAACTTTTAAAATAGATACATTATAGTGAACATGTATATCTATACTAATAATGAAGTAGTAAAGAAGTTGTGAAGTACGCCAAAACTATTTTTTTTTTAATTTTTGTCTCTGTCTGTTCCTTTTTAACTTGAGAACCACTCAACGGATTTGGATGCAGTTATCTTTATTAACATCATGGTGACCCTATAAGAGGTGTTGATAAAATTACTACAAAGCCGACAACTGTAGATACTACTCAAAGATTGAAAGACACTTCTACGCAGGCGAAGCTGCGGGCAAAAGCTAGTACATTATAATATATATTAGAAAATCTGATTTTCAAATGAGCTATAAATGAGCGAGAAGTGATGTACATTTGTGCCTACGATCTAGAATCAATCCTCGTATAGAAAGTGCCGGTAGCGTTAGCAACGGAGGCTCGATCCGACCATTACTGCTAATGACTTCGACGTGGTACCTGCCTCACATCCACGCAGGGTTGGCACTTCAAATATTGGACAATTATTATGTAAAATTGCATTTGCAGAGATTACTTACTCATAATATTGGTAGGTATATTTTAAAATCGTGAAAAGCTCACATGGTTTATTTTTAGAATTATATACTTGAACTTGAACTACACCAGTGTATAAAGGAAGTGTTAAAATAATTAAACCACATGGTTTACTGTTTATACAGATATACTTTTATTTTAAGACGTAGGTTTTAAAATTTATATAGTAAAAATTACGTGTAGGTTTTAAAGTTTACACGGGCAAATGAATTTTATTAATCGACTTGCTTCGAAAGTAAAGCATGTGGTTTAATGTTCTGAGGACCCAGTATTCAAAAAATACCCAGACTGACAGATCCAGCAACGCCAACACCACACGGCTGGACCTAGGAATGACAATGAAATTGGACTGCAATCTTCTTAACTGACGTAGGCATCCAATAAAAATTCAATATGTGAAAAAATAAAATGCTTTTTTTCACAAAAGTAACGTTCTAATACAATAGTGCACTAGCTCCCACCCTAATTTGCATTGTTATGTGAGAGCTAGGCTCAACCCAGGCAAGTTACAATTATTTACTAGTGTGTACTAAGCTAAAAGGTAGAGATATTAAGGGTCGGTTGCGCTAAACATGCTTGGCGCAACCGACCCTTAAGAAAAGAAAAAAAACAATAGTTAATCAAAATAATATTAAACATGTTTTATACTTAGTTAAGCTTTGCCTTTGGATGAGTGTGTGTTTTTGAATTTGTTTATAACTTTTATGAGGAATAATTGTGATGTATATAACATTAGAGGAGAAATACAGGAGGATAAATAACTAATAATAAGTAAATAATCTTAAATATTATATTAAATAAAATGTTATTATAATATATAAAATCAAATATTATTTATTTAATTAAATTTTCGGTATCACCGTCATCAAAATTATTGAGCCAATCTTTTATATACTTTTTAATTTAAAAATTGCTTAAAATGTTTTATGACAATATTATTATTAAAAAACTTGTTGTAGAGTCTTGCATTCGTGCGATTTTTTGCGATTAAACAGTATGTCACGCTCCTCGCACCTGTGATTCAACTAACGCGATTAAACACTGTGCTACGAGGCCTGGTGCCATGTAATGGGTTTTATAAAATTACCACGGGTTCGAGATAAACTGGATCCACGCGAGTTACACTGCGAAGTGTCCGCTAGTACATAATGTATGTATATAGCGACTACATTGGAGGTTTGAGACATTTCTGTTTTGGCTGCAACTTTCGTTTTATTTTCCAAGTCTCCGAGTGCCAGCCCTGACATGCACGGTATCACTGCTGCACCGATGCACCGGTACACGCAGGCTGCCGTATATATGAGTATCTACAACCAACGTGCCACAGTACGTAACATCATACATCTACCGGTGTGCTCTATTTGGGATCATTGGGAATTTCTGAATATGCTTTATTTAATACTTTATTTAAACAACAAATACTGACAACGGCGATTTATAGTGTAGTTTTAGGGTTACGTCCCCGAATACTCTACAAATTTAATTTTGCAGTTTTGTTTAATAAATTTGTAGGTTAAGTTTGTAATGTTTTTTTTTTAATTACGTAAGTATATTAACAGGGCGTGAGTCCTGCTCACACTTAACTGTTTTTTTAAATAATTTGTCTCTGCTTCTCCCGTTGCAAAAAACTTGAGAGACGCATGTTATATAACGGTCGATATGACACCGCTCTCTTAGGAAACTAAAGCTATAGTTTTACACCATGTCAATGAAAAGAAAGACCAACGGAATTGCATATACGAGTGTGGGCGTTATCTATTCCGCAATAAATTAATACTATGTGAATCCGATCCAATCCATCGGCCAATATTGGTCCACTGCTAGACATAGGCAAAGCCACTGCAATATTGGCCCACTGCTTGACATAGATAAGGACGCGCCTATATTGGTCTACTGCTGGACATAGGTAAGGCCGCGCCATATTTGGCCATCATCCTTTACGGATACCATAACGGCAACCTTTTTAGAGCGCGTCGGTCTAACAAACTAACGGGCATCCTACACTACGTCTGTCAGTCCACCGAGCTGACGGGCGTCCTACACTGCGTCTGTCAGTCCAATGATCTGGCGGACGTACTACACTGCGTCTGTCAGTCCAACGAGCTGACGGGCGTCCTACACTGTGTCTGTCAGTCCAATGATCTGGCGGACGTACTACACTGCGTCTGTCAGTCCAACGAGCTGACGGGCGTCCTACACTGTGTCTGTCAGTCCAATGATCTGGCGGACGTACTACACTGCGTCTGTCAGTCCAACGAGCTGACGGGCGTCCTACACTGTGTCTGTCAGTCCAATGATCTGGCGGACGTACTACACTGCGTCTGTCAGTCCAACGAGCTGACGGGCGTCCTACACTGTGTCTGTCAGTCCAATGATCTGGCGGACGTACCCCAAGTAGCACCTAAGCGGTATAATGAGCGTTACAAATGCCGCTTAAGAGAGATTTATAACGGCTTAACCATCATAAGCAAGCGCTACAGTAGCGATAGAGAACTTCTCAATCACTTCTATAACACCGAAAAGGGCCCACTTTATACGGGCCTTAACGACACAAAGGCGCGTGAAAAGTGATTGTAGGACCTAAAAGATATATAATAAGGCCTTCTACCACCTTTATAGAATTTGCACACATACAAAGGCGCGTGAAAAGTGATTGTAGGAGGTAAAACATATATAATAAGTTCTTGTAGCACCTTAATAGAATATGTACATATACAAAGGTACGTGAAAAGCGATTGTAGGAGGTAAAAGAAATACAATAAGTTCTTGTACCACCTTAATAGAATATGCACATATACAAAGGTGCGTGAAAAGCGATTGTAGGAGGTAAAAGAAATACAATAAGTTCTTGTACTACCTTAATAGAATTTAAACATGATTGCGACGTGACTGTTACACTGAAATAAATCTCAAGTGTTTTTTTATTACATTTTCAATAGCATGAGTGAAAGGAATATGTTCTTAGATGATTAAAATGTGATCGGATAAATGTCAATAATGGACGAATAGATATAGGTAAATAATTGGAATGAATTTTCACTCATATACGTAAAAACTAGTGCGAGCATCAGGTTATTGACAAAATATGCATTCATTTAGCTAAATATTTCATGCGCTTGCGAAACTCGTGGAATTTTTAGTCATTTATATTATTCAAGTGCAATAATTTTTTTAGGTTAACTTGTAATTTCTTCTCGAATGAGGCATTAGGACTTTTTGTGATTTTATTACAGCATTACATGTAAAATGGGTATGTTTATTTTTTAAATTATGGCCTGAGGTAAGAAAAGTGATCGATTTTTCGACATGATTAATCTCTTTATCAAAAACTGTAATGGCGGCTTGCTACAACTGGCTTAGACGTTTACTATATACATTTAAACGGTTTAAGAAGTAGAAAGGCGCTAGTGACCACTATTACAACGCTTTGGGATCAACAATCACCGTACTATGGAGTATTTTTACCCTTTTTGGGGTACAGAAGCGCTTGAATTCTTCTTTTTAGCCCTTAAACAGTTACTATGGAGTTCAAGATATAACGTTGTGCAACGTTGATGATGATGATGATGATGATGACGACGATGACCATGACGATGACGATGACGCTGACGATGACGTTGACAATGACGTTGACGATGACGTTGACGATGACGTTGACGGTGACGATGACGGTCACGATGACGGTGACGATGACGATGACGTTGAAGATGACGATGACGATGACGATGACGATGACCATGACGATGACGCTGACGATGACGTTGACGATGACGTTGACAATGACGTTGACGATGACGTTGACGATGACGTTGAAGATGACGATGACGATGACGTTGATGATGACGTTGACGATGACGGTGACGATGACGGTGACGATGACGATGACGATGACGTTGAAGATGACGATGACGATGACGATGACGATGACGATGACGATGAAGATGACGTGACGATGACGATGACGATGACGTTGATGATGACGTTGACGATGACGGTGACGATGACGGTGACGATGACGATGACGATGACGTTGAAGATGACGATGACGATGACGTTGATGATGACGTTGACGATGACGGTGACGATGACGGTGACGATGACGGTGACGATGACGATGACGATGACGATGACGATGACGTTGAAGATGACGATGACGATGACGTTGACAATGACGTTGACGATGACGTTGACGATGACGTTGAAGATGACGATGACGATGACGTTGATGATGACGTTGACGATGACGGTGACAATGACGGTGACAATGACGATGACGATGACGTTGAAGATGACGATGACGATGATGATGACGATGAAGATGACGTGACGATGACGATGACAATGACGGTAACGATGACGCTGACGATGACGTTGACGATGACGTTGACAATGACGTTGACGATGACGTTGACGATGACGTTGAAGATGACGATGACGATGACGTTGACGATGACGGTGACGATGACGGTGACGATAACGTTGACGATGACGGTGACGATGACGTTGAAGATGACGATGACGTTGATGATGACGTTGACGATGACAGTGATGATGACGGTGACGATGACGATGACGATGACGTTGATGATGACGGTGACGATGACGTTGACGATGACGTTGACGATGACGTTGACGATGACGTTGAAGATGACGATGACGATGACGTTGATGATGACGTTGACGATGACGGTGACGATGACGGTGACGATGACGATGACGATGACGTTGAAGATGACGATGACGATGACGTTGACGATGACGGTGACGATGACGGTGACGATGACGATCACCCTCACCGTCACTCTCACCGTCACCGTCATCGTCATCGTCAACATCATCGTCATCGTCATCGTCACCATCACCGTCACCGTCATCGTCATTGTCATCGTTGTTGTCAGAGTCATCGTCATTGTCATCGTCATTGTCATCGTCATCTTCAACGTCATCGTCATCGTCATCGTCACCATCATCGTCACCGTCATCGTCACCGTCAACGTCATCATCAACGTCATCGTCATCGTCATCTTCAACGTCATTGTCAACGTCATCGTCAACGTCATCGTCAGCATCATCGTCATGGTCATCGTCACCGTCATCGTCACCGTCATCGTCAATGTCATCATCAACGTCATCGTCATCGTCATCTTCAACGTCATCGTCAACGTCATCGTCAACGTCATCGTCAACGTCATTGTCAACGTCATCGTCAACGTCATCGTCAGCGTCATCGTTACTGTCATTGTCATCGTCATCGTCACGTCATCTTCATCGTCATCGTCATCGTCATAGTCATCGTCAACGTCATCGTCATCGTCATCGTCAACGTCAACGTCATCGTCAACGTCCTAATCCTAATCCTGTTTGTAGTCATATATTTGAGTTATATTTCTCAATCAAACGGTTTTAGGTGCTAATGTTGAGCTACAATACTCTAATACGGTAAAGGTGCTACAAAAGATCTTTACAGATCGATTCTAACGCTATAGACTAGATACAACTACCATGTAACTGCTTGAGTGTTATATGTGATATTTGTAACTCTTTTGAAGCGCTTTTACCTTACTAATTGCTATTTTAGATCTCATAGTGCTATTTAGTATATTTATAACTCTGCATTGTATCTAAAGCCTGTACAAGAACTTAATAACACACCTCTGTTTCTCCAAAGCCGTAATCGTCGCTACTCTACTTCTTCAATACCACCCTTCTCTTAAAGAGATATTACAATCTCTTATATATAGTCTAAGGAATATACAAACTCTCTTCAACCGCTGTTATACAACAAAGAAGCGGTACAGTGCCTTCTTATACTGCTTGTGTGCTACTTGGGACTACACTACGTCTGTCAGTCCAACGAGCTGACGGGCGTCCTACACTGTGTCTGTCAGTCCAATGATCTGGCAGACGTACTACACTGCATCTGTCAGTCCAACGAGCTAGCGGACGTCCTACTGCCAGTTCGTAGTCTTGATGCACCAATGATAGACTACGCGCGGACAGTGAGTATCCTTATGTAACGAGTAACAAGATGTGAACATAAATGAAAAAGAACGGAACCCATGTTACTTTGCACTTACTCAATCACTTATTAACTATTACAAGATGAGATTAACAGCAAAACTACGACGAATAGGTAATGATAAATTTTAAGCCTCGAAAGGGACGAATCCTTTAGTGGTAAGAGAAGCCGGCCACACGAAGGAACGTTGTTCGGCCGCAGCGCCATCCTGCATATCTTCAGCTGTTTCCATGATTGGATTGCGAGCTGACATGATCCTGTACTTGCTGTCGATTTAGCGCTACATCTGAACAAGTAAACGTCGGGTTTAGCGTTTTTGTAGTTTAAGTATATGCATTTTGTTCTATCTCGACAGCAACACTATTATCCGAAGAGCAGTCATGATAATTGATTGCTGAAATGACGGTTGACCTTTTATAAAAAATGGCACATCAAGAAGAAGAATTTTCATGATGTTTTTTGTCAGTTTTTAGCCTTAGGGGTGTCACAAACATCGCTTTATTATTGCATAGATTTTGGTATCAAGTTTCTTCTTGACTTGTACCAAACTGGTGATTGGGAGTTCCGTGGGTCACGGCCTATGCGGAAGACGCGCGTGACGTTCGCGCCGCGGTTGATGTGACAATACCAAGCGATAAACGCTCGCGTCAGTCGTGTTCGATGGACCTTGCTTCCGATGTCAACCTCCATCGCGCGGCTTTTACGCCAGGGCCACAGCTTCAGGCTTCTGGCAGCGCTTCTTGCTGCGCTTCCAGGCGGTTTTTGCGACGGGCTTTGCCCTGCCACGACACCCGTCAGCGCCTTCATATATAGCGCGCTCGCTCGCTCAAAGCGCTCGACACTAGTTTCGTCCCGTGCGCTCGATCACTGGCGCGGCTCTGAACTATGGCCACCGCGCTGTAAGCACATAGATTTGTTTCAACCGCCCGCCTCCCCGCACACCGCCGTTGCGAGAGCTCAAGTGACGAGCGGCGACCCATGGCCAGCTCTATACAACTTCATACATGTCGCAAGAAGAACCGCTTGGCGCGCCTCTCGAAGCCTGAAGCTGTGGCTGAGGGGTTAGATCAGTCGGTGTTGTTCTTCCGTCACTTCCAGTTAGATGTGCGATGTTCTACAAATTTCAAGGTCTGGTTAACAAAGATCACATAAAAAAAGTTGCTGGCCAACTAAATTAATCGAATGTTCATCTTCCTGCGAAGTAAACATCTTGTTATTATGTCTGCCAGACATTTTTTCTTTACGTGGCGCGCGACGATACTAAGCAGATCGAGACACGATCACGTGCGGCCTACGACAGTCGCAGAGCCTCGGAAACAGTGCCATACAATTTCATAGTATTTAAGGGCCTTACTATTGCCAAATGGGTACTTTCTAAAAAAGCCTAATCCTCGTTTATGGCCAAACCAAAAATAATGAAAAAATGTATTATAAATTATCAACTCTTAGACAACATATGCAACATTTTTCTTTTTCAAACCACTAAAACTTCTTCATGATTTTTTTTTGACTGAATGGTGTGTTTTGGCTTGAATTTCCTACTGCTCCTAAGTGGCTTGGTCGAATGAATTAACTTATGCTTTGATAAATAGATAAACTTGTTAGCTATAAACAGAACATAGGATTATTCAATCGAACAATCACGTCGAAGTGAAAAGTATAATTTTCTCTTATTTCGCCCTATCAATGACGCAGCGACCGTTGTAACAGCCATTATGCGTTGCGCGCTGATATGAACGTTATTTCAATGTCGTTTCTGTTGTTTGTACTGACAAATATCAACGGAAACGACATTGAAATAACGTTCACATCAGCGTGCAATGCATAATGGCAGTTACGACGCTCGCTGCGTCCTTGAGAGGGCGAAATAGCAGAAAATTATACTTTTCACTTGGACGTGATTACTCGATTGAATAATCTTATGTTATGTTTATATCTATAAAATTTATCTATTTATCAAAGCATAGATGAATTCAATCGGCCAAACAACTCAGGAGCAGTAGGGAATTTGAGGTCAAAAAACACCATTCAGTAAAAAAAAACAAATCATGTAGAAGTTTTGGTGATATGAAAAAGAAAACTGTTGCATATGTTGTCTAAGAGTTGATTATTTATAATACAGTTTTTCATTATTTTTGGTTTGGCCATAAACGAGGAGTAGGCTTTAGAAAGTACCCATTTGGCAATAGTAAGGGCCTTAATATAGTCGCGTCGGCCATAGCACGTCCGTCGCGTACGTTTGTCACATTAGCTGCTGCCGATGGAACTGCACCTGTATAATCTAGCTGTACATTTAGCGCCCGATATTCTAGAATGTTCCCAGGACATATTCCAGAAACCTGAAATGCCTAGAGCTGTGTCGTTTATGATATCAGGTAGTTGTGTTATCACATGAATAGTTGACTACCTTTTGGTGATAACTAACTATAGCTGAGTTATTTTGTTGTGTCAAATCCTCTTTTCTTTTATTCAAAGCCTTTGTGATCTAGTGGTTCGAACGTTTCGACCACTAATCCAGGGGTTGCAGGTTCAAATCCAGTAGGAGCACATTTTTGTTCGGTCTGCATGCGTCAAAAGACACGTTTAGTTGTGGGTTTATGCCCAAAATATGGATACCGATCACCCCAGTGAAACGTGGATGCACGAGCACAAAATAGATACTATTAGAAGGCCGACTTGAATACGACGGAGCGAAAACAGATGCACACATCCATAGACGCGTACGTATGATGAATTGGCAGAATTTCGTATTGGCATTCACCCGAGTATCTCCGAGATCGTCGTACGTACGCATCTATGTGTGCGTGCGCCTGTTTTCGCTAGTTGTGCGGAGTAAACATTGGAAATTGGAAATTGGAAACACCTATGACAAAATTGCGAACATTTTGAGTAATTTCAATGTGTTTTTGAAAAAATCTTAATAGATACTCGTATTATAATAATATAATATATGTATATACTTAATTAATATAGTTATAGTAAAATATATACTAGGTGTTAAGATGAAGTTGTATAATATATATATATTTATATATAAAATTATAATATATATATATATTATATAATTTCATATATATTGCATCTTTCTATGAAACAGTTAATTTTTTTTTTCGTCATTCAGGTTTTGTTCCATAGTTAAAGTTGTTCTATACCATTGACTGAATAAGCTCTTCTAATATTGTTTTATTTGAAGGTAGCAGTCTATTACCGCGTGTAAATAGACTGCTACCTTCAAATAAAACACACGTATTCTATTGATCATACTGAACCACTTTTCCCAACAAACATACCCGCGTGAACCATTAGTTTAGGAAATATTTGAGTTTCAAACAAAAATGCGTGAACCCTAACGCAACGAGATAAGGGTGTTTTTATAGGCAGCCTCGTCCGTGAAACAGCTGTTCACACGCAGCGTTCTAAAATAGACCTTCCTACTGGGAGCTAAAGTCTATAAGGCGCTACGGAAAAAAAATCGACACTTAGAACTTGCATATCTATTTTAGTAAATAATTATAAAATTTTGATAAAATAGTATATAATTTTTGGAATATTTTTCTAGGGACCTATTATACAGAAAGGCGATTAAAATGACGTCTTTTGACTTTGGAATGAATTGGCTGCAATTATATTCTATTAGATGGGTTTTAACAGTATCTAAGACCAGCCCCCCTATTCTGTATCTTAGGTTGCCAACTGGACAGGGTGCCTATCGTCAAAAACATAGATAAAAGCTGAACTTTCAAAATTGCTTTTAGAGGATATTGAACTATTTACGAACTGTGACGTCACTTCTAATGCGAACATATCCTTAGACAATCGAAATTCGATAGTATATCTATGTTTTTGATGATAGGCACCCAGTCCAGTAGGCAACTAGAGATACATAATAGGCCCGCTGGTTAAACAAAATTTTGATAGCAACTTTAGTACATTTTATATTAATTAAAAACCAACTTTTCGCTACTTTTGCTCGAATCCGTCCCACTCGCACTGAGGGTTTTTTCGCATATGGAGTAACGCTAAAACTTTTACATATCGCCTTAAGTTACAGTTGAATATCTTCGTATCTGATGTTTTGCGCGTATATTTTTCTTCAGAGATTTGTTCAGTATCATCATTAGATTATGTGGTTTATTTAAAGGTAGCAGTATTTTTACACCTGTATATATTTCTTAACAATTTTTGTTTAATTCTTCAGGGTTCCGTCAGTGTAATTTAATTAGGAATATGCCTAATTAAACAAACTAATAAATTTGACAAATGTGTATTAATTTGTTCAAATTTTTATTTTTACATGTTATTTAGCACAATATTTAGACACATTTGCTCAACAGGTTTCATTTACCGGCGGCTCTTTAAAAAACTATACAAAGAAAACGGCCGATTAGAAAAGGTCTACGCCCTAACAAAGGGTGCGTTCACATAGGCCTAACAGGCGTGAACTGTAAAATGTCCTGTTGACTGCCCCGTGTGTACTAGGCTTTAGAGGGACTTCAGTTAATCGAAGCCTAAACAAGCGTGTAGCGGAAAATGTACCAGAGGTTATATAATGTTACATCCTGTATACAACAGTCACTTCTACAAACGTGTCAGATTGTGCAGTTCTTCAATTTTTCTGGAAATTACTGTCAATACTTTAAAAACCATGGACCAAATTAACCTGTTCAGTGTCATCGAGCCAAGACCTCGACTAAAACGATATAATTAATAAATAATTGTGCATTAAAAGTTCCGTAAATAAATTATGTTACATTTAAGAGAGCTAGGGATACAAGCTACAATTTTAATTGTATGATAAAAATTAAAAGTAAAAGAATAAATAAAAATTTCTTCGAACCGAATTTTTCGCCTACCTTCAGTCAGTGTTATTATTTTTATTATTACAATTTTTTTATTAAATTTATATACAATATATGTTATATATTGCATACATAGGTATAAAAAACGAAGCCAAATATGGGCTTGTGCGCAATTTAGGATTTTCTTGATTACCTATTTATTATTCCTATAAATTTTTTCAAGATAATTTTATCTAGATTCAGAAAATATTTTATTTCATTAGAATCTAATAACTATTTCCATAGATATCCTCAAGTTTCTGAAATTCGCGAAAAAATTTGCAAAGCCCATAAATATGCTAGAGGATTTTTTGGCTGAAAAAATATATAAGAGAAATAAAATATTTATCATATTTCGTGACAAAATAGTTCTAGAATGGGTATTACAAGTAGTTTTTGAAAATGAAAAGCTGACGTAGGATCCAACTATCAACGAGTTTTTTTTTTTTTTTTTAATTGTCACTGCTTTTGGCTAATTGGAACCAAACTTAATAATTTTTCCATACATATGCTAAACAAGTAATGAAATGCCCGTTTCCCTTGACCATGTCACCGTAAATCTAGTACAAAGCAGAATCCTAATCTCATACAAAATTCATGACTACATTAATTGTCTATTCTCTACTCCATAACTCAAATTACGTATTCACGCCCCGAGCGAACCGCGGTCAGCACAACTAGTCTAGCTCGCTGGCACAAAGCAAACATTAGCCCAGCCATGCATTATTGTCAAGCACTGGAACATTGTACTGGTGTGTATTATAATAACACTACCGTGCCACCGCCCTAGCGCAACCTCCTTCGTCAATACCAAACAAAAATCACCTCTAACTCCTGCAGGATACGAAAGAGTTTTCAACGGTAGCGATGTGACGGCTACTGTGTTGCCATACGGCATGGTTTTGTACATGCATCGAGCTGCATACGCGCGTACGGGTACAAGCGGCGATGACAAAGATTGTACGAGTCAGTCCGCCATATTGGATTTATTAATAACTGCGAGTTTTCCGGTTGCGCGCGCACGCCCTCTGCTCGGGCTTGTTTGAACGCGGCGCGATTTGAATAATTTACCTTGAATTTTGAGGTCGTGTGTAGGCTGTTTCAGAATATTATTATGTATACTTGTAAAAATTAAAGTGGGTAGCTTTATGTGGATAAACGAATTTTAGTTTTGTAAATAGAAATACATATTTTCAAAAATGGAACTCATTGCAAGACTTTAAAACTTTTAGTTTAATTCTACTGTCGTTTATAGTTTAACACCTCAATTTGTCATCCATTTAAACAACTATACGTAAAGAAGGTGTATTATATTAATGACATCCTCAGAAAACTTCATTTCTCTAAGCAAGTCATTATACACCCGTTATATTAGTTAGTCTGAACAAATATCTCAAAATTAAATAATCATATAAATTTAGAGAAAAATTGACTCACACACTCACTGACGGACTCATCGACGCCCAGGCTTCATCAACCCTTGGACCTAGAAAGCTGAAATTTTGCACAGAGGTTTCCTTTGTAATGTAGACAATGTATAAGGCCAGATTTTTTGAAATTCTTATGGGATTGGGAGAAACGAGATCCACGCAAGTAACGCCAGGAACTACTCGCTAGTAATTTTATAAAAATCTTAATTATGTTTATTTTGCGAAATCCATCGCTATGAATACTCTAAATATTATTAGAGTGCATTACAAACTAGAAAAATCAATCAGAAACAAACCCAAAGACAAGAATTTGAAAAAATTCCCCGGGGAAGGATTCGAACCTGCGAGCTCTTGTTATCAAGACAAGCGCGCTACCAATTGCGCCACCCAGGTTCCTACCCGGACCGGTGAATTCTTCCATCATACTTGTCCACTGTTATTTTTGCTTCTGCCTGATATACTAGCTTGTACAACACATATAGAACGCTCACGAGGGCGTTATGTGATTTCACGCCTTGTTCTTAAGAAACAGATATTTTCAAATTCTTGTCTTTGAGTTTGTTTCTGATTGATCTTTTCTAGTTTGTAATGCACTCTAATAATATCTTAATTATCATATAGTATTCTCATATTTGTAACTAAAAGTATCTGCATAATTATAAATGTCAGTAAAGCTGAAATACTGGGCACAGACAAGCATGTAGTATACCTACCGAATGGAGCACATTTCAGTCCAACACACAGTAACCTAGGAAACTTAGCCACTCGACTAGATGACCACTTGAGTACTAAACCTACGTGTACTGTGGCACTAGAATATATATTGAATCAATTAGCTGATTAATGGAATTAGTGCTTAATATGTAATCAGAAGTTGACGCTTGATTGGATCGAGAAGAGAGTATCTTGAATATAAGTAGGTAAATACTTGACGTTGTTGATTCTTGATGGAACATTTGCAACATAAAATTTTTATAAGTTTAAAAATCGTGTATTTGTTATACACTATTGTATAATGTTGTTATTTATGTAAACTTCTCTAACGCATTAGGATGCATCCTGTAAACATAGATGATAGAAGATTGTAAATAAATAAATAGAATAAAAACATATTGTAAATAAAACTAATTCTTGGTTACTGTTCTACTGTTTTTTTTATATTAGACTAGCGACCGGTTTCATTAAAATAACATCTTCAGGCTTTTATGATATGGGTACGAATACGAATCATAAGATGGAATATATCGTCTTTGTTTAAATTTGTGATGTTTTAAGTAAATTTTTGATTGTTTGACTAAAACCACACTGTTTGGCTCCAGAGCTGTCTTGTGAAAAAAAAACGGTAACCTCAAACTAAAAATTTTGTTCGTTCTTTAGCAGCATTGCTAAAAAAATATTTACAATTTGAAATGAATGTATGGCATTTACTATCAAGGACAATTATTGCAATTGCAATAAGAACAAAAAGTGTTTCTGTGGCAGGCAAATAGTAAAATTCGGCATTTTACAAACTGTGTCGGCTTAGAAGCATGCTGTTTTGCAATTTGCCATTTGGTATTATTCATTATACTATAAGTATTCGTTATAAACAATTATATGATTTAAATACTTTAGCTAAACTTTATAAAGTTGTTATTGTTAAACAGCAAAATAATAAAAAATAAAGTCGTTAATTATATTTTAAAAGTTTATAGCTTTTTAAATTTTTAAATAAACGTAATATTGCAGTATAGAAACGCAGAAAGAAAAGTAAATCTGGATGTGAGGAGCTCTGAACCGGGATTTTTGTTTTATTCCGAAAGAATGGAGACAGATATCCTCTCCAACCACGATAGAATATTTTCGGTGAGTGGATATATGAATATGATGAGTGGATATACAATTATTTTGAGTGGAATGATTATGATGATGAGTGGGTATACATGTAATGTGCTATAAGATAATCTACCTTTTGATAAATAAAAGTATTCATTCATTCATTTAGTAAATGAGGAGTGGGTGTACGAGAGAACGATACTTTTGATAATATATATAGTTCACAAATTACTAGTTTAATTAAGGCCATCCAGCACAGCAAAAGCTACTGCGATGCTTAGGTAATTTATTTAGTAACAAAATAATTTATTTCACATAAAGGTCAACATGTTTGTAATATCGTATATGTAGACACGTTCAGCACTCAGCAATGTCTGTAGTGCTCAACTTCGGCCTCTCGTGATGGCTGTATTCCACGGAACACGTGTCCTGTGGTCTGTGGATACATTCTAGCCTTTGAAAGGGTTAGAAGAGATTTACTTATGTTTTATTTACTTTATATTTTTTATTTACTTTTCGTTTGATTTAGTTCTTATTCCCTATATCGGCAATTTAATTATCTAAACGTTATTTATTCACTTATATGTCAATGATTCACTTATTAAAAAACTGCTGGGTGCCAACTACCGACACAGGTCAATCTCTGACAGAGTTCACGGGCAAATTGGGCGGGAATTTGAATCTAAACGAAAGTGACAGCGTTAATTACTTCTACATAAGAAAAAAGAGAGCGCAAACAATGTGCTCGACTCAAACTAAAATAACGAAAGCGCCAAACCACACTGTTTTTTAATAAACCAAGCTATTTTGTCAAAAAGATTTTCAAGGAGAGTTTACAAATACATAATATCCACAGTTTGCAATGAAATTAGTTAGGATTTCAGAATTACAGGAAAAAATAAAACAATTTAGAGGTGTTTTCGGAATTAAATTCTATCGAGAAAATTTCACCAAATCGCGTTTTCCTTCAGTGAGAATCTTAATTAAATACTCAATAAATATTTACCCAAAAATTAAATATGTAGATGACGTTATAGTGGAGTTAATGGATTCTAAAAAATCTCCATTTTTGTTTTGGTGTCGTCTTAAGGGATCCATGTATGATAAAGTAGAACTTGCAAAAAAAACTTTAGAGATGGATAATCTACGCATCTGGTGTACAACGCGCACTGTTTCATGCCCGCTTGAAGTTAGGCTTTAGACAAAAAGGGAGTCTCACTTCTGGTGGCCAAGAAATATACAGTTCTCTGTTTCTACGTATTAGTGCTAGGCCATAGCTATTTAGCTACGAAGTTTAGCGAGCTACGCCACTTTGTTGCTTCAAATATGACTAAAGACAAGAACTTATTTTACTTAGTACCAATACAATAGTTTCCACCTATTCTATGACATCAATACTCCTTAGCATTTTCATTTCTATACTTAGGGTTCGTTAAGAAAATAGAAACCCATTTAGGATTATGGCAAAGCCCGCGTGTCGTATTGTTTTAATCTATTATTAATAAATAAATAATATGAATAACATGACTTTAGCCCTGGTTTAATTGACAAATGTTAAAAATTCACGTTTGGTGTCAAATAAAGTTTTTTTTTATATGCAAATTAAAGGACCCCATACATGTATTTATAAACGTTATAACAGTGGCAAACCTTTAAAATCTAATGCCGGCGCCAGACATGTGTCCACTTATTTGCACACTCGAGTGGACACACTGTGTGGCACGAGACTTTGTCTATGTGTTCCAAAGTTTGTATATACACAGATTTGCACTTTGCCGAGCGGTATCGGTTTTTTAGCGCACATCAAAGGAATGTGTTCAAATAAGTGCGTAGCCTGCCACACTATTTCTATTTGCAAAGACCAGTTGCACGAGCGCTGTTGTACGGAACGGTTGTGTGAGAAACTACGTGTTTGATCGTTCAAAATGTTTTTTTACTGTTTTATTATATATATATATACAGATTTTTATGAATGTTATAGTTGAAATTAAATAAAAAATAAAACTTTCGATATATATTTCGGCCCACTTGGGGCCGTCGTCAGTCGAATATGGAATAAATAGATAAAATAGAGTTAACAATAAAATTAAAAAAGAAAAAAACTTAACCTATTTTCTTAACCTATTTCATTCACCTTATTTCGTTCAAAATGGACACACATCCATTCACGCCTTCTTCTCGGACGTTTCGATATATTTTGTTGCACATGTAAAAAATAATTACATGCACATAAATAATATAAGCACACTGCGTCCACGAAATCGTCGTCCATCTCCTTTGTTGTCTACCAGCATACTGTGGAGAAAAGAGTTTGCGAAGCATGTGTGGCAGGTACGCCAAATGTGTGTACAAAGTCGTCGAAGAAGTGTGCAAATAAGTGGACACATGTCTGGCGCCGGCATAAGAACAGGAACACACCCATGTCTTATTTTTGCTACGACGTAGCAAGTGCTACGATTCTATAGTTACTCCGCTACGTCGTAGTCCGAACGCATATAGAGCATGTAGTTGAATTTAATGCGCACGACATTAATACTCATGAAGCATGTTACACGTTAATGCTTGAGAAGGTACAAAAAGCATTTTTAAGGTTTATTTACAAAAAATGCTTGCTAAGCTTGGGATATCTATGATGGATAAAATCCGAAACGAAGATATCCGTCAGAGATCGAAGGTGACCGACATAGCCTGCCGAATCAGTAAGTTGAAGTGGCAGTGGACTGGCCATATCTGTCGCCGACGTAATAACCGGTGGGTCCGTAAGGCATTGGAATGGAGACCACGTACAGCAAAGCGCAGCGTAGGCCACCCTCGTGCCTGCTGGATCGACGGTTTGAAGAACGTTGCGGGTGGCGGCTGGCGTGAGGCCTATGTCCAGCAGTGGACGAATACGGGCTGATGGATGGATGGATGGTACAAAAATATTTTGGCTATTATCCATTTCTCTATCCGTCAAAACTCTTACTCGGCATGTTAGATATGACCTCTTTGGAATCTAGTTGTGAGTTAATTTTCGCACTAAAGATTTTGAGAGGAGAAATCGACTGTCCTGAGTTGCTTACTAGGCTGCTTCGGCTGTTTGCACCGGCTAATGGCGATCGTGTTGGAAGCGCAAGTTGTTTGCCGTGCCCACCAGCCGCACGCACGCTCATACTTATTCAGCAATGTGTAAAATGACGACAGCTCTCAATGCATTCTTAGAGTCCGAACCGTCTGCTGGCGTGTTCTTCGATAATAAAAGTCAATTTTGTTATTTTTTGGCTTAAAGTTATTTTAAATTTTATGTTTATTTTATATTATTTGAAGTTTTATATTTTATGTTTAAAATTTTATGTTTTAATACTAAATCTAATAATTATTGTAATTGAGTTCACCCGTAATAATTATAATAAATTTATTAATATGCCTTATGTGTGTATGTAACACATACATGGTAACTGCGCGTAGGTGTTTCTATCAATTATTTCGTACAAATATTCATATTGTCAGCGGCGTAGCACACGTAGACCTTTGTTCTACGACGTAGCACTTAGATAAAGAGCTCATCTCCGGAAGTGAAATATCAATATATTTTGTATGGCAACTGATTAATTAGTTATTGCAAAACAAAAAACTTTTTGAATTTTTTCAAAGCTTCTATTATTACCAAAGTTAACGATACCAATGTTTATCACATTTAGTACGAAATCGTGTCGAATGACGTCACGATACATGCCGTATACACTTTGATTGCCAATAACTTCGTAATTTTTCGAGATGTCAAAAAAATAATTTTGCTACTGTTTTCAGCTTTTCAAAATCAATTGATTTTCATAAAAACCTTCAAGACAAGCTCATTCTCGATGTATCTCCATTACATTTGCTGGATCAAAATAAGTGCGAAGTCACTACCATACTCTGCTTTTATAAGCGATCAGGGGATTTACAAAGGCCAACTTGGGTGAATCATAAAATGACTTGAAAGTAGGATAGAGTCAGAGTTATTTCACGCGTGCAAAAGAGACGGCATTAGAACAGAATCATTATGTGATTCATGCAAAATGACCTTTTTAAGGGACCAGTACTAAATACATATGAATTGCAGCCTGTTCTAAAGGCATTATTCAAAGAGCTCTATGGACAGAGTCGAATGCATTGATTCACATACACGCAGCATATTCACGTTGGACCACTGTGCGCCCCTACATACCTGCAGTGCCAGCAATGTATGTTTATGTATGAGTAGGGACCATTCCAGTACTGGTATAGATTGGAATGAAATATTTCATTGAGATTGAATAGAATGTTTGTGGTAGACAAATTTTGAGTGCGTAAACTGGGATACAACCACTGATTACCGCAAATAAGCGCAGCGCACTCTGGACAATACGACCAAGATCCGACTTACTGACAAAACCTTTCAGTTACTACACAAAAACTAAATCAACGCGGGCGAAGCCGCGGGCAAAAGCTAGTAATAAATAATAATCTGAGCAATCGCCCGGCAAGCGAGAGGTCCCGGGTTCGATTCCCGGTTCAGAGCTCCTCACATCCAGATTTACTTTTATTTCTGCGTTTCTATACTGCAATGATATAATGTTAAATAATAATCTAACATTTAAACAAATTACTTAAAATAAAAGCTTGAAGCTTAAATATGTGATAAGTTTGTACATCATTGTTTAAATTACAGAAAATAAATTAAAATATAAATTAGGAAATTTTTCATATGGTTCAATTTAACATACTCGCAGATGCAACTAACGACAGAGCAGGTACAGTCGCCAACAAACGGCTAGTAACCTATAAATAGTAAAGCCATAAAGGTAGATACATACATAATATAGGCAGCTACAGTGACGTAAGTCAGTTCGTGGACCGATGGTTTTCACGCAGATTTGCCTTCGTTGCCATCAGATATAATGGGATGCGAGGTCGAACACGATCATATGGAGCCTACACCTTTTATTAGATACCAACATTAGCTTCTTATAATTATGTAACTAATAGTTTTAAACAGGGTTCGTAAAAATCCAATATTTAAAATTATATCAAAATATCCGTTTTTTTATACTCTTCAACAGTCTACACAAAGAGTTTTAGACACATGCGATGGTAAAAAAAATTACGACTACGAATTATCGAAAGGACTTCTAACAATAATTACAAAATATGATGAAGAATGATGATGGACGATGATTGAGTGTATAGTACTCCCAAAGTAATAATGCGCATACAAATCTATAGCCGAGCGACCGGACGTACCACGTGACCGTATTGATTGTATAGAAAGTGTAAGGAAATACGAACTTTGCCGAACAGTGGCGAAGATTTGTATGCACATTATCACTTTGGGAGCACTGTACGAGTAAATAAATACCAATATCGGTGCTTTTTCTCTGGAATTTAAAACGACCAAGACGGTGATTCTGGCGCGTGCGCGAAAATTGCGAAAGCAGAAAAGTCAATAATTTTCGTAGAAAATCCCTTGGTGAGAATTACCCGAAATCTGCCGCAGCAAATTTTCTTGCACTTGCCAGAATAGCCGCCCTGGATGGCTATGCTATGGCATTGTTTTTCATGAGCAATATCAGTCGTTCGACTTTTGTTTTCAGTATGATTAATGATATGTAAAGTAGAGTGACTAAGCCTCATCAAATAACAACTATGGAATATAAGGAAATCAATTGAAAAAATCAATAAATATCCGTAGAAATTCTCTTTGTTGTAGCAATTTTTCTATACGTGCCAGAATAGCCATCCGTCTGCAGGCAGTCCTATTCGGGCACATCCTCGCTGGAAACAGGAATCTGTTGGCTGCTTGCCAAGTGCACCAGCCAAATGGATTTGATTTGATTTTTGCATTGGTTTTGAACTTCCAGGTTATATTGAATTGTTTTAGTTCAAAAGACGACTATAAAAGTTAAATTGAATTTTTCTGAATAAACATGCTATAGAAACTTTAGAATTCATAAGTATTTTTGGCGGTCACATAATTTTGGAGTGTATTATTTATTTATTTATTTAGTATCGGCATTTCTTCCAGGAGGACCACCAAGAGTGGCGGAATCTTGGAAAAAGCTATGTCCAGCAGTGGACGAACTAGGCTGATGAATGGACGGATGGATCTTGTATTTATTTGCAGTGGATTTAATTACGCTAGGCTAGTACCGTGGTTGGTGGAAAGAAGGAAACTAGGATGAAGGGCGCTTGCCTAGAAAGTACCTTTTTACTCTTAAGCGGAAGCTTGACCAGGAAAATAAAAAACCTCGCCATATTGCGGAAAACCAATAGAACTAAGTTCCGCTACTGGCAACACCTCTGAATAAGAACTGCGGCAACACTAATTTTAAAATGTCATTATGTCGATTGTGTCAAATTGTGGTGTTGTTAGGGTGGTTGGAAAAAAGGCGCGAAGATGTAATGGCGTCGTTTTTTTGTTTATTGAAAAAATATTTCATTTTGGGTGTTTTGATCAACAATAGTGATAGAATATTGTGAATTAAAATCGCCGTAACTAGTGTAGTGTGTTGTTCAATGAAACAAAAGTGCAGGCCGTGCCTTTTCATGTGTTTTTTCTAACCCAACATTTTGTTCGTGTTATGGGTCTTTTAGCACGAATTGACAGGACAGCGACTACGACAGGACAGTTCATACAGATGATCCTTCTTCTTCTTCTTCTTCTTCTTGGTGGGCTCGGTTTCCGCACCTAGTCTCTTACTTGGACCTTTGTGCGTGGAAAGTGTGGAGCTGGCTATTCCAGCCAGCCCAGCTCTCGCCAGAATCCCAAGAGGCGGCCTAGGTCGCCACAGGATTGGCGAAGCGTCCCCGGTTCACCGAGGATCTTAGCCCGTTGTGTGCTGACGCCTACGCAGTCTATCGTCACGTGGGTCGGCGTTTCTTCGGTCTCCATACAAGCTCTGCATAGAGGACTGTCTGTCAGACCTATATTATAGAAATATCTGTTGAGGTTACAATGTCCCGTAATTAGCCCTACCATCATGCGAAGGTTCAGCCTATTGAGACGAAGTAGTTTCTTTGTCAGGCGACGGTCCACGGTTGGTAGAACCGCTTTCGTCTGTCTACAAGTTGTCATACTTGCCCATCGCTCAGCATGTTGAGAGCTGGTTCTCTCACGCAGCCAGGTTCGTATCTGGTTAAAGGGCAAGGGAACCAGTGGCTCAGCACCTACCGGTTCCATTTTTGCACCTTCCTTTGCCAGTTCATCTGCCGCGTCATTGCCCAGCGATCCGCTGTGTCCTTTTATCCACTGGAGGGTGACTTTATTGTGTCGACTTACCTCTTCCAGTTGATTTAGACACTGTAGTATTAGCCCAGAGTTAACAATAGTCTTGCTTAGGGCTCGTAGTACCGCCGTGCTGTCAGAAAGTATACGAATGTTGAGGCCTTTAACTTCCCTTCTGAGCACCGCGCTTGTGGCCAGGATAATTCCTACGCATTCCGCTTGGAAAATCGTGTTGTGCTTACCCAAGGCTGTTGACCTGTGAATGTTAAGTTCAGCTGAGTACGCTCCGGCCCCAGTACCCACCTTTGTTTTGGATCCATCCGTATATATCCTTACCTCATGGATATTAGAGTGATCTGCTGTTTCCTCAAATAGTTGGACGTTGTACTGTCTATTAAAGACATGCTTTTTAGGTATTCTGTCACACGGTGCGTCCATCATGGGTTGGTGGGACACGGCCAACTCAAGAATGCGCGTGTGTGGTGCCCTGTCATCGCTTTTCCACTGTCCAGCCGCCCTGAGTCTGAACGCTGCAACCGCCGCCTCCTGTTGTATAAACAGGTGTAGCGGTGGGATGTCCAAGATGGTCTCAAGGGCCGCGGATGCCGTGGTTCGCATGCAGCTTGTGGTAAGCATGCAAGCATGCCTTTGAAATTTTTCCAGGTCATAGCCGGCGTCCGTCCTAGGCCACCAGACGACGGCACCGTACGAGACCATTGGTCTTATCACTGCTTTGTATAGCCATAGCATTACGTTTGGGCGTAGTCCCCATTTTTTGCCCATCATGCGTTTGCACTGCCATAGTGCTATGGTTCCCTTTTTCAGTTTGTTGTTCATGTGTTTTGTCCAATTCAACTTGTTGTCAAGTATCATTCCTAGGTATTTGACTTCAGTTGATATGGTTAGTTCAGTGCCGAAAAGTTTCGGTAGTCTCATGTTCGCCAGTTTTCTCTTATTGGTGAACAGGACTAACTCGGTTTTTTTCGGATTCACTGTTAGTTGGTACTCTTCGCACCATTTTTCAACGACTTTGAAAGCACTCTGCATTAACTCGCAGAGTGTTCCTTCGAATTTCCCATTGATGAGAATAGCAAGGTCGTCGGCATAGCCTATCGTGTGATGACAGATGATCCTTAAGAGAGGATATACATAACACAGAGAAGAAAAAAAAACTAAAATAAGACCAGGCAGTATGGGCTTAAGCCTTTAGCTTTTTCCATAAAGGAAAGAAAATGACAAAAAAAAATGTGGCGATTATACAATACTGAACTACAAAATTGAAGAAAATAGCTATGAAAGACAAGGCTTTTTAGCCTCGATTAATTACAAAAAAGGAAAAGAAACTAAAACAAGACCAGGCAGTATGGACTTAAGGTCTTAGCCTTTTCCATAAAGGAAAAAAAAAGACAAAAAAAAATGTGGTGTTGTTATTTTGTGTGTGTTTGTGTTTGCTGTCAAAGTGTGGTGTTGTTTTTTTGTATGTGTATGTGACTATGAATGTTGCAATCATAGAAGCAGATGTGGCGCTCCTAGAGCAAGTTTTTTTATTTTTCTTGTGAGGCTTTACCTACTTGTGTACTAAACAACTGGCCTATAGAAACGTCACCGCACAAATGTTTGAGAATACTACTTAATATATATTAATAAGTAAGTTTTTCTTAATTTATTATAATTTAGTTAGGTATAATTTTATCTTTTATATTTATATTAATTTAGAGATAGTCTAGTTTTTTAATATTATTAAAGTTTTATATTGTTAAATAAAAACTGAATTCATCCAGAATACTACTTAATTTAATGATTTGTGTAACGTGACATTAATATTTGCAGCCAAACTTATACTGGAGGCTTTGTAAGCGGTCAGTGTCACGGATCGATAACACTTTTTGCTAACTTCACAAAATCAAATGTTAACGTCCAACACGTGACTCGGTCAGGGCTTGCATTCGTAGAAAAAACAAAAAAATTTAATTTACGAAATCCTCAAATAATATCACCGAACTTTTAACTGCATAAATTGATGTCACTTATGTATACTGAACTACTTACT